>CM060353.1:91059426-92477565 GCA_030545235.1 Helianthus tuberosus
TCAAATCACATCGACACACAACGCAAACACTTTTTATACGCTAACCACTCTGCATGTTATACGTGTTAATCGATGAATGCTTGTATGTTATATTAACACAGTGATTGTTGCTTGACACCTTAGCAACGATAGTACTATAGTTTGGCCTCAGCACCGTCGTTGACAGGGGTTGTTAAGGGTATTTCTTCACTTGTCACAGTGTGATATGTGTTGCGCATTCTACAACTCGCAGTCATGTTTGTGCATATTTCATTGTCGATATCTTACATGCTTCATATTTCTACGTGTTACATGTTGGTTATGCGTAAATCACTTTTCGCTACTATTATGCTATTAAACTTGTATGCTCACACTTACACTATGTGTATTGACCTATTTTAACGTATGTGACAGGTGTTTAGGATGCTTATATTTGCTGGATGTCATGGAATCAAGATTAAGTGGTCTAGAAACAAACTAAATAAATTTGAGGTGTCGGAACAATATTTGTCTTTGAGAACAATATCTATAATAACTGTTATGCTTTATATGCTATGGTATGGGACATGACGTTAAATATATTGTCACTAATAGTGTTATGGATTCTCTTGGACAATCTGTTTTGCTCAGTGCCTCACCCCGATGTTTCCGCCATCGGTTGGGGTGTGACATGTAATGTGATATCTTTCTCTCCGGTGATTGGATCAATCTTCACTATCTGTTTGGGCTATTGTGGTTTCCAATCTAGAAAATTCAATTTCACGTGTGACGTGTAATGACTTTCATAACCATATCTTTCAAACGGTGCATAGGTATGCATATTTCGTGGGGTTATTTTGTCAATGGTAATTTTTTGGGGGTTAATGATCCTCGCTTTTTAATCCTTTTTAGCTTAACGAATGGTGCTTAATGTATTTTTTGTACTACTTTTATCTTTTATCAGGTACTCGAATCCTTGAAGTTTATTTAAAACTGCAGGTAATCTTATCAACAACAGTTGTTGAATGGGTGGTTGTGTCACTCGAAACATTTTCACTTTTATTTTAGGAATTTCAAATGAGCTACAAACATTTTCACTTTCATTTTCACTATGGAGGCTCGATGGTGATTTCAGCAAGGCTGCAAGAGCGGAGACGACCTTCTGCCGCTGGAGAGTGGTGATTGAAGGTGGTTTGAGTGGCACAATTAAAAGCAATCTTTCTGAGCAAGTTTTCTTACCAAAGGAGTTCGAGCTCCACAATTCGAGCGTTGTTTCTAAAGCTCGAGCTTGGCTCGTTTTTTATTTATTAGTTAATTTATATTAATTATAAATATTATTTTATATATAATTTAGTAACTTTTTATAGTTTTATATATTAATGAAAAACTATATAGACCATTGGCTTGTTTAGGCTCGCGAGCTTGCTCGAGCTCGATAAACGAAGCTCGGGCTTGGGCTCGTTCGCTAAATGAGCTTTTTTAGGATCGGGCTCATTTAAGCTCGGGTCATTTCAAGCTTTTTTAGCCGTGCTCGCTCAAGCTCGTTTGCACTTCTAACAGTTAGTGAAATTGCTTATTATACTGAATGTTTGGATTCCGAAGCCACATCCATACCCAGCGACGTGAAGGGGCGAAACATCGGGAAATAAACGAAGGTCATCTATCTTTTAAATCCCAATTTCAGGTAATCTTGCTCTTGTTTGAGTGTAATCTTGCTCTTGTTTGAATGTTGCCATCATAATTGATTGGCTGTATGGTGTGCGTTAAGCGTGATATGATTTTATTAATATTTTAAGCCCATTTTACGCATTAGTCAAGTTTTAAATTTAGAAAACACGATATTGTACTAACACTAAACACACACTTGGGCAAGTGCACCAATCGTGAGCGTAGTATAGTGTTGGTAAGATACCGAGGTCGTCCAAGGACACAAGAGCTGTTAATACCGGTTTATCGTCAACGTCTAATCAATCTAAATTTTTTGAAAGAGTTTTTAAAACATGAAAATAAAACTAAAAATGAAAAGATAAGTAAAATGAAAAACAAATAGACAAGATAGAATCACTTGGATCCAACTCATCTTTAATGTATCATTTGATGATTTTCGCACTTTCGGACTTTTTAAGAGATTATCTTAGTTATAGTAGTAGGGCCCTCTTTTGAAGGTGACTTACCCTCAACCCAGTGGTTTGAGTCAGCAGGGATACAATCCCAAAGGGTCGGAATATTGAAAGACAAATAAGTAAGTTATTAATGCGAAAAGTGGTTGGCCCCTCTTTTGAAGGTGACGTTACCATCGGCTAAGTGGTATGAGTCAACAAGGATACAATCCCAAGAAGCCGGTTTAAAGTATTAATAGTAGTTTACATATGAGGGGTTCAAGCTATTCGCACCCCCGCCATCCAATACCGTTGGGCATTAAAGTAGGTCCTAGATAGCTTGAACCAAGTCCTTGCAGGATCTATACACTGAACGAGACAAGAACTTTACCAAACCACCCTCCTAACCCCCTTCCAGGTAGTTAACGCGTTTTATATAGACCGTAAAGACACGAATGAGCAAATCAATGACATCTTGAAGAAACGGTAAATAAAATTCACTTTCAACATAAGAAACTAGCTATTAAAGTTATTAATACAAACCCAATTAGAAAGTTCCGAAAGATTAAAAATCAAAAGTAATACATTAAAGACTTGTCTACACCAAGTGATGTAAGAGATTATCCAAACATGGCCTTTGATTGACTAGAACTCTTACGATCAATCTTGGATCCCGAGACTACTATACACTCTAAAGATGATAGATGGATGATGGTGGGTGGTGTTGGTATTGTAGTGGTAGTGGAATGGTGGCAAAGTGGGAGAGAAGTGGTTTGCCAAGGGATGCCTTTGAAGTGAACCAAGCACCCCTATTTATTGCCTGAACAGAGGCCCTGGCCACGGCCCCGTGGCCATCCTTCTTCTCTTCCTTCATTTAATGCATCTGTCAGCAGAGGGCCCCACACGCCCTCGTGTCTTCTGGGCACGGCCCCGTGGTCAACTCTTTGTTGTAGTATCAAGATTCTGCAAATCTAAGAGTTGACCACGCCCCATGGTGAGCTGGGCACGGCCCCGTGGTGGGCGTAGAAGCTTCTGTAGAGTTTGTCTTCTTGTGTCAGGGCTGACCACGCCCCATGCCCATCTAGGCACGGCCCCGTGGTCAGGTTCTGTTTTCTTGTTTTTACTTTGGGGATGTTGCCGAGGGGTCGGGCATGTCATGTTATTCCTTCTTCTAGTATTTATGTTGGTTTTGGCCGCTTATTTGTTCCTTTTGTTCTTCTAAGCTTGTTTGGTCCTGTAAATTCAAAAGAAAGAAAGAAACGCGCTTTTTCCAACGTTAGTACTAAAAAAAGGGTTGGTTTTATGCCTCTATTGATGTAATTTATATGTTGCATGTTGCACACATCACTATACTTTTAACTATATGATCATTGAAAGGGCAAATGCCCACTTGCACCAATTCCATTTTCTGTCGGAGCGTCAGATGCAGAATTGCATCTTTGTCAGAAAACGAAGTTTATGGAAAAAGTGTATTTATAGAATTTGCTTCCACTGTCTCGAAGTTCAAGCCTGTCACTGTGTGCATCTCAGGTTACCTTTTATCTCAGTTTAACCTTTACTTTATTTCATAAATCTGCGTTTAGTTTAAGTTGTTGTAGGATAAGTTACGTTTCTGGTTTTGGAGTGTTTATCTTCTAAACGAGATAAAAAATTATGTTATTTTTGATGGTGCATTACTAAATCAACAATAAAAAGAGAATCTTAGAGTGTCGGTGAGAGGTTAGTATCAGTTTACCAACTTGAAAATGGTAATAAACATTTCTTTGATTTTATTTCATCCAAGTCCTTTTTCTTGATTCAGATGTATAAGATTAGAGACCCCAAGCTGACAGAAAATTTGAGAACCAGGAACAAGTTTTTCTTGCTTTTATGTGGAGAACGACAACTAATTAATCTAATATATCTTAATCTTTATTAGGAAACTCTATGTGTAAGTATTGAAGAAAATCAAATTCAGCTTGATCTATGAAGAAGATAAAAGTCCCGAAGATCAAACAACAAGAAGAAAACCGGATAGGGCAACTAAAAAGAACAACATCTACTTCAAAGAAACATAAGCTGATCAAGAACTAAAGAAGATTATCAGAAAAGGCCATTCTGATGGATCTGATGATATTTCTGATAAAGTATCATCAGTTTCTGGCAAAACTGATCATCAGACTTTCTGATGATTTGTTCACCAGAATTTCTGATGAAGTGGTTATCAGAAATTCTGATATAACCCCACTTGTCTAATGAGTTCTACCCTGCCACAATAACCAAAGCAACTTGACATTATTGGACATCATGATGACAAATGTTTATTCATGTATACAAGCCTTCTATAAATAGAAGGCTCATCAAGCAAAGGACAGTGAGTTGAGCCAAGCATTCAATACATACAACAAAAACTCCATTGTCCTTTCATCTCAGAATTACACAAGTATTCATTTGTAATAGATAATAATCTTACAATCACCTTGTAAACCATTTTGTTTCAAAGTGATATAAACTTGAAAATTTTGTAGGTCTTGTTTCTTGAAAGTCTGTTTTCTATTTCCGCACACTATTTTCATATTTGTTGAAATCACTTGCCATATTACGTAAAAAGAAATCTGATGGATCAGATAAAAACATCAGAAAATCTGATAAAAACAAAAAAAAATTGATAAAGTATCAGAAAAGTTTTAAAGTAACCAGAAAAACTCATATATCAACAGAAAAATGAGAAATATCAGGTAACATTGCTTTAAACCAGATTTAAAGAAAACTTGTGACAACATGGAAAAAGATATATAAAAAGTTTCTGTCAAAATTAAAATTTTATGGGTAATCAATCTTTAAAAAAAGGAATGAAACAAATGTGATGTTAAAGAAATGAGAAAATCTTTTGCACAACAACACTCCTTGTAGATCAGAACAAAGATGTGAAGTTCAGAAATGCTATGTAAGTAATATCCTCAAAACCTTACTTATTCCCTCTCATCTAAAAAATGATGGATACTAGAATATCTTTTATTCAATCAGAAGAGAAACTTCAAAATCTGTTGAAAAAGCTCACAAGTTAAGGGGGAATTTCAATTGAGAAATTCTGTTGAAATATTCCAAGAGTTGTTGACTTCTGTTGACCACATTTGAAAGGTCAACAGAATTCAAATCAAAAGAAAATATATTTTTTTTAAAAAAGAATTTATGTTCACTTTCTGATGACATCATCGGAATGGAATTTTGACTTTGAAAAAGGAGGAATATTATGAAGAAAGCTGATTGGACCATTAACAAAAATGGGGTCCACAAGAATGAAAATGAGTCATGTAACCGGTAGTATTTTCCAATCAAAATTCAGTTTCAAAGAATTGGAATGCTTGAAGAAATTACAAGTTGAGAAGGCATAACCATGATTACACGATTAACTGTCATTAAATATCTTGATACCCACGATCCAACGGTTACATTCTAAACCGCATTTCACATCACACGATCTAACGGTAATAAAGGTAATTAATGATCTTTTAACCGCTATTACAAGCCACGTTCCATGTCCCCTCAACTCCAATAACCCACAAATCTCTGCTAAAACCCTCACTATAAAACTCAACCTTAGCAGACATTCACAAATCACTCACCTTCTTCACAAAACCTCAAACCTCGAAATCCCCTGTTTTCGCTCAAAATCCAAAATTCCCAAATCTCAAACCCTAACACACAAAATCAAGCAATGGCAAAAGTAAATCTCAACATTCCAATTGTTCAACATGATGTACCATTCGTTGAAGACACATAACTTTTGCCAATGAAAGAAAACAACTTGCTGATGAATACAGAGCATTCAGAATATGATGAAAGATGTCAACTTTTGATAGAATATCTCTTAAGATGTCAAAGCATAGTTTAATATGTTATTAATAAAACCAAGGCATAGTTTAATATGTTATTAATAAAACCAAAGTATACTTTTGATATACTACTGAAAATTATTATTTTAACGACTAAAGTATATTTAATATACTATTTGTTTAACGATTTTGGAACTGAAATATATTTTAATATATTACTTATTCGATTTTCTTAAAACCAAAGTATATTTTTATATATATTACAAACCTTTTTATCAAAATGTTGTTTTATAAACAACATATTTTATATAAACTCATTTTACTTAGTTATTTATTTACCTATGTATTTTTCTGTTATATCATCTGATTTCTTATAAATTTTAGTATGATTTATAAAAGAAAATATTTTTAAGGTTCATGAATATTTTTTATTAAATATTTTTTTTTTAAAACTTATAAGTCATGAATCCTATTATAATAAAACCTATGTATCTCACAATCATTTTTATGTTGACGTACCTATTTTTACACATGTTTCAGGTGCTGTTATGTGATGATTGTTGATGCATGCTATACATAGGATGGACTCGTGTGACACCTGTGTCACCTCAACCATCAAACAAATGCCAAACCAATGAAATATTGTATTTCATACTTGGGATTTGTAAAAATATGTGTATCGTTTACACATATCAACTCTTGTTCGACTTAAAGCTCTAAATCGCTTTCTGGAAGGTTATATGCACATTGATGCGTAAATATAACCAGTTTAATGCAACGAACACTCCGGAATAGTGAAATAGGCTTAACATACCTTAAATAACCTTTACATAACTTAGAAATAAGTTTTGAAGGCTTTGGTATGGCAAAATCAAGTTAAATCGCTTACAGGGACTAAAGTTGACAAACTGCGAAAGTATGCCAATTTGAACTGTAACAGACATTCCGGAACATGACCATAAGTTAAACATACCATAAATATCCTTTACATATCTTAGAAATAGGCTTTGAGGTGTTCGGTATGCTAAAATAAACTTTTGTGTCATTCAGGGACTAAAAGCGTCAAAAAGTGCACAAGTTTGCATTTTCGCGCATAACTTACGTTCTGAATACATCCGGACATCCAAAAATTTATGTAAGCACTAAAATATTTTATTTTAGTGTTTGGCATAAGAAAAATCCATTCGTTTCGTCATTTGGATCGTTTTTCGCGCTTATGCGCATTCCGTCGTAATTAAGCGAACATCGCGATCGTACGACCAAACGAACCATCATCCGGCATATTTTTGAGCATGTTTTGAGTTCCCTATACTTTAACTTCATTTTAGAGCCTTGAAATGAGGTTAACGGGGTTCAAACGCATCGAAAAAGGCCTTAAACACGTGCAGGGACCATTTCTGCCACTTTTGAAACAGGGGGGTGCTAGCGTAGCGCGACTGCCTAATGCCTTTGCAGTAGCGCTACGCGACTGCCTAACCAGACCAGATTAAGTGTATTTAACATCAGATTGCAGCTGTTTAATCCTCAACCACACACTCACACTTGTCTAGTCAGCTGATAAGAACCCATTTTTAGTCACCACAACTTTGCAACACATGTACGGGTAGGATTCGAGCACGGTTTCCATGAAACGATCTTAACGGTTACCCGAAAACTATAAATACCCCACCCCACAACTTCAAAAACCACTAGAATTTTGATCTTAGAAACTCTAAGTTGAAACCATTGTTTCATACCTGAGATTCTTGGATCGAGATTAGCATTCGGGGACCCTTCGTAAGTATTCTTTCGTTCTTTTCTTTCTTTTATTGCTTTTCGAGTCAGAAAGTCAAACTTTGTTTGACTTTCAGCGTTGACCAGCTTATGGTCAATGCGAAGTTCGTTTGAACTTCGCAACGTGAGTGTAATCACGTTGGTTATAGTCCCTTGGGACTATGCCTACTAATTACCACGTTGTCTAGGGTCGTAGGGTAAGCGATCTAATAAATCGCTTATACCTCGAACCCGACCCATTTGGTCGATCATTAGGATCCGACCAAACACATTAGGTGACCATAGTAGGTAGGGAATAACCTTCCGAGGTTATACCCTATGGTCACATCGTTTGAGTAGTTGTATGATAGGTAGTTTATATGCCTTAGGTAAATTACCAGAATACCCTTTTCATGTATAATTGGTAATTAAGCATATGTAACCTAAACTTTTGTCACGTAACTGATTATGTAACATGTATAGGCATATGATACTTGTCATAGGACTAGTTAGGCGGTCCGAACGCGTTTCACGCGAACGACGCGTTAAAGTAGCATAAGCTACCTAAACGAGTCGTAATGGGTCGTAAACATTTATGTTAGGTTTCATTTAGTATGTAGGCTTTGATAAACCAAATTACACGAGTCTCTACACTCGTTTGGTTTACGAACCCTCATTCTATCCGATCTTCCGATTTAGGTCCGGTTTATTAACATAGTTACCTATATTAGGCGTCGTTTGATATCCGCGATCTCTAGCATTGTTTGGTTGTTACTCAAGGACTACTAAGCAATCTCAAGTGAGTACATAGACCCCTCTTTTACTGTTTTCCAAACTGTTTTGGGGTGGAACACATGTGCCTACTTGTTACTTTCATGCTTTCCTGTTTTCACATCATATACCTGCTATGTTCGTTAGTACATTATAGTACATGATTTTATTACATCTTATGCTAGGTATGCCCATTGTGTGCATTACTTAGTACATCGTTTTACATTACATTACATGCTACATATGTCTATTGTTGTATACGTAGTACAGGTCATATGCTACGTATGTCTATTGTTGCATACTTAGTACAGGTCACATGCTACGTATGTCTATTGGTGTATACGTAGTACAGGTCACATGCTACGTATATCTATTGTTGTATACGTAGTACAGGTCATATGCTACGTATGTCTATTGTTGCATACTTAGTACAGGTCACATGCTACGTATGTCTATTGTTGTATACGTAGTACAGGTCACATGCTACGTATGTCTATTGTTGTATACGTAGTATAGGTCACATGCTACGTATGTCTATTGTTGCATACTTAGTACAGGTCACATGCTACGTATGTCTATTGTCGCGTACTTAGTACATTTGTTATTCATCACAGGCTTACATTTTGGATACATATTACATGATTTACATTAGACATGAACATTTTACATCTTGATGGTTTGGTTTGATTAAGTGATTTAAGTAACGAGGCATGTGTAATATGATACAAGCATGGTGGATACGCCGCTGGTACTTCCTATATATAAGTGTTTGTATGGTATTACATATCGTAGCGTTATTTAAATCATTTCAGTTTGAGATATATATAACATTTATTACAAATATCATACTTTTCACAAGACATTGATTTACAAACAACTTATCTTATACAAACACATTTTTACATGGTTATTCATTTAACCTGACATTTATTTATACATATCATCTGATCTTATCATTTTTCAAATGATTTACAAAACAAAGCAAATTACAAGGTTCATGACTAAACATTTTCTCAAACATAAGTCATGAAACCTATTTTCACAAAACCTATGTATCTCACAGGCATTTTTATGCTGACGTACCTATTTTCACATGTGTTTTTCAGGAGTTGTTGCATAAGATGATCAAGATACACATAGGCAGACTTGGGCTTTAGTGACAATAAAAGATGCAAGACTAGTTAATTATGTTGTATTTCTTTGTTTGTTAAGACATTGTAACACGTCTAATCAATAAAACGAAACTTCAATTGCCATGGATTTGAAACAATTAATTCTGTTACAACACTCCCCGACATTTCCGCCACGTTTTGTATGTTCCACGTGGTCGGGGTGTGACAACTCGTGCCTTAGCAACTTTAAAACTAGAAAGATAATATTTGTATTTATCTGATTTGTAATAAAACAATGAGTTCAATAATTCAATAAAACGAAATTATTTAATCCATGGTTGTGAAACAATGATTCTGTTACGACACTCCCCGACGTTTCCGCCACGATTTGTTATTTTACGTGGTCGGGTGTGACAGAAGAGTTGGTATCAGAGCCAATGGTTATAGGGAATTAGGTTATTAGTAATGCTTTGACCTAGACTATAACCTCCCTAGGACCCTAACACAAGTTATCTTGTGTTTAGTTTTAAAACAATACCGTCACTTATCCTTAGGTGACAACCACAATAAGAACACAAGTTTCGAATCCGATTTGAAAACCAATCATCTGTTCTAGGATGATTTATTATAAGGTTTTGAACCCTCTAAGTTTTCAAAATCTCGTCAAAGTTTGGGTCTTATAATGTGAACACGTGCAATCTGGAAGGGTGGATGCCTGTACTCTGAGCTTTCTGTCTAAGGCTAGAGTGTTCGTACAAATCCACATAATCGGACCAGTCACTCTTACCTGGGAACTCTTGGGGTGAGTGGCCACTTATAGGCTAAAGCATGTCTTCGCGATACATTAATATGACCCACTTACTTTGATTAATCACCATCTCATTTGTTTGCCTTAGGTAACAAACAAATGATCGCAATTTTTATGCATTGTCATTATGTTTTCATTTCACTTGTTTCCTCCCATATCTTTCATTATCTTCCTGATGCCTCTTCATCACAACAACAATGTCAGAACCAGGTGCTTCAATTGCCCAACAAATAGGCGTCGTACTCCAGAGGACCGTTGATTTAGCTATCACCATGACTCGCCTCAGGGATGAAGCTGTACAAGGGAACTGCTCTCTGATGCAATCGATGCCACCGTCATCATCTGAATCAAATACCATGTTTCAAATGTACCCACGGTGGACAATGGAGACATTTGGTTAACATGTGTCGCTTTGCTATCCAAAACAAAGCTGTTGCAAATCCTGCCGCTGCTCAAACTCCAAATTTTGCTTCATACGTCGCCTTGGCATATCTAGTACCTCAACCTCATGAACTCTCTACCTTGTGTATCAACTTAAGCACGTTTAGTGCAAGGTTTCGAAACACCTCTCGTTACACAAATTCCAAAATCCAAAATAGGATCTTTCTATCCTCATAATTAGATCCTTGTGGATAAATATCGCTCAAATCGGAGCCCTTAATTGAATTATTCGTATGCCTTAATACGTATATTACAATTCAATAAGGACAAAGCCGAATTCCTATTAAGATCTTTCTATCTCCATAGTTAGATTCTTGAAGATGTTTAAAGTGCCAAATGAAATCCATGGATTGGATTCCTGGTGTGCTTTAAAATACCCGTGTCCAAAGATAACAAATTAAAGATCAAGTTAAACAAATTATGTGATTTTGTGATTATATGTTTTCTTATATGTTTTGGGTTTTATTTATGTTTTTGTGTGATCTGAATTTTCAATATCCAAATCCTCGTAGAATCTTCCATATTTTCGTATAAGGGATTCATAGTAGGATATCCAAAGGTACTATCTTAATTCCTTAATGGACTTCTACGTTGTAGTTAAAATCCCTTGGGTTATGAAGTACTATTCTATAATTGGACCCCTTGAGTGGTCTAGTTAAACAGATTGATTTAAAAATCTGGATAGGAATATCATGTGATGATATAATTAAAAAGATCCCTTAAGTGGTCTATTTAAGGAGATCGTACGACGGTCTAGTTAAGAAGATCATGTGTTGATCTAGTTAAAAAGATCGTTCGTTGATCTAGTTAAAAAGATCCTTTGGTGGCTAGTCAAATCACTTCATGTTTATTCGATCGATTTTCCCCTGCGCATTATGAAATGAACTGTGCGGACTGTGCAAGGAATTACATAATTATGGATGCATACATAATTATGGAATTCAATGCACAGAAACCACAGCAAATTTTGTCATGTGTTAAGACCTATAGTGATGAGAATAATGAAACGGGAACAATGTAAAAAGGGGCATGGTGGATACGCCGCTGGTACTTCCTATATATAAGTGTTCCTTATTACATTACGAATGTAGCGTTATTTAAGTTACTAGAAGTCCTGGTCCTTGACCAATGTCATTTTATTTTACACTCTCCGACTCTGATTTCGAGCACACACAAGTTTCCTATGATAAGTCTTCATGAGAAACGTTCTTCTGTCCGTAGTTCGAAACTCCATGTTTTGTTACTACAAGGATTTCACTTTAACGGTTGACAGTTTCGCTAAGAATCCAAACATGGCCTAGAGTTTTACTTAGGGTTCGAGGGATTCATTCGAAAGCGAAACCATCACAGTTGTCTTCACAAGTTTCCTCTAAAATTAAATTTCGGGACGAAATTTCCTAAAGTAGGGGAGACTGTGACACCTGTGTCACTTCAACCATCATACGAATACCAAACCAATGAAATATTTTATTTCATACTTGGAATTTGTATAAGTATGTGTATCGTTTACACATATCAATTCTTGTTCGATTTCGAGCTTTAAATCGCTTCTGGAAGATTATACGCGATCTGATGCTTAAATATAATCAGTTTAATGCAACAAACACTCCAGAATAGTGACATAGGCTTAACATACCTTAAATAACCTTTACATAACTTAGAAATAAGTTTTGAATGGTTTGGTGTGTCGAAATCAAGTTTATTCGCTTCCAGGGACTAATTTCGACAAAGTGCGAAAGTGTGCCGATTCGTACTGTAACGAACATTCCGGAACTTGATAATAAGTTAAACATACCCTAAATATCCTTTACATCACTTAGAAATAGGCTTTGATGGGTTCGGTATGCTAAAATAAACTTATTTGATCAATAGAGACTAAAAGCGTCAAAAGTGCATAAGTTTGCATTTTCGCGCATATCTTACGTTCTGAATATACCCGGACATCCAAAAATTTATGTAATCATTAAAATATTTTATTTTAGTGATTGTCATGATAAAATTCCATTCGTCGCGTAATTTGGATCGTTTTTTCGTTCGTTACGATTTCCGTCGTAATTAACCGAACAACGCAACCGTACGACCAAACGAACCGACATCCGAGATGTTTTTGAGCATATTTTAAGTTCCCTATACTTTAACTTTATTTTAGAGCCTTGAAATGGGGTTAACGGGGCTTAAAAGTGCAAAAAAAATCAAGTTTTACAAGTGCAAGGACCATTTTTGAAATTTCTGGCAGATACATTGAACTTGGTCCATTTTTGAGATTTTGATGGTTTTAACCCATGGTTTTGCACCCTATGGGCTGGTATTTGATGGTTTTACATGTTCCCATGGTATTCTAAAACCTTGGGACCAAGTGTAAGGCCATGATTAAAGCACGGTTCTCGATAAACGATCTTAATGGTGGACCGAATCCTATATATACCCACCTCATTTTCATTCTTTCCTCACACATGATCTAATTTTCTCTAATTTGAAGCTCAAATTCTTCATACCTGAGAATTTATAGATCATATCCTCCATTTCTTGGACCCGTTGTAAGTATTCTTTCGTTCTTTTATGCGTTTTTAAGCGTAAAAGTCAAACAGTGTTTGACTTTCTGCTTTGACCAGTCTATGGTCAACACGAAGTTTGTTTGAACTTCGTAACGTGAGCGTAATCACAATGGTTATAGTCTCTTGTGACTATACCTACTGATTACCAAGTTATTTACGCGTAGTGACGAGTCATAGTTTCGGTCAAAATGCGTATTCTTGCGTATTTTGCAACCAAACTATTCTTGGGTATCAAGACCCTTTGTCTTGATATCAAACTTGTTTTTAAACTTTGTTAAACATGTTTAACTCGTCACTTTTAGATTAATGCTTATATAGGGTCGTAAGATAAGCGGTCTAAACAACCGCTTAAACTTTCGAACTCGACCCGTTTGGTCGATCATTAGGATCCGACCAAGCACATTAGGTGACCATAGTTGCATAGGGAATAACCTTCCGAGGTTATACCTTATGGTCACTTCGTTTAGTTAGTTGTATGACATGTAGTTTATATGCCTTAGGAAAATGACCAAAATGCCCTTTTTATGCATAATTGATATTTAAGCATATGTAACCCAAACTTTGTCATTTAACTGATTATGGAACATAATTAAACATGTTTAGGCATATAATACTTGTCATAGGACTAGTTAGACGTTCCGAACGCGTTTTACGCGAACGGCGCGTTAAAGTAGCGTAAGCTACCAAAACGGGTCGAAATGGGTCGTAAGCACTTAGGTTAGGTTTCGTTTTAGTATGTAGGCTTTGTTAAACCATATCATATGAGTTCCCACACTCATTTGGTTTACGAAACCTCATTCTATCCGATCTTCCAATTTAGGTCCGGTTTATTTACTTAGTTACCTATATTAGGTCCCGTTTGATTCCGTGATCCCTCTAGCTGGCTTGGTAGTTGTTCAAGACTTCTAAGCACTCTCAAGTGAGTACATAGTCCCCTCTTTTACTGTTTTCAAATGTTTTGGGGTGGAATATGTGTACCTAATTGTTATGTTCATGATTTCAAAAGTATAATTGATTATACATATTAGTACTTATCTTTTGATAAACTGAATGATTATTTATGGTTTAAACTCTAATTTTTTCAAAGATTATAAAATTAAATTGTTGGATAGTACTTATTTTATGTTCACCGGACCGGTTGGTAGTATGATATAGCGCTATAGGATTTGACACCCCATTCCTGTTGTCATGGAATGTCAGAAACCGATATTTTATCCAAATAGGGATTGCCTTTGTGGTATTTCTATAGTCTCAAATGTGTATTTTGATGCACTCATGTCTGAATGAATTCTTAAATCACATTTTTATTGTATATTTAGTTATACTCCCAAAAGTATAGTTTGATATGCTCTCATGTGTGATATTGTACAAAACCAGCATATATTTTGTTAATTACTAAAACATAGTTTAATATGTTATTTTATAAAACCAAAACATAGTTTAATATGTTATTTTATAAAACCAAAACATAGCTTAATATGTTATTTATAAAACCAAAACATAGTTTAATATGTTATTTTATAAAACCAAAACATAGCTTAATATATTATTTATAAAACCAAAACATAGTTTAATATGTTATTTGTAAAACCAAAACATAGTTTAATAGTTAACCAAAGAAAGGACGAGGAATCCATGTTCCTTAACCCATTCCCAACCCCTGGGAATCCCATGCTTTGTAGAGAGTGTGAACTCACCTTAGGTTTGCTCGGTTAGACTAAGCGCTTGATTAATAGTTAACCAATCAAATTCCTACCGGGTTAACAGAGATAGTTAGTTCCATGTGTTCACATATTTATTCACATGTAATGCTCAGCAGTAACCATGCAACACATATTGTCACGTAGGTCATGCAAGTACCCTGATCATAGTTTATTCTCAATACCAGTTAATCACAACACACAAGTTCATATGGTAACAATTTATCATATCATGCAAATACCCAATATCCAATCACATATAACCCGTTCATGCTTTCGGCCTAATTAATATAATCCACCCCATTTATACAACCAATTCAATTCCCTAATCCCCTTATCCAACTAGATCAAGTCGTTTTGGACTGTTTGTATCCGGCCCAATGCTCACTCGCAAGATACCCAAACATGGTGCAGGTTTACGATTCGGATTACCCAGCCCAAGTTGTTGTTTCAATATAGACATTAGCCTGTTCAACCCACTATTTGATTTAGTCATGCATGCATAATTATCATCCAATGGTTCTACATTTATAACTAAACTCCCTGTTACACATACATAATCAATCGCAACATACAGTACTTTGTAATACACCTTTACTAGTGGACACCACATCATTAAGGTATGCACATGTTTTGCTTAGAAACACACGCACATGGCTGCCAGTTTATACAAGGTTATCCTCTTTATCAAACTCTAACATGCAAAGCTATTGAACTGTTACTGTTACTCTTACATCATCACTAATTATGGTTCATATATCATTATGTCATAATCATATAATTTATCATGCATAAGCAGCCTATTCAGATTCGTCACACAACTCTAAACACACAAAAATCCTTTGACTATTATTACCGAGTACCCTTATGCTCTTGCTGTTGTTTTTGAGACAATCTACACGGCTCAGATCGGTGAACAACCCGGCCGCATTAAACCTAATGCGTATGTGTTTTTAACAAGTACAACTCATTAATAAATCTTCGTGATAAATCTATATAATGTTTGGTAACCTCAAGCCCTACAACTTCGATAATCAAACAGGTTCACATAACAATCATTCAATATCACATAGAAACAGTATTATACAAGTATGAATAATCAACAGCCAAGACTCACTAACCAGAGATTTGGGGTCGCACAAGATGTTATCTCGAAGAAGGGGGGTTTCACTGCCGTCGAACAAGTAGGGTTTGTATATTAAGTTTGTGGTTTGTATATTAGTTTGTGGTTTCACGTAATAATATAACCTCAACACACAAAGTGGGCCGGTGGTTAACTTGTAACACTCCATAACAAATCACAAGACATAGTGGCCGAAATCAATTAGTTAAGTGGGCCGAGATCAAATATAGTGTTTAGTGGGCTCGTTTATATACATACATACATTACACAAAACACATATCATACATAACACGTTACACTAAGCGTACAAAAGAGTTCTAAAACACGAGTTGTCACATTATCCCCAAGTTGAAAGAAATTTCGTCCCGAAATTTGGCACGTACTCACTGAGGAAGCTAGTTAAGTTGCATGGTTTTCCTGGTTTTCCTGGGGTGTCACGGACGTACCTATTTTTACACATGTTTCAGGTGCTGTTATGTGATGATTGTTGATGCATGCTATACATAGGATGGACTCGTGCCTTAGCAACTTTAAAACTAGAAAGATAATATTTGTATTTATCTGATTTGTAATAAAACAACGAGTTCAATAATTCAATAAAACGAAATTATTTAATCCATGGTTGTGAAACAATGATTCTGTTACGACCCTCCCCGACGTTTCTGCCACGATTTGTTATTTTACGTGGTCGGGGTGTGACATTATGATATTCCCTAAATACAATCTAGTGAAATACTATTGGACTAAGGAAGATGTACCAGAAAAGCCACCAACTCCTTACAGATTGGCTATATGGGAAGCGAGGTTAGAAAGTGGTCCAAGAAGCATCCACTACACCAATATGAATCCAATAAAAAGAATCATGAAAGTGGATGAAGTAAAAATTGGAACTGATGGTGTTGGAGGAACTTATCTGCAGAATAGATACACACTTCTCAGAAAAAATGGTGCAGAAGAGAAAGTAACTGATGGAGACCTTGCTGATAAATTGCATCCTCTGGACATTCTGTTCATGAAGGATTACTATGAAAAGGAAAAGGGAAACACAAAAGAAATCAGAAGAGCTTTGAAAAGTATATCAAATGCTGGAGTAAAGCTATTTGAAAGAGTAGCTTTTTCTGACTTTGATCTATGCATCAACTATGATTATGTGCACAACAAAAAGGTCTATCTCAGTGCACCAGACACAAGCATTCCCTCAGAGCTGATAGAAGATGCAAGATCTAGATACATCATTGAACTATACCAATGATAAGAGACAGACATAACTACAATGTAGTCTACAGAGATTTTTAGAAGAATAAGGCTCTATTCAGAAGTGTTGATATTTGCAAGTACTCAAATCAAACACTGAAATTTATTATGAAATGCATGAACAGGAGACAAGAACAACTTTAGAAGACAGGAATGAACAAAGAAAATCAAAGGTAGGAAATTGAACAAATGATTGAAGAATGGATACAAGCAAGAAGTTGGTACAAAGACATGTATGACATTTGCAACAAGTACGTTTCCTACAAAACGAAACTGAAGTCTGGAGATGTACTCAAAAGGGCAAAACTGTTTTGAAAAACATAGTTGTTTTATTTTATGTAATTTGTTTTCAGAATAGTAGTAACTTGCTTGATTTGCAAATTTTAAAGTTCTCACTGTTTGGGAAATTTTCTGTTCATGAGGTAGTTCATTTTCTTACAATACTTAGGGGAAACTGTTAGGAAACTTTATGTGTAAGTATTGAAGAAAATCAAATTCAGCTTGATCTATGAAGAAGATAAAAGTCCTGAAGATCAAACAACAAGAAGAAAACCGGATAGGGCAACTGAAAAGAACAACATCTACTTCAAAGAAACATAAGCTGATCAAGAACTAAAGAAGATTATCAGAAAAGGCCATTCTGATGGATCTGATGATATTTCTGATGAAATATCATCAGTTTCTGGCAAAACTGATCATCAGACTTTCTGATGATTTGTTAACCAGAATTTCTGATGAAGTGGTTATCAGAAATTCTGATATAACCCCACTTGTCTAATGAGTTCTACCCTGCCACAATAACCGAAGCAACTTGACATTATTGGATATCATGATGAGAAAGGCAACTTGATTATTGGATTCAATGAATATGTTAAGAAGCTACTTTTTTGCAGGACATATACATGAATAAACAAATGTTTATTCATGTATCCAGGCGTTCTATAAATAGAGGACTCATCAAGCAAAGGACAGTGAGTTAAGCCAAGCATTCAATACATACAACAAAAACTCCATTGTCCTTTCACCTCAGAATTACACAAGTATTCATTTGTAATAGATAATAATCTTACAATCACCTTGTAAACCATTTTGTTTCAAAGTGATATAAACTTGAAAATTCTGTAGGTCTTGTTTCTTGAAAGTCTGATTTCTATTTCCGCACACTATTTTCATATTTGTTGAAATCACTTGCCATATTACGTGAAAAGAAGTTTTTAAGTCCAAACTGGGACCAACAATCTCCTCTGTATTTATAGGAACACTCAGCCGAGGTTCTAATTTATAGTAATGAACTGATAAAGCACATGCAAGTTTCCTTTTAAGCTTTGTTTTTTTTTTTTTCGTTGAGTGACATTGATATAAAGTTAAACTAGAAGCAACATAAACCTCCCTATATTCATTTTTTAAGTATGTGAAATATCAACAATGCATATACATTTAGCTAATATATTGTACTGAACTATTTTTTCTATCTTTTATGGATTTATATTAGCGTTTTAATTTTATGGTCTTTGAAAACAGGCCCAAAGCTATTTTTGGAAACCAACAATTTTAGATGAAAGCTTCTAAACTAAAGGAGACTACCCCTTTCTTGTTTTTTATAACAATTTCGGCATTCTACATTTAATACCAAATTGTTTTGCCAGAATGCATATAGAACTTATATACATGTACAACTTATATTTGGTTTTTTGTCGTTTTAAGGTTTAAATTATATTCTCGCCACTTATTATCGACTCCGCCACAACGCGCGGGTTCCCCACTAGTATTAAAAGTGAACTTTATTCTATCATCTCTTCATGCTTTGTTGATTTACTCATTCGTGTATTTACGGCCTATATAAAGCATGTTAACTGCCTGGAAGGGGGTTAGAAGGGTGGCTTGGGCAAAGTTCTTGCCTCATTCAGTGTATAGATCCTGTGAGGACTTGATTCAAGCTTATTAGGACTTCTCTTGAGCCAAATAGCATCAAATCGGGGGAAGTAAGAACGGCTTGAATCCATTATAAATAAACTACTATTAAAACTTTAAACCGACCTTGTGGGACTGTATCCCTACTGACTCAACCCCATATGGCCGAGGGTAGCGTTGCCTCCAAAAGATGGACATGCCACTATAACTAAGATAATCTCTTAAAAACCCAAAGTGCGGAAATTATCAAAGGATATGTAAAAGAGGAGTCGGAACCAAGTGATTCTATCTTGTCTATTGTTTCTTTTTAATATTTTAATTTATTTTTAATCTTTATTTACTAAACATCTTTTCTCAGAAATTTGGCTAGATTAGACGTTGACGATCTTCCGGTATTAAAAGCTCTTGTGTTCTTGGACAACCTCGGTATCTTACCATCACTATACTACGCCAGCGATGGGTGCACTTGCCCTAATGTGTTGTAGAGAGTAATCGTATTATATCATGTTTTATGAATTTAAAACATGATAAACGAGTAAAAATGCTAAAAATATATCAAAAATTATACATCGCTCGCACCACGTCAAATATCTATAGCGAAATATGAGGACAGGGGGTAGAGAAAATTAGTTACGGGAACAAGTGGCATGGATTTGGCTAGCATATAACTTTGTCTTAATCAACTGGAAAATCAGAAAGTGGACAGATTCATCACAACTTGCTTAAGTGAGCATAACTTCCTCATTTTTCATCGTTTTCTTTGATTCTTCTTTCTAAACACTTGGAACAACCTTAGGCATGTTTCCACAGGTTTTCCATGGAAAACCAAGGCGTGGAACATCACCGAAACAGGCTCCAAAGTGAAGTAAACTTTCTGTTTTGATTTAAACACTTGTTAAACTACTTAAACTTGAGGTTTCTCAAACACATTCCTATGTCCTTATGCTCATAATCAAAGCTATGGTTAGTTGGGCTTAAAAACAAGGTTGTGACATGTAAAATCAGAGGTTTAATCCTCATAAACATTCTGTTTTGATAGGGTTTTTACCCACAAGTGATGAACAAGCTCAAAGCTTGAAGTTTGTGTGATTATGGGACTAGCTTGGGCTATCCTACTTGAAAATCCACACATCACTTGATGATTTCTTAGATTAGTTGTAGTTAATTCATTCTTTATTGTATGTTCATGACCCTCCTTGTTGTCTATGACAACATGTGTAGTGGTGGACACCAAAGAGGTACCTAAATGGAAGACTTGTTTTTCCTACCTCATACATGACTTATGTGATATACAAAAGAGGTTCCTAAATGGAGGATTTATCCTCCTACCTCATGCTTGACCTATATGACATTATGATATACTATATAACTTATATAATTTTCAAGTAACCAAACTTTTGATGATGAACTAGTGGTCATTTGTCAAGATAGTAGGTTACATCATCTAAAGCCATGATACTTGTTACGATTCTAATGGGCATTTTAACCCATGAAAACATTCTAACTCTTTTGAGTTTCATAGTGTCAAGAACAAGTATTATGTGTGTTAGGTGATTACTTTTCTCATATGTATACTTTCATGTGATTTAAACTCCAAATCTTTACTCCTCCGTTAACTTCCAATACTCACACACCTATGTTTCTTCGTGTAGAAGGAAACGGTGTTCCATCCTAATCAACCTACACTCGAAGGATTATCAAGTAGGAAGCTTGCAAAATCGTGAGTATACTCGATCCCGTTTTCCTTTTACACTTTGGGTGCAACATGTATGTTATACAAAAATCACACGACACTTAAACTATTTTAATCTCTATCCATGCTTAACATGAAACTATATGATGCTTGTGAATCTTGTGTGCTATGTAAACTTTCTGTGTCGATATATGCTCATTAACTTTGCTAGCCTACCTTAGCAATTATAGCGCTATAGGACTAACGCATCACCCATTAGTCTTGGGGTATTGTTAAGTTAAACATGTTAACCTCCCGTTATTCTTTGGGATAGGCAAAATTAACGCGTTGTATACTTGGGTTTGAACATATAGTACACCGTTTCAGCATATTAGTAAACTTGCATATTGTTATTCATGTTGGATATGAGCTCGTTAAACTTTTTAATCTATATTATGCTATGTATGAAAATTTGTATACTCGCCAACTTTTTGTTGATATATTTTAATACATGTTGCAGGTTGATAGACGAGATGATGTTACGAAGAAACGAGATTTAGGTGGACTTAGATACACACCTAGATTAATTTATTATTTTGATGTTATATTTGAAACAATGTTGTTCTTTGTTTGAAATTTTGTATGACAATTTTAGTATTGCAATGAAATTGAATCATTAGTTATATTGTCACATAGTGTTATGATGTTTTGAGCAACTTGTTTGTCTTATCCCGATGTTTCCGCCATCGGTTGGGGGTGTGACAGTTAGAAGGGTGGTTTGGGTAAAGTTCTTGCCTCGTTCAGTGTATAGATCTTGCGAGGACTTGATTCAAATTTATTAGGACTTCTCGTGAGCCAGATAGCATCAAATCGGGGGAAGTAAGAACGACTTGAATCTCTTATAATTATAAATAACCTACTACTAAAACTTTAAACCGGCCTTGCAGGACTATATCCATGCTGACTCCTACCAATATGGCTGAGGGTAGCGTTGCCTACAAAGAAAGGACATGCCACATTTTGCATTAATAACTTACTTAGTTATCTTTCAATATCCCGGCCTTGCGGGACTGTATCCCTGCTGACTCAGACCCATATGGCCGATGGTAGCGATAGAGGTGTACAAATCGGTTTTTTTCAAAAACCGGTTTCGGTTTTTTCACCCAAAATAAAAGCCGGTTTTTTTTATAACCGGTTCCGGTTACTAACCGGTTTTTGAGGTCCAAAACAATAACCGGTATAACCGGTTGGGACCGGTTTTTAATCGTTTTTTCCCAAAAAAGCGGTTTTTTCCCAAAAAAGCGGTTTTTTACCGGTTTTAACCGGTTTTTTAATAACCGGTTCGGTTAATAACCGGTTTTTGAAGTCAAGAATAGTAACCGGTATAAAAACCGGTTAAAAAAAAACTGGTTTCGGTTTTTTTTTCCGGTTTCGGTTTTAAAACCAGTTTTTTTGTACACCTCTAGGTAGCGATGACTCCAAAAGATGGACATGCCACTATAATTAAGATAATCTCTTAGAAAACCAAAGTGCGGAAATTATCAAATGCTACGTAAAAGAGGAGTTGGAACCAAGTGATTCTATCTTATCTATTGTTTTTTTAATATTTTAATTTCTTTCTAATCTTTATTTACTAAAGATCTTTTCTCAAAAATTTGGCTAGATTAGACGTTGACGATCTTCCGGTATTAAAAGCTCTTGTGTTATTGGACAAACTCGATATCTTACCATCACTATACTACGCTAACGATGGGTGCACTTGCCCTAACGTGTTGTAGAGAGTGGTCGTATTATATCGTGTTTTATAAATTTAAAGTTTGATAAATGTGTAAAAGTGCTAAAAATATATAAAAAATTAGACATCGCTCGCACCAAGTCAAATATCTATGGATAAATATGAGGACAGGGGGTAGGAAAATTAGTTACGGGAACAAGCGGCCATGGATTTGGCTAGCATATAATTTTGTTTTTTAGTACTATTCAAAAATTTACAAAGTAGACATATTACAATCTTTTTATAGAACTAATCATATTTACATTTTCAAAATTTAAATTCCTTTCGAAACATTTTACAACAATGCTCTAATTTAGTAATTTTATTACGCTACAACTAGAATAAGAACGTCGCATCTTTATGCTACAATTAGGGTGGACAAATTAACCGCCATAACCGATAACCGACCTATAACCGACATAACGAACCAAATTTAACCGATAACCAACATAACTGATGGTTATGGTTATGAAGCTTTGGTTAACAGACCAATTTGTTATAGTTACGGTTATGAAGTTTTGGTTTACCGATATAACCAAAATCGAACCGAACTTATAATGTTAAGTCTAAAATTCGATATAATGGATTTAAGTTTTACAATAACCATGTAGAGGTTTTTACTAAGTTAAAAGTGTGTTAGTAACAAAATAATATTGATGTAGATTCCCTTTATTATGATGTGGACCTAAGGTGTTATGTTATTAAGCAATTAAGGAATGAGGTGTTATGATTAGGAATTGAGTACATAATTACTTTATTAAAAGAGATCCAACATCAGAAGTTTAATCAAAAGAGTAGTCTCGGTTTTCATATAGAAAAAAGCCCCAAACTATGTCCAACATGGTGGGTTTCATTCTTATTTTGTAAGCCCATTGACGTATAATTTTTTAACTTTAGCCCAAAAGTTAGTTTTAGTTAATGTGTTTGATTAATAACTGAAATTAACCAAAACTGAACCATAACCGATTAACTGCAACCGAAGTTTAGTTATGGTTATGGTTAAGAAAATCCATAACCGAAGTTTACGGTTATGGTTATGATTAATGGTAAAATCCAAACTGACATATGCACACCCTTAGGCCTTAGCTACAATGATTTTTGTATAAATATGAAAATTAGAAATAGAAAATTGTTATAAACCAGACATTTTAGGCCCAACCCATTACTTATGGGCTTTAGGGTTTATGGTTATGTTTATCTCTATATATTGTAATGTTGAATAGAATGAAGGATTTAATTCAGTTTATCTCTTTTTTCTCTTTGGTTTTTATCACGTTATCAGCACTTTGATTCTCCGCTGGTATTTATTGGCCATCAGACACGTTAGACTCACCATTTTCAATTCCTCACATACTGGTACACATCATTATCTCTACTATGTGTCGGATATTTTTTCAATGTTCATATATTATCTTCCTTTTTCACAGTAGTATATACATATGCATATTCAACAGGAAGATACACAAATTCGTATTCTTAAAGAGTAGTTATTAGAAAAAATATATATATACATTCTTACAATCCGGCGATCACTGCCGCTACGAACATCATAAAAAAAACAAACAAACAAACAGAAGTTTTGATCTGTTACTGAAGCTTACGGTTGTACGGATTCAGCAATGAATTGTTATTCAAGGTTTTAAAATAAAAAAAAATAAAAAGAATCCCTAATAATCATATACACCCTAAGCGGCGGCCGACAAGGAGGAAACAACGATAGTCAACACATCAATCACATTCTCCAGGATTATAATTGTGAGGTACTTGGGAGAAAACAAAAGAGATCACGTCTTTGGGGGGCGGCGGCTTGGTGGACATTGGTAAACATAGGAGATTGAAAAAAAATCACAAGATACATCATCATCACACCATCAGGCTTCACGTGAATATTGGGGGATTTATTTTGTCATCATAACATCATTGGAAAGGAAATTCTCATCAAATAATCATCACATCCACGCGGCTTTTGGTTTCAAAGGGATTTTTTTTTTTTGTTATTATTAATCATAATCCTTGTCATCCCTATAAAAGTATAAAAGAAAAGATGACGATTATATACAATGTATTTGAATAATGATTCCACTCAAGTGAGTACCAATTTAACCAAATACTTTATAACAAAACTTAATGCGTGTGGTGCCCGATACCAAGCAATATGCTTAAAAGGACCCCGCTTATTTGAACCCTCCAAACACTTTTACAGGATACAAAACTAATAAATGAGTTTGTTTTTCCTTCTCTATTTTATAAACATACTTAAAGTTTAGAACCTGCAGTTCTAGCAAAAGAGAACCCGAAGTTCTCATAAAATATACATTTCTTTCCTTTGTAGAAAATATGTCGAACTTATCAAAGCTTGAATTCACCGCTATTGACATCTCGGGTAACAACTACCTCCCGTAGACTCTTGATGCTAAAATTCATTTGACGGCAAATAATTTGGGGGAGACAATTATTGATGGTAATCAAACTTCACCTCAAGATAAAGCGAAAGCTATGATATTCCTCCGCCATTATCTTCACTAAGATCTAAAGCGGGAATATCTAACTGTTGAGGACCCCCTTGAACTATGGACAAATATCAAAGAACGTTTTGACCACCAGGATTTTAAGACTGCTAGTGAGTATCAATTCTGCCTTGTTCCGCATTACCTCTGAGTTAAAATTATGTGGTGAAAAAAAAAAAACCGATGAATACATGCTTGAAAAATTTTCTCAACGTTCCATGCCTCAAACATGCTCCTATCGCAACAATACCGGGAACGTAAATTTACTAAATATTCTGAATTGATATCATGTCTTCTGGTCGCGGAGCAAAACAACAAGCTCCTACTCCAAAACCATCAATCAGGACCCGCCGGTGCAAGCCCATTCCCTGAAGCGAATGCGGCCAATTCTCAAAGCGGACGAGGTAGAGGTAGAGGCCGTGGCCCCAGAAGAGGTCGTGGTCGTGGTCGAGGACGGGGATATACATGACATCGAGAGTCCCAGAACACTAAAAATAGCGGTGGTGAATCGAGTCGACATAATACGGGGCGACCTTCAAAAGGAAAAGTAGCGGGAACCAAAGCAACATTTGTTATAAATGTGGGATGTCAAATCATTGGGCCCGCACATGTCGCACCCTTAAACACCTCATTGAGGCATCTCAACGCATAATGAAAGAAAAAAAGGAAAGAATGCTGAAACTAATCTAATTGAGGATAATGTACCTTATATTTTACTTGTCATACTGTGACCTTTGTATTTGGCTTGGTTTGAAACTCTTGCAATGTTTCATTTTACTTATTTGCATTAACTTTTATTTATTTTTATTTCCTGAAGAAATATGTATACTAGCTCCGGTAAAGCTATTATTGGTGATGAATGTCTTGTAGATAGCGGTAGTACTAACAATATTCTCAAAGATATGAAATTTTTCTCTGAGTTGTCTCCGGCAGAGACACAAATTAGTACTATATCTGGTGTCAGTAACCTTATCGAAGGCTCCGGCAGAGCACACTTTTTAAAAAAAATATTTATTTACCACATCTTCTTGTTTTACTAGCATCCATATACTTATTTTATTTTCCAAAATAGTGCAAGTATATGTAAGAATCATGATCTTTCAAAAACCGTCTTTTAAACTTGGTTTATTTAGGAAAATCATTCACAAGTCTTGGGTTTACAAGTTTGCTAGTTCACTAGGTTTATTACTTTGTAAGAAAATCATTTTTGCTTTCAAGTTCATGCTAGTCTAGGAGATGATTATTTCATGAAAGCACATAATCATTCCTAACTTGTTAAACCATGCTTTTAATCATGCTCTTAACAAGTTCCATATGATGATCAATCATCATATTACTAGTAACCAACAAGCAAGCATCAACATATACCAAATAACATCATACTAACAATATTACATCATGTTTCATCTTATTTAAGCTTATGTTTCATGATTCAAGATTCAAGTCTTTTAGTGTTCATATGTTTCATCATAACATATCTATTAACCACTAAAAACACGAAGTAAATAAGGATTAACAAGAAGCTTACAACTAGCTTATAGCTAGGGAAGATCAATGGGGAAAAATGAGTGGATAAAGGCTTGTGGTAGAGGTCCTTCAAATTCCGAGAACACCGAGCTTCGTTATACGCCTTGTTACACCTCAAGACAACCTTGGAATGGATGAAGTTTGAATGAAAAATGGTGGTGAGTAGGGAGGAGGGGTCGGCCGAAGCTTTATGAGGGAGAAGGAGATGGTGTGTTTTGGTGAAGATGAATGGTGGTTAAGTTCTTATAAACCATGTTGTGTTATTACCCATTGGTCCTCATGTTTCCTAAAGTACCACCAAATCTTTCATAATTCCAAGAGAAGATTTAAGTAATCTTCCAAGATTATGGTGATCTTGGGTGGGCCCCCTAGTGACCGTGAATTAGCATGGGGGGGGGGGGGTAAAATGTAAATTAGATGGTAAAAGGTAATTAGTGGGAGGTTAAAGTGTTAAGTCTAGTGTTTAGTGTGTACCATGTATTATGTAGTGTGTTTAAGTGTTAGGGAACCAATACTAGCTCAGAAAAAGTGAAACAATGTTTCTTGCAATATTTTAGTGTTCCGGGTAATGTCCGGTTGTTCGGTTAGATACCGGTTCGTTAAAGTGCTAAGTTATTCCGTATAGTGTCTTTTATGTATCTTTTTGTAACACGTTTAATTCCTAACACTTAGGAAAGCATACAGGACTATTTAGTCAATTTTCTGCACAAGACTAGTATGTTAACAAGCACATGTAAGTATGACGCAGTAATCAGAAAGCAGTTAAGTAATTCAGCACAGTCATCAAGCACTTTAATTAACATTAATTTATCGTACGGATACATGTAATTATGAGGGTTGTCACTAATAATCCCAGAAGCGATTACTATACAACGAAAGCGTAGGAGACCAATCGGTTCCAAAGGCAAAAACCCACGGAAACGAAAAGAGCAAAGTAATGCAGTTGGTGAAAACTCACAAAAGATTATAAGTGAAACCCCGGTAGAGGTAAATGTCCCAGAAGAGACAACTATGAATCCAGAGGAAAATGAAGTTTTAGAAGAAACACCAGTACCGAACGAAAATGAGATCTCTATTAATTATGTACAAGATAGTACAATGTGGAACCGGAATAAAACACGTGTTGATGATATATTCGCATATGCTATAGCAACGGATGTAATCAATGAAAATGATTACGTACCTAAAACTTTAGAAGAGTGCATGCACATAAATGATTGGCCAAGATGGCAAGAAGCCATAAACGCCGAATTGAATTCGCTCGAAAAGCGACATGTTTTCGGACCTGTAGTCCGAACGCCCATAGACGTCAAACCAGTAGGTTATAAATGGGTGTTTGCAATAAAGAGAAATGAAAAGAATGAGATTGTACGATATAAGGCTCGACTTGTAGCACAAGGGTTTTCCCAAATCCCAGGAGTTGATTATGAGGAAACGTATTCCCCTGTAGTGGATGCGATAACCCTTAGGTTCCTAATCGGCCTCACAATCTCTGAAGGACTTCATATGAGACTAATGGATGTCGTCACCGCATACTTATACGGGACACTTGAAAACGACATCTATATGAAAATCCCTAAAGGATTAAAATTTCCTGAAGCATTAAAATCAACACCTCGAGATATGTTTTCTATAAAGCTCCAGAGATCTTTATATGGTCTCAAACAATCTGGTCGCATGTGGTACAATCGACTTAGTGAATATCTCGAAAAAGAAGGATACAAGCCTGATGTAATCAGTCCGTGTGTCTTTATAAAAAGAACACTCTCAAATTTCACTATAATAGCAGTCTATGTTGATGATATCAACATCATCGGATCTCCTGAAGAGATAGAGAAAGCTGCTCAGTTGTTAAAGAAGGAATTTGAAATGAAAGATCTTGGTATGACGAAATTATGTATCGGACTACAATTTGAGTATCTGTGTAATGGCACATTTGTCCATCAATCAAACTACATCCAGAAGATGTTAGTACGTTTCAATATGGATAAAGCACATCCGTTTAGCGTACCTATGGTTATTCGATCGCTAGATCCACACAAGGATCCTTATCGCCCTCAAGAAGAAGGTGAAGAAGTACTTGGTCCGGAAGTACCGTACTTAAGCGCAATCGGTGCCCTTATGTATCTCGCAAATAACACAAGACCTGACATTGCATTTGCAGTTCATGTACTAGCGAGATACAGTTCGAATCCAACACGTAGACACTGAAATGGTGTAAAACATATATTCCGGTATATTTGCGGGACACAAGACTTAGGTCTTTTCTATCAGAAAGATCAAAAGTCCCAGCTGGTTGGGTATGCTGATGCCGGATATCTATCAGATCCTCACAAAGCAAAATCTCAGACAGGTTATGTATTCACATACGGCGGCACAACAATTTCTTGGAAGTAAACTAAGAAAACACTTACAGTAACATCATCAAATCATGCCGAATTGATAGCACTATATGATGCTGGTCGAGAATGCGTGTGGTTGAGATCAATGATTAATCACATACAAGAAGCATGCGGATTAGAACAGATCAAGAAGGAGCCGACAATTATTTATGAAGACAACGCTGCTTGCATAACTCAGATCAGAGAAGGTTACATCAAAGGTGATCGAACAAAGCACATCTCACCAAAGTTCTTCTCAACATATGACTTGCAGAAAGAAGGGGAAATTGATGTTTGCCAGCTCAAGTCAAGTGAAAATTTAGCTGACCTGTTCACAAAATCTTTACCAAGAAGCAGTTTCGAGCAACTATCACACAAGATCGGTCTCCGCAGATTGAAAGATGTTTGTTGAATTCAGGGGGAGAATTATACACACTGTACTCTTTTTCCCTTAACTATGTTTTGTCCCAATGGGTTTTCTTAGTAAGGTTTTTAATGAGGCAGTACAACTGATCCAGTAGTATCAGTTTATTTATTCAGGTCTTGAAGTACCTATTTAACATCATCCTGAAGTATGTTGTTAAACTGTGTATAATTCTAAATGTCTGAGGGGGGGGGGGTGTTATAAACCAGAAATTTTAGGCCCAACTCATTACTTATGGGTTTTAGAGTTTTTGGTTATGTTTATCTCTATATATTGTTATTGTAATGTTGAATAGAATTAATTCCATTTATCTCTTTTTCTCTTTGATTTTTATCAAAAATAATTATTTTATAGGGTAAATTACACTTTTCGTCCTTTATGTTTGTACCAGATTGCAATGGATGACCTTTAACTTCAATAATTACAGGCATGGTCCTTTTTTTGTAAAACTCATTACACGTTACGTCCTTTAGCCCTAACCAGATTAAAAATTTCAGTTAAGTTTATTTACTTAAGGGTATTTTGGTCAATTCATATTTTTATCTAAATGTTTAATAAATAAAACCAAAAAAATTACATATACACTTCATCTTCCCCAATTTCCTAACCCTAAAACCCTAACCACCACATCTTACCACCACCACCTCATCCAGCCGCCACCACTCCGGCCATACCCACCACCCTTAACCCTTTGCAGATCTGCAACCCAGCTATTTCTCAAATACAAAACATAAATCATTTTGTTAAACCAAAGTGAAAGTCAACTACACACGATGCTTAACAAATATGCATAAGATTCACATCCATCAACTTCAAATCTGCTTCTAATATTTAGAAAATGAAAATTGAGATTCTAGGAAATGATAAACGACCCCACTTACTTTCATATTGGATCTGATATCTAAGAGATCAGATTCACATCCATCAACTTCAAATAATCAGAAAAGAAATGGGTCCAGATTAAAAAAATCAAACGCACAAACCAGATCAGAATCCTCGAAGAAACCAATATTTTCATGGAAACCACCCCCAATCTTGCGTCTCATAACAGAACGTCGACTAAGACTTCAAATATAAAACAAAACAAAACCAAAATGAAAGTCAAACTTTCTTTTAATATTTACCAAATGAAATTTGGGATTTTGAGAAACGATAAACCCCACATACTTTCAGAGGATACGAAGAAGGGTGTCGACAGTCCGGCTCCTAAGACACCCTCTCAAAAACAGTTCGGACCTCTGCAAACACCGACGACATCCAGTTCAAACCGGCTTAAGAGTATTCAGATCTACGTTTCAAGAACGATGCCGGCGACCCAGGTCTTTTGGTGACGGTGGTTAGGGTTCATTCTGAAATTCGATGATGCCAACGTGTGCTTTTAGACATGTTTCAGGCCGCCGTAAATCAGGGTGGTGACCGGCTTTAAGAGAGAGAGATGGAGAAGATGAAGGCAAAGAGAGATGGAGAAGAGAGAGAGAGTCTGGGTGTTTTTTATTGGGGAAGGTGTTTATTTATTAATGAGTAAATTACAAAACTCGTCCTTTATGTATGCTAGTTATTACAAACTATGTCCTTTATCTTTAATAAATTCAAAAACCGTACTCGATGTTTGCAAACCCTTACACATTATGTCCTTTAGCCCTAACTCTGTTATTTTTCATGGTTAAATCAGACCTAGTGGACCCCATGTAAGGGCAAATAAGTCTTTTTACCCATTTTCTTTTTAAATTAATACATAAAATAAAACAATACACACATACTCTTTATCTCTCACCCCACTCTACCTTTCTCTCTGTCGCTCTAGATGTCCTCCAGCAGTTCCACCAACCACCACCGGATCCAATGTCGCCCTCAACCACTGACAAAAGATGGAGCACCCACACTCGTCGTATCCCCCCACAACAACCTTCGACAACAATTACCACCACTCTCGTGTTCTCCCAGAGCAACCTTCGGCAACAACCACCACCACTATCTCCGAAAACGACCACATATCTCGTCTTCTCCGGCGCATTAGAACTTGGTTGAAAGAATAGTGTATAAACCCCAACATAAAATCCTAAAAGTTGTACTTTCAGAAATAACCCTAAAAGATCAAACCTTCTGCTGCAGCAACAATTGCATCATCTACATCACAATTCCTTCAACAATTTGATGAATTAACATACGAATTGAACTTCGTAAGCAATCAGTCCAAACATTAACAATCTTCTTGAAACCCTAGCTGTTGTTATTTGGGCTCTGCTGGAAGACGATGTTGAGTTCAGAGACATCGATCTACTCCAGCCTCTTCACCCAACGTCGTCCGCACCTCCGAGCCCCAACCAAGAGACGAACAGATCACCTATCCGTAACGATTTCGACACACTTGTGACTTTTTTACTGATTATACTGTTTATGTTGTTTATGTGAATTGATTTGGTGTTAATTTGGTTGATTGATTGAGTTAATTGATGCTTTTGAGTATGAGATTGAGGAGAGGGTGACGGTTGTTGAGCATATGTGGGATGTGTATGTTAATAGCTGTCGGATCAATTTGCAAGATGTCTTTTTGGTTGAAGTGAGAGAAGCTGCTATAACAGAGATTGCTAAGATGTCTTTTTGGTTTGTTAATTTCGATGGAGACCGGCTTTTAGGTACCGCCCGATTCAACGGTGGGGTGTGTGCAGGTGGTGGCGGTGGTGGTCGGTCTGGTGAGGTGTATGGCAGTGGTGGTTGGTCTGGTGGTGATGGTCCGGCAATTAGAGAAAGAGAGAGCTGGTGTGTGTGTGAGAGAGAGAGAGAGGTGTTTTTGTGAGTGTATGTATAGGTATTTATAAATATATCTATATGTATAATTTTGGTAAATAAATAGTAAAATTACCAAAATACCCTTATGTGGGGTACCCTTGGCCTGATTTAACCATGAAAAATAACAGAGTTAGGGCTAAAGGACATAATGTGTAAGGGTTTGCAAACATCGAGTATGTTTTCTGAGCTTATTAAAGATAAAGGACATACTTTGTAATAAATGACATACATAAAGGACGAACTTTGTAATTTACTCTTTATTAATGGATATTTTAATTAAAATATGAAATGACTAGAATACCCTTAGGTGGATAGACATAACTGAAAATTTTAACTTGGTTAGTGTTAAAGGACGAAAGGTGTAATGCGTTGTTCAAATAAAGGACTGTGACTGTAATTATTGAAGTTAAAGGTTATCCACTGCAACCTGCTACAAACATAAAGGACGAAAAGTGTAATTTACCCTATTTTATATTATTTTGAAGAAAAACGGAAATAAAAGAGTATATACCTAGCGACGATGGCAATCTCCACCGCTTGATTTTCAGTTCCTAGTACCGCCGGAGTAAACTCCGTCGCCGGCGAGTTTTCCAGAATCTGCAATATCACCGACCAAAGGTTCGCACTTTTCTATCTCAGAAATAGATTCAGATTTCGTAATACGATAATTTCACAAATTAGGTCACACGTCATCATCTCAATTTCTCCGTCGTGATTTTGTATCAAAATTTGGTTATAGATATGTTGAAATCTAGGAAAGTCAGCGGTAGGGGAGAAACAACAGGAGGACCTGCACATTACGCGTTTGGAGCCCTAGAAGATGACATAATAATCAAACATAGGCTTCTGACCAGAACAACAACCACACGTGGCGAACCGCCGTTGAAAAAGCTTCAAAAGAAGTTCACCTCCTTCGCTCTAGAAACCGAGAAGGACTCCGATAACTATGCGGATTGCGAGAGGCTTGCCAAGGCTTTCCTGCAGGAGCTGAGGACGTTTGAGCTTCCGTTGGTGAAGACAAAGGCGGTTATTGATGCGAATGTTAGGGAGAAGGAGAATTTTAATGAGTTGAATGATGAGATTAATAGGAAGATAGTGGAAGCACAGGATGATATTGAGGATTTGAAGAAGCAACTTGAGGAGAGTAAGGTTGAGAGGAAGCATAAGGAGGAGTGCGAGACGATTAGGAAGTTGATTGCTGCGCAGCCGCCGAGGTCCGAGACGCAGAAGCTGATTAATGAACTGGAGAAGGAGATTGCAGCTTTGGAAGCTGAGAATACTGCTAGTTCGAGGACATTGGAGCTTCGTAAAAAGCAATTTGCGCTTCTGTTGCATGTGGTATGTACCCTCTTTCACACTAAGCATTCTTAACATGTTATTTGCTATTCTTTGTGATCTTTGCATTCGGGTTAACATATGGTGACAGTGCACTAGTTGAATTATCAAAGATAAGTTATATGTGTAGGATTCTCTTTCGTAAAATAGAAATGCACAAAACCTTTTAGGCCTTACAAGATCTGCTGATGTATGGTTTTGTCTCAAACGCAAATTAGATACATGGAACTTTTACGTAAATGGTAGAAAAATCCCATCGCCCACCTAACTTCTGGTTTGATGGCAAGTAAAATATGTGCATTCTGCAAGTTTCACATAGAATTCTTATCCATCCGACGGTAACCAAATACAAACTCATGTATAAGCAGTGGCAGAACTAGAATATTAATTCAGGGGTATCCCAAAAAAAATTTCACCGTACAATCATACAATATTAAAAAAATGACAATAAATAAATAAAGTAAAACAAATACCTAATAGATTTGTCCTCTTTTTTTTCATAGCTTGAAATTGTTCCATCACATCGTCGTCTTTTACTCATAGTTGTCGATAGCGAATAGCGACAAATAGCGACAAGGCATGGCTAGGCTACGTAGCGAATAGCGACAAATAGCGACGGCTATTTTATAAATAGCGATTACACTAGAAAAAGATTTTTGAAAATTTTTATATATATATTACATCAAAATACCCTTGTATATATGCTATTTTACATGTATATTTAACAAAAACTAATAGTTAGCAGCAAAGGACTTATATGTTGGGTGTGTGAATGAAAGTCTCAAAAGATGGTAAAGACTTTGTCCCACATCGGTGTGTGAACAAAGTTAGTGGTTGTTTATAAGGTAAAGTCTTTACTACTCTATTGTAGCTTTATGACATGTTTTACCACAAGTCCTACCCGCGCGCAGGGGGGTGCAAAAAATGAGTTTCCGCACTGGAATTTAATTGAACTCGTGCATGCCCGCACGTCCTGCGGACACGAATGCAGCTCCGAAAACCCCGGGCCCGCGTGTGCTGGTTTTTGCACAATTTCCTTCTGCTTTTTTTAACCAGATTTATGTTTTTTTTTCTCAAAGATAAAACACAGGTGGCATGACATTTAAAAAAAAAAAAGAAAAAAACCTGCTGTCGCTAAACTCGCTAACCATCGCCATAACCAACTTAGCGACGCTTGGTCGATACGCCATGAAGCGGACCGCTATGGTCGCTATTAACAACTATGCTTTTACTTCATGTAAAAAATCATTTTCGACCGCACAAACCATAGCATTGTTCAAAAATTTCGGGCCCATTCGATTGCATAAATCCGTCTTGACAAGCTTCAATTTTGAAAACATCTTGCAACGGTTTATGGTTGCAACCGGTAAAAGCAAAGCTAGTTTCACTACCCAATAAACTAAAGGACAAGAACTATGTGTTCCCGTTTCAACCATAACACGCGCAAGATCACTTATTCCATTCAAGTTTGCAAAATTATTATCGCTTATAGTGTGACGAAATGACTCAATATTACCCAAAAGAGTCCCTATTTCTTGTGTAGTAAAATCATCCGGGTACATCTCAGCAAACGCCACTATCATCGATGGGTCAAACTTAGTAAACCCGTTACAAGGATTTAAACCCGACATATTTTTTTTATCAAACTAGTTGTTACCTCACTAAATCGGTTTCCTAATTCTTGAAGATGTAGTTTTCCAACATGCATGTCCAAAACCTTATTAAAAACGTCAACTTCAAAATGATGTAGATTTGTAATGACATTCTTTCGGTTTCTTGGATTACCATAACTTTCCGTCATGTCCAACATTGTAATGTTGTATTTTTTTTTTTACAAAAAAAGAGTCACTTTTTCCAACATCGGCTCAAACCCACAAGAAGAAAAGAAATAAAGAATACCCACAAACAAATTTCATATTCAAAGGGTTATTAGTTTATTACGTATTGGACTATTGGGCTAGCTATTAATCAATAGAATTGGGCTGCCTTATCAATTAAACTGTTTTGGGCTTACAATTTTAAACAAGAATTGGGCTACCTATCAACTATAAACTGATTTTGACTTTTGTATTTTTCATTGGGTTAGATATAAACGCTAACCAACTTTTGAGCTTACAAACTTGTTTTTTTCAGGGGTATCCTCGTAGTTGTGTAGAGGCATTCTTTGTACAAAACCGAAAAAAAGTACACTACCAATACGAAGTTGAGCCGTAGCCCGTGCTACGGCTCGTATAGATATAAGTCCGCCCCTGGTATAAGTAGGTGGACTAAACATCTAAACTAACACTAATATAGTAAAGGAGATGACGTTTAGAATACTGAAGAGACCTTGAGAGTTTGGGCATGGATAGTTTAACTTTAACTGTGTCCAGAGTTTCATTTACTTTAAGTTAAAGTGGGGATGTTATGTGAGAAGAGTCAGAAGATTATTGTGGATGTAAAAGGTGAACATCCGCACCATATGTTAGTCTTTCTTTGAGAATTATGATGTGTAGATGCTTGCTTCATGGCATAGTTGCATCCCCCTTTCTTTTAGAACAAATGGTCCTATAGCACTGTGCTAGTTTTTGGTTGGGAACTTGGGACAAACTGTTACTTTTATCGAGTTCTGTCTTTCTGAATGGAGAAAGAAGAACAAATACCAACCATACCTTGTGAGCTTGGTTTAAAAAAGCGGGAAGCGCACAAAAGCGATGAGGTCTAAAACCGATTTTTAAAAAGCGAAGCGCAAAAGCGGTGAGCTTTTCGTACGCAAAGCGCAAAGTGATTATATAATTTATTTTATATATCCCATAAGTGTTTAGCATCCAATACCTGTGATTTAAGCTTTATATATGTTTTAAAATGAAAAAAAACATAAATGTACAACATAAAAAGCCTGTTGTACAACACTCAGAAGCGTCCCATGTACAAAAAGCGTACGCCTCAGTTGCGCCTTAGGTCGATTTTCACCCTAAAAAGCGCGCCTCAGCTGCGCTTCTTGTACATCGTGCGCCTTATGTCACACAAGGCGATGGGGTTTGCGCCTAGATGCGCTTTGCGCTTAAGTGCGCTTAAGGCGCGCTTTTTAAAACCAAGCTTGTGAGATAGTCACTACATGCTCTTTAACGTTTATGGGGAATAAACTGATTGTTTTATTTTTTTTATCTTATATATCATGTGGCATTACATTAGAAAAATGATTAAAAATAACAAATGGTAATTAATTATCGTATCGATCATTGAACTTTATGAGTATTGATTTGATGATATGCTAGTACATATGGTTACATTTTTGAAATGTGATAATGAATAATCATACCCGCTCATCACCATACCAACTTTATTTCATCTTGGGGCCTTGAGTTCCTTTTTTCTCAAGTAATTCAGCATGGAGCTTTTTTTCTCCACATCAACTTTCATTCATCTTGGGGCTTTCTATATGGCCCGATAAGCTCCCTGCTGAGTTACATGGAAAGAAGGGCCTCAAGATGAAAGACCGTTGATCTGGTGATGAGTGGGTATGATAATTCATTATCACAATATACAAATGTAAAAATATGTAATAGCATATTATCAAATCAATACTTAAAATGTTCATCTTTATATCTTCCCAATAAAGTTTTGCAAAAGCTCCCCGCTGAGTTACTTGGAAAGAAGGGCCAACTGGCCAAGTAACAGTTTTTAAATGTACCGCAGCGTAACACTGCTATCTATTGGCCACCACAGTGCGTATATAATCAGTCCGTTTATATGTAAATATATGCCCCACTTTTTATTGTGATTTATTTATACATGCATTGCAGATTTCTAGATATACATATTTTACAAGATTCATGTGTATACCATTTTGAAAATAGTTACATAAACTCACCTTTGTTTAGACGTTTTCTATGTGTTTTTGTATCTCAAGATTTATCCGTTTAGTGAGTCGAGCCTAAAGACATGGTATTTCGTGAATTACTTGTATATAACAGTTCTGGTTATGTTTTATAAAGATACCCTTATTCGTGGCTTTCAATGCATTTATCAAACCTTAATGAGTGATTTTAATATTTTACCAAAACAAGTAAATATTTAGGTGGTGTTTGGTTCAGGAATGGAAATGAAATGACATATTATCCTTGTTTTTAGGGGGGGGGGGGGGGGGGGGGGGGGGGGGTCATCAAACCTAGTGTGAGGGGTGGGCTTTCTCTCTTTTTTTCCATCCAAACCTACACCCATTTACAAACTAAACACCACCTAAATATAACCTGATACTTCAGGTTCTTGAGAATTAAGTGACCAACATTATGAACAGTGGCTTCATGGATCAACGTGGGAGACCATATAGTCATTGGCTTCTTTTGGGCAAGAATGAGTGAACCAGTAGTATTCAGGTATTTTAGGATCCCGCAACAGGTGCTTCTAACGAGCATGGTTTTATTTTGGCACATAAATTTCTACGATCCATATGGAATAGAAATTTATCTTGGCACGTAAATTTCCACAATAAATGAACCATTATTCATCTTGGCTCCTAAAGAATAGAAAGCTGAACTGAGCATTATCTTTGCTAACATGTGGGTGTTCGTTTTTGATAAGTAATACAGGATAAAACTATAAAAGATGTTCTAGACTTTTAGTACATTCTGTCCTTAAATCACTTTTCGATTATGCTTGTTTATTTATAGTTTCAGATAACTTTTCTTTTGTCTAATATGTAATCATTTCATCAATACGAATATTTGTATATGAAGAATTTGTTTACTTTTCTCAAGGATTCTCAGTATAGGGCGGTTCACGAGCCGAGCTGACTTGAGCCAGGGTCAGCTCGAATTCACATAACCAAGCTGAATGTTAAGCTAGAACTCGGCTTGATTTCTAATTGAGCTGGTTTAACTCTGCTCTGTTTTAAAAAAATAAATTAATGCACACCTTTCAAGTTCAATAGTACAAATTAGCATTCTACAGCACTAACTCAACAGTTTAACTAAGAAACATACAAATTAAGTTCAACAGAATACATATACAAAGCAAGTTCGATTGAATACAAAATAAGTTCATCAGCATCCGAATCAACAAGCTGTTGGTGCAAATGCAACTTCTTTTAAAGTAACAAAAAACTTGTTAAATATTTGAATCAAATTAATATGTATACGTATTCTCTTAAAGAGCTCATTGTCTTATTAGGGATGAAATATAATGTGTGGATATAGAGTGCTTACCTGTAGCATTAATTTCTCCTCCTTTCCATGCTTGGATTAAAAAAGTGTGAGGTGCTCCGAGGCTTTTAGGTCCCAAAGGCCGAGGCGCACGCATCAAGTACACGAGGCGTTGCTCTGTTTACAACCAAACCAAATAAGCTTTTATTTGCAACCAGAAGCTGCGTTTCTCTCACCTGTTTTACATAAAACCTTTTTATCAAGAAGAAAACCTTTCAAATTTTCTTTATCCTTTGGTTGTTTTACATATTAGTCTCCCACAAGACTTATTTTTTACCAACTTTGACCAGTTTTGACCCAAAAGTACATGAGGCGCTGCCTCAAGGCCTTGAGGTGCTTTCCTGATCACCTCGTGAGCCTTGTGCATCAGGCGCGCCTACTACATGACCTTATTTTTATTCACAAGCAGTTCGTCTTTATTTGATCAATTTAGGTTTTAAAGAAGTGAAATTTGAAAAAAAAAAAAAAAAAACTCGTTCGCTTTTAGTGTGATAAGGGAAAAAAATGCTGTTAGTCATCTGTTCGTGGGTCAAAAATGTAAATTTTCAATTCTGTTTGAGATGTTTTTTTCAGTTTATAAGTCGAAGTGTTTTTTTGGTTTCCTGAAACTGGCTTAAACTTAGCAAAATGGTTCACCAACCTTTGAACTTTGAAGTCAAACATAATCTTTTCAAACTTGTAATCAATATGAATCCGGTGACATATTTATTCATAACCAGAAATCTAGAAATTTGAGAACTTGGTAGCACGCTCCTTTAAATGCTTCCTTAGTCATTAAAAGTTAACAAGCTAAGTGATAGTGTATGAATCCTTGGCCGGTTTCTAATAAAAATATACCTTTAATGGTACAACTTTCTCTATCTCACCACACTTGTAGATGCAGTTTACTAGTCACTGAACGAAGGAATACTGATAAACTGTTTGATTTTGAGTAACAGTACAAGTTCAGAAGATTACCCTTTGATTTAAAGCAGTACATTGTTGATCGATGGGAAGATGCACAATCATAGTCTGTGGAATCCTGGATGAGGAAGAATGAAGATGCAGCAGGATGTGAAGGATGAAGTATTAAAATTAGGGCACCATGAACTCTAGGGCATCTTCCGTACATTTTGTATTGCAACATGAATTCTAGTTAAAACTCAAACTATGAGCTGACACGACATGAACCTAAAACTATATTCGTGGGTTTGGGTAGGTTTTGGTCGAACCTGAGAACTCATTTAGCTAAATGGGTCAGATTGGCCTACCTGGGTGTTTTACGGGTTGACATGTTTATTTCTATAATTTCGTAAAAATCTATTTGTTTTATGTGATAACTTAAACTGATTTATTTTTATAGCTGAACTGTAATTGTTTTATATAATATGTTACGCAGGTGGATGAGTTACAGAACACCATTGAGGAAGAGCAAAAAAGTATGGTTGAGGAAATGCGAATGGCGGCAATTTATGAGAATAAGAACATTGTTGAGGATGCTGCTGGTGGAAATGCAGAAGCTATGGCCATCGATTAATGTATGTCGACTTTCTGTCACTTGTATCTTATATCAATCTCAATTATTGCTCGCTCCTAGATTGATGAAACCCTTATTTTAAGGGTTTATTTATTTGTGTAGTTCTCATATTTATTTGCAGTGTTTCGACAACTACTTTAAGACTTACAACCTATTTACAATCCGTTTAAAACTCATTAACTAACCTGTTTGACTGTTTTGACACGAATAAAAGTATGGCTCGTGTTTGGGTTCATCAATTCAAGTCGCCAACCTAACACGATTTGCACCCCTACTTTTAGTAAGGTAGACCTGAAAAAATGATTTAAGTGTATCTGGTTAGGGTTGATGTTTTGACACGAGAAATGTATGGTTTGTGTTCGGATTCATCAGTTCAAGCCGCCAACCTAACACAATTCCCACCCCTATTTTAAGTAGGTAGACCATCAAGATTCTGTAGGGTCGTCAGGAAGGTCAAAACATAGAAATTAAGAAATGGAAATGATGTTAAACTAGAGTTGCAAAGCTTTGGTAAGCCTGTTTTTGACTTTTGAAGTTGATGTTTATTCTTTTGAGCATTTGTAATTTCTTAATTATGATATTATTACATATTTTTTTAATATATTTAATTTTGGTATAAGATCAAACTAACCCATGGACCCAAAACAACTCACCTATCGACCCTCTCTCTCTCTCTCTCTCTCAGAAATCGTTCGTAGAGGTGCACATTGACCTTGGCCTCGAAAACCAGTGGCCTCTCCCTTCATTTCCCATGGGGTCGAATTTGATTGTAGTTACGTTTAGGTGAATTTGTGTCATGGAACTTAAAAGTCAGTTTTTTTTAAGAAGTAACTAAACATTGGAATATTATTCACACTTCAAGCAAGATAGACCAATTTATAAACCGTCATACGCTCTGTTTTGATAATCAATTTATTGAATTAAATTATTCAATTTATTAAGTTGAAGCAAATTGTTAGTTTGGAATTAGTTGCTCTTTATCTTTTTGTTGCAGATTTGGTAAGTTTTTTTGTCACGTCGTAACCTGTTTGGACCATAACAGGTTTAGCCCATAGCATTAGTATAGATTAAAGATGTCTATTAAGACTGCGGGGTATGGGGCGGGAGTTTGGGCGTGGGTAGGGGGGAAACGCCCAAGCCACCACCCCGGGTGGGCATGGGTTTCGGCGTGGCCCTTGGGGCATGGGTTTCAAGCCGGGCGTGGGGCGGTCTGGCCAAGCTGACATGGCGGGTTGTGAATGGCCAAACCAAACTAGCCGTTGGGCTAGCCGTTGGTCTATTTAAAAAAAAAAAAAATTTCCTTTATAAATACTATACAATATTTATCATTTTTCTCACACAAAATCAAACACATAAAACACAATCTCGCCATGAGTTCTTCAAGTTATACTGAATCGTCATCATCATCTGACGATGGGGCGGAAATTTTTCTACAAACGATCGCGACGGTGGTGAAAGCTATCGTTGAAAACGAAGAGGAGGAGGAAGAGAGTCAACAACCTAAACGCAGAAGAAGGTACATCGCTCGTGAACGGGTTACCGCTAACGATTTGTTGGTAAGCGATTACTTCTCAGCTGAACCTAAGTATGATGAAAAAATGTTTAGGCGTCGTTTTCGTATGAGTAGAAACTTATTTTAAAGGATATCTAGAGATCTTGAGGAGAAGTATGTTTATTTTCAACAAAAACCCGATGTAACCGGGCAATTAGGATTTACTACGTGGCAAAAGGTCACGGCCGCACTTAGGCAGTTAGCGTACGGCAATAGTTCGGACATTATGGATGACTATTTAAAAATGTCTGCACGTGTAGCTAGAGAAAGTCTTCACAACTTTTGTTCGTGTATTCTAGAACTCTATAGGAAAAGATATTTGAGAAAGCCCTCGTTCAGTGACATGCAACAATTATTGGAACATCACGCAGATTATCATGGGCTACCCGGGATGCTAGGTAGTTTAGATTGTATGAAATGGGCTTGGGAACTTTGTCCTACCCAATGGCAAGGCGCTCACACGAGTGGATTTCACGGGAGTCCAGCCATCATGCTTGAAGCGGTTGCGTCCCAAGATCTTTGGATATGGCATGCGTCCCAATTAGGATTTACTACGTGGCAAAAGGTCACGGCCGCACTTAGGCAGTTAGCGTACGGCAATAGTTCGGACATTATGGATGACTATTTAAAAATGTCTGCACGTGTAGCTAGAGAAAGTCTTCACAACTTTTGTTCGTGTATTCTAGAACTCTATAGGAAAAGATATTTGAGAAAGCCCTCGTTCAGTGACATGCAACAATTATTGGAACATCACGCAGATTATCATGGGCTACCCGGGATGCTAGGTAGTTTAGATTGTATGAAATGGGCTTGGGAACTTTGTCCTACCCAATGGCAAGGCGCTCACACGAGTGGATTTCACGGGAGTCCAGCCATCATGCTTGAAGCGGTTGCGTCCCAAGATCTTTGGATATGGCATGCGTCCCAATTAGGATTTACTACGTGGCAAAAGGTCACGGCCGCACTTAGGCAGTTAGCGTACGGCAATAGTTCGGACATTATGGATGACTATTTAAAAATGTCTGCACGTGTAGCTAGAGAAAGTCTTCACAACTTTTGTTCGTGTATTCTAGAACTCTATAGGAAAAGATATTTGAGAAAGCCCTCGTTCAGTGACATGCAACAATTATTGGAACATCACGCAGATTATCATGGGCTACCCGGGATGCTAGGTAGTTTAGATTGTATGAAATGGGCTTGGGAACTTTGTCCTACCCAATGGCAAGGCGCTCACACGAGTGGATTTCACGGGAGTCCAGCCATCATGCTTGAAGCGGTTGCGTCCCAAGATCTTTGGATATGGCATGCGTTCTTCGGTATGCCAGGTTCACATAATGATATTACCATCATAAACCACTCGCCCCTTTTCAATGATCGAGTAAATGGTATAGGACCCAAATGAACTTTCTTTGTAAACGGGGTTGAGTACGTGTATGGGTACTACCTAGTTGATGGGATTTACCCAGAGTGGGGGGTTTTTGTAAAATCATTCACAAAACACGGTACGACAGATCCAAAGAGATTAAAGTTTAACAGGGTACAGATGGCTGCATGTAAAGACGTCGAGCGAGCATTCGGTGTTTTGAAGAAAAGGTGGCGAATATTACAAATGCCTTGTCGACTATTGGACAAGGATCAGATTGGAAACGTGATGTACACATGTATCATTCTTCACAACATGATTTTGGAGGACGAAGGTAGAGCGGTCGTTACCCACTATGATGACGATGATTCCCAACCAGGTAACGTAACAGACCAAGATAAAGCGGTTAATGAATTTTGGATCAAGTCAAGGGATATACATCACAACCTTCGATCTGATTTGGTGGAACATGTTTCAACGATTCCTGGGTTCGAAACCGACGAAGACGACGAATAATGATTGTTTTTTATTTTAATAATTATTATGTTTGTTTATGTATTTAAAAAAAATATGTTTTTTTATGTATTTAATTAATTTAAATATATATTAAAAAAAAATGGTGATGTGGCTAGGCCACGCCGGCCCAGCCACGCCCAACCCAAGCCCCACCATACCCCATTTAAAACTTGGGTTTGGGTTACATCCAGGTGTCAGCAATTGCCCCAACCCACGCCCAACCCAAGCCCCACCATACCCCGCAGTCTAAAGTCATATTAAAAAGTATAAAACTCATGTCATGATTATTTTACTATTTTCATGAAAATACAAAATAAATTGAAACTAATACATAAAAAAATACCCTTGCTCGATTGCATGGTGAATTCGCTTGAAGCAACAACAATGAGCGGACGAGTTGATCAAGTTCTACTACAATAAGGTTCTCCTTGATTTGCATGATGAAATTGAAATATTTTAAAGAAATTAGAATTTAAGAGAATTTAAATTAGTTCAACTTTCTCAGCTTTGACAACTCACGCTGTCACGCAAGAGATTTTTAAGGTTTATTACATAAGTTGGTTCTAGAAAAAGACGATAAGCTTGATTAGTTTAGAAACATAGATTCCATGTTCTTAAAAAGTCTGAATTTAGATATATGGTTTTGTGAATTCATAAAATTCTTATACTACCATTACGAGGGGAGAAAGTTGTCCCAAAATTCCGAATTTTTCTCGCATGCCACATCAGCACCACATCTACATTCTTCTAATTTGCCTCATTTTCCTTATTCTTCCTATTTTGGAGGGGGTCGTCTCACTTTTCCCCATTTTCCTCATATGTGTGTGTGCGTGCGCATGCGTGCAAGTCTTGGTGATATTCGGTGAGCATTCACCAATTTTATGGAGAAAAAAAAAGTCTTCAAAACCAGGGAACGATATGCATGCTAAGGATTTCTTCCCGGTCCTCCCACTTCGTGAGTCCGTTCCACCTTAGAATCCCTCTATAAGGTTGGGAACAATTTCATGTATACGGCATATCATGTTAATCAAAATAAAAAGAGTAAATTTCAAATTTCGTCCTTTATGTATGTCTAAAATATCAAAGTATGTCCTTTATCTTTAATAACCTCAAAAAACATCCTTAATGTTTGAAAAACCAATCAGGTTATGTCCTTTAGCCTAAACCCTGTTTGTTTTCCCAGTTAAGTTAGGTCATGTGAGAAGCACATGAGGGCATTAGTGTCATTTTACCTAACAATTAATGTGCACAGTTATAAAAACCCTAAACTCCACCATCATCTTCTCCATCTTTCAATCACCTGCACAATTAATGTGCACATTGGGCCAAATTGCCGCCGCAGCTCCGCCAGCTTGTTAAACAGTCTCTTATTGAAAGCATCACTATGGAGCACAGGTTGTGAATTTGTTGCTTGTTTTGTGTCGGTTTCTGTTAATATGTAGGGTTTGTTTGTGATTTTTGTTATTAAGTTGAATTAGGTTTTCGTGAAATTGAAGTCTGCCAGTCTGGGAAAGTTAGTTTTTGTAGAAAGTGAGATGTTTGTTTGAAGAACACGCATTAATTGACACTTTTGATTCGGGAAATATTTGTGGGTTTGTGTTGGAAATTGATAAAGATTGATGATTACTTCAAACCCAACAGTAATTAAATATCTTTTTGTTGAAATATTTGTGGGTTTGTTTGGGTTTTGAGAATGCTATGCAGATTCAGTTGAAGATCAGTTGGTGCAGATAGGAACTGTGTGAATTTTGTAGGTTTTATGTAGGATTTTTGTATTTGGGGAAGAAAAAGAAACTGTGTGAATTTTTTATTTTTGTAGTTGGTGCAGATAGGAACTGTGTGAATTTTTGATTTTTGAAGATCAGGTGGTGGGAGACGGTAGGAGTAGGTGGTGGTGGTGGCGGTGATGGCGGCGACAGGTGGGTCGTGGTGGCGGCAGGTAGGTTGTGGTGGTCGTAGGATTGTTAGATAGAGAGAAGAAGGGGGTATGTTGATGTGCAGGTGATTGAAAGATGGAGAAGATGATGGTGGGGTTTAGGGTTTTTATAACTGTGCACATTAATTGTTAGGTAAAATGACACTAATGCCCTCATGTGCTTCTCACATGACCTAACTTAACTGGGAAAACAAACAGGGTTTAGGCTAAAGGACATAACCTGATTGGTTTTTCAAACATTAAGGATGTTTTTTGAGGTTATTAAAGATAAAGGACATACTTTGATATTTTAGACATACATAAAGGACGAACTTTGAAATTTACTCAAATAAAAAATATATTATTACTATTTAAAATAGTAAATTTTTTATTATGTTTATCCCAAACCTAACCCAAAACCTGTAGGGTTTCTATTAGGTATCCTAAGTATACCCATGGATGTCGAGTAAACCTGTTGGTTTCAAGTTCTTGAGACCGCATGTGTTCGGTTATAGTGAGCAAAATAAATATCTTGTAGTAAATGCAGTGTTCTTCTGTTATTTAAAACGCTATGGAAGTTTAGGGCTTAGCAGATGTAACTACAATTAGATTAAGGGGCTGTTTGGCAACATCAGAATGGTTAAGTGCTGAACCAGTAAGAGGTCTGAACCATTAAGTGCTGAATCAGTAAGAGGTCTGAACCATTAAGAGTCTGTATAATGTTTAACCGTTCAAAGACAAATGTCTGACCAATTAAGATTAGAGGTCTTAACCATTCAGACTCTGTATAAATCTTAACCATTCAGAGGCAAATGTCTGAATCATTCAGACATCTGCTCGTGAAACAAACAGTCTGAACCATTAAGTGTTGAACCAGTAAGAGGTCTGAATCATTAAGAGCCTCATTAAGAGGTAAACAAACAATCCCTAAGGGCACACGGGGCGGTCATTGTATAACGAGTGATGGCAATTGAGCACGCGTGATATTTTATTTTTCCCACCCCCACAACAAAGTATAACGCGTTATTTTATCACGGAAAGCAATTTTCGTTATTTTTTTAACGCGTGATGGTGTTTAATTGTGAGTATAATTGTTGGTTGGGGGAAATTGTTGGGTGTGGTGGTGAGTGATGACCACCCCCACTAAAAAAAGTTGTGAGTGATGGAAAAATGGTTGCTGACATGACGAAACATGATTGGATATTGTGAGTGATGGAAAAATGGTCACTAGTGACCACCCCCCTCCCCTAAGTGTTCAATTCACTAACAAAAAACCTAAACTAAATACCCCTTAAGAATTCAAGTCCCAAACTAAATAAAGTATGTTCAGATTTATCTTAATTTTATATTGTTTATGATCTGGGCCTTTAGGTGATGATTATGTTTCGTTAACCCAAACTAAATTAAGTATGTTCAGAAATAAAACCAAGTGGATATGAAGGAATGAAACAAAGATTCATCTTAATTTTACAGTGTTTTTGATTTGGGCCTCTAGGTGATGATTATGTTTCCTTAATAAAAAATATCATATATCACAACAGATAAATAAATATAGCACCAAAGCTTATACCTATCCCAAACCCATGAAAAATATAAAATAATACAATACCCGTTTCACGAACCCCATACTTGTTTCAAATGTTTTGGATTTCGGGTTTACTTATCAAGTTCGATTTCAATCGTCATCTCAACCTATGTTGTCAAGGCTCACCCCGGATGCGCCCCTAGGCCCATCCCAACCTTCTTTTTGTGCTTCAAAACCCTCATTTTCAGGCCCTCAACCCTATTTTTTAGGTCATGCTCCGATAAAATTTTTGCCGAAGATCATTTGAACAGGTATGAGACAATTATACTAACCTTAAACAAGCATGGAATCAACATAAAACAACCTAAACTAGCCCTAGGAAATACTAAACCATGTCTAAAACCCCTAAAATGTCACACCCTGACTTTTGCGGAAGCGTGTATTTGTGACTTGATCAGTTTCATTGCATTCAATTATAATAAACATCTATATAACTAAAATTGATGTTCATCCATTCATAAGTTTTAAAAATAATACAAACACAAGTTGTTTAAGTTAAGTTACAACCATCCAAAATAGTAACAAGTTCCATAAAGGACTTTTAACAAAAGACTAATAATCCAAGGCTTTGCTTCATATATCTTATCTATGATAAGATATACAAATCAAACCCTTCCAAAATAGGATGACATCAAATCTTGAATTTTACTTCTTGAAAACTTTCTTAACGCCGCCAGATCCATTTTGTTTCCCGAAATACATGTAATTTGAAAACATCAACAAAAGTTGAGCGAGTTCATGTGTTTGTATGTGAGCTCGTATAAACTTGTAATCATTTGAAAGTATTCCTTTGATAACCGGTATGTGAAGCGTCTATGAACAGATCAATTAATGTTTTGCAAGGACATTAATATGTGTGCAATGGCGTAGGAAGGCTCAAACCTAGCAGATTTTGTACTGGTCCACCCGCCTGGAACGACATAGTCACCACATTCGGCCACACAAGGACCCATGGGTGGGGCTTGCAACACCCAGATAGATCTACCACTCATGCCCCTCGGTCTGTAAACAAAGATTAATCGTCTTAAGTGTGCGCCTACCCATCCACATGATCTAACAGTTCATTCCTTAGCTAAACCATACCATTTGAAATATTTGTAACATGTATTCCACCCCCGAAGTTATAAATCCGAAAACAGTTAAAAGAAAAGGGGGACATGAACTCACTAGTTTGTGTCAGCTATCTCGTATACTCAAAGTTCCTCGTCACGGGTCGTTCTACTACCTACACACGCGCTATGTTTTACTAGGCGTTTAGGTCGTGTAACGACTCTTAGTCTTATTTATTTATTAAGACTTTGGATTTCAAGTATACTTTGAGTTACACATTTGGTGTATGTTGTTTATATAATTCCATATTATATAAATATTAGTTAAAATAAGGATATTTTAACTTAAACTATTTTCATCCAATTATTTGAAATATTGTTAAAGATAATATATTTTTAACTGGTTCATCATATGGTTTTCATATATATTTTCCAAATATAAGTATACTTGTATTTGCGTATTTTGCCAAGTATTGGTAGTGTATTCCAGTATGTACTTATACGTATAGGAATACGTATTTTCTTGTATTTATTAAGTATTTTCACTTAATTTATGTATATTTTTCCGGAATATTATTTTTGTATAATTAAAAAAATCACAAACTTTATATTCTTAAAATATATATATTTTAAGAGGATTTTTATAGAAAAATGTCTATAAATTTTATTTGGCAAAAATATGTATACTTCCATATATATCTTAAAAATAATACATTTTTAAGATTAAAGTTAGAAAAATATATATTTTTATTTTTCACCAAAATAATATATTTTTGAGTTGTTCTTGAAAATATATACTTAAAAAATAATATATTTTCTATTTTGACAAAATATGATATATTTTATAATAGTTGTATAAATCCTTATTTTGCCGTTTCTTCGGGTTCAAAAATACCATTTATCACATTTGTCAAGTCACGAATTTATTTCCGGAATATATATATATATATATATATATATAGGGTCGGGATTTAGAGAGAACGATAAAAAGTGTGAGAACGGTGAGAACGCTTAACGATCGTCCGATCAAAACAATCTATGGACTAGATTGGTGCGGTGGCGTTTTCGTAAATAACATCAATTTTATTACGTGGACGCGTTTCATTAAGGGTAAAAGGGTCTTTTGACTACTCCACACAAAACGCCATCTCATGAAATAAAACGCCAAAAACAAAAATCACAGACCATTCTAAGTAAAACGCCATTAAATATAAAACGCCAAACTTAATTATAGTAAAATCCCGCCTAAAAAACCGCCAAAAAATCATATATATACAACATCTCTGACCTTCAATTAAAAACACACACAAAAACCCAAAAGCCATATTTGATACAACCCATTCTCCTTAGAAACGCCAAAAAACCCAAACATCAAATATCTTCTACCCCAAAACGTTTTTTTGAAATTCAGTTTGGCTGTCAGTAAGATTTCGCTCAATGAAATAGACAAAATCCTTAAGTGAGGATATTGTCCATTTCATTGAGTAAAATCTTATTGACTTATCCTAAACTTCCATCCAATTTATAACACCAAAACATACAAAAACATTATTGAGGTTTGTTGTCAATAAAGTTTAGCTGTATGGGGTGGACAACATTGTCAGTTATCTTTCTTAACCGAGGATTAACAATGTTGTCCATCTCATGCAGCAAAACATTATTGATTTTAGCATGATCAAAATTTGAGGGTTAAGGTGATCTTACTTCGTGGTGTTCTTTTTATCGGTAAAACGCCAAAAAAGTTAAAAAAATCAAACATCGTTGATTGTAAAAATTCAAGATTGTTGGCTGAAGGATCTAAACTCAATAACATTTTGTTGCATGATATGGACAAATCTTCAAGAAAAAGATGCTGATGTCAGACTGTGTGCTTCCAAACAGCAACACAAAAAACTACTTGAAAAACAAAAAAACAAAATGAATCATACGAAAGTCGAACCAGCCAGTTAACATGATTCAAAAAAGAAGAAAGAGACTGGTGACAAAGAAGATTTGGAAGATCAATTGTTTATGTATTCTTTTTTTTTAATTTTCCTTTTCAGTTAATTGTTATATAATAAAAACGTCATATATAATAAAAACGCCAAAACAGACAAAATGCTTGTTTAAACGATATCATCCAGTTAAACGCCACCAAAAAACTCCCAAACTATAATAAAATTACTTTGAAAATTATTATAAAAAAACCCCAAAAAAAATAATAAAAAATAAAAAGCAAACTTGAAAATGTAACTAGAAAGAGTAAATACAAAATCAGTAATACTGAAGAATCTAAAACGCCAAACTTGAAAGATGGGACGTGTTACAGACTTCAGAGATAAAGCCTATCAAAAACATTAATTACAAAACAGTAACTGAAAAGACGAATACTTTATTATAATAATGCACCGCCTAATTTAGGCGCCTAAAAGACATCCTATAAAATGATACGTCTCAGCAACTTCCATTTGATCAAACCAAAAAAACAAACGCCAATACTACTAAATACCACCCACTGTAAAACGCCAACAAATAAACTGAATAAATTGTTATCAGAGGGGAGTAACTCAGAAAGATTTTGTTGCATGAGATGGACAAAATTTCAAGAAAAAGATATTGATGCCAGTCATATGGCATTTGGTATTTTTTTGTTCTTGAAGAAGGTTTGGATGAGGAGAAGAGATCAATGACACTGAAGAGTGGGTTCACTATAAAGATGAAGATCCAGATAAAGAAAAAGCGAAAAACCCACTCACACGCCATAGATCCATGTCCCCAAACATCCACAAAAAAGCCAGTTCAACAGACGAGCAGGCAAAAAAAATCAAACCGATGGGTTTGTTAAGTTTTACATAAAACGCCATATATTTGGTGACAATTCTTGTACTATTAAAGAAGACAGAGACTGATGACAGTGAAAATTGGGAAAAGAGATCCGATTAGGATTTTTAATTTATTTCCTTCCCTTGTATTTTTTTCCTGTGGATAAAATATAATTTAACAATAGTAAAACGCCAAAATGTTTATAAAAAATAATAGAACAATAGGTCATCTTGTTTAAAACCCCTTGGAAAACGTCATTCAAATAGATTTCCTGCCCCCTGGGTTCCAATGGCATACGATGTGAATAAACGTCATAAACGCCAAAATGTTGATACAATGAAACCATTAAAACGCCATTAATTATTGAATTTGGTTAACGCCAAAAATCTTAAAAACCAAAAATTAAAACAACATTGGGAAAAAGCGGAACTGTAAAAGCAGAAGATGAAAGGACAAAAAAGCCGCTCCGCCCTTTTCTAAGCGGCGTGACATGTGTTGGGCCAGGAAGCGTTCTCACACTTTTGAACGTTTTCTCCCGAACCCGTTTATATATATATATATATATATATATGGTGGGTTTCTAGAGTGAACACAAGTATATTTGCGAACTGAGTGAACAAATCCTGACCATTGATCTACACACGTGTATGGCCAGGATCTTGATGTATGAAAAATGCAACATATAAATTACATCAAATGAGGCATAAAACTAACCCTTTTTAAGTACTAATATTGGAAAAAGAATGTTTTTGTCTTTCTTTTGTATTTTCAGGATTAAATGAGCTCAAAAACGCAAAAGAAGCAAAAAGACAGCTAAATCCAACATAAATACAAGAAAAGGAATATTAGTAGACTGCCCGACCCCTCAACGGCACCTTCCAAAGCAAAATAGAGAAATCAGAAGACTGACCACGCCCCGTGCTCAGCCAGCACGGGGCCGTGCCCAAGAAGCAGCAGAAAAGACAAACCTATAGAAGCTTCTATTGCCCATCACGGGGCCGTGCTCAGCGGACACGGGGGCGTGTCGAAAGTACAGCAGGCGCATTTATTGTAATTGCGAATTACAATTAATGAGGAGAGAGATTGTCAGACGGACACGGGGCCGTGCCCAGCGGACACGGGGCCGTGTCCAGCTCTCTGTTCAGCCTATAAATAGGAGTGCTTGGATTCATTTCATCTCATCCCTTGGCACACCACCTCTCTCACACTTCATCCACCACCCACCACCATCACAACACCATCATCCACCACCATCATCCATTGTCCATCGTAGAGTGTGTGAGTCGTCTCGGGATCCAAGATTGATCGTAAGAGTTCTTGACAATCAAGGCCATGTTTGCCTAAGTCTCTTACATCACTTGGTGAAGACAAAGTGTCTAGTATAATACTTTTTATTTCTAATCTTTTGCACTTTTTATTTGGTTTTGTATTAATGACTTTAATAACTAGTTACTTATGTTGAAGGTGATCTTTCCTTATCGTTTGTCCGTGGTGTCTTGGCATTATTTTACTGTCTATATAAAATAAAGGATTTTCACCATTCATATCTCCACGGTCTATATGGAGATATGTTGGCTACCTGGTAGGGGGTTAAGGGAACGGTTTGGTAAAGGTCTTGCCATTGTTCAGCGTTTAGAGGTCCTGCAATGGACCTGGGTCAAATTTAGTAGGACCTCCTTCAATACTTCACGGTATTGGATGGCGGGGGTCCAAACTCTTTGATCCCCTCATAAGTTAACTACTATTAATACTATAACCCGGCTATTTAGGACTGTATCCCTGCTGACTCAGACTACTTAGCCGAGGGTAACGTCACCGCCAAAAGCGGGGCCTACCACAATACTGCATTAATAACTTAATTCATTATCTTCCAATAATCCACCCTTTTAGGATTGTATCCCTGCTGACTCAAACTACTAGGGTGAGGGTAACGTCACCTTCAAAAGAGGGGCCTACTACAATAACTAAGATAATCTCTTAATTATGTGCAAAAGTGCGGAAATAATCAAAGGTTATACTAGATACGAGTCGGAACCAAGTGATTCATCTTGTCTATCTGTTTTTCTTTTATTTTTATTTTCAGCATTTTAGTTAGTTTTTAATTTTTAGTTTAAAACATTTTTTTCTAAACTTTTATTTTGGTTAGACGTTGAGGATAAACCGGTACTAAAAGCTCTTGTGTCCTTGGACAACCTCGGTATCTTACCAACGCTATACTACACTCAACGATGGGTGCACTTGCCCATATGTGTGTTTAGTGTTAGTGAAATATCGTGTTTTATAAATTTAAAACTTGGCTAAAATAAGTGTTAAAAAAGGGCTTAAAATATACACCTAATATATACGACACTTTATCGCACATCAAGTTTTTGGTGCCGTTGCCGGGGACACAAGGATTTTAAGAAAGTTTAAAATCGACGGCCTAATCAGTTTTTTCAAAACCTTTTCAAAACGCGCGCACATTTTTCTGCATTTTAGTTTAGTTTGCATTTACAGTAGCCTGAACACGGGGACGTGCTCACTGAACACGCCCCCGTGCTGCATATTTTTAGTTAGATACCCAGATACAGAGTCTGAACACGTGGCCGTGCTCACTGAACACGCCCCCGTGCTCAACGTGACCAGTAACTTTAATTAAAACGCCCAGATACAGATCCTGTACACGGGGCCGTGTTCACCAGACACGGGGCCGTGTCCAGCCTTCTGTTTCAATCGTTGTTTTCATTTTCTGGTCCCGAGACTCAGTTGTGGTCTGCTGAGTGATTCTTATGGATCAATACTCAGGAGGTTACAACTACACCTATGATGAGGATGATTATAGGGGTAATTATTGCACTAATTGTCATAATACACGTTCGATTCAAAATAATCACTCGTATCAACCATCCAATTCATACGCTTACTATGAGGAGCCCAGGTACGAGCCATCAACTTCATAAACATCCTATGAAGACCAAAGGTATGAACCTCCTCCCTCATACTCATATTTTGATGAACCAAGGTATGAGCCTTCTTACTCATACTTTGAGGAACCAAGATATGAGCCACCACCTTCATATGCTTGTTATGAGGAACCTTGGCGTGAACAACCCACCTCATATGAGTATTATGAAGAACAAAATTACGAACCTTATCCATCATATGCTTACAATGAAGGACAATGGTGTGAACCATCAACTTCATATGGGTATTATGAGGAACAAAGGGTCGAACAACCGGATTCAAGCTTAGAAAATAATGATTCTTTTTCTATAACTGAAGTGACCGATAGGATATTAGAACACATTAGAGTTATCGATCGATGTATAAAAGAAGCTCGCGCAAGGGAAGAGGAGTCCCGCGCAAGAGAAGAATTAAAAAAGGAAGAGATAACTAAAAATGAAAAAATGGAAGAACAAATAAGTGAAAAACCGACACATGAGTTAAACAACGAAAAAGGTGAGTCCAACAACGTTAAAATCCAAGAAGAGTCTAATTTTGAAGAAATTAATCTCTTGACACCTTCTTTCGAAAATCATTGTTTAGTACCCACTCATGCTAAGTTTTTAAAAGAGTTAAACACTAACACTAAAATTGACGAAACGGTAAGTGTTAAGTTAACTAATGATCAAACTTCGCTAATAAAAGAAGACCCATTTGAAATTAATATCACACCGGTTCCATGTTTCTTTCAAAATTCGTTTATTAGTAATGTCACAATCGATAAAGATCTTTGTGTTAACATAATGCCTAACTACATTTTCGAAAAATTAAGTATTAGTGATTTTTCTCCACTTCAAATACCCATTTTTCTATCCAATCGGAAAGTAATAAAATCAATCGGTATAGTTGAAGATGTTTTGGTGCAAACAAATCAAATGGTAATCCCAACCGACTTTGTCATCCTTGATGACGCTCCTCTAGTGTTGGGACGACCATTTGTAAAAACTCACGAAGCTTTGAAAAACCGGAAGTTCAACAATTTACCTCTTCAATTAGGGGCATTTAAAAGAAGTGTCGATCTCGAACGATCAATGAAATATCCATTCGGCAATAATGACCCCCTAATTGAAGATGAAGATGAACCACCCGATACAAGTGAAGAGATTGACCACTTTGTTGAAGAAGAGGTCGCCATAGAACAAACTTTTAAAGTTCTTGATCGAAACGAGCAACCAAATAAGGAGTCTCCTAAAGACCCACCACTTGAGCTCAAAGAACTTCCAAAAGGTTTGGAATATGCTTTTCTAGACAAAGATGGTAAGTTACCTGTAATTATTTCGTCTAAATTAGATAACTTAGAAAAAGAAAAACTAATTAATCTTTTGAAAAAACACAAAAATGCAATAGCTTGGAAACTTGTTGACATAAAAGGAATTAGTCCTTCTATGTGCACACACAAAATTTTGATGAATGATGACTACAAATCGGTCATACAACCACAACGTCGAGTAAATCCAAATGTTCAAGAAGTGGTTAAAAACGAAGTCATCAAATTACTTGACGCCGGACTTATCTATCCTATTTCCGATAGTCCTTGGGTAAGTCCCGTCCAAGTAGTTCCAAAGAAAGGAGGTATGACGGTAATTACTAACGAAAAGAATGAATTAATACCAACGAGAACCGTCACAGGATGGAGAGTATGTATAGATTATAGACGATTAAATGAAGCAACAAGAAAGGATCATTTTCCTTTACCCTTCATTGATCAAATGTTAGAAAGATTATCCGGTCATAAATTTTACTGTTTCTTGGATGGTTTTTCAGGTTACTTTCAAATCCCGATAGCACCCGAAGACCAAGAAAAGACAACTTTCACATGTCCATATGGAACTTTTGCTTATCGACGCATGCCATTTGGTCTATGTAATGCCCCCGCAACATTCCAACGTTGCATGGTAGCCATTTTCCATGACATGATAGAAAAGACAATGGAAGTCTTCATGGACGACTTTTCTATTTTTGGGGATTCATACGACCAATGCCTCGATAACCTTGAACGAATGCTATCCCGATGTGAGGAAACTAACCTCGCCCTTAATTGGGAAAAATGCCATTTCATGGTAACGGAGGGAATAGTACTCGGTCACAAAATCTCAAGCGAAGGAATGGAGGTGGATCGAGCCAAAATAGATACCATTTCTAGATTACCACCTCCATCCTCCGTAAGAGCTATCAGAAGTTTCCTAGGGCATGCCAGATTTTATAGGCGGTTTATCAAAGACTTTTCAAAGATCTCAAGGCCTCTAACAAAATTACTTGAAAAAGATGCTCCTTTCATCTTTGACAAGGATTGCAATCAAGCATTTCTAACCCTAAAGGAAATGCTAGTCAATGCACCTATCATGATAGCACCTGATTGGAAATTTCCTTTCGAAATCATGTGTGATGCTAGTGACTTTGCAGTTGGAGCTGTCTTGGGACAGAGAAAAGAAAAGCATTTCCACCCAATATATTATGCTAGTAAAACACTTAACGATGCACAAGAAAATTACACAACAACTGAAAAAGAGTTACTAGCTGTGGTATTTGCTTTTGATAAATTTCGTTCTTATCTTGTTCTTTCTAAAACTATAGTCTATACAGACCATGCAGCCATTCGATATCTCTTTAAGAAGCAAGACACAAAACCACGTTTGATTAGGTGGATTCTACTCCTCCAAGAATTTGACATTGAAATCAAGGACAAAAGAGGAGCAGAAAATACCGCAGCAGATCATCTTTCACGCTTAGAAGACCCAGCTTTGGAGGCAACCAGGGACGAGCAAATCAACGAAAAATTTCCAACTGAGTCCCTGGAAATGGTGGAATATAAGGAAGAACCATGGTACGCCGACTTTGCTAACTACCTAGCTAGCGGTATAGTCGCAAAAGGATGGCCACGTCATCAAAGAAAAAAATTCTTTGCCAATGTGAAACACTACTTTTGGGAAGATCCATATCTTTTCAAAATGTGTGCCGACCAACTCGTCAGACGATGCGTACATGGTAGTGAAGCACGAAGAATTCTCCGCCATTGTCATGAAGGTCCATACGGAGGACATCATGGTGCTGCCAGTACCGCACGAAAGGTATTCGATTCAGGATTTTATTGGCCAACCATTTACAAAGATGCTCAAAATCTTGTAAAGACATGTGATGCTTGCCAAAGAACAGGTAATATTTCTTCCAAAAACGAAATGCCACAAAATGGCATTCTTGTTTGTGAAATTTTTGATGTATGGGGACTCGACTTTATGGGACCTTTCCCACCATCGAAAGGAAACAAATACATACTTGTGGCAGTAGATTACTTGTCTAAATGGGCCGAGGCCGAGGCACTTCCAACAAATGATGGAAGAGTAGTGGTAAGATTTCTGAAAAAATTATTCTCTCGTTTTGGCACACCTAAAGCTTTAATAAGTGATAGAGGTACCCATTTTTGCAACCATCAACTTGAAATTTTTTTAACAAGATATGGGGTCTATCACCGGGTTTCGACAGCATATCACCCTCAAACAAACGGACAAGCCGAAGTGACTAATAGAGGGTTAAAACGAATACTCGAAAAAACCGTAGGGTTAAATAGAAAGGAATGGGCTGATAAATTAGATGATGCTTTATGGGCTTTTCGAACTGCTTATAAAACAACGATAGGTACAACCCCATATAAGCTAGTCTATGGAAAAAGTTGTCATTTGCCAGTAGAAATTGCACACAAAGCCTACTGGGCAATCAAAAATGTAAACTTAGATCTAGAATTTGCTGGTAAAAATCGATTTTGTCAAATAAATGAATTAGACGAACTTAGGAATTATGCATACTCAAACTCCGAGATTTATAAGGAAAGAATGAAAAATTTGCATGACAAACATATTAAACCTAATGAATTTCGGGTAGGAGATTTAGTTCTTTTGTTTAATTCACGACTTCGATTGTTTCCTGGTAAATTAAAGTCTAGGTGGTCAGGACCTTTTTCCGTCACCCATATTTTTCCACACGGTGCAGTAGAAATTAAACCTCGAAATGGGCCACCATTTAAAGTCAATGGCCAACGGCTGAAACTCTATCAAGGATTTATTGAGGATGAGGAAGAAGAGATCTCGCTTCAAACCGTGGAAGAATAAAAACATCATGCCTGGTAAGTTACGAACGATTGAGACGACAAAATAAAGCGGTAAGTTTTCTAAACCATAGCTTATGGGAAAAAGGGGCACTCACACGCGCACATAAAAAAAAAAATTTTTTTTTTTGCTCGGCACGGGGCCGTGTTCGTGCTGCAGACGGGATAAAACCCCTTTTTCAAAACAGTTTCTTCATTCCACACGCCCCGTTTCCCCACAAAAGCTCTGGTTCCAGGCGATTTTTCGCGAAATTTCGACGTCTCTTACCGATCTAACAACGTCAAGGTATGATTCTATCACTCTTAGTAGTTAGATTAGTTACTTGCATGTAGTTAAAACACCACAAATTTGGGGAAAAATCTAGGGTTCTTGATGTTCATCCGGATCGAACCTAAAATTTTTGCCTAAATCTGTTTGCATTTAGTTAGATTAGTGTTAAGGGAAGTAAATACACTTAGATTGTTCATAGATTCACCCGATTTCTTACAAAAACCCCAAACCCTTGTTCTTGAACCGAAAAAGATAAAATTGATAAGGTAAACGGGATATTTTGGGAAAAACGGTGTTTAGGGTTTCATTTTCGGGGGAAACCGCACCTATTGGACCAAAAATTTTCAAGTTTTCAAAACCGGGTCGAAAAATGAAGTTTTTGAGTAACAGACCTCTGGACACGGGGCCGTGTCCACTGGACACGGGGTCGTGTCCAGCCCGCTGTTTGCAGTTTTGTCCGAAAACATTTCTGTTTCGTGCTAATCTTTGGTGTATTCTTTCAGATGGCAAAGTTCACAAGGTTCAATGCAAGTGAGCTTGATGCAAGGGCAAGGTATGAGGTTCTTCAAACAAGACCCGAAGAGTACCCCAGGAGAGCTTGCACGGATCTGTTAACCTTGGTAAACCAGCTGAACCGATTCAACAACATCGTTACGGGACCACTAGCTGTTGCATTAAACACTAGGCTTCAGTCGGTGCATCAATGTACCATGGAGTTCTACAGTACCTTCAACTTCGATTCAAGGTGTGACCCATTCGACAATGAAGGGGTTGTATTTCGGTGTGGAGGGACAATGTACTCGATCTCCATGGCACAGTTTGGAGCCATAATAGGTCTATACCAAGAAGAGGAATCGGGAAACGAAGAAAATACCGGGGGATTACGAGACTTGGAGGGAAATGAAAGACAAGCCGCATGGGCTCAAATCGGTGAAGGAATCTACGACCCTCGTAGCACCAAGAGTACGAAGCTAAGGGATCCGCTCTATCGCTACATTCACAGGATCCTCACCTACTCTCTAAACCAACGTCACGACAGTAGCGGTGTTGTAGGGTTGAAAGATTTGGTTGTCCTCCACTGTATCCACAACCAAATGCCTCTCGATGTTCCGTATCTCCTGTTAAGAAACATGCATCTCAACCGCCTTGCTCGAGCTCCAACGCCTATCTTCTTCGGAGGATGGGTGTACCGTCTTTTTAAGCATTACACGCGAATTCCAAGAGCCTTTGAAAGAAGCCCATGGTCGGGACGAGTTGACTACCACATTTGCCGAGCCATGAACTTACTCTATGAGGCGGAAGACGGAACAGTGAGTTTCCAAAGAACGCAAGGCTATGCATGGAACCCACAGGAGGCCCTAGTTCTTCACGCACCACCTCCCCACCACCAGTATCCACCCCATGGTGATCCGGGTCAATCCTCCTCACAAGGAGGCGGTTTTCCTAATTTTCAAAGCTTACATGATCTTATGCAGGAAAACCTCATGTGTACCAGGAACGCCTACAACCTCGCCAACAACACATACCACCGGGTCGGAGCTATTGAACGCAACATCAACGATATACAAGACGATATCGGCAGCATCCGGGAGTACATGGCGGGGCATGGGGGAGGAGGTGATGAGAGCGATGAAGATATGGAGTAGAGGGTTTGGAGGAGCAGGAGAGGGTTGATGGCGAGCCCACAGGTTTAAGTCCCTTTATCTATCGAACGATTGGTGGCCTGCGTGCCAGAAGTTGAACAATTTACTTTCCTTAAACACTTTTATTTTCCGTTTTATTTTTCTTTTACTTTATGCTTGGAACAATTAACTGTGGTAATGTAGGATGTTTGTATTGCTTGGTGTGGTATTAAGTGATGAAACAGGTACAAACCAAGGCTTGGGGTGCTAAGCCTCAGCACTTATAGGGCCAGGATGGAAAAACCGGAGGAAGAAACCTGTTTTTCAGGCTTTCAGACTGTCCACACGGGGACGTGTCCAGCCAACACGCCCCCGTGCTCGCCTCCCAGACCTGCTGTTTGGCTTCTGTTCTGCAGAATTTTGTCAGACACGTGGCCGTGTCCAGTGGACACGGGGCCGTGTCCACCTTCTGTAAGTTCTTGTTACTGGCACCTGAACACGGGGTCGTGCCCACTCAACACGGGGCCGTGTTCAGTGCCCAGTAACACAAATTTTTGCTTTTTAAACACTATTTTACACATCTAATCAACCTAAAAATTTATTTTTGGGACACATTGAGGACAATGTGTAATTTAAGTGTGGGGGGATGCTAAAACCTTGAATTTTGCAAGTCCTAAATACAAGCCTTACACAAAACTCTATTGGAACCGCTAATCACCCCAAATTTTTTCAAAAATTTCATTTTTTTTTACTTGTCTAGGTTTAACTCGGGAAATTCAAGTTCTCAAAAAGGTTATATTTTTACGAATTTACAACCGATAGCGTAGTGATAAAAAGAACCAACATAAGAAAATTATAAAAAGGCATAGCAAACTTATTTAAAATTTGATTATATATACTTGATCACATAAAAACCCATTCCCACAAAAGTGAGTTTTGAGCCTTTATTGAGCATACAAATTTACATCTTTAGACTAAATGCTCATTTTTCGTTTCTTGTGTGAATAGCCGCTTGGTTCTTACGACTCTAGAACTTGCCATGACAATACATTCCCGGTCCTTATCAACTTAAACCCGAGTAAGTAAATGATGGAGGCATTAGGACTAACCCTTTTTATTTCTACACCATTATTTTTTCTTTTTCTTTTACCACCTACCCAAAAATCCCCCTAGTTAGCCCCTTTGAGCCTAAACCTTTTCGTTTCATCACCCAAACAAAAACCCTTTTACCTACCAAAACCTTTTTCATTTTTAACCCTTTATTTTAGTAACAAGTTCGGTTCTTCGTGAAAAAAAAAATGTGTGATAATGATGAAGCAAAAAGAAAATAAACAAACAAGTTAATAAAAAATAACTTAGTTTGAATAAAAGCTTCATCAAAATAAAAAGTTGCAAAAATACGAAAACCGACACTTGTTACGCTTTTAGCCCCTTTTCTACTAACCACTAACCCAACCACCTACCTTTAACCCTAACCTAACCCTTAACCCACAAAGTCCTCTTGATATCTACAAAGGTATAAAAGTTAAGGAGGAGGATTGATTTCTTGGCAAGCCTATGGTAGGAATAAGTTCCATGCCGCTCTCGAGTGATTCACTAAAAATACACCTTCGGCCGAGTGTGAGTGATTTCCCCGTGAGGTATGTGAACTTGTATATAAATAGAATTTTAAAAAAAGGCATGTTATGCCCAAATAAGTAATTTCTTTTATGAAAAGTTCTAAATAAATCATTACGAATAGGAGTGTAAATAAATAAAAATAAAACCCAAAAAGATCTTGGAAATCCCGACACTCTACGACAAGCCCAAAAACCTTCTCTTCTACCTATTCCATTTGGGAGTGTAAGCCACATATTAAAGAGTTTTGCTTGAGGACAAGCAAAAGTTCAAGTGTGGGGGTATTTGATGTATGAAAAATGCAACATATAAATTACATCAAATGAGGCATAAAACTAACCCTTTTTAAGTACTAATATTGGAAAAAGAGTGTTTTTGTCTTCCTTTTGTATTTTCAGGATTAAATGAGCTCAAAAACGCAAAAGAAGCAAAAAGACAGCTAAATCCAACATAAATACAAGAAAAGGAATATTAGTAGACTGCCCGACCCCTCAACGGCACCTTCCAAAGCAAAATAGAGAAATCAGAAGACTGAACACGCCCCGTGCTCAGCCAGCACGGGGCCGTGCCCAAGAAGCAGCAGAAAAGACAAACCTATAGAAGCTTCTATTGCCCATCACGGAGCCGTGCTCAGCGGACACGGGGGCGTGTCGAAAGTACAGCAGGCGCATTTATTGTAATTGCGAATTACAATTAATGAGGAGAGAGATTGTCAGACGGACACGGGGCCGTGCCCAGCGGACACGGGGCCGTGTCCAGCTCTCTGTTCAGCCTATAAATAGGAGTGCTTGGATTCATTTCATCTCATCCCTTGGCACACCACCTCTCTCACACTTCATCCACCACCCACCACCATCACAACACCATCATCCACCACCATCATCCATTGTCCATCGTAGAGTGTGTGAGTCGTCTCGGGATCCAAGATTGATCGTAAGAGTTCTTGACAATCAAGGCCATGTTTGCCTAAGTCTCTTACATCACTTGGTGAAGACAAAGTGTCTAGTATAATACTTTTTATTTCTAATCTTTTGCACTTTTTATTTGGTTTTGTATTAATGACTTTAATAACTAGTTACTTATGTTGAAGGTGATCTTTCCTTATCGTTTGTCCGTGGTGTCTTGGCATTATTTTACTGTCTATATAAAATAAAGGATTTTCACCATTCATATCTCCACGGTCTATATGGAGATATGTTGGCTACCTGGTAGGGGGTTAAGGGAACGGTTTGGTAAAGGTCTTGCCATTGTTCAGCGTTTAGAGGTCCTGCAATGGACCTGGGTCAAATTTAGTAGGACCTCCTTCAATACTTCACGGTATTGGATGGCGGGGGTCCAAACTCTTTGATCCCCTCATAAGTTAACTACTATTAATACTATAACCCGGCTATTTAGGACTGTATCCCTGCTGACTCAGACTACTTAGCCGAGGGTAACGTCACCGCCAAAAGCGGGGCCTACCACAATACTGCATTAATAACTTAATTCATTATCTTCCAATAATCCACCCTTTTAGGATTGTATCCCTGCTGACTCAAACTACTAGGGTGAGGGTAACGTCACCTTCAAAAGAGGGGCCTACTACAATAACTAAGATAATCTCTTAATTATGTGCAAAAGTGCGGAAATAATCAAAGGTTATACTAGATACGAGTCGGAACCAAGTGATTCATCTTGTCTATCTGTTTTTCTTTTATTTTTATTTTCAGCATTTTAGTTAGTTTTTAATTTTTAGTTTAAAACATTTTTTTCTAAACTTTTATTTTGGTTAGACGTTGAGGATAAACCGGTACTAAAAGCTCTTGTGTCCTTGGACAACCTCGGTATCTTACCAACGCTATACTACACTCAACGATGGGTGCACTTGCCCATATGTGTGTTTAGTGTTAGTGAAATATCGTGTTTTATAAATTTAAAACTTGGCTAAAATAAGTGTTAAAAAAGGGCTTAAAATATACACCTAATATATACAACACTTCACACGCATCAATCTCATCATCAAATCGTAAAATACACTAGTGTATTTCAACATCAAATCATGGCCATTGATCTACACACGTGTATGGCCAGGATTAGTTCACTCAGTTCGCAAGCTACACTAGTGTTCACTCTTGAACCTAATCCTATATATATATATATATAGGGAGAAGATCATGCGAGAACCACCTCTTATTGCGAGAACCGCGAGAACCAATGTGAACACAACAAAAAATGCCTAAAAATAGCTAAAAATCACACAAAATTTTTTTTAATATTTTTTATATAAAAATCGCTACTTTTCGAAGCAAAAAAAAAATAAAATAAAAAAATTTAACAAAAAAAAAGTTTTTTTTTTTAATTTTTTTTGCCACTAAAAGTAGCGATTTGAGCATAAAAATATTAAAAAAAATTAGATTTTTTTTTTATTTTTTTAGATTTTTTTAGGTTTTTTGGGGGTTTAGTTTTTAGCATTTTAGCTTGGGGGGGGGGGGGGTTGGGGGGTTTAGGTTTTTGGGGGGAGGGGGTTTAGGTTTTTTTTTTTTGGGGGGGGGGGTGGGTAGGTTTTTTGAGGGTTTTAGTTTTTAGCATTTAGCTTGGGGGGGGGGGGGGTTAGGTTTTTTTTTTGGGGGGGGGGGGGTGGGGGTTAGTTTTTTTTAGGTTTTTTTAGCTATTTTAGGTTGTGTTCACATTGGTTCTCGCGGTTCTCGCAATAAGGGTGGTTCTCGCATGATCTCCTCCCTATATATATATATATATATATAGTCCAAATGTCCATTGTCCGATTTGTCCAGTATTCGGGTATAAGTTATATATTTGTTTTTCTTGTGATTTTGGTAATATTTCATATTACAGTTTTTTAGTATTTTGGTGTGATATATTACTTTCAAGGTTCCTAATTTTTAGTATAACTAATACAAACAATATCCATGTAGCACATAATTTTGTGACTTCTAAATATATATTTCCTAAATATATACTTAGTCATTTTTATTTATTGAAAATCAACCTCCAATACTTGTAATTTTTTTATAACAAAAATTATGGAAAATTTTTACATTAAAACCATGATAAAAATTACTTGTAAACACTTGTTTAAAAAAAAATCTAAGTGTTGAATTTTTATAAAAATTTTGCCATAGTTTTCTTTGAAAATGGAGGTTTCCATGCTTATTAGCATATCATTTTCTTTTCAAAAATTCATCATCAATCATCAACTATTATCATACAACTTACCATAGCCATAAACATGCACTTTTATAAGATGATATGAACTTGAAGTTTTACAAAACCTTGTAGTATTTTAACATGTTGTTTAACAAGGTTTAGTAACACTAAATCCATGGTTTTTATTTCATAAAATTCTTTCTTACAAAATTTCCATCTTTACAACTTGTAACATGATTTTACAAATATTTATCTTCTTGAATTTTTCATGTTTCACATACCTTTCTAGCTTCATTTTAACATATAAAACATGGTTACTTTCTTTTAAAAACCAAGTCATGTTGAATCTTGATGTAAACTTTAGTTTCTTGAAATCTTACATTTTTAAGATTCACAACTTGTAGGAATCATCATCCTACACAAAATCATGCTCATCTTCAAGTTCATACTTCACATAAAGGATGATCAACTTAGATTTCTCAAGATCCATCCTCATACTTGCTAGATCATGTTTTAAATCATCATCTAGCAAGCTTTATGTGGTGATCTACACCATACATACAAGCAATCAACAAACAAGTTCATTACATACACTTAAACAACTTAGATTTTCATAATTTTAAGCTTTATGTTCATGTTCTTGTTTTGATGAGATTCTTTAGATTATCTTGTCACTACTTACTTTAACTACTAAAATCAAGTGTAAAAACAAGATCAAGGCTGCTTACTACTAGCACAAGGGCTAGGGAAGATCAAAATAGAAGATGAAGAAGAAATGATGTGGTTAATAACTCTCCAAGAAGGTCCTTTAACTCTCCTTGCTTGCTACCTCCTTAAGTATACTTGAATCACCTTAGAGAATGCTTGGATGATGAAGAAATGGATTGAAAAATGATGATGATGGAGAGGGGTGTATGGCCATGAGCTATGAAGGAGATGGAGGAGGTTTTGTGAGTTTGAAAGTGTGAGAAATGAGAAGTGTTTAGGACTTGTGGATTTTAATAACCATCTTCCAACATTTCATTACACTATGGTTATAATGTTCCATATCTACTAAGCATATCAAATAAAATAATCAAAGAAAATCAAGGGTGTGGGACCCCATGGTAACCGTCCACTTAAGGGGGGGGGGGGGGTCTGGTTTGATTTCAATTATTAGTTACAAGTTCTAGTTATGATTTATATGATTTAGTTAGGGGTTAATTGTGTTTAGGTGTTTTAAGATGTAATATGATGTTTAGTGCTAATAACTAGCTTCATGATGTTAAAACAATGTTTCTAGTTTAATTTTGGTGTTTCGGGTAGTGTCCGGTTGTTCGTTAAGGTGCTAAATTGCGCAGTTTAGTGTGTTATGAGGTACCTTTTATGACAGTTTTCATTCCCGACACTTTACAAGTTATTCTGGACACTTAAACCTCATTTCTGCATTATAATTTGGTGTTTAAATGCTGATTTTTGCTGTTTTCTGCATAATTATGCAGTTTGGATGTGTTTCGGGCACTTTTTGATGGTTAAATCGTCACTCGGAAGACAGTTATATAACCCTTACTTTCCTACATAGTATTCTAGTGTAAATCTTGGTCCTGGGGCTCATTCTGTGTTCTAACAACATGTTTGTCTGAGTACTGAACTCCCATCAGTACTTCTAGTTTATCTGATCATTGTGCTAGTTTCGTCTTGTGCACTAATTGAACTATTTCAAGTTGTATTTAACAATTATGAATAACATGCAACATGTAATGTATTTGTATGTCTTTGAAAGTAAACATGAAATCATTCATATCATTAATTCAATCATGCACAATCATTAAGTACAAATTATTGTTCATATTGTACGGAAATACATGGAAAAGTGCCAATTGTCACATAAAAATTGTATCTTTATACTATTTGCCTCGACAAAAAAAAACGCTCTCTTTTTAAGCGCCTTGCATTAAAACTCGAGATTCACTATTTACGCCATAAGTGCGCCTCGCGCCATCGACAACTATGATCCCTACTCTCATAGATACCCTCCTCTATAGATCTGCAAACGAACCGAACAAACATGAACATAGCCTTGTTCATGTTCGTTTGTTAAGGAAATAACGTGTTCACGAACTGTTAATGAACATTTACCGATCTAGATTTTTTGTTCATATCCGTTCATCAAGGAAATGAATGTATTCGTGTTCGTTTGTTAATTTTACGTACCGGACAAAAGCGAACACATGCTAACATTCATGAACACATACGGCCACAAATGAAGGCAAGCAAACACAAACTGTGACAACTGTCAAAATTCCAGGTATCTGTACAATTATTAAACAATGATTAGTGCTTAATGACTTGTAACACCTCGAAAATTCACGTCCTATAATGTATTGACACGTGTCATAAGTTTGAACGTGTGAAAGAATGTTCTTGAAGGACTAAAGTTGACAAACATGGAAAGTGTGTGAATTTAAGGGTTCAAAATGTCAACAGTGAATAAATATACTTTACATTAATCCTACATGATGCTCATACCTTCAGACGAATAAATCATGGATCATACGAAGCTAAATATGAAAGAAAGTGAGAGATTACAAACTACAGGGGTTAAATGTGTCAACATGTTTAAAGTATACCTCTGAGTGACCTTTTAGCAAACCTGAAGCTTTGTAACGGTTAATTATGCTCACTAGAATGCACGATATAAATTTCATAAGGTTTCGTTATCGTATGAGAAAGTTATGATCAAATTCGTATACGAGGGGTTAAAAGCGTCAACGATGAAGTTTATGACTTTTCGAGTGACAATAAAGTTAACCGAGGACTAAACAAAGTGGGTGTATGTCTTGAAGCCCTTATAAGTCAATTTGGAGGGCTCATAATGCAATTTATACAATGCATGACCCTTCGAAAGAGCCAAAATGCAATAATGGAAAGATTTGAGATCTGACAACAGGATTCAGGCGGGACGCGTAAAGCTTAACAAGACTTTACGCGGGCCGCGTCAGACGCCCAGATGCAGGAACTTTAGACAGCAGCATGTATATGCGCGTAACCAACCCAAAACAGATATTTTCACTACATGGGCGACCCCTAAACAACCCCTAGGCCCTTAGGGACATCTGTTGAGGATCCATGGCCATTGCTAGCACTTGTTGTCAATGATCTAAGTGAGATTGAGCACTATATAAAGGCCTTATGTTGCAACTTTTCAATCACACCTCATTTCTGCATTTCTGGAGCTTCCTAGAGCTTAAGAGCATACCCAAGTCTTTCCTAATCGTGCATAGGACTTCAGTAAGTATGCTTAACCTTTCTTAGTTGAGTTTTTGCTTAGTTATAGCTTAAAAGTCAAACCGTCGTAATTAACGGTTGACTTCACGATTAATCACTAATGGTCCAGTGATTAGTTGAATTGAAAGTAGTTATAAGTTGGTAATTATGTGGGCAATAAACCCTTAAAAGGGCACCCTCTGATTCCCACTCTAACTAGGTCAAATGTCGGGTCAAACTTGTTATTAAAAAGTCAACAGAATACTTATTTTCCATTTTATGCATAATTAGCAATGTATAACCCATACAACTTGTTTGATCATTAATATAACTTGGTAATTAATGTAAGAACATGTCTAAACATGTTCAACCCGACAATTTTCAGTAGAGACCCGGTTCGGAACCGAAAGTCGCATAATTTGACTTTTGCTTTGACTTTCAGTTCTGACCCATTTAAGCATGTTTTAGGAATTCCTTAGAGCTTTAATTGGAATAGGTTACATGCTAGTATAACCCTCTGTGATTATACACCTTGGTTCATTAGTTATCCAATTAATATGCATGATTCCGTTAATTGCCTATATGTTGACCATTATGCCATTTTCACCATAAAACGTGATTTTTAAAAATGTAAAAGAGTAGAAACCTTAGTTACTGAATTATAAACTTGTACCCAAAATTTGACATCAGTTTGAGGTGTAGATTGAGAGTTATGCTCATTAGCGTAATTAGAAAGCTTTTTAGCGATTAAACGGCATAATTAGCGTATAGCCTATTTAAACCTACTTTTTGATATCAAAATTTTTACCCACTGATGTAATATATTATTTTGGGATTTTTGAAGATTTTTAATTAATTTTAGGCTGGGCATAACTTAGAGTTATAAGCTTAATTCGGTAATTGTCGGTTTTGCCCTTTCGGGCTATAAAATGAGTTTTACATATCTATTTGACTCCAAGCCTTTTTCTACTGATTTTATATGATAAATAAATTTTTTTAGACCTTCTGGAATAATAAAAATATCAGCTTTATTCATAGAACCCGGAAATGGCTTCTAATCGCCTTTTTAAGCGTTTTTAACGCATAGTATGTACTAAAACTATTTTAAGCATACAAGGGTTGATACCTACTGATATTTTAGGTAAATTATAATATTTTAACAGTAAGCAAAAGTTGTTTAACTCAGACTTCAGTTTTGAGCTCTTCGGCTTATGTGAAATTACCAAAATGCCCCTACGGTGCATAGTTTGGTTATAATTGATAAATTTCACATATATGCAATACCCTACTGTTATAACTTAGTAAATTAAGTATTTTTTCTGATTATATCAGACCTGTAACTCAGGTTAATACTTAAACTCTTTTATAACCTTATAAATGACTAAAATACCCCTACGGGGCATAGTTTGAGTTTAAACTCGTTTCGGGCATAATAAAAGATATCTTACTGATGTCACAACATATTTAAGGCATATTAACTTAGGAAACCTGTATATGGCTCTAATGATTTCCCGTTACGCCTCTTGCGCGTTCGGTTCGGTTTATGTAACTAGTTTGCATAAATTAGCCGAAACGGGTCAAACCTTATCGGTTTTGTCTCAAAATCCAGAATGTGTTTAGATTACCCATAGAAGACAAGTCTTCAAACTTTTCAGGTCTAAATCACATTCTATTCCGGTCTTCGCTTAATCACGCGTTCAAACCGTATCATTCCTTAAAACTAATCGGTCTAAGCTTAAGCTTAACTAAAGACCGTTAGGATTCTAATAGGTTATTATTAACCTTTGTTCCAGAATAGGAGAATCGGTAAAAGCTACCCGCATTTGATATTTGTGAATTATACTTGCAAAGGTAAATACTTTTAACTTATTTTCCCTATACGGGCTTGGGGTACGGTATATAAAATACCGCTTGGTCGGGCATTCGACCTTAATCGTTTGGTGGTTAAGTATTATCGAGATGACCCGTTTAAATTGTTTTGTTTGCTTAAAGCCTTTGGGAGGTTAATGACCATGTCCCGGATATCCTTGGCATCATTTTACGAAATGGCCACGACCTAAGCGCGGAGTGTAGGCGTACACTCGTCAGCGCATAAATAAATTATGTGGTGTGTTTATTGATCTTTAACCCGGCACGAACCGGGCTACTGAACGCATAAGGAACATGTAATTCTTTTACAAGTTTATATATTTAAATAATTATCCCAAGTTATAAAATGTTTGTGCCATGTGCATCGAAATCAATTTTTAATCATTTTTTTTAAAATGAGTCGGTTAATTGTATTTACCAGTGTAAATTGACGTATTTTCCCAAAAAGATTAAGTGCAGCTACTATTCGAAATTGGCTGGATTTCTCCTTAGCATCAAAAGAGTCTCGCAAGCTTAAGATGCCTAAAGTCTGTTGAACTACTGTTTCCATTTTATTTCGATCCACCTGTGGATAAACTTTCGACTGTTGTGATACTTGATATTACAATATTATAATCGATTGAAATACATCTATCTTTGCTTCCGCTGTGCATATTAAATATTGTGTTGTTTGACTGTAATGTTGCCAACCACGTCATGATACTCCCCCACCGGGCCCATCGGTAAAACGTGGAAATATTGGGGTGTGACAGGTTGGTATCAGAGCCAACATTGAGTGAATTAAACACTAGCCTTTTGTGTTTAATCTCAATGACACAATTGCACATTCCTAAACTTTCGAGTCTAGACAAAGAACATAGGAATAATCCAAAATGTTTTTGTTGTTATCTTATCTTTGTCCTTTATATTTTGTTGCTATCTTATGTTATATTGACTGTTGGAACCTGAAGTTTTATACATGAAGGATTGCATAGTTAAAGGGTTGATTTTGTAATAGTTAAATATATGTTTTTGGGTCGATATGTATGGGTTGGGATAGTTTGGCTGGTTGTCAAATGGGCCTAGTTAGGAGTCCATGTGTTTTAGTATTTAAGCAAACCTCAACTATTTGGTTGAGGTTGATCAGTCAGTCGCGAACAAGAGAGGCCAGCCGAAACTCATTGTGTGTCTTGTATCCGTCACCTTCAATCAGTGAATGCAAGATATCTTGGTTTGTTTTAATTGCTTTTAGTGTTTCGGTTATATTTGTTCTTGAATCCGCTTGTGTTTGATTTCCGCACTTACACAAGTATTGTTTGATATCATTGAAAGATCCTCACGGGTTTTACAATCGGTATCAGAGCCAAGAAACCAAATCTTGGTTCGGTTTTGATATCATTCGGATTCAAGAAGTTTATGTTGTTACTGATCTTATTTACAAGTTTTGTGTTACAGGGATTTAGTTTGGTGTGGTGTGTTTCTTGATTTTAAGAATCATATCATCAAAACTATTCTTGGCATAGTCTTCGTAATTGGTGTTGATTGTGGTTTGTGTGATTTCAGAGATCTGTGTTTGCTGATTTCTCGGAGATTTGGTGATCAAAGAAAATTCAAAGATTACGATATCTTTGAATTTTTGAAAAGTGCTGAAAATCCGGGATTACGAGTCAACAGTTTTATCTCACATTTGTTTTGCAGGTCTCGACTCGCAACCAGCCGTCTCGACTTGTCAACATTTGGTCTCGACTCGCAATCAACTGAGGTCTCGACTTGTCAACATTTGGTCTCGACTCGCAATCAACTGAGGTCTCGAGTTGTCTGCTTTTGGTCTCGACTCGCAACCAACTGAGGTCTCGAGTTGTCTGCTTTTGGTCTCGACTCGCAACCATCTGTGGTCTCGAGTCATCTTCGTTATTGTCTCGACTCGCAACGACAATTTGCAACGTGATTTGGACTTTGGACTTTGAACTGTGAACATAATTTTTGGACTAAAAATAATTAATTGATTAATTAATCATGTCTGCAAATAATGTTGACTTGGTTGCCCTTAACAAACAACAAGAACTGGATTCAAAGGTTGGAACCACTACACGCATTCCAAGGTTGACTGATGCAAATGATTTTCCTGAGTGGAAATGGTGTTTTGAACAACATGTGAAGGTCAAGGATTCTAAAATTTGGAGAAGTATTCTGAGAGGTCCAAGGGAGATCATGACAGATAGTCCTACTGAACCAGGAGTAAAAGTAAAAAAACTCAAAAGTGATTATACTGAAGATGATTTCAATATAATTGAAGAAGATGAAAGAGCACTGTCGTATTTGACCATGGGATTGGGTCCAGATATTGCTATTGGCTTTCGTACCTGCAAATCTACCAAGGAACTGTGGGAATCTCTGATCGATGTTTATGAAGGAAATGAGGACATGAAGGAGAGTCGAAGAAATTTGCTGAGACAAAATTTCAACCATATCTATGGAGAAACTGTTGATAACCAACTTCAGAGGTTTGTCAAACTGATCACTCAAATGCAGATGGAAGAAATTCATACATCAAATGCTTCGACAAATAGACAACTGTTGAATGCGTTACCAAAAAGCTAGGATCATCATGTTGCAATGATCAAGAAAACAAAAGATCTTGCTAGGTGCAGCTTGTCAGAGATGATTTCTCATATCAAAGCCTGTGAACTAGATGATAAACAAAGAGAAACCAACTATAAGAACAGCATGCTAGCTGCAGGATTCTCTGTTGCTCCTACTTCGTCAAACAATAACAACGCAGCTCTCTTGTCTCAAGGAGGATTTCAAATGTTTAGCAACGCAGCATCTGCTAAGGCTGCTCCTACTTCAGCAAATGTCTATTACTCTGGGTCTCCTACACAAGCTGCTCCATCACTTTCTTCTGCTGCTGCTTCTGCTTCTGTTGTGAATGCATCCTCTGCTGCTCCTACTTCCTCTGTGAAAAATGAGATGATTGCTTTCTTTACACAACAGTCTAAAGAAAATCTGGATATCGCAACCTCTGTTATAAACTGTTTGAATGCATTTGTTGCAGGAAAATTGACCCTCCTAAATGGTGTGGCGATGACTTACATCAGATTCATCCTGATGATGTTGAAGAAATGGATATCACTTGGCAGATGGCTATGGCTACATTCAGGGCAACAAGGTTTATGAAAAGAACTGGTAAAAACAGATGGGGTGCTTCATTTACAGGAGCGTCTACAGTGCCTTTTAAACTACGTTGTTACAACTGTCATGAGGAAGGACACTATGCTCGAAACTGTACAAAGCCTCCGATTAATAGAGAACAGACTCCTGCCCAGCCCGTAACACCTAATCGAGAAAGAGCTCTTGTGACCACATCAAGTATAACGGATGATGCTGCTACTGGAAGTCCTCAACCACTGGGATTAGCTCAAGCCTTGGTGGTTCAGCCCGACATCAACTTTGATTGGAATTCGGAAATTGAGCGACTGAACATTTCAGCTCCAGAAAATCAAGCTGCTTCAAACAACATTGCTTTCATGACCTCAAATGATCAAGTTTCTGTACCAGAGGAGGAGGCATCAGCTGAAAACTTGGCTCTCATGACCCAGATTCTTTCAGCTCCAGTCAAAGGTCTCACCAAAGAAGAGGTACTTTCTGCTTTCTGTACTCCTGAATGTAGACAAAGAGTTGAAGTTTATAGAATACACAACGCTGAGCTAATTCAAGATTATCAAGATATCAAAAATAAAAACTTTACTTTATCAAAAAACGAAAAACTTTATAAAGAAAAGATTGAAGCTCAGCGAAAAGACATCGTCAAACTCAAGGATGATGTAAGTGTGAAATCAACTCAACTCTTCTATGTTCAGGAGAAACTGTGCGTTGTGACTAAGGAACTGGAAGATATCAGAGATAGATATAAAATAAATGAGCTTAATATTAAGAAATTTGATTCTTCCAGCAAATTAGTCAAAAACTTGTGTGATCAACAGCTCGCATACAAGGAAAAGAAAGGGCGTGGTTTGGGTTTTAATCAGGCTCCTCCTCCCTATAATGATAATTATACTTATTTACCCATGACTGAGGAGGAGATGATGAATGAAAGTAAAATGACTTATGGTCCCAAAAACAATAAGTCATCATTTAATGACAGACCAATTGAGAAACAGAAGTCGGCTCCAATAAATTTTGTTTCTAAAGGCTCTATTGATCCTAACACTTCGTCTTCATGTGCAGATAAAGTATCTGAAGTAAAATGTGAAGATGTTCTTGGGAGTGAACCAGTTGTTCATACTAATATTTCTGAAAATTATCTTGAACAAACTGAATCTGATATTGCTTTTGGTCGGTCTTTGTTTGCGTCATTTTCTGCTTATGTTTCGTCTAGTGAGCCTGATGTTTTGGGCAAAACTGGTAATGTTTGTGTTGAACCTTTGAACAATATGTCTGATGATGAATTTTCTTCAGTTAATGATTGTGAATGTGATGTTTCTAACCCTTTGGTTGATGATAGTGTTACAGGTGAGGTCCCTCGGGACACATTCAGTGAAACCACTGAAACTTCTTCACAAGAAAATCAGGAGTATCGTGATTCTTCTTCTGAATCTGTCTCAGTGTGAATCCCTAATGTTGAATCTAGTGGGATCCCATTGGAAACTGTAGTGGAAATTGAACCTGAATTAGTTTCACATGATAAATGTGTTGATGAAACGCATATTGATGAGACTTCTGCATGTTCAAATACTGAAACTGATTTTGATAAAGAAGAAAAAGGATTTGAGTTAAATAAAGAGTCATTAGAAAATGTTTTTGAAAGTAAAACATCAACTTCAAATGATGATCTCAGTAAAGAAAGGGTGTCAAGTTGTTCATCAACATCACATGAATGTGTAACTTCTAATCAGCAGACATCAAAATGCTCAGAACAGCCACAAGCAAAGCATATTAGGAAAACCAAAACGTCCAATCATTCAAAACCAAACAAAGATTCTTCATTAAAGTATCAAAATTTTCAAAATACTCACACAATGAAACGGCAAACATGTTTTAATTGTGGAATTGTTGGACACATTGCCAGAAACTGTGTTCAACTCCCAAGTGCCCAGTTCAAGGAGAAGTTTGTACAAAATTAGAAGGTCAAGTCTAACCGATATCGTTGTTCAGAGTCAATGACGACTGAAAAGTCTAAGACAATGAAAAACAACTATCGCAAGACTAAACCTTCTGATCAAGATTGGAATGCAGCCAGACGTAAAAAACAAAATCAGCAAAATGATTTTCGAAGAAATCAATATAAAGCTTTTGGTAACTACAATTCTCAATGGTCAAATAAGCATTGGAAACCTAAAGCTAAGGCCACGCAATCCAATCCGTCTCATACATTTCATCGAAATTCTGCCATTGAAAATATTTCAAAGTTTTTAAATAAAGACAATTTAGTGTGGCAGAGAGTGACTTACATCGATGCACAAGGAAAACCCAGATCCACTATGGGCTGGGTTCCTAAATCTAACTAATCCCGCTAATCGTGCAGGAACAACTGTGGAGGACTACTGTGCGCCTGTGGTACATGGATAGTGGCTGTTCCAGGCACATGACGGGAGACTTATCCCAACTGGTAAATGTCAAAGAATTTAATGGTGGATATGTCTCATTTGCGGGAGGAGAATCAGGAAGGATCACATTGAAAGGAACCGTAAGAAACGGTGTTTTAAGCTTCGAGAATGTTAACTATGTTCCAGAACTGAAACAGAATCTGTTGAGCATTTCTCAGATTTGTGATCGAGGAAATTCAGTTCACTTTACAAAGAAAGGATGTCATGTACTTAAACCTGGGATTGTCATTCCAGAAGATTGGTTCTTAATGTCAGCAGAGAGACGAGGAAACGCTTATGTGATTGATATGAACAAGAAACCGTGTGAAGAAGTTACTTGCCTATTCTCGAAGATTTCAGAACATGATGGTCTACTGTGGCATCGTCGCCTTGGGCATGTGAACATGAAGAATCTGAACCGACTGGCTAAAGGTCAACTAGTCCGCGATCTTCCAATAAAAGATTTCATGTTGGTTGAAAAATGTGTTGCTTGTGCGAAAGGAAAAGCTCATCGAAAACCTCATAAGTCTAAACCTGCACCCTCAACGAAAGCTGTGCTCGAATTACTTCACATGTATCTTTTTGGTCCAGTGAACGTGTTGAGTATTGGCAAGAAAGCTTATTGTCTCATAATCGTTGATGATTATTCACGTTACACCTGGGTGTATTTTCTCAGTCACAAGAACGAAACTGCAGTCTTAGTGAAACAATTTATTACTCTGGCAGAAAATCAAGCTAGTACAAAAGTGAAGGTTATTCGATCTGACAATGGGACAGAATTCAAGAACGTGACTTTGGATACATTCTACACTGAAAAGGGAATCGATCGTCAGTATAGTGCACCACAAACTCCTCAACAGAATGGAGTAGCTGAAAGAAGAAATCGTACTCTTATTGAGGCTGCATGAACTATGCTGGCTGATTCGAAGCTTCCTAATTTCTTCTGGGCTGAGGCAGTTAGCACGGCTTGTTACGTCCAGAATCATGCTTTAGTTAACAAACGACATATGAAAACTCCTTATGAGATTCTGTAAGGACGTAAACCTTCGGTTTCACACTTTCGTATCTTTGGATGTCCATGTGTATTATTACTTATGGACTCTAATGGAAAGTTTGAGGTCAAAGGGGACGAATGTTTCTTTGTTGGATATGCAAAAGGCTCTGCCTATAGGGTATACAACAAAGTAACTAAAAAGGTCGTCGAGTCGTGCAACATTGAATGGCTTGAAGAAAACGCTACGGATGCTAGAGTTGGACCAGATTGGTTATATGATTATGCTGAATTGTTTAAATCATTTAATATTTTGTCAAGTGATTTTTCAGATGCAGGTGTGTCTATTCCAAAACAACCGTTGTCTTTTGGGGATACTGAAGAAGAAGAAGAAGAACAGACAGAAGGAAGCGTCAGACATCATACCATTGATCCGCCGGGAATGGTGTTTACACAGCATCCTCTGCCTCAACAAATGTCTCATCAATCTCCTGAAGGTGAACAATCCAGTGGAATTTCAACTAATGCAGCTGGATCAGAACTGTTTGCTGATCCTATTCCTAAAGAATGTACTGTTACCATTCCTGTGAGTCACAGTCCAGTAGCACCTAATGAGGGGGAGTCAAGCAACATACACACATCTCTAGATGAGACGATACCTGAATTTGCCATTCCAACAAGTGTTCAAAGAAATCATCCTATTGAGAATGTGATAGGCCCTGTGAATGCAGGAGTTCAGACCAGAAGCCAATCAGGAACCATTAATTTGTGCTTATATTCTTGCTACATTTCTCAAATTGAACCTAAAACCATTGATGTAGCGTTGCAGGAACCAGGCTGGGTTGATGCTATGCACGAAGAGCTAAACCAATTCGAGAAGCTAGGAGTATGGAAACTTGTGGAGTTGCCAAAAGGAAAACGCAAGCTTGGAACTCGCTGGGTTTTCAGAAACAAGCAAGATTCTGAAGGAGTTATTGTTCGAAATAAAGCACGATTAGTGGTCCAAGGATTCAGACAGATTGAGGGACTGGATTATGATGAAGTCTATGCCCCTGTTGCTCGACTAGAAGCTATCCGGATTTTTTTAGCATACGCATCCTTCATGGGATTCACTGTTTACCAGATGGATGTCAAAACGGCATTTTTGTATGGAGAAGTGAAGGAAGAAATTTTTGTTGAGCAACCGCCGGGATTTATTCATCCAGATCATCCAGAATATGCCTACAAGCTTGACAAGGCATTATATGGGTTGCATCAAGCACCTAGGGCTTGGTATGCAACTTTGACAGAACATCTTCTGGCTCATGGATACACACGAGGCACAATAGATCAGACTCTGTTTATCAAAAGAGTGGGCAAGGATCAAATCTTGGTTCAAATTTATGTTGATGATATTATCTTCGGGTCTACAAGTGAGGAGCTTTGCAAAGATTTTGAGAGAGTTATGCAAAAGAAGTTTGAAATGAGTGCACTCGGTGAAATGACATTGTTTTTGGGTTTACAAGTTAAACAAGATTCACGGGGAATTCTAATTCATCAAGGGAAATACATGGACGATGTGCTGAAGAAATTCAAGTTCACTGACGCTAAACCGGCAGAAACTCCAATGGCAGAAAGACCGTTGTTAACTGAAGATGCTGAAGGATCCCCTGTTGATCAACGACTTTACACGTCTATGATTGGATCGTTGATGTATCTGACAGCTAGTCGTCCTGACATCATGTTTGCTGTCTGCAATTGCGCACGATATCAGGCTAATCCTAAAACTTCTCATCTTACTGCTGTTAAACGAATCTTTCGGTACCTTAAAGGCCGACCCAGGTTTGGTCTGTGGTATCCGAGGGATTCGAATTTTGATATGTTTGCGTTTTCTGACAGTAATTTTGGAGGCACTGACAAGGACAGGAAATCCACCTCTGCTGGATGTCAATTTTTGGGTGACAGGCTCATTTCTTGGCAATGCAAGAAGCAACAAACGGTAGCTATTTCCATAGCTGAAGCAGAATATGTTGCAGCTTCGGCGTCTTGCTCTCAAGTGATGTGGATGCAACATCAATTGCAGGACTACGGTTTGACTTATCTTAAGACTACCATATACTGTGATAATGATGCTGCCATACAAATTGTGAAAAATCCTGTTTTCCACTAAAAAACCAAGCACATTGATATTAAAGTTCATTTTATACGAGACTGTTTTGATAGAGGTCTTATCAAACTTGAGCAAATCGACACAGATGCAAATGCTGCCGATTTGTTCACAAAACCTGTCAGCAGTTCGAAATTTCAAGTGCTTGTAGATTTTCTGAAAATGATCCGCTTTACTGACTGAGCATGTCTTTGTTTTATTCGTAGGTAAATTTGTTCATAAAGTTTTCTATTCTTAGGTAGTTTTTATTTATGCTCAAATTTAGGGGGATAAAATTATGAAAAATACAAAAACATTAAAAAATTGAAAAATACAAAAAGAGGCGTTGCATGACTGGGAAATGAAATGAATTTTCACATTATGGTCAAGGGCTGACTCATGTAAGACCAGTATCGAAATAGTTTGACTCTAGTATGATGTGTTGGTAGGCTCTATCCTTAAGACTGAAAACATTGACTGTTTTGTTTAGAACTAAAATAGTACATGACCTCAGAAAAGAAAATCACTTGGAATTAGCTCATGTCTATTTGAATGTCTGTATGTTGTCCCGATACACACAATTTTGGTCTGACTCTGAAATCTTCTCTGAAAAAGTCGTGTATCTCCTCTGCTGCATCTAGATATATGCTGACCTGGAGGTGCTAGGCAACGTTAGCTTCTGCTGCATCCAGATACATGCTGACCTAGCTGTACGTTGTCGCTCTGTAGATCAATTATACCCGAAAGAGGCCCTCAAGTGCCCAAAAGAAACCCAAGAAACCTATATCAAATTGAGAAAAACTCATTTGATTTGTATATTATACCATCTTTGCTTAAGATCTATTCTGTTCTCTTCTCAATCTATTCCCAGTTAAGATTTCAGAGATCTGGATTGGACTTGTGAAATATGTGGTAGGGAAGCTACTTGCATGATAGAGTGTGTTGTATATAACTCCGGGATTTGATTAGTATTTGTTTGGGTGTTCATTGTTAAGTAATCAAAACATGATAAAATTTGTTACAGGCAGTTATATGGAAAAGGTCTAGGGAGGTGAGTTTAGATGGACAAATATACTGGCAATCGTCTAGATCATTCGGTAGTAGATCAGTGTTGATAAGTGAAGTCAAGCCCAAAACCTCGTGATTTGATCCCTGAGCAATTTTGTTAATTTCCTATTTTATTTTTGTAAATAATAGTTTCTATTATTTATTTTTGTTTTAGGTTTTGCATTCGTAAATTATGCTCAGAAAGTTTAATGGGTTGTTGAAATTATAACTGATTTTTAAAGGGATTTTTATTATAAATTAATTTATCAAAAGAAATCTTTTAAGACCGTTTAAGCCCAAACATTTGGTCTCGGCCCAAAGTCAAAGGCCCAGTTCACTTAGGGTTGAGGTATAAAACACAGGTCTCGAGTCGAGACCTCATTTCTCACTCGAGACCAATTGATATTCTCTCTCAAGATTCCGGCAAGTTTTTAACGTTTCCGACACGTTTTCTGGTCTCGATTCATCAAACTTGTTTTCCGGTCTCGATTCATCGACTTTTAAAGGTATTTTGATGTTTCGTTTAAAGTTTTGCAGGAAGTTTGAAGATTTGATGCTGATTATATGAAGATTTGAAGATGACCTAGAACCCTAGTTTTGAATATATCTTGGTCTTCAAATAAATCATAGGGTGTTTTGGGATTTTGATCCAAAAAGCTGAGAAGATGAAGTTGTTTGTGGGGTCTCGACTCAGATAACACATAAGGACTCGAGACCAGTGGTTACGAGTCGCAATCTCATGATCTCGACTCATGGTCTCGACTTAAGAATTCTTAGTCTCGACTCATGGTCTCGACTAAATAGCTCATGGTCTCGACTCGAGAACTCATGGTCTCGACTCATGGTCTCGACTCATGGTCTCGAGTCAACAGTAACAGTCTCGAGTCTAAATTTATTATCTGAGTCATGTTGCTGTTGACCTGTTCTGATTGTTGATTTTAAATTTTGAGATTTCTAAATTTGATTCAAGTATTTGTTGAACTCTTTATGTCCCTAATAAACTTGTGTTTTATGCAGAATATGGACTTGAAGTTTATTTCAACACATAATCAAGCAGGATACTTAGCACCTCCTCCGGAGAAACACAAGAAGTTGTACACTTCATTGATGAAAGGTCTCAACAGTTGCCGTATTGTTCACGCACTACGAGAAAATCCAGTTGTTTACGAAAGTCTCATTCAAGAATTTTGGAAAAATGCAAGGATTGAAGTTGTTGAAGGAAAAGGAGTTATTGTTGCTGATGTAACACCTGTGTCACTTCAACCATCAAACAAATGCCAAACCAATGAAATATTGTATTTCATACTTTGGACTTGTATAAATATGTGTATCTTTTGCACATATCAACTCTTGTTCGATTTCAAGCTCTAAATCGCTTTCTGGAAGGTTACTAATGCGTAAATATAACCAGTTTAATGCAACGAACACTCCGGAATAGTGAAATAGGCTTAACATACCTTAAATAACCTTTACATAACTTAGAAATAAGTTTTAAAGGCTTTGGTATGGCAAAAACAAGTTAATTCGCTTACAGGGACTAAACTTAACAAACTGCGAAAGTATGCCAATTTGAACTGTAACAGACATTCCGGAACATGACCATAAGTTAAACATACCATAAATATCCTTTACATAGCTTATAAATAGGCTTTGAGGTGTTCGGTGTGCTAAAATAAACTTTTGGGTCATTCAGGGACTAAAAGCGTCAAAAAGTGCACAAGTTTGCATTCTCGCGCATAACTTACGTTCTGAATACATTCGGACATCCAAAAATTTATGTAAGCACTAAAACATTTTATTTTAGTGTTTGGCATAAGAAAAATCCATTCGTCGCGTCATTTGGATCGTTTTTCGCGCTTATGCGCATTCCGTCGTAATTAACCGAACAACGCAATCGTACGGCCAAACGAACCGACATCCGAGATATTTTTGAGCACATTTTAAGTTCCCTATACTTTAACTTCATTTTTGATCTTTGAAATGGGGTTAACGGGCCTTAAACGTGTCGGAAATAGCTCAAAACACTAACAGGGACCAAAACTGTAAATCTGCCAAACTAGGTCCTTGCGCACCTCAACAATGTGAGTGTTGCGGTGCGCAAGCAGGGGCCAGATGCAGCAACTCGTTTTTCTCAGCTGTTAACAGCCCTTAAACACTCCCCAAAGGCCAAGTGCCACATGTTAATCTCTTGTGGTGGGCAAAATCAGTTACCACAACATTCCGACAAGTGTACGGGCGAGATCAAGGCACGTTATCCAAGAAACGATCCTAACGGTGAACCAAAATCTATAAATACCCAACCCCCTTCATTGCAAAACCCATTTGAAATCTGAGATTTCTCTAAGTTGGGGTGTTTCATCACCTCATACCTGAGAATACTTGGATTATCAATCTTGCGGGGACCCTTCGTAAGTATTCCTTCGTTCTTTTATTGCTTTTCGAGTCCGAAAGTCAAACTTTGTTTGACTTTCTGCATTGACCAGTTTATGGTCAATGCGAAGTTCGTTTGAACTTCGCAACGTGAGTGTAATCACGATGGTTATAGTCCCTTGTGACTATGCCTACTGATTACCACGTTGTCTAGGGTCGTAAGGGTAAGCGATCTAATAAATCGCTTATACCTTCGAACCCGACCCGTTTGGTCGATCATTTGGATCCGACCAAGCACATTAGGTGACCATAGTATATAGGGAATAACATTCCGAGGTTATACCTTATGGTCGCTTCGTTTAAGTAGTTGTATGATAGGTAGTTTATATGCCTTAGGTAAATTACCAAAATGCCCTTTTGACGCCAAAATTCATTTTAAGCATATGTAACATAATCTTTGGTATCTAAACTGATTTGGTAACAATATTAGACATGTTAAGGCATATTTTACTTGTCATAGGACTAGTTAGGCGTTCCGAACGCGTTTCACGCGAACGACGCGTTAAAGTAGCATAAGCTACCTAAACGGGTTGTAATGGGTCGTAAGCACTTAGGCTAGGTTTCATTTAGTATGTCGGCTTTGTTAAACCATACTACATGAGTTCCCATACTCATTTGGTTTACGAGCCCTCATTCTATCTGATCCTCCGATATAGGTCCGGTTTATTAACATAGTTACCTATATTAGGTGCCGTTTGATTCCGTGATCTCTAGCATTGCTTGGTGGTTATCTTAGGACTTCTGAGCAATCTCAAGTAAGTACATAGACCCCTCTTTTACCGTTTTCAAACGTTTTGGGGTGGAACACATGTGCCTACTTGTTACTTTCATGCTTTCACATCATATACTTGCTATGTTCATTAGTACATTTATAGTACATGATTTCATTGCATTTTATGCTATGTATGCCCATTGTGTGCGTACTTAGTACATTGCCTTACATTACATGCTATGTATGCCCATTGTGTGCGTACTTAGTACATTGCCTTACATTACATGCTATGTATGCCCATTGTGTGCGTACTTAGTACATTGTTTTACATTACATTTTATGCTATGTATGTCCATTGTGTGCGTACTTAGTACATTGTTATACATTACACTATATGCTATGTATGTCCTTTGTTGCATACTTAGTACATTGTTATTCATTATATGCTTACATTTGGATACACATTACACGATTCACATTAGACATGAACATTTTACTTTGGTAGTTTGGTTTGAGTAAGTGATTAAGTAACGAGGCGTGTGTAATATGATATAAGCATGGTGGATACGCCGCTGGTACTTCCTATATATAAGTGTTTGTATGGTATTACATATCGTAGCGTTATTTGAATCATTTCAGTTTGAGACATATAACATTTTATACAAATAACATACTTTTCACAAGACATTGATTTACAAACAACTTATCTTATACAAACTCATCTTACATGGTTATTCATTTAACCATACATTATTCTCTTATTTATACATATCATCTGATCTTATCGTTTTTCAAATGATTTACAAGACAAAGCAAATTACAAGGTTCATGACTAAACATTTTCTCAAACATAAGTCATGAATCCTATTTTCACAAAACCTATGTATCTCACAGGAATTTTTATGCTGACGTACCTATTTTCACATGTGTTTTCAGGAGATGATGCATAGGACTTATCAAGACATACTTAGGCGGACCTGTGCCTTAGTGACTTAAAACGAGACAAGAACTAGTTAATTTATGTTATGTACTCTTTGTTTCTTGTTTAAAGACAATGTAACTCGCTTGTTTGATGAATAAAACGAAACTTTAATTTTCCATGGTTGTGAAACATTAATTCTGTTACAACACTCCCCGACGTTTCCGCCACGTTTCGTTGTCTCACGTGGTCGGGGTGTGACAGAAAAGATGGTATCAGAGCCAATGGTTATAGGGAATTAGGTTATTAGTAATACTTTGACCTAGTCTATAACCTTCTTAGGACCCTAACGCGAGTTTACTTGCATTTAGTCATAAAACGATACCTTCACCTATCCTTAGGTGATAACCACTGATGCGTGTGAAGTGTTATATATATTAGGTGTATATTTTAAGCCCCTTTAACACTTATTTTTAGCCAAGTTTTAAATTTATAAAACACGATATTTCACTAACACTAAACACACATATGGGCAAGTGCACCCATCGTGAGCGTAGTATAGTGTTGGCAAGATACCGAGGTCGTCTAAGGACACAAGAGCTTTTAGTACCGGTTTATCCTCAACGTCTAATCAAAATAAAAAGTTTAGAAAAATTTTAAAACTAAGAAAAATAAAAACTAACTAAAAATGCTGAAAAGAAAATAAAACGAAAAAACAGATAGACAAGATGAATCACTTGGTTCCGACTCGTATCTAGTGTAACCTTTGATTATTTCCGCACTTTTGCACATATTTAAGAGATTATCTTAGTTATTGTAGTAGGCCCCTCTTTTGAAGGTGACGTTACCCTCACCTCAGTAGTTTGAGTCAGCAAGGATACAATCCTAAAAGGGTGGATTATTGGAAGATAATTAATTAAGTTATTAATGCAAATTATGGTAGGCCCCTCTTTTGGAGGTGACGTTACCCTCGACTAAGTAGTCTGAGTCAGCAGGGATACAGTCCTAAATAGCCGGGTTATAGTATTAATAGTAGTTAACTTATGAGGGGATCAAAGAGTTTGGACCCCCGCCATCCAATACCGTTAAGTATTGAAGGAGGTCCTACTAAATTTGACCCAGGTCCATTGCAGGACCTCTAAACGTTGAACAATGGCAAGACCTTTACCAAACCGTTCCCTTAACCCCCGACCAGGTAGCCAACATACCTCCATATAGACCGTGGAGATATGAATGGTGAAAATCTTTTATTTTATATAGACAGTAAAATAATGCCAAGACACCACAGACAAACGATAAGGAAAGATCACCTTCAACATAAGTAACTAGTTATTAAAGTCATTAATACAAAACCAAATAAAAAGTGCAAAAGATTAGAAATAAAAAGTATTACACTAGACACTTTGTCTTCACCAAGTGATGTAAGAGACTTAGGCAAACATGGCCTTGATTGTCAAGAACTCTTACGATCAATCTTGGATCCCGAGACGACTCACACACTCTACGATGGACAATGGATGATGGTGGTGGATGATGGTGTTATGGTGGTGGTGGGTGAAGTGTGAGAGAGGTGGTGTGCCAAGGGATGGTTTGAGCTTGAGCCAAGCACTTCTATTTATAGGCTGAACAGAAGCTCGGGCACGGCCCCGTTTCCAGTGGGCACGGCCCCGTGTCCACATCCTTCTCTTTCTTCATTTAATGTTGTTTTGTCTTTTTATTTGACCACGACCCCGTGGTGCAGAAGAATCTTTGTACTATGCAGATTTGCTGGATTGTGCGAATCTTATAGTTGACCACGGCCCCGTGTCTGCTGAGCACGGCCCCGTGGTGGGCAATAGAAGCTTCTACCACTTTGTCTTTTCTGCTAACACTTGGGCACGCCCCCGTGCTGGCTGAGCACGGGGCGTGTTTAGGCTTCTGATCTCTTGTTTTGCTTGGGAAGATGTTGTCGTGGGGTCGGGCATGTCACGTCTTGTTCCTTTTCTTGTATTTATGTTAGATTTTGATGTCTTTTTGCTTCTTTTGTTAATTTGAGCTCATTTAATCCTGAAAATACAAAAGGAAGACAAAAGCACACTTTTTCCAACATTAGTACTAAAAAAGGGTTAGTTTTATGCCTCATTTGATGAAATTTATATGTTGCATTTTGAACACATCACCACAATGAGAACATAAATTTCAAAACCGCTTTGAAAATTAATCATCTGTTCTTGGATGATTGATTACTAGGTTTTGAACCCTCTATTACAAGGTTTTGAACCCCTTTGAGTTTTCAAAATCTCGTCAAAGTTTTTGGTCCTAAATAATGTGAACATGTGCAAACTGGAAGAGTGAATGCCTGTACCCTGAGTTTTCTGTCTAAGGCTAGAGTGTTCGTACAAATCCACATAATCGGACCAGTCACTCTTACCTGGGAACTCTTGGGGTGAGTGTCCACTTATAGGTGAGCATGTCTTCGCGATACATTATGAGGATCTATTTGCTTTGATTCAGCCTTTGTGTGTCGTTTGTTTGCTTCGTGGTTCAAACAAATGACCATCACCCATAATTTTGGTCGGTAATTGTAACAACCTATTCTTACCCAATACCATTTCATTTGTTTTCTCTCTTGTTTCCCCTTTTAGAATGCCTCCACGACGCGAAAATCCGGTATCTATTGAAGATCTGGCAGCTGTCATTACACAGCAAATAACTGCTGCAATCCCGAACATCGTTGCCCAATGTCACCAAGCTCTCAACAACAATAATGCCCTCTGCAACTTCAAGACGTTCAACTCGGCTAAGCCATCAAAGTTTTCTGGGTCTCAAGGAGCGACTGCACTTCTGCAATGGTTCGAGAGTCTAGAGAGCACCTTCAGGCATGTTCAATGTCCAAACGAGCGAAAGGTAGATTTCGCATCTAGTGTCTTTGAGAAACGAGCTTTGACGTGGTGGAACGGTGTGGTGAGAGATAGGGGTGCCGAAGTGGCACTGGCCCAAACTTGGGAAGAACTTCGAGCACTGATGATGAAGGAATTATGTCCTCGTCACGAGATCAGGGCATTGGAAAGGGAATTCGACGATCTTAAGCAAGACAGCGGTGAACATCGAGCATACACTGATCGATATGAGGAGCTGAGCCTGTTGTGCCCTACCATGGTTACGCCTTTGGATAAGGCGATCGAGAAATACATTGATGGTCTCCCTGACTCAGTTCAGGACATTGTTACTGGTAGTAACCCCACTACGGTTAGGCAGGCCATTGAGCTATCTGCAACCTTGACTGAATCTCAGATCAAAAAGCATAAACTTTTTCGAAAGGGTGACAAGAAGCCAATCGAGGAATCAAAGACCATGGATGAACAAATTGGATCCCCTGAGAAGTCTAAGAAGCATAAGGCTTCGCAGAATAGTGTGATTGCTGCTCAACCCAACCAAAACACCCGCAACCAACCAACTCAACCTCCTGCAAAGAAACCTTATGCCGGTACTGCACCGATATGCGACAAATGTAATGCACACCACTTAGCTCACCTACAGTGTCGTTTATGTGCATCATGTGGGCGACTCGGTCACCTGGCAAATGCTTGTCGATTTACCCCAAACCAAGGTGGTCCAAACCAACCTCAAGTAAATCCTGCTCAAGCTCGTATTCCACTAGGTCCTTGCTTCAACTGTGGCGAGATGGGCCATTTCCGAAGAAATTGCCCAAAGCTTGCTAATGTGAATCCAGCGCAGGGATGAGCATCGGACCGACTAGAAGACAATGTGTTTAGAAATAATCAAGCCTTCTGTATTATTTTCTTTTGTAGTCAAGGTCCATGAAACAGTTATTGTTGTTTATAAATAAATCTTTTTATTTTACATTGCAATGTACAAATATGATGGCATGTATAAACAACGTATCCTTTACAATATCGACAATCAAGGAACCGTATTCCTTGAAGAACAGACTACCCCGTAATTTCTTCCATTTTATTATCTCTTGCGTTTTCCACGGAAATCCAAAGTACCCGTTTCTTCCAAGGAAACGAAGTACAAGGCGCAAGTTACAACTCTGTACGAATACCCAAAGTACCACTATAAATTCTTAATAGGGTACCTAAGGGTATTTCTGTATATTCTAAAATTATTGTACCTTAATTCGAATATTGTGTTTTCTTGAAAACGAAATCGAATTTTTTGAAGATCTTTCTATCTTCATAGTTAGATTCTTGCTAATGTTTAAAGTACCAAATGAAATCCATGAAATGGATTCCTAGTGTGCTTTAAATGCATGTACGTAATTAACAAAACAAAACTTACAAATTAAAGATCTAGATAAACAATTTTGTGGTTATGTGACTATATGTTTATGCATCTTGTCTTTCCTTTTATGCATTTTGTGTTCTTGTATACACTGGATATTCGCTATCCAAATCCTCGTAGAATCTTTCATACCTTCATATGAGGGATTCGTAGTAGGATATTCAAAAAGGTACTATCTTAAATCCTTAATGGACTTCTACGTCGTAGTTAAGTCCCTTGGATAATAAAGTACTATTCCAAAGTTTAAGGACAACATGTGTTGATATAGTTGAAGAGATTGGTTCGACAATCTAGTTAAAGACATCATACGTCGATGTAGTTAAATATTCCTCTTGGGTAGTTTAGTTGAAGAGATTGGTTCGACAATCTAGTTAAAGACATCCTACGTCGATGTAGTTAAATATTCCTCTTGGGTAGTTTAGTTGAAGAGATTGGTTCGACAATCTAGTTAAAGACATCCTACGTCGATGTAGTTAAATATTTCTCTTGGGTAGTTTAGTTGAAAAGATTGGTTCGACAATCTAGTTAAAGACATCCTACGTCGATGTAGTTAAATATTTCTCTTGGTTAGTTTAGCTGAAGAGATTGTTCGTTGATCTAATCCTTTGGTGACCTAGTTAAAGAGACTCTATTGCAGTCAAGTTAAATCACCACAGGATTATTCGTTTGATTTTTTTTCCCATACGCATTATGAAATGAACTGTGCGGACTGTGCAAGGAAGTACGTAATTATGGAGGCCTACATAATTATGGAATTCAGTGCACAGAAACCACAGGAAGTTTTGTCATGTGTTAAGACCTACAGTGACAAGAGTAATGATACGGAAGAAGTCTTGGACTTTGACCGATGTCATTTTATTCTTACACTCCCCAATTCTGATTTCAAGCACACACAATTTTCCTATGATAATTCTTCACGGGAAACGTTCTCCTGTCTATAGTTCGAAACTCCATGTTTTGTTACTACAAGGACTTCACTTTGAGGGTTGACATCTTCGCTAAGAATCCTAACATGGCCCAGAGTTTTACTTAAGGGATCAATGGATTTGTCTGAAGGCGAAACCGTCACAGCTGTCTTCACAAGTTTCCTCTAAAACTAAATTTCGGGACGAAATTTCCTAAAGTAGGGGAGACTGTAACACCTATGTCACTTCAACCATCAAACAAATGCCAAACCAATAAAATATTGTATTTCATACTTTGGACTTGTATAAATATGTGTATCTTTTGCACATATCAACTCTTGTTCGATTTCAAGCTCTAAATCGCTTTCTGGAAGGTTATACGCGCACTAATGCGTAAATATAACCAGTTTAATGCAACGAACACCCCGGAATAGTGAAATAGGCTTAACATACCTTAAATAACCTTTACATAACTTAGAAATAAGTTTTAAAGGCTTTGGTATGGCAAAAACAAGTTAATTCGCTTACAGGGACTAAACTTGACAAACTGCGAAAGTATGCCAATTTGAACTGTAACAGACATTCCGTAACATGACCATAAGTTAAACATACCATAAATATCCTTTACATAGCTTAGAAATAGGCTTTGAGGTGTTCGGTGTGCTAAAATAAACTTTTGGGTCATTCAGGGACTAAAAGCGTGAAAAAGTGCACAAGTTTGCATTCTCGCGCATAACTTACGTTCTGAATACATCCGGACATCTAAAAATTTATGTAAGCACTAAAAAATTTTATTTTAGTGTTTGGCATAAGAAAAATCCATTCGTCGCGTCATTTGGATCGTTTTTCGCGCTTATGCGCATTCCGTCGTAATTAACCGAACAACGCAATCGTACGGCCAAACGAACCGACATCCGAGATATTTTTGAGCACATTTTAAGTTCCCTATACTTTAACTTCATTTTTGAGCTTTGAAATGGGGTTAACGGGCCTTAAACCTGTCAGAATTAGCTCAAAACACTAACAGGGACCAAAACTGTAAATCTGCCAAACTAGGTCCTTGCGCACCTCAACAATGTGAGGGTTGCGGTGCGCAAGCAGGGGCCAGATGCAGCAACTCGTTTTTCTCAGCTGTTAACAGCCCTTAAACACTCCCCAAAGGCCAAGTGCCACATGTTAATCTCTTGTGGTGGGCAAAATTAGTTACCACAACATTCCGATAAGTGTACGGGCGAGATCAAGGCACGTTATCCAAGAAACGATCCTAACGGTGAGCCGAAATCTATAAATACCCAACCCCCTTCATTGCAAACCCCACTTGAAATATGAGATTTCTCTAAGTTGGGGTGTTTCATCACCTCATACCTGAGAATACTTGGATTATCAATCTTGCGGGGACCCTTCGTAAGTATTCCTTCGTTCTTTTATTGCTTTTCGAGTCCGAAAGTCAAACTTTGTTTGACTTTCTGCATTGACCAGTTTATGGTCAATGCGAAGTTCATTTGAACTTCGCAACGTGAGTGTAATCACGATGGTTATAGTCCCTTGTGACTACGCCTACTGATTACCACGTTGTCTAGGGTCGTAAGGGTAAGCGATCTAATAAATCGCTTATACCTTCGAACCCGACCCGTTTGGTCGATCATTAGGATCCGACCAAGCACATTAGGTGACCATAGTATATAGGGAATAACCTTCCGAGGTTATACCTTATGGTCGCTTCGTTTAAGTAGTTGTATGATAGGTAGTTTATATGCCTTAGGTAAATTACAAAAATGTCCTTTTGACGCCAAAATTCATTTTAAGCATATGTAACATAATCTTTGGTATCTAAACTAATTTGGTAAAAATATTAGACATGTTAAGGCATATTTTACTTTTCATAGGACTAGTTAGGCGTTCCGAACGCGTTTCACGCGAACGACGCGTTAAAGTAGCATAAGCTACCTAAACGGGTCGTAATGGGTCGTAAGCACTTAGGCTAGGTTTCATTTAGTATGTAGGCTTTGTTAAACCATACTACATGAGTTCCCATACTCATTTGGTTTACGAGCCCTCATTCTATCCGATCCTCCGATATAGGTCCGGTTTATTAACATAGTTACCTATATTAGGTGCCGTTTGATTCCGTGATCTCTAGCATTGCTTGGTGGTTATCTTAGGACTTCTGAGCAATCTCAAGTGAGTACATAGACCCCTCTTTTACCGTTTTCAAACGTTTTGGGGTGGAACTGTCACACCCCGACCGCGTAAAACAACAAATCGCGGCGGAAACATCGGGGCGTGTTGCGACAGAATTAATTGTTTCATAACCATGGCACACAAAGTGTATTTTATTTATTAAACAAGGGTGTTACATTGTCTTGAAATAGTAAATTAAGAGTTCAGAACATAATTAAACATAGTCTATCATCTTTTAAAGTCTCTAAGGCACAGGTCCGCCCTAGTATCATGATCAACATCCTATGGAAAAGCACCTGAAAACACATGTGAAAATAGGTACGTCAGCATAAAAATGCCTGTGAGATACATAGGTTTTGTGAAAATAGGATTCATGACTTGAGTTTAAGAAAATGTTTAATCATGAACCTTGTAATTTGCTTTGTCTTGTAAATCATTTGAAAACAATAAGATCAGATGATATGTATAAGTAAATGTTAGGTTAAATAGATAACCATGTAAAAATGTGTTTGTATAAGATAAGTTGTTTGTAACTCAATGTCTTGTGAAAAGTATGTTATTTGTATAAAATGTTCTATGTCTCAAACTGAAATGATTCAAATAACGTTACGACATGTAATACCATACAAACACTTATATATAGGAAGTACCAGCGGCGTATCCACCATGCTTGTATCATATTACACACGCATCGTTACTTAATCACTTAATCAAACAAAACCAACCAATGTAAGACGTCTATGTTTAAACAAATTGTCAAATGTATTGAATAATATGTCAAGTGTAAATCATGTCAAATGTCTATGTCAATTATCCATGTCAAATGTCTATGTCAAATATCCATGTCAAATGTCTATGTCAAATATCCATGTCAAATGTCTATGTCAAATATCCATGTCAAATGTCTTTGTGTAAAATGTCTATGTCAAAATGTCATGTATGGCAAGTGAAATGTCTCAACTAAACCATATGCACAAAAACAAAGTATTGAAGTAAAACTTGGTTTAAATCAAAGTTATGTTTTGTGTAAATGCATGCAACTATTTAATATGAACATTTATGCGGTATTGTGAAAATGCATACATCCAAGCCTGGCGACTGTGGTGATAAACCCTTTAAACAAATTAAAGGTCTATCTGTCTTAATGTCAACGAATTCGGTCATTCCTTTCTGTCCCCTTTCCCTGGGATGTCCGGAACGGGAGTTGTCAATTCCTATGGTACCACTACCTACTAACGAACGGCGTAGCTAATGTTAATGAATGTATTGTCCCATGTAAACAAACCAAATGTCATACCAAAACTGTAAACATGTGAAAACAATGCACTAAGTATGTAATCAAATGAACATACATAGCGTGAAATGTCATGTAAAACGATGTACTAAGTGATGCACACAATGGGCACACCTAGCAGGAAATGTCATGTAAAACAATGTACTAAGTAATGCACACAATGGGCACACCTAGCAGGAAATGTCATGTAAAACAATGTACTAAGTAATGCACACAATGGGCACACCTAGCAGGAAATGTCATGTAAAACAATGTACTAAGTAATGCACACAATGGGCACACCTAGCAGGAAATGTCATGTAAAACAATGTACTAAGTAATGCACACAATGGGCACACCTAGCAGGAAATGTAATGAAATCATGTACTATAATGTACTAACGAACATAGCAGGTATATGATGTGAAAACAGGAAAGCATGAAAGTAACAAGTAGGCACATGTGTTCCACCCCAAAACAGTTTGGAAAACAGTAAAAGAGGGGTCTATGTACTCACTTGAGATTGCTCAGTTGTATAAAGATAACCACCAAGCAATGCAAGAGATCTCGGAATCAAACGGCACCTAATATAGGTAACTATGTTAATAAACCGGACCTATCTCGGAAGATTGGGTAGCATTAGGGTTTGTAAACCAAATGAGTGTAGGAACTCACTTGATATGGTTTAACAAAGCTTACATGCTAAATGAAACTTAACATAATTGTTTACGACCCATTACGACCCGTTTAGGAAGCTTATGCTACTTTAACGCATCGTGCGCGTGAAACGCGTTCGGACCGCTTAACTAGTCCTATGACAAGTATTATATGCCTAAACATGTTACATAATCAGTTACGTGACAAAAGTTTAGGTTACATATGCTTAATTACCAATTATGTATGAAAAGGGTATTCTGGTAATTTACCTAAGGCATATAAACTACCTATCATATAACTACTTAAACGTCGTGACCATAAGGTATAACCTCGGAAGGTTATTCCCTACACTATGGTCACCTAATGTGTTTGGTCGGATCCTAATGATCGACCAAACTGGGTCGGGTTCGAAGGTATAGGCGATTTATTAGATCGCTTACCCTACGACCCTTGACAACGTGGTAATCAGTAGGCATAGTCCCAAGGGACTATGACCATCGTGATTACAATCACGTTGCGAAGTTCTAACGAACTTCGCATTGACCATTACTGGTCAACGCTGAAAGTCAAACAAAGTTTGACTTTCTGACTCGAAAAGCAGTAAAAATAAGGAAAAGAACGAAAGAATACTTACGAAGGGTCCCCGAATGCTAACCCAGATCAAAATAGCTCAGGTATGAAACGAAGGTTCCAACTTAGAGCTTTCTTAATCAGATTTGTGGGTTTTGGGGTTGTGGGTGGATGGGTATTTATAGAAAAGGTAGAGCCGTTAGGATCGTTTCTTGGAAAAGGGGAAAAGATCTAGTCCGTACACTTGTTGCAAGGTTATGGAAGCTTAATTCCATCCTTATCTAGTGACTAAGCAAGTGAAAACATGTGGTTAAGAATTAATTGGTTGCAACTTGCAATTTAGAAACATTGAATCTGCCAGAACAGTCAGTCGCGTAGCGCGACTGGTAGCCCCTCAGGCGTCGCGCTACGCTAGCACCCCATCTGAATCAGAAAGTTTCATTTTTGGCAGCAATGGTCCCTGTTGTGTTTTAAGACCTTTTTCGATGCGTTTGAACCCCGTTAACCTCATTTCAAGGCTCTAAAATGAAGTTAAAGTATAGGGAACTCAAAACATGCTCAAAAATATCTCGGATGTCGGTTCGTTTGGCCGTACGAACGCGATGTTCGCTTAATTACGACGGAATGCGCATAAGCGCGAAAAACGATCCAAATGACGAAACGAATGGATTTTTCTTAAGGCGAACACTAAAATATAATGTAGTCATGCTTACATAAATTTTTGGATGTCCAGATGTATTCAGAACGTAAGTTATGCGCGAAAATGCAAACTTGTGCACTTTTTGACACTTTTAGTCCCTGAATGTCCCAAAAGTTTATTTTAGCACACCGAACCCCTCAAAGCCTATTTCTAAGCTATGTCAAGGATATTTAAGGTGTGTTTAACTTATGGTTATGTTCCGGAATGTTCGTTACAGTTCAAATTGACATACTTTCGCAGTTTGTCATATTTAGTCCCTGTAAGCGAATTAACTTGTTTTTGCCATACCAAAGCCTTCAAAACTTATTTCTAAGTTATGTAAAGGTTATTTAAGGTATGTTGAGTATATGTTGATGTTCCGGAGTATTTCTCGCATTAAACTGAGTATGTTTACGCACTAGTTTGCGTATAACTCTCCAGAAAGTGATGTAGAGTTTGAAATTGGATATAAGTCAAAACATGAGAAATGTAAAACATAACAAAACAAACATTGTGATCAAATAACATTATTTTATTGATAACAGAACTGTTCATAGTGATTACAAGCACAGTTGTTACAGTCTCCCCTACTTGTGGAAATTTCGTCCCGAAATTTATTTAGAGGAAACTCGTGGAAAAAGATGTGGATATTTCGCCTTCATTTGATCTTCGCGTTCCCAAGTAAACTCAGGTCCACGTTTTGCTTCCCAGCGAACTTTGACCAAAGGAATGCGCTTGCGTTTAAGCCACTTGACTTCACGTTCCATGATTTCCACTGGTTTCTCAACAAATTTCAGTGTTGTGCCAACACGAATTTCGTCAAGCGGTATGGAGAAATTCTCATCAGCTGTACACTTCTTGAGATTGGACACGTGAAAAGTTGGATGAACATTTCCCAGTTCAGGAGGTAACTCAAGTCTGTAGGCTACCTTTCCGATTCTTTCGACGATCTTGAATGGTCCAACATATCTAGGTGCAAGTTTTCCTTTCTTTCCAAATCTGATCACACCTTTCCAAGGTGAGACCTTAAGTAATACTCGATCACCGACTTGAAATTCAAAGGCTTTGCGTTTTGGGTCCGCGTAAATCTTCTGACGGTTTCTAGCTGCCTGAAGGTTATCACGAACTTTCTTGACCTTGTCAGTTGTCTCTAAAATGAGGGCAGGTCCAGTAAGTTGAGCCTCGCCAATCTCATTCCAGCAGACTGGTGAACGACATTTTCGACCATAGAGAGCTTCGAAAGGAGCCATTTTGATGCTAGTGTGATAACTGTTGTTGTAGGAGAATTCAATCAATTTTAGATGGGAATCCCAGCTACCACCAAAATCGATCACACAAGCTCTAAGCATATCCTCCAGAGTCTGGATTGTTCTCTCAGATTGACCATCCGTTTGCGGATGATAAGCTGTGCTCAGATTAAGTTGGGTCCCCATGGCAGATTGCATGGTTCTCCAAAAATGAGAAGTGAAACGAGCATCTCTGTCAGAAATGATGTTCAAAGGAACACCATGTCGAGCTACAATTTCATCTACATAGATTTGAGCAAGTCTGTCAGTAGGAAAATCCTCGCGGATTGGCAAGAAATGTGCTGACTTTGTAAGACGATCAACGACTACCCAGATGGCATCATAACCTTTCTTTGTGCGCGGGAGTTTGGTAACAAGATCCATAGTAATGTTTTCCCATTTCCAAACTGGGATCTCTGGTTGCTCCAATAAACCCGAAGGACGCTGATGTTCAGCCTTAACCTTTAGACAAGTAAGGCATTTGGATACGTATAAGGCAATGTCTTTCTTCATACCAGGCCACCAATAGTGAATACGAAGATCCTTATACATTTTATCTGAGCCCGGATGAATAGAATAACGAGACTTATGGGCTTCATCCATAAGCAAGGCACGAAGATCATCCTGGCTTGGGACCCACAAACGGTCCATGAAATAATACGATCCATTGTCCTTCTGTTCAAGAGCAGGTGTTATGTGATAAGGAAATTCCTTATCCATCAATCCTTGTGAAACACAAGATTGTTGAGCTTGAGAAATGCGTGCTTGAATATCGGATCGAGCTTGAATAACAGATTGAACACGTACACAATGAAGCTTAGTACGTTCCTTACGACTTAGTGCATCAGCTACGACATTCGCCTTACCAGGATGGTAGCGAATTTCGCAGTCATAGTCGTTTAAAAGCTCAACCCAACGTCGCTGTCTCATGTTGAGTTCTTTCTGGTTGAAGATATGCTGAAGACTTTTGTGGTCAGTGAAAACCACACATTTTGTACCGTACAAATAGTGTCTCCAGATCTTGAGAGCAAAGACAACTGCACCCAACTCAAGATCATGAGTGGTGTAGTTCTTCTCATGTATCTTCAACTGCCTCGATGCATAGGCTATGACTTTGTTTCTTTGCATAAGAACACAGCCAAGACCCAATTTAGATGCATCACAATACACGACAAAATCATCATCACCCTCAGGCAATGATAGTACAGGCGCATCGCAAAGCTTCTGCTTCAAGTGTTGAAAAGCTTCCTCTTGTTTGATTCCCCAATAAAAGGGCATTTTCTTCTGAGTTAGAGCAGTTAGAGGAACTGCAATCTTCGAGAAGTTTTCTATGAAGCGGCGATAATAACCCGCTAGACCAAGAAAAGAACGAACTTCAGTAGGAGTAGAGGGTGTATCCCAATCCTTAATCGCACTGATCTTGGAGGGATCTACATGAATACCCCGTTCGTTGATAACATGCCCCAAAAATTGAACTTCTTTAAGCCAAAATTCGCACTTGGAGAATTTGGCGAAAAGTTGCTCTTTCTTTAGGAGTTCTAGGGTAAGACGAAGATGTTGCTCGTGATCAGCTCGCGTCTTAGAGTATATCAAGATGTCATCAATAAAAATAATGACGAACTGATCCAAATAAGGTTTGCAGACCCTATTCATTAAGTCCATGAAAACAGCCGGAGCATTAGTCAAACCGAATGGCATGACTGTGAACTCATAATGTCCATAACGAGTACGGAACGCTGTCTTCGGAATATCTTCTTCATGCACCCGAAGCTGATGATATCCAGATCGCAGATCAATCTTCGAAAAATAAGAAGCACCCTGTAGCTGATCAAAGAGGTCGTCTATGCGAGGTAAGGGATATCGATTCTTGATGGTAAGCTTGTTAAGCTCACGATAATCGATACACATCCTAAAGGATCCATCCTTCTTCTTGACAAAAAGAACGGGAGCACCCCAAGGTGAAAAACTAGGACGGATAAAGCCTTTGTCAGAGAGCTCCTGAAGCTGTTTAGAAAACTCTTGCATCTCAGACGGTGCAAGACGATATGGAGCTCTAGCAATGGGATTTGCACCAGGTACGAGATCAATACGGAACTCGACTTGGCGTGCTGGAGGTAGACCAGGTAAATCTTCAGGGAACACTTCAGAATAATCCCGAATGACAGGAATATCTGAAATAGACTTACCCTTGCCTTTATCTTCTGTAACATGTGCTAAGAAAGCCACATAGTTCTTCTGCAGATACTTCCGAGCTTTAAAACAAGACATGAGTTTGAGACCACCGATAGGCTTCTCACCTTGAACCTGCAGGATCTCGCCTGTCGAAAGCGGCACACGAACAATCTTCTTAGAACAAACTATCTCTGCGTGATGCTTGGATAACCAATCCATTCCCACAATAACGTCGAAGCTTCCAAGTTGCATAGGCGCGAGGTCAATAGGAAAAAGATGGTCGTTAAGATTCAACTGACAGTTGTGAAGAACAGAATCAAGAATAATGGGTTCACCACTAGCAACCTCTACTGTCAAAGATTTGCCTAGTTTCGTTCTAGACACACGAAGCATAGGCTCGAAAGACAAAGACACGAAACTCTTATTGGCACCAGAATCGAAAAGAACAGATGCAGGTTGATTATTAATAAAGAACGTACCGTTCACCACATTATCGTCAGCCTGTGCCTCTTAGGCATTCATGTTAAAGACTCGGCCTCGAGCCGGAGCCTGATTCTGGTTCTGGTTCTGGTTCGCCAGTCTTGGGCACCGATTCCTGTAGTGGGTCAGATCCCCACAATTGTAACAAGCACCTGGTGGGTATTGTGGTCGTGCAGCTTGACCCTGTTGCGGAGCAGGAGGCTGAGCAACTTGTTGAGCCGGGTTCTGAACCGCGGGATTCTGAGCAGATCGACAAAAATTGGCGAGATGGCCTGATTTCCCACAGTTAGTACAGAAACGGCATGGAAGTTGTGGCTGGTGGTGACTGTTGCATCTATTGCACAAAGGTGCATTCCCTGAATAGGGTTTCTTCGCTGGAGGCTGTGCGGGTTGGTTGGGAGCTGCCTGGTTAGCTTGGGCAGTGACAACATAGTTTTGGGAAGCCTTACGCTTCTTTGCCCTCTTCGATGAACCAGAAACCTTTCCATTCCCGTTTTGACCTTTCTTGCTATCTTCCTTCTCAGCCAACTGTTTCTTGCCCTTGTCACCCCTCCTGTGTAACTTTCCCTTTCTAATCTGCGACTCAGTCAATGTCGCTGATAACTCGATCGCCTGACGGAGTGTGGCAGGTTCACTACCAGTAAGAATGTCTTGTACCGAGTCAGGTAGGCCGTCGATGTATCTTTCGATAGCCTTGTCAAGTGGGGTAACCATTGTCGGGCAAAGCAAACTCAACTCTTCAAACCGATCAGTATATGCCCTGTGCTCACCACTATCTTGCTTCAAAACATCAAACTCCTTTTCCAACGCCCTCTGTTCATTGCGAGGACAGAATTCCCTCATCATAAGGGCTCTAAGTTCAGCCCATGTCTGTGCGAGAGCAACTTCTGCACCTCGGTCTCTCATTACCCCATTCCACCATGTAAGAGCCCTCTTCTGAAACACGCTCGAAGAAAACTCGACCTTGCGATTATCCGGGCACTGCACGTGGCGAAAAGTATTCTCAATGCTCTCAAACCACTGAAGAAGCCCAGTTGCTCCTTCAGAACCACTAAACTTGAGTGGTTTAGCCTGGTTAAAATCCTTGTATTTGCATGGAACATTGTTGTTGTTGTTGGCCTGGTTCCATTGAGCAAAGAGATTTGGGAATTGAGCAGCCATCTGCTGCGCAATAATTTCTGCCAATTCGGCAGTAGCTATCTGGTTCTCGCGTCGAGGAGGCATTCTAAAAGAGGAAAACATGAAAAGAAACGAGTGAGTTGATTGGATGAAAAGAAAGAGATGATAAAAACAAGAATTGCAAACAGCATAGATGGTGGTCATTCGTTCGTATCACAAAGCAAACAAACGACACACAGTGACTAATCAAAGTAAATGGATCAAAAATAATGTATAATGAAGACATGCTCGCCTATAAGTGAACACTCATCCCAAGAATTCCCAGGTAAGCACAACTGGTCTCGCGTCTGGTTGAGATGTATACGAAGTGCTTGCCTAGACAGAAAACCCAGAATACAGGCATTCACCCTTCCAGTTTGCACATGTTCACATTATTTAAAACCCAAAACGTTTGACGGGATTTTTTTTTAAAATTAGAAGGCACAAGGCCAAAAACCAAACTGAAAAGGGTTCAAAACCATATAACAGAGGGTTCAAAACCTTACAATTGAGGGTTCAAAACCTTGTAAAAATTTATTCAAAAACAGAGGATTGTTTTTCAAAAATCGTTTCGGAAAAATTTTGGTTCCTTGTTTTGTTAATCACCTAAGGATAGGTGATGTACATGTTTTAAGATCTAAACACAAGATAACTTGTGTTAGGCTCCTAGAAAAGTTATAGTCTAGGTCAAAGCATTACTAATAACCTAATTCCCTATAACCATTGGCTCTGATACCAACTCTTCTGTCACACCCCGACCGCGTAAAACAACAAATCGCGGCGGAAACATCGGGGCGTGTTGCGACAGAATTAATTGTTTCATAACCATGGCACACAAAGTGTATTTTATTTATTAAACAAGGGTGTTACATTGTCTTGAAATAGTAAATTAAGAGTTCAGAACATAATTAAACATAGTCTATCATCTTTTAAAGTCTCTAAGGCACAGGTCCGCCCTAGTATCATGATCAACATCCTATGGAAAAGCACCTGAAAACACATGTGAAAATAGGTACGTCAGCATAAAAATGCCTGTGAGATACATAGGTTTTGTGAAAATAGGATTCATGACTTGAGTTTAAGAAAATGTTTAATCATGAACCTTGTAATTTGCTTTGTCTTGTAAATCATTTGAAAACAATAAGATCAGATGATATGTATAAGTAAATGTTAGGTTAAATAGATAACCATGTAAAAATGTGTTTGTATAAGATAAGTTGTTTGTAACTCAATGTCTTGTGAAAAGTATGTTATTTGTATAAAATGTTCTATGTCTCAAACTGAAATGATTCAAATAACGTTACGACATGTAATACCATACAAACACTTATATATAGGAAGTACCAGCGGCGTATCCACCATGCTTGTATCATATTACACACGCATCGTTACTTAATCACTTAATCAAACAAAACCAACCAATGTAAGAAGTCTATGTTTAAACAAATTGTCAAATGTATTGAATAATATGTCAAGTGTAAATCATGTCAAATGTCTATGTCAAATATCCATGTCAAATGTCTATGTCAAATATCCATGTCAAATGTCTATGTCAAATATCCATGTCAAATGTCTTTGTGTAAAATGTCTATGTCAAAATGTCATGTATGGCAAGTGAAATGTCTCAACTAAACCATATGCACAAAAACAAAGTATTGAAGTAAAACTTGGTTTAAATCAAAGTTATGTTTTGTGTAAATGCATGCAACTATTTAATATGAACATTTATGCGGTATTGTGAAAATGCATACATCCAAGCCTGGCGACTGTGGTGATAAACCCTTTAAACAAATTAAAGGTCTATCTGTCTTAATGTCAACGAATTCGGTCATTCCTTTCTGTCCCCTTTCCCTGGGATGTCCGGAACGGGAGTTGTCAATTCCTATGGTACCACTACCTACTAACGAACGGCGTAGCTAATGTTAATGAATGTATTGTCCCATGTAAACAAACCAAATGTCATACCAAAACTGTAAACATGTGAAAACAATGCACTAAGTATGTAATCAAATGAACATACATAGCGTGAAATGTCATGTAAAACGATGTACTAAGTGATGCACACAATGGGCACACCTAGCAGGAAATGTCATGTAAAACAATGTACTAAGTAATGCACACAATGGGCACACCTAGCAGGAAATGTCATGTAAAACAATGTACTAAGTAATGCACACAATGGGCACACCTAGCAGGAAATGTCATGTAAAACAATGTACTAAGTAATGCACACAATGGGCACACCTAGCAGGAAATGTAATGAAATCATGTACTATAATGTACTAACGAACATAGCAGGTATATGATGTGAAAACAGGAAAGCATGAAAGTAACAAGTAGGCACATGTGTTCCACCCCAAAACAGTTTGGAAAACAGTAAAAGAGGGGTCTATGTACTCACTTGAGATTGCTCAGTTGTATAAAGATAACCACCAAGCAATGCAAGAGATCTCGGAATCAAACGGCACCTAATATAGGTAACTATGTTAATAAACCGGACCTATCTCGGAAGATTGGGTAGCATTAGGGTTTGTAAACCAAATGAGTGTAGGAACTCACTTGATATGGTTTAACAAAGCCTACATGCTAAATGAAACTTAACATAATTGTTTACGACCCATTACGACCCGTTTAGGAAGCTTATGCTACTTTAACGCATCGTGCGCGTGAAACGCGTTCGGACCGCTTAACTAGTCCTATGACAAGTATTATATGCCTAAACATGTTACATAATCAGTTACGTGACAAAAGTTTAGGTTACATATGCTTAATTACCAATTATGTATGAAAAGGGTATTCTGGTAATTTACCTAAGGCATATAAACTACCTATCATATAACTACTTAAACGTCGTGACCATAAGGTATAACCTCGGAAGGTTATTCCCTACACTATGGTCACCTAATGTGTTTGGTCGGATCCTAATGATCGACCAAACTGGGTCGGGTTCGAAGGTATAGGCGATTTATTAGATCGCTTACCCTACGACCCTTGACAACGTGGTAATCAGTAGGCATAGTCCCAAGGGACTATGACCATCGTGATTACAATCACGTTGCGAAGTTCTAACGAACTTCGCATTGACCATTACTGGTCAACGCTGAAAGTCAAACAAAGTTTGACTTTCTGACTCGAAAAGCAGTAAAAATAAGGAAAAGAACGAAAGAATACTTACGAAGGGTCCCCGAATGCTAACCCAGATCAAAATAGCTCAGGTATGAAACGAAGGTTCCAACTTAGAGCTTTCTTAATCAGATTTGTGGGTTTTGGGGTTGTGGGTGGATGGGTATTTATAGAAAAGGTAGAGCCGTTAGGATCGTTTCTTGGAAAAGGGGAAAAGATCTAGTCCGTACACTTGTTGCAAGGTTATGGAAGCTTAATTCCATCCTTATCTAGTGACTAAGCAAGTGAAAACATGTGGTTAAGAATTAATTGGTTGCAACTTGCAATTTAGAAACATTGAATCTGCCAGAACAGTCAGTCGCGTAGCGCGACTGGTAGCCCCTCAGGCGTCGCGCTACGCTAGCACCCCATCTGAATCAGAAAGTTTCATTTTTGGCAGCAATGGTCCCTGTTGTGTTTTAAGACCTTTTTCGATGCGTTTGAACCCCGTTAACCTCATTTCAAGGCTCTAAAATGAAGTTAAAGTATAGGGAACTCAAAACATGCTCAAAAATATCTCGGATGTCGGTTCGTTTGGCCGTACGAACGCGATGTTCGCTTAATTACGACGGAATGCGCATAAGCGCGAAAAACGATCCAAATGACGAAACGAATGGATTTTTCTTAAGGCGAACACTAAAATATAATGTAGTCATGCTTACATAAATTTTTGGATGTCCAGATGTATTCAGAACGTAAGTTATGCGCGAAAATGCAAACTTGTGCACTTTTTGACACTTTTAGTCCCTGAATGTCCCAAAAGTTTATTTTAGCACACCGAACCCCTCAAAGCCTATTTCTAAGCTATGTCAAGGATATTTAAGGTGTGTTTAACTTATGGTTATGTTCCGGAATGTTCGTTACAGTTCAAATTGACATACTTTCGCAGTTTGTCATATTTAGTCCCTGTAAGCGAATTAACTTGTTTTTGCCATACCAAAGCCTTCAAAACTTATTTCTAAGTTATGTAAAGGTTATTTAAGGTATGTTGAGTATATGTTGATGTTCCGGAGTATTTCTCGCATTAAACTGAGTATGTTTACGCACTAGTTTGCGTATAACTCTCCAGAAAGTGATGTAGAGTTTGAAATTGGATATAAGTCAAAACATGAGAAATGTAAAACATAACAAAACAAACATTGTGATCAAATAACATTATTTTATTGATAACAGAACTGTTCATAGTGATTACAAGCACAGTTGTTACAGGAACACATGTGCCTACTTGTTACTTTCATGCTTTCACATCATATACCTGCTATGTTCATTAGTACATTTATAGTACATGATTTCATTGCATTTTATGCTATGTATGCCCATTGTGTGCGTACTTAGTACATTGCCTTACATTACATGCTATGTATGCCCATTGTGTGCGTACTTAGTACATTGCCTTACATTACATGCTATGTATGCCCATTGTGTGCGTACTTAGTACATTGTTTTACATTACATTTTATGCTATGTATGCCCATTGTGTGCGTACTTAGTACATTGTTATACATTACACTATATGCTATGTATGTCCTTTGTTGCATACTTAGTACATTGTTATTCATCATATGCTTACATTTGGATACACATTACACGATTCACATTAGACATGAACATTTTACTTTGGTAGTTTGGTTGGAGTAAGTGATTAAGTAACGAGGCGTGTGTAATATGATACAAGCATGGTGGATACGCCGCTGGTACTTCCTATATATAAGTGTTTGTATGGTATTACATATCGTAGCGTTATTTGAATCATTTCAGTTTGAGACATATAACATTTTATACAAATAACATACTTTTCACAAGACATTGATTTACAAACAACTTATCTTATACAAACTCATCTTACATGGTTATTCATTTAACCATACATTATTCTCTTATTTATACATATCATCTGATCTTATCGTTTTTCAAATGATTTACAAAACAAAGCAAATTACAAGGTTCATGACTAAACATTTTCTCAAACATAAGTCATGAATCCTATTTTCACAAAACCTATGTATCTCACAGGCATTTTTATGCTGACGTACCTATTTTCACATGTGTTTTCAGGAGATGATGCATAGGACTTATCAAGACATACTTAGGCGAACCTGTGCCTTAGTGACTTAAAACGAGACAAGAACTAGTTAATTTATGTTATGTACTCTTTGTTTCTTGTTTAAAGACAATGTAACTCGCTTGTTTGATGAATAAAACGAAACTTTAATTTTCCATGGTTGTGAAACATTAATTCTGTTACAACACTCCCCGATGTTTCCGCCACGTTTCGTTGTCTCACGTGGTCGGGGTGTGACAGCTGACATTCAAAAGAAGGTTGTCACTGTGACAGAGCAGATGATTCGAGTAGTGTTGCAGTTCAATGATCAAGAAACAGACTCCATAGAGCTTCCAGCTGGAACTGTGGAAGAAATTTTACCTCGATTGAGTTACGAAGGAAAGTATCCGCCTCTGGTAAAGAAATTTGTGCATCCTTATTGGCGTCTTTTGGTGCACATGTTTATGTTGTGTATGACAGTAAATAGAGGAGGTACAGATCAATTAAATATCACACAGTCTGCTGCTCTTGTTTGTGTGATAACGAACGAGCCTTTCAATTATTCAAAGTATATTTTGGAAGCGATGAAGAGAAATGTGTTTGGAGTCAGAAAGGACAAGTTTCTTATGTATCCAAGGTTCTTGCAAATGATTTTTAATGCTTGCTATCCAGAGTTGGAGAGATCTGGAAATACATTGGAGTTGAAGCCCATGGGTCCAGCTTGTTTTGGTGCTCTCACTCCAAAGAAGGGTACTGAAAAGAAATTTGAAGGATTAATTCCGTTAGAGAAATTTGGTCAATTTGCAGAGACTGAAGATGTAGCTGCTAATCCAGTAATAGTGCAACCTGTTCCAGTGAATGATGCGCCAATCAATGCACCTGCAAATGCTATAGTTGCTGAAGAACATGACATTCAAAGGGATATTGAAGATGAGCCTGAGACAGAGATTTTAACAATCGACTCTGATGATGAAGGCATTGAGATTATGTGTGATTCTGGAGAAGATGAAGAGCTTCCTCCTGAAGCTGAAGCTGATGTTACTGTTTCTGTTGTTCCACCTGTGATTTCTGCTGAAAGTTTGGCTTTGTTTTTAAAGTCTGTAACTGATAAGATGGGAAATCCTCCTTCTGATCTTTCAGTTTCAAGTGAAGAGCCTAGTGAGAACCCAAAGGATCTTGATTCCCTGCCATTGAAGCGGAAAAGGAGAGATCCTCGACTCGGAATGTATGTTGAGCAAAACAAAGATCAATCCATGAATATTGCTGAAGATGATGAGGGTTTGTATGACTTCGATTTTGAGAAAAGTGTCACTAATACCACCACCACCACTACTGAAGATATCTTTGAGTTTGATACTGACACTCAAAGAAATGATGTGGATACTACCACTGTTGATGTTCAAGTTACAACTGTTGATACTGATTCTGTTGTTGATACTATGCCACTTGGTATTTCTGAATCTGCAGGTCCTTCTAGAGTTGTTCATGACTTACCTAGCAGTTCAAGTGGTAAGAGACCTGAAGAACCATTGAGGATGCCATTTGATGATGACTCAAGTGATGATGATGAGTTTATTAGCATGAGGGAGATGAAGAAATGACTGGTTGTGCTTGAGCAAGATTAAATTCACAAAGATGCCAAGATTATTTAACTTGAAGATACTATAGTGAAGAAAGATCAACAGATTGAACAGCTTCAAGGAGATGTTAGTTTGTTGTTCAATATGGTTTATGATTTACGTGGAAAGTTGGAAAAGAAGTTTGGACAAGAGTTTTCTGATCCGACTGACGTTGAAAACAGAAGAAAAGCTTTTGATAAGGATGATGCTGAGAGAAGTGCTACTATGGAACAATACTTCAAAAGAGTTACTGATCCAGCGGCAGACAAAGAGAAGGCTGAAAGAATTAAAAAGAAAAGGGAGTTTGTAATTTTGAAGAACAAGAATCTAAATCTAAATCCAGATGATGATGCTCATGCAACTCATCATTTAATGGATGTTGGTGAAACTCTCTATGATAAAGTTGGAAATCGTTCTGGTGTGGTTAGCTGGGGATTTGATCATGATCGCAAAAGATGGTGTATAAAGAGAAAAGTTGGTCCTGTCGAGTGGTACAAACATCCAGGCCAGTTTCAGACTTTCACTAAGGTTGATTTGACAAATTTGTCTAAAGCACCTTATGTGGATGATAAGCCTGGAGGTCCTGGATATGTGTTTTTCGGGAGATTGAAGAGGGAAGTTCTTCGTAACTTTCCTTCGATGCGCACGGCAGAGTCCTTTGTTAAACCAGCTAAAGGAATTAGAGATCCATACACAAACAAGCGTATGAAGATTGTGCACTGGCCTGTAACTGACAAAGAAAAGATGATTCCATTGGTGAAAAAGATTCCAAAAGGTGCTTTGAAGTCCTTACATTTCTGGGCTTATGATGAGCGTCTAGGACAGGCAGTGTTTGTTTGTGATGATGATGTGAATTTTCGATTGGTTGATCAAGTTGATGTGCTGAATCTTGCTCTTGAAGACCTGGAGGTGTTAGCTCGAAATCAAATTAGAGCTACTGAAAAGTATGAAGAGATTGCAAAAGGATGAACTGCTGCTGTTGTTTCAGCCATTCATATTCGCACAAAAGGCTTTGGTGGGCTCAAGGATCGATTGGGTGGTGATCGTGATAGTTGAAGTCTCAAGATCCCCATGCATAAACCTAGGGGGAGATTGTTGGAACCTGAAGGATTGCATAGTTAAAGGGTTGATTTTGTAATAGTTAAATATATGTTTTTGGGTCGATATGTATGGGTTGGGATAGTTTGGCTGGTTGTCGAATGGGCCTAGTTAGGAGTCCATGTGTTTTAGTATTTAAGCAAACCTCAACCATTTGGTTGAGGTTGATCAGTCAGTCGCGAACAAGAGAGGACATCCGAAACTCATTGTGTGTCTTGTATCCGTCACCTTCAATCAGTGAATGCAAGATATCTTGGTTTGTTTTAATTGCTTTTAGTGTTTCGGTTATATTTGTTCTTGAATCCGCTTGTGTTTGATTTCCGCACTTACACAAGTATTGTTTGATATCATTGAAAGATCCTCACGGGTTTTACATTGACAGGTCTAAATATGACGCCAAGATTTTTCAGACGAAGAGGACGAGGCAAGGGGCCAATCACCGCCCCAATGGTCACGAAGTCGGGCCTTCGCAAAGGCGAGCTCCTTCTACCACCGCAAGTGCCGATACTCGAGAGAACAGGAGGAACCTTTTTGAGCCTGCAAGACGATCTGTCTCGCACAGTTCAACGCCTCCCTATCATAACTCCTATGGGCCACAGTCAGAAAATGAGCCCGATAACCCACAACCTTCCTATATACCTCTTCAGCGATCCCTATCGCATAATTCCTTTGGTAACCCCACACCTATTTTTCAGGGCCGGTTTAACCCGGCAAACTACATACAAGAACCAGTGGGTTTTAACCCATTGGCGCCAGAGGATCATTTCTCCGGTGATCATGCAGAGGACATGGACGAAGACACGGATCCCGTCGAGCCTGCAACCGGGACCCCCAACCATCCTATCGAGGTCTCTGATGGTTCGTCTTTTCATGGATCACCCTACCGTGGTCCAGACAGTTACCAGGCATGGTTTAACCAGTACGAGTGGTATTTTACACCCTCGCATCATTCGTCACCTCACCAGCAGCAGCAGCAGCAGGATCCCTCTGAGGATTCACGATTTGTGGTAGTCACACCACCGCCTCCACCGCCGCCAGTTCATCAAGCACCTCCAGAACCGCCAAGGCGTAGGAGGACAGGCGCACGGATGTCCGCGCGAGGAGGAGACTTTCACTTTAGCTCTCCTCGTCACTCAAGTGGCAGTCATTATCCGCCACTACAGGAAGACCCGCAAATGGGTGGACCTTCAAACCCAGTTGCACCACAGCCACCACCGATGGGTTTTGATAACCCGATTCCTGCCTACACTGGTTCGATGGCGTACAACCCATTTGAGCAGCCGGCTCACACCAACTATAATTACGCTGAAGCCGACCCATACTTGGTAGCGGCCAACTATAACGCCCTTCATCCTGAAGGACCGTATGGAGCTCCCTGGGGAGTAGGGTACCCGACTCATGGGTAACAAATACCTGCTAGACCTATAATTCGGCAACAATCGCAGCCGCCACGGTTTTCCCCACCCGAACGGGAAGAAATTCTTCAAAGATTGGACCAAGTCGAGCGAGATTTTCACAGAGATCGTAGGGAGCGACAAAGTTTCTTCCAGGGAGTGACAAGTTTAATAAAAGGGAAGAGTAAGAAGGACCATTGAACCCTTCGATTATTGATTGTATTTTCCTTGTTTCAATTGTGCCCCTGCGTGGGTCTGTCTTGTTGTTTTGACCCCTGCGTGGGTATGGTTATCTTTTGATCCCCTGCGTGGGCCTATCTTTCTGTTAACCCCTACGAGGGTATGTTGTTTGTTTAAGTCCCTGCGTGGACTAGTATTTTAGTTTGACCCCTGCGTGGGTAACTTGTTCTGTTAAAAAGTCCCGTTTAGGGCGACGTGTAATCTTTTTAATAATTAATGGAATGTTAAGATTATAAACTTCATTTTTGCCATTATATGCATAAATAAATTATATGTGAAATAAATGAATCAAAATCATTCCTTTTAAAAATAATCTGCCTATTTAAATATTAACTAAGAATCTTAAAGGTATAACCTAGCCTGCATGTCAGTATAAGACCTGGCCAAGATGGTAAGGCCTATTAAAAAGATTCAAATCCCAGTTAACATCTGAAAACATGTTAACGCTCCTGGCAGACATGATTCGTTAAAATCACCCACGTCATTCTTATATAAGGATTCTTCAAAAGATTCCTAACCCAACTTAATGATCTCTGAATCATGGGTTTAAATCATCAATTAAGATGATCATATTTTGACCATACATTGGTAATACAATGCCTACGGGCCCTTCTCATTTTTATATGAGACAAAAGACAGTAGTAGTCTACGACTCTCTGTCAGAAAAAGGTAATGAACTATGTTCAATCCTTCATGCCTTGATTCTCTGAAATCATGGCTTACAATTTAAAATGTCCCTGTGACTAGGCCTTGTGTGCTAATAATACCGTTATTGTTTATAATTAGGATAAATTATAATAGAAATCCTAAATAAATGTGAGTAACAAATTAACCAAATATGGTCTATGTTTACCGTGGTTAATGAATTACCCTAAGGGGCAATTCCATAATAAACTCTCAAATAAACTATTGTCATTGTCTTATGCAACAGTTCAAATTTAAAATGGCTGACTCGGATGAAATTAATAGTCACCCAAGGGAGAATAATGATAACGCCCGAATTAATATAACGGGTGCTGAACTGAAAGCGTTAGTAGACGACGCTGTTACAAAGGCCTTAGAGCGGCAGTATGAAGATTATAGTGGGACTCGAAGTAGGACCCTATCTGCGCCGCGTTCAAAGACAAAGACTCATTCTGAGGCTCACAGCAAGCCTCCCTCCAAGAAGGAAGAACCAAAGAAAGATGATGATCGACTCTCCTCAAACCACCACAGTGCTCCATCTCAACAGATTGTACTAAATCAAGAACCCCGTAATAAGGGTTGCTCCTATAAATACTTTGTTTCATGCAAACCCAGGGATTTCACTGGGGAAAAAGGAGCCATTGACTGCATGACGTGGTTAGATGAGATGGACACAGTAGTGGATATCAGCGGATGCACTGAGAAGGATATAGTCAAGTTTGTGTCTCAATCTTTCAAGGGTGAGGCCTTAGCCTGGTGGAGATCGTTGATCCAAGCTACTGGGAAGATTCCACTGTACAACATGTCATGGGAACAATTCGTTGCCCTCATCAGGGAGAACTACTATCCTCAGCACGAGGTCGAAAAGATTGAGTCACATTTTCTTTCGTTGGTAATGACCAATCTAGATTGCCAAGCTTACCTCACGAGCTTTAATACAATGTCGAGGTTGGTTCCGTATCTGGTGACCCCGGAACCCAAAAGAATAGCTCGCTTCATTGGGGGTTTAGCCCCAGAGATAAAGGAAAGCGTGAAGGCCTCTCGACCAACTACTTTCAGATCGGTGGCTGATATATCTTTGTCCCTCACACTGGACGCGGTCAGACAAAGATCGCTGAGGAACAAGGATGCTGAGAAAAGGAAACGTGAAGATGACAATTCACGGAGGTCAAACAAGAAGCACCGAGGAAACGGTGACAACAAGAAGGGGTCCGAGTCAAAGAAGGATGGGCATCAATCTGGTGATAAGCCCAAGTGCAAAGTCTGCAAGAAACAGCACTTCGGGAAGTGCAAATTTGAATCGAACTCACAGGCTCAGTCAAGAACTTTTGCTTGTGGTATATGCAAGTCCAAGGAACACAAGACCTTGGATTGCAAAAAGTTGAAGGATGCAACCTGCTACAGCTGTAATGAGAAGGGGCATATCAAGACCAATTGCCCAAAATACGCAAAGAAAGCTGATGAAGGAAAGAAGACCAATGCTAGGGTCTTCAGAATGGATGCAAAGGAAGCAGTACAGGATGACAATGTGATAACAGGTACATTCCTTATAAATGACGTTTATGCAAGAGTGCTTTTTGATTCAGGAGCTGATAAATCATTTGTAGATAATAAGTTTTGCAAATTGCTGAATTTACCTGTTAAAACCCTAAGAGTGAAATATGAGGTGGAGTTAGCAGATGGCACCTTAGAAACCGCCTCAACCATATTAGATGGATGTTTCATATCCATTAAGAACCACTCTTTTCCTTTGTCCCTACTTCCTCTGAAGTTAGCCGGTTTTGACATAGTTTTGGGTATGGACTGGTTATCTCATAACCAGGCCCAGATTGTCTGTAATAAGAAGCAAGTGGTGATCAGGACTCCGTCTGGTGAACCACTTACCATTCAGGGAGATACCCGGTATGGACTGCTTGAGCAAGTGACTATGCTCAAGGCCTCTAAGTGTTTGAAGAAGGGTTGTGTCATCTACAAGGCACATGTGACTATTGATGAGCCAAAACCCAAGATTGAGGATATCCCCGTCGTTTCTGAATACCCTGAAGTGTTTCCTGAAGATCTACCTGGCTTACCACCATATAGGCAAGTAGAATTCAGAATTGACATCATCCCTGGAGCAGCACCAATTGCAAGGGCGCCTTATAGGTTGGCACCAACAGAGATGAAGGAGTTGAGGACGCAGTTAGATGATTTGCTAGCTAAAGGTTTCATTAGACCTAGTTCGTCTCCATGGGGAGCGCCAATCTTGTTTGTCAAGAAGAAGGATGGATCGATGCGTCTGTGCATCGATTATCGTGAACTTAATAAAGTCACTATCAAGAATAGGTATCCTTTGCCTAGGGTCGACGATCTGTTCGATCAATTGCAAGGGGCAAGCTATTTCTCTAAGATCGATCTGAGGTCAGGCTATCATCAATTGAAGGTAAAAGAGGAAGATGTACACAAGACTGCATTCAGGACTCGTTATGGTCATTACGAGTTCCTAGTGATGCCTTTTGGGCTCACTAATGCACCAGCCGCATTCATGGATCTCATGAATCCCGTCTGCAAGCCCTACTTGGACAAATTTGTCATCGTCTTCATTAACGACATCCTCATCTACTCGAAGAACCAAGCTGACCATGAGAAACACCTTCGTTGTATTCTTAAACTCCTACATCATGAGAAGCTCTATGCCAAATTCTCTAAATGTGAATTTTGGCTTCGAGAAGTCCAATTCCTTGGACATGTGGTTAGTGAGCGTGGTATCCAAGTGGATCCCGCTAAGGTGGAAGCTGTTATGAACTGGCAAGAGCCAAAGACGCCTACAGAGATTCGTAGCTTTCTAGGCTTGGCGGGATATTATAGGCGTTTCATTGAAAATTTTTCAAGGATTGCTGCACCCCTAACTTCATTGACTCGTAAGAAGGTAAAGTTCGATTGGGGTCCTAAGCAGCAAGAATCCTTTGATATCCTAAAGCAAAAGTTGAGCAACGCTCCTGTATTGACATTGCCTGATGGAATAGAAGAATTTGTGGTATATTGTGATGCATCACACACCGGGATGGGATGTGTGCTCATGCAGAAAGGCAAAGTTATTGCCTATGCTTCACGACAGTTAAAGGTGCATGAAAAGAATTACACCACCCATGACTTGGAGTTGGGTGCCGTTGTATTTGCACTAAAACTATGGAGGCATTATTTATACGGAATCAGGTGTGTGATCTATTCTGATCACAAGAGCCTTCAACATCTGTTTAATCAGAAGGATTTAAACATTAGGCAACGCCGATGGATGGAGACGTTGAATGATTATGATTGTGAAATCAGATACCATCCTGGTAAGGCAAATGTAGTCGCCGATACCTTGAGCAGAAAGGAAAGGGTCAAACCCATCCAAATCAATGCCAAGAGCATTGAAATAAAGAACAGTTTGAACGAAAGGTTATTAGCGGCACAGAAGGAAGCTGTGTCAGAAGCTAACTATCCTAATGAAAAGCTTGGAGTAACCGAAGAACAATTATCTCAGGGCAAGGACGGAATTCTGAGATTGAATGGACGAATATGGGTTCCAATTTATGGAGGACTTCGGGATGTTATCCTCCAGGAAGCCCATAGTTCTAAATATTCCGTTCATCCTGGAGCTGATAAAATGTATCAGGATCTGAAGGCAAATTATTGGTGGATAGGCTTGAAGAAGTCTGTAGCTACCTATGTAGCTAAATGCTTGACGTGTGCGCAAGTCAAAGCAGAACATCAGAAACCGTCAGGTTTGCTACAACAGCCGGAACTTCCCACTTGGAAGTGGGAAATGGTAACTATGGATTTTATCACCAAGTTACCTAAGACAAGGAAAGGAAATGATACAATATGGGTGATAGTGGATAGACTGACTAAGTCAGCACATTTCCTACCCATTAAGGAGACCTATAGCTCCGACATGTTAGCCCAATTGTACGTAGATAAGATTGTAGCTTTACATGGCATACTTGTGTCTATTATCTCTGACAGAGATACTAGATACACATCCCATTTTTGGAAAAGTTTCCAACAATCTTTGGGCACGCGCTTAAATTTTAGTACGGCTTACCATCCACAGACGGACGGGCAGAGTGAGCGTACAATCCAAACCTTGGAAGACATGCTTCGTGCATGTGTGATTGATTTAGGTGGTAGTTGGGATAACCACCTGCCATTGATCGAGTTCTCATATAACAATAGCTACCATACCAGCATTAAGGCTGCGCCTTTCGAGGCCTTATACGGTAGAAAGTGTAGAACGCCCGTTTGTTGGGCGGAAGTTGGAGATGTCCAACTGTCAGGACCTGAAATAATATTTGAAACGGCGGACAAGATTTTCCAGATTCATGACCATCTGAAAGCTACCAGGGATAGGCAGAAGAGTTACGCAGATCCAAAGCATAAACCTATGAAATTCGAAGTTGGTGATAAAGTTTTACTTAAAGTATCACCCTGGAAGGGAGTGATGCGGTTTGGTAAGAAAGGTAAGTTAAGCCTGAGGTATATAGGACCATTCGAGATTATCGAATGTGTTGGGTCAGTGGCTTACAAGTTAAACTTACCTGAAGAGCTCAGTGGTATTCATAACGTATTCCACATCTGCAATCTGAAGAAATGCCTAGCTGACGAATCGCTAGTCATACCACATACGGATGTGCATATAAATGAGAGCTTGAAATTTGTGGAAAAACCATTGTCGATTGAGGATCGACAGGTAAAGAAGCTTCGAAGGAAGCATGTGCCTATTGTAAAGGTAAAATGGGATGCCCGTAGAGGTCCCGAGTATACGTGGGAGGTGGAGTCCACAATGAAAGAAAAGTACCCTCATTTGTTTCAGTAAATCTCAAGGTCGAGATTTCTTTTAAGGGGGTGAGGATTTAACACCTCGAAAATTCACGTCCTATAATGTATTGACACGTGTCATAAGTTTGAACGTGTGAAAGAATGTTCTTGAAGGACTAAAGTTGACAAACATGGAAAGTGTGTGAATTTAAGGGTTCAAAATGTCAACAGTGAATAAATATACTTTACATTAACCCTACATGATGCTCATACCTTCAGACGAATAAATCATGGATCATACGAAGCTAAATATGAAAGAAAGTGAGAGATTACAAACTACAGGGGTTAAATGTGTCAACATGTTTAAAGTATACCTCTGAGTGACCTTTTAGCAAACCCGAAGCTTTGTAACGGTTAATTATGCTCACTAGAATGCACGATATAAATTTCATAAGGTTTTGTTATCGTATGAGAAAGTTATGATCAAATTCGTATACGAGGGGTTAAAAGCGTCAACGATGAAATTTATGACTTTTTGGGTGAAAGTGGGTGTATGTCTTGAAGCCCTTATAAGTAAATTTGGAGGGCTCATAATGCAATTTATACAATGCATGACCCTTCGAAAGAGCCAAGAGCCAAGATGCAATAATGGAAAGATTTGAGATCTGACAACAGGATTCAGGCGGGCCGCGTAAAGCTTAACAAGACTTTACGCGGGCCGCGTCAGACGCCCAGATGCAGGAACTTTAGACAGCAGCCTGTATATGCGCGTAACCGACCCAAAACAGATATTTTCATTACATGGGCGACCCCTAAACAACCCCTAGGCCCTTAGGGACATCTGTTGAGGATCCATGGCCATTGCTATCACTTGTTGTCAATTATCTAAGTGAGATTGAGCACTATATAAAGGCCTTATGTTGCAACTTTGCAATCACACCTCATTTCTGCATTTCTGGAGCTTCCTGGAGCTTAAGAGCAGACCCAAGTCTTTCCTAATCGTGCATAGGACTTCAGTAAGTATGCTTAACCTTTCTTTGTTGAGTTTTTGCTTAGTTATAGCTTAAAAGTCAAACCGTCGTAATTAACGGTTGACTTCACGATTAATCACTAATGGTCCAGTGATTAGTCGAATTGAAAGTAGTTATAAGTTGGTAATTATGTGGGCAATAAACCCTTAAAAGGGCACCCTCTGATTCCCACTCTAACTAGGTCAAATGTCGGGTCAAACTTGTTATTAGAAAGTCAACAGAATACTTATTTTCCATTTTATGCATAATTAGCAATGTAGAACCCATACAACCTGTTTGATCATTAATATAACTTGGTAATTAATGTAAGAACATGTCTAAACATGTTTAACCCGACAATTTTCAGTAGAGACCCGGTTCAGAACCGAAAGTCGCATAATTTGACTTTTGCTTTGACTTTCAGTTCTGACCCGTTTAAGCATGTTTTAGGAATGCCTTAGAGCTTTAATTGGAATAGGTTACATGCTAGTATAACCCTCTGTGATTATACACCTTGGTTCATTAGTTATCCAATTAATATGCATGGTTCCGTTAATTGCCTATATGTTGACCATTATGCCCTTTTCACCATAAAACGTGATTTTTAAAAATGTAAAAGATTAGAAACCTTAGTTACTGAATTATAAACTTGTACCCAAAATTTGACATCAGTTTGAGGTGTAGATTGAGAGTTATGCTCATTAGCGTAATTAGAAAGCTTTTTAGCGATTAAACGGCATAATTAGCGTATAGCCTATTTAAACCTACTTTTTGATATCAAACTTTTTACCCACTGATGTAATATATTATTTTGGGATTTTTGAAGATTTTTAATTAATTTTAGGCTGGGCATAACTTAGAGTTATAAGCTTAATTCGGTAATTGTCGGTTTTGCCCTTTCGGGCTATAAAATGAGTTTTACATGACTCCAAGCCTTTTGCTACTGATTTTATATGATAAATAAATTTTTTTAGACCTTCTGGAATAATAAAAATATCAGCTTTATTCATAGAACCCGTAAATGGCTTCTAATCGCCTTTTTAAGCGTTTTTAACGCATAGTATGTACTAAAACTATTTTAAGCATACAAGGGTTGATACCTACTGATATTTTAGGTAAGTTATAATATTTTAACAGTAAGCAAAAGTTGTTTAACTCAAATGTAACACCTGTGTCACTTCAACCATCAAACAAATGCCAAACCAATGAAATATTGTATTTCATACTTTGGACTTGTATAAATATGTGTATCTTTTGCACATATCAACTCTTGTTCGATTTCAAGCTCTAAATCGCTTTCTGGAAGGTTATACGCGCACTAATGCGTAAATATAACCAGTTTAATGCAACGAACACTCCGGAATAGTGAAATAGGCTTAACATACCTTAAATAACCTTTACATAACTTAGAAATAAGTTTTAAAGGCCTTGGTATGGCAAAAACAAGTTAATTCGCTTACAGGGACTAAACTTGACAAACTGCAAAAGTATGCCAATTTGAACTGTAACAGACATTCCGGAACATGACCATAAGTTAAACATACCATAAATATCCTTTACATAGCTTAGAAATAGGCTTTGAGGTGTTCGGTGTGCTAAAATAAACTTTTGGGTCATTCAGGGACTAAAAGCGTCAAAAAGTGCACAAGTTTGCATTTTCGCGCATAACTTACGTTCTGAATACATCCGGACATCGAAAAATTTATGTAAGCACTAAAACATTTTATTTTAGTGTTTGGCATAAGAAAAATCCATTCGTCGCGTCATTTGGATCGTTTTTCGCGCTTATGCGCATTCCGTCGTAATTAACCGAACAACGCAATCGTACGGCCAAACGAACCGACATCCGAGATATTTTTTAGCACATTTTAAGTTCCCTATACTTTAACTTCATTTTAGAGCTTTGAAATGGGGTTAACGGGCCTTAAACGTGTCGGAAATAGCTCAAAACACTAACAGGGACCAAAACTGTAAATCTGCCAAACTAGGTCCTTGCGCACCTCAACAATGTGAGTGTTGCGGTGCGCAAGCAGGGGCCAGATGCAGCAACTCGTTTTTCTCAGCTGTTAACAGCCCTTAAACACTCCCCAAAGGCCAAGTGCCACATGTTAATCTCTTGTGGTGGGCAAAATCAGTTACCACAACATTCCAACAAGTGTACGGGCAAGATCAAGGCACGTTATCCAAGAAACGATCCTAACGGTGAACCAAAATCTATAAATACCCAACCCCCTTCATTGCAAAACCCACTTGAAATCTGATATTTCTCTAAGTTGGGGTGTTTGATCACCTCATACCTGAGAATACTTGGATTATCAATCTTGCGGGGACCCTTCGTAAGTATTCCTTCGTTCTTTTATTGCTTTTCGAGTCCGAAAGTCAAACTTTGTTTGACTTTCTGCATTGACCAGTTTATGGTCAATGCGAAGTTCGTTTGAACTTCGCAACGTGAGTGTAATCACGATGGTTATAGTCCCTTGTGACTATGCCTACTGATTACCACGTTGTCTAGGGTCGTAAGGGTAAGCGATCTAATAAATCGCTTATACCTTCGAACCCGACCCGTTTGGTCGATCATTAGGATCCGACCAAGCACATTAGGTGACCATAGTATATAGGGAATAACCTTCCGAGGTTATACCTTCTGGTCTCTTCGTTTAAGTAGTTGTATGATAGGTAGTTTATATGCCTTAGGTAAATTACCAAAATTCCCTTTTGACGCCAAAATTCATTTTAAGCATATGTAACATAATCTTTGGTATCTAAACTGATTTGGTAACAATATTAGACATGTTAAGGCATATTTTACTTGTCATAGGACTAGTTAGGCGTTCCGAACGCGTTTCACGCGAACGACGCGTTAAAGTAGCATAAGCTACCTAAACGGGTCGTAATGGGTCGTAAGCACTTAGGCTAGGTTTCATTTAGTATGTAGGCTTTGTTAAACCATACTACATGAGTTCCCATACTCATTTGGTTACGAGCCCTCATTCTATCCGATCCTCCGATGTAGGTCCGGTTTATTAACATAGTTACCTATATTAGGTGTCGTTTGATTCCGTGATCTCTAGAATTGCTTGGTGGTTATCTTAGGACTTCTGAGCAATCTCAAGTGAGTACATAGACCCCTCTTTTACTATTTTCCAAACTGTTTTGAGGTGAAACACATGTGCCTACTTGTTACTTTCATGCTTTCCTGTTTTCACATCATATACTTGTTATGTTCATTAGTACATTATTAGTACATCACTTTACAATACATTTCATGCTATGTACGCCCATTGTGTGCATACTTAGTACATTGTTTTACATTACACTTATGCTATGTATGTCCATTACGTGCATACTTATTACATTGTTTTACATTACACTTATGCTATGTATGTCCATTACGTGCATACTTAGTACGTTGTTTTACATTACATTTATGATATGTATGGCCATTACGTGCATACTTAGTACAATGTTTTACATTACATTTATGCTATGTATGTCCATTACGTGCATACTTAGTACATTGTTTTACATTGCATTTCTGTTGCATATGCTCATCCAGCATATGAACACTGATGGGATTTTAACATGTTTATCAAAGCAATTTCATCCATATGAAATAAAAACGCAGCGGAATTAATATTTAAAACATGTTACTTTTAAGATATAAATTTCATTTATAAGCAAAATCCCAAAACCCGGATCCATATATGAAGACGCATACTATCAAACACAACCATAGGATGTTTAGAAAACTACCTTCTTGGAGTACAAGGATGATGAAACGGATGATGCTTCTTGAAATGGTTGTCCTCAAGAGTAGAAGACCTCAAGCTTGTATACCCCAAGCTTCCAACAAACACCACGAGTTTAGCTAGGATTTCTCACACTTGAATCAAAACCAAAAAACTCCTTGAACAACCTCTTATGGCCGAAATTTTGAGAGAGTTTTTAACAAGTCTTGCACTTTGAGATTATCTCTTGTATCTTTATATTTTTGTCATACAAAAATATATAAAAGATGAGAGAAGAGCCACCTCCTTTTGCCCAATCAAGAGGCTTCTTCCACATGCAAAAGTATGTAAGATAATTGGCCAAAAATATTTAGGGAAGATCACCCATTGAAAACACATGTAAATGCATGAAATACTATTGGACCAATTTCTTTGTTAAGAGAGAAAGGGGGGCCGGCCCCATGTGGGTGTTTTTTAAAAAAAAAAATCAATTTTATTTTATAACTTTTATAAAATAAAACAATATATGTTTTTCAAGACTTTATGCACCCTTTTAAAATTGTTATTTAACCTATTAAATAACTAAATAAAATATTCTCTCATAATAAATTATCCACATTATTTATTGGTTTCTCAAGTGTAATTATTTAGAAAACCAATTTCTAAATCTTGTAAGTGTTAATATTTATTTGTTTGATCATATCACAAATAAATAATATGAGTGTTTGTCTAGCTTGTTATTGGGTATGACTCGACTTGGATCATAACATACTAGCCACATCAATTTAATATGTGTCTAGGGCATACAGAGTCCAACAATCTCCCACTTGCACAAGATACATAGAAGATTGATGCAAGCAGTAAATGACGCCTAACTACGGTTTACTACCCCCAATACGTATGACTATATTTGCCATTCAATAACATCATCCCTTTCAAGTCCCTTACTTGAACATGATTTAGGTGAATCTATCATTTATCCTTTCGTTACAGATGTCATGTTAAATCCAGAGACATAGAGTGATCACTCTCTGTTGATTTAACTTTAGCAGGCCTTAGACATCTTACTCTCAACGAATAAGAGGAACAAATCCCTTCTTGACCACATACGTCTCTCACAATCACCTTGTACCACACCTGAGTTTAGCCTTGTGTACTGCCTTATTACAGACAGCTAAGAACTAGGTCAAGGTATAATACTTGGTGAATATCAAGACCCAATATGTATCTCAGGTCAGAGGATACTATGATATTCGCCTTTACTCAAAATTACTTATGATCAATCACAAATGATTCCATGCAGTAATATTTGAGAGCGAGTCAGTCCAATATTTGTATCCCACAAATATCTATGAACTTTGGTAGCAACACTTTGCTCTATATTCATTCTAAATGAATATCCACCAATCCAAGTTCATAATAGTCTTACATTCATATTTGTTCCCACAATTATGATCGACTACGGACATTTAGAATAATTAACTTATTCACGGATTTAAACATGCTAATATGAAACGTAACTCGAAATACCATAAAAGAGTTAAAATAACAATTGTTTCAATATCCAAATACAAAATAGATCAACTCCAATCACTAGAATATCGAAGTCCTAAGGAACATGTATGACCCTCATGTTTTCCCCTGTCAAGGAGCTTCGTGAGTGGATCCGCAATGTTTTGATCGGTGTGAACTTGGCGGATACATATCTTTCCCTTTTCAACTTCATCCCTTATGTAGTTGAATCTCCGCTCGATATGTCTAGTCTTTTGGTGCGCACGAGGTTCCTTGATTTGAGCAATCGCACCCTCGTTATTACAAAAGATCTCTAGGGGGTCTTGAATGGTAGGGACCACCCCTAGGTCGGCTATAAATTTCTTCAGCCATGCAGCTTCCTGGGCTACCAATGAAGCGGCGATGTATTCTGATTCTGTAGTGGACAATGCTACCACGTCTTGTTTTGAGCTCTTCCAAGAGACTGCTCCTCCATTTAAAATGAAGACATACCCCGATTGTGATCGAGAATCACTTCGATCGTTTTGGAAACTCGCGTCCGTGTAACCCTTTACAACGAGTTCCTCCTCACCAGATCCATATATTAAGAACATATCCTTAGTCCTTCTAAGATATTTCAATATGCTTTTAACAGCCATCCAATGACTGTTACCTGGATTCTGCTGGTATCTACTCGTCATGCTCAAGGCGCATGACACGTCCGGTCTAGTGCATATCATTGCATACATGATGGATCCTATAGCTGACGCATATGGGATTCTTTTCATTTTCTCTTGCTCATCCTTTGAGCTTGGACATTGAGATGTATTCAATATTGTCCGTTTTTGAATAGGTACAAAACCTCTCTTAGAGTTCTCCATTTGGAACCTATTCAAGACTTTGTCAATGTATGCACTTTGGTTTAAACCTATCAAGCGCCTTGATCTATCCCTATAGACCTTTATTCCCAGAATGTAGGCGACTTCACCAAGATCCTTAATGGAAAAACAACTTCCAAGCCAAGCTTTTACACCTTCCATGGTTGGAATGTCATTCCCAAATAGTAGAATGTCATCGACATACAGTACTAAGAAAGGGATGACGCTCCCACTAGCTTTCTTGTACACACAAGCTTCATCACCGTTCTTGATGAATCCAAAATTCTTAATTTCTTCATCAAAACGGTGATTCCAACTTCTAGATGCTTGTTTCAATCCATAGATTGATTTCTTTAACTTGCATACTTTGTCAGGATGTTTTGGATCGACAAAACCTTCAGGCTGAACCATATAGACATCTTCATCAAGATATCCATTAAGAAAAGCCGTTTTGACATCCAATTGCCAGATCTCATAGTCATAATATGCAGCTATGGCAAATAATATCCTGATTGACTTTAGCATTGCCACAGGCGAGAAGGTCTCATCATAATCAATCCCTTGAGTTTGAGTGAAACCTTTTGCTACAAGTCTTGCTTTGTAAGTATCCAAGTTACCATGCATATCTTTTTTCTTCTTGAAAGCCCACTTACTTCCAACTACTTTAGAGTTAAGTGGTGGCACAACCAATTCCCAAACTTGGTTGTCATACATGGATTGCATCTCTATGTTCATGGCTTCAAGCCATTTGTCACAATCAGATTTTGACATGGCATCATGGTATGTGGTTGGTTCATCTGAATCTACCATGTAGCATCCATCCATGAAAAATCCATATCTTTCAGGTGGATTACTAATTCTACCAGATCTGCGAACATTTTGTGTGTTCTGATCAACCTCTTGATCGTTTTCAACAGCCTCTTGTTGAGTGCTAGTATCAACCAAACGTGTATCGTCTTGTGGTTCTTGATCCTCCTCAAGTTCCACTGTTCTACCACTAGTTCCTTCCATAAGGAACTTAGCTTCTAAGAACTTACCCTTTCGAGCAACAAATACCTTTTGCTCGGTTGGATCGTAGAAATAATATCCTATATCATCTTTAGGATATCCTTCAAAGATACACTTAGTAGATCGGACTTCCAATTTATTTGGAGTGTATTGCTTAACATAAGCTTCACAACCCCAAACCCTTAAGAATGATAATGATGGAGGGTTTCCATGCCATATTTCAAAAGGTGTCTTTTCCACTTTCTTGGTTGGGGCCATATTTAGTATGCGGACTGCGGAGAGCAAAGCGTAACCCCATAATGATAGAGGTAATGTGCTTCTAGCCATCATAGATTGAACCATATCTAATAGAGTTCGATTTCTCCTTTCGGACACACCATTGTGTTGTGGTGTTCCAGGTGGAGTAAGTTGTGAGATAATCCCACAACTTCTAAGATGATCTTGAAAGGCACCACTAAGGTATTCACCTCCTCTATCAGTGCGAAGGACTTTGATTGTTTTCTTGAGTTGATTTTCTACTTCACTTTTGAAGTCTTTGAACATTTCAAATGCTTCATCCTTGTGTCTTAGTAAATACACATAACCATAACGACTATAGTCGTCGATAAAGGTAATGAAGTATCTTTCACCATTCCTAGTCATCGGCTTAAAAGGACCACATACATCTTAATGTATGATGCCTAGTAAGTCTTTTGCCCTTTCAAAAGTTCCACTAAAGGGTGTCTTGGTCATTTTGCCTTGTAAACAAGATTCGCATACATCAAATGAATTATCTTCATTTGTACTCAGAAGACCATTTCTCTGAAGTGTATGCATGCGATTCTTGCTTATATGTCCAAGGCGACAATGCCAAAGATAGGAATCACTCAAATCCATTTTGAGTTTCTTGTTGGTTACTTGGTACATTGAGCTATCATATGATGTGTTATCATGATCGAATTCATAAATATCATTTAAAGACATAGCTTTAAAATAAAACACATCATTCATAGAAACATAAATGTCTTGGTTAACAAATTCAAAATTAAAACCACATTGTCTTAAAAGGGAAACTGAAATTATGTTCCTAGTTAAACTAGGAGCATACAAAACATTCTTCAAAATAACTTCCAAACCACTTGGAAGTTGTAAAACGTAGTCTCCTTGAGCTTCGACTTCAACCTTTGCTCCGTTGCCCATGAAGAGACTAGCGTCTCCCTTCTTATAATGTCTATTTCTTTTGAACCCCTGCAACGAATTGCAAATATGAGTTCCACATCCGGTATCTAGTACCCATGTGTTAGAAGAAATAACATTAAGCTCAACATGTATCATAAAGATAATACCTGAGGTTTGCCCTGCATCCATCTTGTTTTTCAACTCTTTGAGATAGGTCGGACAATTTCTCTTCCAATGTCCTATCTCACCACATTCAAAACATGGGTCATTCGTAGCAACTTTTTGCTTCTTCTCCTTCGGTTTGGTGGGTTCTGCTTTAGTTTTTCCCTTTCCCTTTCCTTTGACGTGTCCCTTTCTTTTAGCAGAGTTTGCTTTAGAGTCGGGGTGGGGCCTCTTCTTGTTGCCTCCTTCATTGATCGCTAGGATGGGTAAAGCCTTTTTGCCCATTCCTGCTTCGGCCGTTTTGAGCATTGCATGAAGCTCACAAATGCTCTTGTCCCATCCATTCATGTTGTAATTCATTACAAAGCTCTCAAATTTCTTTGTTAAAGAGTTGAGGATCAAATCCGTAGCCAACTCTTTAGAGACGGGACAATTTAGCCTTTCGAGGCGATCAATGTGGCTTTTCATCTTAAGGACATAAGATGATACCGATTGGGTTTCCTCCATCCGACATGCATGAAGCGCCCGAACAGTTTCGAAGCGTTCTACCCTTGCTTGTTGTAGGAACATTTCTTTCAACTGGGTAATCATGTCGTATGCCCCATGGTGTTCAAAATCCTTTTGAATTTCAGGAATCATAGTTCCCAACATGAGGCATGAGGCTTGCATGGAGTTCTCGGTATACTTAACCCAATCGTTGTAGGCTTCCACATCTTCCACGTTAGGTTCATCGGGAATAGGATCGTCCAACACATAGGATATCTTCTCTTGCTTGAGAACGATTCTCAAGTTTCGAAACCAATCCATGAAGTTGTTATGGTTGAGACGGTCCTTTTCAAGGATGGTTCTTAGTGATAGGTTTCGGACGATTTGGTTAGTCGGGTTTGCATTGTTAGCGGCCATCTACAAAATTTAACAAGTTCAATTTTAGTATTTTCGATATTATTATATTTTAATCATTAATACCCTTTTGTGTCTTAAAGACAATTAATAATTAAAATCTAGAATCCAACGTTACATTTAAATATTGGTTAGGTGACCTTTATCCCTCTATTTAAATTAACAAGGTAGTCAACGTTTGACAATTGCAACTCTTTGCAATTTCTAGCCATATGGGATCGGTTAAACATCTTTATGTTTAGTTGGCATGTTTAATCCCATCAACACCTTTGTTCCCCATGCTTTGGTGACCCTAAGTTCATGGTTTCCAAATCAAGTCGTCCAACTTACACACACGTGTGAGTTTATACACATAAGTGGTTAGGTGACCTTTATCCCACAAACATGGTAAACCCACCTCGAACATACAAGTTCCCTCAAATGTGGTTAGGTGACCTTTATCCCACAATAAGAGTTCCCAAGTGTTTCGAGTGTTGTATAAAAGGATGGTGTTTGACTTGTTTTATAAAAGGGTTTTTAATATTTCAAAATTCTAGTTTAGAAAATATTATGTACCATACATTTGCATGCATTCAATTCAATGGTACTTTAGTGAAAACAAATTTTCAAGGTTCTTTTTAATAAAACCCATTTTATTATAAAATCATTAATTTTTAATAAAACCTTTATTAAACATTTTAATGATTTTGTTAAGAACCATTTTACGCTTGTTGTTGATTATTAGTTTGTTAAGTCATGCATATCTACATATCATCTAAACAACAAAATAAACAACCAAACAAGCACATCATTCATAACAATAGGTGCATAACCATAGCCAACTATTTTGACAACACTTGTTAGCCGAAACAAGTGTGCCAAAAGGTCCTTCCTAAGGGGTGAAAAATGACACAAGTAATGTGTCGATGAACTCCCACTTGATCCCGCATCCAAATGCTTCAAGTTTCCTTCTTGTGTTGTGATTTATCCACCTTCTTTGAGCTTCCAAAAGTCTTTTATATTCAGCTCCAAACTCTTTTGGACTTCAAAAAAATGTGTTTTGGTTATTGGGTTAAAATCCCGTTGAGAACGATGAAGTTCTTTGGACCGAATATTATGGTCCAAACCAAAACCGCATTTTTGTGTGCATCTTCTTTTACAAAATATATCCTAATACATTTTTTCTAGTAAAATAGAATGCACCAAATCTATTTATTTTACATACCAAATGAAAATAAATAAATTACATATCTTCTAATGGAAGAACAAAATAATAATTATTACAACCCATTGAAATAATAAATAACAACACAATCATTCAACACAAGGTCATGGCTAGGTCATATGCACCAAAATATATATCCAAATATATATATATTGATTTCAAGAAGCATAAAAAAATGGTTCCCTTTTATAAACATTTTCGGCTATGTTCAAAAAACCGAAAAGGTAAGTTTTGTCCAAACAAACAAATCATCCATATGAAATAAATTTTTCAAGATTCTCTTATGCATGTAAGAAAATAATCTTGAAAAACAAAGGGTTAACCATGTTAAAATTTTCGGCCATAGGGTTTTATTCAAACCCGAAACCCGAAAATTTTAATCTATTGAAGTATGCACTCATATAAGCGGCTCTAGATGCCATTGATGGGATTTTAACATGTTTATCAAAGCAATTTCATCCATATGAAATAAAAATGCAGCGGAATTAATATTTAAAACATGTTACTTTTAAGATATAAATTTCATTTATAAGCAAAATCCCAAAACCCGGATCCATATATGAAGACGCATACTATCAAACACAACCATAGGATGTTTAGAAAACTACCTTCTTGGAGTACAAGGATGATGAAACGGATGATGCTTCTTGAAATGGTTGTCCTCAAGAGTAGAAGACATCAGGCTTGTATACCCCAAGCTTCCAACAAACACCACGAGTTTAGCTAGGATTTCTCACACTTGAATCAAAACCGAAAAACTCCTTGAACAACCTCTTATGGCCGAAATTTTGAGAGAGTTTTTAACAAGTCTTGCACTTTGAGATTATCTATTGTATCTTTATATTTTTGTCATACAAAAATATATAAAAGATGAGAGAAGAGCCACCTCCTTTTTGCCCAATCAAGGGGCTTCTTCCACATGCAAAAGTATGTAAGATAATTGGCCAAAAATATTTAGGGAAGATCACCCGTTGAAAACACATGCAAATGCATGAAATACTATTGGACCAATTTCTTTGTTAAGAGAGAAAGGGGGGCCGGCCCCATGTGGGTGTTTTTTAAAAAAAAAATCAATTTTATTTTATTAAATAAAGTCTTGTTTATTTTATAACTTTTATAAAATAAAACAATATATGTTTTTCAAGACTTTATGCACCCTTTTAAAATTGTTATTTAACCTATTAAATAACAAAATAAAATATTCTCTCATAATAAATTATCCACATTATTTATTGGTTTCTCAAGTGTAATTATTTAGAAAACCAATTTCTAAATCTTGTAAGTGTTAATATTTATTTGTTTGATCATATCACAAATAAATAATATGAGTGTTTGTCTAGCTTGTTATTGGGTATGACTCGACTTGGATCATAACGTACTAGCCACATCAATTTAATATGTGTCTAGGGCATACAAAGTCCAACAAACACATTATACTACATTTTGAAACGTTGTAACGATTTGACTATGTGAACCGTCGTAACCCTTTGATTATATGAACCGTTTGTAACTATTGAACCGTGTGAACCCGTTGTATCTTTTGACATGATTTACATTTGACAATAGACATTTGACTATACATAAACATTTCTACAATTGTTAAACATTTCATCTTGATGGTTTGGTTTGAGTAAGTGATTTAAGTAACGAGGCGTATGTAATATGATACAAGCACGGTGGATACGCCGCTAGTACTTCCTATATATAAGTGTTTGTATGGTATCACATATTGTAGCGTTATTTGAATCATTTCAATTTGAGACATATAACATTTTATACAAATAACATACTTTTCACAAGACATTGATTTACAAACAACTTATCTTATACAAACTCATTTTACATGGTTATTCATTTAACCATACATTATTCTCTTATTTATACATATCATATGATCTTATCGTTTTTCAAATGATTTATAAGACAAAGCAAATTACAAGGTTCATGACAAAACATTTTCTCAAACATAAGTCATGAATTCTGTTTTCACAAAACCTATGTATCTCACAGGCATTTTTATGCTGACGTACCTATTTTCACATGTGTTTTCAGATGATCCATAGGACTTATCAAGACATACTTAGGCGGACCTGTGCCTTAGTGACTTAAAACGAGACAAGAACTAGTTAATTTATGTTATGTACTCTTTGTTTCTTGTTTAAAGACAATGTAACTCGCTTGTTTGATGAATAAAACGAAACTTTAATTTTCCATGGTTGAAAAACATTAATTCTGTTACAACACTCCCCGACGTTTCCGCCACGTTTCGTTGTCTCACGTGGTCGGGGTGTGACATCAGACTTCAGTTTTGAGCTCTTCGGCTTATGTGAAATTACCAAAATGCCCCTACGGTGCATAGTTTTGTTATAATTGATAAATTTCACATATATGCAATACCCTACTGTTATAACTTAGTAAATTAAGTATTTTTGCTGATTATATCAGACCTGTAACTCAAGTTAATACTTAAACTCTTTTATAACCTTATAAATGACTAAAATACCCCTACGGGGCATAGTTTGAGTTTAAACTCGTTTCGGGCATAATAAAAGATATCTTACTGATGTCACAACATATTTAAGGCATATTAACTTAGGAAACCTGTATATGGCTCTAATGATTTCCCGTTACGCCTCTTGCGCGTTCGGTTCGGTTTATGTAACTAGTTTGCATAAATTAGCCGAAACGGGTCAAACCTTATCGGTTTTGTCCCAAAATCCAGAATGTGTTTAGATTACCCATAGAAGACAAGTCTTCAAACTTGTCGGGTCTAAATCACATTCTATTCCGGTCTTCGCTTAATCACGCGTTCGAACCGTATCATTCCTTAAAACTAATCGGTCTAAGCTTAAGCTTAACTAAAGACCGTTAGGATTCTAATAGGTTATTATTAACCTTTGTTCCAGAATAGGAGAATCGGTAAAAGCTACCCGCATTTGATATTTGTGAATTATACTTGCAAAGGTAAATAATTTTAACTTATTTTCCCTATACGGGCTTGGGGTACGGTATATAAAATACCGCTTGGTCGGGCATTCGACCTTAATCGTTTGGTGGTTAAGTATTATCGAGATGACCCGTTTAAATTGTTTTGTTTGCTTAAAGCCTTTGGGAGGTTAATGACCATGTCCCGGATATCCTTGGCATCATTTTACGAAATGGCCATGACCTAAGCGCGGAGTGTAGGCGTACACTCGTCAGCGCATAAATAAATTATGTGGTGTGTCTATTGATCTTTAACCCGGCACGAACCGGGCTACTGAACGCATAAGGAACATGTAATTCTTTTACAAGTTTATATATTTAAATAATTATCCCAAGTTATAAAATGTTTGTGCCATGTGCATCCAAATCAATTTTTAATCATTTTTTTTAAAATGAGTCGGTTAATTGTATTTACCAGTGTAAACTGACGTATTTTCCCAAAAAGATTAAGTGCAGGTACTATTCAAAATTGGCTGGATTTCTCCTTAGCATCAAAAGAGTCTCGCAAGCTTAAGATGCCTAAAGTCTGTTGAACTACTGTTTCCATTTTATTTCGATCCACCTGTGGATAAACTTTCGACTGTTGTGATACTTGATATTACAATATTATAATCGATTGAAATACATCTATCTTTGCTTCTGCTGTGCATATTAAATATTGTGTTGTTTGACTGTAATGTTTCCAACCACGTCATGATACTCCCCACCGGGCCCACCGGTAAAACGTGAAAATATTGGGGTGTGACATGACTGTGCTGAATTACAATTAATGACTTGAATTGCTTTCTGATTATTACCATATACATACATGTGCATCATATATTGCAAATGTCATATCATTATTGCATGCAAACTCTGTTGATTCAAATGATGCACGAAACACAGTTAGCACAGTTATCAGATAAATCAGAAAAATGCTGACGGAGTTCAGTACATAGACATACATTGTATTGAGACACAGAATGAGCCAGAAACCAAGTATTACACTAGTATAGTGTGTAGGAAAGTAATGATCACAAAATTGCCTTCCTAGTGATAGTTTAAGTGCCGGAAAGTGCCTGAAACTCACTTAAAATGCTGAATTCAGCAAAAATCAGCATTTAAACACTAGACTATCATGCAGAAATATGGTTAAATGGTCCTGAATGCTTTCCTAAGTGTCGGGAATCAAAACTGTCACAAAAGGTAACATAAAGCACACTAAACAACATAGTTTAGCACCTTAACGAACCGGTAACCAACTGAACAACCGGACACTACTCGAAACATCAAATTTACACTAGAAGCATTGTTTTAACATTACCAAGCTAGTCATGGTCCCCGAACATCATAACACACTATGTAACAACTAGTAACTAACTAACCTAACTAATACTTGAATTTTAACCATGAAATCTAACTTATGGTTGCAACCTAGCCCTTGGATCATGTTTCACTTTATAAAACATAATATACATTAGATAAATGGTGTTGCCATGTTATAAGAAAAACCACAAGTCTAAAGCTCATCATTCTTTTACAAACACTTCAACACACTTCATCTCTCCCTCTCCTCCCTTGGTTTCGGCCGAACACACACCACCAGACACCCATCATCATCTTTCATTTTCCATCCAATCCATACATATACAAAGGTTCTAAAAGGTGTATAAGGAAGCTTGGAACTCTTGGAGGTTGAAGGACCACTCCCACAAGCTTTTATCCACTCCATTTTCATCTAGTGATCATGTAACACCCCAACCCAGAAGGGCTGACGTGTCACAATAACAGTGGTATCATAAACAAAAGTCATAATTCCATTTATTTATTTGATAAGGATACAATCACACGACAACTAAACTTAAGGTTAATATACAAGCGGAGACATTCAACTTAATTAACTAACATCTTCAGATTTATTCCTAGGCTTTATTCTTCTCTCTTTTCCCCTCCCAAAGTAACATGCGGTCCTGTAGATACAAAAAAGTTTACGGAATGAGCCGAATGCTCAGTACGGAATTATAGGCTCAAAGAACAATTAATGCTTTATATGAAATGTTATTCGGATGGAACTTTATGCAAAAAAATGATATGATGCAAATAACGTAATTTCATAATATAAATCATACGGATGTACCCATGAGCCAAACTTAAAACGTGACAATACACAGGTAGCTACTCCTGCATAATTATCACACGAGATGGCGAGTTGGCATACCCGCTATCCACCTCCTTAACTTAAATCCTAGGATCGATCCATACGCCTCCTAGTAGCTTTGTACCTCACTTGTACCTAGGGACGCCGTGAACTGATCTCTCCATCACGGATGGAGCACATGATGTCGATGCCGCAACAACATGCTCGTGGGACACTCCACGAGAAGCGACACTCAGGGTATCAGAGTACAAATGGTCTTATTCACATAACTTATCAAAATATTTTTCATAACAAGACGTAACATATATTGGAACATGCGATAATGAGTACAACTAACATAATACTATCACATGACATGAAAGCTAAATCCAATGTTATGATTAGAATAGAAATCCAACGAACTGTCAAATGAATCGATAATCAAAGACGTGAGGAGTTTTAAAAGATATATGAATTTAATGGGTTTTATAACAATTGAGTATGAAATAACAAGGAGTGGGGTAAGGATCCGTACCTTAATAATTCCAAAGTGATTCTACCTTGTGATAATATTTCAGATTTATACGGGCAGAGTTTAGACTACTGATTAATCTTTTAACCTAATTTAAATAATATGCACACAAACTAGGTTAGTAACTAAATACAGCATTACGATAACTCACGAGATTAAAATCCTCACAACGAATGACAAAGTGCGATACTTAAACATCCATCGGATTCACAACTAATGACAAAGTGAAATCACTTAAACATCCATCGGATTCACAACGAATGACAAAGTGCAAACACTTAAACATCCATCGGAATCACAACTAATGACAAAGTGAAATTACTTAAACATCCATCGGAATCACGACTAATGATAAAGCATAACCCAAATGTGAGCAGCACTTAAACATCCATTGGATATATTGATCGATCGGACAATGAATCGTAATAGCGATCGAGTTAATACCCTGATTGCGGCGTCGATTAGTGATCCGTGTGTGTTGATTGTGGTAAACAGAGCATAACTCGGTGTATTTTGTGAATTTTTACGTCGAACTGAAGCCAGGAATCAAGTCCCAGGCCCCTGTATTTATACCCAAATTTGGCATCTCCCGCGTGTCGCGACAGATGCAGGTGTTTCTGTCGCGTGTCGCCTGGGGTAACATTTTTAGGGTAGGGTAGATACGTGTCCAACTAGTTCAGGTGAGTCAACGTTGCGTGAATTTTCATTTTTGACAGCATTTTCTGTAGATAACTATAACTAGGGTTTACCCCCCCTTAGTTTTAGGGGCTCTGATCCTGATTCTGAAAATTCTAGGGTTTGTACAGAATTACTTGGGTGTCTTAATTAGGGTTTCCTATGGGATAATTTATAAATAATAATAATAGTTTTGGTTGATATACAGAAGGATGGATCATAAGATAAATGTTTAGTTTATTATAAATTATTATTATTCTTTTATTTCTAGAATAATGATTTTAAATATATGGTCATTACAACTATTACCCCCTTAAAAGAAATTTCGTCCTCAAAATTTTTCAAATAAGAATATAACATATCGCATAAGTAACGGAAACGGAATTTTCATAGCAGAGTTACTAACTTATATAACAAGAATCTCCTAAACACACATGTGTATCTGAAATTCATAATTAGGTTCATGACCATAATTGTCAATTACCTTACTACCATGTCCTAATGGTTCTTCCACTACGTATCTTAATAACATATTTAATCATGCAGAAAATCAACATACACTTACAGATAACAAGAGTGACTATTGGTACTGATATCTCCTACATAAACATGCTTAATCATAAATAAGATATATTCACATAAGATAAACAGAAACAAATGAACATATATCAAAGAGCAAGATTTACCGTTACCTCGACTAAAATTCTATTACTAGAATAGATTAGGGTATAGAGAGTGAATTGATTCTTCAGATTCCCATGTTGCTTCGCGTTCAGAGTGATTTTTCCAGAGGACTTTAACAAACGGAATTACTTTCCTACACATAACCCTTTCTTGTCGATCTAAGATGGCTTCTGGTTCCTCTTCGTAGGACAAATCTTCGTGAATTGTAAGTAACGGATAACTAATGACATGGAGTGGATGATAATTATATCCTCTTAACGAGGAGACATGAAAAACGTTATGAACGTGAGAGAGCTGAGGCGGTAAAGCCAGTCGATATGACACTTCTCCAATTCTTTCAAGGATTTCAAACGGACCGATGAAACGGGGACTAAGCTTCCCTTTAATTCCAAATCTACGAACGCCACGCCAAGGTGATACCTTTAAGAATACGTGGTCACCAATTTTAAATTCGAGTGGTCGTCTACCTTGATCTGCATAGCTCTTTTGTCTGCTCTGAGCTTCTTTCAGTTTTTCTCGTGCCATAGTGACTTTTTCATTTGTAATCTGAACTAGTTCTGGCCCTTCAATAATCTTTTCTCCAACTTCATCCCAGCATATCGGTGCTCGACATTTCTGACCGTACAAAAGCTCAAAAGGTGCCATGCCAATACTTGCTTGCCAACTATTGTTGTAAGCGAACTCAACAAGACATAGATATTCATCCCAGTTTCCAGACCATTCAAGTGCACATGCTCGGAGCATGTCTTCCAAGGTCTGAATCGTGCGTTCCGACTGCCCATCTGTTTGTGGATGGAAAGCCGTACTAAACTTCAGTCGTGTACCCCAAGCTGCCTGAAAACCTTTCCAAAATCGTGAGGTGAAACGTGGGTCTCTATCGGAAACAATGGAAGATGGTGTGCCATGGAGTCGAATAATTTCTTGAAGAAATATTTCGGATAACTTATTAACCAAAAATCCTTGCTGAATCGGTAGAAAATGTGCTGACTTCGACAATCTATCGACAACAACCCATACAACATCATTCTTCTTGAAAGTCTTAGGCAAACCGGTAACAAAATCCATTGTGATCTCATCCCACTTCCATATGGGAATATCCAATGGCTGCAATAGACCGCTTGCTCGTTTGTGTTCAATTTTCACTTGTTGGCAAGTGAGGCATTTACTTACGTATCGAGCAACGTCTTCCTTCATGCCATTCCACCAGAAGTTCTGTCTTAAGTATCGACACATCTTGGTAGATCCTGGGTGAATTGAAAATGGTGAGCTGTGAGCTTCGGCTAACAATGACTCACGAAGGGTGGAGTCATCGGGTACACAAAGTCTTTTACCGCACCAAATCACCCCATGATGGTCTATACGAAATTCAGATTGCTTACCCACCTCAAGATTTTGCACAATTGCCCAAAGTTCTCCATCTTGCTTCTATGCATCTTTGATCCGTGATATGAGGTCGGGTTCAATCTGCATTCTAGCTAAATATCCATCAGATTTACTAACCTGAAGCCAAATGTTCATTCTTTCGAGATCCCTCCTAATACGAGGCTGAATTTGTAAGCAAGATATAGTCCCGGAATTCTTTCGGCTCAACGCGTCAGCTACAACATTGGCTTTGCCTGGATGGTATTGAATATTTGCGTCGTAATCTTTTAAAAGTTCTAACCACCTTCTTTGCCTCATATTTAGCTCTTTCTGGGTGAATATGTACTTGAGGCTCTTATGGTCGGTAAAAATGTCACAAATTTCACCATACAGATAGTGTCGCCAAATCTTAAGTGCAAAGACGACTGCGGCTAGTTCTAAATCATGTGTAGGGTAGTTAACTTCATAAGGCTTTAACTGACGGGAGGCATAAGCGATAACCTTCCCATGTTGCATTAGCACACAACCTAATCCTTTCTTTGAGGCATCACTATAGACTTGGTAACCTCCTGATCCAGAAGGGAGAGCGAGTATCGGGGAGGATACGAGTCGTTTCTTCAATTCTTCAAAGCTTTTCTCTTGTTCCTCATTCCATGAGTACTTCACCCCTTTCCTTAGGAGTTTTGTGAGTGGTAAAGCAATTACCGAGAATCTTTCAACAAATCTTCGGTAATAGCCAGCAAGACCCAAGAAACTTCGTATTTCGGTAATAGAAGTGGGTCTTGGCCATTTTGTAATAGCTTCAACCTTTGTTGGGTCTACCATAATTCCCTCTGCTGATATGACATGACCTAGAAATGCCACTTGGCTAAGCCAAAAGTCACATTTGGAAAACTTAGCGTACAACTTCTCATGCCGCAAGGTTCCAAGTACCGCATGTAGATGTGCTTCATGCTCTTCACGACTCTTAGAATATACCAGAATGTCATCGATAAAAACAATAACGAATTGTTCTAGGAATTTGTGAAATACGCGATTCATCAAATCCATGAAGACTGCGGGTGCGTTAGTTAGCCCAAAGGGCATAACCAAGAATTTGTAATGACCATAACGAGTACGAAAGGCGGTCTTGGGAACATCATCATTTTTGATCTTTAGCTGATGGTACCCGGACCTCAGGTCGATTTTTGAAAAGAACTGAGCCCCCTGAAGTTGATCAAAGAGATCATCAATGCGAGGCAGAGGATACTGATTACGAATAGTAATCTTGTTCAGCTCTCGGTAGTCAATACATAAACGCATACTACCGTCTTTCTTTTTCACAAATAAGACCGGAGCACCCCAAGGTGAAACACTGGGTCTTATGAATCCCAGATCTAACAATTCTTGCAATTGTTCCTTCAACTCCTTCGGTTCCATTGGAGCCATACGGTATGGAGCTTTAGAAATAGGTTCGGCACCAGGGATCAAGTCGATGGTGAATTCTACCTGACGGTCGGGTGGTAATCCCAGGAGTTCATCCGGAAATACATCAGGATATTCACGAACAACGGAGTGGTTATCGATACTCTTAACACTAGCAGAAGTATCCTTAATCGATGCTAGGAATCCAGCACAGCCGTTTGATATGAATTTTCGAGCTTTGAGTGCAGAGATAATTTTAAGAGATTTATGAGCTTGAGTTCCCTGATATATAATATCAGGATAATGAAGATCACTGAAAATAACACGGCGGGAATGACAATCTATAGTTACACGATGTCGAGACAACCAATCTATCCCTAGAATAACATCAAAGTCACACATATGTATTGGAAATAGGTCTGCCTTACACACAATAGATTCAATACGGATCAGACAATCTTTATATATGTAAGTGATTACGGATGAATTTTCCATGGGAGTGGAAATGGTTAAAGTATGATTTAAGAGAGTTGGTCTTATCGGAAGGTACTTAGTAAACGAGTGGGATACTAAAGAATGGGTCGCTCCTGTATCGAATAACACATAGATACTACGTTTACCAAGCTGAAGGGTTCCCGACACAGTACCTGGGGCATTAGCAGCATCAGTAGTAGAAAGTGCGAAAACTCTTCCTCCAACATTGGGTGGTGCAACGTTTGGTCGGTTATTCTTCTTAGTGTCTTTCTTTGTACACTCCTTAATCATGTGTCCAGTTTGGCCACATCTAAAGCATGCTCCTGTACTTCGGTGACATACGCCCTGATGTCGCTTACCACAAGTATTACATAGAGGATACGTAATCTGATTCGGGTTTATATGTTGATTCAGTGGTTGAGCTCTAATAGGTTCTGCATACAACTGAATCTGGTTTTGAGCAGGCCTCTGGTTTTGCAGTCTAGGTTGCCATAGACGTGCCTGATTTCCAGAGTTTTGATTTCCTTGCACTTTGCGGTCTTGATGCTGTGACGTAGTGGATGATTGGCCGATTTCCTGCTTAAATTGTCCTTCCCTGTTTCTCTTCTTATTATCCCCAGTTCGAGATAAAAATTCTTTCCTCTCGAACTCAAAAGTTTTGACTGCATCAGCAACTTCGGTGATATCCTTAAATTTCATGTACATGATCGACTTCCGAATTCGATCATTGACTGCCCACTTGCATTTTTCTGCCTGGACTTCTGCTGATCCTGCAACTTCTCCTACAATATTAGCTAATCTTGAAAATCTAGTAATGAACTCAGAAGCTGGTTCATCACTCCCCTGTCGAATCACTGCATACTCCCTGATATAAGCTTCTTTATCAGCGGTAGAAAAATACTTGTCGTAAAAGATGGTACAAATGTCAACCCATGAAAGATTAGCGTCAAAATCATCCCCTCCTTTGACTTGCTTATATCCTTCCCACCAAGTTTGTGCGTCATCTTCAAGTTTATAGGTAGCCAATCTAACTTTGTATTGCTCAGGAACTCCAAGAACTCCGAAGATCTTTTCAACATGAGCTATCCAGTTTCTTGCTTCGACTGGATTAGTAGCGTGACTAAAGGATTTCGGCTTTTGTTTTTGGAATTTAGCGATCCATATGTCTATACTATAGGTATTATGGTTCGTGGTATTCTCACGAATTTCTTCACCAGAGATTGGATTCGTGTTATTACGTTCTGGATGACGAGTTTGTTGAATAACGGCCTCAGCTGTTTGAGCAACAAGGTTTGGAAGCAACCCGGCAACAGCCTGGTTGATAGCATCAATTATGTTTGGATCAACTGGAGTCTCATTTGAAGAAGTGTTGTTACGTACATGGTTAGTACGAGTACTCTTACGTGGCGGACGACGAGGAGGCATCTATAAGAATAGACATAGGAGTTAAACAAAATAAGAGACCAAGTTGGATCCTATCATAGATATCTACCCATTCCTCCCAGGTTTTAATTACTATCTTCAAGTTTTATACAGGAAAGAGCCTTTGCTCTGATACCATAGCTGTAACACCCCAACCCAGAAGGGCTGACGTGTCACAATAACAGTGGTATCATAAACAAAAGTCATAATTCCATTTATTTATTTGATAAGGATACAATCACACGACAACTAAACTTAAGGTTAATATACAAGCGGAGACATTCAACTTAATTAACTAACATCTTCAGATTTATTCCTAGGCTTTATTCTTCTCTCTTTTCCCCTCCCAAAGTAACCTGCGGTCCTGTAGATACAAAAAAGTTTACGGAATGAGCCGAATGCTCAGTACGGAATTATAGGCTCAAAGAACAATTAATGCTTTATATGAAATGTTATTCGGATGGAACTTTATGCAAAAAAATGATATGATGCAAATAACGTAATTTCATAATATAAATCATACGGATGTACCCATGAGCCAAACTTAAAACGTGACAATACACAGATAGCTACTCCTACATAATTATCACACGAGATGGCGAGTTGGCATACCCGCTATCCACCTCCTTAACTTAAATCCTAGGATCGATCCATACGCCTCCTAGTAGCTTTGTACCTCACTTGTACCTAGGGACGCCGTGAACTGATCTCTCCATCACGGATGGAGCACATGATGTCGATGCCGCAACAACATGCTCGTGGGACACTCCACGAGAAGCGACACTCAGGGTATCAGAGTACAAATGGTGTTATTCACATAACTTATCAAAATATTTTTCATAACAAGACGTAACATATATTGGAACATGCGATAATGAGTACAACTAACATAATACTATCACATGACATGAAAGCTAAATCCAATGGTATGATTAGAATAGAAATCCAACGAACTGTCAAATGAATCGATAATCAAAGACGTGAGGAGTTTTAAAAGATATATGAATTTAATGGGTTTTATAACAATTGAGTATGAAATAATAAGGAGTGGGGTAAGGATCCGTACCTTAATAATTCCAAAGTGATGCTACATTGTGATAATATTTCAGATTTATACGGGCAGAGTTTAGACTACTGATTAATCTTTTAACCTAATTTAAATAATATGCACACAAACTAGGTTAGTAACTAAATACAGCATTACGATAACTCACGAGATTAAAATCCTCACAACGAATGACAAAGTGCGATACTTAAACATCCATCGGATTCACAACTAATGACAAAGTGAAATCACTTAAACATCCATCGGATTCACAACGAATGACAAAGTGCAAACACTTAAACATCCATCGGAATCACAACTAATGACAAAGTGAAATTACTTAAACATCCATCGGAATCACGACTAATGACAAAGCATAACCCAAATGTGAGCAGCACTTAAACATCCATTGGATATATTGATCGATCGGACAATGAATCGTAATAGCGATCGAGTTAATACCCTGATTGCGGCGTCGATTAGTGATCCGTGTGTGTTGATTGTGGTAAACAGAGCATAACTCGGTGTATTTTGTGAATTTTTACGTCGAATTGAAGCCAGGAATCAAGTCCCAGGCCCCTGTATTTATACCCAAATTTGGCATCTCCCGCGTGTCGCGACAGATGCAGGTGTTTCTGTCGCGTGTCGCCTGGGGTAACATTTTTAGGGTAGGGTAGATACGTGTCCAACTAGTTCAGGTGAGTCAACGTTGCGTGAATTTTCATTTTTGACAGCGTTTTCTGTAGATAACTATAACTAGGGTTTACCCCCCCCCCCCCCCCCTTAGTTTTAGGGGCTCTGATCCTGATTCTGAAAATTCTAGGGTTTGTACATAATTACTTGGGTGTCTTAATTAGGGTTTCCTATGGGATAATTTATAAATAATAATAATAGTTTTGGTTGATATACAGAAGGATGGATCATAAGATAAATGTTTAGTTTATTATAAATTATTATTATTCTTTTATTTCTAGAATAATGATTTTAAATATATGGTCATTACAGATCATCCCTAGCCTTGAGCTAGTAGTAAGATCATTCTACTCTTCATTTTACATCTTATTTTGGTGGTTAAAAGAAGATACAAGTTGTTAATCATGATGAACACTATGAATCTTGAACTTGAAAGTTGAACATAAGACTAAATACATAAGAAATCATGATGTTTATGTGTTGTTATGCTTGTTGATTGTTGTTTGCTCATGTTATTAATGTTGATCATCATATGATCTTGCTAGATAGTGATTAAAGACATAATCTAGCAAGATGAGAGGATGATTATGTTAAGATCAAAATGATCATCCTCGTGTAAATCATGAACTTGAAAGTATAAGTTGTTTTTCTTGTAAAGTGATGAACAAAGTAAGTATAAAGTCTTGTAAATCTATGATTTTAAGAAAGATTTTTCAAGAAATCAAGTTAAAAATACAAAGTTTACATAATCTTGATTCTTAAAGAAATTAACCACATTTTTAGTGGTTAATCAAGTGTAGGATCATGTATTTAACAAGAAAAACCCAAGAAGAAATATTTTTAGAAAAATGATTTACAAGTTGTGAAGATCTAATTTCTTCAAAAATGAAGTTTTTAATTAAACAACCACACTGTAAAGGGTAACTAAGCTTACTAAACACACTTGTAAGTTACTACAAATTTTTGTAACTTTTCAAGTTCATGAAGTAGTAATTTATGCTTGATTTTGGCAAATTGGTAAGCGTTGATTGGTTTATTGTTGATTGTGTTGATTTATAAAAGAAAATGATATGCCTTGAAGGCATGGAAACCTCAATTTTTAGGGGAAACTATGACAAAATTTTTCTAAAAATTAAACACTTAGAAAAATATTTTTTGAACGAATATTTACAAGTGTATTTTAAACCATGAATTTTCATATAAAAATTTGCCATAATTTTTGTTACAAATATTGGAGGTTGGTTTTTGTAAATAAAAGTGACTAATTATGTATTTAGGAAAATATATATTTAGAAGTCACCATGTGTGTGATTCTTTGTATATTATGTGTATTAGTTATATTATTTTAGGACTTGAAATAATATAACTCATTAAAATACCAAAAATTACAATCCAAAATATTACCAAAATTCCAAGAAATAAATATATAAGTTATACCCACAATATTGGAGAAACCGAACAAAGGAATATAACTCACAAAAATATTCCATAAATTTTATTCATAAGCATATTTTGGCAATTAATATTTTGGACACTAAGAGAACAAAAATATGATTTTTATAATTATTACAAAATATATCATATTTTTGGCAAGGAGAAAATATATTATTTTTGGTAGATAAAATATATATTTTCTTGGAATTATTAGAAGATATATTATTTTTGGGAGAAAATATATATTTTCTTGAATAGACATGAAATACATTATTTTTGGGTGAAAAATAAGTTTATATATATATTTTCCAAGTTAAGCTTGAAAATATATTATTTTTTTAGACTTACAAGAAATTTATAAATATTTTTGCCAAGGGAAAAATTATAAGTAATTTTTCTATGTAATATTTCTTAAAATATACTGGGAATATATATTGATGTATTTTTATTAGAAATATTATTCCGGAAAAGTTAATACAAAAATTAAGTATGAGATACTTAATAATTACAAGAAAATACGTATCCTCGTACGGATAGATACACACCGGAATACGCCACCGATACTTGGCAAAAATATACAAGAATTTGAATACAAGCATAAATACACCTATCATTGGGAAGGATATACATGTATAAATACATAAAAAGTAACAAGTTAAAATATATTATTTTAACTATTATTCTAAAATTTAATAAATATAATTTAAGTTAAAATATTTATTATTTTAACAAATAATTATATAACTTGGAATAATATTGAAGACAATGAAACATAACTCAAAGACACTAATTAATACTAAGTCAAGGCACGACCCGTTCGTCTAATAAACCGTAGTACGTTGTAGGTAGTCGTGTACACCAGAGGAAACTTTGAGTTACAGTAGGATACGAAGAACGCAAAACTGTGAGTTCATGTCCCCATTTTCTTTTAACTGTTTTCAGTTTTATAACTTCGGGGTTGAAGTACATGTTACAAACTGTTTACATACGATTACATTTGGTATGGTTAGCTAAGGAAAGGTACTGCTAGATCATGTGAGTGGTGGGTACAACGCTTAAGACCATTAATCCTCGTTGTAGGACCGAGGGACATGAGTGATAGATCTATTTGGGTGTAGCGAGCCCACACCCATGTGGACCAGGGGTTTGACCCATGAGGTGACTATGTCTTACAGCCGGAAGCCCGGTGCAAAATTTGCTAGGGTTGAGCCTTCCTGCATCACGTCACACATATTAATGGCCTTGCAAACCATTAATCGATCTGTTTTCCTTGTTTGCTTTCATATCGGGTTTACAAAATGATTTCAAAGGTTTATTCGTGCACACATACAAAACACATGAACTCGCTCAACTTTTGTTGATGTTTTCAAACTACATGTATTTCAGGGAATTAAATGTGGATCTGGCGGGCGTTTGGAAGTTTCAAGTGATGTTGGAAATAAAAGATGTCATCCGGTGTCTTAGGGTTTGGATAGTGTGTCTTATCCTGGATAAGACACATCTTTTAAAGCCTGGTTTTTATTAATGTCTTTTGTCGAGTCCTTATGGAACTCTGAACAATTTGCATGGTTTGTAATTTGGGTTTGAAGTCTATGTTTGGATTCTAAAACAATGTTGTAGTGATGTTTTAAAACTTAATCAATGGATTAACATCTCTAGCTTTATCATATAGTTGTTTGTTATGGTTGAATGCAATGATATTAAGCAAGTCACACATAATCACGCTTCCGCAAAAGTCAGGGTGTGACACAAACCACCCCTATCTTGTACTAAGAATGACAAAGAACACGAGCGCAAAAACCTTAAATCGGAGTCTGGAATGATAGCGGGGGTGTAGTCGTGTCGCGTCTGCTTGGAACGAAAGCGAGAATGACAATTTTTAACTAAATTTTCCAGCACGCAAGGAGTAACGCTAATATGTAATACACCATATTTAATAAATAATTCATTAGTGGAAATTTGGAAGTACTTAAATAAACAATCAAAGTAATAACTCTTAATAAACTATTGAACACAAATGAACATAAACGAACGCGCACCCACAAACATAATAAACGAACATGCAACATAAATAAACGAACGTAGCCCCTGTCCATGTCGGCTCGTTTAACTAAACGAACAAAATTTGTTGTTGGTATTCGTTCATTTAGCAAACAAACGAACTTCGCGCCGAATTATTCGCAAAACGTTTGGTTCGTTACAGAAAAAGTAACAAATTGCGGAGGGTCCTGTTACTATAACCATGGAGACCTTTGGCGGGAAATCGAGAAGCTAATTGGCGGGAAAATCAGATCCGTATAATGATATTTTCATTTCCCTTTAAACTTTCCAACACTGAACTGCATCCGTTCTATTCAATATTCCGATCCCTACACAACTCTCATCAGAAAAGCTCAACATCATGATGTTCTCCGAGAGTCAGTTCGACGGCGGATCTCAGATCGCCAGTTCTCCGGCCACCGCCGCTGCGGTAATCATTTTTCCTTTTCTTTATTCTCATCGTGTCTCTTATCATCTATCTATAATAACGTTTTATTTGTACTCTATCGGTAGAATCGTGACACTTTTGGACTTGTGCCGCTCACGATAAAGCAGATCAGTGAAGCGTCTCACTCCGGCGACGATAAATCTAACTTCAATGTTTCCGGTGCAGATGTTGTTAATGTAAGTTCTCATTTCAGTTCATTTTTATGTCGATTTCGTTAGGTTTTCTGTAACTTATTTAATTTGTTGAAAAAGAGGTTTTAGGTTTTTTTTGGTGATGTAATGGTTTCTTATTTTGTTTTGATTGTTTTGTTGCTGAGATTCAGTTTGGAATTTAATTTTTGATTTTAGGTATCGGTGGTGGGGATGGTGTTTAATATAGTGGAAAGGAATACTGATGTTACTTTCAGCTTAGATGATGGAACTGGAAAATTGGACTGCAAGAGATGGTAAAACTATACATACATTACACACACACACACATATATATATATACATTTATATATGTATTTATATGCACATATAGATATGCTTCGAATCTGCATAAAACACTTGTACGTAGTGCTTTGATTATTTAATGGTACAAAGAAAGATTGTGTGGTAGGCGGTTATGTAACCGGCTTTTGTATCGCACTTCACTTAAAGTGAAATGTACAAGTTCATATCAACATAATTATTTGATCTGAAATGAATGTGCTTCTATATTTTATGTGTGTGTAGATAAGGTTTTTTTTTTTTTTTTCAAATTAATGGTTTAGAGTACTTTGTGTGTAGGCTCAATGAACCGTTTGATAGATTGCAGATGGAAGAAATAAGGTGAGTTATTTGGTGGGATTTGGATTAAATGACATTTCTAGGAACATGATGATGATATATATGGGAGTTTTTAGTTTTGTTTCGAAATTTTGATGATCTTTGATGATTGGCAGAGAAGGGATTTATGTTCATGTTGATGGACACTTGAAAAGCTTTAAAGGTGAAAAGCATGTTGCCGTTTTCTCTGTTAGGTATGACTTATATAATGACTTTATAGTGAATTATTTTGCAAGCAGTTTGATGCATTTCTGATGCCCATTTCAGAATCTTGACTTGTTTCTTGATTTGTTGCTACTTACTGTTAAATGGGTGGTTATATGAACCAAGTTAGTTTTGAGTCTTGACCTCCAAACTAGAAAAAGAACTTCATTGATAAGGGACTGACTACCTGAATAATCAACTTATACGTGGGAATGTTGAAGAGTGAAAATGGCCCATAACTCACAAAAAAGAATCATTAGAAAACCTTTTTAGTTATTTAGTTTTATTTCAAATTCTACATTATTGGTTTTTCTTTTTTTATCTTAGTTAAGTGTGGTATTGGAAGTTACATTCAATCTGAGTTTGGTTTGAGATAAACGTGAAGCGAGTGCAAGATAAATCAAAGAAAAGGAGATTAATGTTTGGTTAATTTATTTATTATTTGTTTTGAATTTTAAGTAGTTTGAGTTGTTAGGAGTTTATTTATATTTTTAAGAGTTTGAATTAGAATAGGTTTAGGTTTGGGTTTGTTTAACTAGGTGGGCTTGTAATCAGTTTTTGGTGGGCTTCTGTTTTCTGTGTTTGATAAGAAACAAAAGGAGCCGAATGCGCTGTTTAAATATTGGTGTGTTCATGTGATATTTAAGTGGTCTTTGACAACATCTGGAGTTTTTTATTTGGACAGAAATTAGTATTTTCAATATGTTTTCTAGTTTGTTTAAGCCTCTATTTACTTTGACATTTTGTTATGCTTGGGTTAACCTCTGATATGATTATAAACTTTCTCTGAGTCAGGTTTTATGCAAACATTTGCTAGAATGTATTTAGCCCATTTTCTTGCTTCTGCTCTACGTCATTTGTTTAGATGTTGATTTGTATGCCAATGAACTAACGTAGACAATCTTCCTTTAAGATTATATATTGTGTTTTCAAAATTGTTTGAATAAAAAGATATGTTTCTGAACTTTACTTTCAGGCCTGTGACAAATTTTGATGAGATCACCTTCCATTTCATTGCATGTATACATCACCATGCGCGTACGTCCAAAGTTCAGGTATATGATATCACATTATACATCACAACTTCACAAGGATAATGATTTGTGATTTGATTTGATACTAACAAACTTAATTTTGTGACTTTGTAGAAGATTCAAGGGGATGGTGAGAACATAAACTCAACTCCAAACACACCTATCCAGAATGGGACTAGTGGTTTTGTGTCCACCCTCTCAAGTCAGGTATCACAACTTGGAATCCAAATATTGGATGCACAATTATACTAATCATTTTATCTTTGCTTTCTTGATGAACAAGTTTGTTTATTATATTTTCAGCATTCTGTACCTTTTAATGTTGATGGAGTGAAAGGCGTTGATCAAATTGTTCTTTCTTATCTCCAGAATCCTGCAAACCTGTAAGTTTTACTTCATCATTCTGTACCTTTTAATGTTTGTGTATTACACGGATTAATAAATTTAGTAATAACTAATAAAAAAGTTGTGTTTAAAAAAAAGAACAAATGCATTGCACAATAAACCAGTGTATTATACTAATAAAATAAAATATAATGTAACTTGTTAAAATATACATTCATCAAGTTATATATTAAAAAAAATAAACTTGACGTGACTATTGTAAATTTTGCTAAGTTGATTTTTAAAACATTATTTCTTTTGAATTGGTATTTTTCTAACACAACCTATTTTTTATTATTTAACATATTTTTTTACCATCCAACAACATTAAATAATTTTTTTTGGTGACGAAAAGTAGCGATTTTTTTTATAAAAAGATATTAAAAAAATTGTGTTTTTTTAGATATTTTGGTTGCGTTCACATTGGTTCTTGCGTTTCTCGCAATAAAGGGTGGTTCCTAACGGATTATTCTTCTTAAACTTACTATAATATTTGTATCGAATAAATAAAAAATACATCGAGATAGAAGGTAAACGGGCAACAAGCTGCGCCGCTACCCCTTTTTGAATAGCAACTACCTATATTTCAACTCATTGTTTTAAGCAATGGGTCATGATTGCATACATCTACCTATAACTATTATGTTGTCTAATCTTTGCTTTTGCAGTGCTAATGAAAAGGGCATAAATACAGATGAACTGTCACAGAAGCTGAAACTTCCTTCTAACAAGATCATGTACTTCCATAACTCTTTATCTCTATGTTTGCTGTGTGTGTGCAAATGTGTTTTTCACTTTCATTCTTGTTCTCTCTAATGCAGGGAATCCATAAAAACACTGGAAGAGGAAGGCGTGATATACTCAACAATTGACGATTCCCACTACAAAGCATGTTGATGCAAGCTGCAATATTATGTTATGAACTTTATATGTGAAGTTTGTCTAACCCTTTCTTTTGGCTGGCACTGGTTTATAGTGCAATGGAGTTTCTGAAACCTTTTTATTCTTTTAGACATGTTTTTTATATATCTGCATTCACTGTTTATCAAACAAGTTGTGCTTAGGCTGTAGTAAAAGTAAACAATTCGGCTCCTCCCATTTAAAAATGTTAAAAAGTAAACAAATACATGGCTTACATGTTCTATCTACAAACTTGTGTACATTTCTTTTGCCTGTTTACAATTCCATTATAACCTGTGAACCCGTTTACAGACCCCTTTAACTTGTTTACAACTTAATTACATAACATTACAGCCTCCCAACTTGTTTGACATATTTAGATAAACAGTTGTTCGGGGTACATAGTTTTAAATCTAGCGGTGGTGTTTGTTACCTACTTCATGATAATCCCCAAAGATGAACCATACCGTCTGATTCATATTTCTGTAAGATCGACTTGGCGATTTGCAATTCTAGCCTCAGCTTTTTCCTCAACATCATCGAGATAATGTTGATAGATATATGAAGCGAACCCCCATATGGCCAACAACATTGAAATAACCTTCACTCCATTCATCTTTTCATGGAAAAACACTACTGCCAAAACTGGCACAATTGGGATACCTAAAGTACTAATCACATTTGAAAACAACGATGAAACCTCAAATATCAAACCTACGCAACCGATTGAGAAAATCTGCCATGAAACCGCAGTCCACACTAAATTCATTATGTATGAAACTTTACCAGACTCATAAACTTCCATTTCTCCTTTTATATCCTTCCATTCACCGCTAGCAAACAATCCCACCACAATTGCAACACTTGCTATTAAGTTTTGATAGACGATCATATCGAATACGACTTTGTAGCTTTGTGATTTCAGAATCTTCTTGAAAGCGAGTTGAGTTGTAGATAAAATTAGTCCATATCCTGCAAAGTCAAGATTTGACTTTTAAAAATCAAACAAACTACAATAAATTATAGAACTCCTGATATGTGAATGTTTTAAAATACGTACCTGCAGAAGCAGCAACTGTGCATACAAACCCAATGATGTACTTGGTTCTCGAAATTTTTGCGGTTTGTTCAGAATCACCCTGGAACACAAGTAATGTAGACGAAAAGCTAAGAAGAACGAGCGAATTGGCAATGAATGGAGTGAACTTCTGCCCATTTAAAAAGTAAGAAAATAACGCGTTGAATGCGAGCTGACTTGCGCAGATCAACGAGTATGTCGAAACCGGCAGAAAATTCAATCCATAGGTGTACAACATGCAGTCTGCAGCCAAGAAAGCACCAAGAAACGTGTAGAGCATCAAAAGGGTAATCCAAGAAGGTTCTTTGGTAATTTGTTGTTGTTTGGAGGGTGTTTTTGAAGGTAAATACATCAAGATTAAAGGGAACATGAGTGGGAAGCCAACAGTTTGAACAAGTGTTGCCATCCATTTACTATTTCCTCCTTTGTTAAAGTAAAGTCTTCCCAACATTGTTGCAACTGATTGGCCTGAAAGTACAAACACTGTGAACAATACTATCTTGATCCACCACTTGTACTGTACAACTCCTGAAGACCCACTTCCACCATTTTGAATTTTAGCTGATCCATCTACTTCTGATGATAGTGCAAAAAAGACTCTTAAAAAGAGCTTAAATCACCATACCCATGTCATGGTACAACCATGATAGCATGTTGTATAAGTTCTAAGTGCTATAGCATGATTGAGGGTGAGGAACCAATGTTTTAAAAACCACTACACCAGTATTACTTACCGGAGCCGGATGCAAATATGGTACTAAACAACCCTGTAAATAGGGCAAACGACATCGACTTTGTACCGCCGGTAAAATCCGGTATACCGGTTTGAACCACTATACCGGTATTGGCCTAGGTTAGTTTTTGGGTTTGGCTTTTTACTTTTTATCGGCCCATCTCGATGTTTACTTTTTGTTTTCTTTGAATTGTTGTTGACAATAGTACGATGTTTGTGTATATACTGTATAGTTTTAGTGAGTCAACATGTATACATGATGTATCATCATTTATGTGTACGCTAATAGTTGGTGTATGTAAATCTGGATGTATGTGTATAATTTATGGAATTATAGAGGTAATTGGGCAACCCGGTTGAATTGCGATGTACAACCCGATTCAACCAGTTCCCTTATATGGTAATACAACGGAATTATTGTGTAAGCTCAAAGGTTGAATCACCATATGTTACGGTACAACCATTAATGCGGGCTGTACAAGTGATAGGGCAAAAGGTACACCTTGTTAGACTACCTCGAACACGCCTGTTGAAGTTGTGCCCTTCAAAATCCTTACTAGCTCTTACCATTGCGAAACTTTGTCCATAGATGCCTGTAGCTACCAAGCCCTTCTACAAAGGCATGGTTTTTCCATAAGGGGTGGACCCAAAGTAAAAAAAAGTTTTGTTTTAATATTGTGTGTATTTGTTCATAGATGCCTGTAGCAACCAAGCCCTTCTACAAGGGCATGGTTTTTTCGCATGGGGTGGACCCAAAGCAAAAAAAAAAAAGTTTTTTTTTTTAATATCGTGTGTAGGGTATGTGATGAGATGGAAATTAAGAAAAATAATGAAATTTGTATGGTTGGAGATGAAATGATGGTTTTTAATGATTTGTAAGGGTATTCATTTGGATTTAGGATCTTTTACATAGTATGCTATTTTGGATATCAACTTATCAAAATAACGAGCTGGTTTAAGTTGAAAACTAGTGGAGCTCGAGCTCAAATTTTAGCTCAACACAGAGATTTAAAGCTGAGCGTAACTAATTCAATTAGGCGTTGGGGTGTAATCTAACTTCATTGGTATTAATAGGATATGATAAGTTAACATGTCTTTTAAACCACTCTCCCCCCATGTTAAGGGATGTTAACACCTTCCTTAGTTAACACGATAACTTAGAAAAAAAAAATGAAGAAAGAAATTAATGTTATTTATTATCAATGTTTATTTTAGCTAAGAGGTTAATAAAATGGTATTATGATCATGGATTGCCATGCGGGAGAAGGTTCTCGTGGTACACCGCCCCTCTTCCCAAACCATGGTTGATAGCATTGTTTAATCCACGACAACCATAATCCTCTTTAAATTAATTAGGGGATTTTGATTGGTGTGGGGGGGGGGGGGGGGGGGTAATGGATGATAGTTGGGGTCGTGGTTCACACCATTTAGGGTGGTGAATTAGGTTGGTGGATAGGGGTGTGGTGACATGACGCTGGCATTTAGGGTGGTGATGGTCATTTGAGTCATGACCACACCACGTAGCCTTATTATTATTATTATTATTTATTTATTTAGTTATTTTGTATTTAATTTAAATATTTAATATTGAAATAATTAAAAAACGGTGGGTGTAGAGTTAACAAGTTAAACCATTCCTTGATGAATTGAAATAATTAAAAAAAATGGTGGGTGAGTTAGGCTACTCGGTATGGGTGAGGCTCATCCTTAGAGGATGACCCTCCACTTCAGTGTCACGTCATAGTCCTTGGAGGATGCTCCTCCAAGGATGAAACCAAGGAAATGGAGGATGAGCCTACCCCACTTTTTTTTTTTAGATTATATAACACATAATACTTACTTAAATAAATTAATAATAATAAATCAAATTCAGATTATTAAAAAAATAGTTGTTGAAATTAAAAAACAGAAAAGAATAGTTAATAAGAGTAAGGGGCTGTTTGGAGCCTCTGAATGGTCATTAAGAGACTACCTTTTAATGAAACCATTAAGAATTTTACCAATGAGAAGGTAGAAGAATATGACATGTGATGATTTACCATTCAGATGTTACCTCTTAACCATTCAGAGTTGGGGTTACCTCTTATTCATTCAGAGGTTTTAAACTATTAAAAGGTAACATCTAAATAGTTATTAAGAGGCTACCAAACAATCGTAAGGATTTGAAGTGGGTGGTGAAAGATAGCTAACAAAATGACAAGAGATATTAATAATATATTCATATATTTTCAACCCCATTTTCGTCTATATAAAAAATGGCATGATTTTGTCCCCACATGGCTTAATTTTTTGTCTTTTGTGCCTGTCTGCATCGTCCAACAACGATCACGACGACGACGTGCATGTGGAAATGGTGTTGAGGTCCGGCGATGGGTCAGGATAGGCCAAGCGAGCCCCACACCGAGTGGCCTTAGAGTTAACAAGTTAAACCCTTTTCTTAGAATGAGGTGGAGTAAAAAAAGAAAAAACGAGGGATGTGACGGTTATACATAGTTAAAAAAGGTTAAGATATACCTTAGACCATGGGGTATGGAATTGATAGTCTCTTTGGAGACCACCCGTCACGTCATCACGAGAGGAGGACCATCCTCTTGGGGACTACCCAAGGATGTGGAATACTACCAACTTTTAATAAAAAAATCAATATATTACTAAAGGAGAGAGAGAGAAAGGGGGCCCACCAAATTGAAACTCAGCCAACCAACCACCACGTCGCCTCCGTCTTGCAGAAGCCGTCGAGGACGCGAAGACCCACCGGGGGGCAGTGTGCGACGCCGGGGACGGACCGGGATGGGGACGACCCCCATACCCTTTGGTCTTAGAGCATTCTCATCCAATCCATCAAAACTTGTGAGGGTGAGTTTTTATATTGTAAAGGGTGTAAAAAGTGGTTGTGAGTAGAGGGGAGAGAAAATGTTACTGTTCATCTGTATATTTGGGGGGACACTGTTCACCCAGTATAATTTTTTTAATATATATTGAAAGTGCTTGTGAGTGAAGGAAAGAGAAAAATGTGATGATAATATTATTTAATTGAAAATGAGAGAGAAAAAATATTTGTTTTTAGTGAAAATATATTGATATAGAAGTTGTTTTTTAGTGGAATGATGTATAATTTGATGGATTGGATGAGAATGCTCTAAGAACTCAATCTCGAGTCCCGTTTTAAATAACATTGGGTTTTGGTTTTTAAATATGGAAAGATGTCAAAATCAATCGTTATATATGATTTTACTGAATTATTTTTTATAATTAGATATTCATTTTTGGTTAAAAATATATAGCTGAGTTAAGATATTAGGTTGCGAGGTATGAGGACCGTCCCCGCTTAGTTCTGGTCCGGCGCCACACCAAACACCGCCCCGACCCCCAGCTTCGTCGTCTCCGTTGACTTGGAGACGTTGGGGACACTCCACAAAAGGACAAAAATTGCCCAATTTCCCACATTTGACCGTTTAAAAAAAATAATTTCCATATTTAATAATAGCGGCCATATTTCAAATTTACCCCAAAATCCAACCAAATTTTATATAAATTCAACACTTTTACACCAATTTTCACCCACTACAACCCCATATCTCTCTCATATTTTTTAAACCTTCTTCCCTTTTTATAAAACATTCTTCTACAATGGATCCATTCAACCCGAACAACCCGAATCCAAACCCGAATGTATTTTCGGTGCCGGGGTACTATCCCACAATGGAACCGAACCCTTTCTCTCAATTTTCCACCACCGCTTTTGCGGGTTTCCAAAATTCCCCGACCGTTTTTTCGAGTACGCAACAAACTCAAGCCTTACACAACTTGATGATGCGTATCCCTTTTAACATGCAACCCGTTCAACCTTCCCAACCATCGCAACCCATTCAAACTTCTCAACCAATAGTTCCCGATGAAGATGTCGTTGAATTCGTTCCCGAGACCCAGCCGCAAACAACCGAACGAAAAAAAGGAAAGCAAGTTGCGGTTGACCAAAGCCAACCTTCGAAACCGAAGCCGAAACAGTGGACGCAGCTCGAGGAGTAAGCCTTAGCGAAGGCTTATATAGGCTCATCCACACACCCCGTTAAAGGTACGTAAAGTTAACTTGGAATTTTTTTTAGTATATACTTTTTAATATTAATTTTTTAATTTTTTGTAATATATATCTTTGTCGAATCTAGGTAACAATCAAACGGGTGAGGGGTCTTGGAAATCGCTGTTGGCGAAGTTTCTTGAGCTAATGGAACAAGGACCGTATCGAGATCTCGACTCGGTATCTTCGAAGTGGTGAAAGATGAGTGGGATCGTCAACCGGTTTTCGGAGGAATACAATAAAATATATACAAGTGGGCGTCGTAGTGGGATGAGCGACGAGGATGTTTTCAAAGCGGCATTAGAAAAATACAAGACGAACCATAAAACCGCGTTCCCACATGTTCGGGCTTGGGAAGTTATGCGAAAGGCCCCAAAGTGGGCGCCGGTTCCGAACGAGGTTGAGATGACAAAACGTCAAAAAACCTCGGAGACCGGTAGTTTTAGCGCCGGTGGCTCGGACACGAGATGTCACATTAATTTAAACGACGACGCCGAGTTTGACGAAGAAGGAACGTCCCACGGGCCGGGACAAATCAAAGAGGAACGTCCCACGGGCCGGGACAAATCAAAGAGGGAGGCGGCCTCAAAGAAAGAAAAGCAAAAGGTTAGCGTTTATGCCGCAATTTAAAACTTACACGGAGGTCACGGCCCAAAAGGCGAAGGCGAAGGAAACGGGCGGTCGAAGAAAGGGCACACGTGGCGGGAGAAAAGGTACGCGTGGCCAATGATAAGGTTCGGCTCAAAGAGTGGGAGATATTGACGATCGATGTTGATAATTATCCCGAACCAAAACGCTCCACTTTAAAGAAAATGCAAGAAGACATCATGAAGAAGCATCAAAGTAGATGATTTTTTTAAGTTTATGTAATGTTTTTTAATATTAATGAAAAAAACTAAACTAGTGGGGTATGATCATCCTCCCATTTCCATTATTTTTGTGTGATGGACCATCCTCAAAAGAACAATGACGTGGCGTCTAGGTGGTGGATCATCCTCCAAGAGAGGATGGACACCGCAACATCAGTAAATAGTAATAGTAAGCTTGCCTTTCTAAAGTAAAATTCCAAAACAACTAACAACTAACAACTTTTGACTTCAAGATTAGATATAAGAACTCCAAGATTCAAATATGTTTCACTATAGCATTTGCATAAAATAAAAGCTAGAGCAAAACACTTGGCTAATAACAAAGATAGGATGAAAAGATAATCAGTATTGAAAATCACAATCACATATCATGGCTTATAACTATTGGGTATTGTTACTTATAACATATCGGGTTCAGGGCACGTTTTGTATCGAGTATATCAATATATATGTTGGGATGCCAATTACCCAAAACTCACCTTAAACTCGTTTAAAATTGTATTGAAATATCAAATACTCAACTACATTTCTAATAATTGTTATAATTTCGAGTTTTTAACAAATTCGACATACTATTCATTATAATTTTTAAAATTATGTAATATAATATAATTGGTTTTAATATGGGTAAACGAATTTGGCCAATCGGATTTGGGTTATTTTTCCATCCCTAAACCAAAAACCAAAAACCTAAAACAATGAAAATGAAAGTTACTTTAAATTTCACACAATCCATGAACAATTGCTTTAATGTTTGAGTTGTTTTATATATTTGAGTTCTCTAAGGAGATCATTTCTAAAACAAGTTTATTTAACATGTAGTTGGTTTTTACTTTTTAATTGTGAACCCATCGTTTAAGAGAGCATATTGTCTTGCAAGTATTTTCTAAAAACCAAATGCTCTTATAAAAACTTCTCATAAGACCATGGATCCCCTATATCAAGAAGAATATGTACAACTTTTAATGTGCAAAAAGTACAAGTAATTATGGTATGATTGTTTGTAGAACAAAGAAAAAAAGGTTTATTTTTCACTTACCAACTGTATTAATCACCTCTTCATGAGCTTCCTTCATTTGGATAATAGGTGAGTGTGTGTGAAAGAGAGATGATATCAACTTGTGTATTTCGTAAGGCTAAAGGGTGTGGGGGTGATGGTTGGGACATGATTCGCCACGTAGGAACACCAATGAAAGGCTATACCACCCCCTTCTCTAATCCACCATGGTTTGCATGGATTAAACCATGGCAACCATGATCATCCTTTCCATTTTTCAAGTAATCTTTCATTTTTCTTTAGATAAAGATAAATTAAAATAAATAAGAGGATAGTGGTTTGGGTCATAACCACACCATTAAGGTAGTAGTTTTGATTGTGGGTTAAATGGCACTGACATGGAGGCTTATGGTGGTCATAAGGGTCATGACCACACCCTATAATATAATAACTATTATTATATTACATGTTATTAAAATCACCATATCCCTGTCATGGTACAACACTACAACGATTATATTTTGTTGTACAAGACTTATTGCAAAAGACAAAAGTTATTATAGCATGATTGAAAGTGAGATATATATATATATTTTTAAACTTGGAGAACGTGTAACTAGAAAACTCAAATTACCTTCTATTAATATATTACTAAGCAATAGGATTAAGTAAAACATAACTTCCGATATATAGGTAATTCTTAACAAGTTTAAGATTGCGAACAAGTAGAAGTTGAATTTGAATTCAAAACCTTTATAAAAAAGACTCAAATCTACCCTATTTAAAAATGAGTCATCTTGATATTGATATGGTAATAGAGCAAAAGATATTTTGTAAGTTCACGTATCATGACAATACACATGTTAGGGTATAACCATTAATGCATGCCTATATGCGACTTATAAGTCAATATTGGATGAAAATATCAGACATCAATAATAGTAGACAAGTTTAAATTTAGAATTAAATGTCATTGTTTGAGTAATTTTGTCAGTTTAGTCCAAAGGTTTAAAACATTTTCATTTTATTCCAGTTAGTTTTAAACGTTGTCATTTAGTCTACTAGGTTAACTTCATCTATTTTTTCTGTTAATGAGAAGGGCAATTCGATCACTTTACATGGCCGAATTGCCCTTTTAGTTAACATAATTACATAAAAAATGATCGAATTACCGTTCTAGTTAATATAAAAAATGGATGAAGTTAGTACAGTGGACTAAAACGGCAACATTTGAAACTATTTGGACTAAAATGTCAACGTTTTAAACCTGTGAACTAAACTAGCAAAATGACACAAACCACAAGGACTAAAATGACATTTAACTCTTAAATTATAGATAAATAACTTTCAAAATTACTAATAATCATTTTTGGCCTGATGGTCAAGAGAGAGGTGAAAAACTTTGCTTTTCTTGGAGGTTTTGTTTTCAAATCCAGATAAGGGAGAGATTTTAATACTAACTGCTAACCCGGTTAGCGACATCCTAACCGTAAACCGTTCAAAGAAAAAAAAAGTAACTTCCGAAATTATAATTTAATTGAAGAAGTCGCTTCCAGATTATGATTCAAAATACCAGTTAACATTTAATTTACAAGATCATACAAAGTACAACTTTTAATGTGCAAAGTACAAACAACTATTGCATGATTGTTTGCAAACACAAAGAAAACTTTACCTGTTGCCTCTTCTTGAGCCTCCTTCATTTGGTTAATGAAATGAAACAGGGAGATGAGGAGGATAGAAATACGATAATAATCTATGTGTTCATGTGGGTGTTGTTTCCTATGCTATTATCGCTATACGTATATATAGGAAAAAAGATATCATGTTTATCCAATTGTATTTGTGCAATATTTTAATATTTATATATATTATATAATAAAATAATTGTAAACGACATATATAAAGTTCTGTGGGACTAAGGGGCTGTTTGGTAACATCTAAACCAATAAGTGCTGAATGAATAAGAGGTCTGAATGAATAAGAGGTCTGAATGGGTAAGTGCTGAACCAGTAAAGTGCTGTTTGGTTGCACCTCTGAATGACTGTGTAAAATGACATTTTTACCCCCATACCTTCTTTACCTTAATACATGTTGAACCACCTATAAAAAAAAATAAAAAATAGAAGGCATCGTAATTGGCATCCATTATTCACTACACTACAAAACAAACCAACACCCTCATTCCCTACCAACATCATCAGCCGACACCCCTCTTTATCTAATCTCTCTCTAAACTCCGATCACCGGAGTAATGTCCGGCCGCCGCACGCCCTAACTCCTCCGCCCTCATCCACACCCGTTTCTCTCTCCCACCCGATGGCGGGTTTTTGTTACCGGCGAACACCCAACCCCCACCCCTGTGATACCCTCTGCACACCCACAAAACAGTTCTAGAACTCGAGAGAGAGAAGGCGGCGGAGGTGTTGACGGAGCGACAGGTGTTGATTGCGGTTGTGAAGGGGCGAATTGGAGGGGAGGCAAGGTGGAGGAGGGGCAGCGGGTGGGTGGCAGACTCCTTCAGCGATGGGTCAGACTCCTTCGGTGGTGAGGAGAGGGAGGCGGAGGTGTTGGTGATGAGAGGGTAGCAAGAGTCTTTTTTTCCATTCAGCATCCTCTTATTTCTGTATGGTACAGACTGAATGATACCATTAAGAGGCTGGCATTTTGCCAACCAAACAACCACACCTCTGTCCGAATAAGAGGGGAACCTCTTAATGAATCATTAAGAGGCTTGCCAAATAGCCCCTAAGTGTTAAAAACATGATAGGTCTCTTTTATTTCAAGATTAATAAATGGTTTATTAGATCACTTTTTTAACCGGTAACCAAGAACATATATCTCACAACAAAACCAAAATATAGTGAGTTGTAGCAAGATATATACATAATTAAAAAAGTCAAAAAAAAAAAAAAAAGATTGCACCAGCCATTCCGATCTAACAACGTGATCGGCACTTTTATGATAATTTGTTAGAAGTCCGATTAGATTACCTGTTAAACTAATTTTAGGTTTTCTAATTTAAGGTAAAGCAAAAATATAGTTCAAACATTGTGAATAATAGGCAAAAAGGCAAGTAGAATTTACAAAACGTTTTAAATATGGTCATTTACATCATATTCGGTATTCACTTTATCTTTCCAGTTTTAAATTAAAGTTAACTAGTGGGATTTCTCACACAACAATGCGAGATGCCGGTTAGTATCAATTTGATACGATTATATCATAATGTATAACAATCGAAAGTGAAAACCCTCAAAAAAATAAAATTGTGATACCCCAAAAGGTTATACATAAAAACATATATCAATATCAGTTTTAATTATACCAGTAGCCCAGTACCGATCTCAGCATGAGTTCGGTATGTCAGTGTATCAATATACATGTTAGGTTCGAGTTACAAGGTTTGTGATTATGAAACAGTTTAAACTTAAATAATATTGAATTGTATAACAAAAGCTAAATAATCATAAACGAGAAGTTATCATAAAAAATTGTATTTAAACTATAATCCAACGATTACAAATGTTTGACAAAAGATTGACTGTGACAACTGTCAAATTTGCGTGCGTCCGTGCAATTATTAGATAATGATTAATGCTTAATGACTGTGCTGAATTACAATTAATGACTTGAATTGATTTCTGATTATTGCCATATGCATATATGTGCATCACATATTCCTTAATGTTATATCATTATTGCATGAGGACCTTATTTGATGCACGAAACACAGTTAGCACAGTTATCAGACAAACCGGGAAAAATGCTGACGGAGTTCAGTAGATAGACAAACATTGTATTGAGACACAGAATGAGCCAGAAACCAAGTATTACACTAGTATAGTGTGTAGGAAAGTAAGGATCACAAACTGCCTTCCTAGTGATAGTTTAAGTGCCGGAAAGTGCCTAAAACATACACAAACTGCAGAATTCTGCAGAAATTCAGCAAATTCAACATTTAAACACATTTATATCATGCATAAATATGGTTAAATGGTCCTGAATGCTATCCTAAGTGTTGGGAATCGAAACTGTCATAAAAGGGTACATAAAGCACACTAAACTGCATAGTTTAGCACCTTAACGAACCGGTAACCAACCGAATAACCGGACACTACCCGAAACACCAAATTCTCACTAGAAGCATTGTTTTAACATTACCAAGCTAGTTATGGTCCCCGAACATCATAACACACTATATAAACATGTAACAACTAAACACCTAACTAAACACTTGAAATCTAACCATAATCTAACTAGTTAGTTAGCACCTAGCCTAAGACCCCCTGTAATAACCCTAAATTTAAAAATCATTATTCTAAAAATAAAAGAATAATAATAAAATCTTATAATCCATCTTTCTGTATATCAACCAAAACTATTATTAGTATTTATAAATTACTCACTAGGAAACCCTAATTAAGACACCCAAGTGATTCTACACCAACCTTAAAATTTTCAGAATTTTCAGAATCAGGATTAGGGCCCCTAAAACTCAGGGGGGGTATTACCCACTTGACAATTATCCTAATAACTTGCGGCCGAAGTTGAAGTTTTAAAAACTGTCGACTCACCTAGGCTAGTCCCACACGTGGCCACCATATACGAAATTCATGACCCTTACGGACCGTAAGCATTATTTGTTACGGTCCGTAAGCAAGGGCAAAATTTGACTATAAATAGAGGACATTGGCACTTGAATCTGGGCGCTGAAACGACGAAAGAATTCGTATTATACTTCGAGTTATCGTCTGATTACTTCAATTAAAACACACGAAACACTAATTAAGTATAGCGGGGTGCTGCAGAACAGGGTAATAACTCGATCGCTATTACGATTCATTGTCCGATCGATCAATATATCCAATGGATGTTTAAGTGCTGCCCACATTAGGGTTATACTTTGTCGTTCGTCATTAATTCGATGAATGAGTTTAAGTATCGTACTTTGTCGTTCGTCGTTAATTCGATGGATGAGTTTAAGTATCGTACTTTGTCGTTCATCGTTAATTCGATGGATGAGTTTAAGTATCGTACTTTGTCGTTCGTCGTTAATTCGATGGATGTTTAAGTATCGCACTTTGTCGTTCGTTGTGAGAATTTGATCTCGTGAGTTATCGTAAATGCTGTATTAAGTTACTAACCTAGTTTGTGTGCATGTTATTTAAATTAGGTTAAAAGACTAATCAGTAGTCTAAAACTCTGCCGTATAAATCTAAAATATTAGCACAAGGTAGCTTCACTTTGGAATTATTAAGGTACGGATCCTTACCCCACTTCTTATTGCTTCATATTCAAATTGTTATAAAATCCATTAAATTCGTACACTCTTCACGTCTTTGATTATCGATTCATTTGACAGTCCGTTGAATTCATATTCTAAACTTTGAATTTAGCTTTCATGACATGCGATAGTTTTCTGTTAAGTTGTACTCATTATCGCATGTTCAAATATAAGTTACGTTTTGTTATGAAAGTATTTTGATAAGTTATGTAAATAAGACCATTTGTACTCTGATACCCTGAGTATCGCTTCTCGTGGAGTGTCCCACGAGCATGTTGTTGCGGCATCGACATCATGTGCTCTATCCGTGACGGAGAGATCAGTTCACGGCGTCTCTTAAGTACAAGTGTGGTACATATAAGCTATTAGGAGGCGTATGGATCGATCCTAGGATTTAAGTATAAGGAGGTGGATAACGGGTATGCCAATTCGCCATCTCATGTGATAATTATGCAGGAGTAGCTACCTGTGTATTGTCACGTTTTAAGTTTGCTCATGGGTACATCCGTAAGATATGATTATGAAAATTCGTTAATTGCATCAAGTTTCATCCAAATAAAGCGTTATTTGTTATTTGAGCCTAATATTCCGTACTGAGCATTCGGCTCATTCCGTAAATTGTTGTGTATACAGGTCAGCAGGTTACTTTGGGCGGGAAAGAGAGAGAAGAATAAAGCCTAGGAATAAATCTGAAGATGTTAATTAATCAAGTCAAATATGTTCGCTTGTATATAAACCTTAAGTTTAGTAGTCATGTGGTTGTATCCTTGTCCAATAAATAAATAAAGGAAATTATGACTTTTGTTTATGATACTGTTATTGTGACACGTCAGCCCTTCCGGGTTGGGGTGTTACAGCTATGGTATCAGAGCAAAGGCTCTTTCCTGTAGAAAACTTGAAGATAGTAATAAAAACCTGTGAGGAATGGGTAGATATCTATGATAGGATTCAACTTGGTCTCTTATTTGGTTTAATTCCTATTTCTATTCGTATAGATATGCCTCCTCGTCGTCCGCTACGTAGGAGTACTCGTACTAATCATGTGCGAAACAATACTTCTTCGAATGAGACTCCAGTTGATCCAAGCGTAATTAATGCTATCAACCAGGCTGTTGCCGGGTTGCTTCCAAACCTTGTTGCTCAAACAGCTGAGGCCGTTATTCAACAAACTCGTCATCCAGAACGTAATAACACGAATCCAATTTCTGGTGAAGAAATTCGTTAGAATACCACGAACAATACTAATTATAGTATAGACATATGGATTAGTAAATTCCAAAAACAAAAGCCGAAATCCTTTAGTCACGCTAATAATCCAGTCGAAGCAAGGAACTGGATAGCTCATGTTGAAAAGATCTTCGGAGTTCTTGGAGTTCCGGAGCAATACAAAGTTAGATTGGCTACCTACAAACTCGAAGATGACGCACAAACTTGGTGGGAAGGATATAGGCAAGTCAAAGGAGGGGATGATTTTGACGCTAATCTTTCATGGGTCGACTTTCGTAACATCTTTTACGACAAGTATTTTTCGACCGCTGATAAAGAAACTTATATCAGGGAGTATGCAGTAATTCGACAGGGGAGTGATGAACCAGCCTCTGAGTTCATTACTCGATTTGCAAGGTTGGCTAGTATTGTAGGAGATGTTGCAGGATCAGCAGAAGCCCAGGCAGAGAAATGCAAGTGGGCAGTCAATGATCGAATTCGGAAGTCGATCATGTACATGAAATTTAAGGATATCACTGAAGTTGCCGATGCAATCAAAACTTTTGAGTTCGAAAGGAAAGAATTTTTATCTCGAACTGGGGATAATAAGAAGAGAAATAGGGAAGGACAATTTAAGCAGGAAATCGGCCAATCATCCACTACGCCACAACATCAAGATCGCAAAGTGCAAGGAAATCAAAACTCTGGAAATCAGGCACGTCCATGGCAACCTAGACTGCAAAACCCGAGACCTGCTCAAAACCAGATTCAGTTGTATGCAGAACCTATTAGAGCTCAACCACTGAATCAACATGTAAACCCAAATCAAATTACATATCCTCTATGTAATATTTGTGGTAAGAGACATCAAGGCGTATGTCACCGGAGTACAGGAGCATGCTTTAGATGTGGCCAAACTGGACATATGATCAAGGAGTGTACAAAGAAATATACTAAGAAGAATAACCGACCAAACGTTGCACCACCCAATGTTGGAGGAAGAGCTTTCACACTTTCTGCTACTGATGCTGCTAATGTCCCAGGTACTGTGTCGGGAACCCTTCAGCTTGGTAAACATAGTATCTATGTGTTATTCGACACAGGAGCGACTCATTCTTTAGTATCCCATTCGTTTACTAAGTACCTTCCGATAAGACCAACTCTCTTAAATCATACTTTAACCATTTCCACTCCCATGGAAAATTCATCCGTAATCACTTACGTATATAAAGATTGTCCGATCCGTATTGAATCTATTGTGTGTAAGGCAGACCTATTTCCAATACATATGTGTGACTTTGATGTTATTCTAGGGATAGATTGGTTGTCTCGTCATCGCGTAACTATAGATTGTCATTTCCGCCGTGTCATTTTCGGTGATCTTCATCATCCTGATATTATATATCAGGGAATTCAAGCTCATAAATCTCTTAAAATTATCTCTGCGCTTAAGGCTCGAAAATTCTTATCAAACGGTTGTGCTGGATTCCTAGCATCTATTAAGGATACTTCTGTTAGTGTTAAGAGTATCGATAGCCACTCCGTTGTTCGTGAATATCCTGATGTATTTCCAGATGAACTTCCGGGATTACCACCCGACCGTCAGGTAGAATTCACCATCGACTTGATCCCTGGTGCCGAACCTATTTCTAAAGCTCCATACCGTATGGCTCCAATGGAACTGAAGGAGTTGAAGGAACAATTGCAAGAATTGTTAGATCTAGGATTCATAAGACCCAGTGTTTCACCTTGGGGTGCTCCGGTCTTATTTGTGAAGAAAAAAGACGGTAGTATGCGTTTATGTATTGACTACCGAGAGCTGAACAAGATTACTATTCGTAATCAGTATCCTCTGCCTCGCATTGATGATCTCTTTGATCAACTTCAGGGGGCTCAGTTCTTCTCAAAAATTGACCTGAGGTCCGGGTACCATCAGCTAAAGATCAAGAATGATGATGTTCCCAAGACAGCCTTTCGTACTAGATATGGTCATTACGAATTTTTGGTTATGCCCTTTGGGTTAACTAATGCACCTGCAGTCTTCATGGATTTGATGAATCACGTATTTCACCAATTCCTAGACAAATTCGTTATTGTATTTATCGATGATATTCTGGTGTATTCTAAGAGTCGCGAAGAACATGAAACACATCTACATACGGTACTTGGAACCTTGCGGCATGAGAAGTTGTACGCGAAGTTTTCCAAATGTGACTTTTGGCTTAGCCAAGTGGCATTTCTAGGTCATGTCATATCAGCAGAGGGAATTATGGTAGACCCAACAAAGGTTGAAGCTATTACAAAATGTCCAAGACCTACTTCTGTTACCGAAATACGAAGTTTCTTAGGTCTTGCTGGCTATTACCGAAGATTTGTTGAAAGATTCTCGGTAATTGCTTTACCACTCACAAAACTCCTAAGGAAAGGGGTGAAGTACTCATGGAATGAGGAACAAGAGAAAAACTTTGAAGAATTGAAGAAACGACTCGTATCCTCTCCGATACTCGCTCTCCCTTCTGGATCAGGAGGTTACCAAGTCTACAGTCATGCCTCAAAGAAAGGATTAGGTTGTGTGCTAATGCAACATGGGAAGGTTATCGCTTATGCCTCCCGTCAGTTGAAGCCTTATGAAGTTAACTACCCTACACATGATTTAGAATTAGCCGCAGTCATCTTTGCACTTAAAATTTGGCGACACTATCTGTATGGTGAGAGTTGTGACATCTTTACCGACCACAAGAGCCTCAAATACATATTTACGCAGAAGGAGCTAAATATGAGGCAAAGAAGGTGGTTAGAACTTTTAAAAGATTACGACGCAAATATTCAATACCATCCAGGCAAAGCCAATGTTGTAGCTGACGCATTGAGCCGAAAGAATTCCGGGACTATATCTTGCTTACAAATTCAGCCTCGTATTAGAAGGGATCTCGAAAGAATGAACATTTGGCTTCAGGTTAGTAAATCTGATGGATATCTAGCTAGAATGCAGATTGAACCCGACCTCATATCACGGATCAAAGATGTACAAAAGCAAGATGGAGAACTTTGGGCAATTGTGCAAAATCTTGAGGTAGGTAAGCAATCTGAATTTAGTATAGACCATCATGGGGTGATTTGGTGCGGTAAAAGACTTTGTGTACCCGATGACTCCAGCCTTCGTGAGTCATTGTTAGCCGAAGCTCACAGCTCACCATTTTCAATTCACCCAGGATCTACTAAGATGTATAGAGATTTAAGACAGAACTTTTGGTGGAATGGCATGAAGGAAGACGTTGCTCGATACGTAAGTAAATGTCTCACTTGCCAACAAGTGAAAATTGAACACAAACGAGCAAGCGGTCTGTTGCAGCCATTGGATATTCCCATATGGAAGTGGGATGAGATCACAATGGATTTTGTTACTGGTTTACCTAAGACATTCAAGAAGAATGATGTTGTATGGGTTGTTGTCGATAGATTATCGAAGTCAGCACATTTTCTACCAATTCAGCAAGGATTTTCGGTTAATAAGTTATCCGAAATATTTCTTCAAGAAATTATTCGACTCCATGGCACACCATCTTCCATTGTTTCCGATAGAGACCCACGTTTCACCTCACGATTTTGGAAAGGTTTTCAGGCAGCTTGGGGTACACGACTGAAGTTTAGTACGACTTTCCATCCACAAACAGATGGGCAGTCGGAACGCACGATTCAGACCTTGGAAGACATGCTCCGAGCATGTGCACTTGAATGGTCTGGAAACTGGGATGAATATCTATGCCTTGTTGAGTTAGCTTACAAAAATAGTTGGCAAGCAAGTATTGGCATGGCACCTTTTGAGCTTTTGTACGGTCGGAAATGTCGAGCACCGATATGCTGGGATGAAGTTGGAGAAAAGATTATTGAAGGGCCAGAATTAGTTCAGATTACAAATGAAAAAGTCATTATGGCCCGAGAAAAACTGAAAGAAGCTCAGAGCAGACAAAAGAGCTATGCAGATCAAGATAGACGACCACTCGAATTTAAAATTGGAGACCACGTTTTCTTAAAGGTATCACCTTGGCGTGGCGTTCGTAGATTTGGAATTAAAGGGAAGCTTAGTCCCCGTTTCATCGGTCCTTTTGAAATCCTTGAAAGAGTTGGAGAAGTGTCATATCGACTGGCGTTACCGCCTCAACTCTCTCACGTTCATAACGTTTTTCATGTCTCCTCGTTAAGAGGATATAATTATCATCCACTTCATGTCATTAGTTATCCGTTACTTACAATTCACGAGGATTTGTCCTACGAAGAGGAGCCAGAAGCCATTTTAGATCGTCAAGAAAGGGTTTTGCGTAGGAAAGTAATTCCGTTTGTTAAAATCCTCTGGAAAAATCACTCTGAACGCGAAGCAACATGGGAATCTGAAGAATCAATTCGTTCTCTATACCCTAATCTATTCTCGCAATAGAATTTTAGTCGAGTAACGGTAAATCTTGCTCTTTGATATATGTTCATTTGTTTCTGTTTACGGTCATTTATGCTTTACCTTATGTGAATATATCTTAGCTATGACTAAGCATATCTATGTAGGAAATATCAGTACCAATAGTCACTTTAGTATCTGTAAGTCTCTATTGACTTTTCGTACGATAAGATATTTTATTAAGATGCGTTATAGGAGGACCATTAGGGCACATATATAAGGTAATTGACAAGTATAGTCATGACCTTAGTTATGAATTTCAGATACACATGTGTGGTTAGGAGATTCTGGTTATATAAGTTAGTAACTCTGCTATGAAAGTTTCGTTTCTGTTACTTATGCGATATGTTTGAAAAAATTTCGAGGACGAAATTTCTTTTAAGGGGGTAATAGTTGTAATAACCCTAAATTTAAAAATCATTATTCTAAAAATAAAAGAATAATAATAAAATCTTATAATCCATATTTCTGTATATCAACCAAAACTATTATTAGTATTTATAAATTACTCACTAGGAAACCCTAATTAAGACACCCAAGTGATTCTACACCAACCCTAAAATTTTCAGAATTTTCAGAATCAGGATTAGGGCCCCTAAAACTCAGGGGGGGTATTACCCACTTGACAATTATCCTAATAACTTGCGGCCGAAGTTGAAGTTTTAAAAACTGTCGACTCACCTAGGCTAGTCCCACACGTGGCCACCATATACGAAATTCATGACCCTTACGGACCGTAAGCATTATTTGTTACGGTCCGTAAGCAAGGGCAAAATTTGACTATAAATAGAGGACATTGGCACTTGAATCTGGGCGCTGAAACGACGAAAGAATTCGTATTATACTTCGAGTTATCGTCTGATTACTTCAATTAACACACACGAAACACTAATTAAGTATAGCGGGGTGCTGCAGAACAGGGTAATAACTCGATCGCTATTACGATTCATTGTCCGATCGATCAATATATCCAATGGATGTTTAAGTGCTGCCCACATTAGGGTTATACTTTGTCGTTCGTCATTAATTCGATGAATGAGTTTAAGTATCGTACTTTGTCGTTCGTCGTTAATTCGATGGATGAGTTTAAGTATCGTACTTTGTCGTTCGTCGTTAATTCAATGGATGAGTTTAAGTATCGTACTTTGTCGTTCGTCGTTAATTCGATGGATGTTTAAGTATCGCACTTTGTCGTTCGTTGTGAGAATTTGATCTCGTGAGTTATCGTAAATGCTGTATTAAGTTACTAACCTAGTTTGTGTGCATGTTATTTAAATTAGGTTAAAAGACTAATCAGTAGTCTAAAACTCTGCCGTATAAATCTAAAATATTAGCACAAGGTAGCTTCACTTTGGAATTATTAAGGTACGGATCCTTACCCCACTTCTTATTGCTTCATATTCAAATTGTTATAAAATCCATTAAATTCGTACACTCTTCACGTCTTTGATTATCGATTCATTTGACAGTCCGTTGAATTCATATTCTAAACTTTGAATTTAGCTTTCATGACATGCGATAGTTTTCTGTTAAGTTGTACTCATTATCGCATGTTCAAATATAAGTTACGTTTTGTTATGAAAGTATTTTGATAAGTTATGTAAATAAGACCATTTGTACTCTGATACCCTGAGTATCGCTTCTCGTGGAGTGTCCCACGAGCATGTTGTTGCGGCATCGACATCATGTGCTCTATCCGTGACGGAGAGATCAGTTCACGGCGTCTCTTAAGTACAAGTGTGGTACATATAAGCTATTAGGAGGCGTATGGATCGATCCTAGGATTTAAGTATAAGGAGGTGGATAACGGGTATGCCAATTCGCCATCTCATGTGATAATTATGCAGGAGTAGCTACCTGTGTATTGTCACGTTTTAAGTTTGCTCATGGGTACATCCGTAAGATATGATTATGAAAATTCGTTAATTGCATCAAGTTTCATCCAAATAAAGCGTTATTTGTTATTTGAGCCTAATATTCCGTACTGAGCATTCGGCTCATTCCGTAAATTGTTGTGTATACAGGTCAGCAGGTTACTTTGGGCGGGAAAGAGAGAGAAGAATAAAGCCTAGGAATAAATCTGAAGATGTTAATTAATCAAGTCAAATATGTTCGCTTGTATATAAACCTTAAGTTTAGTAGTCGTGTGGTTGTATCCTTGTCCAATAAATAAATAAAGGAAATTATGACTTTTGTTTATGATACTGTTATTGTGACACGTCAGCCCTTCCGGATTGGGGTGTTAAACCCCCCACCTATAATCGGCTAGACAAGCATGGCCCACTCAAGAATTTATTTTGTTAATTTATTAGATCTTGTTTATACTTTACTAAACATATTATCCATTAGATGTAAGGAAGATGGAAGTTTATAAGTGAAACCACTAGGATATAACTCTCATTCTTTCACAAACCAACACAACACCATTTTCTTCTTCCCCTTCCCTCTAGTCTCGGCCGAGAACCCACACACACATATCCATCTTCATCTTTCAATTATCATCCATTCCATTACTATACAAAGGTGTTAGAAGGTGCATAAGGAATCTAGGAGCTTTCGGAAGTTCAAGGACCTTCACCATTTGCTTTTATCCACTTCATTTCTTCTCTTGATCATCCCTATTCTTGAGCTAGTGGTAAGAACATCATACACTCTATTTTACATCTATTTCAAGTGGTTAAAAGATGTTACATGTTGATTATTATGAAGAACACTAAGAATCACAAGAAAGAAACTTGAACATAAGCTTAAATTATGAAGAAATCTTGATGTATATGAGTTGTTATGCTTGTTGATTGTTGTTTATCCATGTATTTGTTGTTGATCATCATATGATCTTGCTAGATCATGATTAAAAACATAATTTAGCAAGATGAGAGGATGAAAATGTTGTAGGATCATAGATCATCCTAACATAAAGCATGACCTTGAAAGAATATAATGTGTTCTTGTAAAATAATGATCAAAGTAAGTTGTAATACTTGTAGATCTAAAATTTCATGGATGGTTTTTCAAGAAACTAAGTTAAAAATACAAGTTTTACTTAAACTTGGTTCTTACACAAATAAACCTTGTTTTTGGTGGTTAAACAAGTGTAGAAACTTATGTGAAACAAGAAAGATCCATGAAGAAACATTTTTGGTTAATATGATTGTAAGTTGTAAAGATCTATTTTCTTTAAAATTAATGTTTTTAAAGAATCAACCACACTTCAAAGGGTAACAAGACTCACTAAATACCCTAGTAAGTTACTACAAATTTTTACAAATATTCAAGTTCATGAAGTAGTAGTTTATGTTGTTAATGGCAAAAATTAGTAAGTGTAGAATGTTTATTGTTGATTGTTGGTTGATTGTGTTGATTTTACAAAAGAAAATGATATACCTTCAAGGTATGAAAACCTCCATTTTTAGGGGAAACTATGGCGAAATTTTTCTAAAAATTAAATACTTAGAAAATATTTGTAAACATACACTTACAAGTATATTTTAAACCATGGATTTTCACATAAACTCCGCCATAATTTTTGTTACAAAAATTATAAATATTGGAGGTTGGTTTTCATAAATAAAAGCGACTAAATATGTATTTAGGAAATATATATTTAGAAGTCACCATGTGTGTGATTATTTGTATATTATGTGTATTAGTTATATTATTTTAGGACTTGAAATAATATAACTCATCAAAATACCAAAAATTCCCATCCAAAATATTACCAAAATTCCAAGAAATAAATATACAAAGAATACACAAAATATTAGTGAAACCGAACTAAGGAATATAACTCACAAGAATATTCCAGAAATTTATTCACGAGTATATTTTGGTAAATAATATTTTGGACACCAAGGAAACAAAAATATGATTTTTACAATGATCACAAATTTATATCATATTTTGACAAGAAGAAAATATATTATTTTTGGAGTGAATAAAAATATGTATTTTCTTGGAAATATTAGAAGATATATTATTTTTGAAAGAAATATATATTTTCTCAAACAAACATCAAATATATTATTTTTGGGAGAAAAATAAGTTTATATATATATTTTCTAAGTTAGACTTGAAAATATATTATTTTTGGAAATATATATTAATGTGTAATCACAAAAAATACGTATTTTCGTACGTATAATTACACTCCGGAATACAACCCCATATAAATGACAAAATATACAAGTATGAGAATACGAATACAAGAACACCCATCCTTGGGAAGGAAATACATGTATAAATACTGGAAAAGTATCAAGTTAAAATATATTATTATTCCAAAATTTAATAAATATAATTTAAGTTAAAATATTTATTATTTTAACTAATAATTATAACTTGGAATAATATTGAATACACAAAGAAACGTAACTCAAAGACACTAATTAATACTAAGTCAAGGCATGGCCCGCTCGTCTAATGGACCTTAGTACGTTGTAGGTAGTCGTGTTTATCCGAAGAAGCTTGAGTTACTGTGATACGAAGACGCAAGACTGTGAGTTCATGTCCCCCCTTTTTTTAACTGTTTTCAGTTTTATAACTTCGGGGGTGAAGTACATGTTCCAAACTGTTTACAAACGTTTATATGTGGTATGGTTAGCTAAGGAAGGGTACTGCTAGATCATGTGAGTGGTGGGTATGACGCTTAAGACCATTAATCCTCGTTGTAGGACCAAGGGACATGAGTGATATATCTATTTGGGTGTAGCGAGCCCACACCCACGTGGACCGGGGTTTGGCCCATGAGGTGACTATGTCTTTAAACTGAAGCCGTGGCAAAATTCTGCTAGGATTGAGTCTTCCTGCATCACGTCACACATATTAATGGCCTTGCAAACCATTAATGATCTGTTTTCCTTATTGCTTTCATACCAGGGTTTTGACAAATGCATACTTGCTTATAATGATTACAAAGTTTATTCGAGCTCACACACTAGACACATGAACTCCCTCAACTTTTGTTGATGTTTTCAAACTACATGTATTTCAGGAAACTAAGTATGGATCTGGCGGGCGTTGAAGGTTTCAAGTGTTGTTTGGAATAAAAGATGTCATCCGGTGTCGAATGGTTATGGAGTGTGTATCCTATCCTGGATAGGATACACATTTCAAAGCTTAGTTTTCATTTGAGTCTTTTGAAAAGTCCTTATGGAACTTAAAACCTGTTGGTGTTGTACTTTAAACATGAAATCTGTGTTTTGGGATTTAAAACAATGTAGCATGTGATGATTTAGAAACTATCAATGGATGGACATCTTCGGTTTTATCATATAGTTGTTTGTTATGGTTGAATGCAATGATATTAAGCAAGTCACACATAATCACGCTTCCGCAAAAGTCAGGGTGTGACAGTTTGGTATCAGAGCTTCGATTGTAGCAAACTAGGGTTCCTTCTCGAGTCTAGACTACAATCATTAGGGCTCCCACTAAAATGTTTTTACAACATGTTTTCATTGCATACAGGAAACGCCCAGATCCAGGAAACAAACATTTTTTTTACAAAATAAAAAGACAAGAAACACAATGCATGGTTTATTTGTTGGTTTAGTCTGGGAGACTAGTTGGTTTAGTCTGGGAGACTAGTTGGTTTAGTCTGGGAGACTAGGAAGGATACATGATTTCATGATACATTGTCTTTGATTGCATACTAAATGGTAGTGGTTAATGTTATGGGTCATTTTCTGAGCGTATATATCCTGACTAATATCTTGCTTTTAATTGTTTGCTTGTGATCAGGATACTGGATCGGGATATTGGTAACATCCTGGGCGATATCCTGGTGTTAACTAAATAATCCACGTGCAGGTAAGAAGCTGTAGGTCACTAACGGTCAGATGGACTTCTTCTCCTTAAGACTCGGGCAAACCAGTTATTTGAGAGACGTTGAGCCCGAAAGACCAGGTCTACAACGTTCAAGTGGGGAATATCCGCCGGATCCCAGTTTAATAGGGTAGTTTGTTGCATTTATTTTACTATAAATAGATGGATCGGATCAGTTAAGGCACTCACATTTTTCCATTCGCACACTTTACTCTCTAGCTACTAGCAACCACTACACATAAACACTTGTATTCAAATTACATTGTAACACCTAGTTGATCCGCATCACATCCTGCACTGTATCCTGACATTTGAAGTAATAGAAGAACAAGGCAGCTGCGATTGTCAGCTCCCGAGGTTTTGTGCCGGCGATCTAAATTGATCAAGGGCTTTCCTCGTACATCACGTGTCAACCTTTACTTTTTTGCTCATTGTTTGATCACAGATACAGCTCTATATCCTGAGCCGTATCCTGAAACTGTTTTTGCAAATAACTTGAATAACATTTTTTCGACACTCATTTCTAGCACACTACCTCACTTAACTAATTTGATCACTTAATTGCTTCGGTAATTTTTGACCAAAACAATTTGGCGCCCACCGTGGGGTAAGTGGTGCTATTTTTGCTAAAAACTTTAGTAAAATCATTACTCGGTTTTCTATTGTCAAAACTTTTTGCTACATTGTTTTCAATGGCCTCGAGATCAAACATGAGCTCTTCCACCATGTCTGCTACAACCTCTGCAACAATTGGTTCGGTGCTTCCACCTCCTCCTCCACGAATGCAAACTTCTTCACACGCAACTGAAAGTCTTGTGGCTCGGGATGTTATCCCCGCTCCCAGCAACCAGGGACCTGGTCCTGTTTTGGCTTCTAATGATGAAATTCTGAATTTGTTTGGTAGTGTACAGGAACAGATGAGGCAGCAGCAGGAAACTAATCGGATGCTGATAAGAGAGATACAACTCTTGAAATCCGGCCCAAGTAGACCTGCTGAAGAAACTGTCACTCCTTTGCAGCCTAAAGCTTTGAACTTCAGTTCTGCAGTTTACACTGAAGATAACCAGGGGAATATCGTGCCAAGCCATTCTCAGAATCATACTCCTGAGATACCCTCCTCGGTCAGGTTTCAACTGTGAGGAGCTCAGGATATGCTTCAGGATATGGCCAGAATCCTCAGATCGGTAACATATCAAATAATAATACTCTTGCTACTAACAATAATGGGTCTTTGCAGGATGCAGGTATGACGTCAACATTTACTAGGGAGCTTCAGAAATTGAAGTACATGATATCCAGTGTACCTGGAGTGGTCCAGCCAATTCCGGAAGTATCCCAAGACAGCCACAGGATATCCCGCTTTGCATATCCTATCTGTGATGCTGAAATCCCAAAGAGATTTCAAACCCCCAACATGAAGCTGTATGATGGGAGTACGGATCCTGAAGAGCATATTGCCCAGTATAGGGAAAGAATGGAGATTAACCCTATCCCTCCGGAGCTCAAGGAAGCATGCTTGTGCAAGGGTTTCTGATCTATCCTGACAGGATCAGCCTTAAAATGGCTGTTAAATGTTCCTCCTCACTCAATTACTTCATTTGCTCATTTGGTTAATTTATTTAATAGTCAGTTTTCTTGCAGCCGGAGTTTTGAGAAACTAACCAGTGATCTTTACAGGATAACTCAAGGACCTCAGGAATCCTTGAGGGATTATGTGAACAAGTTTAGTCGGGAATCCTTGGATATCCCACATCTTGATGTTGCTACAGCTGTGCAGGCTTTTAAGATGGGGTTACAAAAGGATTCTCAGTTTTATCAGGATCTTGTAGTGAATCCCTGTAGGAATCTCGACGAAGCTCGTAACAGGGCCTTGAGATATATTCGCTTGGAAGACGACAAAAAGATGCAAGAGAGGATGAATTCTACCTCAACCTATGAATCAACCAACAGGAAATCAGAATCCTCGTATAAACCATATCGCTCTAAGCCATATGGCAGAAATGACAACAAGAAAGTGAATGCTGTTGAAGACGAGGATCCTGAAGAATATCCTGAATTGTCTGAATATTGCTTTTCTGTTAATATACCTGAGTTAATGTATGCTATGCAGGGTTTAGGAGACAAAGCTAGGTGGCCTCGAAAGAATCAACAAAAAGCTGATTGGAAGGATAAATCCAAATGGTGTGCCTTCCATGAAGACTTCGGACATGTGACCGAGGATTGCATTGCTCTAAGGAAAGAAATAAGCTACCTATTGAGCAAGGGGTATCTGAAGGATTTGCTGGGAAGAAAGAAGAATAAAGGGCAGGATCCTGAGAAGGATCCTGAACGGGCAGCATCACCCCCAGCAGATGCCAAAATAATTAACTTTATTTCAGGAGGATCCGACATTTGTGGGACTTCGTATTCTGCGGCCAAGAGACATGCAAAGGAGGTTAAGACTGAAAGGGGAGACAAACCAGCTAGGATGACTACCCTTACAATTGATAAAGTGATCACTTTCGACAGTGATGACAGGGATACTGTGCATGATCCTCACCATGATGCTCTAGTAATAACATTATATGTGGCTAACCATTTTGTACGCAGGATATTGGTAGATAATGGCAGCTCCGTCAACATAATCCAACTAGAGACTTTGAAAAGAATGAATGTATCTCCAATGGATATCACTTCGAAATCCACCGTGCTTGTTGGATTCAGTGGAGAGGCTAGAAACACAGTGGGAGAGATAAAGCTACCAGTATACATTGAAGGGGTCAACTCAATACAACGTTTCTGTGTGATGGATTACCTATCCTGCTATAACATAATATTGGGCAGGCCTTGGATCCATGATATGAAAGCCGTGCCATCAACTTATCATCAGTGCATCAAGATCCCTACCCCTTGGGGGGGGGGTTGTCAAGGTTGATAGTGATCAGCAGGAGGCGAAGGAATGTTACTCATCCTCAATGAAATCCTCAACCAAGCCTACTGCAGCATAGCAATTAAAGATGCGGGCCCAGGATATCATGGAGGCTTCAGAGCAGGATATGAAGAAAGTTATCCTGGATCATGATAATCCTGATATCTCGGTGCTCGTAGGAACCAATATCCCTCAGGATATTGAAGAACAATTAACTAACTTTTTGAAGTGCAGGATGTCAACATTTGCATGGAAGCATGAGGACATGACAGGTATATCCAAAGACATTATCACTCACAAGCTTGGAATTGACAGGTCATTCAAGCCTGTCTAGCAAAAAAGAAGGAAGTTTGCTCCTGAACGAAATACAATTATCCAAGAGGAAGTTGAAAGATTGTTGAAGTCCAAAATGATCAGAGAAGTCAAGTTTCCAAGATGGCTGGCTAATGTAGTTGTGGTACAGAAGAAAAATGGGAAATGGAGAGTCTGTGTAGATTACACGGACTTGAATAAGGCTTGTCCTAAAGACCCATTTCCTCTTCCTCATATTGATGCAATGGTGGATGCTACTGCCGGGCATGAGATGTTAACCTTCATGGATGCATCCTCAGGATTTTAGCAGATTCAAATAGAGCCTTCGGACCAGGAGGATACTGCCTTCATGACGCCAACATGTATTTATTGTTATACTGCTATGCCTTTCGGTTTGAAAAATGCAGGTGCAACATACCAGAGATTGGTAAACATGATGTTTAAAGACAAGCTGGGGGACACAATGGAGGTATACATTGATGATATGGTGGTAAAATCTAAAAAGGCTGAGGATCACCTCCAGGATATTAAGGGAGCATTTGATATCCTGGATCAGTACAACATGAAACTAAATCCTGCTAAGTGCCATTTCGGAGTGAGGGCAGGAAAGTTTCTAGGATATATGGTGACCAAAAGAGGAATAGAGGCAAGCCCGGAGCAGATTAAAGCCATCTTGGATATCAAATCAACTTCAAATATGAAGGATGTTCAACGGTTAACAGGCCGAGTAGCAGCGTTGAACATATTTATTTTAAGATCCTCGGAGAAGTGCAAGGAATTTTACGATATCCTCAAGAAGAATAAGAAATTCAAATGGGGAGCGAAACATGAAGCAACCTTGCAGGATTTGAAGCAGTATCTTTCAACCGCACCCTTATTGATGAAGCCTGAAGATGGCGAACCATTATCCCTGTATCTTGCAGTATTAGGGAATGCAGTAAGTGCTGTTTTGGTCAAGTATCACGAAGGTCAGCAGTATCCTGTCTATTATGTTAGTAAAAGTTTATTAGATGCTGAAACTAGATATTCTCATCTAGAAAAATTGATATTAGCCCTAGTTATGGCATCGATAAAACTTAGACATTATTTTGAAACACATAGGATTCATGTTAAAAGCAACTATCCTGTTAAAAACGTGCTTAGGAAACCCGAGATGTCAGGCAGGATGGCTAAGTGGTCAGTAAAATTAAGTGCCTATGATTTAGTTTATGAGCCTAGAAATGCCATAAAGTCTCAGGCTTTAGCTGACTTTGTGGCTGATTTCAGTAGTGACATTCAAAATGAAGTAGACTTAGAAGTACAACAGCTAGGAGAAAACTTAGAATGCTGGACATTATATACCGATGGTGCATCTAATGTAAGAGGTGTAGGCCTAGGTATACTACTAAAATCGCCACAGGGGGACATATTACCCAGGCTATTAGATGTGAATTTCCTACCACTAATAATGAAGCGGAATCTGAGGCTTTGATCGCAGGATTAGAATTGGCTAGAAACATGAATATTAAGAATTTGCAAGTATATGTTGATTCCTTGTTAATTACTAATCATTTTAATGGATCCTATGCAGTTAAAGGTGACAAGTTAATCGAGTACCTCGATATTCTCAAAAAATTAGCAGGATATTTCGATGTTTTTACACTTGAACAGGTACCGAGAGAGGAAAATGCTGAAGCTGATGCCCTGGCAAATCTGGGATCATCGGTCAGGATACTGGAAGGAACCCGAATACCAATATTACATATCTTATATCCTGCGATGAATCCTTAGGATAAGGCAGTAATAAGTATTCAGGATCCTGATGATGAGTATCCCGAGGAGGATCCTAAGTCCTGGACGGCTCCAATCATGAGATATCTCAAGGAAGGACACATCCCAAAGAATGAGAATCCTAAGGCCTTTAGAATGAAGGTATCACGATTTACTATTATAAATAATGTTTTGTATAAGAAATCCCTTGCAGGACTGTTATGGGTGAAATTCTGAACCCCTGTATCCTGGAAAATATCTTGGTTTATATCTTGGTTATGCAGTATCTGTTTACATCCGGGATGCTGGTTCAGGATATTGGTAATATCCTGAATGGTATCCTCGGGATTACTAATGGATTATGTGCAGGTACGTGGGATGGAAGCTGGCAACGTTCATAAGACTTATTCCGCGGAAGACTCGGTCCAAGTCGTTCAAATGAAGACGTTGAAGCCATATTACTCGGTCAATAACGTTCATAATGGAATATTCGGAGTACCCCATATTTGTAGGGATTATTGTTTGTAATTCATTACTATAAATAGGTGGGTATACCAGATCAAATAGGACATCACAATCACACTCGCTACACTCTAACACTTGCTCTCGAGCAATTCTCACTTTCATACAAAGGCATTGTAACACTTAGCGATCTGGTCTATATCCTGCACTGTATCCTGAAGTTTAAGCAATAAGAAGAACAAGGCAGCTGCGATTGTCAGCTCCCGAGGTTTTATGCCGGCGATCTAGATTGATCAAGGGCTTTCCTCGTACATCTCGTGTCATTTCCTTTACTTTTTGCTCATTGTTTGTTTGATCGTAGATACAACTCAATATCCTGAGCCGTATCCTGAATACTGATTTTCTAAATAACTCAACAAGCATATTTTCTACACACTTTCTAGCACACTACCTCACATTACTAATTTGATCACTAAATTGCTTCGGTAATTTTTGACCAAAACAATTTGGCGCCCACCGTGGGGCAAGTGGTGCTCTCTTTACTAAAATTTTTTGTCAAATCGCTAATCGGTTTTCTATTTTCAAAACTTTTTGTCACATTGTCCATAATGGCCTCAAGATCAAACATGAGTTCCTCTACTGTGTCTGCTATGACTTCTGCTACTACCGGTCCGGTGCTTCCACCACCTCCTCCAAGGATGCCAGCCTCTACACGACCTCAGGATATTATCCCTACCCGCAGTGTTCAGGAATCTGCTCCTGTTTTAGCTTCTAACGATGAAATTTTAACCTTATTTGGAAGTGTGCAGGAACAAATGAGGCAGCAACAGGAAACAAACCAAATGCTTTTAAGGGAAATACAACTCCTGAAGTCTGGCTCGAGCAGATCTGTTGAGGATATTGTCACTCCATTACACCCCAGAACGTTGAACTTCAGTTCAGCTGTGTATACTGAGGATAACAGGGGGAATATTGTGCCCAGCCTCCCTCAGAATCATACTCCTGAAATACCCTCCTCGGTCAGGACGTCGACCATAAGGAGCTCAGGATATGCTTCAGGATATGGGCAAAATCCTCCAACGGGTAACGTGTCAAATAATAATAATACTCATACTACTAACAATAGTGGATCTTTGCAGGATACAGGTGTGACATCAGCGCTTACTAGGGAACTTCAGAAGTTGAAGGACATGATATCAAGTGTACCCGGGGTGGTCCAGCCGATCCCGGAAGTGTCTCAAGACAGCCACAAGATATCTCGTTTTGCATATCCTATCTGTGATGCTGAGATCCCAAAGAGATTCCAAACCCCCAACATGAAGCTTTACGACGGAACAACGGATCCTGAGGAGCATATTGCTCAGTATAGGGAAAGGATGGAGATTAACCCTATCCCTCCGGATCTCAAGGAAGCATGCTTGTGCAAGGGTTTTGGTTCAACCTTGACAGGATCAGCCTTGAAATGGCTCTTGAATGTTCCTCCACATTCGATTACATCTTTTGCTCACTTAGTAAATTTATTTAATAGTCAGTTTTCTTGTAGTAGAAGCTTTGAAAAATTAACAAGTGATCTCTACAGGATAACACAGGGGCCTCAGGAATCCCTTAGGGATTATGTGAACAAGTTCAGCCGGGAATCATTAGACATTCCTCATCTTGATGTTGCAACAGCTGTGCAAGCTTTCAAGATGGGGCTGCAAAAAGATTCTCAATTTTATCAAGACCTTGTAATGAACCCATGCAGGAACTTGGATGAAGCTCGGAACAGGGCCCTAAGATATATTCGGTTGGAGGATGACAGAAAGATGCAAGAAAGGATGAAATCATCTAACACTTATGAGTCAACTAACAGGAAGTCAGAATCCTCATTCAAGTCATATCGGCCTAAGCCATATGGTAGAAATGAAAACAAGAGAGTGAATGCTGTCGAAGATGAGGATCCTAAAGAGTATCCTGAATTATCTGAATATTGCTTTTCTGTTAACAATCCTGAATTGATGTATGCCATGCAGGGTCTAGGGGACAAGGCTAGATGGCCTCGAAAGAATCAACAAAAAGCCGATTGAAAAGACAAATCAAAATGGTGCGCTTTCCACGAAGATTTCGGACATATGACTGAGGATTGCATCGCTCTAAGGAAAGAAATAAGCTATCTTCTAAGTAAGGGATATTTGAAAGATCTCTTAGGAAGAAAGAAGAATAAGGGTCAGGATACTGAGAAGGATCCTGAGCGAGCAGCATCACCTCCCGCGGATGCCAAGATAATCAACTTCATTTCGGGAGGATCCGACATTTGTGGGACTTCGTATTCGGTAGCAAAAAGGCATGCAAAAGAAGCTAAGGCCGAAAGGGGAGATAAACCTGTCAGGATGACTACACTCACAACATACAAAGTGATCACATTTGATGCTGATGACAGGGATACTGTCCAGGATCCTCACCATGATGCTCTGGTAATAACGTTATATGTGGCTAACCATTTTGTACGCAGGATATTGGTTGATAATGGCAGCTCCGTCAACACAATCCAACTAGAGACGCTTAAAAGAATGAATGTATCTCCAATGGATATCACTTGAAAGTCTACCGTGCTTGTTGGGTTCAGTGGAGAGGCTAGAAACACAGTGGGAGAGATAAAGTTGCCAGTGTACGTTGAAGGAGTCAACTCGATACAACGTTTCTGTGTGATGGATTCTCTATCCTGCTATAACATCATACTGGGAAGACCGTGGATTCACGATATGAAGGCTGTGCCATCAACATATCATCAATGCATCAAGATACCTACCCCTTGGGGAGTTGTCAAAGTTGATAGTGATCAGCAGGAGGCAAAAGAATGCTACTCATCCTCGATGAAATCCTCAACCAAACCTAGTGCAGCATAGCAATTAAGGACGCGGGCCCAGGATATCATGGAGGATCCGGAGCAGGATGTAAAGAAAATTATCTTGGACCAGGATAACCCTGATATTTCGGTGCTCGTAGGAACCAATATCCCTCAGGATATTGAAGGACAGTTAATTAACTTTTTGAAATGCAGGATGTCAACGTTTGCATGGAAGCATGAGGATATGACAGGCATATCCAAAGACGTCATCTCTCACAAGCTTGGAATTGATAAATCATTCAAGCCTGTTCAACAAAAAAGAAGGAAGTTTGCTCCTGAGCGGAATACGATTATTCAGGAGGAAGTTGAGAGATTATTGAAGTCCAGGATGATCAGAGAGGTTAAGTTCCCGAGGTGGCTAGCAAACGTGGTCGTGGTACAGAAGAAAAATGGGAAATGGAGAGTGTGTGTAGACTACACAGACTTGAACAAAGCTTGTCCTAAAGACCCATTTCCTCTTCCCCACATTGATGCAATGGTAGATGCCACTGCCGGGCATGAAATGCTGACCTTCATGGACGCATCCTCAGGATTTCAACAGATCCAAATGGAGCCTTCTGACCAGGAGGATACTGCCTTCATGACACCAATAGGTATTTATTGTTATACAGCTATGCCTTTTGGTTTGAAAAATGCAGGTGCAACATACCAAAGATTGGTAAACATGATGTTCAAAGACAAACTGGGGGACACCATGGAGGTGTACATCGACGATATGGTGGTAAAGTCAAAGAAAGCTCAGGATCACCTCCAGGATATTAAAGGAGCATTTGATATCTTGGATCAGTATAACATGAAGCTGAATCCTGCTAAGTGCCATTTTGGAGTAGGGGCAGGAAAATTCCTAGGATATATGGTGACCAAAAGAGGAATAGAAGCAAGCCCGGAGCAGATTAAAGCCATCTTGGATATTAAATCGCCCTTAAATATGAAGGATGTTCAACGATTAACAGGGCGAGTGGCAGCATTGAATAGATTTATCTCAAGATCTTCAGAAAAATGCAAAGATTTTTATGATATCCTGAAGAAGAACAAAAAATTCGAATGGGGTGAGAAGCATGAAGCAGCCCTACAGGATTTGAAACGATATCTCTCAACCGTACCTCTATTGATGAAACCTGAAAATGGTGAACCACTATCCCTATACCTTGCTGTATCAGGGAATGCTGTAAGTGCCGTTCTCATAAAAGACCACGAAGGTCAGCAATATCCTGTTTATTATGTTAGTAAAAGTTTGTTAGATGCTGAAACTAGGTACTCTCATTTAGAAAAATTAATACTAGCATTAGTTATGGCATCAACAAAACTTAGACATTACTTTGAGACACATAGGATACACGTTAAAACAAATTATCCTGTCAAAAATGTACTTAGGAAACCGGAAATGTCAGGTAGAATGGCTAAGTGGTCGGTAAATTTAAGTGCTTATGATTTAGTATATGAACCTAGGAGTGCCATAAAGTCTCAGGCTTTAGCTGACTTTGTGGCTGATTTTAGTAGTGACATTCAGGATGAGGTAGACCTAGAAGTTCAACAGTTAGGAGAATCTTCAGGATCCTGGACATTATATACTGATGGTGCATCTAATATAAGAGGAGTAGGATTAGGAATACTACTAAAATCGCCACAGGGGGACATATTACCCCAGGCTATTAGGTGTGAATTTCCTGCTACTAATAATGAAGCAGAGTATGAGGCTTTAATTGCAGGATTAGAGTTGGCTAAGAGCATGAGTATCAAAAATTTGCAAGTATATGTTGACTCTTTGTTAATTACTAACCATTTTAATGGATCCTATGCAGTTAAGGGTGAGAAATTAGTTGAATATCTTGATATTCTCAAAAAATTAGCAGGATATTTCGATGTTTTTACACTTGAACAGGTACCAAGGGAGGATAATGCTGAAGCGGATGCCTTAGCAAATTTGGGATCATCAATCAGGATACCTGAAGGGACCCAAATACCGATATTACATGTCCTATATCCTGCAACGAATCCTCAGGATAAAGAAGTAGCGGGTATTCGGGATCCTGAAGTGGAATATCCTGAACAGGATCCTAAATCCTGGACGGCTCCAATTGTGAGATATCTCAAAGAAGGACACATCCCCGGAAATGAAAATCCTAAGGCATTTAGGATGAAGGTATCACGATTCACTATTATAAATAATGTTTTATACAAGAAATCTCTTGCAGGACCGTATTTGAGGTGCTTGGAGGATCCTGAAGTCAAGGAAGTACTTCAGGATATACATGAAGGGGATTGTGGTAATCACATCGGGGGCAGATCATTGTTCTCGAAAGTATTAAGGACAGGCTATTATTGGCCAACAATGAGGAAAGATGCTGCAGAATATGCTCGAAGATGTGATGCATGTCAAAGACATAGTAACATACTACATCAACCAGCTGAACCATTATATCCTGTAGTTTCCCCTTGGCCATTCATGAAGTGGGGGATGGATATAGTAGGGAAGTTACCAAAAGCTCCGGGAGGAAAAGTCTTTATGTTAGCTATGACAGATTATTTCTCCAAGTGGGTTGAGGCTGAAGCATTTGTCCAAGTTAGAGACCAAGAAATAGTATCCTTCATAAAGAGGAATATCCTGACTAGGTTTGGAGTACCGGCTGAGATCATTTGTGATAATGGGTCCCAGTTTATAAGCAAAAGGACTACTGACTTTTGCAAAAGTTGGGGAATCAAAATGATCACATCTACTCCAGTACATCCTCAAGCGAATGGACAAGCTGAATCTTCAAACAAGATAATAGTCAATAACTTAAAGAAGAGACTTGGGGCCAAAAAAGGAAGATGGGCGGAAGAGTTACCCTTTGTTTTGTGGGCTGGTAGGACAACGGTAAAGAATGCAACCGGCTAAACCCCGTTTTCCTTGGTATTTGGAGCGGAGGCGATGATTCCAACAGAAATGACGATACCTACTGCAAGATCTATGCTGCAGGATCCTGAACAGAATCCTGAAATCTTATGTCAGGATTTGGATACTATAGACGAAAAAAGAGATGCAGCAAGGCTAAGGATAGCAGCATATCAACAAAGAATATCCAGAGCATATAATAAGAACATAAGGACTAGAAGATTTCGAGTTGGTGATTGGGTGCTAAGAAAGGCTTTTCAAAATACCACTAATCCTGCCGATGGCAAGCTAGCTCCGAAATGGGAAGGACCTTATGAAGTCAAGTCAGAAGCAGGGAAAGGAGCATATCGACTCAGGAATATGGAAGGGGATATGCTACCAAGATCCTGGAATGCAATACATTTGAAGCTCTATTTCAAGTAAGAGTAGAATTTATTTTCTATCTCGGAATGGTATGTATTCTATTTTTAAATATATTTGTTTATTGTCTTGAACCCAATACTGACTTAAGCATCGGAGGGGTGTTAGCCAAGCTAACACCCACCTTAGTTTACAATTGTTTTGCAGGATATGTTTCAGGATATAGCTCCAGGATATATACTCAGGATAAGTCGAAAGATTAGAGGATTGGCCCCCTCTCTCACGTTTAAGGGATCCTGGTCCCTTCAAAGGTTTAAAGGTATTCACCTTTCTTTCGAATTGGGTTTAAACACCTCGCCTGGAGCGCAAGTTATCTAGGTATAGTTCAAGGTAGCGGGACCAGTTCATGTAAAAGTGGCTGACAATTTCGTTACTGTTGGCTATATCCTGGATCCTAAAGGTATATGAGGATTGATCACCCTCTCTCACGAAAGAGTATTTTCATACTCTCAAAGGTTTAAAGGTTTTCACCTTTCTAAGGATTGGAGTTTATACACTCTCGCCTGTAGCGCATGAAATTTAGGGTTTATCCCCAGATATCAGGGTTTATCCCCAGGGTATTAAGGGTTTATCCCGAGTATGCTAAAGATTCATTTCAGGATGGCATGGGTTTTGCCCCAGGGTATGCGGAGTTTACTTAAATCAAGGTATAAATGCATTTGCGTTTCTGTGTCAAACACAGGGGACATAAATTATACTGCTCAAAGGATGGATCCAAGTTCACAAGTATGCACTGGGGACAAAACCTATAATGGAGAATTAAAATTGATTCTGTGAGAATCTCTGGTATGATCTCTCCTTTTTATTTGGCAATTTATAGGTTATATTTTAATATCCTCATCAAGATATCTTTCAGGATACCTTCCAGGATACATCTATAATTCATTCCTAAAAATGTACAAACCAAACAATTTTCGCAAGTAAAATTGGTATAGGAATGACAACAATAATAAGGTCAAAAGAGAAATTATATTATTAACATACCAAAAGATGTGCTCTTAGTTTCACCTCAAAACAAGGCCCATCCACTAAGAGCACTAATAGTTCATTGCCATATTTACACAACGGTTGAAGGCTTCATCTCAAACCGAGACCCATCCACCTTCAACTGTTGTATTGTTCAAAAAGCATGCAGGAAATGTAAATTGTTCAGGTGCAGAAAAGTAAAGTGCAGAAAAGTAAAATTGTTTATGGGACTACAAACCAACATTCAAATTCAAAAAGGTGGGCTCTGGCCTTGGCACGTATATCCGTCATCGCCCACCTAAATGCCCTCACACAGCGGCATCTCCTCCAACTTTCTCAGACTTCTCCGCACCAGCATCCTGACCAGCATCCTGCGCAGCATCCTGACCTATGTCCATCCCAGCATCAGCTCCAGCATCCTTCTTGTCTCCAGCCTGGACCACCACCTCTGCTGACTTAGAAGACTCACCGGCTTCAGCAGGAAATGGCACAGCTTTGCCCCCGAGCTCCTTTAACTTGGCCACCCAGGAGTCAACTGGCCAAGATGGACAAACAAGGCCCGTCTCCTTGGCCTCATAGGCCATCTTGATGCGTGCCTGTAACAGGGAGACGATAGCAGAAGCCTTGATTCCCTCCCGGAAATTGATCAAGGCCTGATCATGATCCATTTGAACGGTGGCAAGTTTGACCTCAGCGTCTTGGGTGACCTTCTTCAGCAGGCTTTCGTAGTGCCGAGTCTTCGCTTCAGCAATGGCACCTTGGTCAGCAACGGTGCTTTCGAGCTGTTTGATCCTGGCTTCATGGAGTGCCACGGTACCGCAAGCGTCATTGTACAAGTGGAGCAAATGCTGGAGGCCCTGCACGTCAATTACAGGTATAAAATTAGAATATATGTTGACCAAGATATCCTACCAGGATATCCTGTTAGGATATACGTGCAGGATATATGTGCAGGATATACATGAAGGATATGCGTCAGGATATTACCTTGTTAAGGAAGGATGTCATTGGCTCTAAGGAATCAGAGAAGCTGAGTTCGTCATAGGAGAACCCTTCTGAGCCTGGAGCACTGACTTCAAGACCCTTCATCTTTTTCGCTGTGGAAGCACGGGTTCTTGGATTGGCCTTGGGAGCCGGGAGTGGCTTGGAGCTGGTAGCAGCAGGAGTCTCCTTCTTGACTATGGCTGGAGTTGGATAGCTGTCGAGTTCATCAAGGTCTAGATAGACTGGGACTTTGCCGGAATCTGCACACAGGGAGTAAAAGTCTAAATCTCTCCTAAGAATATCAAATAAAAACATGTGTGTGCAGGATATTTTGCAGGATTCTTACCAGACATGTTTGCACTTGAAAGAGGGCTTGGAGTTGGTGGAGATGGATTAAAGCTTCTCTCTGTTTCTGAAAGCAATCTAATGGCGTCTATTCTCTTTTGAGAATCAGCAAGGGGAGGTGCGATCTTTCTGAAATCAGCTGCATACACAAACAGAAGAAATAAAATTCATTAGCTTAGGATATGAGACAGGATAAGAGACAGGATCATTTTTAAACCCTAAGTCCTACCCTTTCTTAACCATCTCATTGGATAATCCGTTCCACCAGGGATTGAATCCCTTTTCACAAAGAAAAACTTGGATTGCCAACCATCCTCGTTCCTGGTGGCACGAAGTATCAATGGGTCACCGGAAGTAGAATAAAATAGGAACCTAGATGAGCCATGGCATCTAAGCTTGTAGGCTAAAGGGAGATCATGGACGGAAAGGTCAGGTATGTGGTTTCTCTTGATTTGGTCAAGAACAGACAAAACACGCCAGAGCATTGGCATGGTTTGGCTGAAAGAAATTTTGGTGATATTAAAGAACTCGGTGATGAAGTCCGGAAAGGGGAATCGTAACCCTAAGGTAAAGGGGAAAGCATTGAAACAAATCCACTCGTTGGAAACCATATCTGACCGGATTTCTCTATCAAAGGGTCGGAATATAGTTCCTTCCGGAAAGATACCGGAGGATTTCAAGACTGACAGATGGGCACTTTCAAAGGTGCATGTTTCATTCTCCGGTTCTTGGAGAAGATTCTGTTGGATGAATGTGGGAGCCGAGTCGCCTGAACTGGACCTTGTTTGCCTAGGCATTTGGTCGCCTGAATTCTCGCCGGAGAAAGATAAAAGATGAATATGAAGATGAGGGAGAGAATATTACCTTTTTCTTGTCGATTGTGGTTAAAAAAGAAGATGAGGATGAGAAGATATAGGGCATGATGAGTAAATATAGGCCGGGTGGTTGAAAGCTGTCACATCAATAGTCTTATCTCTTAATTACCTCGGTCACCGTGAAAAATGTAACCGTTAGTGCAGGATATCAAACGGTAACATTTTTGGGGACAATTGTTATGGGTGAAATTCTGAACCCCTGTATCCTGGAAAATATCTTGGTTTATATCTTGGTTATGCAGTATCTGTTTACATCCGGGATGCTGGTTCAGGATATTGGTAATATCCTGAATGGTATCCTCGGGATTACTAATGGATTATGTGCAGGTACGTGGGATGGAAGCTGGAAACGTTCATAAGACTTATTCCGTGGAAGACTCGGTCCAAGTCGTTCAAATGAAGACGTTGAAGCCATATTACTCGGTCAATAACGTTCATAATGGAATATTCGGAGTACCCCATATTTGTAGGGATTATTGTTTGTAATTCATTACTATAAATAGGTGGGTATACCAGATCAAATAGGACATCACAATCACACTCGCTACACTCTAACACTTGCTCTCGAGCAATTCTCACTTTCATACAAAGGCATTGTAACACTTAGCGATCTGGTCTATATCCTGCACTGTATCCTGAAGTTTAAGCAATAAGAAGAACAAGGCAGCTGCGATTGTCAGCTCCCGAGGTTTTATGCCGGCGATCTAGATTGATCAAGGGCTTTCCTCGTACATCTCGTGTCATTTCCTTTACTTTTTGCTCATTGTTTGTTTGATCGTAGATACAGCTCAATATCCTGAGCCGTATCCTGAATACTGATTTTCTAAATAACTCAACAAGCATATTTTCTACACACTTTCTAGCACACTACCTCACATTACTAATTTGATCACTAAATTGCTTCGGTAATTTTTGACCAAAACAAGGACCATATCTGAGGTGCTTGGAGGACCCCGAAACCAAAGAAGTGCTCCAGGATATACACGAAGGGGATTGTGGTAACCATACTGGGGGCAGGTCGTTATTCTCAAAAGTATTAAGGACAGGATATTATTGGCCGACGATGAGAAAAGATGCCGCAGAATATGCTCGAAGATGTGACGCGTGTCAAAGACATAGTAACATATTACATTAGCCTGCTGAACCGCTGTATCCCATCGTTTCCCCTTGGCCGTTTATGAAATGGGGTATGGATATAGTGGGAAAGCTTCCAAAGGCTCCAGAAGGAAAGGTTTTCATGTTGGCAATGACGGATTATTTCTCCAAGTGGGTTGAAGCAGAAGCATTTGTTCAGGTTAGAGATCAAGAAGTGGTATCCTTCATAAAAAGGAATATCCTGACTAGGTTTGGAGTACCAGCTGAGATAATTTGTGACAATGGATCTTAATTCATAAGTAAAAGGACTAATGACTTTTGCAAGAGTTGGGGAATCAAAATGATCACGTCTACTCCGGTACATCCTCAAGCAAATGGACAAGCAGAATCCTCAAACAAGATAATTGTCAACAACTTGAAAAAGAGACTAGGAGCTAAGAAAGGAAGATGGGCAGAAGAATTACCCTTTGTTTTGTGGGCTGATAGGACAACGGTGAAGAGTGCAACTGGCGAAACCCCGTTTTCTTTGGTGTTTGGAGCAGAAGCGGTGATCCTGACAGAAATGGTGATACCTACAGCAAGATCCAACCTCAGGGATCCTGAGCAGAATCCTGAAGTCCTATGCCAGGAACTGGATACTATTGATGAGACAAGAGACGCTGCAAGGCTAAGGATGGCAACATATCAACAGAGGATATCTAAAGCATATAACAAGAATATAAGGACTAGAAGATTTCAAGTTGGAGATTGGGTATTGAGAAAGGCTTTTCAGAATACTACTAATCTTGCTGATGGAAAGTTGGCTCCAAAATGGGAAGGACCCTATGAAGTTGAATCAGAATCAGGAAAAGGAGCATACCGACTCAAGAATATGGAGGGGGATATGCTACCGAGATCCTGTAATGCTATACATCTAAAACTCTATTTCAAGTGAGTGTGGAATTTAAATTCTAACTCAGGACGGTATGGATTCTGTCTCTTTTATTAAATTTTGATATTATTTACTATTTTGAACCCATTACTGACTTAAGCATCGGAGGGGTGTTAGCCAGGCTAACACCCACCTTAGCTTACGATAGTTTTGCAGTATATGCTTCGGGATGTAGCACCAGGATACACATTCAGGATACTTTGGAAGATTAGAGGATTGGCCCCCTCTCTCATGTCTAAGGGATCCTGATCCCTTCACAGGTTTAAAGGTATTCACCTTTCTTCCGAATTGGGTTTAAACACCCCGCCTGGAGCGCAAGTTATTCGGGAATAGTTCAAGGTGGCGGGACCAGTTCATGTAAAAGTGGCTGACAATTTCGTTACTGTTGGCTATACTCTGAATCCTAAAGGTATATGAGGATTGATCACCCTCTCTAACGAAAGGGTATTTTCATACTCTCTAAGGTTTAAAGGTTTTCACCTTTCTAAGTCTTGGAGTTTATACACTCCCGCCTGTAGCGTATGAAAATTTGGGATTTTCCCCATGATACTAAGGATTTATCTCCCGTATATTTTGGGTTTTACCCCTGTAACATAAGAATTGTCTATACAATTGGAACTAGTGTTCAAAAATTTTCTAAGTGTTTGAGGACTTCATGCACAGGGGACATTCCATCTAAAGTAATTGTATGAAGCACCAAAGATCAAAGTTGGGCTAAACTGGGGACATCTTAGTAGGAGAAATCACAAAAGGGGTTGGAGTTTAATACTAGGGCTACACTCAATTTCTGGTATGATCTTTCCTTTGTGAACCTTACATGAATTGTTTAATTCTTATTAAGGATATATCTTTAGGATATGTCTTCGAAATGTGTTTTTGGGATACGTTTCGGGATATTTGATTGAAATATTTGGGAAATGATACTTGGATTGAAAATTAAACTCTGATCAAACAAGTGTTATCAAAACAGGTTTTAGAAAATAGACTATCTTTTATCCTTTGGAAGTTTTGTCTAAAATTGATTGAATTTTTAGAAATTCTTTTTGATAAAAGTTTTCGTAATATATCACTGAGTATATAATCAGGATATTTTGCAAAGCTAAAATCTACACTAAGAAATAGCAAGCCAATTGAAAGATGGTATTGTTTGAAATAAACAATACTAGTTGATAACCGAGGGCTTCATCCTAAAACTTAGGACCCATTCACCTTCGGCTATCAAGTTGTTTTAATACAGGAATGGAAACTGTTCATAGGACAAGAAGTAAAATTGTTCAAACATAGGCATAACTCTGAAATTTATGGAAAAAGAGTTCTAGGAGGCAGTGCCTTCTTTGTTCATGATATATTCAGCAACATCCGTCTTGGGATCAACCTCAGCATCCTTCTCAGCATCAGTTGGTTTTTCGACTGCCTTTGAAGATCCTTCAGCTGCAGCTTTAGCAGAAGTGCCACCGAGACTCCTTAGCTTTGTTTCTCAGGCATTGATGTCCCAAGAAGGGCATTCGAAGCCCAATGCTTTGGCTTCATGGGCCATCTTTAGCCTGGCCTGGAGAAGGGAAGTGACGACAGAACTCTTAAGGCTTTCCCGGTAGCTGACCATATCCCGTTCATGTTGAGCGTGGGCGGCGTCAAGATCGGCTTGGGCCTGGAGAGCTGTTTTGTTGAGGGCGGCCTGGTGTTCTTGGGTCATAACCTTGAACTTCTCCTTATAGTGCCGAGATTTGGCGGCTGCAATCATACCCTGATCAGAAATGGTAACCTCGGCTTTCTTCAACTTGGATTCAAGCGTCTTGTTGAGCCCACATGATTCTTGGTATAGATGAACCAGACGTTCAAGACCCTGCAAAATAAGAGGACATGTATTGGTTTTAATAAATACTTATAAGTGGTGTAAGGTGCAGGATATGGCTCAAGGATACTAACCTGGTTGAGAAAAGAAGTCATAAATCCGCTTGCTTCAATGAACCCGTGATTCTCATAAGGGAATGTATCAGAGATAACGGGAGAATCAGGCTCTTTCCTTTTACGAGAACTTGAACTCCGGGGCTTGGTAGCTGGCGAAGGCTTGGGGATGACGATAGCCTTGGAGCTGCTGGGCTTGGATGAGGCCGTAGCCTTGGGACTAGGTTCCTTCTTGATCTGGACCTGATCGGAATAACTGTCCAGCTCGTCGAGGTCAAAGACTTCAGGGATCTTGGCTGGTGCTTCGTAAAGGGAAAAGTCTTACATCTTTATTACCCTTCATTATATTATATTGCGCTAATTAATTATTTCAAAAGTAATCCTTACCAGACATTTCGGATGATGAGTATTGACTGGAACTCGGGATATGTGTGATAAAACTCCTGTCGCTTGCAGGTAGTTGGTAAACTGCTTTGATTCTTTTTTCTGATTCCGCAGTAGGGGGAGCTACTTCCTTAAAATTCACTGCAAAAGGATCAAATAAGAGGATATTAGCAAAAGATAAAAGTCTAGAGGTACCTGGGGATATTCATGATCCTACCGGTGGTTAACCACTCCACCGGAAGGCTAGCACCCTCATCAATGGAGTCTCGTTTGATGAAAAAGAACTTGCGCTGCCATCCGTCTTCGTTTTTGGTGAGTTTAAGAATAAGGGGTTTGTTGGAAGTTGAAAAGAGCAAAAACCGGCTAGAACCATGGGATCGGAGGCGGTAGGCGATTGGCATATCTTCGATACAAAGGTCGGGACAGTGAAGGTTTTTGATTTGGTTGAGTACGATTAATACCCTCTAGACCATGGGCATGGTTTGGGCAAAGGAAATACCGGTAGTCCGGAAGAATTGCATCATAAATCCGGGAAAAGAATATCGAAGACCTAGCGAGAAAGGGTATGCCGGGAAGCAGACCCAATCAGCAGAAGAAACGTCCGATCGAATTGACCAATCAAATGCTTTAAAGACCGTGCCATCGGGGAAAGCACCGGAAGCTCTCAAAGCCGCAATGTCTGCGTTATCAAAAGCACAGACCTCCTTCTTGGGATTTTTGAGAAGATTCTGCTGAATGAAGGTCTCGGATGATTCGCCGGTTTGAGAATAAGTTCTGGTAGCCATTGCAAGTAAAGGAAAAAAAAGATTGAAAGGAAATGAATAAGAAGTAGGGAATTACCTGGAGACTCCGTTGGAGATATATGCTTTTCAAACAAGAAGAGAGAAGATATAGGAGCATTGTGGATCTCCATCGAGTTAAAAGCGCGTTGGAAGTTATGGTGTAATCTTGACCGTCGTCTCGATTTAATTGCCTTGATTTACGAGATAGAATTTTTAAAATATATCCGTTGGATTGGTATACCAACAGATATATTTGGGGACAATTGTTATGGGTCATTTTCTGAGCGTATATATCCTGACTAATATCTTGCTTTTAATTGTTTGCTTGTGATCAGGATACTGGATTGGGATATTGGTAACATCCTGGGCGATATCCTGGTGTTAACTAAATAATCCACGTGCAGGTAAGAAGCTGTAGGTCACTAACGGTCAGATGGACTTCTTCTCCTTAAGACTTGGGCAAACCAGTTATTTTAGAGACGTTGAGCCCGAAAGACCAGGTCTACAACGTTCAAGTGGGGAATATCCGCCGGATCCCGGTTTAATAGGGTAGTTTGTTGCATTTCTTTTACTATAAATAGATGGATCGGATCAGTTAAGGCACTCACTTTTTTCCATTCGCACACTTTACTCTCTAGCTACTAGCAACCACTACACACAAACACTTGTATTCAAATTACATTGTAACACCTAGTTGATCCGCATCACATCCTGCACTGTATCCTGACATTTGAAGTAATAGAAGAACAAGGCAACTGTGATTGTCAGCTCCCGAGGTTTTGTGCCGGTGATCTAAATTGATCAAGGGCTTTCCTCGTACATCACGTGTCAACCTTTACTTTTTTGCACATTGTTTGATCACAGATACAACTCTATATCCTGAGCCGTATCCTGAAACTGTTTTTGCAAATAACTTGAATAACATTTTTTTGACACTCATTTCTAGCACACTACCTCACTTAACTAATTTGATCACTTAATTGCTTCGGTAATTTTTGACCAAAACAGTTAATATATGTGCATATATTGCGATTGTTTTGTTACAGACACTATGTCGTCGTTTGATAGCGGGTTGTCCGACGACCATGACCCATGGCAGTAGTCTCCGACTATGAGGTTATGCCAGAGCCGGAGATCTTCACATCAGAGAGTGACCCGGAGATGATGTCCGACGACGACGACTTGCAGCCATTCGCGTTGCCTGACTTTGGAGATGACTTACCGCTTGCTGATAGCATTCCAGACGAGGATCCTTTTGTTGTTCCCACCCCAGTCCATGATCATCTTATCATCAACCATCCCGATGGTGAGCATGTCGTGGCACCGACCCTCGCTCCCGTTCCTTTAGCGACCATTCCACTCGAGGATTTGCCTTTGGACGATTTGATTGGTGTTGACGTTGATTTGTTTGTTGATGGTCCTTCAGATGATGCCCATGGTGATGGAAAGCTAGATGGGGACGTTGTTGCCATTCCACTTTTTGAGATCCCTGTTATTGAGATTTCCTCTGACACTAGTTTACACTCTGTCTCAGATTCCTTTGAGTCTGTGACTTCTTCCGCCTTGCAGGCAGTTAGATTACGACGCTATGCCACTAATTCTGAGGATGATACAGCCATGTCAGCTGCACCATCTCCTCCACACGACCTCGAGCCTGGTCTTGAGCCAGATTTTGTTCCTGTTGATCAGCCTGATGATGCACCAGCTGATCCTGAGCCTTTACCTGATCATGACCCTATTCCTTTTGGCTTACCTGATATTGCACCCCTCATACCCGATCCAGTTCCTGCACCCATTGACCCTCCTGTTATTGAGCCAGTTATACCTCCACTTGCACCCGCACCTACTGATGTTGCTTCTTTTCACCCAGTGGAGTCTGATGTTCACCGTGTTGATCTACCTATTGCTTTCTTGCAGGACATACACGCACCCCGTCTAGGGGAAGGTACTTCAGGCCAGCAGCCTAGTCATGATCCCTATGCTTCAGCAGCTTTTCCACATGTGACAACTGTCAAAATTCCAGGTATCCGTACAACTATTAAACCCTGATTAGTGCTTAATGACTGTGCTGAATTACAATTAATGACTTGAACTGCTTTCTGATTACTGCTTTATACCTGCATGTGCATCACATATTTTAAATGACATGTCATTATTGCATGAGAGCTTACATGACTTAAATGATGCACGAAACACAGTTAGCACAGTTATCAGATAAATCAGGAAAATGCTGACAGAACTCAGTACATAGACAGACAGTGTGTTGAGACACCGAATGTGCTAGAAACCAAGTATCACACTCGTATAGTGTGTAGGAAAGTAAGGATCATAAAACTGCCTTCCTAGAGATAGTTTAAGTGCCGGAAAGTGCCTAAAACTCACATAAAGTGCTTAATTAAGCAAAAATCAACAATTTTCAGCATTTAAACAATCTAATATCATGCAGAAATATGGTTAAATGGTCCTGAATGCTTTCCTAAGTGTCGGGAATCAAAAGTGTCACAAAAGGGTACATAAAGCACACTAAACTGCGAAGTTTAGCACCTTAACGAACCGGTAACCAACCAAACAACCGGACACTACCCGAAACATCAAATTTGCACTAGAAGCACTGTTTTAACATTACCAAGCTAGTTATGGTCCCCGAACATCATAACACATCATAAATATCTAGTAACTAAAACCCTTAACTTATACTTGGATTTTAACCTAACTAACTAACTATTAGTTGAAACCTAGCCTACTACCCCCACCTAGTAATCGGCCAACATGGCCCCCATATATTGATTTGTTTTAAGTTTATAATAGATCCTTGTTGCTAACTTTAGAAATATATTATACAAGAGTTAAAGTTGTAAAATGGATTATAAGAATGCACCACATGATCATAACTTCATTTCTATCTTTCACCACTTCATACACACTCCTCTCTCCCTCTCTTGTGCTCTCGGCCGACCTCACCACCACCACCATCATCACCATCATTCATCCATCCTACAACCATTAAAAGCATATACAAAGGTGTTAGAGGTTACACAAAGGAGCTAGGAGCTTACGGAAGTTCAAGGACCTTGTTCATTTGCTTTTATCCACTTGTTTTATTCACTTGATCATCCCTAGCCTTGAGCTAGTGGTAAGAACCTTAATCTTGCTATTTTACATCTTATATTAGTTATTAAAAGATGTTACATAATGATGATCTTGAAGAACATGAAGAATATCAAGAATAAAACTTGAACATAAGCATGAATACATAAGAAATCTTAATGTTTATGTGTTGTAATACTTGTTGATTGTTGTTTATTCATTTATATGATGTAGATCATCATATGATCTTGCTAGATCATGATTAAAAACATAATCTAGCAAGATGAGAGAATGGAAATGTGGTAGGATGATAGATCATCCACACATAAAGCATGAACTTGAAAGAACATAATGTTTTCTTGTAAAATGATGATTAAAGTGAGTTGTTAATCATGTAAATCTAAGATTTCAAGGGTGATTTCTTAAGAAACCAAGTTAAGAATATAAGTGTTACTAAATCTTGGTTCTTACATAAACAAACCTTATTTTTGGTGGTTAATAAAGTGTAGAAGAATATGAGTAACAAGAAAAATCCATGAAGAAACATTTTTAGAAAATATAATCATAAGTTGTAAAGAGCCATTTTCTTTAAAAATGAAGTTTTTAAAGAATCAATCACACTTTAAAGGGTACCAAGACTTACTAAATACCCTAGTAAGTAACTACAAATTTTGTGAAATTTCAAGTTCATGAAGTATTAGATTATGCTTGTTTGGCAAAATTGGTAAGTGTAGATTGGATATTGTTGATTATTGGTTGATTGTGTTGATTTTTACAAAAGAAAATGATATGCTTGAAAGCATGGAAACTTCCATTTTTAGGGGAAACTATGGCAAAAATTTTCTAAAAATTAAACACTTAAAAAAATATTTCTAAACAAATACTTACAAATGCATTTTAAACCATGGATCTTCACATAAAATTTGCCATATAACTTTGTTCAAAAATATAAATATTGGAGGTTGGTTTTTATAAATAAAAGTGACTAAATATGTATTTAGGAAAATATATATTTAGAAGTCACCATGTGTGTGATTATTTGTATATTATGTGTATTAGTTATATTATTTTAGGATTTGAAATAATATAACACATCAAAATACCAAAAATTACAAACCAAAATATTACCAAAATTTCAAGGAATAAATATACACATTTCATAAAAAGTATTGATGAAACCGAACAAAAGAATGAAACTTACAAAGTATTCCGGAAAATTGATTCACAAGTATATTTTGGTAAATAATATTTTGGACACCAAGGAAACGAAATATGATTTTTACAATTACTACAAGAATATAGCATATTTTGACAAGGGAAAAATATATTACTTTTGCCAAGTATAAATATATATTTTTCTTGAAATTTCTAGAAGATATATTGTTTTTGAAAGAAAAATATATTTTCTTAAACAAACGTGAAATACCATATTTTCGGGGTGAAATATATATTTTCTCAAATAAATATGAAATATATCATTTTTGGATGAAAAATGTGTTTATATTATTTTCTAAGTTAGGCTTGAAAATATATTATTTTTGGAACTTATATAAAAATACAAATATTTTGGGAAATATATATTGGTGAACTTTTATTAAAGATAATATTCCGGAAAAATTAATACGAAATTAAGTATAAGAATACTTAATGAATACAATAAAAATATGTATTCTCATACGTATAAATACATACCGGAATACGACCCCAATACATGGCAAAAATATACAAGTACAAGAATACGAATACAGATACACCCATCCTTGGGAAGGATATACAAGTATAAATACGTGGAAAGTGTCAAGTTAATATATATTGTTTTAACAATTATTCTAGAATTTAATAAATATAATTTAAGTTAAAATATTTATTATTTTAACAAATAATTATATAACTTGGAATAATATTGAAGACACAATGAAACGTAACTCAAAGACACTAATTAATACTAAGTCAAGGCATGACCCGCTCGTCTAATAGATCATAGTACGTTGTAGGTAGTCGTGCTTATCCGAAGAAGCTTTGAGTTACGGTGCGAAGATGCAAGACTGTGAGTTCATGACCCCCTTTTCTTTTAACTGTTTTCAGTTTTATAACTTCGGGGGTGAAGTACATGTTACAAACTGTTTACAAACGTTATTATTTGGTATGGTTAGCTAAGGAAGGGTACTGCTAGATCATGTGAGTGGTGGGTATAACGCTTAAGACCATTAATCCTCGTTGTAGGACCGAGGGACATGAGTGATAGATCTATTTGGGTGTAGCGAGCCGCGCCCATGTTGGTCCAAGGTTTGGCCCATGGGATGACTATGTCTTACATCCGGAAACCCGGTGCAAAGTCTGCTAGGTTTGAGCCTTCCTGCATCACGTCACACATATTAATGGCCTTGCAAACCATTAATGATCTGTTTTCCTTGTTGCTTTCATACCAGGATTTTACAAGCATACATACATACTTTCAGTTATCACAAAGGTTTATTCATACACACAAACAAACACATGAACTCGCTCAACTTTTGTTGATGTTTTTAAACTACATGTATTTCAGGGAATTAGATGTGGATCTGGCGGGCGTTCGAAAGTTCCAAGTGTGGGTTGAGAATAAAAGATGTCATCCATGGTCTTAGGGTTTGGTCAGTGTGTCTTATCCTGGACGAGACACGTCTTCCAAAACCTGGTTTTATTTAATATCTTTTGTCGATTCCTTGTGAACTCTAAAAACAAGTTGCATGGTTTGTACTCGAATTTGAATTCTATGTTTTAAAACAATGTTATTGTTATGTTTTTAAACTTATTTCATGGATGAACATTTTCGGTTTTATTGTATAGTTGTTGTTATGATCGAATCAATGATATTAAGCAAGTCACACATAATCACGCTTCTGCAAAAGTCAGGGTGTGACAGTTTGGTATCAGAGCCAGGTTGTAGCGAACTAGGATTCTTTCTCGAGTCTAGACTACAATCCTTAGGGCTCTCACGAAAATATTTTCACAACCTGTTTTTATTGCATACACGAAACGCCCAGATCTAGGAAAACAAACATTTTTACAAACGAAAAGACACGAAACAAATTTCAAGGTTTATGTTATGGTTCAGTATGGGTGACTAGGTGGTTCAGTCTGAGAGACTGTGTGGTTTAGTCTGGGAGACTAGGTAGTTCAGTCTGAGAGACTGGGTGGTTTTGTCTGGGATACTAGGTAGTTCAGTCTGAGAGACTGGGTGGTTTAGTCTGAGAGACTGGTTGGTTTAGTCTGGGAGACTAGGTGGTTTAGTCTGGGAGACTGGGGAGAATTACATGATTACATTGTCATTGATTACATGCTTAATGTTAGTAGTTAATATACGTGCATATGTGGTGATTGTTATGTTACAGATACCATATCATCGTCTGATAGCCGATTGTCCGATGACCATGACCCCATGGCTATTGTTTCTGATGATGAGATCGTCCCTGAGCCAGAGATCTTTACTTCCGATACAGAGAGTGACCCGGAGATGATGTCCGATGATGACGATGATTTTCAGCCGTTTGCGCTGCCGATTTCGGAGATGATTTACCGCTTGCTGATGGTATCCCAGACGAGGATCCGTTTGTTATTCCCATTCCTGTCCACGATCATCTTATCATCGGTCATCCCGATGGTGAGCACATTGTGGCACCGATCCTCGCTCCTGTTCCTTTAGTTGTCATTCCTCCTGAGGATTGGCCATTCGATGATCTGTTTGACGATGATTTTGATTTGTTTGTTGATGGTCCTCCCGATGACGCTCATGGCGATGTAGAGCTCGATGAGGACGTTGTTGATGTTCTACTTCTGGGGATTCCCATTATTGAGATTTCCTCTGACTCTAGCTTACACTTTGTCTCAGATTCCTTTGAGTCTGTGACATCTTCCGCCTTGCAGGCAGTTGGTTTGCGATGTTACGCCACTGATACTAATGATGATACAGCCATGTCAGCTGCACCATCCCCTCTACATGACTTTGAGGCTGATCTTGAGCTAGACTTTATCCATATTAATCAGCCTGTTTATGCACCTGTTGATCCTGAGCCGATACCTGCTCCTGAGCCTTTGCCTGATCATGACCCTATTCCATTTGGCATACCTGACATTGCACCTCTCATACCTGATCCAGTTCCTGCACACGCTGACCCTCCTTTTATTGAGCCAGTCACTCCTCCACTTGCACCTGCACCCCGCCGATGTTGCTCCTTTTCACCCAGAGACTCCACTGGGGAGGGCACTTCAGGAGTCTGATGTACACCGTGTCGACCTGCCTATTGTTTTCTTGTAGGACATACCCGCACCCCGTCCAGGGGAAGGCACTTCTAGCCAGCAGCCTAGCCATGACCCTCATGTTTCAGCAGCTTTTCCCCATATACCTCAGTCTGCACCTTTTGCTCATTTTACTTCTTCACCACTTGATGAGCCACTCAGATGGTTCCCGCCGTACACCATGCCAATTTCTGATCCCTACCATCCCTCGCACTTTACTGGTTATACACGGGATGAGTTACTTCTATCATTGCAGCTCCAGTATGAGATCATGAGTCGCATGATTTTAGAGCTTGAGATGATACCGCGCCCTCTGCCATGTTCATGTCACCTGCATTTATTCCTCGTTCATCACCATCCCCATTTTCACATCCTCCTGCACCGCTTACTCCATTTCCTGAGTTTGATACTCGATTTCTTACCGTTGAGCAGCATATCAGTTACCTGTTGCGTCATGTTTATGAGCTTGAGGAGGAGCTTGCGCATGTGCGCAACTTGCTTTTTGTTCCTCCACCACCATCAGCATAGCCGGTTTTTGGTTTTATGTAGGTAGCTTGCTTTTGATGAGAGCAACGCTATTGAGCTGAGCTAGTGAAGCCTTTTGGAGATCACCCTTTTTGATTGTATGACTGTTATAGACTGATAGACGTTTTGGACAAGGGTAGTGTGACCCTGTGTTCCCTTTTGATACAATACATTTGTAAAACATGTAACAATATTGGTGGTCAATGATTGTGATAAGATTGCTTGTTATGATGATTACTTATATACCTATGTATATACACTCCTTGGTCTTATTCGTTTAATAGATGCTTATGTGCTTGAATCCTTAATAAGACCTGACCTATATAATCTTCTTTATAGAAGATTCCTCCTCGAAGGAACACTCAGTTGCCTACAACAGAGGCATAACTGCATGAACGGATTTCACAGGCAATCGCACAACATGAGGCCCTATGCTCTGAACACAGCGGAGGTACCTCAGGAAATAACCCACCACACGGTAATGTTTAAGTCACTTAAGACACATTACGATACGTTTGGACATTCCATGTGCGTTTGCTAATGCTTTCTATGAATGATGTTGCTTGTACAGGCTGTACTTACAAGCAGTTCCTTGACTGTAAACCTCTGAACTTTGATGGCACCGGAGGTGCTGTAGCATTTGTAAGATGGGCTGAGAAGACAGATTCTGTGCTGCGAATGAGCAAGTGTGCGTTAGAGCACTAGGTCACCTACATTTCTGGACTATTTCTTGATGGAGCTCTATCGTGGTGGAACCTTCAGGTTCAGACTCTAGGTGAGGCTGCAATGTATGGTATGACTTGGGATGAGATGAAAGAACTGATGCGCAAGAAGTATTATTCAAGGGCTGAGATTCAGAAGTTGGAAACCGATTTTGGGAATCTGAAGATGGATGGTCCTATGATTGCTGAGTACGTACAGAGATTCCATGATTTGTCTCGTGTTGTCCCTTACATGGTGGAGCCAGAGTTCAAGCGAGTTGAACGTTTCATTTGGGGATTGGCACCCCAAATAATGAGCATGGTGACTACTTTGAAGCTTCCAACGATCACTGAGGCCATTGATTTGAGCGTAGCATTGACTGAAGAAGCGGTTAGATTGAATAAGTTTTCAATCTCTAAGAGAAAGAAGAAGGAGACTCATGTTGAGTCATCAGGAGAGAACAAGAGGAAGTTCTTGAATTTCAAGAAGGGTACCCAAGGAAACAACAACAGTGGTAACAAGAGAAGAGAAGAGATGTGAACCCACCAGCCGAGGTTAGGACTGGTGCTGCAAGTTCAGAGAATAAGGGGAAAGGATACATGGGCACCCTGCCCAAATGTGATGTATGCCAGTTCCATCATGCCGGCTAGTATAGGTTCAAGAAATGTGAATCTTGTGGAAAGAATGTTCATTCAAAGGAAACATGCTGGGCTGGTACTGGTCATGGAAATGGTGGCCAGAGAGGAAATGGGAATGGCAATGGAAACCGTGGTGGAAACGGTAATGGGAATAGGAATAACCAGGGAGGAAATGGAAATTTTGGTGGAAATGGAAATCGTGGTGGTTCTGGAAACCAAGCTGGAAATGGAAACCGTGGAGCAAACAACAATCAGGGCGGTACTGGGAACAGACAAGGTTGCTTTAGCTGTGGTGATGCTGGGCATATCAAGTGAGATTGCCCAAAGAACAATCAAGCCCAAGGAAGAGTCTTCAACATTGGAGCTAGGGAAACTCGTCAAGATCCGAACGTAGTCACTGGTACGTTCCCTATCAAGCAACACTTTGCATCTATGCTATTTGATACTGGTGCCGATTATAGCTTCGTGTCCCTAGAATTTTAGAATATACTTGGGTTAGTTGCCAATAAGCTAGATATTCCGTACTCGATAGAACTAGCTAATGGGAAGCTAGCAGAGGCAAATGAAGTGATTAGAGGTTGTGTAATAGAACTTGGAGAGCATGAGTTTACGCTTGATCTTCTACCAGTTGAGTTGGGAAGCTTTGACGTGGTAGTTGGAATGGATTGGTTGTCGAGTAACCGAGCTGAGATCGTATGCCATGAGAAGATTATTCGTATTCCGACAATGAATGGAGAGACGATTGTAGTGCATGGAGAAAAGCAGGATACGCCTCTACGGATTATCAGTTGTTTGAAGGCCCGAAAGTTTATGCGAAAAGGATGTGTTGCCTTCATAGCTCACGTTGTTGATAAGGAAGTCGAAGAGCCGAAGCTGGAAGATATCCCGGTGGTAAGGGAATATCCTGAAGTCTTCCCCGAAGACTTGCCAGGATTACCGCCCCAGCGACAAGTCGAATTCCATATTGACTTGGTTCCAGGCGCCGCGCCAGTAGCCAAAGCACCTTATCGACTTGTGCCTTCCGAAATGCAAGAGTTGTCGACACAAATTCAGGAGCTTTTGGATAAAGGATTCATTCAACCAAGCTTCTCGCCTTGGGGAGCTCCAGTTCTGTTTGTCAAGAAAAAGGACGGTAGTTTCCGTATGTGCATTGACTACCAAGAGCTAAACAAGTTGAGCATCAAGAATTGGTATCCTTTGTCGAGGATTGATGATCTCTTCGATCAAATTTAGGGTTCGAGTTATTACTCCAAGATCGATCTTCGATCAGGTTATCACCAACTGGGGATTCAAGAGGAGAGTATACCGAAGACTGCCTTCAGAACTCGTTATGGACATTACGAGTTTCTAGGGATGCCATTTGGTTTGACAAATGCACCGGCAGTATTTATGGACTTGATGAACCGAGTTTGCAAGCCATATCTTGATAAATTTGTGATTGTGTTTATCGACGATATTTTGATCTATTCAAGATCGAAAGAAGAGCACGAGCAACACCTTAGAGCCATATTAGAGCTGCTCAAGAAGGAGAAACTTTATGCTAAGTTTTCGAAGTGCGAGTTCTGGTTACGTGAAGTACAATTCCTTGGCCATGTGGTAAACAAGGATGGAATCCATGTGGATCCCACCAAGATCGAGGCAATTAAGAATTGGGAAACTCCGAAGACGCCAACCGAGATCCGATAGTTTTTGGGTTTAGCAGGGTATTATCGCAGATTCATTGAGGATTTTTCTAAAATCGCTCAACCGCTGACCTCCCTTACTCAAAAGGATAAGAAGTACGAATGGGGAGATAAACAAGATGAAGCTTTTCAGCTGCTAAAGAATAAGCTTTGCGATGCACCTATTTTATCCCTACCCGAAGGCACCGATGACTTTGTGGTATACTGTGACGCCTCGCGTCAGGGATTTGGCTATGTGCTGATGCAGCGACAGAAGGTTATCGCTTATGCTTCACGCCAATTAAAGGTTCATGAGAAGAATCACACCACACATGATTTGGAGTTAGGCGCCATGGTGTTTGCTTTGAAGATTTGGCGGCATTATTTGTATGGCACTCGATGCATGATCTTTACAGATCACAAGATGTCACACCCCAAAAACGTCGCAGCGGAATATATAACGTAGTGGAGATGGAAGTTGGTGCCCATTTATACCTTGTCGATCGATGCATTTAATTGTTGGACATTTTAGTATGTTTTAAATGTAAGTTATTTAAACATCACGTTTTAAGACACAATACAACCATGACATAGTTAAGTTGTTTATGATCCTCATGGATCTTATTACATTCGTCCCAGAAGTTTTAAAAATTAGTCCAACATTATTAAGTAACAAAACATGCATCAACAACCACAAGATACACCATAATTCCCGAAGCCGAACTCAGGTACCTGTAGAACACGTTAAAAATCAAGTGTCAACACAAAGGAAGGTGAGTTCACATATTCACTTACTACAAATTTTATTTCAAGGAAAACTTTCTGATTAGGTGTTTATTTGAAAACATCCATATAAATTTTAGAAAGTCCATTTTACTTCCTTATTAAAAATCCATGGGCCTTCCGCCGGTTCATCGATCCGACAACTGTAATATATATTGCCCAGGTTTTGTATATTAAATTATTGCGTCAACTTTCAGACTCGTATGTTAGCTAGACGATACGAACTATATATTAACCATGCAGGGATAATCAAAGCTAGACAATAAACAAAATATTAATTCGTCATTTGACATTGACACGGGGCGACCGGTCACGACGGGGTTGTCAACCTGATAGATCTACCAACAATTCCTCACGTACGATACTTAAATGATTAAACAACATCATGGGCGCAGGGTTCTCTCTCGAAGAACAATATGATGTCTGCCTCACGTACACTATATATATCCTACTAATATGACAATTTAATACACGTAGTTGCACGAATCCCCTGAATATCCATCACTCGAGACCCAGGCCGGCATCCGTCCCAACCTTACGGTCTGTTTCGCCTTGAAAACACCGTACCATCCCAATTTCCAATATTCATTCATCAAAATGTTTTTACATCGAAATGTATGACTTATCAAAATTCATATATTTTCAATGAAAATATATATTTTATATTAAAAGGTCTGTTTTATTTCGAAAACATTATTAAACCCTTTTAACGACGTGTTCCACCCCCAAAATATATACAAAACAGTAAAAAGAGGGGTTTAGTGACACTCACCTTTGGGTGCGTATTTTAAATAGCGCAATCCCAGAGATTGATTATATACGTCCTAATATAGGAACAATTCTAAATCAATATACATTTAACACAAAAATCCTAAGTTTCTCCGTTTCTTAGAATTATCACAAAACTTTGAGATTTTCTCGAAAAATTGTCATTTTAGATTATGTTGGCACGTTAATATATATATGAGTCCATATATATATATATATTTATGATTTTGCGACTTGAACGATTTTATTGGTGACCATTATTGTGAAAATCCGTTAACTCTCCCGTTTATACGCAATATATCTACGATTTCCGCGTCGTAATATATATATACATAAATGTTTACATAATTTAACACCGAAACACGTGAAATTTTGTTAACTTATCTATTTTGGCATTTTTAAAGCAAATATACATAAAACATCTCATATGTACCAAATTTCATGCTCGACAAATAAGTTACACATTTAACGCAATTTTTTACCGTTTCTACCGCACAAAACGCATAAGTATATATGCATAATCCAAATTTCCCACTATCAAGTTAACACTTAAAATATTATCACATTTACATGTTTAAATCACTTAACACATTTTCTCACATAAGGTTCACTCAAAATTTACCCATACTAGTGTTCATTGAAAAATGCGTATTTTAGCGATTCGGTAACGATTTCGGGCGTCGGAAGTCACGTATGACCAACCAAACACCAAGTAAACTTAAAATTAGTTAAAATACTTATTTTTAAACTAAAAACATCAGTTTACTTACTGATTTAAATCAGTTTTATAAATATCACTCGAAAAGCCGATTTTTGACCGTTTTAACACATAGTTTTGCGTTAAACGTTACTATGATCATCCCAACTCGAAATAACTTGATATTTTAACACAATACATGTTATTTACTGATTAAAATAGTGGTTATAATCAGATTAGTTCATTTTTTGTGTAAGTCACATAAATCATGCGATTTCACGTATTTTACAACCTTTAATGCATCAAGTACATCATGCAAAGCTAGCAAATATTATGACAAAGTTATATATCATTTTTACACTTCAAATATTCATATTTTAGTGTTTAGAATCTGATCAAAATCATTTTTATCAAATCACATCTAAATCATCATTTTATGTTCATCTTTCATCATGCATGTTCAAATAAATGCTTCTAATGCATTCTTATAGTATCATTATCATTTTATATTATCTAAATTATATATCATGTTCAAGTAGTCAAGAACATCATCATCTATACATGGTTAATCCTCATCATTTACCATGAATACAAGAAGCATGTTATCACATATTTATGAATTAGCAACAAAACTTCAATTGCATGCATACATATACATACATATACGACATATATACACATACATATGAACTTCCAAAGTTCACTTTTATCATATCACTTTCAAATCTTGAATCACCTTCTAAAACATTCTTTTATGACATATATTGATTTTTACATGCATCCTACTTTTCAAGTATCATGTTTATCATGAATCTTTCAATCATAATCAAAACACAATCATTTACACACACACACAAACTCACGGCCATACATATATATATATACACACCAATTTTCATTTTGATTGAAATCTCATCCTTTGTTGTTTTCAAGTTTATGTTAAATTCCAAGTTCAAGAGAAACTTTAATCATCTCTATCATCACTAAAAATCAAGAATGTATTTTTAAAATAAATTTTATACCTTTCAAGTTTCTTAGTGGGTTTTGACTAGATTTTGGTGTTTAAAAGCTTGTTTCACCAAGAAACCTCCTTTAAATCCTTAAAACACCTTGTAATCTTCTTGGATTAAACTTCAAAATTCATAAACAAGTGATAATTTTATAAATTATTGTGATATGGGGGAAGTTTCGGCTGATTTCTTTAGAGAGAGAGAGAGAGAGTTAGAGTGAATTTTTGTATTGTGTCTTGAAAATGTGAACATATGGGATGTTGGGAAGACTTAAATCATGTCACCTCTTTTTAGTCCAATAATTAGAGGAGAGAGAGTGAGTAACCACCTTGCATGGCTGCCAACATGGTCTTCTCTCTCTTACACTCACCCATATACACGAATATATATACATATATGATTTAGTGGCCAAAAACTGGTATTTTACTGGATACCGGGTATTTTATCTAGCGTTTTAACCCGTTTTAACGCGTTTTAAATTATTTTTAGTGCTCTATAAAAATAAACCCGCCAAAATATTACTGAGCAATATTTTATTTGCCGGGATTGGCTACGTTGCCGGTATTTGGCAGTATGCAAGCTGTGCTGCACGATACGCGCTTAAAATCGCAAAAATAGGAATTTAAGCGTTTTTAATTATTTTTATCATTTTAAAGTAATAAACTCATCAAATTATTATTAAAATGATTATCAGTTGCCTTGTCAGGCTGTGTTGACAGTATTTTGTCGGTATACGCGCTGCATCGCGCGGTACGCGCTTAAACTCGAAAAATAGAGTTTCTTAGCGTTTTAAATTATTTTTCCACACGGATATGATTAAAATAATTATTCTAATCATAACAGACTATTTTTAGGATTTTAACACTGATCGGGTGGTCACCGACGTTCGTTTTGTATTTTAACTGTTACGCGATAAACGTTTATCTTACCGTTGCTAACATAATTTTTATCAAAGTTTAATTTTATCAACTCATTAAGTGTCACATATAAACATCATAATCAGTCAAATACAGCCCTGTTACCTATTCACAACACGTGTTACAATTGTACGGTACGGCCTGAAAAGCCGGGTGTCACAGTCTCCCCTGTTTAGGAAATTTCGTCCCCAAAATTTTTACTCTACATGTTTTGTTTTCGCACTAAATAAAAATAACAAAAACAAATATAGTGAATATAGTCTTCTAGTTTCTCCGAGAAACTGAGATTCTTACAAAGAATCTTTGTAGACCTATATTACACACGTCCTCAATTCCTAATCTCACGTCTCAACGCTCTCTATCCTTTCCAAGGTTCAACATTTACAAGCACTTAATCAAGAAGATTAAGTCAACATTCCACCAATTCGGGTTCTACATACGTATATTTACATATACATTACCCTGTATGTGACAACTGTGTTCTGTAATCGATTTACGATGTAAAACAATGATGATTATTAATAAAACAATGTGCTTTGGTGTTATTATATGTGTTTTGGTGTTATTATATGTGTAATTGTGTTTAGTGATTTTACAATTTGATTCGATTCCAATTTCAAGCTCTAAATCGCTTTCTGGAAGGTTATACTCAAACCGGGGCTTAAACGCAGCCAGTATAACGCGACAAACACTCCGGAATAGTGACATAGGCTTAAAATACCTTAAATAACCTCCACATAACTTAGAAATAAGTTTTGAATGGTTTGGTGTGTCGAAATCAACTTTGTTCGATCGCAGGGACTATTTGTGTCAAACTGCGAAACTATGCCGATTTGTATAGTAACGAACATTCCGGAACTTGATCATAAGTTAAACATACCCTAAATAACCTTTACATAGCTTAGAAATAGGCTTTGAGGGGTTCGGTATGCTAAAATAAACTTTATGCTCATTCAGGGACTAAAAGCGTCAAAAAGTGCATAAGTTTGCATTTTCGCGCATAACTTACGTTCTGAATACATCCGGACATCCAAAAATGTATGTAAGAATTAAAATATTTTATTTTAGTGTTTGGTATGATAAAATTCCATTCGTCGCTTAATTTGGATCGTTTTTGCGTTCGTTACGACTTCCGTCGTAATTAAGCGAATAACGCAACCGTACGACCAAACGAACCGACATCCGAGATGTTTTTGAGCATATTTTAAGTTCCCTATACTTTAACTTTATTTTAGAGCCTTGAAATGGGGTTAACGGGGCTTAAAAGTGCCAAGAAAATCAAGTTTTACAAGTGTAGGGACCATTTTTGAAATTTCTAGCAGATTCAATGAACCTAGTCCATTTTGAAGTGTTGATGGTTTTCACCCATGGTTTTTCAAAACCATGGGCTGGTATTCAATGAAAATAGTCCATATTAGGGGCTCCCATGGTTTTAGAAAACCATGGGCACACATGTAAGGTCTAGATCAAAGCTCAGTTTCGAGGAACGATCTTAACGATTCTAGAAATCCTATATATACCCCATCCATTTCACTTCAAAACCCACAATTTGAAATCTAATTTATGCTCTCTAAGTGGAAGTATATGCTTCCTACCTGAGAGAAAAATCGGAATCAAATCTTGCGGGGACCTTCTGTAAGTGTTCTTTCGTTCTTTTCATTCGTTTTAGCGTTAAAGTTAAATTGCGTTTGACTTTCTGCATTGACCAGTTTATGGTCAATGTGAAGTTCGTTTGAACTTCATAATGTGAGCATAATCACGATGGTTATAGTCCCTAGTGACTATACCTACTGATTACCACGTTATCTAGGCTCAGTGACGAGTCGTAGTTTCGGCCAAAATACGCATTTACGCGTATTTTGTAACCAAACTACTCTAGGATATCAAAACCATTTGTTTTGATATCAAAACCTGTTTTCTAACTTAACTAAACATGTTTTAGCATGTTTAGCTCGTCACTTATTAGTCTAGTGCTTGTGTAGAGTCGTAAGTCAAGCGGACTAAACACCCGCTTAGACTTTCGAACACGACCCGTTTGGTCGATCATTAGGATCCGACCAAACATGGTTAGTGACCATAGTTACATAGGGATTAACCTTCCGAGGTTATACCTTATGGTCACCTAGTTTAGGTAGTTGTATGATAAGTAGATTATATGCCTTAGGTAAATTACCAAAATACCCTTTTCATGTATAATTGGTAATTAAGCTTATGTAACCTAAACTTTTGTCACGTAACTGATTATACATCATGATTAAACTTGTATAGGCATATAATACTTGTCATAGGACTAGTTAGATGTTCCGAACGCGTTTCACGCGAATGACGTGTTAAAGTAGCATAAGCTACCTTAATGGGTCGCGATGGGTCGAAGGCACTTAGGTTAGGTTTCATTTAGGATGTAGGCCTTGTTAAACCATATCACATGAGTCCCAACACTCATTTGGTTTACAAGACCTCATTCTGTCCGATCTTCTGATTTAGGCGTCTATTGTTTGACTAGTGAATCAATTACTAGGTGCTACTTGATTTCTCTGGTTTACTCGAGTTTGTTGAAGTACTATTGATTGAGGATACCTTGCACTACATGTGAGTACATAGTTCCCCTATTTTACAACTTTCAATTGTTTTGGGGTGATTCATATGTACAAAATGTTTTCAAGGTTTAAACGATGATTTCAAAAACGAATAGAACGATTTATACTAAACTATTAACGATTTCGATAATGTGAACGAACTTGTTGGTTGTAGTTACATAATGAACGACATTCATTAGCATTGATCAAGCTGACCAGTATTAGGTTATGTTACCATAGGATATGACAAATCCCGTTATTGCACTATACCCATGGTTATGTGTGGGTGTTGTGGGTAACGACTGAATCTGATGATTGTTAACTTACCCTTTGGAGGTTTGTTAATGCAAGAACGAGTTGAACGATGAACGAGTCACAAAGGTTTGAATGTTATTAATGAGACGACCATATATAAGTTTTCACAATTAAAACGAGGATGATTTAAACGATCTAAACGAGTAAACGATTTGGAAATGATGTTAAACGATTTGGGTAAACGATTGGCTTCTGGGCTAGTGTTTAGATAACGGGACGGGTGTAATGTGGTGAAAACATGGTAGATACGCCGCTGGTACTTCTTATATATAAGTGTTTTCAACATATTACATACAGTGGCGTTATTTAGTTCACTTGGGTAAACGATATTGAAACGATGTCACTCAACGATGTTTTCGAAATAATATACGAGTCTTATTAACGAGAATATACGAGATGTTTTACAGGCTGGTTTTGTAAAAACAAAAAGCTTTTGGGTTAAGAATCATGGCTACGAAATTTTATAAATTATAACCATCTTGATTTGAGTTGATTAATCATGTTGCAATATTATACACTTTTTAAAAACTAGGTTTTCGAGGTATCGCAATATATGAAAACAAGCCATGATTCCGATACTCTTATAAAACCTATGTACTCGCCAGCATTTCTTTGCTGACTTTGTTTTTACATATGTTTCAGGTATTGTTGCTTGATTGACGTTCTAGGATGCATGCGTCACATAGGATCTGGACGAGGCCTTAGTGACATAATATCTATGATAGACGATATAAAACTTGTTTGTTATATGTTAAAACAATGTTAATGTTTAATATTATCAATAAAATGAAACACTTTTTGTATCCATGGTTATGAAACGATAATTCTATTACAACACCCCCCGACGTTTCCACCACGCTTTGTTGTTTTACGTGGTCGGGGTGTGACAGAAGAGTTGGTATCAGAGCCAATGGTTATAGGGAATTAGGTTATTAGTAATCTTTTGACCTAGACTATAACTTTTAGGACCCCAACGCAAGTAAACTTTGCGTTTAGATTTTTAAAACAAAATCGTCACCTATCTTTAGGTGATAACCACAACGAGAAACGCAATTTTCGAATCCGCTTTGAAAATTAATCATCCATTCTAGGATGATTGATTACTAGGTTTTGAACCCTCTGTTGTAAGGTTTTGAACCCTTCTAGTTTAACTCATTTTTGGCTTAGTGCCTTCTGAGTTTTCAAAATCTCGTCAAAATTTGGGTCTAAATAATGTGAACACGTGCAAACTGGAAGAGTGAGTGCCTGTACTCTGAGTTTTCTGTCTAAGGCTAGAGTGTTCGTACAAATCCACATAATCGGACCAGTCACTCTTACCTGAGAACTCTTGGGGTGAGTGTTCACTTATAGGCGAGCATGTCTTCGTGATACATTATTTTTGACCTATTTACTTTAATTAGTCACTACGTGTCATTTTTTTGTTCAAGGTAACGAACGAATGACCGCCTCTCTTGTGTTTTGTCGATGTTTTCAATACCTCTTTGTTTTTCCAATTGTCGATCCCACTCATGGACGAGCATTCAATCTGAATGCAAACGAGGCTCGAGCTGACAACCTCGTTGTCAATAGTACGTTCCTTGTCAATGGTACGTTTCTTGTTAACAATCAACCTGCATCTATTCTTTTTTGATTCTGGTGCCGATAGAAGTTTTGTTTTATTGTCATTTGAGCCTTTGCTTGCGATACCTAGAACTAAACTGAGGAAACCCTTATCTGTCGAAGTTGCTACTGGTAAACCTCTAGTTCTCGATTCTGTTATTCGTAATTGTCAGTTGAACCTTGATAACCATCTTTTTCCTATTGACCTCACACCGATGCAACTTGGGAGTTTCGATATTATCATTGGAATGGATTGGTTAACCAAACACCACGTTGAGGTGGTTTGTTTCGATAAGATTGTTCGTATTCCTTTGTCTTCTGGCGATGTTCTGGAGATTCGTGGCGAGAAGCCATCTAGTGGTTTGAAGCTTATGTCGTGTACGAAGGCCCAAGGTTATTTGCGAAAGGGATATGTTGCTTTTCTAGCACATGTCACTGAGGAGAAAGGCAAGAGCAAGAGTATTCCGGGTATTCCGATTGTTCGGGATTATCCAGAGGTGTTTCCTGATGAACTGCCTGGTTTGCCTCCAGTTCGTCAAGTCGAGTTTCATATTGATCTTGTACCCAATGCCAACCCGATTGCAAAAGCACCTTATCGTCTTGCACCGTTGGAGATGCAAGAGTTATCGAAGCAGCTTCAAGAGTTATCTGATAAAGGATTCATCCGACTGAGCTTTTCACCTTGGGGAGCTCCTGTCCTCTTCGTGAAAAAGAAAGATGGATCTTTTCGAATGTGTATCGATTATCGTGAGCTTAATAAGCTCACCATCAAGAATCGATATCCCCTACCTCGAATTGATGATCTCTTCAACCAGCTGCAGGGTGCTTCATGCTTTTCCAAGATCGATCTGCGTTTTGGGTATCATCAACTTCGTGTTCTCAAAGAAGATATTCCCAAAACTGCTTTCCGCACAAGATATGGGCATTACGAGTTCACTGTCATGCCTTTTGGTTTGACGAATGCTCCAGCTATCTTTATGGACTTAATGAATAGGGTCTGCAAACCTTATTTGGACAAGTTCATTATTGTGTTCATCGACGATATTCTCATTTATTCAAAATCTCGAGCCGAGCACGAACAACACCTTCGCTTAACATTGGAACTCCTGAAGAAGGAACAACTTTTTGCTAAATTCTCCAAGTGTGAATTCTGGCTTAAAGAAGTTCAATTCTTGGGTCATATAGTCAATGAGCAGGGTATTCAAGGACTGGAATACACCGACGACGCCTACAGAGATTCGATCTTTTCTTGGACTTGTTGGTTATTATCGTCGATTCATTTCAAATTTCTCGAAGATTGCGGTTCCACTCACTGCTTTGACTCAGAAGAATAAGCCTTTTGAGTGGGGTCCCAAGCAAGAAGAAGCGTTCCAAACGCTGAAACAGAAGTTATGTAATGCTCCTGTTCTATCTCTGCCCGAGGGAAACGATGATTTCATTGTCTATTGAGATGCGTCCAACTTAGGCCTTGGTTGCGTCCTTATGCAACGAGGTAAGGTTATTGCATATGCATCTAGACAGCTGAAAGTTCACGAGAAGAACTACACGACTCATGATCTTGAGTTAGGAGCTGTGGTTTTCGCGTTTAAAATCTGGAGAGACTACCTCTATGGAACGAAGTGTGTGGTTTTCACAGACCACAAAAGTCTCCAGCATATTCTTAATCAGAACGAGCTGAACATGAGGCAACGTCGTTGGGTTGAACTCTTAAACGATTATGACTGCGAGATTCGCTACCACTCTGGTAAGGCGAATGTTGTGGCCGATGCGCTTAGTCGAAAGGAGCGAGTCAAGCTTCATTCTGTTCGAACTCTATCTGATCTTCAATCTCATGTCCTTCAAGCTCAACAATTTTGTGTTTCACAAAATTTGATGGGTATGGAATTACCACGTCAACTTGAGCTTATGCTCGAAGCGAAAGATGATGGTTTGCTCTATTTTAAGGATCGATTGTGGATTCTGAAACAAGACGATCTTAGCACTTTAGCGATGGACGAATCACATAAGTCTCGATATTCTGTCCATCCTGGTGCTGATAAAATGTACAAGGATCTTCGTACTAAGATCTGGTGGCCTGGTATGAAGAAAGATGTTGCCTTGTATGTGTCGAAATGCTTAACTTATCTCAAGGTCAAGGCAGAACATCAACGACCTTCTGGCTTGCTTGTACAACCAGAGATACCGGTTTAGAAGTGGGAGAACATTGCCATGGATCTCATTACTAAGTTACCGCGTACATCTAAAGGTCACGATGCTATTTGGGTTGTAGTTGATCATTTGACAAAATCTGCTCACTTCTTACCTATCCGTGAGGATTTCTCTACTGAGAAGCTTGCCAAGATCTATGTAGACGAGATTGTATCACGACATGGTGTGCCCTTGGATATCTTCTCTGATCGTGATGCTCGATTTTCTTCTCATTTCTGGAAGGCCATGCAATCTGCCTTGGGAACCCAACTGAATCTAAGCACTGCTTATCATCCCCAAACAGATGGCCAATCTGAGAGAACGATTCAAACTTTGGAGGATATGCTTAGAGCATGCGTGATAGACTTTGGTGGTAATTGGGATTCTCATCTGCCGCTGATCGAGTTCTCTTACAACAATAGTTATCATACTAGCATTAATATGGCACCATTCGAAGCTCTATACGGTCGAAAATGTCGTTCACTTGTATGTTGGAACGAGACCGGTGAAGCTCAGCTTACTGGACCTGAGCTCGTTCTGGAAACAACAGACAAAATCAAGAAAATCCGCGATAATCTTGTGACAGCTCAAAATCGTCAAAAGAGATATGCGGATTTGGTACGCAAGCCCTAAGAATTTCAAGTCGGAGATCGTGTCCTACTCAAGGTTTCACCTTGGAAGGGAGTCGTGAGATTTGGAAAGAAAGGAAAACTTGCACCTCGATATGTGGGACCATTTAAGATTGTGGAAAGAATTGGAAAGGTTGCCTATCGTCTAGAGCTACATCCAGAGCTTGGAAATATTCATCCGACTTTTCACGTGTCCAATCTGCGAAAGTGTTTAGCTGACGCTGATCTACACATTCCTCTCGACGAGATCCAAATCGATGAAACAATGCACTTTGTCGAGAAACCTGTGGAGATAGTGGAATGTACATACAAACAGTTGAAGAACAAACGGATTCATTTGGTCAAAGTTCGCTGGGAATCCAAACGTGGCCCAGAGTTTACTTGGGAACGTGAGGACCAGATGAAGACGAAATATCCGCATTTGTTTTCACAAACTTCCTCTAGTTAAAATTTCGGGACGAAATTTCCAGAAGTAGGGGAGACTGTGACAACTGTGTTCTGTAATCGATTTACGATGTAAAACAATGATGATTATTAATAAAACAATGTGCTTTGGTGTTATTATATGTTTTTTGGTGTTATTGTATGTGTAATTGTGTTTAGTGATTTTACAATTTGATTCGATTCCAATTTCAAGCTCTAAATCGCTTTCTAGAAGGTTATACGCAAACTGGTGCTTAAACGCAGTCAGTATAATGCGAAAAACACTCTGGAATAGTGAAATAGGCTTAACATACCTTAAATAACCTCCACATAACTTAGAAATAAGTTTTGAATGGTTTGGTGTGTCGAAATCAACTTTGTTCGATCGCAGGGACTATTTGTGTCAAACTGCGAAACTATGCCAATTTGTATAGTAACAAACATTCCGGAACTTGATCATAAGTTAAACATACCCTAAATAACCTTTACATAGCTTAGAAATAGGCTTTGAGGGGTTCGGTATGCTAAAATAAACTTTATGCTCATTCAGGGACTAAAAGCGTCAAAAAGTGCATAAGTTTGCATTTTCGCGCATAACTTACGTTCTGAATACATCCGGACATCCAAAAATTTATGTAAGGTTTAAAATATTTTATTTTAGTGTTTGGCATGATAAAATTCCATTCGTCGCTTATTTTGGATCGTTTTTGCGTTCGTTACGACTTCCGTCGTAATTAAGCGAATAACGCAACCGTACGACCAAACGAACCGACATCCGAGATGTTTTTGAGAATATTTTAAGTTCCCTATACTTTAACATTATTTTAGAGCCTTGAAATGGGGTTAACGAGGCTTAAAAGTGCCAAGAAAATCAAGTTTTACAAGTGTAGGGACCATTTTTGAAATTTATGGCAGATTCAATGAACCTAGTCCATTTTGAAGTGTTGATGATTTTCACCCATGGTTTTGCAAAACCATGGGCATGTATTCAATGAACATAGTCCATATTAGGGGCTCCCATGGTTTTAGAAAACCATGGGCACAGATGTAAGGTCCAGATCAAAGCTCAGTTTTCGAGGAACGATCTTAACGGTTCTAGAAATCCTATATATACCCCATCCATTTCACTTCAAAACCCACAATTTGAAATATGATTTATGCTCTCTAAGTGGAAGTATATGCTTCCTACCTGAGAGAAAAATCGGAATCAAATCTTGCGGGGACCTTCTGTAAGTGTTCTTTCGTTCTTTTCATTCGTTTTAGCGTTAAAGTCAAACTGCGTTTGACTTTCTGCATTGACCAGTTTATGGTCAATGTGAAGTTTGTTTGAACTTCATAACATGAGCGTAATCACGATGGTTATAGTCCCTAGTGACTATACCTACTGATTACCACGTTATCTAGGCTCAGTGACGAGTCGTAGTTTCGGCCAAAATACGCATTTACGCGTATTTTGTAACCAAACTACTCTAGGATATCAAAACCGTTTGTTTTGATATCAAAACCTGTTTTCTAACTTAACTAAACATGTTTTAGCATGTTTAGCTCGTCACTTTTTAGTCTAGTGCTTGTGTAGAGTCGTAAGTCAAGCGGACTAAACACCCGCTTAGACTTTCGAACACGACCCGTTTGGTCGATCATTAGGATCCGACCAAGCATGGTTAGTGACCATAGTTGCATAGGGATTAACATTCTGAGGTTATACCTTATGGTCACCTCGTTTAGGTAGTTGTATGATAATTAGATTATATGCCTTAGGTAAATTACCAAAATACCCTTTTCATGTATAATTGGTAATTAAGCTTATGTAACCTAAAATTTTGTCACATAACTGATTATACATCATGATTAAACTTGTATAGGCATATAATACTTGTCATAGGACTAGTTAGACGTTCTGAACGCGTTTCACGTGAACGACGCGTTAAAGTAGCATAAGCTACCTTAATGGGTCGCGATGGGTCGAAGGAACTTAGGTTAGGTTTCATTTAGGATGTAGGCCTTGTTAAACCATACCACATGAGTCCCAACACTCATTTGGTTTACAAGACCTCATTCTGTCCGATCTTCCGATTTAGGCGTCTATTGTTTGACTAGTGAATCAATTACTAGGTGCTACTTGATTTCTCTGGTTTACTCGAGTTTGTTGAAGTACTATTGATTGAGGATACCTTGCACTACATGTGAGTACATAGTTCCCCTATTTTACAACTTTCAATTTTTTTGGGGTAATTCATATGTACAAAATGTTTTCAAGGTTTAAACGATGATTTCAAAAACGAATAGAACGATTTATACTAAACTATTAACGATTTCGATAATGAGAACGGACTTGTTGGTTGTAGTTACATAACGAACGACATTCATTAGCATTGATCAAGCCGACCAGTATTAGGTTATGGTACCATAGGATATGACAAATCCCGTTATTGCACTATACCCATGGTTATGTGTGGGTGTTGTGGGTAACGACTGAATCTGATGATTATTAACTTACCCTTTGGAGGTTTGTTAATGCAAGAACGAGTTGAACGATGAACGAGTCACAAAGGTTTGAATGTTATTAACGAGACGACCATATATAAGTTTTCACAATTAAAACGAGGACGATTTAAACGATCTAAACGAGTAAACGGTTTGGAAATGATGTTAAACGATTTGGGTAAACGATTGGCTTCTGGGCTAGTGTTTAGATAACGGGACGGGTGTAATGTGGTGAAAACATGTAGATACGCCGCTGGTACTTCTTATATATAAGTGTTTTCAACATATTACATACCGTGGTGTTATTTAGTTCACTTGGGTAAACGATATTGAAACGATGTCACTCAACGATGTTTTCGAAATAATATACGAGTCTTATTAACGAGAATATACGAGATGTTTTACAAGCTGGTTTTGTAAAAACAAAAAGCTTTTGGGTTAAGAACCATGGCTACGAAATTTATAAATTATAACCATCTTGATTTGAGTTGATTAATCATGTTGCAATATTATACACTTTTTAAAAACAAGGTTTTCGAGGTATCGCAATATATGAAAACAAGCCATGATTCCGATACTCTTATAAAACCTATGTACTCGCCAGCATTTCTTTGCTGACTTTGTTTTTACATATGTTTCAGGTATTGTTGCTTGATTGACGTTCTAGGATGCATGCGTCACATAGGATCTAGACGAGGCCTTAGTGACATAATATCTATGATAGACGATATAAAACTTGTTTGTTATATGTTAAAACAATGTTAATGTTTAATATAATCAATAAAACGAAACACTTTTTGTATCCATGGTTATGAAACGATAATTCTGTTACAACCCCCCCCCCCGACGTTTCCACCACGCTTTGTTGTTTTACGTGGTCGGGGTGTGACACCGTATCTAAGATAGTCTGAGTTTACACCCGATTAATCCAACTCGAGATGGGCTCCCGAAAGAATCAAATCTCATAAACTCGTCCTCCTTCCTTCTTGCATTCGTTTCAGATATCCGCAAATCGCCAAATCAATAAATCGCACACACGACTAGAATGTTGTAATCGCCTGTCCGGTTATTAGCAAAACTCTTCTAGCTATACGTACTGCTTCTACGGTACTTCGATAAAATTCCGTTTATCTTTCGAACAAATCTCTATAAAGAACAAAATCAGTGTATTATCCATTGTACACTTTCTCAACTGAACCCAAACAATACATCATGTACACTACTCCATCCTTATGGTAGCTTGAGCCTATAAGCGACTGATCAAACTCAAGATGGGCTCTTGAAAGGACCAAGCCAATGTGGCTCAGATTTTCTTCTCTCTGCTAAACCTAATAGCACTTCTGTAAGATAACTCCTTTATCAGAACCAAATCTTCAATCTGGAATCGCAATAGTTCCTTCAATTGTCCATGTAATCCTTCTGTTGATTAATTGGCGACTTTTAACCTTCCCTCGATCCAGGAAAATCCTGTCGCTGGTTTCCTAGATAAACAAAGGTCTGGTCAATTGTCCTTTGTCACGCTAGCTCCATGAAGTGACGATCAACACTTCCATCCATGCAAGGCTTCAAACGAGCAACCTAAATACTAACGTGTTGATCTTTATTGTAAGATAACTTTGCCAAGGGCATGTGAGTATCTTAACTTCCTTCTAAGTTCATCATACACGCTCCTAACTTTTCTTTCAAGGGTCCGAAAAGCTTCCAACTATCTTGCTGTCCAATCAATTTCCCTTTCCCTTTTAGGGTTATTAGTGTCGAAGGCTGCACTAATTTAGGGAAATTCTTAATAAATCTCCGATAGTACCCAGCTAGTCTCATGAATCATCATACTCCCGACGGGGTTTTTGGCGCTTCTCATCATTCGATCGCTCTAATCTTAAAATGATCCGTATGCATACCTTCCTCATCCCTTACCAACTCCATAATCAACTTCAAATGTTACTCGTGATTCTCTTTGGCTCGCGCGTACACAAGTATGTCGTCGATGAATATTATCACGAATTCATCTGATTAGGGTTTCCATACCCTGTTCACGAGATCCATGAATATAAATGGCGCATTAATTTAGTCAAAAGGCATGACTAATAACTCATAATGGCCATATCGTGTTCGAAAAGCAGTCCTCAGCATATCTTCGTCAGCAACCTTCAACTGATAATATTCCAATCGTAGATCGATCTTCGTGTAGCGGCTGGATCCCAGTAGCTTGATCGAACAAATCATCAATCCTCGGTAAAGGGTACTGATTCTTGATAATCAACTCGTCCAGCTTTCTGAAATCATCACATATCCTGAAGGACCCATCCTTCTTTCTCTCAACAAAACAGATGCGCCTCAAAGCGAAAAGCTTGATCAAATGAATCCCTTGTCCAATAGCTCTTGAAACTGACTCGACATTCGATACTCGACACTCGATCGGTCTCAGCAACAACTATCACCTTTCTACCGTCATCAGGACGAGATACCCTAGCTAGCTTCTTCAAGCGATAGTCCCCACTTCACTCTTGGATAATCAATCCATTCTCACATCTTCGTCAAGGCTCCCCAGCTCCACTGGAAATAAACCAATACTAGAACTACGATCACCTACTAAATACTATAATCGCAAATGATCTTACTAGTTTCTATCAACTTACCAATTGCTAGTTCTATCGGGCACTTTATACTCAGCTTACTTGTAGGTGAACACAAAAATGGTTCAAAGTTTTTCGAACAAAACTCAGGTCAGCTTTGGTATTAAAAGTATGAACATAGATTGGTTTTTTATTCGAAACATACTGGTAACAACAACAAGATTGTCTCGTGCCTTCCCAGCGTTTAGCTCGAACACTCTACCCCTGGCATCCTGACCCTTCATTTTCAGACAATTTCTTTTGTTGTGTCCTTGCTCACCACACACGTAGCATCCCTCGAGCGTAACTCCATCCAATGTACTCCTTAGCATAACACTTGGGGGTCACATGTTCAGTCCGACCACATCTGGCGTATTTTCTCCACTTATCCACGTGAGTCTTCCTCTTAAAAAAACTCCTGTCATCCCTGGCATTATCCTTTCCCGACTCTCTAGGGTTAGCTACACACGCTTCTCCAATCTGTGTTCCTCACCACGCTTCTCATCGGTATCTTTCCTCGAACTCTCAGACTTTCGCTTTCGCAAATCCCCAGATCTAGGCTCGGAATGCGAATTATTTGAATGGTCGACCCGCTGTGACGGCCCGACATCACGCATACCGTTGCCACGTCATTGCATATGGTACCAGTAAATGATCTTGGGTTACAACCCTGGATTATTTTATGTATACATCTATGTACTGTTCACAAAGTTAATGAAAAATCAGAATTACGCTCCGATTATATCATAACACAGGAACTACTAAAACTTTCCAATCATTATATCACCTGAAGGGTTTCCGATCTGTGTCCCACCAAAGCCATGCCCATGAGCATCACTCCACGTTCCTGGCCATTATTTTGGTTAGCATCGCGCTGTTCCATGGCAGTATTAACGTGTTGGGCTATGAGTTGTGCCAACTCTTTCGGGGTAATAGGTAGTCCAGAACCTTATCTCGCTTTTGGCGGCATTTCGTCATTTCTATTATTTACAACAATAATAATCACATGAGACGATAACCAAAAATAATTCAATCATTAAATTTTAGTGGACCAAACATGGCGCATGTATAATATCCACATATTAATGAGAATATTTTTAAACCAAAAGGAACTCATTTGATTTATATTAGAAATTTACAAAACTTGTTTTTAGTACAAAGACTAATCAGAATTCGGCGTGTCTACATCAACACCCGCAACAAGTCTATATGAAATTTCCCCTAAAAATCAGAAAATTTGGCACGCAAGCCATAAATAGGGTTCATCAAATGAGACATACAAAACAAACAACAAAAACAACCAACAACCAACGCTTCAATCCCTGGGAGTCCAACATCTTCCTAACAAGCTCTTCTAGCTTATCATAACAGTCCATCTGTCCCTCTGAGTCCTTCATCGTCCCCATGCCTCCACGTAACGCGGCGAACTAACAATCACAGTGAAAGCGATTGACCCAAATCTCCTTCTGCTTTTTCAAAGCGGACGTTGTCTTAGCTCTCGAGGTCGATGCGATCTCTCCAACGGGTCAAGTCCTCTTCCTATGGCGAGTGTAGACTGAAAGAGTTGTAGCAAAACACGCGACTCGAATAGCGGAATAGACGATTCTATAACGACGGGCGAAGGAATCGTAAGTGTAGGCTCAATAGTATCAGTGAGCAGGACTACTAATAGCTCTATAGACCGAGACGTGACATATCGTAACCGTACAAAGTAAGTGTGTGATCAACGTGAATAGTAACACATAAGGCCTAAATAAACAGAAAATCACGTATGCACATAAACACATAAGGGTTTTCATACATGATATAATTTCCACATTTATCTAAAAATCTTGGCTTCGAGAATTTTGGACTTTAAATCTCAAAATTCTTCGGTTGAAGTCTAGTGTTTTCCTCTGAAAACATCTAGTTCGCTAACAACCATTGGCTCTGATACCAACTTCTGTCACACCCCAAAAACGTCGCAGCGGAATATATAACGTACTGGAGATGGAAGTTGGTGCCCATTTATACCTTGTCGATCGATGCATTTAATTGTTGGAAATTTTAGTGTGTTTTAAATGTAAGTTATTTAAACATCACGTTTTAAGACACGATACAACCATGACATAGTTAAGTTGTTTATGATCCTCATGGATCTTATTACATTCGTTCCAGAAGTTTTAAAAGTTAGTCCAACATTATTAAGTAACAAAACATGCATCAACAACCACAAGATACGCCATAATTCCCGAAGCTGAACTCAGGTACATGTAGAACACGTTAAAAATCAAGTGTCAACACAAAGGAAGGTGAGTTCACGTATTCACTTACTACAAATTTTATTTCAAGGAAAACTTTCTGATTAGGTGTTTATTTGAAAACATCCATATAAATTTTAGAAAGTCCATTTTACTTCCTTATTAAAAATCCACGGGCCTTCCACCGGTTCATCGATCCGACAACTGTAATATATATTGCCCAGGTTTTGTATATTAAATTATTGCGTCAACTTTCAGACTCGTATGTTAGCTAGACGATACGAACTATATATTAATCATGCAGGGATAATCAAAGCTAGACAATAAACAGAATATTAATTCGTCGTTTGACATTGACACGGGGCTACCGGTCACGACGGGGTTGTCAATCCGATAGATCTACCAACAATTCCTCGCGTACAATACTTAAATGATTAAACGACATTATGGGCGCAGGGTTCTCTCTCGATGAACAATATGATGTCTGCCTCACGTACAATATATATATCCTACTAATATGACAATTTAATACACGTAGTTGCACGAATCCCCTGAATCTCCATCACTCGAGACCCAGGCCGGCATCCGTCCCAACCTTACGGTCTGTTTCGCCTTGAAAACACCGTACCATCCCAATTTCCAATGTTCATTCATCACAACGTTTTTACATCGAAACGTATGACTTATCAAAATTCATATATTTTCAACAAAAATATATATTTTTTTTATTAAAAGGTATGTTTTATTTCGAAAACATTATTAAACCCTTTTAACGACGTGTTCCAGCCCCAAAATATATACAAAACAGTAAAAAGAGGGGTTAGTGACACTCACCTTTGGGTGCGTATTTTAAATAGCGCACTCCCAGAGATTGATTATATACGTCCTAATATAGGAACAATTCTAAATCAATATACATTTAACACAAAAATCATAAGTTTCTCTGTTTCTTAGAATTATCACATAACTTTGAGATTTTCTTGAAAAATTGTCATTTTAGATTATGTTGGCACGTTAATATATATATGAGTCCATATATATATATATATATATTTTTATGATTTTGCGACTTGAATGATTTTATTGGTGACCATTATTGTGTAAATCCGTTAACTCTCCCGTTTATACGCAATATATCTATGATTTGCGCGTAGTAATATATATATATATATATATATATATATATACATAAATGTTTACATAATTTAACACCGAAACACGTGAAATTTCGTTAACTTATCTATTTTGGCATTTTTAAAGAAAATATACATAAAGCATCTCATATGTACCAAATTTCATGCTCGACAAATAAGTTGCACATTTAACGCAATTTTTTACCGTTTCTACCGCACAAAACGCATAAGTATATATGCAAAATCCAAATTTCCCACTATCAAGTTAACACTTAACATATTATCACATTTACACGTTTAAATCACTTAACACATTTTATCACATAAGGTTCACTCAAAATTTACCCATACTAGTGTTCATTGAAAAATGCGTATTTTAGCGATTCGGTAACGATTTCGGGCGTCAGAAGTCTCGTATGACCAACCAAACACCAAGTAAACTTAAAATTAGTTAAAATACTTATTTTTAAACTAAAAATATCAGTTTACTTACTGATTTAAATCAGTTTTATAAATATCACTCGAAAAGCCGATTTTTGACCGTTTTAACGCATAGTTTTACGTTAAACGTTACTATGATCATCCCAACTCGAAACGACTTGATATTTTAACACAATACATGTTATTTACTGATTAAAATAGTGGTTATAATCAGATTAGTGCATTTTTTGTGTAAGTCACATAAATCATGTGATTTCACGTATTTTACAACCTTTAATGTATCAAGTACATCATGCAAAGCTAGCAAACATTATGACAAAGTTATATATCATTTTTACACTTCAAATATTCATATTTTAGTGTTTAGAATCTGATCAAAATCATTTTTATCAAATCACATCTAAATCATCATTTTATGTTCATCTTTCATCATACATGTTCAAATAAATGCTTCTAATGCATTCTTATAGTATCATTATCATTTTATATTATCTAAATTATATACCCAACATACATTTAAGTCATGTTCAAGTAGTCAAGAACATCATTATCTATACGTGGTTAATCCTCATCATTTACCATGAATACAAGAAGCATGTTCTCACATATTTATGAATTAGCAACAAAACTTCAATTGCATGCATACATATACATACATATACGACATATATACACATACATATGAACTTCCAAAGTTCACTTTTATCATATCACTTTCAAATCTTGAATCACCTTCTAAAACATTCTTTTATGACATATATTGATTTTTACATACATCCTACTTAAGCAAGTGACACATAGCTCGGCACGAGGTTCTTCGCTACGGACACAACGGAAGTACCTCAGGGAATAACCCACCTAACGGTAATGTTTAAGTCACTTAGGACATATTACAATATGTTTGGACAATTCCAAGTGTGCTTTGCTAATGCTTTCTGTGATGATGTTGCTTGGGTACAGGCTGTACCTACAAGCAGTTTTTGGACTGCAAGCCTCTGAACTTCAACGGCACTGGAGGTGCCGTAGCTTTTGTGAAGTGGGTCGAGAACATGGATTCTGTTATGCAAATGAGCGGATGTACTCCAGAGCAACAAGTCACATACATTTCTGGACTGTTTCAAGATGTGGCTCTGTCACGGTGGAACCTTTGGGTTCAGGCAATGGGCGAGGCTACTGCATATACTTTGACATGGGAAGAGTTGAGAGAATTGATGCGTAAGGAGTATTGTTCCCAGATGGAGATCCAGAAGCTGGAAATTGAATTCTGGAAACTAAGGATGGAAGGTACAAAGGTGGCGAAATATGTACAGAGACTTCATGATTTGTCGCGAGTTGTTCCATACCTAGTGGGACCAGAGTTTAAGAGGATAGGACGATTCGTCTGGGGATTGGCGCCTCAGATTCTGAGCTTGATGACGGCATCAACGCCTCCAACAACTATCGATGCGAGTAACTTAAGTGTGGCACTCACCAAAGAAGCAATTAGACTGGAAAAACTTTTAGCCCCTGACGAGAAGAAGGAGACTCATGTGGAGTCATCTGGAAAGAACAAGAGGAAGCTCGATGATTTCCAAAAGGGTGCTCGGGCGAACAAAGACAACAAAGACAAAAAGGAAAGAGAGTACATGGGTATCCCACCTAAGTGCGACAACTATCTACGTTATCATAATGGGCGATGCAGGTATGGGAAATGTGGAACTTGTGGAAAAGTTGGTCACCCTGAGGAGACATGTTGGTACGGTACCGGACATAGGAATGAAGGACAGGATGGCAGCAGAAACCATGAAGAAAACGAGAACAACGGTCGTCAGGACGGAAACAGTAATAATCAAGAACAAGGTCAAGGTAGTGGTGGCATAGGACATTTCCGGATAGTTTACTTGGGGACTAAGCCGAGATGTGATGAGTCCAAGTTTCACCATGAAGGTCGATATCTAAATCCTTGGTGCGATAAGATCGGAAAGGAAGGACACAACAAGTATGCTTGTCGAACGAAGTACCCCAGACAAGGAGGAAATGATGACGGCAACCAAGGCGGAAACGATAATGGTAGAGCTCCAGGTTGCTTCGAATGCGGGGACGTGGGGCACTTTAGGAAGGATTGCTTGAAGAATGACCAGGACCGTGGAAGAGCGTGCAACATCAGAGCTCGTGAAGCATGCCAGGATCTAGATGTGGTTACTGGTACGTTCTCTATCAACCAAAAGTTTTGCATCTGTGCTATTTGATATATGTGCCGACTATAGTTTCGTATCCCTAGAGTTTAAGAATATACTTGGGTTTGTTGCAAGTAAGTTAGATATCCCGTACTTGATAGAACTAGCTAATGGGAAGCTAGTAGAAGCCAACAAAGTGATTAGAGGCTGTGTGATAGAGCTTGGAGAGCGTGAGTTTACGCTAGGTCATATGCCATTTGAGTTGGGAAGCTTTGACGTGGTAGCTGGAATGGATTGGTTATCGAGTAATCAAGCTGAGATCGTATGTCATGAGAAGATCATTCGCATCCCGATAGCGAATGAGGAGACCATTGTGGTACACGGAGAAAAGCATGATACGCCTCTAAGGATTATCAGTTTGCTTGAAGGCCCGGAGGTTTATGCGAAAAGGATGTGTTACCTTATTGGCTCACGTTGTTGATAAAGAAGCCGAAGAACCGAATCTGGAAGATATCCCTATGGCAAGGGAATGTTCTGAAGTCTTCCCCGAAGACTTGCCAGGATTACATACTCAACGACAAGTCGAATCTCACATTGACTTGGTTCCAGACACTGCGCCTGTAGCCAAAACACCTCATCGACTGCGCCTTCAGAAATACAAGTTGTCAACGTAGCTTCAGGAACTGTTAGATAAGGAACTTATTAGACCAAGCTTCTCGCCTTGGGGAGCTTCAGTGTTGTTCGCCAAGAAGAAGACGGTAGCTTTCATATGTGCATCAACTACCGGGAGCTAAATAAGTTAACCATCAAGAATTGGTGTCCCTTGCCGAGGATTGCTAATTTATACGACCAACTTCAGGGTTCGAGATGCTATTCCAAGATCGATCTCTGATCAGGTTATCACCAGCTACGGATTTAGGAAGAGAGTATACCAAAGTACAGTGAGTCAACAATTTGTCTTAAATATACGCTAATATTGTGTTTTCTACACGGTGCACAAAACAATTTTACATAGAACACAAGACTTCGAGAATCCAGGAAACATGAACTTAGACCTTCGGGAACTTATGTCAAAGCTTATTGAAGGTTATCACTTAGGAACCACTTCCGTTAACTCAAGCAAACCCCATTATTCTGACGTATGAGCTAGTTCAGTTAACCGAACAAATAAAGTACTCAAATTTCTTTTATTGAAATTTCCACTTTTGCTTCTAGCAAGTAGATTCTTGAGTCTCTACTCCTCTTAATGGTAGTTGCATCACGACAATTTTCTTCATTAAAGCGAACACCCCTTTGTCTCGGCACTTGATCATTTCTTCATTATAACGAATACTCATTGTTTCATTTCTTGGAAATTCATATGTTACGCATGCACCATTTGTTATGCATGTGGTTTCGTTTCGAATAAGCGCTTCATCAAAGTTCAAATATTATTTTCCTAAATCTGATTTGTGATTCGAATGACCTATATTATTGTAATTGTTGGCTCCTTTGCTATCAAGCCAACACACCTTCTTGAAACTTCTTTTCTTTTAAGTTACATACTTATCCTTGTAACCATGCCAAAATTCCCTTGTCGATACATGTATTTATTGAATTTCGCTAAAACCAAGTTCAATTGCTTGAACATGTCCATTTTGCATCTTCAATTCAAGACACCATATGATGTATTGAGAGCATCATGTTCAATTTCATTTTTGCAAGTGTTTCTTTTGTCCTGAGTCGTAGTAGACTTGTTTGGTCTACGGCTCCATTAAGTCGTCTGTTGATTTCGACACCTTGTGGTGATGTTTTCACTAAATTGAAGTTTGCGCTAATCTTGTTTACGTATCTCATACATGGATTTAATTATTTATTTATTGATTTGCTCTAAATCCGTTTTGCTTTATTAGGATTACAGCAGTCTCAACACAATCGTGTGTTAAGACGATGGTACATAAATTCATTTTATATCCCAGTGTACCTCCTAACAGTTCTTTCATTATCGATCGAATGCCTTGCGGTATTTATTACTTTTTCATCTTCGATCGAAAACGGTAGTTCTTTGGTGTTCTATATTCGATTGAAAAATCCTACGATGCCGTTTGAATCAAATTTTCAGGTTTGCCTCATTACACTTTCATTTGATTTCAAACACGGTGAACTTGTTCGGTCACCGCTATTATTGAATTATGTCATTACGACACCATGTGGTGTCGGTGTAAACTTGTAGCTTGTGCTAATCATGGTTAACCATTTCACACAAAACTACACATACTTTTGTTTGACTAGTCATTTAAACACTATTAATACAACTATGTATTAAGACAATGATACACCAGATTTGGTTGTATTTCATTTCGGTGTATTCTTGCAATTCAATAATGTCAACATACTAATCTTAACCATGTATTTGTTTGAAAGTTGACAAACCATTTTCATATTACTACCATATTCGAGTTGTTAATTTTGAGTTCATCTAGCGGATGCTATTGTTCTGAAAACTCATTTGTGTATCGTGAACGATCGTTTGAAATTCTATTGGTCGAAACTCCTCTTTTATTGAACCCCTGTGAAATAGGTTACACTAGACTATACATCTATACGTCTCGTATCTTTTGACATCAAATCCTGAAACACATACCTTTTTACCGTTGGGTTCGTACTGTTGTAACATGTCCTTGGACTCACCTGATTCGAAGAAGTTTTGTTTCGGTTTCGTGTTAATCACTTTGGTATTATTCATGTCCATGCACGCATAAGGTAACCCTAAGGAGTTAATGTAGTTTAAATTTCGAGGACGAAATTTTCTTAACAGGGGGAGAATGTGACAACTGTCAAATTTGCGTGCGTCTGTGCAATTATTAGATAATGATTAATGCTTAATGACTGTGCTGAATTACAATTAATGACTTGAATTGCTTTCTGATTATTGCCATATGCATACATGTGCATCACATATTGCTTAATGTTATATCATTATTGCATGAGGACCTTATTTGATGCACGAAACACAGTTAGCACAGTTATCAGACAAACCGGGAAAAATGCTGACGGAGTTCAGTAGATAGACAGACATTGTATTGAGACATAGAATGAGCCAGAAACCAAGTATTACACTAGTATAGTGTGTAGGAAGGTAAGGATCACAAAACTGCCTTCCTAGTGATAGTTTAAGTGCCGGAAAGTGCCTAAAACATACACAAACTGCAGAATTCTGCAGAAATTCAGCAAATTCAGCATTTAAACACATTTATATCATGCAGAAATATGGTTAAATGGTCCTGAATGCTTTCCTAAGTGTCGGGAATCGAAATTGTCATAAAAGGGTACATAAAGCACACTAAACTGCATAGTTTAGCACCTTAACGAACCGGTAACCAACCGAATAACTGGACACTACCCGAAACACCAAATGCTCACTAGAAGCATTGTTTTAACATTACCAAGCTAGTTATGGTCCCCGAACATCATAACACACTATATAAACACGTAACAACTAAACACCTAACTAAACACTTGAAATCTAACCATAATCTAACTAGTTAGTTAGCACCTAGCCTAAGACCCCCCACCTATAATCGACTAGACAAGCATGGCCCACTCAAGATTTTATTTTGTTAATTTATTAGATCTTGTTTATACTTTACTAAACATATTATCCATTAGATGTAAGGAAGATGGAAGTTTATAAGTGAAACCACTAGGATATAACTCTCATTCTTTCACAAACCAACACAACACCATTTTCTTCTTCCCCTTCCCTCTAGTCTCGGCCGAGAACCCACACACACATATCCATCTTCATCTTTCAATTATCATCCATTCCATTGCTATACAACGGTGTTAGAAGGTGCATAAGGAAGCTAGGAGCTTTCGGAAGTTCAAGGACCTTGACCATTTGCTTTTATCCACATCATTTCTTCTCATGATCATCCCTATCCTTGAGCTAGTGGTAAGAACATCATACACTCTATTTTACATCTATTTTAAGTGGTTAAAAGATGTTACATGTTGATTATTATGAAGAACACTAAGAATCACAAGAAAGAAACTTGAACTTAAGCTTAAATCATGAAGAAATCTTGATGTATATGAGTTGTTATGCTTGTTGATTGTTGTTTATCCATGTATTTGATGTTGATCATGATATGAAAATGTTGTAGGATCATATATCATCCTAACATTAAGCATGAACTTGAAAGAATATAATATGTTCTTGTAAAATAATGATCAAAGTAAGTTGTAATACTTGTAGATCTAAAATTTCGTGGTCGGTTTTTCAAGAAACCAAGTTAAAAATACAAGTTTTACTTAAACTTGGTTCTTACACAAATAAACCTTGTTTTTGGTGGTCAAACAAGTGTAGAAACCTATGTGAAACAAGAAAGATCCATGAAGAAACATTTTTGGTTAATATGATTGTAAGTTGTAAAGATCTATTTTCTTTAAAAATAATGTTTTTAAAGAATCAACCACACTTCAAAGGGTAACAAGACTCACTAAATACCCTAGTAAGTTACTACAAATTTTTACAAATATTCAAGTTCATGAAGTAGTAGTTTATGCTTGTTAATGGCAAAAATTGGTAAGTGTAGAATGTTTATTGTTGATTGTTGGTTGATTGTGTTGATTTTACAAAAGAAAATGATATGCCTTCAAGGTATGGAAACCTCCATTTTTAGGGGAAACTATGGCGAAATTTTTCTAAAATTAAACACTTAGAAAATATTTGTAAACATACACTTACAAGTATATTTTAAACCATGGATTTTCACATAAACTCCGCCATAATTTTTGTTACAAAAATTATAAATATTGGAGGTTGGTTTTCATAAATAAAAGCGACTAAATATGTATTTAGGAAATATATATTTAGAAGTCACCATGTGTGTGATTATTTGTATATTATGTGTATTAGTTATATTATTTTAGGACTTGAAATAATATAACTCATCAAAATACCAAAAATTACCATCCAAAATATTACCAAAATTCAAAGAAATAAATATACAAAGAATACACAAAATATTAGTGAAACCGAACTAAGGAATATAACTCACAAGAATATTCTGGAAATTTATTCACGAGTATATTTTGGTAAATAATATTTTGGACACCAAGGAAACAAAAATATGATTTTTACAATTATCACAAATTTATATCATATTTTGACAAGAAGAAAATATATTATTTTTGAAGGAAATATATATTTTCTCAAACAAACATCAAATATATTATTTTGGGAGAAAAATAAGTTTATATATATATATTTTCTAAGTTAGACTTGAAAATATATTAATTTTGGAAATATATATTAATGTGTAATCACAAGAAATACGTATTTTCGTACGTATAATTACACTCCGGAATACGACCCCACATAAATGGCAAAATATACAAGTATGAGAATACGAATACAAGAACACCCATAATTGGGAAGGAAATACATGTATAAATACTGGAGAAGTATCAAGTTAAAATATTATTCCAAAATTTAATAAATATAATTTAAGTTAAAATATTTATTATTTTAACAAATAATTATAACTTGGAATAATATTGAATACACAAAGAAACATAACTCAAAGACACTAATTAATACTAAGTCAAGGCACGACCCGCTCGTCTAATGGACCTTAGTACGTTGTAGGTAGTCGTGTTTATCCGAAGAAGCTTGAGTTACTGTGATATGAAGACGCAAAACTGTGAGTTCATGTCCCCCTTTTTTTTTTAACTTTTTTCAGTTTTATAACTTAGGGGGTGAAGTACATGTTACAAACTGTCTACAAACGTTTATATGTGGTATGGTTAGCTAAGGAAGGGTACTGCTAGATCATGTGAGTGGTGGGTATGACGCTTAAGACCATTAATCCTCGTTGTAGGACCAAGGGACATGAGTGATAGATCTATTTGGGTGTAGCGAGCCCACACCCATGTGGACCAGGGTTTGGCCCATGAGGTGACTATGTCTTCAAATTGAAGCCGTGGCAAAATTCTGCTAGGATTGAGTCTTCCTGCATCACGTCACACATATTAATGGCCTTGCAAACCATTAATGATCTGTTTTCCTTGTTGCTTTCATACCAGGTTTTTGACAAATGCATACTTGCTTATAATGATTACAAAGTTTATTCGAGCTCACACACTAAACACATGAACTCGCTCAACTTTTGTTGATGTTTTCAAACTACATGTATTTCAGGAAACTAAGTATGGATCTGGCGGGCGTTGAAGGTTTCAAGTGTTGTTTGGAATAAAAGATGTCATCCGGTGTCGAATGGTTTTGGAGTGTGTATCCTATCCTGGATAGGATACATATTTCAAAGCTTAGTTTTAATTTGAGTCTTTTGAAAAGTCCTTATGGAACTTAAAACCTGTTGGTGTTGTATTTTAAACATGAAATCTGTGTTTTGGGATTTAAAACAATGTAGCATGTGATGATTTAGAAACTATCAATGGATGGACATCTTCGGTTTTATCACATAGTTGTTTGTTATGGTTGAATGCAATGATATTAATCAAGTTACACATAATCACGCTTCCGCAAAAGTCAGGGTGTGACATTGACTCTAGAAACTCCCCTCTCAGCCGATCACTTAACAAATCTGTTCGTACAAAAGAAAAGGTGATGTGTGTGATAGAATAGATCTCTAACATGTGAGATCTATTTATACTAAGTACGAAAGCTATATTTGTGATTGGCTGACATCACATTGATAGTGATGTTGGTGCATTTTATGTGACAACAGCATATGGTTTAGTCTTTGGATATCTTAAACAAGAATTGGGTTACGAGTTTAAAGAAATTAGGAATTCCGAGTTTTTGCTAAGCAAGAGTCCAAGTTTCTGAAGTGGATTCCGAGTTTGTCAATCAACAAGAATTCTGAATCTGTGAAGATTCAGAGAATTCCGAGTCTGTGGATACTGGTCCGAGTTTGAGAATGCATGGGATAATTCTGAGTTTAGTTAGTTAGCCCGAATTTGTGTTTTGTATTAGATATTCCGAATTTGTGTTTTATGTAATATGGGCCTAGCCCAGTATGCATGTAACTGTGTTATATAAACAGTTCTACATTAGGGTTTTAGGTTAGATACTTGATAGACACTAGAGAGAGCAATTACAGAGTTAGATAAAACACAGAGAAAGACTGTGAGTTCGAATGGTGTGAGATCTTGAGTGATTGTAAACACTTGTGTTTATTAATCACAAAGATCAGTTTAAAGTATTTTGTGTGTTCTTTATCTTAATACTTGTTTCTGTTCGTGTGATCTATCAAGGGGATTCCACACCCTTGGTTGATTAGTCAATCTGGTATCGATCCACATGTGATAGGGACCTACAATTGGTAATAGAGTGTTTGCTCTTATTGTATGGTTCGAGATGAATTCTACAAGATTCAAGTTTTTGTGTGAAGAAAGTTTCTGTCGTCATCCTTCTGTGATCATTAGGGTTTCCTAAGTTTGTGGGTAAATTTGCATTATCGTGAAGTCACAGTTTTGCGATTTACCAAAAACACACAAATTTTAGGAATTTTGGACTGTTCCGAATTTGGCAAAAATTCCGAATTTGTCACTGTTCTGAACTTGTTACAAGGTTCCGAACTTGTCACATTGTTCCGAATTTGTAACTTCCCTGAATTTAATCATTCCAGATTTGATACAAGAGTTCCGGATTTATAACTATCCGAATTTAAAAAATCTAATATGTCTGAACTTAATCATTCCGAATTTGTAACAAGAAGAGTGTTCCGAATTTGTGAACTTATTCCAGATTTGACACAATATTCCTAATTTAAGGTGGTCCGAATTTAGTGTTCAGGGTTTAACAATTCCGGATTATTTAAAAAAGGTGGAAGTTTAACCAGCTGACGTATTCAATAAAAAACGTTTTTGAGTGTAGAATTTGTTCTATGAACTATCTTTAAAAACCGACTGCACGGTTAGGTTCCTTTGATTTTTAAGGAAAAAAGACACAAAAATTCTGAAATAGGTTTTGGACATGAGGGTAATGCAGAAGTCAAGAAAAGTAAGGTTGATCTACTGAAGAAGTAGTTCTCTATGTTCAAGTGCATGAAGCACGAGTCACTAGAAGAAGTTATCACCAGATTTATCATCTACTTACCGAAGTTCAAAATTATGGAATAGATGGATATACAGATGGTGAGATAAATGACAAGTTGTTGGATGCAATTAGAGCTAAATGGGATATTTATACACTTATGGTCAAAGGTGATCAAGGGTATGATACTATGGAGCTCGAAGAAGTTATAGGAAAGTTAAGATTCCATGAACTTAATATGAGGAAAAAGGAAACAGGTTTTGATCAGGTACAAGATCCAGGGATGTATTATGGAGTGCCCTCTACTTCCTCTATCAATGCTTCGAGTGACAGTGCAACCGCTTTCTTGTCTCATGAGTGTGAATCTTCTAAGACTGTGACAGATGCTGATGGTGAAGTGTGCTTTGTTGCTGCTTCAGGAGGATCAGTAGGGGGAAAGAGACAACAAACTAGTAACATAGTAGCAGTACTAGGTCTATGCCTCTTAGTGTGAAGGCTGCTGAAGAACATCTTGCCTTAATTGCTTCATTTGTTGCTTCGTATGAGAATTAAATTTAGGGAAGAATATATGATCCAACTACTTTTAATGAAGATTATGATCAGATTGACCCTGCTGGCCTAGAGGAGATGGATCTACAGTGGCAGATGGCTATGATATCTAGAAGAGTTAAAAGATTCATGAACAAAACAGGAAGGGAGTTCGTTGGAAAGAATTTCTTTGGAAAGAATGTTCATGTTGACAAGTCCAAAGTAAGGTGTTATAACTGGCAGAATGTTGGACACTTTGCTAGGGAATGTCAAAGACCAAAAGCATAGTCTCATCCTAACTCATCATTTCAAGGTTCTTCGAGTTAAGGTTCAAGCAACATGAATGCATCTAACAACAATGGCTCAAGAGCTTTGATCTCTACTACACGAGAGGGATCTTATGACTAGAGTGTTCATCTGGAAGCTGATGGAATCATCACACAGGCTTTCATTGCAGAGAATGCAATAGTTGATGATGCAGAAGAAAAGGTAGATGTTGAGTTAGAGAAGGAAACTGAAGTTGTAAAAAGGTTGATGCTGATAAGACAAAAGTTCTTGAGAATGAGATAAAGTCTGATGAAGAGAAGGATGCTGAAGAAAAGAAGAAGGCCACTGAATTTGCTGCTTTCATGGCCGACTTGAGTAAAGCGACAGGAGAGGTAAATTTTAATCCTGTTAGTTCAATTTGTTTATAGTGTCGTGAATAACAAGGTGAGGTTGATAGATTATCAAAACAAAATCAATGTCTGATAAATGATCTGTCTAGCTTAAAAGAATTATTATTTTTTTGAAAAGAAATGAGTCCTTATATTTGAAGAAAATTAAAGGTTATGAATCAGAAATAAACATTTTAACCTGCAATTAACTGAAAAACTTCAAATAATTGAGTTAGCTCATGATACAATGAGTAAGAAAACAAAAGAGATTTCTAAAAAATGCAAAGACTTGTCAAAAGCACAACTAAAAATTGTCGAACTTCAAAAGAAATTAAATCAACTCAGAGATTCCTCTTTTGCAATGAAATATATGATGGGTGGCTTGAAGAAAGTAGTGATAAGAAGTGTGTAGACTTCCACGGCTTCAATGAAGTACCACCACCTTTTAGTCATGAGTATTCATTTTTGCCAGCAGAAGATGATTTAATAGACTTTGTATCAACAACACCTGATGTAGCGGATCCAATCAATATCAACCCACCTAGTACTTCCACATTAGAACATCGTGATGAGTCTGAAAATGATGACGTTGATGTGAACAAGGAAAATAACAGGAACTAGTTTTGAAAACAAAAAATGAACCTCCTAGTAATAAAAAAAACAAACTTTTGTTAAAAAGGTTAATTTTATTCAAGGAAGTGACATGAAAATGAAACAACTGTTATTGAAAATGAATCAAATGTGCAGTTTGCTAAAATAAAAACTTAGAAAAATCTGAAATGGAGCAAACTAAACAAGGTCCTTCTAAGTCATCATCATCACCACCTGAATGATCTAGTCCAAAGGCTTCCGTAAAGAAGTCTTCGGCTAAAAGATCGTGCTTCAAATGTCACACCAAAGGACATATAGCAAGCTGCTGTCCTTACAAAAAGGGCGAAGTGCCAGTTGAGAATAAGAGAAAAAAATCACCAGAAAAGAAAGGTGATGGTGAGCAAAAAGTGTCTAAGGTTTTTTTTGGTGTGTTCACATTGGTTCTCACAATAAAGGTGGTTCTCAAATGAACCTTACCCTTGGATATGGTTCATGCAAGAACAACCTTTATTGCGAGAACCGCGAGAACCAATGTGAACACAACAAAATAAACCCACTACACCACCACCCAAAACCTAAAATATAAAAATAAATAAACAAAATAAATATAAAAAATATTTTTTTTGATGACGAAAAGTAACGATTTTTTTTATAAAAAATGTTAAAAAAATTGTGTTTTTTTTTAGATATTTTTGGCTGTGTTCACATTGGTTCTCGCATTTCTCGCAATAAAAGGGTGGTTCCTAACGGATCCTTCTCCTATCTCTCTCTCTCTCTCTCTCTATATATATATATATATATATATATATTAAACTGACTATAATATTTATGTCGAATAAAAAAAATACATCGAGATAGAAGGTAAACGGGCAACAAGCTGCGCCGCTGCCCCTTTTTGAATAGCAACTACCTATATTTCAACTCATTGTTTTAATCAATGGGTCATGATTGCATACATCTCCCTAAAACTATTATGTTATCTAATCTTTGCTTTTGCAGTGTTAATGAAAAAGGCATACATACAGATGAACTGTCACAGAGCTGAAACTTCCTTCTAACAAGATCATGTACTTCCATAACTCTTTATCTCTATGTTTGCTGTGTGTGTGCAAATGTGTTTTTTTTTTACTTTCATTCTTGTTCTCTCTAATGCAGGGAATCCATAAGAACACTGGGAGATGAAGGCGTGATATACTCAACAATTGACGAATTCCACTACAAAGCACTAGGCAGCAGTTGATGCAAGCTGCAATATGATGTTATGAACTTTATATGTGAAGTTTGTCTAACCCTTTCTTTTGGCTGGCACTGGTTTATAGTGCAATGGAGTTTCTGAAACCTTTTTATTCTTTTAGACATGTTTTTTTATATATCTACATTCACTGTTTATCAAACAAGTTGTGCTTAGGATGTAGTAAAAGTAAACAATTCGGCTCGTCCCATTTAAAAATGTTCAAAAAGTAAACAAATATATGGCTTACATGTTTTATCTACAAACATGTGTACATTTCTTTTGCCTGTTTACAATTCCATTATAACCTGTGAACCTGTTTACAGACCCCTTTAACTTGTTTACAACTTAATTACATAACATTACAGCCTCCCAACTTGTTTGACATATTTAGATAAACAGTTGTTCGGGGTACATAGTTTTAAATCTAGCGGTGGTGTTTGTTACCTACTTCATGATAATCCCCAAAGATGAACCATACCGTCTGATTCATATTTCTGTAAGATCGACTTGGCTATTTGCAATTCTAGCCTCAGATTTTTCCTCAACATCATCGAGATAATGTTGATAGATATATGAAGCGAACCCCCATATGGCCAACAACATTGAAATAACCTTCACTCCATTCATTTTTTCATGGAAAAACACTACTGCCAAAACTGGCACAATTGGGATACCTAAAGTACTAATCACATTTGAAAACAACGATGAAACCTCAAATATCAAACCTACGTAACCGATCGAGAAAATCTGCCATGCAACCGCTGTCCATACTAAATTCATTATGTATGAAACTTTGCTAGACTCGTAACCTTCCATTTCTTTTTTTATATCCTTCCACTCGCCGCTAGCAAACAGTCCCACCACAATTGCAACACTTGCTATCAAGTTTTGATAGACGATCATATCGAATACGACTTTGTAGCTTTGTGATTTCAGAATCTTTTTGAAAGCGAGTTGAGTTATAGATAACATTAATCCATATCCTGCAAAGTCAAGATTTGACTTTTAAAAATCAAACAAACTACAATAAAATATACAACTTCTGATCTGTGAAGGTTTTAAAATACATACCTGCAGAAGCAGCAATCGTGCATACAAACCCAATGATGTACTTGGTTCTCGAAATTTTCGAGGTTTGTTCAGAATCACCCTGGAACACAAGTAATGCAGACGAAAAGCTAAGAAGAACGAGTGAATTGGCAATGAATGGAGTGAGCTTCTGCCCATTTAAAATGTACGAAAATAATGCGTTGAATGCGAGCTGACTTGCGCAGATCAACGTGTACGTCGAAACCGGCAGAAAATTCAATCCATATGTGAATAACATGCAGTCTGCAGCCAAGAATGCACCAAGAAACGTATACAACATCATAAGGGTAATCCAAGAAGGTTCTTTGGTAATTTGTTGTTGTGTTGAGGGTGTTTTTGAAGGTAAATAGATCAAGATTAAAGGGAACATGACTGGGAAGCCAACAGTTTGAACAAGTGTTGCCATCCATTTACTATTTCCTCCTCTGTTAAAGTAAAGTCTTCCCAACATTATTCCAACTGACTGGCCTGAAAGTACAAACACTGTGAACAATGCTATCTTGATCCACCACTTGTACTGTACAACCTTTGAAGACCTTCTTCCACCATTTTGAATTTTAGCTGATCCATCTACTTCTGATGATAGTGCAAAAAAGACTGTTAAAAAGAGCTTAAATCACCATACCCATGTTGTAGTACAACCATGATAGCATGTTGTAAAGTTCTAATGTCTAAGATACAAGTGACTATTGCATGATTGAGGGTGAGGAACCAATGTTTTAAAAACCAGTACACCAGTATTACTTACCGGTGCCGGATGCAAATATGGTACGAAACAACCTTGTAAATAGGGCAAACGACATCGACTTTGTCCCACCGGTAAAATCCGGTATACCGGTTTGAACCACTATACTGGTACCGGCCCAGGTTAGTTTTTGGGTTTGGATTTTTACTTTTTATCAGCCCATCTCGATGTTTACTCCACAGTTCTAACCTACCGAGTAGCAACTTTCAATATTCCATCTCAATCGATCAAAACTCAAAACCTACTTCATCACTCCATCGTTCGTGGCTTGTTCCAGACTTCCATCATTCTTTATAGACTTCTATCTTCATCTTTTGTTCATAGTTTATCACTCCAGTTCGCAATTGGTAGATCATTTTACCTTTTGTTTTCTTTGAGTTGTTGTTGTTGACAGTAGTACGATGTGTGTGCATATATTGTATAGTTTTAATGAGTCAACATGTATAGATGATGTATCATGTATTTGTATGCTTATAGTTAGTGTATGTAAATCTGGATGTATGTGTATAATTTAAGGAATTATAGAGGTAACTGGTCAACTCGGTTGAATCGCCATGTACAACCTGGTTCAACCGGTTCCTTTATATGGTAATACAACGGAATTAATGTGTCAGCTCAGAGGTTGAATCACCATATGTTAAGGTACAACCATTAATGTGTGCTTTACAAGTGATAAGGCAAAAGATTCACCTTGTTAGACCATCTCTAATGCGCCTGTTAAAGTCGTGCCCTTCAAAATCCTTACTGGCTCTTACCATTGCGAAACTTTGTCCATAGATGCCTGTAGCAACCAAGCCCTTCTACAAGGGCATGGTTTTTCCGTATGGGGTAGACCCAAAGTAAAAAAAAAAGTTTTGTTTTAATATTTAGTGTAGGGGTATATTATAAGGTGGAAATTAAGAAAAATAATGATATTTGTATGGTTGAAGATAAAATGATGGTTTTTAATGATTTGTAAGGGTATGATGTGGGGACTCCTAAAAACACATCTAGGATTGTAGATAATCTTATGGCACGATTGCCGGTAAAAGAAAGGGTTTGCCCAAGGCTTTATAGTTTATATGATAAACTAAAAAAAGTATTATGACCTTTTGTTTGCAAGTTAACGAGCTTTTCCACATATCGAATTACCTTTTGTTTGATACACCCTTTACAACTTAATATGTCTCCATGTATTCATTTGAATTTTGGATATGAAGCCCTCAAAATATCGAGTTGGTTTGAGTTGAAAACTAGCGGAGCTCAAGTTCAAATTTTAGCTAAACACAGAGATTTAAAGCTAAGCGTAACTAATTCAATTAGGCATTGGGTGTACTCTAACTTCGTTGGTATTAAAAGATGACATAACAAGTTAACATATCTTTCAAGAAACTCCTTCCCAATATTAAAGGGTGTTACCACCTTTCTTAGTTAACAATTTAACTTGGACGAAAAAAAAATTAATGTTATTTATTATCAATATTTATTTTAGCTATGAGATTAATGAAATGGTATTATTAGGCTATAGGGTATGATGGTGGTGGATTGGATCATGAATTGCCTTGCGGGACAAGGTTCCTATGGTACACCACCCCTCTTCTCAAATTATGGTGGTTCGCATAGTTTGATACATGGCAACCATGTTACTCTTCCAATTATTTAAGAGATTTTGATTGGTGGAGGAAGATAGTGGATGATAGTGTGGGTCGTGGTTCACACCATATAGGGTAGTGAATTAGATTGATGGATGAGAGTGTGATTACATTGTACTGATGTGGAGTGAGATGATCGTCATTTGGGTCATGACCACATCACATAACATTATTATTATTATTATTATTATTTATTTTGTATTTAATTAAAAATTTAATATTGAAATAATTAAAAAAATGATGGGTGAGGTAGAGTTAACAAGTTAAACCATTTTTTTAGGATGAGGTAGAGTAAAAAGGAAAAAAACGGATAATGTGACACGTATACGGAATTAAGAAAGATTAAGGTATACCTCATGGCCTTATTACTATACGAACTCAAGCTCGAGTCCATCTGGGTTCCACCTATTAAATAACTCTAATTTGATTGGATTCTGGTTTTTAAATATGGAAATATGTCAATCAAATCAATTATTATATATAATTTACTGAATTGTTTTTTATAATTAGATTTTCATTGTTGGTTAAAAATATATATAACTGAGTCAAGATATTATAAAAAAAATATGATGCAACATCAGTGAATACTAATAGTAAGCTTGATTTTCTAAAGCAAAATTCCCAAAACAACTAACAACTTTTGACTTCAAGATTAGATAAAACAACTCCAAAATTCAAACATGTTTCCCTATAGCATTTGCATAACTCACAATAAAAGCTAGAGCATAACACTTGGCTAATAACAAAGATAGGATGAAAAAATAATCAATATTGAAAATCACAAATATATATTATCATAAAATCACGGCTTATAACTGTTGGGTATCGTTACTTATAATCCATCGGGTTCAGGGCATGCTTTGTATCGGGTATACCCTATGTGGTTACAATATATATGTTGGGTAGGGGTGTTCAAGATCGGATTATCCAATTTCCGAATATCAGAAAAGTTCGGATATTGTATTTTGATATCCGAACCCGTATCCGAAATATCGGATATCCGAAAATATCGGATATCCGAATTTCGGATATCCGATATTTCGGATACGGGTTCGGATAATAAAACGGATATCCGAATTAAAAAAAAAGTAAAAAATAATATTCTACATTCAAATACAAACATACTTTATGGTTTTCTAGATCTTCTCTTTAATCTATATAATTTATTAATCTTATGATTTTGCAAATGGCAACGAATCAAATCAATTGATATAAAATAATCAGAAAGGGGTGGCGGCACAGCTTGTTGCCCGTCTACGTTCTGTCTTGATGTAACTTGGCAAGTATGAATGAAATCGATATTTCATATAAAAGAAACCAAATTAAATTTAGATCTGGATCCATTAAAAAATTCAAATGTATTACATTTCAGATCTGGATCCTCTACTACAAGTGACAACGAGAGGCGATACGGTGGCTGGGTGGTTGATTAAGGGTGAGATGATTAGGATTTGAAGGTTCGACCATGAAGGTTTAATGGAGAACGTGGGGGAATGGTTTGGAAAAGGAAGGAAGGGGTAGGGTTTTCTGGTATATATCATATTAATATGTTAAAAATAATATAATTTAATATTTCGGATATCGGATAATCTGACTATCCGAAATTTTCAAAAACTCACATCCGAATCCGAAACTTCGGCTTTTCCGATTTTCGGATATCCGAAATTTCGGATATTGGGTTTTCGGTTATTTCGGATTCAGATTTTTTTGAACACCCTCAATTGGGATGCCAAATACTCACCTTAAACTCGTTTAAAATCGTATTGAAATATCAAATACTCAACTACATTTCTAATAATTGAGTTTTTAACAAATTCGACATACTACTCATTGTAATTTTTAAAACTATGTAATATGTTAATATATTTGGTTTTAATATGGGCAAATGAATTTGGCAAATCGACCCTAAACGTATAACAATGAAAATGAAAGTTACTTTAAATACACACAATTCATGAACAATTGCTTTGGTGTTTGCCTTGTTTTATCTATTTGAGTTCTCTAAGGAGATCATTTGTAAAACAAGTTTATTTAACATGTAGTTAGATTTTACTTTTTTTAATTTCGAACCCATCGTTTAAGAGAGCATATTAGTCTTGCAAGTACTTTCTAAAAAACCAAATGCTCTTATAAGAAACTTCTCATAAGACTATGGATCCCCTATATCAAGAAGAATATGTACAACTTTTAATGTGCAAAAAGTACAAGTAATTATGGTATGATTGTTTGTAGAACAAAGAAAAAAAGGTTTATTTTTCATTTACCAACGGTATTAATCACCTCTTCACGAGCTTCCTTCATTTGGATGATAGGTGAGTGAGTGTGTAATTCGCAAGGGTGCTATCTCTCTTTAGGCCATAGGGTATGGGGCTTGGGTTGGGGGAAAACGCCCAAGCCACCACCCCGGGGGCTTGGGTTGGGGCTTGGGTTGGGGCTTAGGTTTGGGCGTGGCCCCCCTTTGGCGTGGGTTTGAAGCCGGGCGTGGGGCGGGCTAGCAAGTGACATGGCGGGCTCTCAATGGTCATGTGTCAACTCATGCCCCCAACCCAAGCCCCACCATACCCCATGGGCGTGGGTTTTTTTTTCCCATTCCACGTGTCAACCAATGCCCAACCCAAGCCCCAACCCAAACCCCACCATACCCCACGGTCTTAGGCCATGGGGTATGGGGCTTTGGTTGGGGCGTGGGTTGGGGGAAAACGCCCAAGCCACCATCCCGGGGGCTTGGGTTGGGGCTTGGGTTTGGGCGTGGCCCCTTGGGGCTTGACTTTTAAGCCGGGCGTGGGGCGGGCTAGCAAGGTGACATGGCGGGCTCTCAATGGTCATGTGTCAACTCATGCCCCCAACCCAAGCCCCACCATACCCCATGGGCGTGAGTTTTTTTTTTCCATTCCATGTGTCAACCAATGCCCAACCCAAGCCCCACCATACCCCACCCCACGGTCTTATATATAAATAAATAATATAACATGGTTATCCTTTTATATTTGTATATAACTATAATATAATATAATTTAATATAATATATTATTATTATTATTATTATTTTATTATATTACATGTTATTAAAATCACCATATCCATTTCATGGTACAATCAGGGGTGGACCTATTCTTTGGCTAAGGTGGACGACCGCACCCCTTGAAAACAAAACTGTGTATATTTCAGGCAAAAAAACTCGACCGCACCCTTTGAAAATATGGTTGGACACCTCATACACAACCCTAGCAAATAATTTCTGGGTCCGCCACTAAGTACAACGATTATATTTTGTTGTACAAGACTTATTTCGAAAGACAAAAGTTACAAAAGTTATTATAGCATGAGACATTATTTTTAACTTAGAGAATCTGTAACTAGAAAACTAAAATTACCTTCTATTAATATATTACTAAGCAATGGAACTAAGTAAAACACAACTTCCGACATATAGGTGATTGTTAACAAGTTTAAGATTGAGAACGAGTAGAAGTTGGATTTGAATTGAAGAACTTTATTAGAAAGACTCAAATGTACCAGTCATCTTGATATTGGTATGGTAGTAGAGCAAAAGATATTTTGTAAGTTAGACGTATCATGACAATACACATGTTAAGGTACTGACGTTGTTAGACCAATATTAGACCGTTCGTTTTGTTACATGTACAACACCAAGTTTGATTGAAACTTAAAAAAGAAAAAGAAAAACCAAAAACTAGAAAAGAAAAAAGAAAGATGAAAAAAAATTCACAAAAATAGAAAAATCACTTTAACTAAAAAGTTTATAAATTATATATATAACAATAATAATAACTTTTAAACTTACCAATAATCTTTTGGCCTGGTGGTCGAAGAGAAGTGAGAAACTTTGTTTTTCTGGGAGGTATTGGGTTCAAATCTAGACACGAGATTTTAATACTAACATAGTAACTACTAACCCGGTTAGTGACATCCTAACTGTACGCCGTTAAGAAAATAAAATAATAAAAGTAAGTTCCGAAATTATAATTTAATTGAGATTATGATTTAAAATACAATTAACATTTAGTTTACAAGATCATACAAAGTACAACTTTTAATGTGCAAGGTATAAACAACTATTGCATGATTGTTTGCAAACACAAAGAAAACTTTACCTGTTGCCTCTTCTTGAGCCTCCTTCATTTGGTTAATGAAATGAAACAGGGAGATGAGGAGAGAAATACGATAATAATCTATGTGTTCATGTGGGTGTTGTTTCCTATGCTATTATCGCTATACGTATATATAGAAAAAAGATATCATGTTTATCCAATTGTATTTGTGCAATATTTTAATATTTATATATATTATATAATAAAATAATTGTAAACGACATATATAAAGTTCTGTGGGACTAAGTGTTAAATACATGATAGGTCTCTTTGATTTCAAGATTAATAAATGGTTTATTAGATCACTTTTTTAACCGGTAACCAAAGAACATATATCTCGCAACAAAACACTGTTTTCGTCCCTAAGGTTTGTCAAAAATAACGGTTTCAGTCCATTAGTTTAAAAATTGTTATTTCAGTCCATTAGTTTCAATTTCATAACCATTTCAGTCTACCAACTTAACTCCAATCCATTTATTCTGTTAACTTTGGGTGAAATGACCAAATTGCCCCTGCTAACTTAACAAATTGTAATAAAAAAATTCTAAAGAATCTAAAAATCAAAAAAATTCAAAAAAATTCCAAAAAATTCAAAAAAATCTAAAAATAAAAAAAACTTTAAAAAATCATAAAAATTCTAAAAAATCCAAAAAAAATCTAAAAATCTAAAAATCAAAAAAATTCCAAAAAATTCAAAAAAATCAAAAAATCAAAAAAATTTTAAAAAATCATAAAAAATCAAAAAAATCCAAAAAAAAATCTAAAAAATCTAAAAATCAAAAAAATTCCAAAAACTTCAAAAAAATCCAAAAAATTCAAAAATATCTAAAAAATCATAAAAATCATAAAAATTCTAAAAAATCCAAAAAAACTCTAAAAAATCCAAAATGTTTCATTAAATGTTTCGAACCCGAACCGTTTAGAGCTGAACCGTTTAGAGCTGAACCGTTTCGACGCGAACCGTTTCGACCCGTACCGTTTCGAGCCGAACCGTTTCGACGCGAACCGTTTCGACCCGTACCGTTTCGAGCCGAACCGTTTCCACCCGTACCGTTTCGAGCCGAACCGTTTCGAGCCGAACCGTTTCGACGCGAACCGTTTCGACCTGTACCGTTTCGACGCGAACCGTTTCGACGCGAACCGTTTCGACGCGAACCGTTTCGACGCGAACCGTTTCGACCCGTACCGTTTCGAGCCGAACCGTTTCGACGCGAACCGTTTCGACCCGTACCGTTTCGAGCCGAACCGTTTCGACCCGTACCGTTTCGAGCCGAACCGTTTCGAGCCGAACCGTTTCGACGCGAACCGTTTCGACGCGAACCGTTTCGACCCGTACCGTTTCGAGCTGAACGGTACGGGTCGAAACGGTACGGGTCGAAACGGGTTCGCGTCGAAACGGTTCGGGTCGAAACGGTACGGGTCGAAACGGTTCGCGTCGAAACGGTTCGGGTCGAAACGGTACGGGTCGAAACGGTACGCGTCGAAACGGTTCGACTCGAAACGGTTCGCGTCGAAACGGTTCGGCTCGAAACGGTACGGGTCGAAACGGTTCGCGTCGAAACATTTAATGAAACATTTTGGATTTTTTAGAATTTTTTTGGATTTTTTAAGAATTTTTATGATTTTTTAAATTTTTTTTTATTTTTAGATTTTTTTGAATTTTTTGATTTTTAGATTTTTTTGGATTTTTTTGAATTTTTTGATTTTTAGATTTTTTTGGATTTTTTAGAATTTTTATGATTTTTTTAAATTTTTTTGATTTTTTGATTTTTTTGAATTTTTTGGAATTTTTTTTATTTTTTTGAATTTTTTGGAATTTTTTTGATTTTTAGATTTTTTAGAATTTTTTTGGATTTTTTAGAATTTTTATGATTTTTTAATTTTTTTTTAATTTTTATATTTTTTTGAATTTTTTGGAATTTTTTTGATTTTTTTGAATTTTTTGGAATTTTTTTGATTTTTAGATTTTTTAGAATTTTTTTATTACAATTTGTTAAGTTAGAAGGGGCAATTTGGTCATTTCACCCAAAGTTAACAGAATAAATGGATGAGAGTTAAGTTGGTGGACTGAAATGGTTATGAAAATGAAACTAATGAACTGAAATAGCAATTTTTAAACTAATGGACTGAAACCGTTATTTTTGACAAAACACAGGGACGAAAACAGTAATTAACTCTGAAGCAAAAGATATATACATAATAAAAAAAGTAAAAAAAAAAAAAAAAGATTGCACCAGCCATTCCGATCTGACTGTGGGGTATGGTGGGGCAGGAGTTTGGGGCATGGGTTAACACGTGGATTATGGGGGCACTCAATACACAAACCCAAGTTTTAGGGGCATGGTGGGCGTGGCTGGGCTGGCGTGACCAAGCCAAATCAATTTTTTTTTAAATATATATATATATATATATATATATAGGGGAGGGTTATCTTGAGAACGCTAAATATTGCGAGAACCGTGAGAACAAACGAAAAAACCAATCAAAACCAATTTTTTTTAATACAAACCTCATTGTAATTAAGATACAACATCAAAAAAAGAATTTACAACATCAAATAATTCATTTCTCCTTTCAAAATCACTCTTTTTAGATTTTTTACGCATGTGTAAATATAACAGATTTACACATGTGTAAATGGCAAACTTACACATGTGTAAATTTTCTTTTTTTACGAATTCACGTAAATTTAAACGTGTAAATTAAATTTCTAACATTGTATTCGAATAATAATGATGAGTGTAGAAAAAATTTTTGAATTTGAATTGTTTTTGACCAAGTTCTTGCGATTTTTTCATTTGTTCTCACGGTTCTCACAATATTTAGCGTTCTCATTTAAACCCTCCCCTATATATATATATATATATATATATATATATATATATATAGGGTAAGGTTCATGCGAGAACCACCTTTATTGCGAGAACCGCAAAAACCAATGTGAACACAAAATAAAATCTAAAAAAAAATCAAAAAAGCACTCAAATTTTTTTTATTATTTTTTAAAAAAAATCGCTATATTTCGTTACCATAAATTTTTTTTTCGAGTAACAGTTATCCATGCACATGTGCATATGTATCATTACTTCAACAAATTCGGTAATAGGTTATCAGGAATAGACAATTGCACTTTAATTTACAATACCATTAGTAATACACTACTTTTTACATTATCAATATTCAAAATGCACATGTGCATCATTAGGTATAACCATGATATAACGTGTTTTGTACAAAAAGTTTGTGATTTTGAATGGAGAAGTAGGCTCATATACATGTTTTTTGGTTAGTTATATCTAGTGGTTGATAGTTTGGTTATAGTTGTCAATTTTTTATGTAATATGTTGATTGGATGGTATAAATGGTGTTTACATACATGTAATAAAGTGAAAATATTATTAATGGTATTGTATTATGGATGGTAGGAGGTAATGGTAGTGTATTATGGATGGTATTATAGATAAAAGGGAAAGTGTATTCAAAGTGGTGTAGCAAAACAACTTATTCATGTTGATACATATAAATGCACATGTGCATTTCTAATATTGGTAATGTAAAAAGTAGTTTATTACATATGGTAGTGTAAATGAAAGTGCAATTGTCTAATATGTGTAATGAATTACGGAATTTGTCAAAGAAAGGACAAAAATGCACATGTGCATGCTTGTGTATTATGGATGGAATGATAGATGAAAGAGAAAGTAGTGTACCAAAACACCTTATTTCCTGTTGATACATATAGATGCACATGTGCATTTCTAACATTGTTAACGTAAAAAGTAGTGTATTACACGTGGTAGTGTAAATGAAAGTGCAATTGACTATTATTTGTAATGAATTACGGAATTTGACAAAGAAACGATACATATGCACATGTGCATGGATAACTGTTACTCGGAATTTTTTTGAATTTTTTTTATTAACAAAATATAGCGATTTTAAAAAAAAAAAATAGTAAAAAAATAAAAAAAATATTTTTGGGTGTTTTTTAGATTTTTTTAGGAATTACTGTTTGTGTTCACACTGGTTCTCGCGGTTCTCGCAATAAAGGGTGGTTCCTAACGGATCTTTGTCCTATATATATATATATATTTATAACCATTAAAAACTACATAAACATACATAACAATGATACTAACAACACTAATTGCCCGGTTACATCCGGTTTTTGTTGGAAATAAACATACTTCTCCTCAAGATCTCTAGATATCCTTAAAAATAAGTTTCTACTCATACGAAAACGACGCCTAAACATTTTTCATCATACTTAGGTTCCGCTGAGAAGTAATCGCTTACCAACAAATTGTTAGCGGTGTGCCGTTCACGAGCGATGTACCTCCTCCGTTTAGGTTGCGAAGTCTCTTCCTCATCGTCTTCCACGATAGCTTTCACCACCGTCGCGATCGTTTGTAGAAATATATCCGCACCATCGTCAGATGATGATGACGATTCACTTGAACTTGAAGAACTCATGGCAAGATTGTGTTTTATGTGTTTGATATTGTGTGAGAAAAATGTTAAATATGGTAAGGTATTTATAAAGGATTTTTTTTTAAATAAAGCCCAACGGCTAGCCCAAACGGATAGTTTTGTTGGCCAATCACATCCCGCCAAGTCAGTCTCGTAGCCCCGCCCCACGTCCGGCTTTAAACTCCCGCCCCTTGGGCCACGCCCAAACCCAAGCCCACCCGGGATGGTGACTTGGGCGTTTTCAGCCAACCCCCGCCCCATACCCCATAGTCTAATCTGTTTTGTGAATAATATGCAAAAACGCAAGTAGAATTTACAAAACGTTTTAAATATGGTCATTTACATCATATTCGGTATTCACTTTATCTTTCTAGTTTTAAATTAAACTTAACTAGTGGTATTTCTCACACAATAATGCAGGATGTCGGTTAGTATCAATTTGATACGATTCTATCATACTGCATAACAATCGAAAGAGAAAACCCCCCAAAAAATAAAATTGTGATACCCCAAAAGGTTATACATAAAAACATATATCAATATCAGTTTAATTTATACCAGTAGCCCAGTACCGATCTCAGCATGAGTTCGGTATGTTACTGTATCAATATACATGTTAGGTCCGAGTTACAAGGTTTGTGATTATGAAACAGTTTAAGCTTAAATAATATTGAATTGTATAACAAAAGATAAATAATCATAAACGAGAAGTTATCATCAAAAATTGTTTTTCAATTATAATCCAACGATTACAAATGTTTGACAATAGATTGACTCTAGAAACTCCCCCTCAGCCGATCACTTAACAAATCTATTCGTACAAAAGAAAAGGTGATGTGTGTGATAAAATAGATCTCTAACATGTGAGATCTATTTATACTAAGTGTCTAAGTACGAAAGCTATATCTGTGATTGGCTAACATCACATTGATAGTGATGTTGGTGCATTTTATGTGACAACAGCATATGGTTTGATCTTTGGATATCTTAAACAAGACTTGGGTTATGAGTTTAGAGAAATGAGGAATTCCGAGTTTTTGCTAAACAAGAGTCCGAGTTTATGAAGTGGATTCCGAGTTTGTTAATCAACAAGAATTCTGAATCTGTGTAGATTCAGAGAATTCCGAGTCTGTGGATACTGGTCCAAGTTTGAAAATGCATGGGATAATTCTGAGTTTAGTTAGTTAGTCCGAATTTGTGTTTTGTATTAGATATTCCGAATTTGTGTTTTATATAATATGGGCCTAGCCTAGTATGCATGTAACTGTGTTATATAAACAGTTCTACATTAGGGTTTTAGGTTAGATACTTGATAGACACTAGAGAGAGCAGTTACAGAGTTAGAGAAAACACAGAGAAAGACTATGAGTTCGAATGGTGTGAGATCTTGAGTGATTATAAACACTTGTGTTTGTTAATCACAGAAGATCAGTTTAAAGTATTTTGTGTGTTCTTCATCTTAATACTTGTTTCTGTTCGTGTGATCTATCAAGGGGATTCCACACCCTTGGTTGATTAGTCAATCTTGTATCTATCCACATGTGATAGGGACCTACAATTGGTATCAGAGCATTTGCTCTTATTATATGGTTCAAGATTAATTCTACAAGATTCAAGTTTTTGTGTGGAGAAAGTTTCTGTCGTCATCCTTCTTTGATCATTAGGGTTTCCTAAGTTTGTGGGTAAATTTGCATTATCGTGAAGTCACAGTTTTGCGATTTACCAAAAACACACAAATTTAGGAATTTTGGACTGTTCCGAATTTGGCAAAAATTCCGAATTTGTCACTGTTCTGAACTTGTTACAAGGTTCCGAACTTGTCACATTGTTCCGAATTTGTAACTTGTCTGAATTTAATCATTCCGGATTTGATACAAGAGTTTCGGATTTATAACTGTCCGAATTTAACCTTTCGGATTTAAACCCATCAAAAATTTAATCTGTCTGAACTTAATCATTCCGAATTTGTAACAAGAAGAGTGTTCCAAATTTGTGAACTTATTCCAGACTTGACACAATATTCCGAATTTAAGGTGGTCCGAATTTAGTGTTCAGAGTTTAACAATTTCGGATTATTTCAAAAAGGTGGAAGTTTAACCAGCTGACTTATTCAGTAATAAACGTTTTTTAGTCTGATAGTAGATCCATTATATGATGTACCAGTAGGCAAAAAGCATGAAATAATCAACTTACCAACGTGATATAAACCTAACGAACTATGTAGCAAGTGGGTAACACATAAATGGCATATGGTTTTATAACCTTAAATCTTGCATTGAGATATTGCCAAATTCTGAGGTTTTGGGTCTTTATACTATTATTTCATCCGGGGATATCAGGGTTGTCCTTTTGCTGCATCCAGGTATATGTTGACCTAGGCACAACCAAGATATCTTAAAAGAGCTAACATGCCAAAAAAACCAGAAATTGAAGAAGCTCTCCTAGAGAGTCATTCAACTGTGCAAAATTTGGTATTTTCGCTACCCTCGTTGGATATTGGTCTTGTGACAACTTGTATTTTGGAACCTTTCATTGTGCTTGATGTAACTAGTATGATCATTACGTGACTAATTGATATGTTGATTTCAATGGAATGTTATGATTTTGTTATCATAAGTGTTACGTGATTGTAATGTGAGTATGTAAGTTTGGTCGCACAACACTTGTCCAATCGCACAAACCTTTGGGCCGCACACCTTAATCCTAGTCGCACACCTCTCTCGGTCCAACTTCTCTTGCTTCGAACTCGTGACCAAGGGCAACCCAAAGATGGGTTCGGCCCACTCCCCTTGTGCGCATACACATACCCATTATGGGGTTTTACTCCTCATAATTTTCAAGCACAAGAAAATACACCAAACCCTAAACTCTCTTTCTCCTCTCCTCCACTCGACGACAACAACTCTTGTTCCTTCGAAGCTCTTCTTGGAATGCCGCACCATCTCTCTCTCATTCCATCACTAGTGTGCACTCAAACTCTCGATTAGTATCTTCGGTTTTGTTTTAGTTTGTATTTTTTGTTGATTTTCGGCCATGAGAATATGTGGACATATGATATGTTATGATCAAAATATGATATAAAGTTGTTACATGATTTACATGAATTGAATGGATGGATTAACTCGGATAGTAAACTGTTAGAGATAGCATGATAAAGAACTAGGGTTAGTATGATGTTATGCATGAACTTAGATGATGATGATCACATGATTTAATGGTGTTATGCTAGGACCGAATACATGCTACTAGAATTATGATTCTTGAATATGTGTTGTGTTGTATTGTTGGGTTGATGTCACATACATTAGGGTTACATGTTAGTGTTCGAATCCATTAGGATGATGGTTTGATTGAATGCTCCGAATGATGATTGATTGTTCTTGTTTAGATGATAATTAGGGTTGAATGAATATGCATGATTGCTGAATGAATTGTCGTTTGATCTGAATTGAAACTGCCAAAACTGTTAGCAAATGTTACGGAGATAATAGGCTGAGAATAAGGAAGGATGTTACACACTTGGTCTCGACAAGGGTTGCGAGCCGAGAGCTCATAGTCTCGACTCGAGACCACACCTCAGCCGCACAAAAACAACAAGACTCGAGACCTGATCCGAGACCACATGATCTCGAGTGAAAACTGCATGACTCAAGACCGTACAGTCTCGACTCGAGACCACCAGCTCGCACACCTGATATGGACTCGCACATTATCACGGGCCCCAAGAACTTGGGCCGCACACTTGGGCTTTGTTTGTATAAGTAAATGTTACTGTTGAACCTATTGTGCACTGTTGTTAAACTTCCATGATGCTACGTGAATGCCATGATCAATCTGTGTATGTAAACTGTTAGTTTATGTGTGTAAAACATACGTGCATTACTTGGTATGAACCTGACTTGTATGGTAACCATGTTAGGACGTGAGTGACCACAATTAGCTCAAGTGACCTTCTTTTATCTGCCGGGCGAATCTAAGGTGAGTTCACACTTTCTACAAGGCATGGGATTACCGGTGGTTTGGGAATGGGTTAAGGAACGGTATTAAAATCCTACGTATTCTCCTTGGGTAGGGTACATACCTCCATCCTCCAAGGGAAGGATGACAACATTAAATCCTGCGTATTCTCCTTGGGTAGAATACGTACCTCCATCCTCCATAGGAAGGATGACAACATAGAACTTACTAGACAAAACTCTATCATGAAGTCTCTCGTTTTTATATCGACTTAATCGTCGGGCCATTGGCGAACGGGTCATTAGTTAAATAGCGCTATTAGGTTTGACAAGCCTCACACCGTGCCACGGAGGACGGGAGTGGACTAATGTACTTGGGCACTTAGTCAATGATGATAGACATTGACGCAGGGCACATAAACATGACTCCAGTCAGTAGTCGATATGGTAACGAGTCTAGTTGTGTACAATGTCACACCCTGACTTTTGCGGAAGCGTGGTTATTGGTGTGACTTCTTAATACTATAGCATTCAATCATAACAACGCTATATGATAAAAACATGAGAAGTTCATCCATTAATTACGTTTAGAAAATACCACAACATACTTGTCTTGAAAACATCGACACCAAATTAAGTTACAAACCATGACATGTTCAACTGAGTTCATAAAGACTCCACAAAAGACTTTAAATAAAACCTGAGTTTGGAAACATGTATCCCGTCCAGGAATAGGATACACCCCCTAAACTCAACAACCGTGGATAACATCTTTTATTTATACGCAGCTTGAAAACACATGCACACACCAGCCAGATCCACTAGTTCCCTGAAATACATGTAGTTTAAAAAAATATCAACAAAAGTTGAGCGAGTTCATGTGTGAGTGTATGAATAAACCTTTAAAGTATGTCTGTATGAATGTATGTCCCTGGTATGTAGCAATAAGGAAAAAGAGATCACCAATGGGTTGCAAAGCCAATGGTATGTGTGAAATGGTGCAGGAAAACTCAAGCCTAGCAAATTTGTACCGGGCTTCCGGCTGGAAGACATAGTCACCACTATGGGCCACCCTGGTCCCCATGGGTGTGGGCTCGCTACACCAAATAGATCTATCACTCATGTCCCTCGGTCCTACGATGAGGATTAATGGCCTTAAGTGTTATACCCACCCTTCACATGATCTAGTAGTAACCCTCCTTAAGCTAATCATACCATGTATAAAACGTTTGTAATAACTGTAACATGTATTTCACCCCGACGTATAAACTGAAAACAGTTAAAAGAAAAGGGGGACATGAACTCACAGTATTGCGTCCTCAGCTCGTAACTCAAACTCTGTCAGCAACCACGACTACCTAATGTGTACTAACGTCTATTAGACGAACGAGCCGTGCCTTTGCTTAGTATTTACGTTTTGAGTTACGTTTCTTATGTTATTCCAAGTTGTATAATTATTTGTCAAAATAATTAATATTTCAACTTAAATTATGTTTAGTTTTGGAATAATTGTTTAAGCAATATTTCGTAACAATACTTCTCAAGTATTTTATTTTCGTAATTCTTCCCAAGGATGGGATATCTTATACATGTATATTTGTAATTTCCAAAATAATATATTTCTAAGTCTCACTTTAGAAAATATATTTGTAAACTCATTTTGTCCCAAAATAATGTATTGTCCAGAAAATATATATTTTTCCCAAAAATCATATATCTTCTAAATATACTAGGAAAATATATTTTAACTTCCCAAAAATAATATTTTCCTTTTTGTTAAAGTATGATATAACTTTGTAATATTTACAAAAATAATATTTTCCTTTCTTGTATCCAAAATAATATTTACCAAAGATGTATTTGTAACGGTACTGTTTTGGATAGTAAATTTCACGGTACTTTGTTATATTATTTTAAGTCCTTAAATAATATAACTAGTTCACTTATACACAAACAATCGCACATGCGTCTTTAATGTAAATATATATTCCAAATATATATTTATCTATTTTTATTCATAAAAACCAACTTCCAATACTTGTATTTTGTTACAAAAAATTATGGCAAGGTTCGTATTGAAAACCATAGTTAAAATACACTAGTAAATATTTGTTAGAAAATATTTCTTTAAGTGTTTATATTTTTAGAAAATTTTGCCATAGTTTCCTTTGAAAATGGATGTGTCCATGCTATATAAGCATATCATTTTCTTTTAAAAAATCAACACACAATAATCAACAATTAACCCTAAACAATATTATTTTTACCAAGTGCAAAAACTATACACTTTACATAACAACATGAACTTGATATTTTATTAAAAACTTGTAAGAACTTGGTAAGGTGTTTAGTAGACTTAGTTACCCTTTAAAGTGCGTTTATTACTTTACAAATCTCATTCTTAAAGAATTTAGGTGTTTACAACTTGTAAACTATTCTACAAAAATGTTTATTCATAACATCTTCTTGCTTCTCTAGTATCTCTACACTTGTTTTATAAAAAAATAGTGTAGTTTTAAGTAAGAATCAAGTTCTACTAAAAATAATATTTTGAACTTGGTTTTCTTGGAAAATCATTCATGAATCTTAGATTCATAAGATTACTAGCTCACTTTATTTATTGTTTTTCAAGAAATCATCTTATCATTCAAGTTCATGCTCATGCATGAGGATGATCTTTTTGTGTTAGCATATAATTATCCTCTAACTTGCTAGATCATGTGTTTAATCACAATCTAGCAAGCTCCTTATGATGATCAACATCATAATCTCAAATAAACCACAACAAGTATCATACACATACTTAAACAACATTATTTCAACAAGATTTCATCATATGCAAGCTTCAAGTTCATGATTTATGTTCAAGTCTTTTAGTGTTCTTGTGATTTATAACATAATACATCTTTTTAACAAATCAAAATTAGGAGTATCAAAGGGTTAAGAGAGTCTTACTACTAGCTCTAAGCTAGGAAGAACACTTGATGAAGAAGATGATAAAAATGGTGGATGAAAGTAAATGAGGAAGATTCTTCAAGTTCCACAAGCTTCAAGCTTCCTTGATCACCTTCTAACACTTTGAAATGAGCTTGGAATGGATGAATGGTGGATGTAAGGTGGTGGCGGCACTATCTAGGCTTGAGGGAGAGGAAGAGAGTGAGAGAGATGGAGTGAAGTTGTGAAGTGTGAAATGAAATGATCTTGTGAATATTCAAGCCATACTTATAATGATCCTTCTCAATATTTTGTTCACTAGATCAAGCAAGGATGTAATAAAATAAGAATGAAATCTTTGGGGTATGGTGGTGGGTCCTTGTGACCGTAAATTCCAAGGGGTGGGGGGGGGGGGTAAATGTAAGTTTGAATGGTAAATAAGATAATAGTTGGAGGTTAAGTGTAATGTCTAGTATTTTAAGTGTATGATGCATTATATAGTGTGTTAGGGTGTTCGGGGATCATGACTAGTTCAAAAATAATTAAACAATGCTTCTAGCAATATTTTGGTGTTCTGGGTAATGTCCGGTTGTTCGGTTAGATACCGGTTCGTTAAAGTGTCAAGTTATTCCGTTTAATGGTCTTTATGTTACTTTTTGTGACACTTTTAATTCCCGACACTTAGGAAAGCATTCAGGACCGTTTAGTCAAATTTTTGCATGTAACTAGCTTGTTAAAAAGCTGAATTTTGCTGAAAAATGCAGAATTCTGCACTATAAGTGGGTTTTAGGCACTTTCCGGCACTTTATCTATCACTTAGTGATGCAGTTTTATGGTCCTTACTTCCCTACACACCATACTAGTGTAGTACCTTGTCCCTGGCCCATACTGGGTCTCAAAACACCGTCTGTCTATTTACTGAACCCCGCCAGCATATTCCTGCTTTATCCGTTAACTGTGCTATCTGTGCTTTGTGCATCATGTGTGTCAATATAGTTTGCATGTGATAATAAGGTGACATTATGTAATATGTGATGCACATGTAAGTATGATGCAGTAATCAGAAAGCAGTTAAGTAATCCAGCACAGTCATTAAGCACTTAATCATATTTAATTAATTGTACGCATACCTGGTTTTATGAGGGTTGTCACATATAACATGGGGTAGCCCCCACTGGTTATGGTTTGGGAAACAAGGAACTGGTTAACTCATGGCTTTCGAAATAACTTATGGTTTTTTGGAACAACATTAAAATGGATAACCAACTGTGAACTCGCTCAACATTGTTGTTGATTCGTTGTTACATGCCTTGCAGGTCGTTAGGTACTTAGTAGGAGCTTGCATGGGAGGAGTCGTTGTGGAACATGGACAGTTGTGTGTTCATGATAAACTTATGAAATTTAAACTTATGTTTTGGTTTTGAATTTAATGCTTCCGCTGATAACTTACACTTTGTTGAATTATTTTGACACCAATTATATTGCTTGGTTTAGATTTTAATTATTTATTTATATTGCTCAATATGATTGGTGGCTGGATCCTGGTCAGTCAAGCTTTCTGCGGTGATACTCCGCTTGTGGATTTTGGTGGTGTGACAGATTGGTATAAGAGCCACTGGTTATAGAGAACTTGGTTTTAAAAAGGAAGAAGCTTTTTTTTTTTTTTATAAAAACCAGACTATAACCTGTTCAGTACTCAACGATCCACACCGACGCTTCGCTCCACGTGCAAGACTCAACACTATAGGTGATATGGCTTATGTTTGTATTGCCTGCCTGTTAGTTTGCGTAATGCATTGTTCATGGTATGCTTAGTTAACGTAACGGCTGTTGTTTGAAACTCTGTGTGCTTACTCTCTTTTATCACCCCATACCTTTTACACCTCTACGTCACCGTTCTTACTTGTGCTTTTCTCGATGTGAAGATCATGAGTGGACGTCTCGACTTGACTCAGGCTCAACTGACGGCTCTAATCAACGAACGAGATACTGAGGCTCTCGCAGCAGCTCAAGCAGGAGGTACAGCCTGCCATTTCGACCCATACTAGGATGTTTAGATCCTACTCTCGTGCTTAACCTTATCCTTTCTTTCTCGCGCAATAGGTCAAAATGCTCAGCCTCGAGTGTGTACGTTTAAGACCTTCATGGATTGTCGACCTAGTACTTTCAGTGGCACGGAAGGAGCTGTAGGTCTTCTTCACTGGTTCAAGAAGATTGAATCTGTTTTCGAGATGTGTGAATGCCCTGTAGCTAGTAGGGTGAAGTTTGCAACTGGAACTCTTGAAGGTGGTGCGCTCTCTTGGTGGAACGCACAGGTGCAGATGCTAGGGTTGGCAGCTGCTAATGCCACCCCATGGAACGATTTTAAGGAGTTAATCAAGGAAGAATATTGTCATCGTGATGACATTCATAAGTTGGAGGTGGAGTACTACGACCTTAAGATGGTAGGGTCAGAAATCGAGGCCTACACACAGTGGCAGAACCAGAACTTTACATCTGGGGGGTCAAAATATAACTTTGTTACATCCGTTAGCATACAACAATTAATTGACACCACAAGCAAGGCAAACGTATATTAGTGGCGATTGTAATATTTTTACCACTCAATATAATATAAACTAAATACCTTTTAGTATTATATTCATAAGATTTTAAAATATTGTTAATGAAGAGTCGTTATACCTTTTTCTGTATTTTTACAAATGCGCATCTCTACTTGATAAAAATGTCCTCTTGTTGCATTTATATAAAAATATCAAATCAAGTATTAAACTCTAAACAAAGAACAATCAAATAAAATATAAACAAATAAAAATAATAAGAAAGCTAGATATTTTCAAACTGATTTAAGCAAATTAATAAAGAAAAAACAAAATAAAAACTACTCATATATATCATTACGTATAATAAAAACTACTCATATATCATTACGTATAATAAAAAATCAAATCAAATATAAAAGTCAAAAATAAAATAATAACAACTGATTATCAAATAAAAAGATAAATGCATACAATAGATACTTTTCAGAATATATAAATTTAATTATTATAGTAGAAGCTAAATAGAAACTTAAATCTCTTTTTTACATACTTATTACATCCTTGAAAAATGGAATCATCTCTATCCATAATTTTCAAATGCTTAAAACGGTAAAAATAAGTAAAAAAAAAAAAAAAGAAAACTAAAATAAACTCAAAAACTAATGACCCAAACTTATAATAAATAAGGCCCAAAACAAAACCGTCTTCACTGGTACTTATGTACTTATTTTCTTTCTGAAAAAGCAACCTACAGCGCCGTCCACCTCCATTGCCGGCTGCCGGAAAAGTTTTCTGATCATTTGTCTTCACTTTTTCTCTTCATTTAAATGACTTGGAGAGTGTCAATATCTAAAGACGACGACTTTAAGGGGGTCAAGCTGTAAAAAGACGACGACTTCAGATTCACTATAAACCGGAGATTTCTCCGGCCGGAGGGTCAGTTGACCCCCTGACCATCCTGTGGTTCCGCCACTGCCTACACAAGGCGTTCAAACGAGTTGGCTGCACTGTGTCCCAACATGTCAAATCCTCCTTACAAGCGTATCGAGCTCTATATCAAGGGTTTAGTGCCAGAGATTCAGAGCATGGTGACTTCAGCTAATCTTCCTACGATCCAGCAGATCATACGACTGTCCCACCATCTCACTGATCAGGCAGTCGAGCAGAACAAGTTGCCTAAGCGTATTAGTGCCACTACTTCTGATGCTCAAAGTGACAAAAGATGAAAATGGGATGGGAATTTAACAAGGGTTCAAGCTCTGTTCAGTCTCAGTCTCAGCAGCGAAGGACTGACGACTACAAGAGCCCTAGTCAGCAGTCCTCTGGTGATCAAGGTCAGGGTGGGTACAAGGGAAACCACCCTAAGTGCAACCGTTGTAACTTGCACCATAGCGGGCCGTGTAGCAAGGGTCGCTGTCATAGATGTAACAAGCCTGGTCACGCAGTAAAAGATTGTAGGAGCCCACATCCCGCAAATCAGAACTACCAGCAGTAACAGCAACAAGCCCCTCAGAACCACCAGCAGCAGCAACAACAACAGCGGGGTAACAACAGGGGATGTTTTCAATGTGGAGCTGAAGACCATTTCAAGAGAAACTACCCACAGCTGAACCAGAATCAGAACAACAATAACAACAATCAGGGCAATGGAAACAACAACAGGGAAAACAATGATGGTAATGGTGCCAGGGGACGTGCGTTTGTGATTGGTCAGGGTGATGCAAGGAACGATCCCAATGTTGTGACGGGTAAGTTTCTACTGGATGAATTCTTGGTCTCTGTTTTATTTGATTCGGGAGCCGATACTAGCTACGTATCCTTAAGGGTTAGTCAGATGCTTAAGCGTACCCCAATCCCTCTGGATTCTAAGCTTGTTGTAGAACTAGCGAAGGGTAAAAATCTTGAGGCCACACACATAGTTAAGGGTTGTAATCTCGTTCTAGCTGGTCAGACCTTCTCTATCGATCTTATCCCCATCATTCTTGGTAGCCTCGACGTTGTCATTGGGATGGACTGGTTATCCCAACATCGGGCGGAAATACTCTGCAAGGAGAAAATGGTCCTCATCCCTCGTTCTGGTGAAGAATCCCCCTCGTTATTCATGGTGACAATAGTGGTGCTATTGTGGGCATCATCTCTTTCCTCAAGGCCCAGAAGTGCTTGCGAAAGGGTCACACTTCTATTCTAGCTCTCGTTACGGACACCTCAACGAAAGAGAAGAAGATAGAAGACATTCCTATCGTACGCGACTTTCCTGAGGTATTCCCTGAGGAATTACCTGGTCTTCCGCCCCATCGTCAGGTAGAGTTTCAAATCGAGCTAGCTCCTGGAGCAACGCCAATAGCTCGTGCACCTTATCGTTTAGCCCCATCAGAACTAGAAGAATTATCCGCGCAACTACAGGAACTTTTGGACAGCGTTTCATTCATCCTAGCTCTTCGCCATGGAGAGCTCCTGTTTTGTTTGTGAAGAAGAAAGATGGTACCTTTCGAATGTGCATAGACTACCGCGAACTCAATAAGGTGACCGTGAAGAATCGTTATGCTCTTCCACGTATCGATGACCTGTTCGACCAGTTGCAAGGGTCGAGCTTCTACTATAAGATTGATCTGAGATCAGGCTATCATCAGCTAAGAGTCCGAGACGAGGACATCTCTAAGACAACATTCAAGACTCGCTACGGACATTACGAGTTTCTGGTCATACCTTTCGGGTTGACAAATGCACCTGCGGTTTTCATGGATCTCATGAACCGAGTGTGCAAACCATAATTGGATAAGTTCGTTATCGTTTTCATCGACGACATCCTGATCTATTCCAAGAGTCAGGAGGAACACGAGCGGCATCTGCGACTTATTCTGGAACTTCTTCGAACAGAACAACTTTATGCTAAGTTTTCAAAATGTGACTTTTGGCTTTGTGAAGTCCATTTCCTAGGCCACTTAGTCAATAAAGAGGGGATTCACGTCGATCCATCCAAGGTTGACTCGATTAAGAATTGGCCTGCACCTCGAACTCCAACTGAAATCCGTCAATTCTTGGGTTTGGCGGGTTACTACAAAAGGTTTATCAAGGATTTCTTGAAGATTGCGCAACCTCTTACTATTCTTACTCAGAAGGGTGTCACCTACCGGTGGGGTGATGCTCAGGAATCTGCGTTTCAGCAGCTGAAGGTGAAACTTTGTAGCGCACCTATTCTCTCGTTACCTGAAGGCACAGACGATTTCATGGTTTATTGTGACGCGTCAATCCAAGGAGTTGGTTGTGTGTTGATGCAATGTGAGAAAGTCATTGCTTATGTATCACGCCAACTCAAGGTTCACGAAAAGAACTACACTACTCACGACTTGGAGTTGGGAGCGGTGGTGTTTGCGCTTAAGATATGGAGACATTACTTGTACGGTACCAAGTGCACCATTTACACCGATCACAAGAGTCTCCAGCATATCTTCGATCCGAAGGAGTTGAACATGCGACAACGTTGATGGGTCGAACTTCTTAACGACTACGAATACGCAATCAAGTATCATCCAGGAAAAGCCAATGTGGTGGCTGACGCCCTCAGTCGTAAAGAAACTAAACCCAAGCGTGTACGTGCGTTACAGCTTACCATTCACTCCAGCCTTCCCACCAAAATTCGCGATGCTCAGGTGGAAGCATTGAAAGAAGAGAACCTCAAGGCAGAGTCCCTGCGGGGCATGGAAAAGAAACTCGAGCGCAAGGAAGATGGCACTTACTACTTCATGGAACGTGTCTGGGTTCCATTCTTTGTAAACTTACAAGAACTTGTGATGGACGAAGCACACAAATCTCGCTACTCGGTGCATCCTGGTTCTGACAAGATGTACCAAGACCTCAAAACTCTCTACTGGTGGCCCCACATGAAAGCTAACATAGCGACCTATGTTAGTAAATGCTTGACCTGTGCGAGGGTCAAGGTTGAATTCCAGAAGCCATCAGGCCTACTTCAGCAACCACAGATCCCAACATGGAAATGGGAGCAAATTTCCATGGACTTTGTCACTGGCTTACCTAGATCTCAGTGAGGAAACGATACTATTTGGGTGATAGTGGATCGACTGACAAAGTCTGCACACTTCCTGGCTATCAAGGAAACGGATAAGTTCTCCACCTTAGCAGACATCTACCTGAAGGAAGTAGTCGCGAGGCACGGGGTGCCAACTTCCATCATTTCTGATCGTGACCTGCGTTTTGCATCTGATTTGTGGTAGGCGATGCACAAATCCTTTGGCTCACGTCTAGACATGAGCACAACGTATCACCCACAAATGGATGGGCAGACTGAACGAACCATGCAGACTATTGAAGACATGCTTCGAGCATGTGTAATCGAATTCAGTAACGGCTGGGAAAGGCACCTACCTTTGGTGGAGTTTTCTTATAACAACAGTTACCACACCAGCATCCAGGCTGCTCCGTTCGAGGCTTTGTATAGATGGAAATGCCGATCACCCTTATGCTGGGCAGAAGTTGGCGACAGCCAAATCACTGGCCCAGAACTCGTCGTTGACACAACGGAAAAGATTGCCCAAATACGACAACGAATGGCGGCAGCTCACGACCGACAGAAAAGCTACGTTGATAAGCGCAGGAAACCGCTCGAGTTCCAGGTTGGGGATCGAGTGCTACTTAAAGTCTCACTTTGGAAAGGTGTGGTTCGCTTTGGAAAACGGGGCAAGCTTAATCCGCGTTATGTCAGACCTTTCGAAATCACTGAGAAAATCGGCAAAGTGGCGTACAAACTGAATCTGCCCGAAGAGCTCAGTGGTGTTCACAACGTATTCCATGTGTCAAATCTGAAGAAGTGTCTGTCAGATGAGACCCTCGTAGTTCCTTTCAAGGAACTCACTATCGACGACCAGTTGTGATTCGTCGAGAAACCGGTGGAAATTATGGACCGGGAAGTTAAGACCCTCAAATGTACCAGGATACCTATCGTTCGAGTTCGTTGGAACTCCCGTCGTGGCCCAGAGTTCATCTGGGAACGAGAAGACCAAATGAAATGCAAGTATCCCCAGCTGTTTAAGAAAAGTGAGTCCACTACTGAAGCTACTGCGGAATTTCGGGACGAAATTCCAAACCAACCGGGGAATGATGTGATACCCCAAGAAAACACACAACACAACTAGCTTCCTCAGTGATTACGTGCTAAATTTTGGGACGAAATTTCTTTCAACTCGGGGATGATGTGACAACTCTTATTTTGGAACCTTTCATTGTGCTTGATGTAACTTGTATGATCATTACGTGACTAATTGATATGTTGATTTCAATGGAATGTTATGATTTTGTTATGATAAGTGTTACGTGATTGTAATGTGAGTATGTAAGTTTGGTCGCACAACACTTGTAACATTCCCAAAATTTTTATTTATATAAAATATATAAAAACTTATGTTATTAAAAGGATGCATCATGGGTAAGTTGACCGATGGAAATATGAGATATTTTGGGCAAGCATAGGAACCATTTAATAATTAAATTATAAAAATACATTATATTTGGACCTACTCCATTTTTAATGAAACTTGGTTCAAAATGTAGAAAAAATTATTCTTTTTCTAATGGCATATTCAGCATTTTATAAAACGTTATACTTTTAAAGTTATAAGCGCCACATGAGTAAAGCGGTTAAATTAATTATAATATATATATTATATAAAATAATAAAATAATTCAAATGTGTTAATGTACGTAAATAATTATAATTATAATAATAATAATATAATAAATTAATAATAGTAAATCCAACTTTTCATTTAAGCAAAGTGGACATACGTATCCGATTTGGTTATAATAAAATAACTAAAATTCAAAATTGAACATGCCTTTGTGTATATGAAGGCTACGTGCCATCTGATTGGGTTATAAAACATTTAATGCAAGTAAACTAAGAAGCGTGCCATCCAATCCAAGTTCCATATAAATAGAGGCAAAGGCAAACATTCAAAAGTGCTCAAAATTTCCTTCTTTGTGCTCTCTCTCTTTGTCGCCCTTATATATATATATATATTCTCTTAGTATTATACCCTTATAATAATAATAAAGCCCTGCCTCGTTTTAAGTGTTTTAACCCTTGATCACTGATACCCTGTCCGACTGACGTAGGGCCCCGTAACGTATGTCAAGGCTCTGCCTAAATTCGTTGGGGTTCTGTCTCGTGATGTAGGGATAAAATGGAATTGGGTTACTATATTTAAGTATGAGTGCACTATATATTCTATTAAATAATCCAGGAGTTGTACTAAGATATATCAACCCTCCAAAATATTTCTGACACCCCTAATATATTTAGAATACCCCTATATGTTTTTAAATACACCCCGTATGTGAAAACTGAGCCCGAAATACAATATAGCATTAAAAATAAATGAAAAACAAGAAAAGTTAAGTTGAGGCGGGCCGCGTAAGGTACCCCATAACCCTTACGCGGGCCGCGAGAGGCTAAAAAGGTGGCAAAGCCCGGTGCGGCCACGTGGCCCAACACCCGGCAAGTCTATAAGCTGACCCAGCCCAGCTATACGTTGACTGGAGGTCAACGCGGGCCGCATAAGCCCTTCCTCTATGTTACGCGGGTCGCGACAAATCCAAACTCAGCACCTATAAATAGAACGCATCGGATCTCAGTTGAATTCGTTCATTTCTTTCTTTCTTAAGCAAATTTCTGAATAGAAGGCATAATACTCGGGTATTATACCCCCCTAATTAGCGAGGTTCTGCTCCGTTGTAAGTATTATAACCCCAGTTTCGTATTAGATACGATGCCCGATTGATTTAGGGTTACGTAACAACTGTCGTGATTCTGCCCGACGTAATTGTTGGAATACCGTCTCGGGGAGGGTATCATTAATATTATCAAAAGGGTTATTATACTAACCTATGTACATTTGTGTAAATTATAGATTAATCCCAGGAAACCCTTACGCGAAGTCTAAGATAGCAATGTGAGTTTATCCAATTTTTGTTAAACTTTTTGTAATACTTTACAAAACCTTAATGCTTTACAATATGATTAAGCGGTGATTCAGTATTTATAGTTCTTCAATTACTGCCGGTATGTTGGGGTTTTATATACAAAATTTACTACTGCGAGTAGTAAGTCGGGATGACAGTACGTTACCATTGGACAACGAGTTAGCCAATGTGTAATATGACCCACAAGTCAGGATTGACAGTACTGAATGAGTAATTGTGTAGAAATAAACAATGTGATCGCTCTCAATACTGTTTTAATTGATAAAATGTTTCTTGATTAAACTGGGATTCACTCACCAGTATTTCCCACTGACAAATGTTTTTAAACACGTGTTTCAGGTAACACAATGTGAAAGCCAATTAGTAAAAAGCCAGCTCGAGAGCACCGACGGCTTGGAAAAAAATGTGGCTATAAAAGTTATCTAAAATACGATGTTTTAAATTCAATAAAATAGGGTTTATCCCTATAAACATGTTGTAATAAAGAAACTTGGGTTTTACCCATGTGTTTATTAATATAAAATATGGTGGTTTTACTCTGATAAACATTTCCTAACTACGGCCCTGATGTCACTTCCGCTGCCAAATTAATAACTGATACCACCACAAACGAATGTTCGTGGCCGCCCGTTCCTGGGACAGAGAGGGGGCGGGGGTTGTGACAACACTTGTCCAATCGCACAAACATTTGGGCCGCACACCTTAATCCTAGTCGCACACCTCTCTATGCCCAACTTCTCTTGCTTTGAACTCGTGACCAAGGGCAACCCAAAGATGGGTTCGGCCCACTCCCCTTGTGCGCATACACATACCCATTATGGGGTTTTACTCCTCATAATTTGCAAGCACAAGAAAATACACCAAACCCTAAACTCTCTTTCTCCTCTCCTCCACTCGACGACAACAACTCTTGTTCCTTCGAAGCTCTTCTTGGATCGCCGCACTATCTCTCTTTCATTCCATCACTAGTGTGCACTCAAACTCTTGGTTAGTATCTTTGGTTTTGTTTTAGTTTGTATTTTTTGTTGATTTTCGGCCATGAGAATATGTGGACATATGATATGTTATGATCAAAATATGATATAAAGTTGTTACATGATTTACATGAATCGAATGGATGTATTAACTTAGATAGTAAACTGTTAGAGATAGCATGATAAAGAACTAGGGTTAGTATGATGTTATGCATGAACTTAGATGATGATGATCGCATGATTTAATGGTGATATGCTAGGACCGAATACACGCTACTAGAATTATGATTCTTGAATATGTGTTGTATTGTATTGTTGGGTCGATGTACACATAAGCTAGGGTTACATGTTAGTGTTCGAATTCATTAGGATGATGGTTTGATTGAATGCTCCAAATGATGATTGATTGTTCTTGTTTAGATGATAATTAGGGTTGAATGAATATGCATGATTGCTGAATGAAATGTCGTTTGATCTGAATTGAAACTACCAAAACTGTTAGCAAATGTTACGGAGATAATAGGCTGAGAATAAGGAAGGTTGTTACACACTTGGTCTCGACAAGGGTTGCGAGCCGAGACCTCATAGTCTCGACTCGAGACCACACCTCAACCGTACAAAAACTGTGACAACTGTCAAAATTCCAGGTATCCGTACAATTATTAAACCATGATTAGTGCTTAACGACTGTGCTGAATTACAACTAATGACTTGAATTACCTTCTGATTATTGCTATGATACATACATGTGCATCACATATTGCTTAATGTCATATCATTATTACATGAGAACTTTATTGACTCAAATAATGCACGAAACATAGTTAGCACAGTTATCAGACAAATCAGGAAAATGCTGACGGAGTTCAGTACATAGACAGACATTGTATTGAGACATATAATGAGCCAGAAACCAAGTATTACACTAGTATAGTGTGTAGGAAAGTAAGGACCACAAAACTGCCTTCCTAGTGATAGTTTAAGTGCCGGGAAGTTCCTAAAACTCACATAAACTGCAGAATTCTGCAGAAAATCAGCAAAATCAACATTTAAACACACTAATATCATGCAGAAATATGATTAAATGGTCCTGAATGCTTTCCTAAGTGTCGGGAATCAAAACTGTCATAAAAGGTAACATAAAGCACAATAAACTGCATAGTTTAGCACTTTAACGAACCGGTAACCAACCGAACAACCGGACACTACCCGAAACACCAAATTTTCACTAGAAGTATTGTTTTAACATTACCAAGCTAGTTATAATCCCCGAACATCCTAACACATCATATAACAACTAGTAACTAAATACCTAACTAGATTACTTGAATTTTTACCATAATCTAACTTTCTAGTTGAAACCTAAGCCTACACCCCCCCACCTAGTAAACGGCCAACAAGGGCCCCACCTTGTGATTTTCTTATGTTATTAAAATAGATCATCTTGGATCTTTACTAAACATTTAGACCATGAGGTAAACTAGTGAAAATGGTTATAAGTAATAACTTCAAGATCATAACTTCACACTTCTCATAACTCACAACACACTTCATCTTCTTCTTCTTCCTCTCTTCTTTAGGTTTGGCCGAGAACAACAACAACAAGCACAACTACCATCATCAATCATTTTCCATTCAATCTACATACATACAAAGGTGTTAGAAGGTGCACAAGGAACCTTGGAGCTTTCGGAAGTTAAAGGACCTTCACCATTTGCTTTTATCCACACCATTTTCTCTAGTGATCATCCCTAGCCTTGAGCTAGTAGTAAGAACACTATACTCTTCATTTTACATCATATTTTGTTGGTTAAAAAAAAGATGCATGTTGTTAATCATGATGAACATGAAGAATCAAGAACATGAAACATGAACATAAGCATAAAATCTTAAGAAATCATGTTGTTTAGTGTTGTTGTGCTACTTGATGATTGATTGTTTATGTTAATGACGTAGATCATCATATGATCTTGCTAGATAATGATTAAAAACATAATCTAGCAAGATGAGAGGATGAAGATGTTAAAGATCCATAGATCATCCTCATGAAAGTCACGAACTTGAAAGAATAAGTTGTTTTCTTGTTAAGTGATGGTCAAAGTAAGGTGTAAATCTTGTAAATCTAAGATTTCAAGAATGATTTTTCAAGAAACCAAGTAAAAAATACAAAGTTTACTTAATCTTGGTTCTTAAAGGAATAAACCCCATTTTTGGTGGTTAATAAAGTGTAGAATCATGTATTAACAAGAAAAATCCAAGAAGAAACATTTTTAGAAAATGTAATTACAAGTTGTGAAGATCTAATTTATTCAAAAATGATGTTTTTAAAGAAACAACCACACTTTAAAGGGTAACAAGACTTACTAAATACACTAGTTAGTTACTACATATTTTTATAAATTTTCAAGTTCATGAAGTAGTAGTTTATGCTTGTTTTTGGCAAATTGGTAAGTGTAGATTGAATTGTTGATTGATTGTGTTGATTTACAAAAGAAAATGATATGCCTTGAAGGCATGGAAACCTCCATTTTTAGGGGAAACTATGGCAAAATGTTTCTAAAAATTAAACACTTAGAAAAATATTTTTGAACAAATATTTACAAGTATATTTTAAATCACAAGCTTTCACATAAAGTTTGCCATAGTTTTTGTTACAAAAACTATAAATATTGGAGGTTGGTTTTTATAAATAAAAGTGACTAAATATGTATTTAGGGAAATATATATTTAGAAGTCACCATGTGTGTGATTATTTGTATATTATGTGTATTAGTTATATTATTTTAGGACTTGAAATAATACAACTCATCAAAATACCAAAAATTACAATCCAAAATATTACCAAAATTCCAAGAAAATGAACATATAAATTATACCCAAAATATTGGACAAACCGAACAACGGAATATAAGTCACAAAATATTCCGGAAAATTATTTACATGTATATTTTGGTAATTGGTATTTTGGACACCAAGAGAATGAAAATGTGATTTTCATAATTACTACAAAAATATATCATATTTTGACAAGAATGAAATATATTATTTTTGGGTAAATAAAAATAAATATTTTCTTGGGAATATTAGAAGATGTATTATTTTTGAAAGAAAATATGTAAACAAACATGAAATACATTATTTTTGGGAGAAAATGTATTTTCTTAAATAAACTTGAAATATATTATTTTTGGAAGAAAAATGGGTTTATATGTATTCTCTAAGTTAAACTTGGAAATATATTATTTTTGAGACTTGTATGAAATTTTATAAATAGTTTTGCCAAGGGAAAAATTTTGAATAATTTTTCTAAGTAATATTTTTTAAAATATATATTTTGGAAATATATATTGATGTATTTTTATTAAAGATATCATTCCGGAGAAGTTAATACAAAATTAAGCATAAAATACTTAATAAACACAATAAAAATTCGTATCCTCGTACGTATAAATACGCACCGGAATACGCCACCGATACTTGGCAAAAATATACAGGTATAAGAATACGAATACAAATACACCCATCCTTGGGAAGGATATACATGTATAAATACATATGTGTGATAAGTTAAAATATAATATTTTAACTATTATTCCAAAATTTACTAAATATAATTTAAGTTAAAATATTTATTATTTTAACAAATAATTATATAACTTGGAATAATATTGAAGACACAATGAAACGTAACTCAAAGACACTAATTAATACTAAGTCAAGACATGACCCGCTCGTCTAATAGATCGTAGTACGTTGTAGGTAGTCGTGTACTCCAGAGGAAACTTTGAGTTACAGTCGGATTGAAGAACGCAAAATCGTGAGTTCATGTACTCCTTTTCTTTTAACTGTTTTCAGTTTATAACTTCGGGGGTGAAGTACATGTTATAAACTGTTTACAAACGTTTATACATGGTATGGTTAGCTAAGGAAAGGTACTGCTAGATCATGTGAGTGGTGGGTACAACGCTTAAGACCATTAATCCTCGTAGTAGGACCGAGGGACATGAGTGATAGATCTATTTGGGTGTAGCGAGCCCACACCCATGTGGACCGGGGTTTGGCCCATGAGGTGACTATGTCTTCAAACTGAAGCCCAGTGCAAAATCTGCTAGGTTTGAGCCTTCCTGCATCACGTCACACATATTCATGGCCTTGCAAACCATTAATGATCTGTTTTCTGTTTTCCTTGTTTGCTTTCATACCAGGGTTTACAAACATACATACATACTTTCAATGATTACATAGGTTTATTCGTGCACACATACAAAACACATGAACTCGCTCAACTTTTGTTGATGTTTTCAAAACTACATGTATTTCAGGGAATTAAATGTGGATCTGGCGGGCGTTTGGAGGTTTCAAGTAATGATGGGAATAAAAGATGTCATCCGAAGTCTAAGGGAAGATTGTGTGTCTTATCCTAGATAAGACACATCTTCCAAAGCCTGGTTTTATTTAAAGTGTTTTGTCTAGTCCTTGTGGAACTCTAAAACAATTTGCATGGTTTGTATTATGGATTTGGAGTCCATGTGTGGCTTCGAAAACAATGTTGTTGTTATGTTTTAAAACTTAAATTAATGGATGAGCATCTTTGGTTTTATCATATAGTTTGTTTGTTATGGTTGAATGCAATGATATTAAGCAAGTCACACATAATCATGCTTCTGCAAAAGTCAGGGTGTGACAGTTTGGTATCAGAGCTTCGATTGTAGCGAACTAGGATTCTTTCTCGAGTCTAGACTACAATCTTTAGGGCTCTCACGAAAAGTATTTTTACAACATGTTTTCATTGCATACACGAAAAGCCCAGATCCAGGGAACAAACATTTTTACAAACAGAAAGACAAGAAACACAATTGCAAGGTTACTTTTGTGGTTTAGTCTGGTGGACTAGGAAGGATAGAACGGATTTGTGAGGAATAATGAGGATACATGATTTCATGATACATTGTCTTTGATTGCATGCTAAATGATAGTGGTTAATATATGTGCATATGTTATGATTGTTCTGTTACAGACACTATGTCTTCATCCGAGAGCGGATTGTCTGACACTGATGACCCCATGGCTATTGTTTCCAATGACGAGATCGTACCAGAGCCAGAGATCTTTACATCCGATACTGAGAGCGACCCAGATATGCTGTCAGACGACGACGACTTCCAGCCATTCGCGTTGCCTGATTTTGGAGATGACTTACCGCTTGCTGATGGTATTCCAGACGAGAATCCTTTTGTTATTCCCATTCCAGTCCATGATCATCTTATCATCGGGCATCCCGATGGTGAGCATATTATGGCACCAATCCTCGCTCATGTTCCTTTAGTGGTCATCCCTCCTGAGGATTGGCCTTTTGATGATCTATTCGATGATGATGTTGATCTGTTTGTTGATGGTCCTCCTGATGACGCCCATGGTGATGGAGAGCTTGACGAGAACGTTGTTGCTATTCCACCTCTCGAGATTCCCGTTATTGAGATTTCCTCTGATACTAGTTTGCACTCTGTCTCAGATTCCTTTGAGTCTGTGACGTCTTCTGCCTTGCAGGAAGTTGGATTACGACGTTACGCCACTGATTCCGATGATGATACAGCCATGTCAGCTGCTCCATCTCCTCCACATGACCCCGAGCTTGATCTTGAGCCAGATTTTGTTCCTGTTAATCAGCCTGATGTTGCACCCGCTGATCCTGAGCCCTTACCTGATCATGACCCTATTCCTTTTGGCATACCTGATATTGCACCCCTCATACCTGATCCAGTTCCTGCACCCGTTGACCCTCCTGTTATTGAGCCACTTATTCCTCCACCTGCACCCACACCCACTGATGTTGCTCCTTTTCATCCTGTGGAATCTGATGTCCATCGTGTTGATTTACCTATCGTTTTCTTACAGGACATTCCCGCACCCCGTCTAGGGGAAGGTACTTCGGGCCAGCAGCGTAGTCATGATCCTTATGTCTCAGCAGCTCAGTCTGCACCTTTTGCTCCTTTCACTTCTTCGCCACTTGATGAGCCACTCCGATGGTTCCCACCGTACACCATGCCAATTTTGGATCCCTACCATCCCTCTCATTTTGTTGGTTATACACGGGATGAGTTACTTTTGTCACCTCAGTTCCAATATGAGATTATGAGTCGCAGGATTTTGGAGCTTGAGATGACACCGCGTCCTCTACCAAGTTCTTGCCAGCCTACTTTTGTTCCCCCTCGTTCATCACCGTCTCCATTTTCATATCCACCTGCACACCTCTTACTCCATTTCCAGAGTTTGATGCTCGATTTCTCACCGTCGAGCAGCAGATCAGTTATCTACTGCGTCATGTATATGAGCTTGAGGAGGAGCTTGTGCATGTGCGCAACTTGATTTTCTTTCCTCCACCTCCACCTCCACCTCCTCCACCACCACCACCACCACCATCAGCATAGTTGGTTTTTGGTTTTATGTAGGTTGTATTGCTTTTGATGAGAGCACCACTATTGAGCCGAGCTTGTGAAGCCTTTTGGAGATCACCTTTTGATTGTATGACTTCTGTAGATTGGTAGACTTATTGGACAAGGGTAGTGTGACCCTGTAATCCTTTTGATATGATACACTTTGTAAAACATGTAACAATACTTTGTGGTCGATGATTAATGAAAGCTCAATCGTCATGTTCTCATTAAGCATGTAAATCAACAGCGTACTTGCTTGTTATGTTCTCATTAAACATGTTCCCATTTACATGTTTGTGCTATGATTGTGATGCTATATCCTTGCTTGCTATGATAAATTCTATTATACATACGTACTATATAGTTATTAAACGAATAAGACCTGACCTATACAATCTTCTTCTTAGAAGATGCCTCCTCGAAGGAACACTCAGTTGCCCACAACCGAGGCATAACTACACGAACGAATTTCACAGGCAATCGCACAACATGAGGCCCTACGCTCCGAACATAGTGGAGGCACCTCAGGGAATAACCCACCTCATGGCTGTACTTACAAGCAGTTTCTGGACTGTAAACCTCTGAACTTTGACGGTACTGGAGGTGCCGTAGCCTTTGTGAGATGGGCTGAGAAGACAAATTCTGTGCTGCGGATGAGTAAATGTGCACCAGAGCACCAAGTCACCTACATTTCTGGATTGTTTCTCGATGGAGCCCTGTCTTGGTGGAACCTTCAGGTTCAGATTCTAGGTGAAGTTGCAGCGTATGCGTTAACTTGGGATGAGTTGAAAGAGCTGATGCGTAAGAAGTATTGTTCCCGAGTTGAAATTCAGAAGTTGGAAACCGGGTTTTGGAATCTAAAAATGGATGGTCCTAAGATAGCTGAGTACATACAGAGATTCCATGATCTGTCTCGTGTTGTCCCCTACGTGGTAGAACTAGAGTTCAAACGAGTCGATTGTTTCATTTGGGGATTGGCACCCCAAATACTGAGCATGATGACTACTTCTAAGCCTCTATCGATCACTGAGGCCATTGAGTTGAGCGTGGCTTTGACTGAGGAAGCGATCAGATTGGGCAAGTTTTCAATCTCCGAGCAGTAGAAGAAAGAGACTCACGTCGAGTCGTCTGGAGAGAACAAAAGAAAGTTCTCGAATTTCAAGTAGGGTACCCAAGGAAACAACAACAGTTCTAACAAGCGTAGAGATGCTAACCCACCAGCCGAGGTCAGGACTGGCGCTGCAAGTTCTGAGAACAAAGGAAGAGGATACATGGGCACCCTGCCCAAGTGTGATGTATGTCAGTTTCATCATGCCGGCCAGTGTAGGTTTAGGAAATGTTAAAACTGTGGAAAGAATGGTCATTCTAAGGAAACATGCTGGGTTAGTAATGGTTGTGGAAATGGTGGTCAAAGAGGAAATGGTAATGGCAATGATAACCGTGGTGGAAACGGTAATGGGAATAGAAATAATTAGGGAGGTAATGGAAACCGAAGTGGAAACGGAAGCCAGACGGGAAATGGTAACCGCGGAGGGAATAATAACAACAATCAAGGCGGTAATGGGAATGGTCGCGGCCCACTTCAAGCGGGATTGCCCAAAGAACAACCAAGCTCAGGGAAGAGTCTTCAATATTGGAGCTAGGGAAGCTCGTCAGGATCCAAACGTAGTCATGGGTACGTTCCCTATTAATCAACATTTTGCATCTGTGCTATTTGATACCGATGCCGATTATAGCTTCGTATCTCTAGAGTTTAAGAATATACTTGGGTTAGTTGCAAGTAAGTTCGATATCCCGTATTCGATAGAACTAGCTAATGGAAAGCTAGTAGGAGCTAGTGAAGTAATTAGAGGTTGTGTGATAGAGCTTGGAGAGTGTGAGTTTACGCTTGATCTACTGCCAGTTGAATTAGGAAGCTTCGACGTAGTAGTTGGGATGGATTGGTTGTCGAGTAACCGAGCTGAGATCGTATGCCATGAAAAGATTATCCGTATCCCATTGGCGAATGGAGAGATGATCGTGATCCATGGAGAGAAGCAGGATACGCCTCTACGGATTATCAGTTGTTTGAAGGCACGGAAGTTTTTGTGTAGAGGATGTGTTGCCTTTTTAGCCCATGTCGTTGATAAAGAGGCCGAAGAACCAAATCTCGAAGATATCCCTGTGGTAAGGGAATATCCTGAAGTCTTCCCCGAAGACTTGCCAGGATTACTGCCCCAATGACAAGTCGAATTCCATATTGACTTGGTTCCAGGCGCCGCGCCTGTAACCAAGGCACCTTACCGACTTGCGCCTTCAGAGATGCAAGAGTTGTCGACGCAGCTTCAGGAGCTTCTGGACAAGGGATTCATTAGACCAAGCTTCTCGCCTTGGGGGGCTCCGATACTGTTCGTCAAGAAGAAGGACAGTAGTTTTCGTATGTGCATTAACTACCGAGAGCTGAACAAGTTAACCATCAAGAATCGGTATCCTTTGCTGAGGATTGATGATTTATTCGATCAACTTCAGGGTTCGAGTTACTACTCCAAGATCGATCTTCGATCAGGTTATCACTAGTTGCGGATTCAGGAAGAGAGTATACCGAAGACTACCTTCATGACTCGTTATGGACATTATGAGTTTCTAGTAATGCCGTTTGGTTTGACAAACACACCGGCAGTATTTATGGACTTGATGAATCGGGTTTGCAAGCCATATCTCGATAAATTCGTGATTGTGTTTATCGATGACATTTTGATCTATTAGCGGACAAAAGAAGACCATGAGCAACACCTTAGAGCCATTTTAGAGCTGCTAAAGAAGGAGAAGCTCTATGCTAAGTTCTCGAAATGCGAATTTTGGTTACGTGAGGTACAGTTTCTCGGTCAATTGGTGAATGAAAATGGAATTCATGTGGATCCCACCAAGATCGAGGCGATTAAGAATTGGGAAACTCCGAAGACGCCAACCGAGATCCATCAGTTTCTAGGTTTAGCAGGGTATTATCGCAGATTCATTGAGGATTTTTCCAAAATCGCTCAACCGATGACCTCCTTTACTCAAAAGGATAAGAAGTATGAATGAGGAGATAAACAAGAAGATGCTTTTCAGCTGCTTAAGAATAAGCTTTGCGATGCACCTATATTATCCCTACCCGAAGGCACCGATGACTTCGTGGTATAATGTGACGCTTTGCGTCAGGGATTGGGCTGTGTGCTAATGCAATGACAAAAGGTTATCGCTTATGCTTCACGCCAATTAAAGGTTCATGAGAAGAACTACACCACACATGATTTGGAGTTAGGCGCAGTGGTGTTTGCTTTGAAGATATGGCGACATTACCTGTATGGTACTCGGTGTACAATATTTACAGATCACAAGAGCCTACATCACATATTCGATCAGAAAGAGCTTAACATGAGACAACGACGTTGGGTTGAGTTGTTAAATGATTATGATTGCGAAATCAAATATCATCCTGGAAAGGCGAATGTGGTGGCAGACTTCTTAAGTCGAAAAGAGAGGATTAAGCCCATTAGGGTTAGGGCTTTAAAGATGATTATTCAGACAGATCTCTCTTTGCGTATTCGTGCTGCACAAAGAGAAGCTCTTAAGAAAGAGAAGTTAAAGGCTGAATATCTCCGTGGGATGGAGAAAAAGTTGGTACCCAACGAGGAAGGAACCTTGTGTTTTATGGGACGAATTTGGGTTCCGATTTTTGGTGGTCTTAGGGAGGTTATTTTCGATGAAGCTCATAAATCAAGGCACAACCCGCTCATCTAATAGATCGTAGTACGTTGTAGGTAGTCGTGTACTCCAGAGGAAACTTTGAGTTACAGTCGGATTGAAGAATGCAAAACCGTGAGTTCATGTCCCCCTCTTCTTTTAACTGTTTTTAGTTTTATACCTTCGGGGGTGAAGTACATGTTACAAACTGTTTACAAACGTTTATACATGGTATGGTTAGCTAAGGAAAGGTACTGCTAGATCATGTGAGTGGTGGGTACTACGCTTAAGACCATTAATCCTCGTAGTAGGACCAAGGGACATGGGTGATAGATCTAGTTGTGTGTAGCGAGCCCACACCCATGTGGACCGAGGTTTGGCCCATGAGGTGACTATGTCTTCAAACTGAAGCCCGGTGCAAAATCTGCTAGGTTTGATCCTTCCTGCATCACGTCACACATATTGATGGCCTTGCAAACCATTAATGATATGTTTTCTGTTTTCCTTGTTTGCTTTCATACCAGGGTTTACAAACATACATACATACTTTCAATGATTACAAAGGTTTATTCGTGCACACATACAAAACATATGAACTCGCTCAAATTTTGTTGATGTTTTCAAAACTACATGTATTTCAGGGAATTAAATGTGGATCTGGCGGGCGTTTGGAGGTTTCAAGTAATGATGGGAATAAAAGATGTTATCCGAAGTCTAAGGTGTGACAACTGTGTTCTGTAATCATCGTATAACGTAAAACAATGTTGATTATCAATAAAACAATGTGTTTTGGTGTTATTATATGTGTTATTGTGTTTGATGATTTTACAATTTGATTCGATTCCGATTTCAAGCTTTAAATCGCTTTCTGGAAGGTTATACGCAAACTGGTGCATAAACGCAATTAGTTTAACCCGACGTACACTCCGAAACTGTGACGTAAGCCAAACATACCCTAAATATCCTTTACATAACTTAGAAATAAGTTTCGAAGGAATCGGTATGGCAAAAACATGTTTGTTTGAACTAAAGAACTATTTACGACAAAACTGCGAAACGAACGTTGGTGACCGCCCCGGATGATATTTAAATCCCAAAAATATTCTGTTATGATTAAAATTTTATTTTTAATCAGGTTCGTGTTGAAAAATAAATTAAAACGCTTAAAAACGTTATTTTCAAGTTTAAAGCGCGTACCGCGTGTTACAGCGCAACACAGTGCTTATACTGCAAAACACAGACAATGCAGCCAGTCTCGGCAACTGAAATTTATTTCAGTAATATTTTGGCGAGTTAATTTTTATTGAATAATAAAAATAATTTAGAACGCCATAAACCTGGATTTAAACGCTAGATAAAATACCCGGTACCTAGTTAAATACCTATTTTTATCTAAATTACCAAACAAACTTACACTTAACCCCCCCTCTCAAACTTACGGTTTAATATATGGGGACCCCACCATATATTTTCCTAGATTTTACTTGATACACTTTGATATTCTTGGATCCTTGTTTAGCCAAGTGTTGATGCATGCCACTTTCCTATCAATTCCAAATCTCCATATATCTTCATATCTTTCATAAGATCATCCAAGATCGCAATCTCCTTCTCCTCTCTCCTCCATAACCGTCCACACTCTTCTCTCTCTATCTTCATCTCCTTCAAGCTTTGTTCTTCACATTCAAACTCCCTTTCAAGCATGTTTCAAGTGGTGTGAAGATACAAAGGGGTTTCCAAGGTGCATTCAAGTAATTTCAAGTTTCCTATCATCAAAATCTCATCCCACAACCCACTTGAATCTTGAAGGTATAACACTTATGTTTAAATCATACTTTGATTCTTGGTTGTTCTTAATGATTTGAAGTTTCTCTTGAATCTTGGGATTTTCACTAAACTTGAAATCTAAAGCGAAATGGGTCATGATACAAATAAAAAAATGGTGATGTATATGTATAACCGTACACATATACATATGTGTTTGAGTTTTGAGCTTTATTTTGATAAAGTACTTGTTTAAGTGTTACATGTTCTTGAATGATGGTAAAAATGCAAGTATTTGGTGATTTATGTATGATATGTTAAATGTAAATTACATCAGCAAATAAATTTGAATATATCACATATTTGATGCATTTAGATTAACATAAAATGATGATGTTATGATAGTATGCTTTAGGCACTTGTACATGAAGATACATGTTGATGTAAAGCTCAAGAAATGGTAAAAAATGGTTGTATGACAAAAATGTTTTAGATCAGGTTACAAACACTAAAAATAACATTATTTGGTATATTATAAGGACATGAAACTTTGACATAGGTTTGATAGCTTTACATGTTGTACATATAGCTTAAAAAGTGGTAAATTATGTGAAATTTGCATGATTTATGTGCTTTGTTTAAGACCTGCACTATCATGAGTATAACCATTATTTTATTCAGTAAATAACATGGGTTGTGTTAAAATTTCAAGTCATTTCGATTTGGGATGGTTCGGGTAACGTTTGATGCAAAACTATGCGGTAAAACGGTAAAAAATCGCCTTTTCGAAGGATTTTTATTAAACTGTTTTAGATCAGTAACCAAACTAATATTTTTTGCTATAAAAATAAGTAATTTAACTTATATTAAGTTTACTTGGTGTTTGGTTAGTCATACGTGACTTCCGACGCCCAAAAATGTTACCGAAACGCTAAAATAAGTGTTTTTCAACATACACTAGAATGGGTTGTTCATGGGTTATTTTATGTGTTACAATGTGCTATGTGTTTTACAATATGTGTATGATCATGTGTTAGTGTTGACAAGATTATGTGTGTTACGCTTGAGTACATATATACAAATACACCAAGATAATAAAAAATAATAACTTTTCGAGAAATCTCAAAGTTATGTGAAAATTCTAAGTATCGGAGAAACTTCGGTATTTTTGTGAGTTTTTGATTATTAAATCATTCTTATTTAATTTAGGACGAATAAACAATTTGAAGGATTGTGTTAACATACAAAAACGCACCCAAAGGTGAGTACATAGATCCCCTCTTTTTACTGTTTTTGATTGTTTTGGGGTTATTCATATGTATCAAAACGATTTCAATATTCTAACGATGGTTTCAAAACGATTAAGATGGTTTATACAAAACTAATAACGATTTCGATAATGTGAACGAACTTGTTGGTGGTAGTTACATAACGAATGACATTCATTAGCATTGATCAAGCCGACCAGTATTATTTATGGTACCATAGGATCCGACAAATCCCGTTATCCGACTGCACCCATGGTTATGTGTGGGTTATGTGGGTAACGACTGAATCTGATGATTGTTAACTTACCCTTTGGAGGTTTGTTAATGCAAGAACGATGGACGAGTCACAAAGGTTTGAATGTTATTAACGAGACGACCAAAAGTAGTTTTCACAATTAAAACAAGAACGATTTGTACGAGAATGATTTGAACGATTGAACGATTATGAACGATTTAAACAAGTGATCGATGATCTATAACGAGAACGAGTTAAACGATGTTGCACAACGAGGTTTACTAAACGATATAAACCATACGAGTTTTATTACGAGGACGATTTACGATTTGGTTTACGAAAACAAATGTTTTGGATTAAGATTCATGGCAACAAGGTTTATAAATTATAACCAATCTATTTTGACTTGGTTATTCATTTTACAATACAAACATTTTACAAAACAAGGTTTTCAACTATCGAACAACGAAGTTGTACGAGTTATTTCAACATGTAAACGAGCCATGAATCTGACACTCACACAAAAACTATGTGTTCGCCAGCATTTCTTTGCTGACTTTGTTTTTACATATGTTTCAGGTGGTGTTGCTTAATGTTGATTGCGAATAGGATGCATGCTCACTTAGGATCGGACGAGGCCTTAGTGATTTAATAACGATGATAGACTATGTTTGACTTGCTTGTTTAACTTTAAGACAATGTTTAATATTTAATAAAACGAAACTCTTTGTATCCATGGTTTGAAACAATAATTCTGTTACAACACTCCCCGACGATTCCGCCACGATTTGTTGTTTTACGTGGTCGGGGTGCGACATAAGGGTTCGGATAGTGTGTCTTATCCTAGATAAGACACATCTTCCAAAGCCTGGTTTTATTTAAAGTCTTTTGTCGAGTCCTTATGGAACTCTAAAACAATTTGCATGGTTTGTATTACGGATTTGAAGTCCATGTGTGGCTTCGAAAACAATGTTGTTGTTATGTTTTAAAACTTAAATTAATGGATGAACATCTTTGGTTTTATCATATAGTTTGTTTGTTTGTTTGTTATGGTTGAATGCAATGATATTAAGCAAGTCACACATAATCACGCTTCCGCAAAAGTCAGGGTGTGACAAAAACAACAAGACTCGAGACCTTGGTTGCGGGTCTTGTTGCGACTCGAGACCTGATCCGAGACCACATGATCTCGAGTGAAAACTGCATGACTGGAGACCGTACAGTCTCGACTCGAGACCACCAGCTCGCATACCTGATATGGACTCGCACATTATCACGGGCCCTAAGAACTTGGGCCGCACACTTGTGCCTTGTTTGTATAAGTAAATGTTACTGTTGAACCTGTTGTGCACTGTTGTTAAACTACCATGATGCTACGTGAATGCCATGATCAATCTGTGTATGTAAACTGTTAGTTTATGTGTGTAAAACATACGTGCATTACTTGGTATGAACCTGACTTGTATGGTAACCATGTTAGGACGTGGTTGACCACAATTAGCTCAAGTGACCTTCTTTTTTCTGCCGGGCTAATCGAAGGTGAGTTCACACTTTCTACAAGGCATGGGATTCCCGGTGGTTTGGGAATGAATTAAGGAAAGGTATTAAAATCTTGCGTATTCTCCTTGGGTAGGGTACGTACCTCCATCCTCCATGGGAAGGATGACAACATTAAATCCTGCGTATTCTCCTTGGGTAGAATACGTACCTCCATCCTCAATAGGAAGGATGACAACATAGAACTTACTAGACAAAACTCTATCATGAAGTCCCTCATTTTTATATCGACTTAATCACCGGGTCATTGGCGAACGGGTCATTAGTTAAATAGCGCTATTAGGTTTGACAAGCCTCACACCGTGCCGCAGAGGACGGGAGTGGACTAATGTACTTGGGCACTTAGACAATGATGATAGACATTGACGCATGGCACATAAACATGACTCCAGTCAGTAGTCGATATGGTAACGAGTCTAGCGGTGTACAACATGGGGTAGCCCCCACTGGTTATGGATTGGGAAACAAGGAACTAGTTAACTCATGGCTTTCAAAATAACTTATGGTTTTTTGGAACAACATTAAAATGGACAACCAACTGTGAACTCGCTCAACATTGTTGGTTATTCGTTGTTACATGCCTTGTAGGTCGTTAGGTACTTAGTAGGAGCTTGCATGGGAGGAGTCATTGTGGAACATGGACAGTTGTGTGTTCATGATAAACTTATGAACTTTAAACTTATGTTTTGCTTTTGAATTTAATGCTTCCGCTGATAACTTAAACTTTGTTGAATTATTTTGACACCAATTATATTTCTTGGTTTGGATTTTAATTATTTATATATATTGCTCAATATGATTGGTGGCTGGATCCTAGTCAGTCACGCTCCCTGCGGTGATACTCCGCTTGTGGATTTTGGTGGTGTGACAGGTCTCTTTGTTGTATGAAAGTTCTGACCTGATCACCAATTATTTAACGTTGTAAAACAAAAAACAAAAAACAAAAAAGAATTTGATATAATCACCTACTACGAGGAAGCTTTGTGCATACCTTGATCGGGGGGGGGGGTATGTCCTGAGGTGGGACACACTAGTACATCAGTATAATATTACTTTAATCGCATCACAAGGTAATGTAACTTGAAATTTTCATGTGTTTTGCTTAAGTGGACAACAATATTGGTAATCGTCTTGCATTGCTTTCCACGAAAATTAAATAAAGAATTAACTGCTAGTGTGAAAATAGTTTGATTTTATTGATATGATCTTCTTACCAGTGATTCTCACAAAAACAAGGTGTTTATTTTCTTTGTAAATTTCATTTTGTGTTATTTATTTGCTTCCAGAAAATATAAAAATCCAAAAAGATTTTCCTTGTTCTTTAAAACTCTTAACGTACGGAAAATGGTTGTTTATGGAGGAATTGTTACTGACAGGGGGAGACATTGTTAGAAGATGAGTTCCAACTTTTAAAACCTTGAAGGCTCTAGTGTGTTGGACAAAATTGTTGAGTGTTGAGTCGAAAATTGCTTAATCTGTGATACAGTTTTCACATCTCTTGAAGATTTTTATCGTTTCTAGAGATGTTTGTTTTATAGTACACAGATTAATGATAAGTTTTGCTGAGAAGTTGATGTGAAGAGATGAGGAGTTTGTTGCTTCTTGCTAGAATCCTCCTTCTACAATTCAGAACGGAAGATACGAAGATATATTTGGATTGTTGACTCAGAACTTGGAATATCTGGTGATTGGATGCATCAGCTTAGGGGGAGTATGTTGCTGACATAATTCTTGTTGAAGCTGAAGCTATCCAAAGACGAAAGACTGCGAGATTTTGAAGACTAATTTCACCTTTGCAAGCTATTGTCAAGGGGGAGTTTGTTGGTGCATTTTATGTGACAACAGCTTATGGTTTGGTCTTTCGATATCTTAAACAAGACTTGGGTTATGAGTTTAGAGAAAAGAGGAATTCCAAGTTTACTAAACAAGAGTCCGAGTTTACGAAGTGGATTCCGAGTTTGTTAATCAATAAGAATGTGAGGATTTGCTTTCATCCATAAGCTTTGGTCCTAATTTGTTTAACCTAGTCCGAAATGTGTGGAATCCATTTTAGATTAGTGACAATAGATCAAGATTACTTTTCAATATCAATGTTTCATTAATGTTCAAATGTTTACAGCCTGAAACAAATCTGACATGGCTTCGTCTTATTAGTCAGCAAAAACTTACAGATACAATGAACACACGAACCCTATATATAGACTTCTAAGTTCGTGCGAAGCTAGCACTCTATCTTCATACAAAGTGAACAATCAAATTTGTATGAAGTGAACATTAGAAATAACAAATCTAACATTTAGGCCCTGTTACAGACACGGACATGACTCAAAGACGTAGGCATCAGACATCTGCATCAATAAACTCCCCCTTGGATGTTGTTGTAGTCTTGATCAGTCTTCAAAACATTATAACATTAACTTTATCTTCCAAAGAAAATTTTCCTCGGCTTCTGTCGCTCTTCAATCGGAATAGGCGTTTGGTTTGTCGGCGGAGCCCACTAATTGAAATCTTCTGATAGCAAATTTCTTCATATTCTCAGCAATTCGTTCTTCCTTTCGCATTTGCTTTCTAAACTCCTATCCTTCTAACTCTCTCCATTTCGACTTCCACATTTTTCCCAGATTAATACCATGTGCGTAGCAAACATTTATCACACCCTGGTACTGCATCGCTTGCACATTTTCCTTTGCTTCATAACAAATCTTGTTGTAGAATAAGCATTCGATATCCTTCTCAGAACAATTAACTAACGAAATAAGATCTAAAATCAGTATGACTCTCCATAATCCATCTGATTTTAGAACAATCATCGCTTCACCAGTCTCGATATCATACTTCCACCACTTGAAAAATTCATAGAAATCCTATTCAATCTTCAACAGCGACATATTTTTCATTGCACGTGGCTGCTTCACAATTAGCGTTACATCTTTTTAATTAGTAACTGGATCAAATTTGATAATCTTCTTCGGATAGCGAGGCTTCCAGTTGAGAAATCCGTGTGCAGCTTCAAACCTTATCAACTTCCATAACTCTGATCGTTCCATTTCATCTGATAGTTATTGCACTTGGTCTGGCATAGCTCTTCATCATCCCACCGAGGCAATGTTTGAATATCACATAGGTATCGAAAGTATTGAACTCCGAACTCTCTTTTCACTGCATACACATTCAACTCAGGTAACCACCCCCAACTTAGAATATCCCCTAACGACTTATCTTGATCTCTTGTGAAAAATGCTAACGGTCGTCGGAATTTCCTTTCTTTTGGCAACTCTTTAAACCAAGTCTTCTTAGCTTCAAGAATTTCTTCTTTAGATAAAGCTTTGGCAAATTGCCATCTTTCACTGTCTCCTTGACCTTTCTTTTAAACAAATCATTTGTTTCTTCAGAAAACATTTCTTGGAATGTTGGGAAGTCATCTGTTCCTTCACCAGTGTATTTTACAGTCTCATTGTCAGAATCATCCTCCACGAGAACATTATCATAGTTATCAGCATCCTCTAAATACCGATACACATAATCATCTGGCTTTGTGATGCTTATATCGTTTAGCTCTTCTTCAAAATCAACTCCCAACATCTGAGCTATCTCTTCCTTCGTGTAATTATGTACAAACTCCCCTTCTTCAACCCCATGTTCTAGATAAAACATTCTTGGTTGCATAACAGGAACAACCGTTATAGGACCAATGTCTATGAGAATTCCTGTATGCTCTTCTTCGTTAACGGAATCCCTCTTCTCCCCCTCTCTCTGAGCATCATCTTCTTGATTTGCATCGTCGTTTAGAAAAGCATCATAATCATATGAATCATTGATCTTTGTTTCATGAACCACTAAACCAGTACCAGCCTGAGTATTATCGTCATCATCTCCTTTGTCATCATCATATTTCTTGTCGTCACCTTTGTTGTCATCACCACCAACATCATCAACATTCTCATCATCATCATCATCATCATCTGCATTAACCACCACCAGATCTCTTATCGGTTTCTCTTTCTGTTCAGAATCATATGGAACATCAATCGCATCACCTATAAGAACATAGTTCACCAATAGTTCTGATTCTTTTTCTGGCTTAACAGGCGTAACTATCAAAATTTCATCAATCTTTTCCTTTCCTTTGCCTGCAGCTGTAGCCTCAACTTCAGCTTTTCTTGCCCTTTCGGCATCTCGCTCTCTGGCTTCCTCAATCTCTATCAGATCAAATTCAGCTTCCAAACCAATACCCAACTTCTTTTGCAAGACTTTCTGAAACATATCAAATTTCTTTCTTTCCTTAATCTTTCAGCCTCATATTCTTCTGTCAATCTGCGTAATCATGTTGATGCACTATGTCTATCCCCTACGTCTTTGGGTCATGTCTGTGTATGTAATAGGGCTAAACTGTTAGATTTGGTTTTGAAGTTGTAATGTTAACTTCGTATGAAGTAGATGTTACCTTCGTATGAAGATATAATCTATCCTCGAACGAAGTGCCATGTCTATATATAGGTGTGCTAGGGTCTTGAGTTTGTATGCGTTTTGTTGGCTGATACAGCAAAGCCCTGTCAAATTTCACTAAGGATTGTAAATGTTGATCTGATTAATGAAACATTGAGTTTAAATAGTAAATCTTGAACCTGTCACTAGTTTAACATGAATTCCGCACATAACGAACTAGGTACACAAATTAGGACCTGAGCTTATTGGATGAGCAGATCCTCACAAGTGGTATCAGAGCTAGAATGCCTGATTTGAAGACATTCATCAAGATGCTACTTCTCTTATACTCATTTTTCACTCTTTTTATCATTTTCCAGAGATTTAACAGACGAAATGGACTGAGTTTTTCCAGGACTACTTAAAACTCACTAATAACAAACCCTTGAAAGAATCAGACCTAAAATCAACTGAAATCATAATAAAAACATAGAAAAACATGAAATTTTGAATCCCTACCTTCGCACGATCTTAAAAGTCACTTCGCGCAAGGAGAAAAATTTGCCAAGTTTGAAAAAGTTACCCTCGCACGAATTTAAAACTAAATTCGTACGAAGTGAAACTCTTGAAAATTTTGGATTTTATCTTCACACGAAGATAGATCCGAAATTTGGTATTTTAACTTTGTATGAACTGGGATTTTAATTGTTTTTGTGGTTATTTCGCAAAGAGTTTTAACTTCGCACCAAGCAATTTTTGACCAAATTTTTCGACGAGATGGATACTGAATTTTTCAACACTTTTGCGACGCCATCCGTTACAACCGCAACAGCTCAAAGTCTAGATCTCGACAACGAAATGGGGACTATGACTAAACCCCCAAAGCTGTTGTGTTTGGAAGATTATTACAGATGGAACGAGAGATTCAATAACTGGGTACAAGCAAATCATTTTGATTGCTGGTACGCCATTGAGGAGAAATATGTTGCACTAACCGGTGAGAACGGGCTTGAGAAGACTTTGACTCAGTTTACTACAGCAGAGAAAGATAAGTTCGTTAGGGAAAAGAAAATGATGAACATTCTGCAGAAAGCTCTTAAAGAAGATATTTTTGCTGTAACGCTTCACTTTTTGTAACTTTCCTTATTTAGAAAGTTTGTCTTGCAATCTATTTTTGGAAACTTGTATTCATATCGTATTTGTATTTCTTTCCAATCATTGTAATCCGAGAGTTTGATTGTAATAAAACTAGATTCTGTTACATAAATTATACGTTGGTTATACATACTTGTCATATATTCACCTTATATACATGCAAACTCAATACATTCACCTCATACTTGTTTCACATACAACCATTCGTAAATATGAGTTATGATGCTATTTATACGTGTAAATGCTTATATATACATTCTCAATACTCGGATTATACTTACTTACATCATATACACTTAAAAATAGGTTAAGTACTAAAATTATGCTTGAAATGATAACAAATAGGAAGATTAGGGGCTAAAATGAAATAACAAACTTTGGCTTGAACAATGGGGCACCGCGTCACGCGAAGCCTTCCCCATTTAGCTGTCACATAAGGCGACGGGCCTGAATCCATAGCGGGTTAATTCCCAGCTGCAGATTGGCCATCCTTCTCACCTCCATTCACACCCAATCATCTTAAACCTCAATTAAACACCAAAACCCTACTTAACCATTATAAAAGCAAGCCTCCACACACCCGTTTTCACTTTCCAAACTCATCTAAACCTCCAAAACACTCTCAAATTCTCTGGAAATTCAAGTTCAAGGCAGATTCTTATTACTGCAAAAGTGAGCTCAAAGTCACTTTTCTTCATCTTTTCTTCACCAAATCTTCCTCTACAAAGCTTGAAATGCCTCTAGTATTGTTTCCACAGGTTTTCCATGGAAAACCAAGGTGGAACATCACCATTTTGGGGTCCAAACTTTCTGTTTTGGAAGATTATGGTTGTTACTTTTATTAAACTTATGTTTTCTCATACAATCTTGTGCTTCTTTTGCTACTAATCAAGTTTATGGTTACTAAGCTTATCCAAGATTGATTATTATGAGCTAGATGTGTTATTTACCCTCCAAACTTTCTGTTTTACTAAGGGTTATAACCCATAAGTGATGAAACCATCCGAGTTTGCCATAATTCTTATGGTAAGACTTGTGTTTTGGTGTAGGTGTGAATAATTGGAAGCCTTGGCTATCCTAACTCCATTCCACCATCTGAGTTGATGTTTTCTATGTTTTAAACACTAAAATTTGTTCAACCTTCATTTGAGTTACAAGGCTACGACACGTCCCCAAACGCTGCCATGTTCGGGATGCACGCACCTAGTTTGCTTACTTGGTTGATGCATAGTTTTAGTTAAGTATTTCCTTTTATTCATGACCCTCCGAATCATCCTTGAGGTGATTTTTGTATTGGTGAATCATACAATGAGGTTTAATGGATGTTTATCATCCTACCTCCATGCTTGACTTACATGACAATCTATGAATACTCTTGATGGACTTAACCTAAGATTATTATGTTAGCTATATATATATATATATATGAACTTATACTTTATATTATCTAAGTCTTAACTCCTCGTTACGATTCTAATGGGCGAATTGACCCATGAAATCACATCAACACATACGGGATTTATAGTGTCAAAAACGGGTATTCTAAGACTAGATAATTACTTTTATGTATCCATACTTTCGTACTTTAAATTCCAACACACCTTATGCAAACACAAACAATCCATCATACATGCTAAAATACGTGATACTTGATTTGTAGTCTTGGAACATTCTTATGTGAATTCACTTGTCATTAACTTTGTATGAGTCTCCCCTTGACATGTATAGCGCTATAGGAGTAACGCACCGCCCGTATTCTTGAGGTCATGTTAAGTATTCTATATTCTTGCGGTAATCAGAGGATTGACTTGTATAATCACATGCCATGTTTACATTAATCTAGTATACTATTTTTGCCATGTGGATTCGTATAAATCCTTTTATACTTATGCTATATTAAACTTGTGTACTTGCCAATACCTTGTGTGTTGAACTATACTTTTAACATGATACAGGTTGATGATGTTGACACTGACGAAATCTAGTAGGTACGACTTAAAAACACAACTAGAAATACTAGATTTTGATATTGGAATGTTGTTAAACTTATTGTACTTTGAATTTCCAACAATTGTATTTTGATTTTCTATAATGTACTTGACACATTTAAGCTATGATTGAAATCAGTTTATTGTTACAATAGTGTTATGAAGTCTCGAGCAATCTATATCCTCCCGCCCTGATGTTTCTGCCATCGTTTGGGGTGTGACAGATTGGTATCAGAGCCATAACTATAGGGAATTAGGTAGAATTGCCATGTTCGACCTAGTCTATAGTCTAAGTGACCAACTTGACCATTCTTGATTCTTGCTTAATATGTTATTCTTCCTACTTTGCTTCTTTATATTTCTTTTGTCTTTATTATACAACATGTCTTTCCTAAGACATTTACACAATATACACTTGAAGACTTGAAGACACTCATATTATGCAAAGGAGACGACTTCACCAAAATAGGCGTGAAACCCACACATTGGTGAACGACTCTCGAGCCGCTTATTCGATTTTGCACGAAATTACGCCGTCAAGTTAGGAGTGAAATCCACATCTTGATGGTAAATTTCCAATTCTAACTCTAGTGGACACTCGTCAATGTGTCGGAATTTATGTTCTTGACCCGATGAGTATCAACCACATTTAGGGTATGATGTTGCCAAGTTAGGGGTGAAACCCGCATCTTATCAACTTCTCCCATTCCTCGATTTTCAGTCTCACCAAAGTTTTGATTTTTCAATCGATTAGGGACATGTAGTAACTGGAAGGGTAAAATACCATTAATCGCTTCTCAACGAGAGTATTTTTCCTATAGGCCAAAGCATGTTTCCCTAATTTGAAAGGATTTCCGATTCACTTTGGAATAGTCAAAGTTTCTCAACCCGAAACACTCCAATATTTATCAAGCCTCTCTTTTATGTTACCACAATTTCTATGTGTTTTAATACTTGTTACCTCGTTCATTTTGAAACCGATGCACAATTCGCACGTCTCACGCAATCACAAATAATAATAATTCTCGTGAACCAACTAAATTTATACTCCTTTATGCATTCATACATGCTTATACTTTTGAATACTTGTTATGCCTATGCCATCTATGTGAACTCATACGTGTTATGTGATACTTACATGCTCAAAACATGCAAAAGCGTGATTTTTATAAACACATTATGATCAAGTCTCATCATTTCCCCTATATTTTTCGACTCTTTAGATGTCTTCTCAACGACACTCCAGCTCCCACAACAAGAAGTCCAAGTCAACTTCGGGCTCTAAAAAGGGTTCCAACAAGGACGAGTCGATGTCCAAGAAAGATGTCATGAGATTCATGGTGAAACATATGGCTAAGGTCATCCCTAGCATCATCAGCAAGATCCAACCCCTACCAAACACCGACTCACCACATGCCTCTGTCGACTCTAAGGTGGAAACACCTAAGTTGATGTTTACCTTTAAGCAATTCAACTCTTGCAACCCCCTACCCTTCAATGGTGAAGAGGACGCCACTAAATTACTTCAATAGTTTGATGCCATAGAGGTAACTTTCCTTCAAAGTGGTTGCCCTGATCACCTGCGAACCATCAACACGATGGGTTTCTTCCGATCAAGAGCTCTTGGTTGGTGGACCTCCGAGCGTAATACTCGTGGAAATGAAGTCACTCATGCCCTCCCACGGGCCGATCTAAAGAAGTTGATGCGGGGCGAGTTTTGTCCTCCACACGAGCTTCAAAAACTCGAAAATGAGTTTTGGAACCTGAAGCAAGTGGGGATGACAACGCTGGCCTCACAGCTCGTTTTAAACCATTGAGTGTGCTATGCCATAGCCAAGTCGACACTGTTAACAAGGCTATCGCAAAGTATATTCGATGCCTCCCTCTTTCGATTATGAACCCCTTTGAAGCCGCCGCACCTAAAACCCTCGAAGATACTTATAGATTGGCCGCCAAACTCAACAACAACTGTGTTCTTCACGGAACATCCGACAAGGTTTCATCAAAGAACACGCATCAAGCCACCACTGATATCGTCGTTGAACCTACCTCATCCAATCCCACCAAGAAACACCAATAAGGGTAAGAAGCGGGAGGCTTCAAGACAAAACTGTGCGGTAGTCACTCCACCAAACCCTTAACCCATCCAACAAGTTGCACCAACCAACCCTGAGCCTACCAAAAAGGCAGTGTACTACGTGTAACACCCGACAATTTAGGCTAGTACCGTATTGATGTGACACGTGGAATGAATGAATGATAGCAATATTTTATTAAACGTGGTGTTGTTTTAGTGATAATTGAAGTTTGGTCAATCCAAATTAAGCTAAAAATTTAGTTGGCAACAAAAAGATAAACGCTCATCGCGTAACGAACATAATGCGAAACGAACGTCGGTGACCGCCCGGATAATGTTAAAATCCTAAAAATATTCCGTTATGATTAAGATCCTATTTTAATCATATTCGTGAAGAAAAATTAATTAAAACACTTAAAATCCTTATTTTGCGAATTTGAGCACACATGGCGCAATACCGCGCGTATATAGCGAAATGTAGACAACGCAGTCAATCTGGAATAATAAAATATTATTCAGTAATATTTTAATGAGATTGTTTTTATAAGTTGATAAAATAAATTTTAAAAATTTTAAAACGCGATAAAACACTAGATAAAATACCCGGTAGTCAGTAAAATACCTGTTTTTAACCTATGATATATATATATATATATATATATATATATATTGTGTATGTATTTGTATGTTATGAGTGTGCATGTAAAGGTGGGGGCATCTATGATGCCCACCTCTTTCTTGAATTGTGAAAATATGATAAGTGTAGGAATTGTAGCAAACCAAGATATCCTAAATACCGCTAACTTTTCAAAAACCATCAAAACCCAATTCCCATTTTCCCCTCTTGAACATCTCAGCCGAACACCCACATACCCACATCCTTTCAAAATTTCAAACTTATTTCTTTGAAGATCATAGCCATTTCAAGTTCCAAGCTTATTTGAAGATTTAAAGGTGAATCCAAGGTGATTTCAAGGAGGAACAAGCTTATAATCATCAAAGAATCTCATCATAAACCCACTTTTGTTCTTGGAAGGTATAAAAATTTTATCACTTTTAAACTTGTTTCTTGATGATGATGATGATGATGATAGCATGATTCTCAAATACTTGGATTCTCACAACTCTTGGAAACTAAACAACAAATGGTTTTTTATCAAAATAAAAATGAAATTATATGTGTGTATGTATACGAGCTGTAGATGTGTGTAAATGGAATAGAATTTATATTTTGAGTTTTGATTAAAAATGTTCTTGAAAGATGATTGTTTGAATGATCAAAGTGATATATATATATATACATATATATATATATATATATATATATATATGAAAGCATGTATGATTAAAGTGATGATGGTTTCTTGGTGTAACACCTTGTAAAATCATATTCAATAATGTATTAACACGTGTGCCTATTCCTAATTATGCCTAATGTTGGCTAGGAGAGACTATTTTTGCCAATTGATGAAACTATGAATGTGGAGGGACTAAAAGTGTCAACATGCTTAAACTAAGCCTCTAAGTGACCTGTAACGGTATCCGTATTCTCAAATGAGCCACTTGTTGGACGAGAGGAACCGTTTGTGATTTTAATCAAAAGATTGTTATTTGGTGGATTAAAGGTGTCAACATGTTAATTTATACCTTTGAGTGACCCATTAACGAACCAGGGGCTTAATGATGTTCGGTCATACTCTCGGGTGTGTCAAATATTGACTTTGAGGGGTTATATGTGCCAATTATGAAAGTTTTATTAAGTTTTGGAGGCAAGGGACTAAACCTGCCAAACTTTCAAAATCTTTGGGGGGCGTCGTGCCCACCGGTGGGATAAAGAGATGGCCGTCGCGTAACGCGATGGCATGTATCTGGCAGAATGTTGTTTGTAGCTGCGAAATTTTGCTTGGAGGCCACACATACAACCAAAACACCTTCAATTCGAAACCATGGACTTGTTTCTTGTTATGTACACGTTTTAGGACAACTGTAGGCCTCTCATAACACCTCTAGACACCTGTGATCACCTCCTTTACTCTCCCCAACTATAAATAGAGGTTATGGTTCACTTGTTGAACTTCCACCTTCTCATTTACAAGCTCATCTCTTCTCCCGGAGATTCCCAGCTACATGGAGCCTCCTCTTGATTTCATTTTCGTGCTAGGACCACTTGTAAGTGCTCCTACCTCCTGCATTTTCATTTGTAGGCTTTTAAAAGCCGAAAGTCAACCATTTTCGAGAAATGATTTCACTTTCAGTTTAGACCTTAATGGTCCAGCCATTGTTCAAGGTGAACATGGCTACGTGATTGTAATTAGGTAGGTGTTAATCCCTCAAAGGGCACCTCCTGAAAATCACATTTGCTTGGTCAATTGACGGGTCAAAGTTGTTAACATTAAAAGTCAAACGGGTCAGTTTTTGGAATAATCATAATATGATAATGTAGGTGTTCTAAATTATTTTTCAACACTTAAACAACTTGGTAATAATTATTAGAACATGTGTAAACATGTTCAGCTCGTCAATTCCAGTTTTAGGGTCGGTTCGCAACCGAAAGTCGCAAAGTTTGACTTTTACTTTGACTTTTGATTCTGACCCGAATTCGAATAGTTTTCTACTGATTTAAGGTTCCATTATGATCATAATATGATGTAGCATAACCCTCTGAGGTTATATTACATGATCATAATAGTAATATGAGTTTTATGCAAGTTTCCGTAATTATGCCATACTTTGACTATTTTGCCCTTTTTATTAAAAACAAGGTTTTAATCACTAATGAACTTGCAAATGAGTTATGCACTATTATGTTAAAGTAATTAACTTATAATGGTGTTACTAAACTGATCATAAACTGAGTTTTTGTATAATATCGTAAATTATGTTTTTAATTGACCAAAATGCTCTTTTGGCACATAAAATGGTTTTAAACATAATTTCTCATACCAAACTCATTACCTACTGATATAATATCGTAATTAGAATTATTTGGGACATAAAGTCAGTTTATGATCTGAGTTTAAGTACAAGTTCTTGTATTATGTCCTTAAATGACGAAAATGCCCTTATGGCACTTAAAATGATTTTAATCATGTTTTTCATACAAAAACTTTTTACCTACTGATATGTTATATTAAATAACATATTTTTACTATATAAACTTGGTCATAACTTCTGTTTTGACAAAAGATCGCAAATATCGTCATTTAACGACTTAAACGCCCTTTCGACGCATAATCTGGTTTTAAACCATATTTTTCAACCAAGGCTTGTTACCTACTGATTTTATAACTTATTTAAAATATTTTTACAGTAGGTACATGTTATAAACTTAGAATCCCAACTTAGCATTCAAACTGTGTGTGAAATGACCAAAATGCCCCTACAGTGCATAGTTTGGTCCTAAACTATAAAACACACACATGTTTGATATCCTACTGATATTATGTCATAAATTAATTATTTTTCCAGAATGTTGATGGTCATAACATCAAATTATATGAAAGTTCCTTTTATACGTCGCCAAATGACCAAAATGCCCTTATGAGGTTTAATTTGATTTTAAAACCTTAACGGGCATACAAGTTGATATCTTACTGCTATTATAACTTGTTTTAAGTATATTGACGTATGGAACTTGTTCATGGCTCATCTGATTACCTGTTATCGCTTATACGCGTACGGTTAGACTTAGTAACTAGTTTACATAAGTTTACCAAAACGAGTTTAACCTTATCATTTTAATCTCAATTTACAAAATGTTAATAGTTTACCCATATTATACAAGTCTTAGTACTTGTTGGGTTTAAACTATATTCTATTCTGGTTATCGCTTAATCGAGCGTATCGTACCGTTTTTAATACTTTAAGCTAGCCGGTCTAAGTCTACAACTTAAATAAGACCCGTTAGCATTCTAATTGGTTTTATACCATCATTCCAGACTAGAGCCTTTCAGTAGATTGTTACATACGCTTAATTAATGGAATACGGTTGAGTTACTATAAACCTTGCATTTGTATCAAGTATTAGCTCATGTAAATACTCTTAACCTATTTTCCATATACGGGCCTGGGATACGGTAAATTATTTCCGCTTGGTCGGGTATGGAATCATATGCCGGATTGTGGCTACAAAATCTTCATAACCCATTTTAATATGTTTTATCTGATAACTTAAACATTTGGGGAGTTAATGCGACCGTGTCTTGGATATTGATGGCTCATTTAAGTTATTAATGGCCATGACTGTGCACGGGGTGTAGGCATGCACCCGTCAGATGCCAATGCTTATTAGAAATGTTTTCTTACCCGTTGATCAGGGGATACCCCTTTGTGGGTTTAAGTGCTGTGTCGGTTAATCATGTCTCGGTGTTTAGTACTGGGCCCCATATGTATTGACAGATATGTAAAACTATATACAAGATCATTTTGAGTTATCCCAAGTTATTAAAAGATTTTCATGTGCCTTGTGTACTTAGATCAATTTTGAAATATTTTCAAAATGTGACGGTTGATTGTATTTACTAGTGAAAACTGACGTATTTTCAAAAGACTAAGCTACCAGTACAAATACGTAAATAGGCTGGAAACTTCTTGGTATTGCTAGAAGAGGAATTTGCAACTCCTTTGCATAAGCCTATTAGACTATTGAAGTCATTTTTGTACATTTTTATGATCCGCCTATGGATCTTTACTTTACAAGCCGTTTTGTATTATTATTTCGAACTTCAAACATTTGGTTTGTAATAGTAATTTTACTCGAAGACTTCCGCTGTGCTATCTGTGAATATTTGACTATGACGATACCAATCTTACGTCATAATACTCCCCACCGGGCCCACTGGGTTTGTGGTTGAATTATCAGGGTGTGACAGGTTGGTGTCAGAGCCAACGTTTGAGTGAATTTAACACTAGCCTTTGTGTTTAATCTCAAATGACACAATAGCATATTCCTTATACTTTCTGAGTCTAGGCAAATGACATAGGGTTAATCCTTATCTTTATTAAGTTTATATATATATATATATATATATATATATATATATATATATATATATATTGTTGTCTTTGATTTTTGGCAGGTTGCTTATTCGGTATGCCGCCAAGACATCGTGGGAGAGGAAGAGGCAAAGGTCTTATGCTAGGAGGACCATCAAACCAACTAGGACCATCGCATCATTTCCCGTCATCTTCTTTTGATTTAGACCCTTATCAGGATTGGGGATACTCAATTGAACTAGCGAGACATTCTGTCTCTATGAGTTCTTCACCATCATACCACCATTCATTTCATTCTCATCACTAGGGCTGTGCAACGGTTCAGAACCGGACCGAACCGAACCGGAACCAAACCAGAACCGTTAATTGCTAAAATTTAAGAACTGGAACTGAACCGTATTATAACGGTCCCGGTTCGGTTCCGAACCGGTTAAACGGTTCTCGCGGGAACCGGTTGACAATTATATCGTAAAATTAACAATTCAATAAAAACGAATCAAACCATTTAAAATATTAACTAAGAGTTGCAACATTCAAAGTTCAAACCAACCCAAATAAAAGTAGCAAAGCAACAATAAAAAAATTCAATCCATAAAACAAACTCTAAATAAAACTATTACAACCATCGTGTTAACAATTAAAACAAACATCTTCAAACTTCATTCAATCTCCATCCTCTCAATCTTCTCATAAACATCTAAATGAAACCAAGTGTTAGCAATTAAAAAAATAAACAAATAATGCATCTACTGTATTTGGTTCACGTGAATAGATTGATCAGTAATGCATCTACTGTATTTACTAAACGATACACTATTTATATACACATTTACAATTTGATCAACAGTGATTTGATTATTTTTGTTCAATTTTTATTTTCACATACAGAATACTATATGTATCATAAAGCAAACATCTAGAAAGAAAATATATGCAATCATAAAAAAAGGTCATGTAGAATAGCATACTAGTATTTGCAGGGTGTTGATGGAGATGAACTTGTATGATAGCAATTAGGGTTAGGGTTAAGAGTTGGAGAATAATTAGAAGATGAAAGATGAGATCATGGAATGAATATAAGAGGAGGGAATAAGAATTAGAATGGTAATATGATGTTGAAAAGCTCATTAATAAAAGAGGGTTTTAAATATTTATAATCCCAATTGGTTCTAGCGGTTCTTTAACCCGAACCGTGGTTTTAACTGGAACCAAACCGGGAATCGTCTTTACCCAAATTTAAGAACCGGAACCGGACCCTATATACAAAAATACGGTTTGGATCTAGCGGTTCTGGTTCGGTTCCCCGGTTCTGGCAGTTCTGAACCGTATACTGCTCAGCCCTACTCATCACTCACAACACTCTCACCACACACACTCGCATTCACATGGGTCTTTTGACCCAAATCACTATATTAACACTCCTCCCGCTGGACATAATCAGCTGGAGCAAAATGTAAACCAGGAAATGGACATGGAGATGGATGAAGATCCTGACTCAGTGATGCCGCCTTCGGGGTCGCCTGCACACCCCATCGAGATCTCCAGTGGTTCCGTTTCTTATGCGGGATCGCCATACCAAGGTCCCAATGAATGGGATGAATACTAGGGTAAATTCAAGTTTGAATTTACTCCTTCATACCATTCCACCCCTCTGCAGCCGCCTCCACAGGATAACGTGCATATGCAAGCGATGGAACAACCGCCACCACCACCACCACCACCAGTGGAAGAACAACCACCCCCGCCATCTCCAGAATCATCTAGGAGAAGGTTTAACACACGCATGTTAGTGCGTATGGGGCCACGTTTAAGTTCACCCCAAGCTTCTCAATCATACAATCCTATCCTAGAGGATCCATAGATGGGTGGACCCTCCAACACCATACTGGTGGTTGATCCAACACCTGCTACATTTGCTCAACCACCACCACAAGTGGGTTTCAAAAACCTAATTCCTACATATCCGGTTGTGACCGGGTATAATCCATTTGAGCCATCTACGCCTATGGGTTATAATTATCAGGCGCCAAAGTACGACCCCTATGTAGAAGTGGCCGTACACAATGCTTTGTACCCATCACCCTTCCCCCTGCTTACCCAGCAACGGGTTATCCAAATTATGGATACCTGTATCCTGCTGCACCATAGCCATAGCTACTACCACCTCAATAGTTAGGGGCCATAAATCATGCCTTAAAAAGGGTGGAGGATGTTCAGCGAAGAGCTGAAAGGAGTGGGAAGAAGACCGGTAAATTCCTCAAAAAGCTCACCAAGCTAATTAAGGGGAAGAAAGATGAATGAAGACTTATTTATTTGTCTTGTATTGTATTATTTATTTCAATCAAGTCCCTTCATGGACATGTTATTTCCATTAAATCCCTGCGTGGACATGTTATTTCAGTTTAGTCCCTGCGTGGACAAGTTTTATCTTTTCAGTCCCTATGAGGACAAATTAGTTAAGTTTGTTTCAAGTCATGTTTAAGGAATTATTGTAATTTCTTATTTAATTAATGAAAAACTTCTTTGGAATTATTATTGTTATTATATATGTATTTCATTACATCCTTTGTTCAAGCGATCGTCTTGATTTTAATTCGAACTTTATCGATCCGCTAAATAATTCCAAAAGATCTTCCTAATGGTTTACCTCACCAAGTGGCAAGTCCACGTTAAATGGACAAAATTTTGGTAGTTAAGGATGACTATCCCTTCTACCATGATAGTTAAGGATGACTAGTCCTTCTATCAGGATAGTTAAGGAAGACTATCCCTTCTATCCAGAGGTGGTGAACTATGTTCAATCCTTCAAACCTATATGGTCAATGCGACCATGGTTTTATTTGTTTAACCATTAAGATAATTATTCTATGTTAACAATTAAGTAATGTTAACACTCCTGGCAGCATGGCGTGAGGAACCACACTAGCCGTCAAAGTATTTGGACTACGTCCAAGCCTTATAGCTTATATGATCGAGTTAGATCATGGCTAGTATCATCAATGCGATAATCTTAACATTTCTAGTGATGAAGTGCCTACGGGCTATACTTGATTGTCCATTTGAGACATTAACATTCGTAATCTTTATGATTCCCTATCTAAGGTGGTGGGCTACGCCCAAGCCTCATAGTCGATATAATCAATGCGATCATGACTTATATCATTAGTGCGATGATTATTATTTTAACATCCTTTTGTGATGTCAGTTGATTTGCCTACGGGCCATATTATATCGTCATTTATGACAATGATAGTTGTGGTCTACGAATCCCTGTCCAAAGGTGGTGAACTATGTTCAAGCCTTAATCTATATGTCCTTTGTGACAAGGCCTTTTTGTGCCGTATTTATATGTCCTTTGTGACAAGGCCTTTTGTGCCATATCTAAATGTCCCTCGTGAAAAAACCTTTTGTGCCGTATTTTGAGACGAGCCTTTGTGCTACTCAATATTGTAGTGCGACAATGACAGTCATGACTTTATGATCCCATGTCTAAGAAGTAATGGACTATGTCCTATTCTAATGCCATTGATGGTCCTTTTGTGACCTAGGCTAAATGTATTGAATTATTTTCAAATCAACATTCATTAGAAATGTTAAAACTTAATAAACTATATGGTTTAATGATACCATGGCTTGTTAAGTCATCAATGTGATGACTAATTTATATATTGCAACTAAGCAATTGCTATTTTGGTGTTTAGTACCAAAGCTTCGGAAATGGAAAATTTTGATGAAGGTCACAACAGTCGTAACAATAACAGCGATGATAATGTTGTAAATATAAATGCTGACAAAGATGAACTCCAAGCTCGAATTGATGCAACTGTCGGCAAAGCCATGGATAAGATCATGGAAAAGTTGAGAGAGTCGAGTACTACTCACTCGAAGTCCCATTCAAAGCTGCATTCATCAGCTCGTATAGAGATCTCTGTTCACTCTTCGACTACAAAGAGTGAACCAAAGAAGATAGTATTTGATGAGAACCCCCGTTCTTCTAACAAAGGATGTACGTATAAGTACTTCGTCTCTTGCATGCCAAGAGACTTTAATGGTGAAAAGGGGCAATCGATGCCATGAGATGGCTCGATGAAATGGAGATTGTGGTTGATATTAGCGGTTGCACTAAGGAGGATACGGTGAAGTTTGTCTCACACTCGTTTAAGGGCGATGCCCTTACCTAGTGGAAAGCAATGATACAATCTACGGGGAAGATCCCCCTTTACAACCTGGAGTGGTCCGAGTTCCTGGATCTAGTAAAGTAAACTTACTGCCCTCAGCACGAGGTTGAGAAAGTAGAGTCAGATTTTCTGACTCTCGTTATGAAAAACATGGACTGTCGGAAGTACGTCACCGACTTTAACTCCTTTTCCAGGTTGGTACCATATCTTATTACCCCGGAGCCCAAACTCATTGCGCGTTTCATCGATGGTCTGGCACCGGAAATCAAAGGGCATGTTAAGGCTTCCAAGCCTACATCTTATAGATCCGCTGTGGATCCATCTCTTTCACTCACACTGGATGTGTTGAGAAACAAGTCAGTCAAAAATGAGACTAGCGAAAAGAGAAAGAGGGAGAATGATAACTCCCAGAAGTCAAAGAAAAAAGGGAAGTTTGGGTCCAAGAAGAAGAACCCGCAAGGGTCTATTGACAGACCCGTCTACAAAACCTGCAACAGGAGACACGAGGGACAGTGTCGACAAGACCAGCAGGATAGGCTGTGTGGCATCTATAAAAGGAAAGGGCATAAGAACCTAGACTGCAAAGACCTTAAGGATGCCATTTGCTACGACTGCAATGAAAAAGGGCACATAAAGACTAACTGCACTAAGAATGCTAAGAAGCCTGGAGAGGCTAAAAAGACGAATGCACGGACCTTTCAAACGAATGCAAAGCAAGTCGTGAATGACGATAATGTCATAAAAGGTACGTTCTTGATCAATGACATCTATGCTAGAGTTCTATTTGATTCGGGTGCAGATAAATCATTTGTAGATCTTAAGTTTAGTAAACTTTTAAACCTGCCCATAAGAACTCTAGGTATTACATATGAGGTAGAACTTGCTGACGGAACTTTAGAAATCGCATCTTCCATTCTTGATGGATGTACTACATCCATTAAGAATCATTGTTAAGTCCTAAAGTGTGAGACTGACGCATCAAATTAACACAACGGGCTATGGTTACGAACTGGGCTTTACCGGGTTAGTTTATATTAGGTTTTGGACCTTTATTTTCACACCCCCAAAATCCACAAGCGGAGTATTATCGCGAGGCGTGTGACTGACCAGGATCAAACCACCAATCATACTGAACATTTAATTAAAGTAAAGTAAAGTAAAATAAAACCATAACAATCCAAACATTTAAAGTTCACCAAATCAAAATCCAAAAACCAATTTTGAAAGTTAGCGGAAGCGTAAAGTCTAAAACCTATAAATAATTCAAAACATAAATTTTATCATGAACACACAACGGTTCATGCCCCACAATGACTCCTTCTCCATGCAAGCTCCAGCAAAAACCTAACGACCTGCAAAGCATGTGGTAACGTGTCAACAAAAGGTTGGCGAGTTCACAGTTGGTTGTCTGTTTTAATGTTGTTCCAAAAACTATAAGTTGTTAAGTTGTTTAGCAAACCAAAAGTTATCCAGTTCCATGTTCCCATAACCATATACCGTGGGGGCTACCCCATGTTGTAAACCACTAGACCCGTTACCACATCGACTACTGACTTAAGTCATGTTTAAGTGCCCTGGATCAATGTCTATCATCATTGACAAAGTGCCCAAGTACATTAGTCCACTCCCGTTCTCTGCGGCACGGTGTGAGGCTTGTTAGACCTAATAGCGCTATTTAACTAATGACCCGTTCGCCAATTGCCCGACGATTAAGTCGATATAAAAATGAGGGACTTCTTGATAGAGTTTTGTCTAGTAAGTTTAAGGTTGTTGTCCTACCCAAGGAGGACGGTGATACGTATTCTACCCAAGGAGAATACGCAGATTATATCCCACCTAAGGGGGATAATTGTTATTTAACCCATTCCCAAACCACCGGGAATCCTATGCTTTGACGAAAGTGTGAATTCACCTTTGGTTGCTCGGTTGGACTCTTAAAAATAGATAACAGTCAGGGTTGGTCAATCACGTCCTAGTATGATTACCATTTAGTTTATTAGTGATTTCAAATAAAGCACGAAGCACCTACACACACCTACCACATAACATGCACTCACTTTGACAGTTCATGCCCCTATACACATTTCACCTATAACTACCGAAGAGCAAGCACATATAACTTCACATAGCACTTTCTTTGACATATAACAAGTTGGATCATTATCAGATAACATAACCGGTATTTAGACACGCAAATCACTACTTATATTGTTTCAGCTTTAACATCCAAAACTGGGCTGTTTTTGGTTATTTTAATAAAATAGTTAACTTGTTCTAAAAATTCCAAAAAATTTACAAAATGTTTTAAACGGTCCACTTCATATTGTGTAAAAATATCGGGACTCAATTAATTAATAATTATTTTATAAAAATAATTTACCGGGCTGCAGTCAGATTCATTACTTTCTGACTGCAGTCTACGGAAAAATTCATTTAAAATTCATCATAAGTCCGATTGACGAAATTCCAGTTGAAGAATTACGAAGACACGCGTGGCCATCTACTGTACAAATTTCATGACCTAAATCTATACATATTTCAAGTTATGACAAAAAACATATCACACATTTTCTGCAGAAAAAACACAGCTTTTGCTGCTGTACAAAACGGACTTTTAAAAATAGAAAACTACCTCAAAAAAATATGATTCTAGTTTCATTTTAAGATTTTTTTGAAAACGTATGATTTATACTTCTGAAAATCAATTTTCAATTTATAACAGTCCATTTACAGCCAACTGAAGTGGGCTGCAGAATTCTAGACAGATTCTGTTTCAGCTCTAGTCATTACCCGATCATCCCAACCAAACAACTAACGCACCCAACGACCCGCAATGTTTACTTACAGCAGATAATCATCATTTATCTCAGATTGTACGTTACGTATGCATCAAGAATCAATCAAGTTTATCCATTATTCCTACCATGATCTTATACAAATCAACACCCTAGTGACTACACAACACATATGGGATTAATCTGCGAGCAAACACGATTTTCTAGCAACCCTAATCTACGAGTAACATGATAAAACATAAAGAAGACCAAGTTATGCAGAAACGCAACCAAGTAATATCAAAACTAACAGCCATGAACAAGTAATTAAAGAAGAGTTTACAATCCGTAATAAAAACTAAAGTGTTACCGAGATCTAACTGTGATGTGAGCTGATTGAACTTGAACCAAAAGTTGAGAAAGAGTCTAGAAAAGCCCTAGCTGGTGTCGACAGGAAGAGAGGAGGGAAAATAGAGGGATCACACACAAGGGCAGTAGGGTTTTGGGGGAATTTATGCATGGTACGTACATCCTTGTGGCCTAAGGGTCAAGGAAATTGGGCTGGGAGTTGGGCTATCATCTGCCCATGGTATTTACACACATGAGGATCTCCATATCTTTGGGTGTGGGCCAAACACAAGGTAAAAGAAGCAACTTATATTGGCTGCCAAAAAAAATATATATATATACACGCACATGGGAAGGAAATATAAGCAACAATATATATTTGCTGCCAATATGTATACGCACATGGGGGTTGGGAATTTGGTTGGGTTTTGTTTACTTATGTAGTTTATTATTATTATTATTATTATTATTATTATTATTATTATTATTATTATTATTATTATTATTATTATTATTATTATTTTTTCTAAACAATTATAATAAATTCACTAATAAGTATAATAAATCAATTAATCTAAGCCACGGTTCAAACGTTTCGGGTTGGTTCAACCCAATATGGATTTAGCTTCAAGTATTCGTTTGTATAAATTAAATTAGATGTGTACAATTAATTCTTCACGCAAGTTCATGTATTTATAAAAGTAAGATAATTATAACGGCGCTAACCTCGTAAGCACTGGTTGCCACATCATCCCCAAGTTGAAAGAAATTTCGTCCCGAAATTTGCAAACAGTCGCTGAAGAAGCTAGTGCGCTTGAGAGTTTTCGTGGGGTGTCACATCATCCCCCCGTTGGTTTGGAATTTCGTCCCGAAATTCTGTAGTAGCTTCAGTTTTGGACTCACCTTTCTTAAACGACTGGTGGTACTTGCGTTTCATCTGGTCCTCTCCTTCCCAAGTGAACTCGGGGCCACGACGGGAGTTCCAACGAACTCGAAAAATAGGTATATTGGTACGTTTGAGAGTCTTAATTTCTCGGTCCATAATTTCCATCGGTTCATCGACGAAGCACAACTGGTCGTCGATAGTGAGTTCCTTGAAAGGAACTATGAGGGTCTCATCTGATAGACACTTCTTCAGATTCGACACGTGAAAGACGTTGTGAACACCACTGAGCTCTTCGGGCAGATTCAGTCTGTACGCCACCTTGCCGATTTTCTCAGTGATTTCAAAGGGTCCGACATAACGCGGATTAAGCTTTCCCCGTTTTCCAAAGCGAACCACACCTTTCCAAGGTGAGACTTTAAGTAGCACTCGATCCCCAACCTGGAACTCGAGCGGTTTCCTACGCTTATCAGCGTAGCTTTTCTGACAGTCACGAGCTACCGCCATTCGTTGTCGGATTTGGGCAATCTGTTTCGTTGTGTCGAGAACGAGTTCTGGGCCAGTAATTTGGCTGTCGCCAACTTTTGCCCAACATAGAGGTGATCGGCATTTCCGTCCATACAAAGCCTCGAACGGAGCAGCCTTGATGCTCGAGTGGTAACTGTTGTTGTACGAAAACTCCACCAAAGGTAGGTTCCTTTCCCGGCCGTTACCAAAGTCGATTACACATGTTCAAAGCATGTCTTCAAGAGTCTGGATGGTGCGTTCAGTTTGCCCATCTGTCTGAGGGTGATACACCGTGCTCATGTCTAGATGTGAGCCGAAAGATTTGTGCATCGCCTGCCACAACTCAGATGTAAAGCGTGAGTCTCGATCAGAGATAATAGAAGTTGGCACTCCGTGCCTAGAGACTACTTCCTTCAGATAGACGTCTGCGAGCGTAGAAAACTTGTCAGTTTCCTTGATTAGAAAGTGTGCAGACTTAGTTAGTCGATCCACGATCACCCAGATGGTGTCATTTCCCCGCTGATATCTAGGCAAACCAGTGATGAAATCCATGGAAATTTTCTCCCATTTCCATGTTGGGATCTCGGGTTGTTGGAGTAGTCCTGATGGCTTCTGGTATTCCACCTTAACTCTGGCGCATGTCAAGCATTTACTAACATAGGTCGCTATGTTAGCCTTCATACTAGGCCACCAGTACGTGGTTTTGAGATTGTGGTACATCTTATCAGAACCAGGATGTACCAAGTAACGAGACTTGTGTGCCTCATCCATCACAAGCTCACGTAGATTACCATAAAATGGGACCCAGATACGCCCCGCTAACTAGTAAGCACCGTCTTCCTTTAGTTCCAACCGTTTCTCCAATCCCTGTAGGGACTCAGCTTTGAGGTTTTCTTCCTTCAATGCTTCAATCAGTGCCTCTCGAATCTGGGTAGGAAGACTGGAGTGAATCGTAAGTTGCAACGCATGTACCCGCTTGGGTTTGGTTTCCTTACGACTGAGGGTATTGGCCACAACGTTGGCCTTGCCGGGATGATATTTGATCGCGCATTCATAATCATTCAGAAGTTCGACCTACCGACGCTGTCGCATGTTCAATTCCTTCAGATCAAAGATGTGCTGGAGACTCCTGTGATCAGTGTAAATGGTGCATTTGGTACCGTACATGTAATGTCTCCATATTTTGAGTGCAAACACTACTTCTCCCAACTCTAAATCGTGGGTAGTGTAGTTCTTTTCGTGGACCTTGAGCTGGCGTGGTGCGTAAGCAATGACCTTTTCACGTTGCATCAACACACAACCAAGTCCTTGGATTGACGCATCACAATAAACCACGAAGTCTTCTGTGCCATCAGGTAACTAAAGGATGGGGGCGCTGCAAAGTTTCTCCTTCAGTAGTTGAAAAGCGGATTCCTGAGCATCACCCCATCGATAGGTGACACCCTTTTGCGTTAAGGTAGTGAGAGGCTGCGCAGTCTTCGAAAAATCTTGAATAAACCTTCGGTAGTAACCCGCCAAACCCAAGAATTAACGGATTTCGGCTGGAGTACGGGGTGCAGGCCAGTTCTTGATCGAGTCAATCTTGGATAGATCAACGTGAGTCCCATCTTTATTGACTACGTGGCCTAGGAAGTGGACTTCACGAAGCCAAAAGTCACACTTCGAAAACTTAGCGTAGAGCTCTTCTGATCGAAGAAGTTCTAGAATAAGTCGCAGATGGTGCTCATGCTCCTCCTGACTTTTAGAATAGGTCAAGATGTCGTCAATGAAAACAATGACGAACTTATCCAAGTATGGTTTGCACACTCGGGTCATGAGGTCCATGAAGACCACAGGTGCGTTTGTCAACCCGAAGGGCATAACCAGAAACTCGTAGTGTCCGTAACGAGTCCTGAATGCTGTCTTGGAAATGTCCTCGTCTCGGACTCTCAGCTGATGATAGCCCAATCTCAGATCTATCTTAGAATAGAAGCTCGACCCTTGCAACTGGTCGACAAAGTCATCGATATGCGGAAGAGGGTAACGATTCTTCACAGTCACCTTGTTGAGTTCGCGGTAGTCTATGCACATTCGAAAGGTACCGTTCTTCTTCTTAACAAATAGGACTGGAGCTCCCCAGGGCAAGGAACTAGGACGAATGAAACCTTTGTCCAAAAGTTCCTGTAATTGAGTAGACAACTCTTCCAATTCAGACGGAGCTAAACAATTGGGTGCTCGAGCTATAGGTGCTGCTCCAAGAGTTAGCTCGATTTGAAACTCGACCTGGCGATGAGGCGGTATACCAGGTAATTCCTCAGGAAACACCTCAGGAAAGTCACGTACGATCGGGATATCTTCAATCTTCTTCTCTTTCGATGATGTATTAGTAACAAGGGTCAGAATAGCAGGGTGGCCCTTTCGCTGACACTTCTGGGCCTTGAGGAACAAGATGATGCCCACGACAGCACCACTCTTGTCGCCCTGAATAGTGAGAGGTTCGATGTCAGGACGAGGGATGTGGACAATCTTTTCCTTACATAGTATCTCCACCCGGTGTTGAGATAACCTTTCCATCCCCACAACCACGTCGAAACTACCGAGAACGATGGGGATGAGATTGATAGAGAAATTCTGACCGGCTAGAGTGAGATTGCCACCTCTAACAATGTGCGTGGCCTCAAGGTTTTTACCGTTAGCTAGTTCTACGACATGCTTGGTGTTTAGAGGGGTCGGGGTACGCTTAGCATCTGACTAACCCTTAAGGACACATAACTAGTATCGGCTCCCGAATCAAATAAGACCGAAACAAAATAGTCGTCCAGAAGAAACTTACCCGTCACAACGTTGGGGTTGTTCCTTGCTTCGCCTTGACCAATCACAAACACGCGCCCATTAGCATTGTTGTTGTCATTGTTGTTCCTGTTGCTATTCCCGTTGCCTTGATTGTTGTTATTGTTGCGATTCTGGTTCAACTGTGGGAAGTTTCTTTTAAAGTGGCCTTCAGCTTCACACTGGAAGCACCCCTTGTTGTTACCCTGTGGCTACTGCTGCTGATTCTGTGGGGCAAGTTGTTGTTGTGGTCGGTTCTGATTTGTAGGATACTGGCTCCTGCAATCCTTTGCTATGTGACCAAGTTTGTTGCATCTGTGACAGGGACCCTTGTTGCACGGTTCGCTGTGGTGCAAGTTACAGCGATTGCATTTAGGGTGATTTCCTTTGTACCCACCCTGACTTTGATTACCAGCAGACTGCTGATTGGGGCTTTTGTAGTCATTGGTCTTTCGCTGCTGAGATTGAGGCTGAGTAGAGCTTGAACCCTTGCTAGAATTCCCATCCCACTTACGCTTGTTGTCACTTGGAGCACCAGAAGTAGTAGCACTAATCCGCTTAGGCAGCCTGTTCTGCTCGACTGCCTGATCAGTGAGACGGTGAGACAGTCGTATGATCTGCTGGATTGTGGGGAGGTTCGCCGCAGTTACCATGCTCTAGATTTCTGGTACTAAACCCTTGAGGTAATGCTCAATACGCTTGTAAGGAGGATTCGCCATAGTGGGACATAGAGCAGCCAATTCATTCGAGCGTTTCGTGTAGGCCTCAATTTCTGACCCTACCATCTTGAGGTCATAGAACTCCACCTCAAGCTTGTGAATATCATCCCGATGACAATACTCTTCTTTGATTAGCTCCTTAAAATCATTCCATGGGGTGGCATTAGCAGCTGCCAACCCTAGCATCTGCACCTGTGCGTTCCAGCAAGAGAGCGCATCGCCTTCGAGGGTTTCAGTAGCAAAATTCACCCTACTGGCCACAGGGCATTCACACATCTCAAAGACAGATTCGATCTTCTCAAACCAATGCAGCAGGCCCACAGCTCCTTCTGTGCCGCTGAAAGTACTGGGTTGGCAATCCATAAAAGTCTTAAAGGTGCATGCTCGAGGTTGAGCGTGTTGACCTTTCGCGTAAGAAAGAGAGGAGATAAGGTTAAGAATAACAGAGTGTTACGAGAGTAGGATCTAGCATCCTAGGATAGGTTGGTAGGATAGGCTTTACCTCCTTGTTGGGCTGCTGCTAAAGCCTCAGCAACCCGTTCATTAATTAGGGTCGTCAGTTGAGCCTGAGTCAAGTTGAGGTGTACACTCATGATCTTCACAGTCAGAAAACACAAGTGAGAATGATAACGTAGGAAAGTGAAAAGAACAACGAGGGGGGGTACGCATGTAGGGTTTCATGTAAATAGTTGACTGACAAAGAGAGCACATTAGGGCTAACAGGCAGCATGCTACTACACTAACTAGGCATACCATGAGCAACACATCATGCATAAGCAAACTATCAAGTAGGCAGTAATAACATAAACCATACCACCTATAATCTTGAGCCTTGCACGTGGAGCAAAGTGTCGTTGTGAATCATTGAGCACTGAACAGGTTATAGTCTGGTTTTTGTCAAAAAGATCTTTCTTTTTTTAAAACCAAGTTCACTATATCCAATGGCTCTGATACCAATCTGTCACACCCCCAATATCCACAAGAGGAGTATTACCGCGAGGTGTGTGACTGACCAGGATCAAACCACCAATCATACTGAACACTTAATTAAAGTAAAGTAAAGTAAAATAAAACCATAACAATTCAAACATTTAAAGTTCACCAAATCAAAATCCAAAAACCAATTTTAAAAGTTAGCAGAATCGTAAAGTCTAAAACCCATAAATAATTCAAAACATAAAGTTTATCATGAACACACAACTGTTCACGCCCCACAATGACTCATTCTCCATGCAAGCTCCAGCAAAAACCTAACGACCTACAAAGCATGTGGTAACGTGTCAACAAAGGTTAACGAGTTCACAGTTGGTTGTCTGTTTTAATGTTGTTCCAAAAACCATAAGTTGTTAAGTTGCTTCGCAAACCAAAAGTTATCCGGTTCCATGTTCCCATAACCATATACAGTGGGGGCTACCCCATGTTGTAAACCACTAGACCCGTTACCACATCGACTACTGACTTAAGTCATGTTTAAGTGCCCTGCGTCAATGTCTCTCATCATTGACAAAGTGCCAAAGTACATTAGTCCACTCCCGTCCTCTACGGCATGGTGTGAGGCTTGTCAAAACTAATAGCACTATTTAACTAATGGCCCGTTCGCCAATGGCCTGGTGATTAAGTCGATATAAAAATGAGGGACTTCCTGATAGAGTTTTTTCTAGTAAGTTTAAGGTTGTTGTCCTACCCAAGGAGGACTGAGGTACGTATTCTACCCAAGGAGAATATGCAGATTATATCCAACCTAAGGGGGATAGTTGTTATTTAACCCATTCCCAAACCACCGAGAATCCCATGCTTTGACGAAAGTGTGAACTCACCTTTGGTTGCTCGGTTGGACTCTTAAAAATAGTTAACAGTCAGGGTTGGTCAATCACGTCCTAGTATGATTACCATTTAGTTTATTAGCGATTTCAAATAAAGCACGAAGCTCCTACACACACCTACCACATAACATGCACTCACTTTGACAGTTCATGCCCATATACACATTTCACCTATAACTACCGAAGAGCAAGCACACATTACTTCATATAGCACTTTCTTTGACATATAACAAGTTGGATCATTATCAGATAACATAACCGGCATTTAGACACGCAAATCACTACTTATATTGTTTCAGCTTTAACATCCAAAACTGGGCTGTTTTCGGATATTTTAATAAAATAGTTAACTTGTTCCAAAAATTCCCAAAATTTTACAAAATGTTTTAAACGGTCCACATCACATTGTGTAAAAATATCTGGACTCAATTCATTACTAATTATTTTATAAAAATCATTTACCTGGCTGCAGTCAGATTCATCACTTTCTGACTGCAGTCTACGAAAAAATTCATTTAAGATTCATCGTAAGTTCAATTGACGAAATTCAAGTTGGAGAATTACGGCGATACTCGTGGTCATCTACTGTACAAATTTCATGACCTAACTCTATACAGATTTCAAGTTATGACTAAAAACATATCATACATTTTCTGTAGAAAAAACACAGCTTTTGCTGCTATACAAAACGGACCTTTAAAAATAGCAAACGACCTAAAAAAAATATGATTCCAATGTCATTTGAAGCGTTTCTCGAAAACGTATGATTTAGACTTCAGAAAATCAATTTTTCGATTTATAACGGTCCATTTACAGCCAACTGAAGTTGGCTGCAGGATCCTAGACAGATTCTGTTTCAGCTCTAGTCGTTACCCTATCATCCCAACCAAACAACTAACGCACCCAACGACCCGCAATGTTTACTTACAGCAGATAATCATCATTTATCTCAGATTGTACGTTACGTATGCATCAAGAATCAATCAAGTTTATTCATTATTCCTACCATGATCTTATACAAATCAACACCCTAGTGACTACACAACACATATGGGATTAATCTCCGAACAAACATGATTTTCTAGCAACCCTAATCCACGAGTAACATCATAAAACATAAAGAACACCAAGTTATGCAGAAACGCAGCCAAGTAATATCAAAACTAACAGCCATGAACAAGTAATTAAAGAAGAGTTTACAATCCGTAATAAAAACTAAAGTGTTACCGAGATCTAACCGTGATGTGAGCTGATTGAACTTGAACCAAAAGTTGAGAAAGAGTCTAGAAAAGCCCTAGCTGGTGTCGACAGTAAGAGAGGAGGGAAAATAGATGGATCACACACAAGGGCAGTAGGGTTTTGGGGGAATTTATGCATGGTACGTACATGCTTGCGACCTAAGGGTCAAGGAAATTGGGCTGGGAGTTGGGCTGTCATCCACCCATGGTATTTACGCACATGAGGATCTCCATATCTTTCGGTATGGGCCGAACACAAGGTAAAAGAAGCAACTTATATTGGCTGCCAATATATATACACACGCACATGGCGGGTGGGGAATTTGGTTTGGGTTTTGTTTACTTATGTAGTTTATTATTATTTTTTTCTTAAACAATTATAATAAATTCACTAATAAGTATAATAAATCAATTAATCTAAGCCACGGTTCAAACGGTTCGGTTTGGTTCAACCCAATATGGATTTAGCTTCAAGTATTCGTTTGTACAAATTAAATTAGATGTGTACAATTAATTCTTCAAGCAAGTTCATGTATTTATAAAAGTAAGATAATCATAACGGCGCTAACCTCATAAGCACGGGTTGTCACATCTATAGGTCACTTGGGCCAAGCTTTAGGCCATGTGGGCCAAGCAGGCCCAAGGGGAGCCCATGTAGGGAAGTGGGCTTGCCTAGGTATATAAACAAGTTTTCAACTTGTTTTAGGGTTTGAACCTCCAAGTTTCATTCTTCTAGAGTTAGAGAGAGAGGTGATTCGATTGTGAAGAACAGTTGTACTAGACGGTTTTGCTTGTTCAAGTAATAGAATCGTGTGTAAGTGTTAAAAGGTGATTTCGTATTTTTGAGTTTTTCTTGAATCTCTCCAAGTTTAGTTTCCGCACAAACTTGGTGATTGTTTGATATCATTGAAAGATCCGATTTTCGGGACTTACAATTGGTATCAGAGCCATTAGAACCTGTTTCTAGGCTCGGATTGATATCAAATATTCAAGATTCGGAACTTTTGTTCATCGTATTCTTCGTGTTCTTGGTAATGTTCATCGAATTTTTATCAAAATCAATATAGTTTGGTGTGTCAATCTGTTTTGAAAGTGTTAAAGATATTGGACGATTTTTTAATTTTAAAAGAAATATTCTTTCTGTTTTAAAAAGGATTTCAATTTCCAAAAATATTGGAAATTATGTTCAGTTACAATTCTCAAAAGGACAAAGTCTAAGTGTCTCTGAGGTTCCGACAAAAGGTCTCGAGTTATCTTCTCCTTCACAACAACAGAGGTTTCGAGTCCCACATATTGACAAATTTTCTTGTTTCTGTCATACTTATTGAGTTCTCGAGTCCATCATTTTCCTTCTTCACCACTGGTTTCGAGTTCATCTCTTCAGGTTTCGAGTCATTGTGTTTTCGAGTCATTCTCTGGTTTTGAGTCATTGGCAACCTTCATCAACATCTGTTGATTTCGAGTCGCAACCGACAACCAACCTGCAACTCCATTACCAGCCTACACCACAATCACCACCCTACACCGTCGTAGCATTCTAAATACCATACATCATCATTTTGAAATAACAACTGTTACATCTAGAACCACCATCCTCTCCGTCGACCTCCGACATATTCCGATCTTCGTTCACCTTCATCCACCTACTGATAACCATCGATGGTCAACCGTGCACAACCGTCATCTCAACGAGAAACTTACACCGTTCAAAACCCCACACACTACATCACCACCTGAACTTCACGTCGAACCTTCACTTGATTTCAAGTTCCATCGCATCAGATTTCTAGTCCACAAGACCAATCGTTTCGAGTCTCTGAGGTTTCGAGTTGAGTTTTTGAGTTCCGATTTCGAGTTTCGGTCTCGAGTTTGGTCTCATGTGATAGCTGCACGCCCCAAGATTCAAACCAGCTAGCCGTTAAGACCTATTTGGATTTTAATGGGCCAATCAACTAGGTCAGCCTGGTCCAGTTTGACCCACCATAACAGCTGAAGTCAGCCCAGCATGCATATGGAGGAGTAACTGCCACGTTTATTATTTTATGCACATTTTAATTTTGTGTTTTTGTTTAACTTCAATTTCCTTTGATGTAATTTGGTTTTGAGACTTTTCAGGGCCAGTGTGTTGATCGTGGGCCACCCACCCACTTTCTTTGTATTTCCCTTTTATACCCGTATGCAATGAAAGAAAAGGCAGTTGAATATTATACAAAAAACCGTTTTTCTCTTTGTTGAGATTAACCCCACTGCTAGCTTAATCTTGGCCGATTAGGTGGTGTTCTGTGGAATCCAGGTTTGATTTATGTGGTGTTTTACTGTATCATTGATCAATTTGGATAGCCCAACGTTTAGATTGAGTGGTGTTTCTGTATCTCAATTCTAGCCGTTGCACCTAATTTCATATCCGTTAAAATTTCCCTAAAATTTGAAATTCTAAGTCTCTGTATATCATCATGGTTGTAAAACAAGGTCTCCAAGGCCGAGTACTCCCCGAGTAGTCGTACAAGGTAGGTTGTCGAGGTGACTTTCTTCAACTCCGACTAATTACTCGGAGTCGATCAAATGCGGTCAACATTGACCAAAATCGTATCTAGTAGGTCAAGTCAACTCGTGCCGAGTTTGACTTAAAATAAAATAAAATAATACATAATTTCTATGCCTATCATATTAAAGAATGAATATCAATTTCATGTATTTTGTAATAAATATTAGTAAATTTATGTTATTTGACATATATTTAATTTCTGAAAACTAATTTCTTTATAATTTGGCATCTTCGAGTACTCTTCGTGTACTCTCCGCCTAGGCCGAGTACTCTCAACTCACCGGTCGACCGACTAGGGAGCGTCTAGCGACTTTTACAACCATGGTCTCGGGTTTAAGTTTCGGTCTCGAGTTATCTTCAACATCCACTCGTAACCTCCATTATCATCACTGGTCTCGAGTTATCTCCATGGTTTCAAGTCCCATCTGTTTGCGGTTTCGAGTTTCGAGTCTTCATCTAATTTCGAGTCGCAACAAGAGTACATTCATTGTTCCGAGTCCCACTTGAAACGACCATTAACATCTCCTGTCGCAACCATTGATTTCGAGTCATCATCATCTCAATCATTTTCTTCACGTCGTGCCACCATTGATACTCTACCATCACCGTCATCGACGACACCGGTCATCTTCTCCGATCTGCTCTACGTCTCCAGCCAACCTTCGGTTACCATCTCTGAGCATCGCCACCATCTTCGTCATCGTTCATCACCGGTGGTGGCGCCTGAGATCGCATACTTTGGTTTAGTTTTGATTGAAGAAGACAACCATATTTTGTCATTTAGGTTTTTATTAATAATAATAATAATAATAATAATTATAATAATCGTAACTCATCATTACATAATCATTAATAATAATATAATAATACTATTAATAATAATAATAATCATAATTATAATTGTTTAATTAAAATAGTTTTTGTTATTTTTTAATTAAATAAAAAAAATAAAAAAGGGTTTATATATATTTTATTTAAAAAAATGGTGGTTTGTTTGTTTGGTTGTGATAAGTTTTTGAAAGGTTTTGAAGAAAGCGGGTTCATTCGATCGCGTGCAAAGTATTTGAGTGAGCGAGTGCACGGGTTCTCGTTTTGGCTTGTGTTTTGAGAAGAAGAACAAAAGTGTCAACCACCCACTGACATTATGGCATTCATGTTTAACACACCCTTAGCTCAGTCTCAGAAAAGATTAACTATTGAAGATATAATTTCTGTCTTTTGCACTCTTGAATGTAGAAAAGGGTTGAGGCATATCGTTTACACAACACTCAGCTAATCCAAGATTATAATGATATTAAAAGGAAAAAAATTTCTTTAACAAAAAATGATAGGCTTTTTAAAGAGAAAATCGAAGCTCAGCGAAAAGACATCATTCAAATTAAGGATGATCTAAGTGTAAAGACAGCCCACTACTTGGAAGTCAAAGAGAAAGTATGTGTTTTGACCAAAGAACTAGAAGACATTAGAGAAAAATATCAAATTAATGAAATTAATATTATAAACTATGAGTCTTCCAGTAAATTGGTCAAAGATCTATGTGACCTCCAACTAGCATACAAGAGAAAAAAAGGGTGTGGTTTGGGTTTCAATCAAGTTCCTCCTCCATATAATAACAACTACACATACTTGCCCGTTACTGAGGAGGAATTAATGAATGAGGATAAGATGACTTACGGTCCAAAAACTGATAAGTCATCAATCAACAGCAGACCTGTTGAAAAACGGGCGATTCCTTCAATTAATTTTGTTTCTAAGGGAATAATTGATCCTAATGCTTCGTCTTCATGTGCACATGAAGTAATTGAAGTAAAGTGTGAAGATATTCTTGGGAATGAACCAGATTTAACTTCTGATTTTTCAAAAAACTCAATAAATGAAATTGAGTCTAGTTGTGTTTTTGGACAAGCTTTTCTTAATTCGTTTCATAGTTATGTGTTGTCTTTTGGGCCTGATGTTTTGGGCAAAACAGTTCATGCTTGTGATGAACCATTGAATAATGTGTCTAATGATGGTTGTTTTTCAGTAGCTAATGATTGTGATTGTGATGTTTCTAACCTTACAGCTACTGATAGTGTGACAGGAGAGATCCCTCAGGATGCATTCAGTGAAACCACTGAAACTTCTTCTCAAGAAAATCAACAATGTTCTGATTCTTCTCTGAATCGGTCTCAGTGGAAGTCCCTAATGTTGAATCTAATGGGACCACATTGAAAACCGAAGTTGAAAATGAACCACTATTAAACACACATGATACATGTGTTGATGAAACTTCAACATCTTTCGAAAATAAAACTGAACAAGATTTTGAAAAAGAAGAGGTGGTCACATTGGATGTTAAATCACAAGAGAATTTTCTTGAAAAAGGAAATTAAAATTGAATTGTCTTCTGAAAATAAACTTGATAATGATATGAAAGACGATGATCATCATAGGTCTAAATCTCATACATGTGCTAGTTCTGATCAACAGGTACCTAAGAGCTCAGAAAAGGCGCATGGAACACAAGCAAAGAAATCTAAACAAGCTCATTCATCCAAACCCATCAGATCAACTACTGCTACTAGCTCTTCGAATCTCCATACATTGAAGCAACAAACATCTTTCAACTGTGGAATTCCTGGACACATTGCTAGAAATTGTGTTCATCGCCCAAACGTGCAACAAAATTCTAATACTCACTCTTGTGCTGATGTTTGTGAGCCAGTTCATAACACGCAAAAGGAGCCAAAACGAGCAGATCAAAATCGAGGGTATAAGAAGTCTGCTCATCAAGGACAAGGCAGCAATAATCCTTATAAGGCTCGTGACAAGGTGAATGAAAGCTCTAATCAGGGAGAAAAGACGAAGAATGGTGCTCAGAGCAACAATACAGCTGCAAACAATAAATACAAGCACCCAAATTCGTCTTCGTTTGAAAGTAATGTGCAGGCGCATCCAAAGCAAAAAGGACCGGTTTGTCCTTCAGGACCTGCTAGAGCAAATCAAGATGCTCAAAATGTCTTTCCTATGAAAAGGCAAACTTGCTACAACTGTGGCATTACGGGTCATATTGCTAGAAACTGCACAAATCGTCCCTATGTGCCTTATTATACACAGCATCAGAGGGTTACACCAAGGGATAAATCTCATTCTAAGCCAATGAAGGTATCTTCACCTAAGGCAATGAAGAATGTGAATCCCAAGGTTAAGCCTTCTGATGGGGATTGGAATGCTGCTAAAGCAAAAAGAAAACAAGCTTTGAAACCTACACAAGTTTTGAAAAGTAACAAGGTTGATAAGCCAAGTGTTTTCCCAAAGGCATCTAAGAAATTAGAAAAGCCTAAATAAATTTGGAGAGCAAAACAAAAAGCAGCTACATTTCCAAATCTTGAAATGAAAGGGGACTTGTGTTTGAAAGAAGTGTCTTATTTTGATCCTTCAGGTAAACCCAGGACCACGATGGCCTGGGTACCAATGTCTTACTAATCTCCTTACTTTTCAGGGACAACCAAGGAGGAGCTGTTGACAATCTCTGGAATGTTGATAGCGGTTGTTCCAGAGATAAAATGGGTAACATTTCACTGTTTCAAAAAGTTCAATTTTTTTTACAGAGGATATGTTTCCTTTGAAGGAGATAAGAGAAGTAAGATAAGATCAGCAAAAGGTACAATTTAAATTCAGTACTTTGATTTGAAACTGATTAGTCTTCAATCTAATGACATAACCGTTAGGCAAAAATATTTTTTCTCTTTCTTAGTTCATTACTTTGTATATAAAGTGTCATTTCTCTGGTAAATGGTAAATTTGCGCATAAGATTTATGCACAAATTTAGGGGAGGGAGAGACATACATATAGGTTAGGGGGAGAAAACTCAGAAAATCTAAAAAGAGTTTGCTGTAAATATGCATTGCTTTAGGGGGAGAAAATGAGAAAAATACAAAAACATTAGAAAAATGAAAAAGCCAAAAAGAAAAATTGCATGATATGGGAATTGATATATATGTTCGTGTTAAAGGGTTTGACTAACACATGTAAGGTTCCAAAGCTGAAAAGTCTAGGATCTACTGCGATATGTCGATAGGCTTGACGCTCAAAATGATAAAAGATACTAAGTGATATAAACATAACGAACTATGTACCATGTGGGAAACATACCAACGGCGTATGATTTTATGGTCTTAAATCTTGTGTTGATAGATAGCCAAAGTCTGAGGTTTTGGGTCTTTATATTGTTGAATCATCCGGGGATATCTTGGTTGTCCTTCTGTTGCATCCAGATTATATGCAGACCTAGACACAGTAAGGATATCTTAAAAGATCCCAAGAGGACAAAAACCCTATGGAATCAAATCTCAAAATGAGAAAATTCCCAATGCTCAAAGAGCCAAATTCGTACCAAAATGGTATTTGCCTCGCCCTCATTGGACACAATCATTGGTCGCTCTGCTGTATGAAAGTACTGACCTGTCACCAATGGTCTAACGTTGTGAATAAAAAAGGATGACATCAGTATACTCACCTGTTACGATGAATCGTTGTGCTTACCTTCATCGCGGGGGTATGCCTTGGAATGGGACACACGGGTATAATAGTATAATATTACCTTAAGCGTATCCCAAAGTTGAAAAATTGAAAGTTGAGCGTTAAAGTTTAAGTGGACAAACATATTGGCAATCGCATAGACCAGTTTGATTAGGCTCATACTGAAAAGTGTTCCTTAGTCTGCCTGAGAACGAATTTTGATCCCATTGCCATTGTAATTGTAATTGTATATTATGGTAGCTGTTTATATTTTAAATTCTTATTTGTTTTTAGTTCTTAAAACATAAAAAAAATTAAAAATTAAAAATACAAATATAGTGTCTTGTTTTCTATAAAACCAAAAATCCAAAAATAGAGTGTTTATTTGTTTTTTTTTAAATAAAAAATATAACCGTTCTTGAAGATTTAATGATCATCAAAAGTTGAAAGAATTTAACTTGAGAAATCCGAGTACAAGTACTTGGATGTACCGAGTGTTCATGTGGTACGTTCCTCTGTTGCATAGAAATGTTTGCTTATGAATTTCTGAGCATGTGTAGAACTTGATTTCAATCAAGAACAGGGGTTGTTAAAGTTTGAGATGCTGTTAGCTGCTGACAAAGCATGAAGCATCACAACAACAAGATGTATCTGAGTCAGAAGAACCGGATACGAAACGCCGTCTGACAATGAAAGTACATTTGAAGAAGTACCATGAACCTGCTTGAAAGAGAAAGACTGAAGAAGAAAAGAGCTGTTGAGAATCCTCCTCTCACATTCTTTTCAACAAGATTTTCAAGCAAAGCTGATCGAGATCCTGATATGAAGCTAACCACAAGAGCTGAAGAAAGAGACCCAGTGCTGAGAGTTAAGAAGTCAAGAACTTCCACAACATCTGCAGCATAGCATCAACCATTGAATTCATTGAAGATGTTACTGAATTCATGTTATGAAGATAATTTGATAGCATCAGTCTAGGGGGAGATTGTTAGCCCCTAAAGTGTGAGACTGACGCATCAAATTAACACAACGGGCTATGGTTACGAATTGGGCTTTATCGGGTTAGTTTATATTAGGTTTTGGAACTTTATAGGTCACTTGTGCCAAGCTTTAGGCCATGTGGGCCAAGCAGGCCCAAGGGGAGCCCATGTAGGGAAATGGGCTTGCCTAGGTATATAAACAAGTTTTCAACTAGTTTTAGGGTTTGAACCTCCAAGTTACACTTTTCTAGAGTTAGAGAGAGATAGGTGATTCAATTGTGAAGAACAGTTGTACTAGACGGTTTTGCTTGTTCAAGTAATAGACTCGTGTGCAAGTGTTAAAAGGTGATTCGGTATTGTTCTTCATATTTCATATTTTTGATTTTGTCTTGAATCTCACCAAGTTTGGTTTCTACACAAACTTGGTGATTGTTTGATATCATTGTAAGATCCGATTTTCGGGACATACAATCATTCGATTCCTTTATCTCTTCTGCAATGAAATTGGTAGGGTTCGATGTAGTTTTGGTCATGGATTGGTTATCGCATAACCAAGCTCGCATCGCTTACGACAAAAACTCATCGAAATTAAAACCCCATCCGGTGAGATGATCACCATTCAAGGGGATGTTCACTATGGATTGCCTGATCAAGTGTCCATACTTAAGGTATCCAAGTGTTTGAAGAGTGAATGTGTCATTTACATGGCACAAGTAATGGTAGATGAACCGAAGCCAAAGATTGAAGATATTCCAGTCATCTCTGATTACCCAAATGTTTTCACTGATGAACTACCTGGTTTACCTCCTGAAAGGCAAGTGGAGTTCAGAATCGACATCCTACTTGGGGCTGCACCAGTTGCAAGAGCTCCATATCGTCTGGCACTGATAGAAATGAAAGAGCTAAGAACCCAATTGGATGAACTGTTGGAGAAAGGCTATATTCAGCCTAGCTCATCGCCTTAGGGAGCTCCAATATTATTTGTGAAGAAGAAAGACGGTTCAATGCGTCTGTGCATTGATTACCATGAGCTGAAAAAGGTAATGATCAAGAATCGTTATCCTTTGCCCAGGATCGACGATCTATTCAACCAATTGCAAGGGGCAAGCTTCTTCTCGAAGATCGACTTGAGGTCGGGATATCATTAGCTGAAGGTAGAAGTGAAGATGTACCTAAAACTGCCTTCAGAACAAGATATGGGCACTACGAGTTTCTAGTGATGCCTTTCGGGCTCACTAATGCACCTGCAGCATTCATGGATCACATGAACAGAGTCTGCAAGCCGTATCTAGATAAGTTTGTCATTTTCTTCATAGACGACATACTTATCTATTCTCGTAATCAATCCGATCACGAGAAACATCTTAGATACATCCTTGAGCTTTTACAGCTGGAGAAGCTTTATGCAGAATTCTCTAAATGCGAGTTATGGCTTAGCGACGTCCAATTTCTTGGACATGTGGTTAGTGAGCGTGGTATCTAGGTGGATCCCACTAAGAATGAGGCCATTATGAACTCGGAAGCACCTAAGACACCCTCTAGAATTCGTAGTTTCTTAGGTTTGGCAGGTTATTATAGGAGGTTCATTAAGAACTTTTCGAGGAATGCCACTCCTTTAACTACATTGACCCGTAAAAATGTTAAGTTCAACTGGGGTCTGAAACAACAAGAATCCTTCGAGATTCTTAAGCATAAGTTGAGCAATGCTCCAGTGCTAATTCTGCCTGAGGGCATTGAGGAATTTGTTATCTACTGCGATGCTTCGCACACTGGCATGGGCTGTGTGCTTATGCAAAGAGGCAAAGTAATTGCCTACGCATCATGACAACTGAAAGTGCATGAAAGGAATTACACCACCCATGACTTGGATCTGAGTGCCGTTGTTGTTAGGATCTGAGTTTACTTGTTTGTGTTGTTTTTATAAAATGGACAATGAAAGAAGATAAACAGAGGAATAATTTGCAGCGAAATGAATGAAAAACTTTATAACACAAATAAGGAAAGAAAAGCTTTCATCATATATACCTTGTGTCGAATGATTTCTTTACAAAGTATTCAATGTAGGCATGAACACTTTCTCCCTCTCAGCCCGAGCTCACAAGTGTAAGTTCGTACAAGATGCAAAGTGTGTGAAAAAGCCAATAGAACAGTACAAACACTGTCTATTTATAGTACAATCGTAAACACTATGGCATCTTTGCTGACATCACCTAGACAGTGACAACTAACAATCTTAACAACCTCTAAACACTGATGATTACAGAAACTGTTATATTAAAACACTGATTAACCAAACTACTGATGAATGTTATCCGCTGATGGGCTTATCCACCGATGAAGACTGAGCAGTGCTTTCCATAAAGGTTGATCAGGCCTTTGACTTCCAGTTGTTCTTTGACTTCAACAGATGATAGGTCTTCAACAGACTTTAGACTTCAGCAGAGCTTTGTGTGTAACAGTCTTTAGTGAGAAATAGACTTTAGAGATCATCAGATGTTGGGTGCCACTGCCATTGGAGGGAAAAGGAGTTCAAAGTACTGTTATTCTGGATCAGCTATTGCAGATTGGTTTTGAATTTGTATCATCTGTTCTTCAGGAAGGATCACATGAGCCAACAATCTCCTCCTAGAACAGATGATGCCAAAACCCTTCATTATTTTCTGATCTTTATTTTCTCATCAACGGTTCCCGGATTTGGCCTTTCAATTGGAGCTCAAAATCTAAGGAATATGTGTCTTCTTCATCCCTGTGCAGTTGAAGGTTCAATAGGACTTGGAGATCACCTGCATTCAGACCGAATGCATCCTCCCTTAATAGCTTTTCAACACTACCATCAGATCTGATCAGATTCAATACATGGGTATCTTTGTCAGACTTCCACTTTGGTATTTTTGGATCTGATGGCTTTTTAGGGATGAGATTTATTTGTGATGAGTTTGGGGATTGAGGTCTGCTTGCCAACTTTTTGAGTGTTTCTGAAATTTGAGCAGCAAGTTGTTGAGACGCATCATCCAATCCAAATTGAAGTTGTTTCTGATGGCCTCTAATATGTGTTCAGCATACCTCTCTTCATCTTCTTCATCAATCTGCTTCTGCCTTTTTAGTTGATTCAAGGCACTGATGGGTAAAACAGATGATGAAAACGACTTTTTAAGGGTATGGGTCTGTTGAGGACTATCAGCAGTGGTTTCATCATACACTGGCTTCTGAGGAACAGTTCGATCTGTCTTTCAAGGCTCTTCTAACTTTCTATAAGTTTCATCAACATCCTGCTTAGACCATCTTGCAATTGATCTAGCAGGCCCATATCCAGCTGCAACAAGCTCTACTCTCTTTCTTTTTTACCACAATGCATCATCTACATCAACCTTTATGAATTTGTTCTAGTTGGGTGCGGATTTCTTCATTTGAGGATCCTTTTTAATCATTTCAATTCTATTTACTTCTTCTTTGAGAGCTTCTAGAGGCCAGTCTTTGAATTGAGACTTGTTGGCTTTGTAGGGCTTGTCTTTCATGATGAGATCCAAGTTATCAATCCTTAGTTCCTTTTGAAGATCAACAGTTGGTGGCAACTCAGACATAGATTTACTCAAGTCTCTAGCAAAGTCTTCCAATTTCCTAACTTTGCTAAGCCCATGTTGATAGAGACTTTGGTATCTCCTATCACCTAACCCTTTACTCTCTTCTTTTGCAATACTTTGAGCTTGGTTGGCTTTCAACTTCAAGTATTCATCAATATTTTTGGGTGTTCTGAAGCCATACAGAGATGGGAAGGTTCTTTTGGATGGATCCTCTATTTTGTAGAATTGTATCATTTCATCTTGGACTGCAAGCAGTTCCAAAGGATATTGAGTTGCCAATGGGATATCACGTGGGATGTAACCAGTGGGTGGTTGTTTGACTGGGTTAGTTTTTGGTGATAAGGGTGGAATGAATGATGATGCAGGAACATATGATAAAGGAATTGGTGCAGGTATTTCTTTTTCTTCTTCAAGTACCACAAATTTCCTTTTTCTAGCATAAGCAAACTTTGGAGGAGTTGGAATTTTTTAGGGAGAAGGTGGTTTGGGTAAAAAGGTTGATTGTGAGGGGAATCTTTGAGGTGTTGGTGATAGTTGGGTTGATGGTGGAGAATCAAAGTGAATGGGAGCAGTGGATTGTCTAACAACTGCTGAAACAACTGGTGTCTCAATAGTTGTTGCCTTAACATCTGACGATGCTTTTGATGCATCAACATCTGTTGCTTTGGAGGATGGTGGTGGTGATGAAGCTGTTTTCTGCTTCTTTTGAGGTGGTCTTTGTGGTGATGGTTTTTGAGGTGAGAGTTTGGGTTTGGTTGCAGTAGTGGTTGGCTTTTTAGAAGCAGTGGTTCGTTTGCGAAATGTGGCAAGTGGTGGTCTATTGTTTCTGAAAGATTTTCTTCTATCAGAAGTGCCAATATTTTGAGCTTTGTTTTCACTTTTCTTAAAAACATCTTCTTTGTTCTCTGCTTTGTCTTTTCTCTTCTGCTTTTCTAAAATCTCTTTATCTGTCTGTTTATTAAGGGTCTCATCAATTCCCTTTTTCTTTCCAGCATCAGATTTTCTAGAAGATTTTACAGATGTGTCTTTGGCAAATTCTGGCTTTTGTTGTTGCTGACCTTTTGGTTTTTCTTTAGGATCAACATACAGTTTTCTCATAGAATCTCTCTCCCCCTTTTTGGCATCATGTTGAACCTCTTTTTCAAAACACAGGTGTAGGGGAGGTGCCAGTTAATTTTGCAAGGGCTTCTTTGATACCCCTGATATCTGCCTGAGTGTCTTTGTATCTAGCTTCAACCATAACTCTGATCAGTTCCATATGTGAGTTATGTTGAAGTTCATCCAATTCCCTTTGAGCTGCTAAGATAGGTTACACAGAATTCCAAAGCTCCTGGGATAGTTGCTGATGACTAGGCTAAGTTTTGGAAGCATCCACCAATTGCTTCATCATATCTTTCATTTCACCAATAGTTGTTTCAATAGATGCCATCCTTTCCATCAAATCCTTGTATTTTAGTTCATCACCTAAGTTAATAGGATCACCTGAATTCCCACCAGAGGTGGTTGTATCTGCTTTTGTGATAGGAGTAGACTCCAAATCATCATCAGAAGATGCCCCTTTTTCTTGGTTCTGGGGACTTCCATCTACATCAGTGGTTACCTTGGTAGACACAATAGTGGTTGCCTTCAAGGGAGTCTTACTAATGAAACTACTATTCAAATGTAGATCAGTGGATCCAACATTTGTAGTAGCTGCTCCACTTGAACTACCAACAAGAATTTTGTGAAATTCAAGTGGTGTAACCTCCTCAACTGTTTTTGGGTTAGCTAATTGAACAGGTTTAGACACAGCTATTGTTGAAGTTATACTCTCAGTAATGTGTTAGTGAGAGGGGCTGCTTATTGTCTAAATGCCAATAGTTTCAAACAGTGGTATAAAAGTTGGTGGAATAGGAGATGCGGGGATTGGTGTGGAAAGAGACATTGCCCCGGGAGAAGGGCTTTTAAACATACTTTCAAGTGAATGTAATGTTTCATATTATGGTGTCCCTGTGCTTACAACATGTTCCTTTTGTGAGGAATCATGAGGAGTTAAGGTTTCAGGTTGAGATCTTTCCAACTGTTGTGAAGAAGTAGCAATAGTGGTTTCTAGTCTCTCAAGAAGCCTCTATGCTTCGTGATTTTCAGGAGGCGGCGCTTGATGAGGAAAGATTCCTAAAGCAGAAGTCTAAAGTAGAATGGCTTCGTGCTGGTGATGCGAATACAACATATTTTCACACATCGTTAAAATGTAGGAACCACATTAATCGTATTGAGGCCATTTCTGATTCTAGTGGAAACCTGTTTGAGGGGGACAAGGTGGCGGCAACTTTTGTCAATCATTATGAGCATTTTCTAGGTTGTGAGGGTCAACTTTCTTTGGTTCCTTCACCTGATCTTTTTTGTAATAAGTTGAATCTGGATAGTGCTAATCATATGGTTCGGCCGGTTACCTTGGAGGAAATTAAATCAGCTATGTTTTCGATTGGGAATGATAAAGCTCCTGGCCCAGATGGTTATATGGCTGCGTTTTTCAAGAGTACTTGGCAAATAGTGGGGAGTGACGTTTCGAAGGCTATTCTTGATTTCTTTAACACGGGTAACCTTCTTCAGCAACTTAATCACACATAAGTTGCTTTGGTTCCCAAGGTGTCGACTCCTACCTATATTACTGATTATCGTCCTATATCGTGCTGTAATGTTATTTTTAAATGTATCAGTAAGGTGTTGGCAGATCGGCTGAAAGGTTTTTTGAATGAGCTTGTTAGCATTAACCAATCGGCTTTTGTTCCTTGTCGGAAATTTTCAGATAACATTCTTCTTACACATGAATTAATGCATAACTATCATCCTGATTTTGGCCCCCCCGAGGTGTGCTTTTAAGGTAGATATCCAAAAAGCTTATAATACGGTTGAGTGAAGTTTTCTTAAAACTGTGCTGCTTGGTTTTGGTGTTAATGGTATCATGGTAGACTGGATCATGTTATGTGTGTCTACCGCCTCTTATTCGGTTTGCCTAAATGGGAATATTCATGGTTTCTTTAAAGGAAAAAGGGGTCTAAGGCAGGGTGATCCTCTGTCTCCTTATCTTTTTACTCTAGTGATGGAAGTTTTGACTTGCATTCTGAACCATGCGACAAGAATTGATTCTTCTTTTCGGTTCCATAATAAATGTGAGAAGCAGAAAATTGTTAACCTGTGCTTTGCGGATGATTTATTCCTTTTTGCTAGGGGTGATATATATTCGGCTAGGTGTGTTATGCTTTCCCTCACAAACTTCACGCGAATGTCGGGATTGGTCTTGATGTGTGCAAAATGCAACATATAAATTACATCAATTGTGGCATAAAACTAACCCTTTTTTAGTACAAATGTTGGAAAAAGTGTGCTTTTGTCTTCCTTTTGTATTTTCAGGATTAAATGAGCTCAAATTAACAAAAGAAGCAAAAAGACAACAAAATCTAACATAAATACAAGAAAAGGAACAAACGTGACATGCCCGATGTCACACCCTGGCTTTGCGGAAGCGTGGTTAATTTGGTGTGACTTCTTAATACCATAGCTTAACCATAACAAAGCTATATGAAATAAACCATGCAAGATCATCCATTTAATTAAGTTTCAAAAACCAATTACAACCACATTGTTTTAACAAACACAAACATCAACATGACATAAACACAGTTTAAGGACTGTGACTTGTCCAGGAAAGAGTCACATTCCCCAAACCCGGATGACCTCGTAACTAGTGCAGCGGGAAAACGTGCCATACCGTGCCAGATCCTTTAATTCCCTGAAATACATGTAAGTTGAAAAATCAACAATAATGTTGAGCGAGTTCATGTGTTTAGTATGTGCGCGCGAATAAACCTTTGTAATCATTACAAGTATGAATGTTTTGTAAACTCTGGTATGAAAGCAAATAAGGAAACATATCAGTTATTGTGTATCCACATGGTCCAACCTGCGGGCGCATGGGAGGTAGGACAAGGTCACCACTTGGTCCAACCTGCGGGCGCATGGGTGGTGTTACGACAAGGTCACCACATGGTCCAACCTGCGGGCGCATGGGTGGTGTTAAGACGGGGTCACCACATGGTCCAACCTGCGGGCGCATGGGTGGTGTTAAGACAAGGTCACCACATGGTCCAACCTGCGGGCGCATGGGTGGTGTTTGTTATGCTCAAATAGGCCTATCACTCGTATCCCTCGATCGTACTACGAGGACTAATGTTCTTAAGGTTTCACCTACCCAATCACATAACCTAACAGTTCCTTCCTTAGCTGACCATACCATGTAAGAAACATTCGTAATCATAGTAACATGTATTTCACCCCCGAAGTTATAAAACTGAAAACAGTTAAGAGAAAAGGGGGACATGAACTCACTGTCGGTGCGTCTCTACCAAGTGTCTCCAAATCTGAAAGCTGTGCGACGACCTACAAGTGCTAATTCTATTAGACGGATGGCCGTGCCTTAGCTTTATAGTTTAAGTTTTTGGGAAATAGTTAGACAACTATTTCGTGTGTTTGTTCTGTAAATACTTGGTAGTTAAACTCCTTCCCAAGGATGGGGGATACAATACATGTGCGTAAGTTACGTTTTATCAATCGTGTGGTAATGTAATTACCGGTGTAACTTATATAGTTATGGTGAAAGCGTTCGCAAAGTTTTGGGATCATTAACGCTTGTAAATATTATTTTTACTCTAAAATAATATTTATGTATTTTCACAAAATAATCATAAACAGTGTTGTGACAAAACATATTTATCACGTTAACTTAGTGAAAATCCCACCTCCGAAAATTTAGTAAATAAAGTCATGGCGAAATTTATGTTTCGAAAATATGTCAAAAATAGTTCTAACACTTGTTGTGTAAATAATTCTAAGTGTTAGGTGTTTAGAAAATTTCGCCAGAGTTTCCTCTGTAACTGGAGGTGGCCACGCTTTCAAGCGTATCATTTTCTTTTAACAAATCAATTCAACAACTTCTTTATCCAATCAAACAATTTCCGACACATCAAACTAGTCGATAAGTATGTAAATCGCATAATCGCATGAACTTGTAGTTTTTCCGCATCTATAATGTAACTCCCATTATATTTTGTAGATCTTTATATAAAGTAACTTCAATCTTGTAAAAACCTCGCGTTTAGAGAAATCCGTCTTTACAACTTCTAGTAACAAGTGACAAATCTAGTTCTTTGTCGGATCTTTTTCATTTCACAAGTGTTTACACACTTGTGGTTTATAAAATCATGTTTGTTAGTGTAAGATCCACCCTTTAGAAAACATGATCTCTTTAAAGTGTGGTTCTTTAAAAATACCACTTGCAGATACGTAGATCCGCTAGTTTTAAACACCATTGTACAAGTTAATTCACTTTTACACAAGTAAGATATTTTTACACAAGTTCATGTCTCTTGTGTGGTAGAGTTTCACCTTTTAACCCTTGTACTAACCAAAACAAGCTTATGTTAAGATCAACGATCTTACCAAACCGGGTTAAACGATGATCCGAGCTACCACATCATAGATCGGGTCTCAAAAATCACAAATTCCAAATACTACATCTTTTACACAAGTTGTAAGCTATTAACCACCATTTTTAGAGTTTTAGTGGACTTTAATACTTCAAAATGTATGTTATCGATATTTAACCGACACAAACCCTTTTAACCACTTTAGACAAGTGTAAAAACGAGTTTTAAGTGTTATACCTCTAGCTCGGGGCTAGGGAAGAATCTTGATGAAAAATGGGTGGATAAAAGCTAACGGAAGTGGTCCTTCGCGCTCCGAGTGCACCAAAGCTCCTAATATGCGACCTTTGATGTGTGTAGATGATTGGAATGCAAGAACTAGAACCAAAAGTATGATGGGTGGGTGTGAGGAGTTCGGCCGAGAGTGAAGGGAGAGCAAGATAGTGGTGTGAGTTGGTGATTATGGAAAGATTATCATGTGTAACTTCTTGTACTTATAGGCAAACATAAGGGTTAATATCCATTAGGTTTAGTGTTATCTAGATACTAGACAAAGGATTAAAATATTAAACAAGGTACCAAGTATTGTCCCCTCCTAGTTAGGGCCGATTATAATGGGGGGGGGGGGTTGGTTCGATTTAAACTAGTTTAGTTAGGATAAAGTTTAAGTTAAGTAGGTTAACTAAGTGTTTAACTTAGTTAGTTAAGTATAGCGTGTTATGACGGGTGTTAGGGTAATCAGGGACCCTAACTGGCTCAGAAAAATATAAATAGTGAAAATAGTAATATTTTCATGTTCCGGGTAAAGTCCGGTTGTTCGGTTGGATAGTAATCCGTTAAAGCGTTACAAAAGCTTTAAAGTGTCGTTATTGTTATTTTTAGTGACACATTTTGTTTCCACACTTTAGAAAGTGTCTAGTAGTATTTTCCCCATGCTTTGGCACTTTACTAGTCAGCTAGAAGCTGGTTTATTTATTAAAGTGCTGTGTTTTTGTACTTAAAGTACGTTTTTGGCACATCCAATCAGTGTATCTTATTCCTAGAGACGCAGTTCCACAACCCTTATAACCCTACACTCACTACCAGTGTAGTCAGATATTTGAGGCTCTTAACAGGCCTTAGAGGCAGTGTCTGCCTGATGCTGGTTATATCAGCATGTTCACTGTGTATCCGTTTAGTGCTACTATGCTTTTTGTGCATCATGTTTGTCACCAAGGTTCAGCATATAATTATTGTAGTGACAGCAAGCAAGTATGTTGCAAGTAAGTTCATGTATCAGAAATCAAGTAGCAGTTCATCAGCTAGTTCAAACAAGCACAGTAATTAAGCAGTAATTAATCAGTAATTAAGTCGTACGGATACCTGGTTTAGTGCGGGTTGTCACACCCGACCCCATGACAACATCTTCCCAAGCAAAACAAGAAGACAGAAGACTGAACACGCCCCGTGCTCATCCAGCACGGGGGCGTGCCCAAGTGTCAGTAGAAAAGACAAAGATGTAGAAGCTTCCATTGCCCACCACGGGGCCGTGCTCAGCGGGCACGGGGCCGTGGTCAACTATAAGATTTGCAGAATCCAGGCAAATCTTCATAGTACAGATATGCTTCTGCACATGGGGTCGTGCTCAGCGAACACGGGGGCGTGGTCGACTAATAAAGACAAGAGCAATTAATGAAGAAAGAGAAGGATGTGGACACGGGGCCATGGCCACTGGACACGGGGCCGTGCCGAAGCTTCTGTTCAGCCTATAAATAGGAGTGCTTGGCTCAAGCTCAAACCACCCCTTGGCACACCACCTCTCTCACACTTCACCCACCACCCACCACCACCATAACACCATCATCCACCACCATCATCCATTGTCCATCATAGAGTGTGTGAGTCGTCTCGGGATACAAGATTGATCGTAAGAGTTCTTGACAATCAAGACCATGTTTGCCTAAGTCTCTTACATCACTTGGTGAAGACAAGTGTTTAGTGTAATACTTTTTATTTTTAATCTTTTCGCACTTTTTAATTGGTTATGTATTAATGACTTTAATAACTAGTTTCTTATGTTGAAGGTGATTCTTCCTTGTCGTTTGTCCGTGGTGTCTTGGCATTATTTTACTGTCTATATAAAATAAAAGATTTTCACCATTCATATCTCCACGGTCTATATGGAGGTATGTTGGCTACCTGGTCGGGGGTTAAGGGAACGGTTTGGTAAGAGTCTTGCCGTTGTTCAGCGTTTAGAGATCCTGCAAGGGACCTGGGTCAAATTTAGTAGGACCTCCTTCAATACTTAACGGTATTGGATGGGGGGGGGGGGTCCAAACTCTTTGATCCCCTCATAAGTTAAACTACTATTAATACTATAGCCTGGCTACTTAGGACTGTATCCTTGCTGACTCAGACTACTTAGTCGAGGGTAACGTCACCTTCAAAAGAGGGGCCTACCATAATTTGCATTAATAACTTAATTAATTATCTTTCAATAATCCGACCCTTTAGGATTGTATCCTTGCTGACTCAAACTACTGGGTTGAGGGTAACGCCACCTTCAAAAGAGGGGCCTACTACAATAACTAAGATAATCCCTTAGATAAGTGCAAAAGTGCGGAAATAATCAAAGGTTATGTAGGTCCCCTATTCGTATGGATCTTTCACAGAATTGTCAATCTAATCAAGAGTGCGGAATCCTCTTGATCAGAAACTAGCAGAAAACGTGTAGGAAACAGAAACAGCAATTCACTTTCAAACTGGATCTTTATTGATTATCTATCAAACTGATTACAATCAATCAAGATCCCTAACCACACACAATTTCGTCCAAGCCCTAAGCACTCTCACGAAATTCTCACACAAACTGTTTTGGCTGATTAACCTAAACCCTAAAGCCTAACCTTGTTTATATAACACAAGGTTGCTACTTGGGCTAAGGTTTCCTACATGGGCAAGGCCCATTTCGTCCACCCTTGTCCCAACTGGGTTTTGTTTAGCCCAAACTCTATTATCTCACTAATACAAAGCTAAACCCGTTAACCGTTTATCATTTATCTAATTACAAGATATCCATAGACCAAATCTAAGCTGTTGTCACAAACATGCACCAACAAACTCCCCCTTGACAATAGCTTCATAAAATAACTTTGTCTTCAGTCTTCTTGCAATCTTCATGTAGTCTTGCACTGTCTTTGGTCTTTGGATAGCTTCAGCTTCAACAGCTTCTGTCAGCAACAGACTCCCCCTAAGCTGATGCATCCAATCACCAAATCTTCAAAAACTTTCGCGTTTGAGTAAACTCCAGTTCAGCATTTGTAAGCAATCTTCAAACTCTTCAACTTTGTCTGCAATATAGAAAGGAGGTTCTACCATGCATCCAATCAAACTCTCATCTTCTCTGCAACTATCTTCTCAGCAACATACTGCTTCAATCTGTATACTATAAAATAAACATCTCGAGAAACCATAAGAATTTTTCAACACAGTTAAATAAATTATTATTATTATTCAAGAGATAGTTAAACTGTATCACAGATTAAGCATTTTCAATTTCATCAACACGCAAAACTTTTTAATCACACACCCTATAACCCGCATGATTTAAAATTTTGAACTCACTTTCTAACACCGTCTCCCCCTATCAGTAACAATTCCTCCAAGAATAACAGTTTTCCGTACGTTAAGAATTTTAAACAGAAAAAGACACTATTTTTGGATTTTATATTTTTCTGAAAGCAAGTAAATAACAAAAGCAATAAACACTCTATTTTTGTGAGAATCACTGGTAAGAAGATCATATCAGGACAATCAAACTGTTTCACACTATTACATAATTCTTTATTTAATTTTTCATGAAAAGCAGTCCAAAACGATTACCAGTATGTTTGTCCACTTAAACAAAACGCATGAACATTTTAAGTACCATTACCGTGTGATACGTTAAGGTAATTTTATTTCTGATATAGTAGTGTGTCCCACTTCAGGATATACCCCCGCGATCAAGGTATGCACAAAGATTCATCGTAGTAGGTGAGTATACTGAATTCATCCGTTTTATTTTTCAACGTTTAGATACTTGGTGAACAGGTCAGTACTTCCGTACAGCACCGAGACCAAAATATCTAACGAGGGCTAAGACAGATACCATTTTTGGTACGATTTGTGCTTTTTGCACTTTTTGAATGACTCTCTTTGAGAGCTTCTTCATTTTCAAGGTTTTGGCATTTATAGCTCTTTTAAGATATCCTGGGTGTGTCTAGGTCAACATATATCTGGATACAGCAGAAGGACACCCCTGATATCCCCAGATGAAATAACAGTATAAAGACCCAAAACTTCAGATTTTGGCAATCTATCAACGCAAGATTTAAGGTCATTAAACCATACACCACTGATGTGTTCCCCACTCATATTCAGTTCGTTTAGGTTTATATCACATTGGTAAGTTGATTATTTCATGCTTTTTGCCTACTGGTACATCATATGATGAAGCTGCTATCACACTTAAGCAATTTTAATTCAGTTTGAGTGTGACAGTCTAACTTGCTAATGTACTATCATTCATCCTTTTTCACACAATGATAACTCATTTTTGATTTTCTATTTTTTTATGTTTTTGATTTTTCAATGTTGTTGTAATTTTTATTTCTTAAGAAAAGGAGTAAACTATTTACAAAATTCTTATGAAAAACCAGTTATTCAGGATTCCTCATCCCGTTGAGTTCGACTAAATGTTCAAAGCGAGCCCTATCAAAAGCTTTAGTATAAAGATCTGCCAGGTTATCTAGTGTGTCGACTCGATGTAATTCAATTAGTCGTTTTTCAGCACAATCCCGTATAAAATGATGACGTATGTCAATATGTTTTGTGCGACTGTGTTTCACGGGATTATTAGTTATTGAAATTGTGGCATTATTGTCTATCATAATAGGAGTACGAGTGAAATCCAAACCGTAATCACGCATTTGCTGTTGTATCCAGAGAACCTGAGAGCAGCAGCTACCCGCAGCAATATATTCAGCTTCACACGTAGATGTAGACACACAAGATTGCTTCTTGCATTGCCAAGACACAATCCTGCCTCCTAAGAACTGACAACCACCTGTTGTAGACTTTCTATTCGACTTGCATCCCCCAAAGTCTGAGTCAGTGTAAGCAACAAAATTCATATCACTATCAGCTGGATACCACAACCTAAGTTTAGGTTTCCCCTTCAAGTAACGAAGAATACGCTTCACTGCTTTCATGTGTGACTCTTTTGGATTCGCCTGATATCTGGCACACAAGCATACGGCAAACATGATGTCGGGTCTTGAAGCAGTCAAGTACATAAGAGAACCAATCATTGCCCTGTATTGAGTTGGATCAACGTCTTCAGTACTTTCGTGATCTGGGCCAAGATTGTGATTTTCGCAAATGGGTGTGTTGAAAGTAGAGCAATCATTCATTTTGAACCGACTCAAAATGTCATACACATACTTTGTCTGATGAATAAACATCCCATCCTCCTTCTGTTCAACTTGTAATCCCAGAAAGTAAGACAGCTCACCCATAGCGCTCATTTCAAACTTACTCTTCATCACCTGCTCAAACTCTTTACACATGCTCTCATCTGATGACCCAAAGATGATGTTATCCACGTACACATGTACTAGCAGAAAATCTTCCTTCTTCCTCTTGATGAACAGTGTACTGTCAATCTGACCTCTTTCAAAACCATTCTTGATCAGATGTGTAGACAGTGTCTCGTACCACGCCCTGGGAGCTTGATGTAATCCATACAAAGCCTTATCAAGTTTGTACACCCGATCTGGATAATCTGGATCAACGAACCCATCTGGTTGTGAGACATACACCACTTCTTGGACTTTCCCGTAAAGAAACGCACTCTTCACGTCTAGTTGGTAAACTTTGAAGCCCTTGAATGTTGCAAAAGCCAGAAACCACCGAATTGCCTCCAACCTTACCACTGGTGCAAACACTTCATTGTAATCAATCCCTTCCTGCTGATTGAAACCTTTTACCATCAATCGAGCCTTGTTTCGCGTCACTATCCCTCTGTTATCCTTCTTGCACTTAAACACCCATTTAGTGCCTATCTCTCTTTCACCTTTAGGAAGGTCAACCAACTCCCAAACCTTCAACTTCGCAAACTGGGCCAATTCCTCTTGCATAGCCTCAACCCATGAATTGTCTTTAAGAGCCATATGAATGTTCTTCGGCTCCTCTTGGGAAATAAAACAGCTATACAAGCACTCGTTCACAATCCCAGTCTTCTCAATCGACACAAATAAGCCAGAATTCGCTGCTATGCTTCTTCTCGTCTGAACACCTGCGTTAGGATCTCCAAGTATCATGTCAACTGGATGATCTCTATTTGCTCGTGTAGTAGCAACCGCATCAACTTCTAAATTTTCACCTAGGTTTGATCCAACCTCCCCCTGAATGTTCTGATCTGCAAATGGATTAATGAAATCCTCCCCCTCAATGGGTTCAAAGTCACTATCGCTTGAATCAGGATCAGCAGCACCTTGGGAAGTTTCTGGAGCATCTGTCATATCAACATTCGATCTAGGCATGAACTCGCCTTCATCGTCTCCACCAATCACTGCTTGAATCAACTGAGAATCATCTGCATTTGGAAACTCAGGAATATTAAATGATTTAAAAGTGCTTTCATAATCATATAATATAGCAGGACCACTCGTTGATTGTTGAGGTTTGTATGAAGTAATTTCAACATTAAAGGCAACCTCAATTTTACCAGTTTTTAGATTAAAAACCCTTTTATTCGGTGTGCCAGGCACATAGCCTAGAAAGTAGCCATCGTCAGCCACCTCATCGAATTTTTGTTTATCTTTATTTCGCACAATGGTGCAGGGTAATCCAAATGGTTCAAAGTCTTCCAAGTTTGGTTTCTTGGTAAACATTAATTCATGACAAGTTTTATTAAAACGTTTAACAGTCAAAACTTTGTTTAGGACGTAGCAAGCTGTATTCACAGCTTCTCCCCAGAAAAGAACTGGTAGCTTTGAATCTGAAAGCATCGTCCTAGCGGCTTCAATCAACGTCCTGTTTTTCCTCTCAGCAACTCCATTTTGTTGAGGTGTATAAGGAGCAGAATATTGATGTTCAATTCCCTTTCGAAGATAGTAGAGATCTAGAATTCGATTCTTGAACTCCGTGCCATTATCACTCCTTATCCTCTTAATCTTTGCATCATGACCATTTTCCAATTTCGTAAAAAGATCTATCAGCATCTCCGCCGTCTCATCTTTTGTACCTAAAAAGAAAACCCATGAATAACGTGAGTAATCATCAGTGACAACTAAACAATAGTACTTTTCACCTATGCTCCTTACGTTCACTGGACCAAATAAATCCATGTGAAGTAATTTATAAGGGGCATCTATGGAATTTACTGTTTTAGACTTATGACGTTTCTTGTGTTGTTTTCCCTTTTGACATGGAAGACATTTATCTTCCACTTGAAACCTCTGCATTGGAACCCCTTTCACTAGCTCATTTTTGACAAGGTAATTCATTTTTCGATAGTGAATATGGGCCATGCGTCTGTGCCACAACATCGATTCAGCTTCAGATGCTTTTGATAGTAAACACGCCACCACATCATTTGGATCCTTAGCACCCATGTCCATGACATAAGTGTCATTTCTCCTTGGCGCTCGCATCACTATCCAATCGTCCGGAATCTTCAAACCTGGTTTCAACACTAATGCTTCATTCTTGGTAAAATGGACCGAGTGACCCTTGTCGCAGACTTGTGACACGCTCATCAGATTGTGTTTAAGCTGCTCCACATAGTTCACTTTGTCTAGTGTGATCTTCCCATTGGTCACTTTCCTTTGTCCTGTAATTCTACCACCTTTAGCACACGCAAAATTCACTTTTCCACCATCATAATCTTCAAATTCAGTCAACAATCTCGTATCCCCCGTCATGTGACTGGAGCAACCACTATCAACATACCATAAGTTGATAATCCTCCTTAGCAGCTCCTGCACACACCAACCAAGAAATTAGTTAGATTGGGGGACCCAAGCCTTAATGGTCTTGGGTCGTCCAAATTCACCAACTACTGGAACATCCATCCAATATCCATTACTCCTAACTAGAGTCTTGGGTCTCGGACCTGTTGATGGAATTTGATTTTGATTTCCACTAGGTCTTTGGTCCTGAGGGTTCCTATATGTGTTTGGACTATTTGACATTTGAAAATTTTGATTTTGATATCTTGAATTTTGATTCCAAGAAGCATTATTGTTGTAATTTCTAAAGCCATTGTTATAAAAAGTTCGACCACCATCATTTTGGTATCGATTTTGATATTGACCTTGACTTCTGAAATTATTAGCATTATAATTGTTCATTCTTGGTGAACTGCTTCTAGGTCTCTCAAATCTGCCTGGTGGAGATCTAGGCTGAAATCTTGGTTGATTTCTTTGAAAACGAGGAACTTGTGGAGTTCCTTTTTCAGCCTTATCTACACCAACAGCAACATATTCTGGTTGCTTAAGAGCAGATTTCTTTGGAGAATTTGCAACTTTCTCCTGTTTATCACCACTATTCTCTGGTGACTTCTCTCTCTTCCTCTCACTCACTTGTGCTTCATTCTTTTTATTACGACAGCAGCTAGCTACATGTCCCTTTGTGTGACACTTGAAGCACGATCTCTTTTTCGAAGACTTCTTTTCTGAAGCCTTTGAACTAGATTTGGGTTTTTCTGATGATGCCTTAGAAGGATTTGGTTCAGTTTGCTTAGTTTCAGAATTTTCTTTGTTCTTGTTTTTAGCAAACTCAATATTAGATTCGTTTTCAATAACAGCTGTTGTCACACCCCCAAAATCCACACGCGGAGTGCCACCGCTTGGAGGCGTGACATGACCAGGATCAAGCCACCAATCATATTGAACATAAGTAAAATAGTAAAAGTCATACAACAATACGATAGGTGTTTCCATAACCAAATATAAACAAGTGTGCAGCGGAAGCATTTAATGTAAACCCAACATAAGTTATAAGTTCAAATATCGTCTACGATCCGTATCCCACAACGACCCGCTCCTTCCTGTGCAAGCTCCATATGTACCTAAGGTCCTGCAAGGCATGTAACAGAGAATCAACAACTAGTTGAGCGAGTTCACAGTAAATAAGTTCGTAATTGTAAGTTTGTTTCGTAACATGTGGCGCTACTAGGCCGATCGTATGTTCTATTAGTGGGGGCTTCCCATGTTGCATATACACTAGACTATTTGTAACCATAAGTGTTCTTCACAACCGAGTACAGTAGTACGTACATAGTTTACGTAGGCTTTACGTAAGTGTCCTTCACAACCGAGGACAGTATTGAGTATAAGTTCACGTAGGTTTTACGTGAGTATCCTTCACAACCGAGGATAGTATTGAGTATAAGTTCACGTAGGTTTTACGTGAGTATCCTTCACAACCGAGGATAGTATTGAGTATAAGTTCACGTAGGTTTTACGTGAGTATCCTTCACAACCGAGGATAGTATTGAGTATAAGTTCACGTAGGTTTTACGTGAGTATCCTTCACAACCGAGGATAGTATTGAGTATAAGTTCACGTAGGTTTTACGTGAGTATCCTTCACAACCGAGGATAGCGAGTAGCATAAGTATACGTAGGTTTTACGTATGTGTCCTTCACAACCGAGGACAATGGTATGGTAGTCTAGTATCAGTGTATGTACGAATCTATTCAACCTTATTCCTTCCATCCCATTCCCCAAACCCTGGGAATCCCATGCCTTAGTAAGGGTGTGAACTCACCTTGTTTTGCTCGGTATGCTAAGTGTATGCTCACAAGTAATCAATCGCGTCCTAAAGTAGGCACGTATGTGAAATCAGTTTGAGTTCAAGTCGTTCACGTATAAGCATGCAACACGTAATCACAGTCATGTACAATATGGTTACACTTAACAGCAGTCAAATATTCCAGTTAACACTTAACAGAATTAACTCAAGTTACTGCACAGATCAGCTATTCGGCGAAACACGCATGTTGGCGAAACACAGATAATGACGAAACACATATAATGGCGAAACACATTCTGTTTCGTCGAGGTGTCCCCTGGCGAAACAGAACTTCTGATTCGTCGACTACTCTTGGCGAAACACATTCTGTTTCGCCGAGAGTTCTGTTTCGTCGAACAGTTCAGTTTCGCAGACATCAGTTACAGCAGAGCGAAAAACACATAAACCCTAACAGCCGTAAAACAGCAATTCCTCATCATACAGAAATCGTTCAACACAGAAATCATTCAATCCTCGCTCAATATAATGAGTCTTATGTTACCAACCATTAATCTATGCATCACAACCGAAACATCAATGAACCAGGGATCATATCATCATCTTCATCAATAAAATCATCACAAAACAACACTCATAAAATCCATACTCTATGCATACCCGCTAACATGCATAATCATTGAGAGGTTCATGAAACCCTAAGTATTCATCATACACATACACTCCTATAATCCAGAAATCAAGCATAAACACAACATGTATAAAGAAATCAAGGGACAAAGAAACCGATTTAGACAAGCACGCACTAACCGAGATATTCGGGATGAACAAGGGAGAATTCGAGAGAGAAAGATGATGGTTGATGATGGGTATCGCCTTTTCAAAAGAGAGAGTTCTAGGGTTTCTATTTTTGATAAAAGTGTGAAACAGGAAGTCGGTTTCACTTAATATCCACGAATTACCGTTCTGGGCCCATAATGGGCTTTGCGAATCAATGGGCCGACGAAACACATCAGTTTCGTCGTGAGGTGATATGGCGAAACACACTGTTTCGTCGAGTTGCTTGATGGCGAAACACACCAGTTTCGTCGGAATGTATATGGCGAAACAGTCTGTTTCGTCAGGTCCTTCCATGTTTTAAACAGTTTAAGTTTTCAACAGGTGTTTCATGATATACAGCCAAACACAAAATCATGCAACCACAATTGTTCATTATAAATTAACGTATACAGTTACAAGTTAAACAAGTCAAACAACTAGACCGTCAAAGTCAACGTGCAATAAATGCGAATAAAGAATGTCGGAAACTCGAATTGTCACAGCTGTTTCGTTTTTCATGTCACTTTCTTGAACAAAAGTAACACTCTTAACAAAAGTTGGATTTTTATTCTTAGGATGTGAAGGTTTCTTTTTCAAAACAGGTTTGCTGTTATTATCCTTCTTAGCATCAGCACTCTCAAATACATTTCCTTGACTTGACGTGGAACTACTTGGTGATGTTGACCCAAAGTCTATGAGCTCATCTTCATCAGGCAAGAAAGAATAGTCATGACTAACAGGAGGTGGAACTTCATTGAAACCATGGAATCCCACACTGGTTTTGTCATTACTTTTCTTCAAGCCACCCATCATATGTTTCATAACAAAAGTAGAGTCCCTGAATTGACCTAATTTCTTTTCAAGTTCAACAATTTTGAGTTGTGCATCTGACAACTCTTTGCATTTATCAGAAATCTCTTTTGTTTTCTCAGCCATCATTTCATGAGCTAAGTCTATGACTTGAAGTTTTTCATTTAATTTGCAGGTTACAACTTCAATTTTACTTTCATAACCTTTTATCTTCTTCATGTATGAAGATTCGTTTCTTTTAGCAAAAAAGTTAGCTTCTTTAATGTTCGACATCTCGCCCACCAGACTTTGGTTTTGTGTTGACAACCTGTCTACCTCACCCTGTAGTTCATGACATTTTAAACACACAGAATTAGACTTTACCTCTCCTGTTTGTTTGTCAAGATTGGCCATTAGAGCCGCAAGCTGAGCTTCCATTCTTTTATATTTTGCTTCCTTTTCTTCAGCTTCCTTTTCATGGTCAGACTTTTGCTTTTCCTCTTCAGCATCTTTTGTCTGATCACCCTTCTCTTCTTCAGCTTTACTCTCTATCGTGACCTCTGCCTTAGCATCCACTTTTGCTTTAGCATCTTCCACAGTAGCTTCACCATCATCAACTGGAGTTATCTCTGCCATGAATGCCTGTGTGACATTGTCATCTTTTTCCAAGTGAATACTCCAGTCATATGAACCTTCTCTAGCAGTAGAGATCAGCGCTCTCGAGTTAGAGTTGTTTGATGCATTCCTGTTGTTTGAACTCTGACTCGAAGTCTCCTGCTTTTGTTTTTGACATTCCCTAGCAAAATGCCCATAACTTTGACAGTTGAAGCATCTCACTTTGGTCTTGTCGAAACCAACCGTCTTTCCTATAAACTTCCTTCCTGTTCGGTTCATAAATCTCTTCACTCTTCTAGTGATCATGGCCATTTGCCACTGCAAATCCATATCTTCAAGATCATCAGGGTTAATCTGATCGTAATCTTCATCTAAAGTAGCAGGATCAGATATCTTCCCCTGAATGTAGTTCTCATAGGAAGCAACGAACGAAGCAAGTAGAGCAAGATGCTCTTCTGCAGACTTCACACTCATTGGCATCGACTTAACACCACTACCCTGCTTAGAAGCTGATGTTCTCTTAGCTCCTGTTCATCCTCCTGAAGCAGCTACAAAACACACATCACCATCTTCATTCAATGTGACCTGCTCATTCTCACACGAAAGAAACACAGTAGCAGAGTCGCTAGAAGCGTTGTGAGATGAAGAAGACGTAAGTCCATTGTAAATCGCTGGATCTTGAACCTGATCATATCTAGTATCTTTCTTCTTCATACTGAGCTCATAAGCTCTCAGCTTGCCAACTACTTCTTCCAGCTCCTTTGTCTCATAATCTGCTTCACCCTTGATCATGAGAGTGTAGATATCCCACTTGGTAGGTAAGGCATCGAGCAGCTTGTCATTCTTTTCTACATCAGAATAGCAATCAATCTTATAGTTTTCCATTTCTGACATCAGATGATAGTAACGAGTGATGATGTCCTCAAGTGACTCATGCTTCATGTGCTTAAAAATAGCAAACTGCTTCTTCAGTAGATCAATCTTGTTTTTCTTAACATCTGCATTTCCTGCATATCGTTTTTCTAATGCATCCCACATATCTTTTGAATTTGTGTACTTTGTGAATGTATGCTTGATGCTATCAGGTAACGACATTTTAATAGCAGCCAATGCTCTCTTTTCAGGCTCATACATCTTTTTATCATTCTCTTCCATGTTCACATAGGCTGTTCTACGTGGTCTGCCCTCAAAGTCATGAGTAGGGTTTGTGTTCCCATCTTCAATACATATCCACATGCGCATGTCTTGATATTCAATGAAGGATTGGAAACGATCCTTCCATGTCAAATAATTTTCCACCTTCATCATCTTAGGCGGTTTGTTGGTAGTGCCAACCTCATGCTCCATTCTCAACAGCTCATTCAAACTAGACATGTTCGACATTTTTAACGTAACAGACTGATAAAACCGTACAATTTTTTTTCGAAAACAGTGGTTACCAAATTACACCGTTAGAATCGTATCGAAAAGACGAGTCTAATGATATCTAATGTCAAAAACCGAATTCGGGATTTTGCACTAAAAATGCGAGGAATGCAACGGTGCAGACGGTTTCTTCAGATGAGTTACGGATCAATTTCTATTTGCAAAACTGTGAAATTTTATCAACGCTTGCCAAACAAAATTCCACCTCTTAATTCCTCTCTTAAATTCGCTGGTTAATCACTTAATTTCGCTGGCCTGTTATGCTGAATCAATTTCGCTGGTTAGCTGCTAAATTCGCTGGTCAGTTACTTGTTCAAATTCGCTGGTCAAAATTCGCTGTTAAGTTCGCTGGTCAATTTCGCGATTACGACGACTGGTAAAGTCGCCGAAAACCGTAATAATTTCGCTGAGGAAAATTATACGGTTACCAAAGTCACCTTTGGATTTTAGGTTCGCCGGTAAGTATGCTGGTTAATTTCGCAGATCAGTCAACTTCGCCAGATCAGTCTATTTCGCCAGTTCAGTCAATTTCGCCAACCAGTAACTTTGGAAACTTAATCTTTTCGAATTTCTGATTATTTTCCTGATCTTCCTAACAACTTCCTGCAAAATCGAAATAGCAAATCAGCAGACTTTTTGCGAAAAACAGTGAAGAACAGAATGAAAACCGTGAAGAACACGAAGAACAATCTTCGAATCTTCAAGAAATTTAGCCAAAAAATCTTCCAGAATCAACCAAAAACTTTCCAGAAATCCTGCAAAACACCAAACAAACAAACAAACAGAAGATCAAAACAGCCAACAAATTCGAAAATTTTATAAAACCAACAAAAAATTTTCGACCCTAATTTTATCAGATTTCAAAAATTTCGAAATTCTCCCTGTTTCTCCAAGAACAATTCTGAACCGAGCCTTCAAGAGCCTAATGCTCTGATACCAATTGTAGGTCCCCTATTCGTATGGATCTTTCACAGAATTATCAATCTAATCAAGAGTGCGGAATCCTCTTGATCAGAAACTAGCAGAAAACGTGTAGGAAACAGAAACAACAATTCACTTTCAAACTGGATCTTTATTGATTATCTATCAAACTGATTACAATCAATCAAGTTCCCTAACCACACACAATTTCGTCCAAGCCCTAAGCACTCTCACGAAATTCTCACACAAACTGTTTTGGCTGATTAACCTAAACCCTAACGCCTAACCTTGTTTATATAACACAAGGTTGCTACTTGGGCTAAGGTTTCCTACATGGGCAAGGCCCATTTCGTCCACCCTTGTCCCAACTGGGTTTTGTTTAGCCCAAACTCTATTATCTCAATAATACAAAGCTAAACCCGCTAACCGTTTATCGTTTATCTAATTACAAGATATCCATAGACCAAATCTAAGCTGTTGTCACAAACATGCACCAACAGGTTACACTATACATGAGTCGGAGCCAAGTGATTCATCTTGTCTATCTGTTTTTCTTTTATTTTTATTTTTCAGCATTTTAGTTAGTTTTTATTTTCTTAGTTTAAAACCTTTTTCTAACTTTTTGATTTGATTAGACGTTGAGGATAAATCGGTACTAAAAGCTCTTGTGTCCTTGGACGACCTCGGTATCTTACCAACACTATACTACGCTCACGATGGGTGCACTTGCCCATATGTGTGTTTAGTGTTAGTAAATATCGTGTTTTATAAATATAAAACTTGGCAAAAGAAAGTGTAAAAGGGCTTAAAATATACTTAAACTTATATACACACCTAACGCACATCAAGTTTTTGGCGCCGTTGCCGGGGACACAAGGATTTTAAGAAAGCTTAAAATCGACGGCCTAATCAGTTTTTCAAAACCTTTTTAAAACGCGCGCACATTTTTCTGCATTTTAGTTTAGTTTTGCATTTACAGTAACCTGAACACGGGCCGTGCTCACTGAACACGGGGCCGTGCTGCACATTTTTCATAAACACCCAGTAACAGTAGCTTGAACACGGGCCGTGCTCACTGAACATGCCCCGTGCTCAACCAGATCAGTAACTTTAATTAAAACGCCCAGATACAGATTCTGTACACGGGGCCGTGTCCACTGAACACGGGGCCGTGTCCACTGAACACGGGGCCGTGTCCAGCCTCTGTTTCCATTTTTATTTTTGTTTTCTGATCTCGAGACTTGGTTGTGGTCTGCTGAGTGATTCTTATGGATCAATACTCAGGAGGTTACAACTACACCTATGAGGAGGATGATTATAGGAATAGTTATTGGACTAATTGTGGTGACCCGCACTCGGTTCAATATTGTAACTCATATCAACCATCCACTTCACACACCTACTATGAGGAGCCCAGGTACGAGCCATCAACTTCATATACATCCTATGAAGACCAAAGGTATGAACCTCCTCCCTCATACTCATATTTTGATGAACCAAGGTATGAGCCTTCTTACTCATACTTTGAGGAACCAAGATATGAGCCACCACCTTCATATGCTTACTATGAGGAACCATGGCGTGAACAACCCACCTCATATGAGTATTATGAAGAACAAAATTACGACCCTTATCCATCATATGCTTACAATGAAGAACAATGGTGTGAACCATCTACTTCATATGGGTATTATGAGGAACAAAGGATTGAACAACCGGATTCAAGCTTTGAAAATCCCGATCCTTTTTCTATAACCGAAGTGACCGATAGGATATTAGAACACCTTAGAGTTATCGATCGCTATATAAAAGAATCTCGCGCAAGGGAAGAGGAGTCACGCGCAAGAGAAGAATTAAATAAAGAAGAGATAACCAAAAGTGTAAAAATGGAAGAACAAATAAGTGAAAAACCGACACATGAGATAAAAAACGAAAAAGGTGAGTCCGACCACGTTAGAATTCGAGAAGAGTCTAATTTTGAAGAAATTAATCTCTTGTCACCTTCTTTTGAAAATCATTGTTTGGTTCCCACTCATACTAAGTTTTTAAAAGAGTTAAATACTAACACTAAAATTGACGAAACGGTAAGTGTTAAGTTAACTAATGATCAAACCTCACTAATAAAAGAAGACCCATTTGAAATTAACATTACACCGGTTCCATGTTTCTTTCAAAATTCGTTTATTAGTAATGTCACAATCGATAAAGATTCTTTGTGTTAACATAATGCCTAACTACATTTTCGAAAAATTAAGTATTAGTGATTTTTCTCCACTTCAAATACCAATTTTTCTATCTAATCGGAAAGTAATAAAATCAATCGGTGTAGTTGAGGATGTCTTGGTTCAAACAAATCAGATGGTAATCCCGACCGACTTTGTCATCCTCGATGACGCTCCTCTAGTGTTGGGAAAACCATTTGTAAAAACTCACGAAGCTTTGAAAAACTGGAAGTACAACAATCTACCTCTCCAATTAGGGGCATTTAAAAGAAGTGTCGATCTTGAGCGATCAATGAAATATCCATTCGGCAATAATGACCCCCTAATTGAAGATGAAGATGAACCACCCGATACAAGTGAAAAGATTGACCACTCTGTTGAAGAAGAGGTCGCCATAGAACAAACTTTTAAAGTTCTTGATCAAAATGAGCAACCAAATAAGGAGTCTCCTAAAGACCCACCACTTGAGCTCAAAGAACTTCCAAAAGGTTTGGAATATGCTTTTCTAGACAAAGATGGTAAATTACCTGTAATTATTTCGTCAAAATTAGATAGCTTAGAAAAAGAAAAATTAATTAGTCTTTTGAAAAAACATAAAAACGCGATTGCTTGGAAGCTTGTAGATATTAAAGGAATAAGTCCTTCCATGTGCACGCATGAAATTTTAATGAATGATGACTACAAATCGGTAATACAACCACAACGTCGAGTAAATCCAAATGTTCAAGAAGTGGTTAAAAACGAAGTCATCAAATTAGTTGACGCCAGACTTATTTATCCTATCTCCAATAGTCCTTGGGTAAGTCCCGTCCAAGTAGTTCCAAAGAAAGGAGGTATGACGGTAATAACTAACGAAAAAATGAATTAATACCCATGAGAACCGTCACAGGATGGAGAGTATGTATAGATTATAGACGATTAAATGAAGCAACAAGGAAAGATCACTTTCCTTTGCCCTTCGTTGATCAAATGTTAGAAAGATTATCCGGTCATAAATTTTATTGTTTCTTAGATGGTTTTTCAGGTTACTTTCAAATCCCGATAGCACCCGAAGACCAAGAAAAGACAACTTTCACATGTCCCTATGGAACTTTTGCTTATCGACGCATGCCGTTTGGTCTATGTAATGCCCCCACAACATTCCAACGTTGCATGGTAGCCATTTTCCATGACATGATAGAAAAGACAATGGAAGTCTTCATGGACGACTTTTCTATCTTTGGGGATTCATACGACCAATGCCTCGATAACCTTGAACGAATGCTATCCCGATGTGAGGAAACTAATCTCGCCCTTAACTGGGAAAAATGACATTTCATGGTAACAGAGGGAATAGTGCTCGGTCATAAAATCTCGAGCGAAGGAATGGAGGTGGATCGAGCCAAGATTAACACCATTTCTAGATTACCACCTCCATCCTCCGTCAAAGCTATTAGAAGTTTCCTAGGGCATGCCGGATTTTATAGGCGATTTATCAAGGACTTTTCTAAAATTTCAAGACCTTTAACAAAATTACTTGAAAAATATGCTCCCTTCATCTTTGACAAGGATTGCAATCAAGCATTTCTAACCCTAAAGGAAATGTTAGTCAATGCACCTATCATGATAGCGCCTGATTGGAAATTTCCTTTCGAAATCATGTGTGATGCAAGTGACTTTGCAGTTGGAGCTGTCTTGGGACAAAGAAAAGAAAAGCATTTTCACCCAATTTATTATTCTAGTAAAACACTTAATGATGCACAAGAAAATTACACAACAACTGAAAAAGAATTACTAGCTGTGGTATTTGCTTTTGATAAATTTCGTTCTTATCTTGTTCTTTCTAAAACTATAGTCTATACAGATCATGCAGCCATTCGATATCTCTTCAAAAAGCAGGACGCAAAACCACGTTTGATTCGGTGGATTCTACTCCTCCAAGAATTTGATATTGAAATCAAAGACAAAAGAGGAGCAGAAAATACCGCAGCAGATCATCTTTCGTGCTTAGAAGACCCAGCTTTGGAGGCAACCAGGGACGAGCAAATCAATGAAAAATTTCCGACTGAGTCCCTAGAAATGGTGGAATACAAAGAAGAACCATGGTACGCCGACTATGCTAACTACCTAGCTAGCGGTATAGTCGCAAAAGGTTGGCCACATCATCAAAGAAAAAAAATCTTTGCTAATGTGAAACACTATTTTTGGGAAGATCCTTATCTTTTCAAAATGTGTGCCGATCAACTCATCCGACGATGCATCCATGGTAGCGAAGCACGAATAATTCTCCGCCATTGTCATGAAGGTCCATACGGAGGGCATCATGGTGCCGCTAGTACCGCACGAAAGGTATTTGATTCAGGATTTTATTGGCCGACCATTTACAAAGACGCCCAAAGTCTTGTCAAGACATGTGATGCTTGCCAAAGAACAAGTAATATTTCCTCCAAAAACGAAATGCCACAAAATGGCATTCTTGTTTGTGAAATTTTTGATGTGTGGGGACTCGACTTTATGGGACCTTTCCCACCATCAAAAGGAAACAAATATATACTTGTGGTAGTAGACTACCTGTCTAAATTGGCCGAGGCCGAGGCACTTCCAACGAATGATGGAAGAGTCGTGGTAAGATTTCTGAAAAAACTATTTTCTCGTTTCGGCACACCTAAAGCATTAATAAGTGATAGAGGTACCCACTTTTGCAATCATCAACTTGAAAAAAATTTAACAAGATATGGGGTCTATCACCGGGTCTCAATAGCATATCACCCTCAAACAAACGGACAAGCCGAAGTGACTAATAAAGGTTTAAAATGAATACTCGAAAAAACCGAAGGGTTAAATAAAAAGGAATGGGCAGATAAATTAGATAATGCGTTATGGGCTTTTCGAACTGCTTATAAAACAACAATAGGTACAACCCCATATAAGCTAGTCTTTGGAAAAAGTTGTCACTTGCCAGTAGAAATTGCACACAAAGCCTACTGGGCAATCAAAAATGTAAATTTAGATTTAGAATTTGCTGGTAAAAATCGATTTTGTCAATTAAATGAATTAGACGAACTTAGAAATTATGCATACTCATACTCCGAAATTTATAAGGAAAGAATGAAAAATTTGCATGACAAACATATTAGACCTAATGAATTTCGAGTAGGAGATCAAGTTCTTTTGTTTAATTCACGACTTCGATTGTTTCCTGGTAAATTAAAGTCTAGGTGGCCAGGACCTTTTTCCATCACCCATATTTTCCCACACGGTGCAGTAGAAATTAAATCTCGGAATGGACCTCCATTCAAAGTCAATGGCCAACGGCTGAAACTCTATCAGGGATTTATTGAGGATGAAGAAGAAGAGATCTCGCTTCAAACGACCGGAGAATAAAAACATCGACATCATACCTGGTAAGTTATGAACAAACGGGATGACGTCTAAATCGGTAAGTCTTCTAACCAAGTTTTGGGAAAACAAGGGCACTCACACGAGCACTAAAAATATATATATATATATATATATATATATAAATTTTCAAAACCCTGCTCGGCACGGGGCCGTGTCCGCACTGCAGTCGGGATAAAACCCCTTTTTCATAACAGTTACACCATTCCACACGCCCCGTTTCCCCAAAAATGCTCTGGTTCCAGGCGATTTTCCGCAGATTTTCGACGTATCCTTTTGTCCTAACAACATCAAGGTATGATTCTATCATTTTTAGTAATTAGATTAGTTACTTGCATGTAGTTAAAACACCAAAAATTTGAGGAAAAATCTAGGGTTCTTGAAGTTCATCCGGATCGAACCTCAAATTTTTGTTTAGATCTGTTAGCATTTAGTTATATTAGTGTTAAGGGAAGTAAGTCCACTTGTATTGTTCATAGATTCGCCCGATTTCTCATAAAAACCCCAAACCCTTGTTTTTGAACCAAAAAATATAAAATTGAATGGGTAAACGGGTTATTTTGGGAAAAACGGCGCTTGGGGTTTCATTTTCGGGGGAAACCGCGCCTATTGGACCAAAAATTTTCAAGTTTTCGAAACCGGGTCGAAAAATGGAATTTTTGTGTAACAGACGCCTGGACACGGGGCCGTGTCCGCTGAACACGGGGCCGTGTCCAGCACCCTGTTTGCAGTTTTGTCAGAAAATTCAATGTTTTGTGCTAATTTTTGGTGTATTCTTTCAGATGGCAAGGAAGTTCACATGGTTTAACGCAAATGAGCTCGATGCGAGGGCTAGATACGAAGTACTTCAAACAAGGCCGGAGGAATACCCGAGGCAAGCATGCACGGATTTGTTAACATTGGTGAACCAACTCGACCGCTTCAACAACCTTGTCACAGGACCACTAAGAGTCGCTTTAACAACTCGACTCCGTTCCGTCCACGAATGCACTTTGGAATTCTATAGCACCTTCACGTTCAACTCAAGGTGCGACCCATTCGACAATGATGGGGTAGCATTCCGATGTGGCGGAACTAGGTATTCGATCTCTATGGAACAATTTGGGTCGATTGTCGGGTTGTACGCGGAAGAAGATGCGGGAAACGAGGAAAATACTGGAGGGATGCGAGAGATAGACGAAAACGATCGCCAAGCTGCGTGGGCTCAGATTGGTGAAGGGTACTACAATCCGAGCAGCACTAAGAGCACGAAGTTGAGGGATCCGCTCTAACGATACATCCATAGGCTCCTCGGCTATTCTCTTAGCCAAAGGCATGATAGCGGCGGCATCGCTGGGTTAAGAGATCTAGTTGTCCTCCACTGCATCCATAACCACAGGCACCTCGATGTCCCTTTCCTCATGCTCCGAAACATGCATCTGAACCGCCTTGCTTCTGCACCAACCCCTATCTTCTTCGGAGGATGGGTATACCGTCTCTTCAAACACTTCACCAACATACCTAGGTCATTCGGTAGAAGCCCATGGTCGGGAAGGGTAGATATACACATTTGCCGCTCAATGAACCTAATTTATGAGGATGAAGACGGGACGGTTAGCTTCCAGAGGATGCAAGGGCATGCATGGAACCCGAAAGAGGCACTTGTCCTCCACGCTCCACAACATCATCAGTACCAATACCAGCCCCATGGTGATCCGGGCCAATCCTCCTCCTCAGGAGGCGGTTTTCCTAACTTCCAAACTTTACATGATTTGTTGCAGGAAAACCTCATGTGCACCAGGAGCACCTACAATATGGCAAGCAACACGTACAACCGGGTTGGGGCGATCGAGAGAAATATATCCGATATCCAAGATGATATTGGAAATATCCGGGAGTACATTGCCGGGCATGGTGGAGATGATGATGATGAGGACGAGGACATGGATTAGGCAGGTGGAGCGGAGGAAGAAGCGGTTGGTTGGTGATTCCCCAGGTTAACTTTTAATCTTGAACAATTTAAGGCATGTGTGCCAAGTGTTGAACAATTTACTTTCTTTTAATTTTCTGCACTTATTTTTCCTTTTCCTTTTTAACTTTGTTGACATGGATGTTGAACTTGGTAAAATTAGGATGTTTGCTATGGTGTAGTATAGTGTTTATTGATTAAGCAGGTACATACGAGGCTTAGAGTACTAAGCATTAGTACTACTAAAGCCGGGACAGGAAAACCGAAGAGAGAAACCTGTTTTTCAACCTTGCAGATAGTCCACACGGGGCCGTGTCCAGCCAACACGCCCCCGTGCCCAATCCCCCAAACCTGCTGTTTGTTTTAATTCTGCAGACTTTGACAGACACGGGGTCGTGCCCAGCCAACACGCCCCCGTGTCCACCTTCTGTAAGTTTTCGTTACTGGCACTTGAACACGGGGTCGTGTCCAACGAACACGGGGCCGTGTTCAGCGCCCAGTAACACAAATTTTTTGCTTTTTCACACATTTTTACACATTCAATCAACCTAAAAACTTATTTTTGGGACACATTGAGGACAATGTGTAATTTAAGTGTGGGGGGGATGCTAAACCTTGAATCTTGCAAGTCCTAAATACAAGCCTTACACAAAACTCTATTGGAACCGCTAATCACCCCAAATTTTTTCAAAAATTTTCAATTTTTTTTACTTGTCTAGGTTTAACTTGGGAATTTCAAGTTCTAAAAAAGGTTATATTTTTACAAATTTACAACCGATAGCGTCGTGATAAAAAGAACCAACATAAGAAGATTATGAAAAGGCATGACAAACTTAGTTAAAATTTGATTATATATACTTGATCACATAAAAACCCATTCCCACAAAAGTGAGTTTTGAGCCTTTATTGAGCATACAAATATATATTTTTAAATTAAATGCTCATTTTTCGTTTCTTGTGTGAATAGCCGCATGGTTCTTACGACTCTAGAACTTGCCACGACGATACATTCCCGGTCCTTACCAACTTAAACCCGAGTAAGTAAATGATGGAGGCATTAGGACTAACCCTTTTTATTTCTACACCATTATTTTTCTTTTTTTTACCACCTACCCAAAATCCCCCTAGTTAGCCCCTTTGAGCCTAAACCTTTTCATTTCATAACCCAAACCAAACACCCTTTCACCCACCAAAACTTTTTTTCATTTTTAACCCTTTGTTTTAGTAACTAGCTCGGTTCTTCGTATGACTTTTAAAAAAAAAATTGTTGATGATGAAGCAAAAGAAAAAAATAAACAAACAAGTTCATCAAAAATAACTTTGTTTGAATAATAGCTTCATCAAAATAAAAGTTACAAAAATAAAAAGTCTTACGAAAACCGACGCTTGTTACGTTTTTTTCGCCTTTTCTACTAACCACTAACCCAACCACCTACCTTTAACCCAAGCCTAACCCTTCACTCAAAAAGTTCTCTTGATATTTACAAAGGTATATAGTTAAAAAGGAGGAGGATTGATTGATTGGCAAGCTTATGGTAGGAGTAAGTTCCATGCCGCTCTCGAGTGATCCACTAAAATACATTTTCGGCCGAGTGTTGAGTGATCCCCGTGAGGTATGTGAACTTGTATATAAATAGAATTTTAAAGAGGCATGTTATGCCCTAATATGTAATTTATCTTATGAAAAGTTTTAAATAAATCATGACGAATAGGATTGTAAATAAATAAAAATAAAACTTAATAAAGAATCTTGGAAATCCCGACACTCTATGACAAGCCCAAAAACTTTCTCTTCTACCCATTCCATTTGGGAGTGTAAAGCCACATTATAAAGAGTTTTGCTTGAGGACAAGCAAAGATTCAAGTGTGGGGGTATTTGATGTGTGCAAAATGCAACATATAAATTACATCAATTGTGGCATAAAACTAACCCTTTTTTAGTACTAATGTTGGAAAAAGTGTGCTTCTGTCTTCCTTTTGTATTTTCAGAATTAAATGAGCTCAAATTAACAAAAGAAGCAAAAAGACAACAAAATCTAACATAAATATAAGAAAAGAAACAAACGTGACATGCCCGACCCCACGACAGCATCTTCCCAAGCAAAACAAGAAGACAGAAGACTGAACACGCCCCGTGCTCAGCCAGCACGGGGGCGTGCCCAAGTGTCAGCAGAAAAGACAAAGTGGTAGAAGCTTCCATTGCCCACCACGGGGCGGTGCTCAGCGGGCACGGGGCCGTGGTCAACTATAAGATTCGCAGAATCCAGGCAAATCTTCATAGTATAGATATGCTTCTGCACACGGGGTCATGCTCAGCGGACACGGGGGCGTGGTCAACTAATAAAGACAAGAGCAATTAATGAAGAAAGAGAAGGATGTGGACACGGGGCCGTGCCCACTGGACACGGGGCCGTGCCGAAGCTTCTGTTCAGCCTATAAATAGGAGTGCTTGGCTCAAGCTCAAACCATCCCTTGGCACACCACCTCTCTCACACTTCACCCACCACCCACCACCACCATAACACCATCATCCACCACCATCATCCATTGTCCATCATAGAGTGTGTGAGTCATCTCGGGATCCAAGATTGATCGTAAGAGTTCTTGACAATCAAGGCCATGTTTGCCTAAGTCTCTTACATCACTTGGTGAAGACAAGTGTCTAGTGTAATACTTTTTATTTTTAATCTTTTCGCACTTTTTAATTGGTTATGTATTAATGACTTTAATAACTAGTTTCTTATGTTGAAGGTGATTCTTCCTTGTCGTTTGTCCGTGGTGTCTTGGCATTATTTTACTGTCTATATAAAATAAAAGATTTTCATCATTCATATCTCCACGGTCTATATGGAGGTATGTTGGCTACCTGGTCGGGGGTTAAGGGAACGGTTTGGTAAGAGTCTTGCCGTTGTTCAGCGTTTAGAGATCCTGCAAGGGACCTGGGTCAAAGTTAGTAGGACCTCCTTCAATACTTAACGGTATTGGATGGCGGGGGTCCAAACTCTTTGATCCCCTCATAAGTTAAACTACTATTAATACTATAGCCCGACTACTTAGGACTGTATCCTTGCTGACTCAGACTACTTAGTCGAGGGTAACGTCACCTTCAAAAGAGGGGCCTACCATAATTTGCTTTAATAACTTAATTAATTATCTTTCAATAATCCGACCCTTTAGGATTGTATCCTTGCTGACTCAAACTACTGGGTTGAGGGTAACGTCACCTTCAAAAGAGGGGCCTACTACAATAACTAAGATAATCCCTTAAATAAGTGCAAAAGTGCGGAAATAATCAAAGGTTACACTATACACGAGTCGGAGCCAAGTGATTCATCTTGTCTATCTATTTTTCTTTTATTTTTATTTTTCAGCATTTTAGTTAGTTTTTATTTTATTAGTTTAAAACCTTTTTCTAACTTTTTGATTTGATTAGACGTTGGGGATAAACCGGTACTAAAAGCTCTTGTGTCCTTGGACGACCTCGGTATCTTACCAACACTATACTACGCTCACGATGGGTGCACTTGCCCATATGTGTGTTTAGTGTTAGTAAATATCATGTTTAAAAATATAAAACTTGGCTAAAGAAAGTGTAAAAGGGCTTAAAATATACTTAAACTTATATACACACCTAACGCACATCAGTCCCTAGTATTCAGAAGAGTACATGGTTTTTCTGTAATGTCCCGAATCATGTTAAAAGAGAAATTCTGACTATTATGCCGTTTGTTGAGGGTACGTTTCCTGTTAGATATTTGGGGGTCCCTCTTATCTCTTCTAGGCTGTTATACAAAGATTGTAGCATTCTTGTGGAACGGCTTGATTGTCGGATCGATAATTGGAAGAATAAAATGTTGTCGTTCACTGGTAGACTTCAACTAATTATCTCGGTTCTCTCAGCTCTTCATGTGTACTGGTCTTCGGTTTTTATTTTACCAGCTAGAGTGGTCAAGGAATTGGAAGCTAAAATGCAGAATTTTCTGTGGGCTCAATTATCTTCTAAGCGAGGTAGGGCGAAAGTTTCTTGGAAATCTGTTTATGTGCCGAAGAGTGAAGGGGGTTTGGGTATTCGTAGGATAGCTAATTTTAATAAAGCTCTTATGGTTTCGCATATTTGGAGTATTCTAAGTAATCGTCAATCTTTATGGGTTGCTTGGATCCACTCTTATCGATTAAAAGGTCGGAATTTTTGGGATCACAAGGTTCCGACTAGTTGTTGTTGGAGCTGGAGGAAGATGGTTCAGCTTCGGCCCTTGATTCGTCAACATGTTTGTTCTATGCTTGGAGATGGCAGAAATACATCAGCTTGGTTTGACACATGGAGTAATATTGGTCCGTTATGTATGTTCTTGTCTCCGAGAGTCATAACTCGAGAGGGATTCTCCCTCAATGCCACAGTTGCGGATATATATTCTAATGGTTCTTGGCTTTGGCCGGTTTCTTGGAGAGATATGTTTCCAGTTCTTATTCAGCTTGATCACATGCAACGGGATTTAAATGCTCAAGATCGTCTTCTCTGGAAAGATGGGGATAATGTGGCCGAGCATTCTTCTACTGGAGTTTAGGATTCCATTCGTTCAAGGGAGCAGGAGGTGGATTAGGCTACAATTATTTGGTTTTCTCAATGTATTCCTCGACATGAATTTCTGATGTGGCTTATTGTGCGACGTAAGTTATTAACTCAAGACAAAATCTTGCAATGGAATCATACACGGTGTAACAACATGAACTTGATGTGTTGCCTGTTGTGTTATGAGAATATTGACTCGCATGACCATTTATTTTTTGAGTGCAAGTTTTCCATGCAAGTTTGGGATATGGTTCGTTCTAAAGCTGGTATGGAGAAAGTGGATTCAAAGTGGAGTGCTATTCTCGACTGGCTTGGTATTCATTCACATTCAAAATCAGCAAAAAATATGGTTGGTAGATTGTTAGTTGTGGCGCTGGCTTACACTATTTGGCAGGAAAGGAATAATCGGCTGTTCAGGAACCACGCTAGACCACCGGATACCTTATGTCAGGCTGTCTTAGAAAGTGTCAGATATAAATTGATGGGGCTCAAATTCAAGAACACTGAGAGAGTTCAGGAGTTACTGGAGAAGTGGGATATTCATGGAGCTGATTTAGTAATGGATAATGGATGAGTTCGTATAGCTCTGGCGTCCTTTTAGTCTAGATAATTTGTCTAGTGGTTGTTTTGGTTTACTTTTAGTTGTTTATTTTGTTTTACTTTCATGGGGGTATGTCCCATGTTTGAACTAGTAAGGATGTTACCTTACTACTTGTTTTGTTAGTTTGTGAATATATAAAATCACCGGGGTAACCCTTTACCCAAAAAAATAGTGGTTTCTAGTGACATTTGTGTTGTCCCAGGGTTGGCCTCTGGGATCTCATCTTCTAGAGGACCCTTATTTGTGGGTTTGGTGGGCTTTTTGGATTTGGATTTGGTCTTTTTGGGTTTTGATGGTGGGGGTTTCACAATAGTGGTTGTGGTGCTGTGATCACCATGAGTAGTGGGCTCAGCACCAGAAGTTTGAGGAGCAGATGTGGACTCATCTAAAATTTGCTCAGACTTCTTTGCTTTTGTTTTAGAAACATTCGACTCTTTGGCCGTTAGGTGAGTAAAAGTTTCAGATGAATGACTGTTCATTTTGAAAGGTGTTCCATACTCAAAAGCTTTTTGTAGAAAATGTTTTTGCAAATAATAGCTCAAAAATCTTGGGAACAAGAGAAAAAACATCATTCTTCCCATTTTAATGTTTTTCAAATTATTAACCAAATATGTAAATAGTGCTTGGGAGTAGTTAAAATTAGTTTTGTCACACCCTGACTTTTGCGGAAGTGTGATTATGGTGTGACTTTCTTAATATCATTGCATTCAATCATAACATCAACTATATGATAAAACCATGGGTTTGTCATCCATTAAATAAGTTTAAAACATATCAACATTGTTTCCGAACGTATACTTCAAATTCAAGTTTTACAAATCCTACAAATTGTTTATGAGTTAATTAAGGACTCTTCAAAAGATATTGAATAACACCAAGGTTTGGAAGACGTGTCTCATCTAGGAATAAGACACACTAACCAAACTCAAAGACCATGGATGACATCTTTATTCTTAACGCATCATAAAAACTTCCAACGCCCGCCAGATCCACTTACAAATTCCCTGAAATACATGTAGTTTGAAAAACATCAACAAAAGTTGAGCGAGCTCATGTGTTCGTTTGAGTGTATGTATAAACCTTTGAAATCGTTGCAAATATGTATGTAAGTTGATAAGTCCCGGTATGAAAGCAACAAGGAAACAGATCAATTAATGTGTAGCTAATACATTAATATACGTGACATGGTGCAGGAAGACTCAAACCTAGCAGACTTTGTACCGGGCTTCCGGCTGTAAGACATAGTCACCTCATGGCCCATTCGGCGGACTCATGGATGGGGCCGCAACACCCAAATAGATCTATCACTCATGTCCCTCGGTCCTACGACGAGGATTAATGCCCTTAAGTGTTGTACCTACCTTTCACATGATCTAGCAGTAACCCTCCTTAGCTAACCATACCATGTATAAAACGTTTGTAATAATTGGAACATGTATTTCACCCCCGAAGTATAAAACTGAAAACAGTTAAAAGAAAAGGGGGACATGAACTCACTGTTTTGCGTTCCTTGAATTCGCCTGTAACTCGAAGTGTCCTCTGGTGTACACGACTACCTACAATGTACTATGGTCTTATTAGACGAGCGGTCATGCCTTGACTTAGTATTAATTAGTGCCTTTGAGTTACGTTTCCAAGTGTCTTCATCATTATTCCAAGTTATATAATGATTCGTTAAAATAATAAATATTTTAACTTAAATTACATTTATTGAATTTTTGGAATAATTGTTAAACAATATTTTGTAACGATACTTCTCAAGTATTTATATTCGTATTTCCTTCCTAAGGATGGGGGTATCTCATACATGTGTATTCGTATCCTTGTATTTACAATTTCCGAAATAATATATTTCCAAGTCTCACTTTAAAAAATATATTTGTAAACTCATTTTGTCCCAAACATAATGTATTGTCCGGAAAATATATATTTTTCCCAAAAATCATATATCTTCTAAATATACTAGGAAAATATTTTTTTTATTCCAAAAATAATATATTTCTCCTTGTCCAAAAATATGATACAACTTTGTAATATTTACAAAAATCATATTTTCGTTTCTTGTACCCAAAATAATATTTACCAAAAATATATATGTAACGGAATTTTCCGGAATATTTTATAAGTTACATTCTTGTGTCCGGTTTCACGATATTAGGTGTGTAACTTATATGTTTATTCCTTGTCATTTTTGGTATTATTTTGGATAGTAAATTTCAAGGTATTTTGTTAAGTTATATTATTTTACCCTAAAATAATATATCTATTTCACCGAGTATACAAATAATCACACAAGTGTCTTAATATTTAAATATATTTTAAATATATATTCACCCATTTTTATTTATAAAACCAACCTCCAATACTTGTATTTTGTTACAAAAATTATGGCAAGGTTTATATTGAAGACCATAGTTAAAACTCACTTGTAAATACTTGTTTAGAAAATATTTTTCTAAGTGTTTGTATTTTTAGGAAAATTTTGCCATAGTTTCCTTTGAAAATGGAGGTGTCCATGCTATTAAAGCATATCATTTTCTTTTCAAAAATCACCATAACAATCAACCATCAAACCCTTAACAACTTATACTTACCAAGTGCAAAAACTATACAATTTATATAACAACATGAACTTGATCTTTCACAAAAACTCGTAGTAACTTGGTAGGGTGTTTAGTAGGTTTAGTTACCCCTTAAAGTGTGTTTATTACTTTACAAATCTCATTCTTAAAGAATTTAGGTGTTTACAACTTGTTAGATGATCCTTCCAAAAATCATTCTTTTGAACTTTTCTTGTAAACAAAGTTCTCTTACACTTATTTTATTACCAAAAATAGTGTACATTTAAGCAAGCATCAAGATCTTCTAAAAATCACATTTTGGACTTGGTTCTTTTGGAAAACCACTCATGAATCTTAGATTCATAAGATTACTAGCTCACTTTATTTATTATTTTTCAAGAAATCATCTTATCATTCAAGTTCATGCTCATGCATGAGGATGATCTTCTTGTGTTAGCACATAATCATCCTCTAACTTGCTAGATCATGTGTTTAATCACAATCTAGCAAGCTCCTTATGATGATCAACATCATAATCTCAAGTAACATCAACAAGTATCATACCAATACTTAAACAACATTATTTCATCAAGATTTCATCATATGTAAGCTTCATGTTCATGATTCATGTTCATGTCTTTTAAGGTTCTTGTGATTTATAACATAACACATCTTTTAACAAATCAAAATTAGAAGCATCAAGGGGGTTGTGAGAGTCTTACTACTAGCTCTAAGCTAGGGAAGAACACAAGATGAAATGGAGTGGATAAAAGCAATTTATGGAGGTCCTTGAAGTTCTACAAGCACCAAGCTTCATAAAACACCTTCTAACACCTTGGAATGATCTTGGATTGAATGGACTTGAAAGGAAAATGATGATGGTGGTGGTGGTTACCTACGGCCGAGTGAGGGAGAGAGAGTAGGAGAGAGTTGTGGTGGTGTTGTGAAGATGAAGATGGTTACTTATAATATCCAAGGAAGATCTATAGAAAATCTAAGGAAGATCTTAGATAGCACAAGCAAAATCTTCAAGCAATCCAAGCAAGATCATATGCAATCTAGGAGATCATGAGAGATTTGGGGTGGGCCACACCTCTTGGTGATCGTAAATCATGAGGGGGGGGGGGGGTAAATGTAAGTTTGAATGGTAACTTAGATAATAGTTGGAGGTTAAGTGTAATGTCTAGTGTTTCAAGTGTATGATGCATTATATAGTGTGTTAGGGTGTTCGGGGATCATAACTAGTTCAAAAATAATAAAACAATGCTTCTAGCAATATTTTGGTGTTCCGGGTAATATCCGGTTGTTCGGTTAGATACCGGTTCGTTAAAGTGTCAAGCTATTCCGTTTAATGATCTTTATGTTACTTTTTGTGACACTTTTAATTCCCGACACTTAGGAAAGCATACAGGACCATTTTACCATATTTTTGCATGTTACTAGCTCATTAAATTGCTGAATTTTGCTGAAATATGCAGAATTCTGCACTTTATATGGGTTTTAGGCACTTTCCGACACTTAAACTATCACCTAGTGACGCAGTTTTATGGTCCTCACTTCCCTACACACTATACTAATGTAGAACTTGGTTTCCGGCTCATACTAGGTCTCAAAACACTGTCTGTCTATGTACTGAACATCGTCAGCATTTTTCTGAGTTATCCGCTAACTGTGCTAGTTGTGCTTTGCGCATCGTTTATGTCACTAAAGTTTGTATGTAAAAAAAATGATGTGACAGCATGAAATGTGATGCACATGTAAATATGATGCATAAATCATAACGCAATTCAAGTCATAAATTGTAACTCAGCACAGTCATTAGGCACTAATCATAGTTAATTAATTGTACAGATACATGCAAATTTGACAGTTGTCACAAGTTTTTGTCATAATGGCATACCCCAAGTACTGAATTTTCAAAGGAATTTCATTAAAAGCAGTGGTTTTGTTTGATAGACAAGTCAACAGGGTATGGAACAGGAACTTCATTGGTGGTGGAAAATTTGGTTTAAACATGGTAGCTTTAGTCAACTGTCCGTCATAACCCCTTTCAATCAAGTTTGTTTGAAACTCATTTTTAGGGAAAGAAGTCTAACCTGCTAAGTCATTCATCTCGAATGTTTCTAAGATGGTAGTGGGGGTTATAGCAAACAAGACACCTCCTACTTTTGAAGTGATACCAAATGGCTCATTGCCTTTTTCTTGAATCACGACATTTTCCTAGAAATCTCGCAGTGTGTCTTGGTATATTGGTGCATCAGCGATGAGAAGTGTTTTGTATTTGGAAGATGACAAGATGTCAATTATTAAGTGAAATTCGGTATTTTTGTTGGTTTTATCAAAAGTACAGAGATAATTATAAGGGTGTTTGATGATGAGAGCCATGAACAGAACTTAGAAACGGGAGAGTTCGAAGAAGAAGTGAAGAAGAAAATGGAAACCGTTTTGAAGAATTTTGAATTCGATACGGAAAGTAAAGCTCTATTTGGGATTTAATCAGGGTTTTATAAAAGGGAAAAAGTGAATGCTGATGTGGCAGCGGTTTCAAAGATTGGACGGTTATGTGGCAACCTCTGATGAAAAAGTGGATGACAACTATTTGGAAACCACTCTTGGAGGTTAAGTGTAATGTCTAGTGTTTCAAGTGTATGATGCATTATATAGTGTGTTAGGGTGATCGGGGATCATAACTAGTTCAAAAATAATAAAACAATGCTTCTAGCAATATTTTGGTGTTCCGGGTAATGTCCGGTTGTTCGGTTAGATACCGGTTCGTTAAAATGTCAAGCTATTTCTTTTAATGATCTTGATGTTACTTTTTGTGACACTTTTAATTCCCGACACTTAGGAAAGCATACATGACCATTTTGCCATATTTTTGCATGTTACTAGCTCATTAAATTGCTGAATTTTGCTGAAATATGCAGAATTCTGCACTTTATGTGGGTTTTAGGCACTTTCCGGCACTTAAACTATCACCTAGTGACGCAGTTTTATGGTCCTCACTTCCCTACACACTATACTAGTGTAGAACTTGGTTTTCGGCTCATACTGGGTCTCAAAACACTATCTGTCTATGTACTGAACATCGTCAGCATTTTTCTGAGTTATCCGCTAACTGTGCTAGCTGTGCTTTGCGCATCGTGTATGTCACTAAAGTTTGTATGTAAAAAAAAATGATGTGACAGCATGAAATGTGATGCACATGTAAATATGATGCAGAAATCAGAACGCAATTCAAGTCATAAATTGTAACTCAGCACAGTCATTAAACACTAATCATAGTTAATTAATTGTACGGATGCATGCAAATTTGGCAGTTGTCACATTCTCCCCCTGTTAAGAAAATTTCGTCCTCGAAATTTGTACCACCTTATCTCCTTAGGGCTACATTATGTGTGTATGTATATGGATAATATTGAGGTAGGTAATAACTAAACCGAATCAAACCTTATTCACATCAGACGAATCCAAGAATATATTACAACAACACGAATCTAATGGTTAAAAGATATGTGCTTTTAGCATTTGATGTCAAAGGACACGAGATGTATAGATGTAGAATCTAGTGTTACTTAGTTAACATGGGTGCAATAAAGCCGATGGATTCTCAAGCAATCGGTCACAATATGCAAACAAGTTTTCACAAACCATAGCATCCGCTATATGAATTCAAAATCAACAACTCAAATGTGATAGTAACATAAAAATGATCTGTCAACTTCCGAATAGATGAATGGTAAGGTTTAGTGTGTTGACATTCTTGAATTGCGAAAATGCTCCGAATGAAATACAGGCGAATCTGGTGTATCATTGTCTGAATTCGTAGGTTCATTAGGAATGTTTAAATGCTAGGTCAAACAAAAGTATACGTAGTTTCATGTGAAACAGTTGACCATGATTAGCACAAGCTACAAGTTTGTAATGACACCACAAGGTGTCGTAATGACATAATTCAATAATAGTGGTGACTGAACGAGTTCACCGTGTTTGAAGTCAAATGAAAGTGTATTGAGACAAGTCTGAAGATTTGATTTACACAATGTCATAGAGTTTTCAATTGGATACGGAACCTCAAAAAGCCAATGTTTTTGATCGAGGATGAAAAGTATTAAGGACCGTAAGGCATTCGATTAACAATGAAAGAATCGTTAGGAGGTTCATTGTGATATGAAATGAATCTATGTACCATTGCCTTAACACAAATTGTGTTGAGACCGCATTAATTGTGATAACCAAAACTAATTTAGAACAAATAATTAGACAATTAAATCCGTGTATAGGGTGCGTAACCAAATTAGCGCAAGCTTCAATTATGTGAAAGTATCATCGCAAGGTATGGAGACCAACAAACGATTTAGTGGAGCCGTAGACCAACCAAGTCTACTACGAATCGAAATGAAAGAATCTTTGCAAAAATACTTGAATATGATGCTCTCAATACATCATATGACATCTTAAACTGAATATGAGAAATGGATAAGTTCAAGCAATTGAACTTAGTTTTAGCGTAATCCGACAATAAACGTATGTATCAACATTGGAATCTCAGCATGGTTACGAAGATAAACCATGAGTGTAACTTGAAAGAAGAGAAGTCTCAAGAAAGTGTGTTGACTTGGTAACAAAAGAGCCAACAATTATAATAAGGTAGGTCATTCGAATCATAAATCAGTAATATTTGAATTTCAATGAAGCGTTTATTTGAAACGAAACCACATGCGTAGCAAATGGTGCATGTGTGACATATAAGTTTCCGAGTACTGAAGCAATGAGTATTTGCTAAGATGAAGAAATGACCAAGTATTGAAGCAATTGTGTGTTCGCTCTCAGCGAAGAAAGTTGGCGCGATGCAACTACCATTAGGGGAGTAGAGATGCAAACATCTACTTGCTAGAAGCGAAAGTGAAGATTTCAACAAAAGAATTTAAGTACTTTCTGTTTGGTTAACTGAAATGGCATATATTCCAGGATAATGGTGTTTGCTTGGGTTAACAGGTGTGGTTCCTAAGTATCAACCTTTTCGAGTTTGGACCTGGGTTCCCATAGATCCTAAGTACATGTTTTCTAGATTCTCAAGGTTTCGTATTCTGTGTAAAACTGTTTTATGCATGGTGTAGGAAGCACCATTTTGTGTATGTTTAAAATAAGTTATTGTCCCACAATTTCCCCGGTAAACTTTCTTCCTGAATTCACAGCTAATGACACTCGATCATCAATCAGTCGTGTAATAGTAGTTGGATCCTCACAGTTAGTTAAATAATTCGTTAATCCTTAGCAAGAGTCACCGACTCTTGTTGGTTAGCTCATTCGTCTCCTGGTAGTTGATGCTCATTTGAAAATCATCGTCCTTCTTCTTGATGAGCAGAACTGGGGTTACCCAAAATGGGAAACTTGGTCTGTTATCTTCATTCTCTATCAATTACTGAGGTTACACTGACAATCCTTGCATCTCCGGAGGTGTAAGCTGCTAAGGTGCACTGACTGCAGGTGCGGTGCCTGGAGTCAAATTGATGCGAAATTCGACTTGTCGTTGAGGAGATGATTCTGACAAGCCTTCAGGGAAGACTTCAGGATATTTCCTTATCACCGGAATATCTTCGAGTTTTGGTTCTTCGGCTCCCTTGTCCCCGACATTAGCCAAGAAAACAACCCATCCTTTACGCAACAATTTGTGTGTCTTTAAGCAATTAGTAATTTGTAGAGGCGTATCCTGCTTCATGAGTCACGATCGTTTCTTTGTTCGCCATCGGGATGCGGATATCAATCTCCGCTCGATCGCTCGACTACCAATCCATCCCAATTTCCACGTCGAAGCTTCCCTTTAACTAGTTCTATCGAGTACGGGTTATCTTACTTATTTGCTACTAGCAAAGTATACTCTCAAACTCTAGAGATGCGAAGCTAAAATCAGCTACAGTATCTAGCAGCACAGATGCATAATGTTGACTAAGATGGGACGTACCGATACCCATGCTCGGATCCCTGGTGTGTCTCCCTAGCTTCGGTGTTAAGCTTTCATCCTTGTGCCTGATTCTTCTTAGGGCGGTATTTTCTGAAATACTTTTTGCTTCCACAGTTAAGACAACCTTGAGCACGTATTTGTTTGTCACTCATCCTTCCCTGATAGTTGTCAATGTCGTTGCTTTCTCCGTGATTCTTCCTACCATCATGGCCTCCATTTCTAGGTTTAGTACCTTGCCTACAAGTCTCCTTGGGATGCCCCCTCTTGCCACAGTTATCACATTTTCCATATTTACATCGCCCGACATGGTAACGTAGAAAACTGTCGCACTTAGGTAGGATACCTATGTTGTCTTTTCCCTTTTTGGCCTTGTTCTTGCTATTCACCCGAGTACCCTTTTTGAAGTTTGCGAACTTTCTCTTGTTATCTCCAATTGGCTCTACAGGAGTCTCCTCTTTCTCTACCGAAGTGGAAAATTTCCCTAGTCTATCCGCTTCTTTAGTGAGCGCCACACTTAAGTCGATAGCATCGGTGATCGTCGAGGGTTTCGATGTTGTCACCAGGCTTAGAATCTGAGGCGCCAATCCCCCAATGAAGCGTTCGATTCTCTTAAACTCTGGTTCCACCATACGCGAAGCAACTTGTGATAAATCGTGAAATCTCTGTACATGCTCAGCTATCTTTGAACCTTCCATTTTTAAGTTCCATAGTTTAGTCTCCAACTTTTGGACTTCTTCCCTAGAGCAATATCTTTTACGCATCAGTTCTTTCAGTTCGTCCCACGTCAAAGCATACGCAGCAGTTTCACCCATTGTCTGAACCTGAAGGTTCCACCATGACAGAGCCCCATCTAGAAATAGTCCAGCTATGTACGTGACCTGATGTTCGGGGGCGCATTTACTTAATCGCAAAACATAATTCGTCTTCTCAACCCAACACACAAAAGCTATGGCACCCCCAGTGCCATCGAATTCTCGAGGTTTGCAGTTCAAGAATTGCTCGTAGGTGCAGCCGTTGGGTGGGTTATTTCCTGAGGTACCTCCACTGCTTTTGGAGCGAAGGGCCTCGTGCTGTGCAACGGCCTGTGAGATGCGTTTTTATAGTTCTACCGCTGTCATCGGCAGAGGATTGTTGGTATCGACGTTCTCTTGTATCGTCATTTTCTAAGAAGAAGAAGATCTTGTAGGTGAGGTCTTATTTGTTCAAGGAGTGCATGTAGTTGTTTAGAGGTCATATGTACATACACATAATTGATTATCATATCAACCAATCAAGCAATGGCATAATCATAGCATAACCAAGTAATTCGGGAATTATGTTTAATGAGAGCATAGCACGTAGCATTATAATTATAGCACACACATATAGATCAACAACGTGCTTAACGAAGACATAGCGACTGAGCTTTCCTTGATTATTGGTCACAATGTATTGTCGCATGTTTAATGATGATCGGGTTCTCATTATTCTCCGACCACAATTGCATTGTCTTACAATATTGTTAGGACCGGTTTTGACTCCGTAACGATTGCGAACCGAACGTGTGACGTGCGGAATCCGTACACGAACGTGACCGAACACACGAGACGTAATATAATATGTGATTCTATTAAAATATCTGAAATCGTACAGCACCTGAATCACGTACATCGAGCTTTGTCTCTCTAGACTTTCTCTCTCTAGGTCTAGATCTCCAAAGCTCCTCAAATGACAAATGTAGCAAAAGTCTCCAAAAGTCTCTAATCTAAGCCCTAAGACTTCTATTTGTAGGCCAAGGGGCTCTAATGAGATTCCTCATTATTACAGAAATGCCACCTTGCCTTTTACTACATGTAACAATATAAGCACTAGAATTAAACTGTTTCAGCTACGATTTGAGATGACGGAGGCGATAGACATAAATGCACTAACAGACTCCCCCTTGGATATTGCCGCAGTCAATCTCAAACATTTAGTTAAAATCGTAGCGTCTTGTCTTTCTCTCTCTCTCTCTGAGTCTTCTTCAAGGCTTTAACACGTTTTCATCAACGTAGACTCCCTCTTGCTTGAACAGAATCCCCGTGGATCTATTTTCAGCTTCAGCTCCCCCTTTCTGTAGACTCTTTTCTTCATCAGGCTCCCCCTTTCGTCAAGCTTCCGTGCTTTGGGATCGACACCTGGCTTTCAGGTTACACGCTCCTCTAGGATAGTTACGTGGCTCCTTGAATGCACGCTCCCCCTTGCGTTGAGCTCGTCTTCAGACTCCCCCTTAGACTCGGCTATCGGGATCATAGTCTAGTACAACATCTGAAAATTCTCAAACATTTATAAGTAAAAATGTTTTGACAAAGAAAGCATTTTCTGTTGTCTAGGAATCATAACCTGGCTCCATTAAACTTTCTAAATCAAGATCCTGGCTCTAAGATATAATAATATAGATATATCCAGGAATACTTGATTCTCTCTTCCTATCAACAATCTTCGTAGATTTGATAGTATTAAAAGAACAGGATTGGAAACTGGCTCTATTCAATAGATTTTAACAATATAAGCATCCAAATCCCTCACAGTTAATCATCCAAGTCCAACTTAATGACCTTGGAGATATCACAAACTGTTTTTGATTTTTGATTTAAAAATTTCAAGTTTCAAATTAATGAACTTGTTTATTTTCAGAAACACAATCAGCATACTTAGATTTTGAAACTCTGCTTCTCAGACATCGGTTGTCGAAAATAAAGCATAAATCAAAATCTTTTTGAATTTTTCTGAAACATAAAGCAGTAAAGAAATATTTACAGACATATTTACAGACAATATTTTTGTTTAAGTTCGCGTCAGAGGATCATATCAGTTTATGACAAATCACTAGCACCGTTGAGCTTTAAACACTTTAAGTTTTAAATGATTCACTTAGATTGTCAGTATACTAATCCACTTAAATTTTCACACAAAGTTCAATTGATTCGAGATACAGATTTAGTATTTTAAGGACTTAACTTATTCGCGTGTCCCACCTCAGAATATACTCCCGTATCCAGATCCCAATATTCAGTCTTACAGGTGAGTATACCTAGATGATATCTGTAAGGGGTTAAATGCGAGACCATGAGAGCTCAGGCTATAGCTTCCGCAAAATCAGAGAGATGATGGTTCGACTTTAGGTGTGTTCCCTTTAGAGAATATTTTCTTCAACAGCACATGATTAGAATTTTGCAATGTTTCATCATTTTTTATGTTGAGGGTGGTGCTTTTATTTCAAGCAAGCGAAAAGTATTATACGGGGACTAGGCCATTGCTTCCACAAAATCAGAAGTCCCGAGATAATACCCCAGATATCACTAAGCATAAAGACCTAGTATCTGAGAAAGAGGGGTCTCTCAAACAAGATTTCGGGGGTTACCCATATATCCGAGAGATGTTCCCCACGAAATAAGCAAGTAATAATATTTAGGTTTATATCTCGAAATCAATCTACTAAGCGTGTGAAAACCTACTGGCATATCATCAGTGAGACCGTTTATCACATTTTACTTTCCATTTCTTTAGTGTACTGTGATTGTCTACTGATGTACTATCATTTCCTCTTTTTACACAAAAACTCATTTTGAATTTTATCATGTTTTTGGCTTTTTCAAATTTTCTAATGATTTTGGATTTTCTGACATATTTTCTTACTCCCCCTAAAATGCAAAACCATTTAAAAGAAAATTTGACAACCTGATGCTGATAGCTTTGTCTCGCCATCCATTTTCTGCCTTTCGTGCACTGATTTTGCAGAAAATATAATGTACCCCCATGATTTACAACACATTGATATTTTACAGTTTGAAAACCGTTTTATAATCTTGTGAAATTAATCATGTTTGTTCCGCCGTGAGGGTTTCGACATATTCAATCAACATATTTTTAAATTTTGAATTTTTGACAAATTTAAAAATAAACATATTTTTTATTTTTCAAATTTTTGACAAAATAAAAACATATTTTTGGTTTTAAATCTTTCAATTTTTAGGGTTTTAGAAATATGGTTTATTTATGTACAGAAAACACAAACAAACTCCCTGTTTCAACCAACACAGGGTTCAGCAGCCTCCTCTTCTTGTGCTAGGCTGCTCCTATTTCCATTTTCACAATCTTCAGTTTTCTTGAGCACCTGCACATTCAACTATTCAATTACTTGAACAATTTAGCCCAGGTCTGTTTGACCTTAGGCATTTCAACACAATATGCATCATTTAATTTCGGAAAATCTTTGTCATTCTGAACAAAGACTTTTTCAACTTTGACTTCAACTTTTTCATCATTTACCGAAGTCATTTGTTTCTTAACTGACCATGTTTGACCTTTTGGAGTCCCTCTTTGTAAAAATGTGAATCTTTTTGATCATTTTGATTTTGAACAAAAACTTTTGGTTTCCAAAACTGGTTTGGTTTTGTTGCATCGACATTTGTTCTCCAACTTTGTGTTGTTCTACATCTGGGTGTGTGAGAATTCCAGGTCTGTTTAGAATCGAACCTATTCGGGTTTGATTTCCAAGTTTGATTCGAAGCAAACTTGTTTGTGTTGTGCCTCCAAGTTTGTTTTGAATCAAATCTGGTTGACCTTTGTCTTACATCCTCAGATTTCTGTTTCTCAACGGCATCAGACTTCTTTTTCGTTTCAACACCAACAGGTTTCAGATTTGGACACTTGCGAGCAAGATGTCCTGTTTGATCACATTTAAAACATGTTCTTTTTTAGACATCTTTGACCTGTTGTTGTTTCTTTTTCTGAGCATAGAACTCTTCATTAGACTGTCGTCTAAATTAGAGTTCTTTCTCTTCTTCGAAACTTGTTCCATGAACAAAATTCATCTTTGCCTGATAATTTGGCGTTTCATTTCTTTTCCAATTTTGTTTCTTCTTATAATCCAACCCAGCCTTCAGGTTTTTCTTCTTGTAACCAGGTTTGTTATAAAAAGTTTTGTGACCTTTTCCAGCAAACTTTGAAATCTCAGACTTTTCAATTTCAACCATTTTGAAAACTTTGTCAATCTTTTCTGAAATCACATTCTGAATCGGGAATACAATATCTAAGAATAATTTGCCTGATCCAATCATGGTATAAACCAATCCTTTTGAATCATCATTCAAATTTTTCTCAGATTTTGAGTTTTTCAGATATTCTTCATGAAAACTACCTTCATTTCCATCATGTGATTCAGATTTACCTTTTTCAACCGACTCTTCTTTTAACACACTTTCAACACCTTACCTACCACCTCTGAATCACTAGAATCATCAGATTTGGAATAGGTTACGTCAATGTTATCTGGCAATTGATCGACCATGTTGAAAGCTTTTTCGACCTTCTCATCATCATAAAATACGAACTTTTCCGGTGGTGGAACTTGATGAAACTCTGAGCCAATACCTTTCTTGTTTTGTTCAGAATCTTTACCATCCGGTTTTAGATTGAAAATTCTTTCAAGCACATATGATGATGCATGATAACTATGTAACTTGTTGTTATCCTGTTCTAAATCAGCTATTTGACGCTTCAACTTAGCAACATCCTCAATATAAGAATTTACAACTTGTTGCTTTATTTCATACTGTCGCTTAAGCGTATCAGTTGTTTCAGAACAGTATCTCAGTCTGGATTGAACAAGTTTCATTTGACTCTTCACATTTTCATATGACTCTTTTGTAATGTGATATGCCAATTTTATTGAATCGTATTCCTTTTTCATTTCCTGACATGCATTTTACTTTTGAACACATTCTTTTGTCATTTTTGAAACCTTTTCTTTTAAATTTTCATTTTCTTTTTCTAAATTTTTACATTTTTCTGAAAGTTTTTCATCATTTTCTTTTAAAATCTTCTCATTTTCTAACATTTCTTTGCATTTATTTTTGAAAACTTCTTCGATTTTAATAAATTCAAGATCTCTAGTTCTGAACTTTTCGTCCTTTTCAGTACAAGCACTGCACGTTTCCATGCATTTCTTGCACTGTTCACCAACTTTATTATTAGATTGTTTATCGATTTTAGTATCATTATCTATCAATTCATTTTTGTTGAGTAAGTCAGAAGATCCAGTTTGAATTTTATATGTTATCCCACCTTCTTTTGTCATTTTCTCCTTTTCTGCAGTGTTCACCTGATCATCAACCAGCTTTTGATCACTCTCAACTTCTTCTTTCTTCACATCTTCAACTTTCACAGCTTCGATTTTAACTTCTTCAGCAACTTTCTTCAAATCATTCACCATTTCATCAACATTCTTCTTTATTCTTTCTTCATCCCTTTTCCTCAAACTTGATGTCATGGCATCTCTTATGATTTTATCCAGCCTTTTCGCATATGTTTTATCTTTTGGAGCAATTGAATAATATTCGACGGATAGAGGAATTACTAAAAGAACATCATCAAAAATTATGTCCCTCTTGGGAACAACAGGTTCACCATATCTGTTTACGTAGCACTCTCGCTTCTTATCCCATCGTTTATTGCTTACAGCATTTTCATACTCTTCTTGCATTTCATTAATTCTGTTTCCAGTAATGTTTCTTTCTCTGTATATTTTCTCACTCAGAATCTCTTCTCTGGTTTTCGCCTTGATTTCAGCCATGATATGAACTTCTCGAATCACCTGAATAAGAACCTGAATCACGCAAACAAAACAAAATCAGTTCAAAAATTATCAAATAACGAGTATCCGAATGAGTGAGTCAACAAAAGTCAATAGTGACAATAATCGCGTGACAACGCTGTCCGTTCGGGTGGAGATGATGTCCGAACGGGTGAGGTTGCTGTCCGTTCAGGTGGGGTTGCTGTCCGAATGGGTGAGAATTATTGTCCGACCGGATTACTTGCTGTTTGACCGAGTAGTACTGTTGTCCGGTCGGGTGAGTTGTCCGAGCGGGTGACTTGGTCGATCGGGTAGCATCTCAATGTATGGCACTAAACGACAAATATTTTGTCCGATCGGGTGAGTTGTCCGACCGGATTACTTGTTGACTTCTTGACAATAATATTGAACTGATTCAAATGGAAACTAACATCAATTAAACATCTCATGCAAACAGCTCATACGCACATGCAATGGCCGACAATATTACTTCTTCACATGCAAATCTGATTATTTGACTTTTAAAACACTATCACATGCAAACTATGGAATCAATTAATGCGTCTGCCGACAAGAACTTTGAAATATGATTTGTAATAGGGCCGAACTTTCTGATCACATGCAATACAGACAACTATACTTGGGCCAAGATAATCACGTGACAACACTATATAATGATTGGGCCGATGATATGAGAGTAATAATGTGATCACATGATATACTAATAAGTCACTTGTACACCGATTGCTTTTAATGTTTCACATGCATTGCAGAGATGTTGACTAACTAAAGCTGATAATGTTGACTAAAGTGAGTCGGTCGGATAAGATACAATAACACAGATTGTTGTCCGTTCGGGCAACTTGTCCGATCGGATAGGCAGTCAACAAGGTCAACAACTTTAATGAATTGTATAGTGTGATATGTTATCCGACCAGGTGGGGTATCCGACCGGGTGGGGTATCCGACCGGGTGGTAAGTCAACAGGTTAAACAATTTAAATGAAATTGCAATGTATGAATTTGAGTCGGATAGGTCATCTGTTCGGATTATCCATCCGACCGGTGAACACCAAGAACACCAACAGTTAGAATGTTCACGTTTAACGAGTACAAAAATTCAGATTTCTCATAAATGGCTTAGAATTAGGATCTGAAACTTTGTAGGCTTGTTGATCAAGTGTTTTCGCAAAACATATCCAAAAATTAGCCGATTTTAACCGTAAAAACCTGTTTAATTTTGCGTTTTTCAGTTAGAAACGTGAAGATATGAAAAAGTGAAGAAATTTTGACAAATCTGGATGAAATTGACTCTGAATCTGATGTTTTTCGGTGTGAATCAGTGTGTTTGATCCTGCTCTGATACCACTTGTTAGGACCGGTTTTGACTCCGTAACGATTGCGAAATGAACGTGTGACGTGCGGAATCCGTACACGAACGTGACCGAACACACGAGACGTAATATAATCTATGATTCTATTAAAATATCTGAAATCGTACAGCACCTGAATCACGTACAACGAGCTTTCTCTCTCTAGACTTTCTCTCTCTAGGTCTAGATCTCCAAAGCTCCTCAAATGACAAATGTAGCAAAAGTCTCCAAAAGTCTCTAATCTAAGCCCTATGACTTCTATTTATAGGCCAAGGGGCTCTAATGAGATTCCTCATTATTACAGAAATGCCAACTTGCCTTTTACTACATGTAACAATATAAGCACTAGAATTAAACTATTTCAGCTACGATTTGAGATGACGGAGGCGATAGACATAAATGCACTAACAAAAATGTATCACATCAAAAGGGACACAGGGTCACCCTACCCTTGTCCAATAAGTATATATCAGTGTATCAAAATTACGTAGTCAGAAGTGGTCTTCAAAAGTCTCCACAATCTCGGCTCATCATTAGTGTCTTTACCCAATTGTAATGCAATCAGCATAATCCAGAAACCAACTATACTGGTGACTGAGGTGGAGGAGGTAATAAAAGTAAACTGCTAACATGCGTGAACTCCTACTCGAGCTTGTATATACATCGAAGTAATTAACCGATCTGTCGCTCGAGCATCAAAAACCTGGGAAAGGTGTAATAGCAGCAGGTAAGAGCGCAAAAGGAATCTTTGATAAATGTGGAGGATCAAAGTATACAGACAATAGACAAGGTGGAGGACGTGGTGTCAACTCAAGCTCCAAAACTCTACGACTCATATTCTCAACTGTAGCTGATGTAACAGGAGCAACTCATTCTGTGTGTAGCCTCCATAATGTGAGGGATGGTAGGAGTCTAAAATCAGCATAGTGCATGGTGGGTACCATTAGAATGGTTCGTCTCGTATCGTATCGAAAGGAGTAAACGGTGTAGCCTGTGAGGTCATAGGAAATGCTGCTGTAGCAAAAAGGATCGTCACGCGGGTGTTGACCTCGAGTGCCTTCCCAGATTGCGGGTATGTCCTGAAAAATCAATAGGCATGTCGGCGCAAACGACGTCGGTTTCCAAAGGAGCAACATCAGCGGGTGCAGGTGCAGGTACTGGGTCAGGTATAAGGGGTGCAATGTTTGATAAACAAAAAGAAATAGGGTCATGATCAAGTAAGGGCGCAGGATCAGCAGGTGCAACATCAAGCTGACCTAAAAGGAACTGGAGCTGTCTCAAGAGCAGGCTCTTGGTCGTGTGAAGGTGTGGGATCTCGAGCAGGTGATACTGCAGCAGTCATAGTGGTGTCGTCGTCCAAGTCAGTAGTAAAAAGCGGTCACCTGACCTGTGACACCCCAGGAAAACCAGGAAACCATACAACCAAACTAGTTTCCTCAGTAACTACGTGCTAAATTTCGGGACGAAATTTATTTCAAGTTGGGGATGATGTGACAACCCGAACTTTCAAGGTTTGTAACGTTTAATCTCAAACCTCTAAACTCCTCGTTATTTCTCCTTGATGCGTTACACGCTCCGTGCTAGTAAAATCATGTTTAACGATTATGATAACTTTGTTAGATATTTATACATTAATATAATTGGGTTACACAACAACTTTTATTTGGGCCGCGTATGATGGGCCACTTACACATCTCTTTCTCTACACTTTATCCCTTTAAAATAATTTCGGCCCACACATACTAATCCTAGGCCCGAACCCCAAACATAATTACGTATACATGTAGAATTAGGTGCGTAGGTATGATTTTGAAATCATAGTAACCCTAGAGCTCTCCTGGAACCCGTCGGCAAACACCTCTCCCTGTGAAGCTTTTCATTCGAGTTCTAGCATCCTGATTCGGTTAGTATAATCTCACTTATTTGCAAATCAAATCCTCCTGATCATGCATAGTGTATCGATACATGGTTATTGACATGGGTTATACTTGTACATGAGGTTATGTATGTTGGTTATTTGTATGAATATATCTATTGGACCTCTACTACATGTTCGGATGATGCACATGGAATGTCAAATATAACATGTGATGACAACAATTGATTTAATTGAAACATGTGGATAGGAGTGGCCGACAACTTTTTCAATTCACTTCACATGCAAATATTGCTATTGGAATGATATAATTAATGCATTCAATGTTAACTAAAGATCACACAAACACATTTGATTTGGCCGCAATACATCGAACAGTGTAAACAATTCAATGTTGGACTAAATTTTGAATGGGCCGCTGTTTTAATTCACTTTATTGGGCCGTAACTTTTTATTTGTACGTTGCTTGGCCTATGTTTTTATATGTAGTTCAATGGGTCTTGGTTCTAGTCGGGCCGGGTATAGTGCACGTGTAACATAGGATAAGCACAGTTGGATTTGGTAGTTTGATACTAACATTATGAATATTTTGAGTATGGCTGGTCTATGTATGATGATAATACATATTAGATAAATTGGATTGGTATAACTGGGCTACAATAGTTAAAACAATAAAACACACACTGAGATGGAGCCGAGTAACATTTAATGGTCCGATTGTAAATGGGCTTCATACTTAGTCCAAATAGTTGGGTTAGTAATCTTGAATTAACATCAGGAATCCTTTTGGTTGTCATTTGATATATGTTTCATATGTGGATAGTTTGGTAGGAATGGTATACAATTTGCATTGGTTGTTTGAGACACTGATGTCATGGTTACTCGATTTGAGGAAAGGTGAGTAGCACCTTTGGTGTGGGCTGTCATTTATGGGCCAAATGATATGTGAAGTGCATTATTACACAGATTGAACCCAACTACATATTTCACATGAACTTGCATGGATTGGGGCTTTACAAGTTACCGGGCCGCACCTCTTTACTAAACATCATGGTTTGTGTTTGTGTCATGTCTTAAGATTGGGTTGTAAACAAATAGGAACCGCACATTACCTTAAGCCCTGAAGATCTCACATTATTATGAATTATGATTGTTCGATATGGTTGTGCAAACAATTTGTTATTTGAGGATTCAAACATCTACTATGTGATACTATGATGTGTGTTACTGATTGATGCGCATGATCAACTGTTACGATTTGTATGATAATATGTGCATGTTACTTGCATAATATGTGGTACAACTTGCGTTATGTGATTGAGAAACTGATTGAATCTGGTAACCATGGTAGGGGTTGACTGATCAACGTAGCACAAGTAACTAGTCTTACCGAGCAAACCAAGGTGAGTTCACACTTTCCACAAGGCATGGGATTCCCAGGGGTTGGGAATGGGTAAAGGATTGAAACTGAAACTGCGTGATCTCCTGGTTTGGAACACGTACACACCCTCTTCATTGAAGGGTGACAACACGTGATAATGGTATAATTGGAAACTGCGTAATCTCCTGGTTTGGGGTTTACGTACACACCCTCTTTATTGAAGGGTGACAACATGGATACTAGACCAAAAACTCTATCATGAAGTCCCTCACTTTTATATCGACTTAATCGCCGGGCCAATGGCGAGCGGGTCATTAGTTAGATAGCGCTATTTAGGTTTGACAAGTCTCACACCGTGCCGCAGAGGACGGGCGTGAACTAATGGATCTGGGCACTAGTCAATGATGATAGACATTGACGTTAGGGCACCAACTTACTTCAGTCAGTGGTCGATATGGTAAATGGGTCTAGTGATTCACATGGGGAAGCCCCCACTGGTTATGGTTATGGTTTGGGAAACAAGGAACTGATTATCTACTGGTTTTCGAATGAACTTATGATTTTTGGAACAACCTTAAAATGGACAACCAACTGTGAACTCGCTCAACTTTGTTGTTGACTCGTTGTTACATGCCTTGCAGGCCTTTTGGTGCATATTGTTGGAACTTGCTGCCTGGGAGGCTGGAGTGGTCATGGGTCGAGATACATGGAATCACAACACAAGACTAATGGTTTATAAATAACTAACGAATGAATTATGCTTCCGCTGTATACTGTGAATTGTTTATAACGTTGTAACACTTAATGTCAACGAATGAAAGTTTTTATTTAATTATAGTATGCGAAGATCAATGTGATTGATGGCTTGGATCCTGGTACGTCACACGCCCGCGGTATTTTCGCATGTGGTATTTTGGGGGTGTGACAGATTGGTATCAGAGCCGTTGGTTATAGTGAACTTGGTTTTAAAAAGGGGAAAACGTTTTTTGTAAAACCAGACTATAACCGAATAATTCTGAAAACATGAATACGACCATGACACTCAGCTCCAGATTGCAAGGTTCGTCTCTCGTATACTCATTGTACTGCATAACTAGTGAACACTTACATATGATATTGCATGTGATTGCACGTTTAGCACAACAGTATGAATTCATGTATTACTTGCATGTGTTATGTAACTGATAGGGTGGTATTTCCCTAAACATTCATGACTTACGCTTCGTGATGCTCTTTGGTTGCTACTCGAGTTTGAGGAACCATTTGACATGAGTTAAGAGGAGCTGAGATGAACATGCAAATCATAATATTATTGTGGGTGCACACATAATAATAATGTGGGGTGCATGCAAGTCCCAGTGAGCCTTAACAAGTGAAAAAAGGGGTTCCGTTTCGTTAATTGATCAATGTGAAACATAACAAACCTATAGGGGTTATAGCAGTGATTGTCCCCTACTCGAACGTGAACGTTTTATTCCTCTCTGGATCCCTTCGAATCTCGATGCTATCGAGTATTACCAGAACACCCATCTGAACGCCTAGCGAACTGTGTAGAATATTAGGTGCTTGTACGAACATCCCCAAGTTGGATGTTGCAACGACAATGATTGGTCTATATCTCTCTCACCTTTCTTCGTTTGCTGGAAACTTAACGTATTGACGCCTTAGATCCCGAAGTGCGATCACTTCTGCAACACTCTCGTAACATACCGTGTATTACTCAGTCAACTTGCGAGAACGATGGACTCCAGCATTTGAACGACCCTAGTCACCAGCAACGAACATCAGCGATTTGACTCCAATCGAATCCTTAACCTCAGCCCGCAACTCATGGGAGTCAACTTTTACGGAATAATCGGGACATAAGCGATGACAATTGACCATGGTATGGAACGCGAAACTACCAACACAAGGGGTAGCGCCTTTGAACGTGGCATGAAATATGAAAAGATGGACCATGTCGATGAAAGATCGTAGAGCTTCGTTTCAAACAACAGCGGTGGGGGCAACAGTCACGGCAACATCAAGGTAGTTGAAATGGCGACCAACAATATAGAAATGAAGGTGCCTACGACATGGAGTGGCTGTTGCTAAATCAAAACGACAACAACCGAGGAAACAACGGTCGTACTGGAAACCCTCGCAATGAGTGCAACCACACGGGAAATGATGCTCATGGAGGGGCATTTAGGATTCGCATGGGCGACGCCAGGATTGTAATAACATGGTGGCATACACGTTCTTGGTAACGAATCACTTCGTCTCTGTTCTATATAACCCTGATGCTTCTTGAAACCCAACCTGTTGTGGAATCGGCTGATGGCAAGACAATGGAAACCTTATATGATCGTTGGGATGCAAACTCGACCTTGTGGGACAAGTGTTCGACATCGACCGTTCTTCTGTTGTTCTCGATGGATGTACCCTGGGAGGAGAAGATTCTACGTATCCCTCTCCTAGTGGAGGATTGTTATCTGTTCTAACACGTCAGAGTGGTGCAGAGGTTAGCATCAATTCAGCAGTGAAGGCCAGAAGTGTCCACGGAAGGATTATCCCGCTATGATAGCACTCGTTACTGATGTCAAGGCTAAGGAAAAGAGGATCGAGGATCCACCAATTGTTCGTGATTCCACCCAGCATGCTATTGGAGGAACTATCAGGTTTACTTCCACAACTATTGGACAGACTCTCAGTTTGATCTCACGCCAGAGGCAGCCCTAATTCTTTGTATCTCTTACCGTCTTGCACCAGGAGGGTTGCGAGAGTTGTCAAATCAGCAACAGGGACTGTTGGATAGGAGCTTTGTCGGACCTAGTTTTTGCTTTGGGGAGCCCCAGTTATATCCAGGAAGATAGGTTGTATCGTTGGATAGGTGTACTGATTATCGAGAACTCAACAAGGTGACAGTCCAGAACCGTTCGCTTCAACCATGTAGTAACACCCTGTTAACCAGTTGCAAGGAACAAGCTTCCATTCGAGGATTGGCTAGTGAACGAACTATCATCAGATGGAACTCCAAGAGGAGAATGCTCTTAGAACAACATGTCAAACGCAATGCAGCCATTTCAACTTTGTACATCATGATCATTGAGTTGATCAACACACCAGCAGCTTCAGGGATCGCATGAATCGATCGTATTTGTTGACAAGGTTCTGAATCCTAACCAGGAGAATGGAACGCCATGGGTGGCATTTGTATCTTATTTTTAGAACTTTTGAGGGAGGAGCCATTCTGTGCAAAGTCTTGATAAATGTAATTTCTGGGTTCGAGAGGTACCTTTGGGGCATATAATCAGCGAAGTGGGAATGTATGTAGATCTCGCTAAGATCTGTCTTGGTTGGAAGCTGATCGACACCAAAGAGTCCTTCGAGGATACATCAATTTCTTGGTCTCGCTTGATACTATCGCAGATAAATCGCATGATTTTTGAAGTTCGCGCAGCTTAAATCTCTCTAGCACAGCAGGGTGCTGCGTTCGTGAAAGACAGAACAGGAGGACGTCTTTTCAGCTTTCCAATCTTAACTCTGCAATGCACTGAGCATCGTCTTTACCAGAGGGTGTGGGTGATTCAGTGGTATATCCTTATGGTTCGAATCAGAGTCCCAGTTACACGTCGACGCAACGAAAGAGAGTGATGACTTACGTAATAGAGTTACCAGAGGAACTGCACGACAAAACCGGTGGTGGAAACCGTGGTCTTTGGATTTTCTTGGAGGCATTACTTGGACGGTACCAAATGCGTTACCTAGACTGAACACAAGGGCCTCCCGTGAATCGATGTTCGAAAGAGCTAAAGCATGCAATGACATCGCTGGATGGAACTACTGAATGAGAACGACTGTGAAACCTAAACATACACGAGCTCTGCAGCTCGCTATCGACTCTAACATACCTGATCAGACTCGCTCTGTTCAAACTGGAGAGCTAAAGGAAGAGGACTTTCAAGTTGAACCCATGCGGGGCATGGGGAAGCAACCTTTGACAGGTCGGACGATACTCGTTACCTCATAGAATGAATGTGGGTCTCATTATACGGCAACTTTAGGAAACTTGTGTTGAGCAAAGCACACCGGCTTCGATATTCTAGTCATCTGGATTTTGATGAGAGATAGTAGGATCTATGAATCTTGTGCTGATGATCGGGCATGAAGGCCCACCTAGCTAGATATGGGAAGGATGTTTGACTTGTGGGAAAGTCAAGGTGAAGTGTTAGCTCACCATCGACGATCAGTTGCGATTTGTCGAAGAACCAGTGGAAATCTTGGACCGGGAGGTCAAGATTCTCAAACGCACCAGGATACCTATAGTTCGAGTTCGTTGGAACTCCCGTCGTGGCCCAGAGTTTACCTGGGAACGAGAACACCAAATGAAACACAAATATCCCCAGTTGTTCGAGAATAATGAAACCACTACTGAGGCTGAAGCTACTACGGAATTTCGGGACGAAATTCCAAACCAACGGGGGGATGATGTGACACCCCAGGAAAACCAGGAAACCATACAACGTAACTAGCTTCCTCAGTAACTACGTGCTAAATTTCGGGACGAAATTTCTTTCAAGTTGGGGATGATGTGACAACCCGAACTTTCAAGGTTTGTAACGTTTAATCTCAAACCTCTAAACTCCTCGTTATTTCTCCTTGATGCGTTACACGCTCCGTGCTAGTAAAATCATGTTTAACTATTATGATAACTTTGTTAGATATTTATACATTAATATAACTGGGTCACACAACAACTTTTATTTGGGCCGCGTATGATGGACCACTTACACATTTCTTTCTCTACACTTAATCCCTTTAAAATAATTTCGGCCCACACATACTAATCCTAGGCCCGAACCCCAAACATAATTACGTATACATGTAGAATTAGGTGCGTAGGTATGATTTTGAAATCATAGTAACCCTAGAGCTCTCCTGGAACCCATCGGCAAAACACCTCTCCCTGTGAAGCTTTTCATTCGAGTTCTAGCATCCTGATTCGGTTAGTATAACTCACTTATTTGCAAATCAAATCCTCCTGATCATGCATAGTGTATTGATACATGGTTATTGACATGGGTTATACTTGTACATGATGTTATGTATGTTGGTTATTTGTATGAATATATCTATTGGACCTCTACTACATGTTCAGATGATGCACATGGGATGTCAAATATAACATGTGATGACAACAATTGATTTAATTGAAACATGTGGATAGGAGTGGCCGACAACTTTTTCAATTCACTTCACATGCAAATCTTGCTATTGGAATGATATAATTAATGCATTCAATGTTAACTAAAGATCACACAAACACATCTGATTTGGCCGCAATACATCGAACAGTGTAAACAATTCAATGTTGGACTAAATTTTGAATGGGCCACTGTTTTGATTCACTTTATTGGGTTATAATTTTTTATTTGTACATTGCTTGGCCTATGTTTTTATATGTAGTTCAATGGGTCTTGGTTCTACTTGGGCCGGGTATAGTGCACGGGTAACATAGGATAAGCACAGTTGGGTTTGGTAGTCTGATACTAACATTATGAATATTTTGAGTATGGCTGGTCTATGTATGATGATAATACATATTAGATAAATTGGTTTGGTATAACTGGGCTACAATAGTTAAAACAATAAAACACACACTGAGATGGAGCCGAGTAACATTTAATGGTCCGATTGTAAATGGGCTTCATACTCAGTCCAAATAGTTGGGTTAGTAATCTTGAATTAACATCAAGAATCCTTTTGGTTGTCATTTGATATATGTTTCATATGTGGATAGTTTGGTAGGAATGGTATACAATTTGCATTGGTTATTTGAGACACTGATGTCATGGTTACTCGATTTGAGGAAAGGTGGGTAGCACCTTTGGTGTGGGCTGTCATTTTTGGGCCAAATGATATGTGAAGTGCATTATTACATAGATTGAACCCAACTACATATTTCACGTGAACTTGCATGGATTGGGGCTCTACAAGTTACCGGGCCGCACCTCTTTACTAAACATCATGGTTTGTGTTTGTGTCATGTCTTAAGATTGGGTTGTAAACAAATAGGAACCGCACATTGCCTTAAGCCCTTAAGATCTCACATTATTATGAATTATGATTGTTCGATATGGTTGTACAAACCATTTGTTATTTCAGGATTCAAACATCTACTATGTGATACTATGATGTGTGTTACTGATTGATGCGCATGATCAACTGTTACGATTTGTATGATAATATGTGCATGTTACTTGCATAATATGTGGTACAACTTGCGTTATGTGATTGAGAAACTGATTGAATCTGGTAACCATGGTAGGGTTTGACTGATCAACATAGCACAAGTAATTAGTCTTACCGAGCAAACGAAGGTGAGTTCACACTTTCCACAAGGCATGGGATTCCCAGGGGTTGGGAATGGGTAAAGGATTGAAACTGAAACTGCGTGATCTCCTGGTTTGAACATGTACACACCCTCTTCATTGAAGGGTGACAACACGTGATAATGGTATAATTGGAAACTGCGTAATCTCCTGGTTTGGGGGTTATGTACACACCCTCTTTGTTAAAGGGTGACAACACGGATACTAGACCAAAAAATCTATCATGAAGTCCCTCACTTTTATATCGACTTAATCGCCGGGCCAATGGTGAGCGGGTCATTAGTTAGATAGCGCTATTTAGGTTTGACAAGCCTCACACCGTGCCGCAGAGGACAGGCGTGAACTAATGGATCTGGGCACTAGTCAATGATGATAGACATTGACGTTAGGCCACCAACTTACTTCAGTCAGTGGTCGATATGGTAAATGGGTCTAGTGGTTCACATGGGGAAGCCCCCACTGGTTATGGTTATGGTTTGGGAAACAAGGAACTGATTATCTACTGGTTTTCGAATGAACTTATGATTTTTGGAACAACCTTAAAATGGACAACCAACTGTGAACTCGCTTAACTTTGTTGTTGACTCGTTGTTACATGCCTTGCAGGCCTTTTTGTGCATATTGTTGGAACTTGCTGTCTGGGAGACTGGAGTGGTCATGGGTCGAGATACATAGAATCACAACACAAGACTAATGGTTTATAAATAATTAACGAATGAATTATGCTTCCATTGTATACTGTGAATTGTTTATAACGTTGTAACACTTAATGTCAATGAATGAAAGTTTTTATTTAATTATATTATGCGAAGTTCAATGTGATTGATGGCTTGGATCCTGGTACGTCACACGCCCCGCGGTATTTTCGCATGTGTTATTTTGGGGGTGTGACATGACCGTCTGTAAGGCTGAAATTGTCGCAGACTCAAAGGAGTCTGAAATCGAGTGCATACTAGGATCAGAGGATAGCTTGATAACAGGGGTCCCAAGAAGTGAAATTAGTAACAACGTTCTCGTCTAACTTTTCATTATTATGGGCGTCATCAGGAGGACCATCAATAACATGTCAACGTCATCACCAACTACTTGTCGAGTAGCCAGCCCTCGGAAGGGATGTCCACAGGAGGTACATCATCGAGGATCGGAGCCATGGTGCGCTCACCAGCGGGATGACTAGTGATGAGGTGGTCATGGACTACAACTAGGATGACAAAAGATCCTTGTCGGGGAAGCAATCAGCAAGGGTAATATCGTTACCAAAGTCTAGTAGCGTGAACGGTTGAAAGTCGTCCTCGCCCTTGATCAGCATATCAGGGTCACTCTCAGTGCCTGACGTAAACATCTCCGGTGCATGTGCAATCTCATTATCTGGGGCGGTGGCCATAGGGTTATCAATGTCTGATAACTCGCTTTCTAATTAAAGTAACATGTGCGCCGGTACATAATAGTCATAGCATGTATATCCATAGTAATTACTAACACTTAGTGTATTGCAAGCAAAGACAATGCATCATGTAATCATGTATTCACATTATTCTTCATGAAACTTCCTATCCTTCCTAATCTCCCAGACTAAACCAACCAGTCTCCCAGACTAAACACCCAGCCTCTCAGACTGAACCACCTAGTCTCTCAGACTAAAACACCCAGCCTCTCAGACTGAACCACCCAGTCTCTCAGACTGAAACACCCAGCCTCTCAGACTGAACCACCCAGTCTCACAGACTAAACCATCCAGTCTCTCAGACTGAAACACCCAGTCTCTTAGACTGAACCTCCCAGTTTCTCAAACTAAACTACCCAGTCTCTCAGACTGACATTCCCAGTCTCTCAGACTGCACTACCCAGCTAGTCTCTCAGACCAACTCCCCAGTCTCTCAGACTGAAATATAAATGAATTCCTTGAAATGTATTTTGTGTCTTTTATTTGTAAAAATGTTTGTTTCCTGGATCTGGGCGTTTCGTGTATGCAATGAAAACATGTTCGTAAAAACATTTTTGTGAGAGCCCTAATGATCGTAGTCTAGACTCGAGAAAAAAAATCCTAGTTCGCTACGATCGAGGCTCTGATACCAAGCTGTCACACCCTAACTTTTGCGGAATCGTGATTATGGTGTGACTTTCTTAATATCATTGCATTCAATCATAACATCAACTATATGATAAAACCATGGGTTTGTCATCCATTAAATATGTTTAAAACATATCAACATTGTTTCCGAACGTATACTTCAAATTCAAGTTTTACAAATCGTATAAATTTTTTATGAGTTCATTAAGGACTCTTCAAAAGATATTGAATAACACCAAGGTTTGGAAGACGTGTCTCATCCAGGAATAAGACACACTAACCAAACTCAAAGACCATGGATGACATCTTTATTCTTAACGCAGCATAAAAACTTCCAACGCCCGCCAGATCCACTTATAAATTCCCTAAAATACATGTAGTTTGAAAAACATCAACAAAAGTTGAGCGAGCTCATGTGTTCGTTTGAGTGTATGTATAAACCTTTGAAATCGTTGTAAGTATGTATGTAAGTTGATAAGTCCCGGTATAAAAGCAACAAGGAAACATATCAATTAATGTGTAGCTAATACATTAATATACGTGACATGGTGCAAGAAGACTTAAACCTAGCAGACTTTGTACCGGGCTTCCGGCTGTAAGACATAGTCACCTCATGGACCATTCGGCAGACTCATGGATGGGGCTCGCAACACCCAAATAGATCTATCACTCATGTCCCTCGGTCTTACGATGAGGATTAATGGCCTTAAGTGTTATACCCACCTTTCACATGATTTAGCAGTAACCCTCCTTAGCTAACCATACCATGTATAAAACGTTTGTAATAATTGTAACATGTATTTCACCCCTGAAGTATAAAACTAAAAACAGTTAAAAGAAAAGGGGACATGAACTCACTGTTTTGCGTTCCTTGAATCCGCCTGTAACTCGAAGTGTCCTCTGGTGTACGCGACTACCTACAATGTACTATGGTCTTATTAGACGAGCGGTCGTGCCTTGACTTAGTATTAATTAGTACCTTTGAGTTACGTTTCCAAGTGTCTTCATCATTATTCCAAGTTATATAATGATTCGTTAAAATAATAAATATTTTAACTTAAATTACATTTATTGAATTTTTGGAATAATTGTTAAACAATATTTTGTAACGATACTTCTCAAGTATTTATATTCGTATTTCCTTCACAAGGATGAGGGTATCTCATACATGTGTATTCGTATCCTTGTATTTGCAATTTCCGAAATAATATATTTCCATGTCTCACTTTAGAAAATATATTTGTAAACTCATTTTGTCCCAAAAATAATGTATTTTCCAGAAAATATATATTTTTCCCAAAAATCATATATCTTCTAAATATACTAGGAAAAATATATTTTTTTTATTTCCAAAAATAATATATTTCTCCTTTTCCAAAAATATGATACAACTTTGTAATATTTACAAAAATCATATTTTCGTTTCTTGTACCCAAAATAATATTTACCAAAAATATATATGTAACGGAATTTTCCGGAATATTTTATAAGTTACGTTCTTGTGTCCGGTTTCACGATATTAGGTGTGTAACTTATATGTTTATTCCTTGTCATTTTTGGTAATCATTTTGGATAGTAAATTTCATGGTATTTTGTTAAGTTATATTATTTTACCCTAAAATAATACATCTATTTCACCGAGTATACAAATAATCACACAAGTGTCTTAATATTTATATATACTTTAAATATATATTCACCCATTTTTATTTATAAAACTAACCTCCAATACTTGTATTTTGTTACAAAAATTATGGCAAGGTTTATATTGAAGACCATAGTTAAAACTCACTTGTAAATACTTGTTTAGAAAATATTTTTCTAAGTGTTTGTATTTTTAGGAAATTTTGCCATAGTTTCCTTTGAAAATGGAGGTGTCCATGCTATTAAAGCATATCATTTTCTTTTCAAAAATCATCATAACAATCAACCATCAAACCCTAAACAACTTATACTTACCAAGTGCAAAAACTATACAATTTATATAACAACATGAACTTGATCTTTCACAAAAACTCGTAGTAACTTGGTAGGGTGTTTAGTAGGTTTAGTTACCCCTTAAAATGCGTTTATTACTTTACAAATCTCATTCTTAAAGAATTTAGGTGTTTTCAACTTGTTAGATGATCCTTCCAAAAATCATTCTTTTGAACTTTTCTTGTAAACAAAGTGCTCTTACACTTATTTTATTACCAAAAATAGTGTACATTTAAGCAAGCATCAAGATCTTCTAAAAATCACATTTTGGACTTGGTTCTTTTGGAAAACCACTCATGAATCTTAGATTCATAAGATTACTAGCTCACTTTATTTATTATTTTTCAAGAAATCATCTTATCATTCAAGTTCATGCTCATGCATGAGGATGATCTTCTTGTGTTAGCACATAATCATCCTCTAACTTGCTAGATCATGTGTTTAATCACAATCTAGCAAGCTCCTTATGATGATCAACTTCATAATCTCAAGTAACATCAACAAGTATCATACACATACTTAAACAACATTATTTCATCAAGATTTCATCATATGTAAGCTTCATGTTCATGATTCATGTTCATGTCTTTTAAGGTTCTTGTGATTTATAACGTAACACATCTTTTAACAAATCAAAATTAGAAGCATCAAGGGGTTGTGAGAGTCTTATTACTAGCTCTAAGCTAGGGAAGAACACAAGATGAAATGGAATGGATAAAAGCAATTTATGGAGGTCCTTCAAGTTCTACAAGCACCAAGCTTCATAAAACACCTTCTAACACCTTGGAATGATATTGGATTGAATGGACATGAAAGGAAAATGATGATGGTGGTGGTGGGTACCTACGGCCGAGAGAGGGAGAGAGAGTAGGAGAGAGTTGTGGTGGTGTTGTGAAGATGAAGATGGTTACTTATAATATCCAAGGAAGATCTATAGAAAATCTAAGGAAGATCTTTGATAGCACAAGCAAAATCTTCAAGCAATCCAAGCAAGATCATATGCAATCTAGGAGATCATGAGAGATTTGGGGTGGGCCACACCTCTTGGTGACCGTAAATCATGAGGGGGGGGGGGGGTAAATGTAAGTTTGAATGGTAACTTAGATAATAGTTGGAGGTTAAGTGTAATGTCTAGTGTTTCAAGTGTATGATGCATTATATAGTGTGTTAGGGTGTTCGGGGATCATAACTAGTTCAAAAATAATAAAACAATGCTTCTAGCAATATTTTGGTGTTCCGGGTAGTGTCCGGTTGTTCGGTTAGATACCGGTTCGTTAAAGTGTCAAGCTATTCCGTTTAATGATCTTTATGTTACTTTTTGTGACACTTTTAATTCCCGACACTTAGGAAAGCATACAGGACCATTTTACCATATTTTTGCATGTTACTAGCTCATTAAATTGCTGAATTTTGCTGAAATATGCATAATTCTGCACTTTATGTGGGTTTTAGGCACTTTCCGGCACTTAAACTATCACCTAGTGACGCAGTTTTATGGTCCTCACTTCCCTACACATTATACTAATGTAGAACTTGGTTTTCGGCTCATACTGGGTCTCAAAACACTGTTTGTCTATGTACTGAACATCGTCAGCATTTTTCTGAGTTATCCGCTAACTGTGCTAGTTGTGCTTTGCGCATCGTGTATGTCACTAAAGTTTGTATGTAAAAAAAATGATGTGACAGCATGAAATGTGATGCACATGTAAATATGATGCAGAAATCAGAACGCAATTCAAGTCATAAATTGTAACTTAGCACAGTCATTAGGCACTAATCATAGTTAATTAATTATACGGATGCACAGTACTGAATTTTCAAAGGAATTTCATTAAAAGCAGTGGCTTTGTTTGACAAACAAGTCAACAGGTTATGGAACAGGAACTTCATTGGTGGTGGAAAATTTGGTTTAAACATGGTAGCTTTAGTCAACTGTCCGTCATAACCCTTTCAATCATGTTTGTTTGAAACTCTTTTTTAGGGAAAGAAGTCTAACCTGCTAAGTCATTCATCTGAAATGTTTCTGAGATTGTAGTGGGGGTTATAGCAAACAAGACACCTCCTACTTTTGAAGTGATACCAAATGGCTCATTGCCTTGTTCTTGAAACACGACATTTTCCTAGAAATCTCACAGTGTGTCTTGGTATATTGGTGCATCAGCAATGAGAAGTGTTTTGTATTTGGAAGATGACAAGATGTCAATTATTAAGTGAAAGTCGGTATTTTTGTTGGTTTTATCGAAAGTACAGAGATAATTATAAGGGTGTTTTATGATGAGAGCCATGAACAGAACTTAGAAACGCGAGAGGTCGAAAAAGAAGTGAAGAAGAAAATGGAAACCGTTTTGAAGAATTTTGAATTCGATACGGCAAGTAAAGCTCTGTTTGGGATTTAATCAGGGTTTTATAAAAGGGAAAAAGTGAATGCTGATGTGGCAGCGGTTTCAAAGATCGGACGGTTATGTGGCAACCTCTGATGAAAAAGTGGATGACAGCTATTTGGAAACCACTGTTGGGCAACAACAGTGGTTGGGAATAGTGTATATGAGATTAGTGACTGATTTTTATCTATCAGTGGACAAACATCAGAGGTTGAATGTAGGATCGGGAATCGATCTAAACGAGTCGATCAGAAGAGTTCTAGACTAAATCAGAGGCGGAATTCAGTGATTTGATCTTCATTGCAGCTTGATATGCACGTAGAAGTAGATTAAATGTCGTTTGTATTGATTTGACAAAGATACAAGAGCTGGAGACACTTCAGCAGAGCTTCGCTACTGGAATCACAAAGTTACAAATGAAGACCTAAGACCACCTATTTATAGGAATGCCAGTCCCTACGAACTTTCATGCTTTCTGGCAGTTCGTGCTTTCTAGCAGTTCGTGCTTTCTAGTCTATCTATTCTATGACATGACTCGATACAAGACGAAGTCGACAGACATATGCACTAACAAACTCCCCCTTGGATGTTGAAGAGTCTTCAGTACGAGTCTTCAGTATGTCGAGTCTTCAGACTTGATCAGTCTTCTTGCTATTTTCAAAATGTCTTTCTCTGTAAGCATCCTCAATCTCTCTCCTCTTATCTCTCTCAAAATCTCAATCTGGCTCTATCCTCTCTCTAATTCTCTTGATCAGATCTCTTGATTCCTTAAGCTCTTCAGCATTAGCAGCTGGCGTGAACGGCAAGATTCGAATCTGGCTCTAATGTCTTCAGACTCCCCCTTTCGATAAGCTGGGATCACAGTCTGGAATTCACAATCTGCATCTTTCACAGGTTCAGTAACATCTCCTGGCTCTCCGTAGCAACAGGATCAGAAACCTGGCTAATCTGCATATTCTTATGCGGAAAATCTTTATGAGTCGAAATCTAGCTCTTTCAAACCTGTTTACCTGCACAAACTCTACCCAAAAGTAAATTTCATACTTGTTTAAAATTTAACAATTTTAGAAACCACTTGTATTCGTAATACTTAAATTTGGTGTCAAATTAATGAACCATTTAATCATTTCAAAATCTTTTCTTATTTCAAACAAACTCTCCTAACCCTGTTTGTTCATCATGTTCAGCACTTGGAATTTTGAAAATCAGTTTTCCAACATCAGTTGTCGAAAATAAGATGAAATAAAATCTTTTTGATTTTTCAAAATTTTATGCTAAAACACGCTTAAAATCTTTTTGGATTTTGGGAAATAAACTATATACAGACATCTTTTTGTGAGTTTGTGTAAGAGGATCATATAAGTTTTTTGACAAATCACTAGTACCATTGAGCTATAAACACTTTAAGATCTAAACGATTCACTTAGATTGTCAGTATACTGATCCACTTAAATTTTCACACAAAGTTCAATTGATTCGAGATACGAGATTAGTGTTTTAAGCACTTAACTTATTCGCGTGTCCCACCTCAGAATATAATCTCGTATATATTCAGTCTTACAGGTGAATGTACACTAATGATATCTGTGCGGGGTGAATGCGATGCCATGAGAGCTCAGGCTATTGCTTCCGCAAAATCAGAGAGATGATGGCTCGACTTTAGGTGGGTCCCCCTTGGGGATCTTCTTTTCAACAGCACATGATTAGCATTTTTCAATGTTTCATCATTTTTATGCTGAGGGTGGGCTTTATGATTAAAGCAGTGCAGAGCATTATACGAGGACTAGGCTATTGCTCCCGCAAAATCAGAAGTCCTGGTATAATACCCCAGATATCATCACGTACAAAGACCTAGTATGTCAGAAATAGAAAGCCCTTCAAACAAGATTTCAGGGGTTACCTATATATCCGAGAGATGTTCCCCACGAGATAAGTAAGTAATGATCTTTAGGTTTATATATCGAAAACAATTTACTAAGCGTGTAAAAACCTACTGGCATATCATCAGTGAGACCGTTTATCACATTTTAACTTTCCAATTCTTTAGCGTACTGTGATTGTCTACTGATGTACTATCATTTCCTCTTTTTCACAACAAAACTCATTTTGATTTTTCAATGTTTTTGGCTTTTAGATTTTAACATGTTTTTGGATTTTTCAAATTTTCAAAATTTCTAAATTTTATACTCCTCCTAAAATCAAAAATATGTTTCAATTTTTTATTTTCCGGGAAAATTTGAAAATAAACGCAATAAACTGTACAAATAAAATGACAAACTGATGTGAATTGCTTCAATTCGCCATCCACTTGGCTCAAACAATCAGAACTCCCCCTGACAACAAACTATTTTCCCATAAAGATTTCAAAACACTTAAGTTTGTATTAATCAAAATGGTTTTTCCGGAAAATAAGTTTTGTTGATTTCAAACATCATGGGGTTTCATCACATTGTTCTTTCAATCACTTGTAAAAACTATCACATTTCCTTTTCTTTAACCACATGTATGAAAGTTAACTCAAGTTCAACTTAATGACCTTGATTAACCACTTGTAGGTTTTTCACAAAAACATTTTTCAAGAAAGATGCTGATTCATGCTCCACGATTACCAACTTGGGAGCTCCGGCAAGTCAGGATTTTCAGTTAAAGAGATTCACCCAAGCCTGACGGTCCTTGGGTGATTCCGAGTCATCATCACTCGGTTTCTTTCCTTGTTTATTCTTTTCATAGAATTCCTTTACCCCTTTGACCTTCCCGTCAACCATTTTTTCCAAAAATATTTAGAACTTTAGGGTTAAAGGCTTTTTCAACATCAAATTCTTTCTTTTCAGAAAAGAATTGATTTGAAATCTCAACTTTGCCATTTTTTTGCGTTAAATTTTCGTTTGACAATGGTGGAAAATTTGCATCATCCATTGTCGGAACGGAATTATCACTTTTTAGCTCAACTTGTGGCTCCTCTGACTTTGACGAGTCAGATTCATCGCCAGAAAGTACCTCTGATTTCTTAACAACCCACTTGTGGTTGTTCAGATTCACTCTTCGTTTGTAAAAACTTTTTGAACTCTCACCAACCTCAAATTTTGAATTTTTGAACACTTTAAATTGTTCGGTTGGTGGTTCATTATCAAAAACTTTTTCTTTGAGTTTAGAAGAAACTTCCTGTTTGATGTTGGTTGTCATTGGACAGTTCCATGCAATGTGCCCAATTTTTTTACATTGATAACAGGTTCTCATTTCCTTCTTCTGAGCAACATCATTCTTAATTCCCTCTTGCTTCTTAGCAACGAATTCTTTGTTCGTTTGCTTTCTGAACAAATTCTCTTTTCCTTTTTCAGAAGATGTTTCTGATACAAAAACAACTTTCGATTTAAAATCTTTAACATATTTTTCATTTTCTTTTGGAATAAAACCTAAACCTTTCTTTTTTAAATTACTGTTATGGTTTGGTTTTTTTCGATAACCCGAACCAGAACTGTAACCCTTTTTCTTATTCAATATTTGTTGAACTCTTGAAGTGTATTTTTTTGGTTTTTCAGTAAGATTTACATCTTTTATTTCAGAAATATTAATTTATGTTAATTTGAAAACCTTGTTGATCATTTCAGTTTTAACACCTCTTATTGGAAATTCTTCATCAGAATATAATTTGTCGGAGTCATTCAAAGTATATGCTACTTTGAATGTTTCGTCATTCAAATTATTTTTTGATATCAGAAAATCATTATTGTAAACCCTTTTGCTCTTTTCAACTGTTGGACTTGAAGTGTCAGACTTTGACTTTCACTCCTCGATTTCATCTTTATCTAACACGTGATCGACCACTTTCTTTATTAACTTAGACTCATGATCAGTGTTAGACGATGTGAATGTGACGTCAATGTTGTCTGGCAATCCATCTGAAGGTTCAGATTCCCACTTTAAATTGGTTGCCTTTTTGACTCTTTCTGAATTAGGATTTCGTGGAGAATATCCTTCTTCAAGCGGCGGTGGACACTTTGTATAATCGGTACTATGTTTCTTACCAGTATCCTTTACTTCAGATTTCTTCTCTTCAAACGCTTCCATGCCTTCTACTGTAGGGTAAATCCTGTCAATCACGTAAGAAGCACATGAATAACTTTTCAATAACATGTGTACCCTCTCAGTTTCTATCCTCTGAGTTTCCAATTTTTGTTCAAGTTCAGCACATTTCTCAATGTACTGATTGATGATTTTCTGCTTCGTCATGAACACTCCATTGAGTGTCTTCATAGCTATCTCTTGTTCATTGCTTGTCTAGCTATATTGATTCATAGCTTTATTTAAAACATCATAAGATTCTTTCAGTCTGTTCATGTTATGAATCAATTTATTGTTGTGCCTTTTCACAGTATCACAATTTTCACACTTCTCAGTTATCTTTTCAGTATCTGCTTCCTTCTCAACCTTGATAGCTGGAATTTCTTTAACCTGCTCCTTTACCACTCGAACATTTTCCTCAGGTTTGATCTTTTCTTTAACAGTTGCTGCCTTATGATTCTTCTTTTTCGCAACTTGTCTTTCTTTGATCTCTTCCATTTTACCTGCAAAATACAAATTATACCTATCAGGTGAAAATTCTCTTTTATAATATTCAAGTTTTTTCGAATTTCTTTACTATTATCATCACTCTCTTCATCTGATGAGTGATCAAAGATTGGTGCTTTTTCTGAAGCCTCTTCTATTGAAACTGGTTTTTCTTCTTTCTTTTTAGAACTGAATTGCTGAGATTCGTAATAAGCATACGCTAATTCATCTTCAGCAGTTGAATCTTCAAAAATTTGAGCAACAAATGCTTTAGACTATGAAGTTCTGTTAGGATCAGAATGATCCCAATTAAAACCTTCTGGAATTCTTTCATCTTCTTGATGAACTAGATAAGCTTTCTTTGATGGCTCTTCGATCAGATCCTTCCTAGCATGTGAAGTTTGTGGCGATTGTTGTTGATGCGGTTGTTGAGCAATTTGATGATAAATCGCTTTTCGATGATAATCATTGTTGCCGAATGGATTTCGAGCTCCACTTGCTTCGTGATTCATGCATTATCTCTTCCAGTGATCTGTTTAAACTTCTCAGCTCTTCTCAACACATTAGCCATACACCACTTTATATCCATTAATTCCATCTCTTCAGCATCAATCTGATCATAATCCTCTTTGGTCAACATTGGATTACCAATCCTTCCGGCTACCAAACTTTCATAAGACTCTAATACGGTCACCAATAAAGACATATGACCTTTGGCAACCTCTTCCGAGAAATTCTGACCAATCTGAAGATGTAATGCAATGTTGCATTGTAGTACTTGGCCATTATTGTTGTATGAGCTTTGCAGTTTAGTATTGGTTGCTGAAAAATTTGGATCAACTGATGGATATGACAAGAATCTAGTATTGTTGTTTGATCCTTGAGATGACCCTCTAGAAGAACTATTTGCGTTAAATGCAGTTTTGATCTTTGGTGCAATGTTGGTCTTATCAATCGTGCTTCCTTTGTAGTAAAGACCAATATCCTGTTCACCATTAGAATTCTTCATTTTCGCCATCTTCCGTTGTTCTATCTCTTGAACTTTGATTTTTTCAATAAACTTGCTCAGCGATAGATTTGCAAATTCACCATTATTCTTTAAAATCATAAGATACGTGCCCCAAACATCTTGTGGCAATGCATCTGCCAACTTTTCAACCCATTCTTCTCTATCTTTCTTGATATCCAATCGCTTCATGTTAACCACCAAATTGCAATATCTTTCTATAACATTTTGGTGTTTTCAGTTTTCAATCCATGAAATAGATCAAATTCTTTCTTCAAAAGTGATTTTTTGTTCTTGATCATGTCTAAACTTCCAACAAACTTCTTTTTTAGTGCTTTCCACATTGAGTGTGCACTTCCGTTGTGATGCAATAAGATCAAGATGTCTTCCTTAATTGCTTGTTGCAATATACTGATCATCATCTTTTCACTTTTGTATCTCTGTTTCTCTTTATCATCTAAATCTTTAATAGCAACAATATCTCCGTATTCATCAATCGGTCTAACATATCGTTCTTCAACACATTCCCACGCCTCTAAGTGATTCTTTTGAACCCAATTTTCAAAACGTTCCTCCCATCCACTATACTCCTAGATGTTCATGAGCTTAGGCGGTTTTTGCATAGTGCCCATTTCATTCTCTAAATTTACGTTCTGAGCCATAGTGATCGGGGTAGCAAATGCGTTGTAAAATTCAGAATACATGTTTCAGTACCGAGAATTCACAATAACAGACTTTTCAAACGATCTGAGGGTTTGGAACGAGCTGGAAGCCTTAAACCACACGACCTGGAAGAATTAATTCAAACGATCTGATAAACAATTCACCTCGAATCACCTGGCGACGATCAAACAAAAACGATTAGTTTAAACAATTATCAAACAACTTGAATCAGACGGGTACTCGAATGAGTGAGTTAACAAAAGTCAACAGTGACAATAATCGGGTGACAACGTTGTCCGGTCGGGTGTGGATGTTGTCCAATCGGGTGACAGTGTTGTCCGTTCAAGTAGCACTATGAGACAAAATCAATATGAGTGAGTTGTCCGATCGGATAGTTTTTTCACTTTGACCTCAACAATGAACTTTGGTTTTCAAAATAAACTCACATGCAACCTGTCATTATGTAGTCGACAACAATAAAAACTTCTCATGCAATTATTAATGGCTGACAACTTTATCAATTCACATGCAAACAACAATCAATGTCGACACTTCAATCAATATTTCATATTCAATCTAGATAACTGAAATAATGTGGTCGACAATTTTAACTCTCAACTCAATTTGATTGGGCCGATTCAATATGCGGGCTGAAATCTATTAAATGCTATACAAATCTGGGCCGATGATTTTATGATATCGCACCATTTCTAATTGGACCGATAATCACATGCAATTATTCAATGAATTCTATTGGACCTCAATATCCATTTTAATCAATAACAGCAATCAATATTGGACCTTCAATATGAATATTTTACTAATTTAAATATGCCCAACTTCCAAGATCAGTGTTTGTATCTATCAAGGTAATCACGTGAATGATATGATGGCCGATATTCAATCAATTTCTATCACTTTATCACATATATTCAATTAATGTGGGTGGCCGAAAATCCTATTTAATATCCTATTACCATTTGATCGATGAATGTCATATTTAATATCACAATTGATTGGACCGATGAACTTTGTAGACAACTGAAATTCACGTGATGTCAGTTCGTGCGGTATGAAATCAATATTCAAACGAACTGAACAACTTTCACGCGACCTGGATCACTTCGCACGAACTGAGATGAAAAACACAAACGACCTGAGCTCAAATCGTACGACCTGGGGTGATATCCAAACGACCTGAACTAATTTCAAGCGATCTGGCCAATTTTCACACGATCTGAATGATTTTTCGAATGATCTGGTTCAATAGTTCATCATTTTGTCAAATTTTATCAAGTTTTAAGTTGAATTTGGTTCTGATTTGTTCAAGGATTGATTAAAACAATTTTTTACGTGTTATATCATGAAATCAGGTCATTTTAACCGTAAAAACTCAGTTAATTTGTTGAAAACGTGTAGAAAGTGAGTAGAAATGAGTGGAAATCAGATGTTGTTGACGAAATCAAGCTGAAATGGTAAGAACTCTTCCTCCTGATCTCTGATACCACTTGTAGGATCGGGAATCGATCTAAACGAGTCGATCAGAAGAGTTCTAGACTAAATCAGAGGCGGAATTCAGTGATTTGATCTTCATTGCAGCTTGATATGCACGTAGAAGTAGATTAAATGTCGTTTGTATTGATTTGACAAAGATACAAGAGCTGGAGACACTTCAGCAGAGCTTCGCTACTGGAATCACAAAGTTACAAATGAAGACCTAAGACCACCTATTTATAGGAATGCCAGTCCCTACGAACTTCCATGCTTTCTGGCCAGTCCCCACGAACTTTCATGCTTTCTGGCAGTTCGTGCTTTCTGGCAGTTCGTGCTTTCTGGTCTATCTATTCTATTACATGACTCGATACAAGACGAAGTCGACAGACATATGCATTAACATTGAAACCACAGTTGTTTGGTCAAACAGTGGTCAGCAAAGGAAGTGAGAACAGAGGTTGTCTTTCAGCAGTGGGTGAATTTTCAACCAATAAGAGATTTAAAACATCAGTGGTTATGAACTGACTTTTAAGGATTTATGAAAAATTTTCATTTTAAGCTATTTTTAAGGATGGATTTTTGATTTTCTAAAAACATTTTAATGCTTTTATTCAAGGAAAAGAAGGTTTTGCCTTCTAGTCCAAGTTAAGCATACCAATTCTTGAGATCAAACTTTCAAAGGTAGATGTGTCTAATGCTTTTGTAAGCACATCTGCCAGTTGATCTTTTGTTGGAACATGATGCAGAGAAATCAAACTTTTTTCATAGCAATCCCTCATAAAGTGATGTCTAATGTCAATGTGCTTGGTGGTTGAATGGGATACTGGATTTTTGATGATATTTTCAGTTGCTTGACTATCCAACATGAGAGGAGTCTTTAGAGCAGTTATACCAAAATCCAGTAGCTAGTTTTGAAGCCATAGCAGTTGGGCTGTACAGCTTGCAGCAGCAATATATTCAGCTTCAGCAGTGGATGTGGAAACAACTGCTTGCTTTTTTGCTTTGCCAAGACACTAAGCAATTGCCTAGGAATTAACACCCTCCTGATGTAGACTTCCTTGTGGTGTTGCATCCAGCAAAATCACTGTCTGAATAACCTGAAAGCTTGACATTCCCATTAGCAGGATACCAGATACCAAGTGTGGGAGCACCTTTTATGTATCTCAATATTCTTTTCATAGCAATGAGATTAGACTTCCTAGGTGCTGATTGGGATCTGGCACAGACACATGTTGCAAACATGATGTCTGGCCTTGATGCAGTTAGGTACAATAAAGACCCAATCATGCTTCTATACAATGTTTGATCAACCAAGTCATCTTTTTCATCAGACATGACAAGCTTTGTGGTTGCTATGGGTGTACTACATGGTTTACAACCATTCATGTCAAATTTTTTTAAAAGATCTTTTACATATTTGCTTTGATGAATGAAAGTACCATTTTGTAATTGTTTAACTTAGAGACCAAGAAAGCATTGGAGTTCACCCATTGTACTCATTTCAAACTCTGCTGTCATGAGTTGTCTAAACTCTTCACACATGGAATTACATGTGCTTCCAAAGATGACGTCATCAACATAAATTTGGACTATCATCAGATCTTTTCCTCTGCATTTTAAAAACAGTGTTTTATCAATTTTACCTCTTGTAAAGCCTATGGAGATAAGAAAAGTGGAAAGTGTTTCATACCAGGCTCTTGGTGCTTGTTTCAAACCATATAAAGCTTTATTGAGATTGTAGACATGACCAGGATAAAATGAATCTTTAAGACCAGGAGGTTGGCAGACATATACCTCTTCCTATATTTTGCGATATAGGAAAGCACACTTGGTATCCATTTGATATACCTTGATGTTGTGGTTGACAGCAAAGGCTAAGAACAATCTAATGGCTTCAAGTCTTGCTACATGAGCAAATGTCTCATAATAGTCTATGCCCTCTTCTTGTCTATAACCTTGAACCACAAGCCTGACTTTGTTCTTGACAATAATGCCCCTTTCATCAGTTTTGTTCTTTATGGCCCACTTTATGCCAATTGGACTAACTTCCTCTGGTAGTGGTATAAGTTCCCATATTTGTTGTCTTTGGAACTGTTGGAGCTCTTCTTGCATGGATTCTACCCAACTATTGACTTTCAGTGCCATTTGGTACTTGACTGGTCGATGGAGTGATAGGAAGCCTGCAAAAAGACAAATGGTTTGGGATTGACTTCTTGTGAGAATCCCTTCATTGATGTTGCCAATAACTTGATCAGGTGGATGAGATTTAAGAAAGATTAGATCCCCTTGTATGGAACAATGGCATTTAAAGGTGAAGCCTGCATATGTGAAGTGGCAGAGTTTTGATCAACAATTGTTGATTCAACAGTGACAGAGTTTTGACAGCTGTTTTAAACATCTGCTACTCTGGTGGTGGTAGTGACTTTGTATTGTGGTATCACAATATCATATCCATAGTCTTTTGAGAAAGATTGTGGGGTACCTGCAGGGTTAGTCTTGACAGACACATCTTCAAATGTAAATTTATCAAGGTTAAACAGTTCAGCAGGGTTTGCTGGGATTTTCAGTGATGAAAGTTCATTGAACTTTACATTCAAAGTCTCTTCCACACACCCAGTCCTTGTGTTAAACACTTTATAGGCCTTGGTAGTGGTTGAGTATCCCAGATGATAATCACATTCCACTTTGGCTGCAAATTTTGAAATTGAATCTTATAAGTTTAGGATAAAACATAGGCAACCAAAGATTTTAAAATAGGAGATCAGTGGTTTGATTTTGAACAGAGTTTCATAGGCAGTCTTTTGATGCCTTGGGTTGATTAAAACTCTGGTATGCACATAACAAGCAGTGTTTACAGCCTCTGCCCATAAAGTTAAGGGTAAACCTGAGTCTGCAAGCATTGTTCTGGCAGCTTCAATCAAAGTTCTATTTTTCCTTTCAACCACCCCCATTCTGTCTGGTGTTCTTGGGATGCTGTACTGCATTACAATCCCTTTTGCCATACATAACTCATCTAGCTCCTTGTTTTTAAACTCTGTTCCATTGTCACTTCTAAAGATTTTCACGGGCAAGTCAAATTGCTTTTCAACATGTTTAACAAAGTCTTGCAAGATACCTGCAGTCTCATCCTTAGAGTGTAAAAAGTAAGTCCATGTAAACCTAGAAAAATCATCTACAATGACCAAACGGTATCTTTTCTTTTTCAAACTCATGATTTATACTGGGCCAAACAAATCCATGTGCAGCATTTGCAAACAATTGGTTGTTTTGGACTCTTCAATGGACTTGTAAGAGCTTTTATGTTGTTTACCTTTTAGACATGAAACACAATGCTCAGAACAAGTAAAAAGTTTTTGTGGGAGACCTCTTATAAGGCCTTGTTTTGAGAGTGTGGTGATAGTCTTAAGATTCGTGTGCCCAAGTTTCCTGTGCCATAACTCTGTTTCTTTGTTAGAGGCGGCCGAGAACAGACAAGCATCAGCCATTGGGTTATCTTTTGACATATCAACCACATACACATTGCCACTCCTTTGAGCAACAAGTTGTGTTTTACCCCGGCTATGATTTCTTCAATCTTTTTCACCATTTCTGGCCCAACAATCTTACAGCTATCCTTAGTGAAGAATGACCCATAGCCCTTGTGATGTGCTAAAAGTGGCCTAATTAAATTAACTAAAATTAAACCCTAAACTAGACTCTCTAAGTTTTAAATTTATAACTAAGACTCTCTAAACCTAGACCACACAACCGGCAAGTGTACCGGTCAATGTAGTATAGCCTAAGTAAGTCCGAGTGTCGAACCCAAGAGCTTCTACTGACTACGTTTACTAGACTCTGACTAGATTGACTCTAACCTAACTGTACTTAACTGTTTTGTTGTTGTTGTTTTTTTTTGGGGGGGGGGGGTGGTTTCTAAATATCCTAAAATTGCGATTAAATTAAATTAACTAAAGAAGACAAACTTGGGTTTACTCAGATGATGGGAACAACTACGTAGACTAGAATCCCGGTTTGCTTTTAGTAATGATTTTTATTAAGATATTAATTATTATGGAACCGGGATCTTAAAATCCTAAACCTTTTGAGATACCGAACAAGACCCTCGACCCTTCTCAAGAGACACTTATGGCACCCTAAAGGCTGTTACGAACACCGGTTGATTAGACTCCCTCACATGACATCTAAGGGGTTTACGAAAGTACCCTAACAAGATTTACTCCCTCACAGGACCTAAACCTAAGGTAAACTTGGTTTCTTGATTAGACTTGTTAGACAACAGTCAAAAGGGTTACTCCTTACGAAGCTCCTACCTTGCGATTTATTGACTTAGACCTAACAATAATCTCGCACCTCACAACTATTGAGAATTAGTAGAACACTTAATTTATTTTATTACCGAATATTACTTCTAAGGTTTGATGGCCACTTAACCCTAAAGATTAAAGATTTATTACGTGATATAGACACTCACCAAAATCTAAAATCTAGCACGACTTTATTATGAGATAAAGACCGTCACCAAGAATCATGCTAAGCAATAAACAATTTTCAAACAACTTTAAGCATGCATATACATCTAATCAATAATCAAGTCGACTACAATTCATAAACATTCCATAAATATTAATTATCCATTATAAAAAATCAAAAATTTAGCAAACCATTCATCCAATCTAGGTAGTTAAAGAAATCTAGCCAAGAACCATAATCAATAACCAAAATAATAAACAAGTCTCAAATAACAAAGAAGCCATAGTATCAAGTTTGAGAAAAAAAAAAGTAAAATAAACCGAACAGTAACTCGTTGCCTAATCGACCCAAATGTTAAATCCCAATCTTGAAGCTCGATCCAATCAACTTCTTTTTTCTCTTGATCGCCTGCTGTTTCGTCCCACTGATGTTGATCGTCTGATGTTCAGTCGTGATGTTGCCTTTCTCCCCATGTTTTTTCTAATTCGTCCCTTTGGTTTTATTGGGCTAATGAGGTATAAATATGGCTCAAAATAAGAATCCCTGTCAAATGCGAAGTCTGCCGCGCTTTAATACCCTTCGCGATACGCGAAGGGTAGGATCCTTTGTTCTTCGCGTGACACCAGCCAAAAAGTCCATCCCAACAAATAAATAAATGCCGTCTTTTGTATGATTGAGACTTTTGGCATGCACTTATTGTTCAGAATCTTTTTTCTTCTAAATTGCCGCCTCCAACTTAAACAATTATCAAGATTCCCTTTTTTTAGTCTGATGATGTTGACGATATATATCATCAGCCATTTTTTTCAATAATTATAATATATCAATATTTCTTTTTCTTATAATAATAATAATAATAATAATAATAATAATATCAATAGAGATAGCGGGCTCGGCCAATTCAAGAAAAATAACGACAATTTTACTTTGGTCACTAACGGTTTACTCTACTCAACTGGCTGGTTATTTAATTATTACTTATTTTCACTCCATTTGCACCAGGACCTTCCAAAAAACCAAACAATATAATATAACACTAAAACTAAATAAAAACAAATAAAACCTATATATAAATTATACACTTTACACGGGACAAATATGTGTATTTTACCACACATCAGATATTCCCACACTTAACCTTTTTTCGTCCTCGAAAAAGACTTTTGCTAATGGAATCAGAATAAAAAATATACTTGGGTTCAAAGATCTAGATTATTTATTAAAATTAAAATTTGTGTTAACTGCGATTGCAAGTATACTTGTCCTCTTAAACCCAAACCCGGTTCCAAGCCCTCATCATGCAATTTATGTTCAAGTTTTGTCAATCTACCTAGGGTCTCACAATAAAAATCTCAGTTTCACCTAATCCCGCCTCAAGCTTATAGAACAAAAGGAACAGTCACTGGACTATTTCCTAACCGTTTTATACCAAAATTAAAAAAAAATTGACATCAAATTTTTCATCTTTTTTCCTCTTTTTTTTTTCTTTTCTTGAGCTTTAGACTATGCATACTTATCCCAGAGGCTGTCTCAACCAGAGTCACCATCCCCGAGAGCGACAACGTAGGCATCAGTATTTTTTCATTTTTCTTTTTAACAATCCCAGAGGCAATCTAAGTCAGAGTCACCATCCCCAACGAAGATTACATAGGCCTTGTCATTTATTCGGTCTAGCTCATTTATTGCATTTTTTTCTTTGATAAAAAATTCTAATAATTTTAGCTTATAACGGCATTCCTTATACTATTTTTTGCGGTTTCGGTTTCCCCACTTTTCCTAGATGAATACCCACTAGCAAACTAACAATTAGGTATATTAAGATCAAAGGAACCTAAAACCGAGCCAAGCCTACTCACACATCCCAAATTAGACACAAGCTTAACTTTTTATTCTCATATTATTATTATTTGAAACCCGAACAAAACTGATTTTCTATCATTTTCCATTTTTATTATGCAAACATCTAAAACAAGAGACATTTATTGATTTTTCAGTTTTTTTTTTTGGATTTTTAATTTTTTTTTTGTATTTTTTCAGATTTTTCAAATTTTTATGACTCAACGACTCGCTAACTAGACACTAAACGATAGTTTCCCATCCCCACACTTAAACTCCACATTGCCCTCAATGTAGGATGGAAACCGACTCAAAAGACTAAAATAAATTAGAAATAAAAGACTAAGTGCAAATTGAAAAAGACTTAGTTGGTAATATAACCGCATATGCTTCAAACTCTAGTCCAATCCAGCTCGATCGTATAGCATTTCGATCGCGATCGACTATGACTCTGACTAGTACACTTGGTAAATGCCTAATATTTGAAAAACAGCTCCAAAATCACCCGAATGGAGATTGAGTATAGGTGGTACATATTCAAACCTGCACAAACAAAAACCAAAGCAGTACCGACTCGACATAAAAGACCGACTCAAAACTACTAAATTAGACTCATGGTACAAAATAAAAGACTCAAAATCTACAAACTTCTACAAACTACCGAAAATCCACCGAATAAATAAATTTAACAAACTCTACAAAACCTCGCCACACTTGAATTTAATCAGGAGGTTTTTCTTTGATCTGAACCCAATCTAACCCGTTTAATTCCACCCGATCCTCGAAAATAGTAAAAAAATTACTGGTGGAATAATAAAATATTTTTAAAATTTGAAGCGTTTTAGACCACCAAAACTTAAACTTACCTGGCATTAACCGGATGCGTGGCATGTAATGAGAAGACTGATTGTGCTTTAAAGGCTCCTTCTTCCTCTTATGGCCACCCTCGATCCTTGTCTGGTTTTGATCCTTTATTTTTCTTTTCCTTGCCTTCTCTCGTGGTTTTGTTTTTTAGTTTCGTTCATTATACTAACCACGAGCCGGCTATTGTGTTCTTCCTCTTCCACCACTTTTTCTACTTTTGGTGACTTTTTAATCTCCATAGTCGGCGTCACTTCCAGTAATGCTTCTAATTCGGTCAAATCGCCAACTGGGTCAAATAGTTCTTCATCTACTAGAGTTGGTAGATTAACCAACTCATCACCAAACTCCTTCTCCATGAGAGGATATGATCATCCCCCACTTCTGATGCATCAGACATGTCCCATATTGGGTCAGCGTGATAATGATCATCCTCAGAAATATATGGATTGTTGGGTGGTTGCTCATCTTCTTCCTCTAGGCCTTCTCCCTTCGATCTCTTATATGCAACCAGTTGCGCATCTATCTCTTCATTACTACACAAAAAATCAATTATGAATTTACCCGAATTCTCTTCTCGTTCTTCCTGCTGAACTGGAGGTGGGACTAAGATGTCCATTGTAGTCTCCGACTGAGACTGTGATTCCTGCAAAACATCATCCTCACAAGACAAGTGTAAAGAATCATACGAATCATTAACATCATGCATAGAATCAACAGACACATAAGTATCATTTTCATAAACGTTTGCATATAGTGTGGAATTGGTATCGCTACCATCCCTGGCTCTATAACGTTTAAAAGCAACTCACCTGAGGCAGTTTGATATCCAAGATAATTACCTGCACTATCGTACATATAACGACCTTGAGTCTTTGCAATCTTTGCCTCCAGACGATCTAACGACTCAACCACATACCAAAGATGCCTAACTCTCTTTTCCTCGTCAAATTTCAACCAAGCATCTATTTCCTGCTGTGTACCATTTTGCTGAATTTGCCAATACGGATTAGCATAATAATGCGCAGAGGACCCCACATATTGTGGACATTTAACAGTAAAATGGAGTCCTCCACAAATCTCACACATAACTAAGACTCAAAAGAAATAGAAGACACGGAAAATTAGACTCCTACGACTCAATATACAGAACATAAACAGACTCACAGGACTCACCACGAAAACACAAAACAAAAGACAAGTAGCACAAATTTTGTTAATTAAGTCCAATCGAAGCTAATGAACACAATCATCAAGAGTCCCCGGCAACGGCGCCAAAAACTTGATGTGCTAAAAGTGGCCTAACTAAATTAACTAAAATCAAACCCTAAACTAGACTCTCTAAGTTTTAAATTTATAACTAAGACTCTCTAAACCTAGATCACAACCGGCAAATGTACCGATCAATGTAGTATAGCCTAAGTAAGTCCGAGTGTCGAACCCACGAGACTCTACTGACTACGTTTACTAGACTCTGACTAGACTGACTCTAACCTAACTGTACCTTAACTGTATTGTTGTTTCTTTTTTTTTGGGGGGGGGGGGGTTCTATATTACTTGTCATAGGACTAGTTAGGTGGTTCGAACGCGTTTTACACGAACGACGCGTTAAAGTAGCGTAAGCTACCTAAACGGGTCGTAACGGGTCATAAGCACTTAGGATAGGTTTCCTTTTAGAATATAGGCTTTGTTAAACCATACTACATGAGTTTCTATACTCATTTGGTTTACAAAACCTCATTCTATCCGATCTCCCGATTTAGGTCCGGTTATTTACATAGTTACCTATATTAGGTGCCGTTTGATTCCGTGATCCCTCTAGCTTTGCTTGGTTGTTGTTCAAGACTTCTAAGCACCCTCAAGTGAGTACATAGACCCCTCTTTTACTGTTTTCAAAACATTTTGGGGTGAAACACATGTGCCTACTTATTACTTTGGTGTTTTCCTGTTTTTCATATCATATACTTGCTATGTTCATTAGTACACTATTAGTACATGATTTCATTATGTTTTTTCTACGTATGTCCATTTAGTGCATACTTAGTACATTGTTTTACATTGCATTTCTGTTGCATATGTTCTCGTAGCATATGGACACATTGTTTTACATTTCTACCTTGTATGTTCACTTAGCATACTAGGTACTTTGTTTTCATAAAAAATGCTTACATTTGGTATAACATTTGGTTTGTTTAACGAAACTAATACATTCATTAACACCGATCATGCCGCTCGGTAGTAGGTAGTGGTACAATAGGACTTGACAACTCCCATTCCTGAAATCCTAGGTTTGTTTGGACGTAAGGAATGACAGAATCCGAAAACATTTTTGATAACCTTTACTCTAAGGTTATCCTACAGTCTCAAGGCTTGAATGTAGACATTTAACATTACCGCATAGATGTTTGTATCAGTAAAGCATGCATTATTTTACAAAACATAACTTTTGATTATAAATTATCAAATGCATTGTTTTGTACATTTCCTTCTTATATGGTTGAGTAAATGCTTTTAATCAATAAATGCTTTTATTCACTATACATTACATTTGGTTGTACATGAACATTTTTACATTGGTGGTTTGTTTTGGTAAGTGATTTAAATAACGAGGCGTGTGTAATAAGATAAAAGCATGGTGGATACGCCGCTGGTACTTCCTATATATAAGTGCTTTTATAGTATTACATATCGTAGCGTTATTTAAACCATTTCAAGTTAGACATAATACATTTTTACACTCATATCATATCTTCATGAAACATTGTTTTACAAACAACATATTTTATACAAACTCATTTTACTTGGTTATTCATTTCATTATGCATTGTTCTTTTATATTATCTGATTTCTTATCACTTTTCTATGATTATAAAAGAAAACATTTTACAAGGATCATGACTTACTTTTGTTAAACATCTTTTTCTAAACTTATAAGTCATGAATCCTAAATCAATAAAACCTATGTATCTCACATGCATTTTTATGCTGACGTACCTATTTTCACATGTGTTTCAGGAAATGATGCATAGGATTGATCAAGATACACTTAGGCAGACTCGGGCCTTAGTGACAATAAAAGATGCAAGACTAGTTAATTAGGTTATGCTTCTTTGTTGTTAAGACACTGTAACTCTTTTAATCAATAAAACAAAATTTCAAATTTCTATGTGTTATGAAACAATGATTATGTTACAACACTCCCCGACGTTTCTGCCATGATTTGTTTTTTTACGTGGTCGGGGTGTGACAGAAAAGTTGGTATCAGAGCTCATGGTTATAGGGAATTAGGTTATTAGTAATGCTTTGACCTAGTCTATAACCTTCCTAGGACCCTAACGCGAGTTTACTTGCGTTTAGTCATAAAACAATACCGTCACCTATCCTTAGGCGACAACCACAATCAGAACATAAATTTCAAATCCACTTTGAAAACCAATCATCTGTTCTAGGATGATTTATTATAAGGTTTTGAACCCTCTAACTTTAAAAATCTCGTCAAAGTTTAGGTCTTATAGTGTGAACACGTGCAATCTAGAAGAGTGGATGCCTGTACTCTGAGTTTTCTGTCTAAAGCTAGAGTGTTCGTACAAATCCACATAATCGGACCAGTCACTCTTACATGGGTACTCTTGGGGTGAGTGTCCACTTATAGGCTAAAGCATGTCTTCGCGATACATTATTATGACCCGCTTACTTTGATTAGTCACCGTCTCATTTGTTTGCCTTAGGTAACAAACAAATGATCACAATTTTTATGCGTTGTCATTCCGTTTTGATTTTTCCAATGGCATTTCACTTGTTTCCTCCTACGTCTTTCATTTCTTCTAGAATGTCTCTTCATTGCAACGGCACTAAAATGTCCGAGCAAACTGCCAAATTTTCCCAATGAATAGGCGAAGTAATCATGAAGTCTGTGGATTTAGGATTCGCCATGTCTCGTCTCAATAATGAAGCCACCCAAGAAGCATCAAAAGAAGCAGAAGCCAAGCCTTCGAAAAGGTCAAGGAAGCGTACAGCCTCAAGAATCCTCCAGTCGTTGCACCAAATCAGGCAGGGCCTAGCCAAGTGGCAGCACCGCCAGCTAAGAAGTCGTACTTGGGAAATGCTCCTTGGTGCAATCGATGCAACCGTCATCATCCAAATCAGCTACCCTGCTTCAAATGTTCCCATTGTGGACAATGGGGACATTTGGTTGACATATGCCGGTTGCTATTCAAGACAAAGCTGTTGCAAACTTTTCTGCTGCTAAACCTCCTGCCAGGAAACCTTATGCCGGTACTGCATTGATGTGCAACTAGTGTAATGCACCTCACCGAGCTTACCTGCAGTGTCGTCTGTGTGCAACATGTGGACGACTCGGTCACCTGGCAAATTCTTGTCAATTCAACCCAATCCAAGGTGATCCAAACCAACCCCAAGTCAACCCTGCTCAAGCTCGTTTACAGTCTGGTACTTGGTACAACTATGGCGAGATGGGTCATTTCGTGAACAGATGCCCAAAGATTGTCAATGCAAATCCAACCCACGTATGAGCATTTCGCTGATTAGAAGAAGCTTCTACTTTGAATAATTTGTATCTGTTGCTTTTGTTCCTTTGCTTTTGTTGAACTCGGAAACAACGTGTTTAGTTTATAAATAAATCATTGTTTGCAAATTCTGATATACAACTGTAGTTACATATGTGTATGGCATTCCCTATGATACCTACATCAAGGAACTATGTTCTTTACAAACTACTCTTGTGATTCTCTCATCCTTGTGTTTGCTCAAGATTTCCTTGAAAATTCTAAAGTACTCGTTTCATTCTAAGAAACGAAGTACAAGAAATAAAGTAACATTATGAGTAATCCTGCTTTTTGCACATCTGTGCCTTTAAATCCTTGGTTTGATAACTAAGGGTATTCCTCAATCTCATACCCATTACATTCTGATTTTCATAACAACGTGCATAGCATAAGTTTTCAAAACAACCTTTATGATTTCAAAACATTCCATATAGTTTGAAAACATTTTTAACATAGTATATTTACTTAATATATCAAGTGCATGATTTCAGAAGCATCATTCATGTTTTTAAAAACCTTATACATAATTTCAAAATTTATCTCGCATGATTTTAAAGCATTTTATAAATATACTTATCTAATACACCTACTTCATGATTTCAAAAGTATTATGTAAGGTTTCAAAAACATTAAACACATTTCAAAAAGAACCCCATGCATAGTTTTCAAAAACATTTTCCCCATACACTGACTTAACCTTCAAACTCTGCTTCGTATGTCGCCTTGGCATATCTAGCGCCTCAACTTCATGAGCATTTTTACCTCATGTTTCGACTTAAGCACGTCTAGTGCAAGGTTTTGAAATGCCTCCCGCTTTTCAAATCACAAAATCCATATGGGATCTTCTTACCTTCACAATTAGATCCTTGTGGATGATTATCGTTCAAATTAGAGTCCTTCATTGGATTCCTTGTATGCCTTAATTCGAACGTTTCGATTCCTTATAATCAAAATCAAATTTTCTTTTTTTAAGATCTTCCTATCTTTATAGTTAGATTCTTGGAAATATTTAAAGTGCCAATCAAAATCCACGGATTGGATACCTGGTGTGCTTTAAATACATGTGCACAATTAACAAAACAAATTAACAAAATGATAACAAATTAAAGATCAAGATAATCAATTTTGTGATTATGTGATCATGTATTATATATTTTTCTTTTGTGTTTTTGTTTTCATTATCCAAATCCTCGTAGAATCTTCCATATCTTCATGTGAGAGATTCGCAGTAGGATATCCAAAGGTACTACCCTAAATCCTTAATGGGCTTCTACGTAACAGTTAAGACCCTTGGATTATATAGTACCATTCCAAAATTCAAAGAGACCCCTTGAGTGGTCTAAGTCAAAAGATTGATTCAGAATCTGGTTAAGAATGGCATGTGATGATATAGCTGAAAAGACTCCTTGGTAGTCTATTTAAATCATTTATTGATTTAATTAAAAGGACCATATGGTGGTCTAGTCACGCTCATCACAAGTCTGTTCATTAGGTTTTTCCCTACACGTTATAAAAGGCACTGTGCGGACTATGCAAGGAATTACATAATTATGGGCGCGTACATAATTATGAAATTTAGTGCGCGGAAACCACAGTGAGATTTACCATGTGTAAGAACCTATAGTGGCAACAATAACGAAATGTGAACAATGTAAGGAAGGTACGGTGGACGCACCAATAACGCTTTATATACTTGTATATAAGTGTCCCTCTTACATTGCAAGCATGATGTTATTAAAGTTACTAGAAGTTCAGGACTCTAACCAGTGTTTTTTATCTTTTCAACTTCATGTTTCAAGCTCTCACAAGTTTCCTCTAAATAAATTTCGGGACGAAATTTCCTGAAGTAGGGGAGACTGTGACACCTGTGCCTCCACTGCCATCAAACAAATACCAAATCAATGAAATATTGTATTTCATACTTGGGATTTGTATAAATATGTGTATCATTTGCACAAATCAATTCTTGTTCGATTTCGAGCTCTAAATCGCTTTTTGGAAAGTTATACGCGCACTGAAGCGTAAACGTAATCAGTTTAACGCGAAAAACACTCCGGAACAGTGACATAGGCTTAACATAATTTAAATAGGTCACACCCTGGCTTTGCGGAAGCGTGGTCAATTTTGGTGTGACTTCTTAATACCATAGCTTAACCATAACAAAGCTATATGAAATAAAATCATGCAAGATCATCCGTTTGATTAAGTTTTAAAACCAGAGTAACATACCATTGTCTTAAAGACTTACAACACCGTAACATAAAACATTTGTCTTGAACAACATAAACAGTAACATGAAATAAACGCAGTTTAAGATTTGTGACTTGTCCAGGAAAGAGTCACATTTCCTAAACTGGGATGACCTTGGAACCCAATATGCAGCGGGAAAACACGTCATACCGTGCCAGATCCTGTTAATTTCCTGAAATACATGTGAGTTGAAAAATCAACAATAATGTTGAGCGAGTTCATGTGTAAGTGAGTATGTAAAACACTTGTAAGTATAAAAGTTCCCTGGTATGTAGCAGTGTAAGGAAAAAGAGATCACCAATGGTTTGCAAGGCCATTAGTATGTGTGAAGTGCAAGTAGGGAGACTCAACCTAGCAGATTTTGCGTCGGGTACAAAGTCACTCAAGGTCCGTTCTGCTGGGCCTCTTTGAGGTCCGTTCTGTTGGGCCTAGAGTTGGGCTCGCTACACCCAGATAGATCTACCGCTTACGTCCCTCGGTGTTTCTGCCTACCCACTCACATGATCTAAGTAGTAAACCTCCTTACGCTAACCATACCGTGTATAAAGTACTTGTAAACAAAGTAACATGTATTTCACCCCCGCAGTTAAGAAAACTGAAAACAGTTAGAGAAAAGGGGGACATGAACTCACAGTCGGTGCGTCTCTACCAAGTACTCCAAATCAGAAAGCTGTGCGACGACCTACAAGTGCTAATTCTATTAGACGGACGGCCGTGCCTTTAGCTTTATAGTTAAATCTTTGGGAAATAGTTAGACAACTATTTCGTTTTTACGTTCTGTATATACTTGGTAGTTAGTCTCCTTCCCAAGGATGGGGGATTCAATACATGTGCGTTCAAATTATATCATTAAGTCTCACTTAATATATATATATATTTCCAATTCCAAAATATAAGTATTTTTCTCAAAAATATTATATTTTCATTTCACATCATTGTTCTCCAAATAACACGTTAAAATACGCGTTCATAAATATTTCCGTAAGTGCGTAAGTTACGTTTTAACCATTGAGTGGTAATATGCTTACCGGTGTAACTTATATATTTATGGTGAAAGCGTTCGTATTATTTTGGATCCGTTAACGTTCGTAAATATTATTTTTACTCTAAAAATAATATCTATGTGTTTTCACAAAATAATCATAAACAGTGTGTGAAAATATATATATTTATCACGTTAAATTTTGTGAAAATCCCACCTCCGAATATTTAGTAAATAAAGTCATGGCGAAATTTATATTTCGAAAACATGTCAAAAATAATTCTAACACTTGTGGTGTAAATAGTCCTAAGTGTTAGGTTTTAGAAAAATTTCGCCAGAGTTTCCTCTGTAACTGGAGGTGGCCACGCTTTCAAGCGTATCATTTTCTTTAACAAATCAACTCAACAATTTTCTTTATTTGATCAGAACAACTTTTATCGCAACAACAAATCAACATATGTGTAAATTGCCAAAAATTACATGAACTTGCAGTTTTCCCAAAACTGTGGTATAAATCCCCTTAAATTTAGTAGATCTTCATATAATATAATTTGATCTTGTAAAAACCTCGTTTTTAGAGAAAATCCATCTTTACAACCTCCCGTCATCTTTTACAAAAATAGTTCTTTTGTCGGATCTTTTCATTTCACAAGTGTTTACACACTTGTGGTTTATAAAAAATCATGCTTGTTAGTGTAAGATCCATCTTTTAAAATACATGATTTCTTTGATACGTGGTTCTTTGAAAATACCACTTGCAGATGCGTAGATCTGCTAGTTTTAAACACTATTGTACAAGTTAAAACACTTTTACACAAGTAAAACATTTTTACACAAGTTCATGTTTCATGTGTGGTAGAGTTTCACCTTTTAACCCTTGTTACTTCTAAAATAGCTTTGTGTCATGATTCAAGAACATGACTATACCGGGTTAAACGATGATTCGAGCTACCAAAACATAGATCGGGTCTAGATAATCACCACTTTCAATTACTACAACATTTACACAACTTATGTGCTATTAACCACCATTTTTAGTGTTTTTAGTAAACTTTAAAGCATCAACTTGCATGTTAACGAGTTTTAGCCGATACAAATCCTTTTAACCACTTTAGATTAGTTCAAGAAGGTGTTTTAGACATTATACCTCTAGCTCGAGGCTAGGGAAGAATCTACGCGCAAATGAGGTGGATAAAAGCTAAAGAAAGAGGTCCTTCGCGTTCCGCTTGCTCCAAGCTTCCTAATACGAGACCCTTAACACTTGTATGGACTTAGAATTGCTTGAACAAGAACCGAAAAATTGATGGATGGATAGGGGATGTTCGGCCGAAAGCTTGAAAGGAGGGAGAGAGTGGTGTGTTTGTTGATTATGTGGTGGAATGTTATGTTGTGTTTAAGCTTGATCTTATAGACAAATTAGTGTGCAATTAACCAATGGATAATATGTATCCTAGATATTAAACATCTTTGATTAAAATAATCAAAATCGTACCATGGGGGGTCACAAAGTGACCGAGTTCGGTCAAGGGGGGGGGGGGGTAGTTTGGTTCGATTTCAACTAGATGGTTAGGGTAACTAAGTTAAGTTTAGAGATTAACTTGGTTAGTTGTGTGTCACGCGTTATAATGGGTGTTAGGGTGTTCAGGGACCCTAACTGGCTCATAAAAAGATAAATAATGAAAATAACAATATTTTCATGTTCCGGGTATAGTCCGGTTGTTCGGTTGGATAGTAATCCGTTAAAGTGTTAACAAAGCTTTAAAGTGTCGTTATTACTCTCTTTAGTGACACAGCTTATTTCCGACACTTTGGAAAGTGTCTAGTAATATTTTTCTCATGTTTTGGCACTTTACTAGTTAGCTAAAAGCTGAATTATTGTGTAAAGTGCTGAGTTTTGTACTTAGAGTACGTTTTAGGCACATCCAGTCATTGTAACTTATTCCTAGAGACGCAGTTCTATAACCCTTGTATCCCTACACTTACCACTAGTGTAGCAAAATATTTCAGGCTCTTACAGGCCTTAGAGGCAGTGTTTGCCTGATGCTGGCTTTATCAGCATGTTCAATAGGTTATCCGTTATAGTGCTACTGTGCTTCTTGTGCATCATGGTTGTCACTAGGGTTCAACATGTAAATAATGTAGTGACGATAAGTAAAGTATGATGCAAGTAAGTACATGTATCAGATATCAAGTAGCAGTTCATCAGCTAGTTCAAACAAGCACAGTAATTAAGCAGTAATTAATCATTAGTTAAGTCGTACGGATACCTGGTTTAGTGCGGGTTGTCACATTCTCCCCCCGTTAAATAAATTTCGTCCCGAAATTTAAGTTCTGCTTGAAGATGCAGGGTTCTTAGGAAAAAGGTGGGGATATTTCTCTTTCATCCGGTCCTCACGTTCCCAGGTGAACTCAGGACCATGTCTGGCATTCCAACGAACTTTGACGAGTTTGACACTGCTCCGGCGGGTCTTGTTAACTTTCCAATCCGTGACCTCAACAGGTTCTTCAACGAAGTGGAGCGTGTCGTCAACGTGAATCTCGTCGGTGGGAATAGCAACGGTAACTTGAGTTGGACTTTTCTTTAGGTTGGATACATGAAATGTATCGTGAACACCATTCAGTTCAGCAGGTAGGTCCAACTTGTATGCTACTAGTCCTATTCTTTCCAGAATTCTGAAAGGACCAATGTAGCGCGGATTTAACTTCCCACGCTTTCCAAAGCGTGCCACCCCCTTCCAGGGTGAAACCTTCAATAAAACCATTTCTCCAACTTGGAAATCCACATGTTTCCGGTTTGGATCCGCATAGGCCTTCTGTCTGTGGCGAGCTGCTTCGATGCGTTTAAGAATCTGCGCGATCTTGTCTGTCGTCTCTTGGACGATTTCGGGACCAGCAAGCTGCCTATCACCTGCGTCAGCCCAACATAAGGGTGATCGGCACTTGCGTCCGTAAAGGTCTTCGAATGGCGCGACACCAATACTGGTGTGGTAGCTGTTGTTGTACGAAAATTCGACCAAAGGCAAATGTTTATCCCAGCTACCGCCCAAATCCATAACACACGCTCTCAGCATGTCTTCCAAAGTCTGTATCGTTCGCTCGCTCTGGCCGTCAGTTTGCGGATGAAACGCAGTGCTCAGATTCAATTGTGAGCCAAAGGCTTCTTGGAAGGATTGCCATATCCTTGACACAAACCTTCCGTCTCTATCAGAGATGATCGAGAGAGGTACTCCATGGCGCGCGACGATCTCTCTCATGTATATTTCGGCCAATTTGCTCGTATTATCCTTCTCTCTGATAGGTAAGAAGTGTGCTGACTTCGTTAATCGATCCACTATCACCCAGATAGTGTCATGGCCTCTTGGCGTTCTTGGCAATTTCGTAATAAAATCCATGGAGATTTGTTCCCATTTCCATTTGGGAATCTCAGGTTGTTGCAGAAGTCCTGAAGGCTTCTGGTATTCCGCTTTAACCTTAGCGCATGTTAAACATTTGCTCACATAAACAGCAACATCGCCTTTCATCCTAGGCCACCAATAATAATCTTTGAGGTCCTGGTACATCTTATCCGCTCCTGGATGGATAGAGTACCGCGACTTGTGAGCTTCATCAAAAATAACCTCCCTTAAATCACCAAACAGAGGAACCCAAATCCTTTTCTCAAAACATAACGTTCCTTCCTCGTTTGGTACCAAAAGCTTCTCCATCCCACGGAGATATTCTTCTTCAAGGTTTCCTTCCTTCAGAGCTTCTTTCTGCGCGGCACGAATGCGCAAGGAAAGATCGGTTCGTATAATCATTTCTAAAGCTCTAACCCTTATGGGCTTGATTCTCTCTTTTCGACTTAGGGCATCGGCGACCACATTCGCCTTCCCTGGATGATACTTAATCTCGCAGTCGTAATTGTTCAACAATTCAACCCATCGTCTTTGCCTCATATTCAACTCCTTCTGGTTGAATATATGCTGTAGGCTTTTATGATCTGTAAAAATTGTACACTTCGTACCATAAAGGTAGTGTCTCCAGATCTTTAAAGCAAAAACCACTGCGCCGAGCTCCACATCGTGTGTGGTATAGTTCTTTTCATGCACTTTCAACTGACGTGATGCGTAAGCAATAACCTTTTGGCGTTGCATCAGCACACAACCCAATCCTTGACGCGATGCGTCGCAGTATACCGCAAAATCATCAGTACCTTCTGGTAGAGCTAAGATTGGCGCATTGCAGAGCTTATCCTTCAGTATCTGGAATGCTTGCTCCTGTTTGATTTCCCAATCAAACTTCTTATCTTTCTGCGTGAGGAGCGTCAATGGTTGAGCGATTTTTGAAAAATCCTCAATGAACCTTCGATAATAGCCAGCCAAACCCAAGAATTGCCGAATCTCGGTTGGCATCTTTGGGGTTTCCCAATCCTTAATCGCTTCGATCTTTGTTGGATCCACGTGGATTCCATCTCCATTTACCACGTGCCCAAGGAATTGCACCTCTCGTAGCCAAAACTCGCACTTAGAGAATTTGGCATACAGCTGTTCCTTCTTCAGCAGCTCTAGAATGGCTCTAAGATGCTGCTCGTGTTCAGCCATCGACTTTGAATAAATTAAAATGTCATCGATGAATACAATCACGAACTTATCCAAGTACGGCTTACAAACTCTATTCATCAAGTCCATAAAGACTGCAGGTGCGTTTGTCAAACCGAATGGCATAACGAGGAACTCGTAGTGCCCATAACGAGTTCTGAAGGCTGTCTTGGGATACTTTCCTCTTGTATCCATAACTGATGGTATCCAGATCGAAGATCGATCTTTGAATAAAAGCTTGAACCTTGCAGTTGGTCGAACAGATCATCGATTCTTGGCAGAGGATATCTATTCTTGATCGTCAGCTTGTTTAACTCCCGGTAGTCAATGCACATTCGAAAACTACCGTCCTTCTTCTTGACAAACAGGACCGGAGCTCCCCAAGGCGAGAAGCTTGGTCGGATAAAACCCTTGTCTAACAACTCTTGAAGTTGTGTTGACAGTTCCTGCATCTCAGACGGAGCAAGTCTGTATGGTGCCTTAGCCACAGGCGCGGCGCCTGGAACTAAGTCGATGTGGAACTCTACTTGCCTCTGAGGTGGCAGTCCCGACAAGTCTTCTGGGAAGACTTCTGGATACTCCCTTACGACAGGGATGTCTTCGATTCTTGGCTCAGCAGCCTTCTTATCCACAATGTGTGCCAGAAAAGCAACACATCCTTTCTGCAAACACTTCCTTGCTTTCAAGCAGCTGATAATCCTCAACGGCGTCTCACGCTTCTCTCCATGGACAACAATGGTCTCACCATCATCGGTTGGGATACGAACAACCTTTTCGTGACAAACTATCTCAGCTTTGTTGCCTGATAACCAATCCATTCCTACTACCACGTCGAAGCTTCCCAACTAGACTGGTAGTAGATCTAAAGCAAACTCACGCTCTCCTAATTCGATAACACAACCTCTGATAACTTCATTGGCTTCTACTAACTTCCCATTGGCCAATTCGATTGAGTACGGAATATCTAACTTATTAGCGGCTAAACCAAGCATATTCTTAAATTCTAACGACACGAAGCTATAATCGGCACCAGTATCAAATAAAACGGATGCATAGCGTTGATTCACAGGGAACGTACCAGTAACGACATTGGGATCCTGGCGCGCTTCCCTTGCTTCAAGTTGGAACACTCTTCCACGGGCTTGGTTTAACTCTGGGCAGTTCTTCTTAAAATGCCCGATATCACCGCAGTGAAAGCACCCAAGTCTTTGCCCATTTCCACCAGCTTGATCATTCCTCTGATTACGATTCACGGCGCCCGCTTGGTTAGCATTGTTGCCTCGATTCTCGTTACCTCCATAGTTTCCTTGTGGGCGATTTCCATTCCCACCCCGGTTGTAATTTCTGTTTCTGAATCCTCCCTGGCCTCCCTGACCAGCAGTGGCCCAACAAGTGTCCTTCGAGTGGCCACGTTTCCCACATGCTTCGCATACTTTTGGCCCGCAATGACCAGAATGGTGGCGCTGGCAGGTGTTGCATTTGGGCTGGGTGCCCATATACCATTTTCCTTTCTTTCCTCTACCAGCTGTAACCTGAGCTGGCGTGTCTGATCCTCCTTTCTTAACAACCACACTGGCGCCCTGCTTGAAGTTCGAGAACTTCCGTTTGTTACCTCCTGATGACTCGACGTGAGTCTCTGCCTTCTTGGTCTTGATCTCATCAAACTTGTTCAGGCGAATAGCCTCCTCAGTGAGAGCCACGCTCAAATCAATCGCCTCAGTAATAGTTGCAGGCTTGGATGAGGTTACCATGCTTATGATTTGAGGAGCTAATCCCCAAATGAAGCGTTCAATTCTCTTGAACTCAGGAGTGACCATGTAGGGTACCACATGCGATAAGTCATGGAACCTTTGAACGTATTCTGCGATCTTTGGACTGTCCATTTTCAAATGCCAGAACTCGGTTTCCAATCTCTGGATTTCCGCGCGGGAACAGTACTTTTTGCGCATGAGTTCCTTCAGTTCGGTCCAGGTCAGCGTGTAGGCAGCAGCTTCGCCAAGTGTCTGTACTTGCAGATTCCACCAAGAGAGGGCTCCATCCAAGAATAGCCCTGAGATATAGGTGACTTGCTGATCTAGCGCGCATTTGCTCATGCGAAGAACAGATTCGGTTTTCTCAGCCCAACGAACGAAGGCGACAGCACCTCCAGTGCCATCAAAGTTGACCGGTTTGCAGTCTAGAAACTGCTTGTAGGTGCACCCTGCACATACGTTATAACATATGAATGGCATTAGCATCTTTGCTAGAGATATCCAATTAGGCCACGGTATGTCTCAATGACTTAGTATTACCGTGAGGTGGATTGTTATTGCCTTGGTTAATACTTCCGCTCGTTCCTGGCTGAGATGCTGCATACTGTGCTATGGCAGCAGCAATGACTTGTTGTAGCTCTGCCTCATTAGTAGGCATGCGTGTCTCACGTCTTGGCGGCATCTTCTAGAAGATGGTTTAAGTTGGTCAGGCCATAGTAAAACTCCGATGTTATAATACGTAAGTCAGGTCATAATGTAGTGTACGTATATAACGATAGTAATAGTAAAAACACATAACATCTCATGTTATCAATACATCACAAATACCAATCACACAACATCCCATGTTATAAAAATACAAGTAAGCAATCAAGCGAATCAAATATGATGAGAATACTGCGATTGCCATATATCGAGACCACATAGTAAGTGTATCAGTACATCCCTGTGTCATACAATCATCAATCAACTAGGGGCTACATCACCCCTGTCTAAAAACTATATCATGTCAGTGTCAAATACGTCAAATACATGTCAACAAAAGTCAGGATCAAATGTAGTCTCCAAAAATGCTGTGTAGTCCAACAATCGCCGTCTTCTCATCCTCGTCTACCCAAACAGCACTGATGAGCTCTATACAGATGGTGGTGGAGGAGGGGGAAAGTGGGTGTAAAACAAACGACGTAACTGGAGCCAGTCCTCCTCCATGGCTCGCTGAGTACGGATGATAGAGGCAACCTGCTGCTCTAGTGTAAAGAGACGGGCAGCATAATCTGGAGGTAAGGGTCGAAATGGCTGCAGAGGAGAGTGTGTCTGACCATGGCACTGGCATGGTGGCAGCTGAGCTCTCTCAAGCTCCTGGATGCGCTGCGTGTGTGACTCGTGCTGGGCGACAAAAGACATCAAAATGTCCTCGATAGTATACCCCCTGTGGAAAGAATGGTAGGGGTCAGTAGGTGGCATACCAGAGTCTGGTGCCCAAAGAAACGGCTCACTGGTGGGGTCAAAAGGTGCCACATGAAATGGAGCAACAGAGGGTGGAACAGATGACATCTGGGGCATGAAGGGGATAGACATCGGTACATGCCCAAAAGGATAGGCTGAAGAACCCTCTCCAGGCCTCGCTGGAGGTACAAACTGTGGAACCTGAAAAGAAAAATCAACATGTCGTGTATCAGGGATCTGAGGGAGAGAAGGTGGAACATCCTCATCAGCAGGTATCCAACCGTGCTGTGCATGCTCATCTGGTGGATCCATGCGTGCTACGAACAGTGCATGCTCGGGCTCTAGTGGTATGGGATCAGGTACATCAAAAGGGTGAATAGGTGCAATGTGCTCAACAGGATGGTCAACAGGTATATCAACAACAACATGATCGCCCTCTAACAAAGGAACATCCACGGGGAGATCATCAACAAGTGGGTCTGCTATAACAGGCTCAATAGGGATGCCAGCATGTACGGGGTCATGCTCAAGTATGGGGTCTAGAGCGGCTGCCTGCTCAGGAGCGACGACAGGCTCGGGATCATCGAAAGCCATCTCGAAGTCAAACTCGGGGTCGATAGGATCTACTGGGTCAGCTGGATCCTCCATGGGCTGATCCATAGGTATAAACTCGATATCAAGATCTGGGTCGTATCCCGGGGGAAAGACAGGATCAGAATCCTCTATGTCATCATGGTCAAACACAACACTGGGTATAGGTGCAACAGAGGATGCCTGGTTAGGATAAGAATCGTGCGCAAAGTGCTGTGCGCTCAATGTGTGAGAAGGTGCGGATGCCACAGACTCGAAGGAGTCTGGGACAGGAGAATGTGCTGGCGAATCCTCAGCGGGAACGTCAGCGATCATCAGAAGATCGTCCGCAGGAAGAAGGGCCTCGCCCTGGATCTCATCCTCAAAGGGCTCATCCTCAAACAGGTCAACATCGCCATCAGCCTCGGCGTCAAGAAGAAAATCATATGCTGGATAAACGGCTAAGGGTATAGGAGCCAGAATCTCTACTAGAGGTAGGTACTCAGCGGGAGGGTCATCTGCAGGCTCATCAGCACCATCGGGTAGTGCGAAAGGCTGGAAATCATCCTCGTCAGTACTGGTATAGTCAGATGTGTACACCTCGTGCTCGGAGGATGTGAGGTCATCAAATACGATAGGTATGGGTCCAGTGGTGTCCGAATCGCCAGTACCGGCTGAATCCATGAGTCTGTATCATAAACACAAATATGCTCAAATAATCAGTCATACAATCAGATAATCACATAAGTCACCAAGTAAGATATCACATAATTCTCCTAGTCCCACTAGCCTCCCAGTCTCCTAGACTGCTCTATCAACTACCTCGACCTCTCAGATCGAGCCTCGGTCTCCAACACCGAGCCTCAGTCTCCAAACTGAGCCTACTCTTCCTAGTCCCACTAGCCAATCCTCCTAGTCCCACTAGCCAATTCTCCTAGTCCCACTAGCCAACTACCTCGATCGCTCAGACCGAGCCTCGGCCTCCCAGACCGAGCCTCAGCCCTTCCAGACTGAGCCTATAAATAATAAAATGTGCTCAACATTTGTTTGTAAAAAGTTTTGGATCTGGACTTAAGTGGTATGCAGAAAAATGTTTTCGTGAGAGCCCTAGTGATCCTAGTCTAGACTCGAGAAAGAATCCTAGTTCGCTATGATCAGAGCTCTGATACCAAGCTGTCACACCCTGGCTTTGCGGAAGCGTGGTCAATTTTGGTGTGACTTCTTAATACCATAGCTTAACCATAACAAAGCTATATGAAATAAAATCATGCAAGATCATCCGTTTGATTAAGTTTTAAAACCAGAGTAACATACCATTGTCTTAAAGACTTACAACACCGTAACATAAAACATTTGTCTTGAACAACATAAACAGTAACATGAAATAAACGCAGTTTAAGATTTGTGACTTGTCCAGGAAAGAGTCACATTTCCTAAACTGGGATGACCTTGGAACCCAATATGCAGCGGGAAAACACGTCATACCGTGCCAGATCCTGTTAATTTCCTGAAATACATGTGAGTTGAAAAATCAACAATAATGTTGAGCGAGTTCATGTGTAAGTGAGTATGTAAAACACTTGTAAGTATAAAAGTTCCCTGGTATGTAGCAGTGTAAGGAAAAAGAGATCACCAATGGTTTGCAAGGCCATTAGTATGTGTGAAGTGCAAGTAGGGAGACTCAACCTAGCAGATTTTGCGTCGGGTACAAAGTCACTCAAGGTCCGTTCTGCTGGGCCTCTTTGAGGTCCGTTCTGTTGGGCCTAGAGTTGGGCTCGCTACACCCAGATAGATCTACCGCTTACGTCCCTCGGTGTTTCTGCCTACCACTCACATGATCTAAGTAGTAAACCTCCTTACGCTAACCATACCGTGTATAAAGTACTTGTAAACAAAGTAACATGTATTTCACCCCCGCAGTTAAGAAAACTGAAAACAGTTAGAGAAAAGGGGGACATGAACTCACAGTCGGTGCGTCTCTACCAAGTACTCCAAATCAGAAAGCTGTGCGACGACCTACAAGTGCTAATTCTATTAGACGGACGGCCGTGCCTTTAGCTTTATAGTTAAATCTTTGGGAAATAGTTAGACAACTATTTCGTTTTTACGTTCTGTATATACTTGGTAGTTAGTCTCCTTCCCAAGGATGGGGGATTCAATACATGTGCGTTCAAATTATATCATTAAGTCTCACTTAATATATATATATATATTTCCAATTCCAAAATATAAGTATTTTTCTCAAAAATATTATATTTTCATTTCACATCATTGTTCTCCAAATAACACGTTAAAATACGCGTTCATAAATATTTCCGTAAGTGCGTAAGTTACGTTTTAACCATTGAGTGGTAATATGCTTACCGGTGTAACTTATATATTTATGGTGAAAGCGTTCGTATTATTTTGGATCCGTTAACGTTCGTAAATATTATTTTTACTCTAAAAATAATATCTATGTGTTTTCACAAAATAATCATAAACAGTGTGTGAAAATATATATATTTATCACGTTAAATTTTGTGAAAATCCCACCTCCGAATATTTAGTAAATAAAGTCATGGCGAAATTTATATTTCGAAAACATGTCAAAAATAATTCTAACACTTGTGGTGTAAATAGTCCTAAGTGTTAGGTTTTAGAAAAATTTCGCCAGAGTTTCCTCTGTAACTGGAGGTGGCCACGCTTTCAAGCGTATCATTTTCTTTAACAAATCAACTCAACAATTTTCTTTATTTGATCAGAACAACTTTTATCGCAACAACAAATCAACATATGTGTAAATTGCCAAAAATTACATGAACTTGCAGTTTTCCCAAAACTGTGGTATAAATCCCCTTAAATTTAGTAGATCTTCATATAATATAATTTGATCTTGTAAAAACCTCGTTTTTAGAGAAAATCCATCTTTACAACCTCCCGTCATCTTTTACAAAAATAGTTCTTTTGTCGGATCTTTTCATTTCACAAGTGTTTACACACTTGTGGTTTATAAAAAATCATGCTTGTTAGTGTAAGATCCATCTTTTAAAATACATGATTTCTTTGATACGTGGTTCTTTGAAAATACCACTTGCAGATGCGTAGATCTGCTAGTTTTAAACACTATTGTACAAGTTAAAACACTTTTACACAAGTAAAACATTTTTACACAAGTTCATGTTTCATGTGTGGTAGAGTTTCACCTTTTAACCCTTGTTACTTCTAAAATAGCTTTGTGTCATGATTCAAGAACATGACTATACCGGGTTAAACGATGATTCGAGCTACCACAACATAGATCGGGTCTAGATAATCACCACTTTCAATTACTACAACATTTACACAACTTATGTGCTATTAACCACCATTTTTAGTGTTTTTAGTAAACTTTAAAGCATCAACTTGCATGTTAACGAGTTTTAGCCGATACAAATCCTTTTAACCACTTTAGATTAGTTCAAGAAGGTGTTTTAGACATTATACCTCTAGCTCGAGGCTAGGGAAGAATCTACGCGCAAATGAGGTGGATAAAAGCTAAAGAAAGAGGTCCTTCGCGTTCCGCTTGCTCCAAGCTTCCTAATACGAGACCCTTAACACTTGTATGGACTTAGAATTGCTTGAACAAGAACCAAAAAATTGATGGATGGATAGGGGATGTTCGGCCGAAAGCTTGAAAGGAGGGAGAGAGTGGTGTGTTTGTTGATTATGTGGTGGAATGTTATGTTGTGTTTAAGCTTGATCTTATAGACAAATTAGTGTGCAATTAACCAATGGATAATATGTATCCTAGATATTAAACATCTTTGATTAAAATAATCAAAATGGTACCATGGGGGGTCACAAAGTGACCGAGTTCGGTCAAGGGGGGGGGGGGGGTAGTTTGGTTCGATTTCAACTAGATGGTTAGGGTAACTAAGTTAAGTTTAGAGATTAACTTGGTTAGTTGTGTGTCACGCGTTATAATGGGTGTTAGGGTGTTCAGGGACCCTAACTGGCTCATAAAAAGATAAATAATGAAAATAACAATATTTTCATGTTCCGGGTATAGTCCGGTTGTTCGGTTGGATAGTAATCCGTTAAAGTGTTAACAAAGCTTTAAAGTGTCGTTATTACTCTCTTTAGTGACACAGCTTATTTCCGACACTTTGGAAAGTGTCTAGTAATATTTTTCTCATGTTTTGGCACTTTACTAGTTAGCTAAAAGCTGAATTATTGTGTAAAGTGCTGAGTTTTGTACTTAGAGTACGTTTTAGGCACATCCAGTCATTGTAACTTATTCCTAGAGACGCAGTTCTATAACCCTTGTATCCCTACACTTACCACTAGTGTAGCAAAATATTTCAGGCTCTTACAGGCCTTAGAGGCAGTGTTTGCCTGATGCTGGCTTTATCAGCATGTTCAATAGGTTATCCGTTATAGTGCTACTGTGCTTCTTGTGCATCATGGTTGTCACTAGGGTTCAACATGTAAATAATGTAGTGACGATAAGTAAAGTATGATGCAAGTAAGTACATGTATCAGATATCAAGTAGCAGTTCATCAGCTAGTTCAAACAAGCACAATAATTAAGCAGTAATTAATCATTAGTTAAGTCGTACGGATACCTGGTTTAGTGCGGGTTGTCACATTCTCCCCCCGTTAAATAAATTTCGTCCCGAAATTTAAGTTCTGCTTGAAGATGCAGGGTTCTTAGGAAAAAGGTGGGGATATTTCTCTTTCATCCGGTCCTCACGTTCCCAGGTGAACTCAGGACCATGTCTGGCATTCCAACGAACTTTGACGAGTTTGACACTGCTCCGGCGGGTCTTGTTAACTTTCCAATCCGTGACCTCAACAGGTTCTTCAACGAAGTGGAGCGTGTCGTCAACGTGAATCTCGTCGGTGGGAATAGCAACGGTAACTTGAGTTGGACTTTTCTTTAGGTTGGATACATGAAATGTATCGTGAACACCATTCAGTTCAGCAGGTAGGTCCAACTTGTATGCTACTAGTCCTATTCTTTCCAGAATTCTGAAAGGACCAATGTAGCGCGGATTTAACTTCCCACGCTTTCCAAAGCGTGCCACCCCCTTCCAGGGTGAAACCTTCAATAAAACCATTTCTCCAACTTGGAAATCCACATGTTTCCGGTTTGGATCCGCATAGGCCTTCTGTCTGTGGCGAGCTGCTTCGATGCGTTTAAGAATCTGCGCGATCTTGTCTGTCGTCTCTTGGACGATTTCGGGACCAGCAAGCTGCCTATCACCTGCGTCAGCCCAACATAAGGGTGATCGGCACTTGCGTCCGTAAAGGGCTTCGAATGGCGCGACACCAATACTGGTGTGGTAGCTGTTGTTGTACGAAAATTCGACCAAAGGCAAATGTTTATCCCAGCTACCGCCCAAATCCATAACACACGCTCTCAGCATGTCTTCCAAAGTCTGTATCGTTCGCTCGCTCTGGCCGTCAGTTTGCGGATGAAACGCAGTGCTCAGATTCAATTGTGAGCCAAAGGCTTCTTGGAAGGATTGCCATATCCTTGACACAAACCTTCCGTCTCTATCAGAGATGATCGAGAGAGGTACTCCATGGCGCGCGACGATCTCTCTCATGTATATTTCGGCCAATTTGCTCGTATTATCCTTCTCTCTGATAGGTAAGAAGTGTGCTGACTTCGTTAATCGATCCACTATCACCCAGATAGTGTCATGGCCTCTTGGCGTTCTTGGCAATTTCGTAATAAAATCCATGGAGATTTGTTCCCATTTCCATTTGGGAATCTCAGGTTGTTGCAGAAGTCCTGAAGGCTTCTGGTATTCCGCTTTAACCTTAGCGCATGTTAAACATTTGCTCACATAAACAGCAACATCGCCTTTCATCCTAGGCCACCAATAATAATCTTTGAGGTCCTGGTACATCTTATCCGCTCCTGGATGGATAGAGTACCGCGACTTGTGAGCTTCATCAAAAATAACCTCCCTTAAATCACCAAACAGAGGAACCCAAATCCTTTTCTCAAAACATAACGTTCCTTCCTCGTTTGGTACCAAAAGCTTCTCCATCCCACGGAGATATTCTTCTTCAAGGTTTCCTTCCTTCAGAGCTTCTTTCTGCGCGGCACGAATGCGCAAGGAAAGATCGGTTCGTATAATCATTTCTAAAGCTCTAACCCTTATGGGCTTGATTCTCTCTTTTCGACTTAGGGCATCGGCGACCACATTCGCCTTCCCTGGATGATACTTAATCTCGCAGTCGTAATCGTTCAACAATTCAACCCATCGTCTTTGCCTCATATTCAACTCCTTCTGGTTGAATATATGCTGTAGGCTTTTATGATCTGTAAAAATTGTACACTTCGTACCATAAAGGTAGTGTCTCCAGATCTTTAAAGCAAAAACCACTGCGCCGAGCTCCACATCGTGTGTGGTATAGTTCTTTTCATGCACTTTCAACTGACGTGATGCGTAAGCAATAACCTTTTGGCGTTGCATCAGCACACAACCCAATCCTTGACGCGATGCGTCGCAGTATACCGCAAAATCATCAGTACCTTCTGGTAGAGCTAAGATTGGCGCATTGCAGAGCTTATCCTTCAGTATCTGGAATGCTTGCTCCTGTTTGATTTCCCAATCAAACTTCTTATCTTTCTGCGTGAGGAGCGTCAATGGTTGAGCGATTTTTGAAAAATCCTCAATGAACCTTCGATAATAGCCAGCCAAACCCAAGAATTGCCGAATCTCGGTTGGCGTCTTTGGGGTTTCCCAATCCTTAATCGCTTCGATCTTTGTTGGATCCACGTGGATTCCATCTCCATTTACCACGTGCCCAAGGAATTGCACCTCTCGTAGCCAAAACTCGCACTTAGAGAATTTGGCATACAGCTGTTCCTTCTTCAGCAGCACTAGAATGGCTCTAAGATGCTGCTCGTGTTCAGCCTTCGACTTTGAATAAATTAAAATGTCATCGATGAATACAATCACGAACTTATCCAAGTACGGCTTGCAAACTCTATTCATCAAGTCCATAAAGACTGCAGGTGCTTTTGTCAAACCGAATGGCATAACGAGGAACTCGTAGTGCCCATAACGAGTTCTGAAGGCTGTCTTGGGATACTTTCCTCTTGTATCCGTAACTGATGGTATCCAGATCGAAGATCGATCTTTGAATAAAAGCTTGAACCTTGCAGTTGGTCGAACAGATCATCGATTCTTGGCAGAGGATATCTATTCTTGATCGTCAGCTTGTTTAACTCCCGGTAGTCAATGCACATTCGAAAACTACCGTCCTTCTTCTTGACAAACAGGACCGGAGCTCCCCAAGGCGAGAAGCTTGGTCGGATAAAACCCTTGTCTAACAACTCTTGAAGTTGTGTTGACAGTTCCTGCATCTCAGACGGAGCAAGTCTGTATGGTGCCTTAGCCACAGGCGCGGCGCCTGGAACTAAGTCGATGTGGAACTCTACTTGCCTCTGAGGTGGCAGTCCCGGCAAGTCTTCTGGGAAGACTTCTGGATACTCCCTTACGACAGGGATGTCTTCGATTCTTGGCTCAGCAGCCTTCTTATCCACAATGTGTGCCAGAAAAGCAACACATCCTTTCTGCAAACACTTCCTTGCTTTCAAGCAGCTGATAATCCTCAACGGCGTCTCACGCTTCTCTCCATGGACAACAATGGTCTCACCATCATCGGTTGGGATACGAACAACCTTTTCGTGACAAACTATCTCAGCTTTGTTGCCTGATAACCAATCCATTCCTACTACCACGTCGAAGCTTCCCAACTGGACTGGTAGTAGATCTAAAGCAAACTCACGCTCTCCTAATTCGATCACACAACCTCTGATAACTTCATTGGCTTCTACTAACTTCCCATTGGCCAATTCGATTGAGTACGGAATATCTAACTTATTAGCGGCTAAACCAAGCATATTCTTAAATTCTAACGACACGAAGCTATAATCGGCACCAGTATCAAATAAAACGGATGCATAGCGTTGATTCACAGGGAACGTACCAGTAACGACATTGGGATCCTGGCGCGCTTCCCTTGCTTCAAGTTGGAACACTCTTCCACGGGCTTGGTTTAACTCTGGGCAGTTCTTCTTAAAATGCCCGATATCACCGCAGTGAAAGCACCCAAGTCTTTGCCCGTTTCCACCAGCTTGATCATTCCTCTGATTACGATTCACGGCGCCCGCTTGGTTAGCATTGTTGCCTCGATTCTCGTTACCTCCATAGTTTCCTTGTGGGCGATTTCCATTCCCACCCCGGTTGTAATTTCTGTTTCTGAATCCTCCCTGGCCTCCCTGACCAGCAGTGGCCCAACAAGTGTCCTTCGAGTGGCCACGTTTCCCACATGCTTCGCATACTTTTGGCCCGCAATGACCAGAATGGTGGCGCTGGCAGGTGTTGCATTTGGGCTGGGTGCCCATATACCATTTTCCTTTCTTTCCTCTACCAGCTGTAACCTGAGCTGGCGTGTCTGATCCTCCTTTCTTAACAACCACACTGGCGCCCTGCTTGAAGTTCGAGAACTTCCGTTTGTTACCTCCTGATGACTCGACGTGAGTCTCTGCCTTCTTGGTCTTGATCTCATCAAACTTGTTCAGGCGAATAGCCTCCTCAGTGAGAGCCACGCTCAAATCAATCGCCTCAGTAATAGTTGCAGGCTTGGATGAGGTTACCATGCTTATGATTTGAGGAGCAAATCCCCAAATGAAGCGTTCAATTCTCTTGAACTCAGGAGTGACCATGTAGGGTACCACATGCGATAAGTCATGGAACCTTTGAACGTATTCTGCGATCTTTGGACTGTCCATTTTCAAATGCCAGAACTCGGTTTCCAATCTCTGGATTTCCGCGCGGGAACAGTACTTTTTGCGCATGAGTTCCTTCAGTTCGGTCCAGGTCAGCGTGTAGGCAGCAGCTTCGACAAGTGTCTGTACTTGCAGATTCCACCAAGAGAGGGCTCCATCCAAGAATAGCCCTGAGATATAGGTGACTTATGTTGGGCAGCAGCTTCGCCAAGTGTCTGTACTTCGCCAAGTGTCTGTACTAGAAGATGGTTTAAGTTGGTCAGGCCATAGTAAAACTCCGATGTTATAATACGTAAGTCAGGTCATAATGTAGTGTACGTATATAACGATAGTAATAGTAAAAACACATAACATCTCATGTTATCAATACATCACAAATACCAATCACACAACATCCCATGTTATAAAAATACAAGTAAGCAATCAAGCGAATCAAATATGATGAGAATACTGCGATTGCCATATATCGAGACCACATAGTAAGTGTATCAGTACATCCCTGTGTCATACAATCATCAATCAACTAGGGGCTACATCACCCCTGTCCAAAAACTATATCATGTCAGTGTCAAATACGTCAAATACATGTCAACAAAAGTCAGGATCAAATGTAGTCTCCAAAAATGCTGTGCAGTCCAACAATCGCCGTCTTCTCATCCTCGTCTACCCAAACAGCACTGATGAGCTCTATACAGATGGTGGTGGAGGAGGGGGAAAGTGGGTGTAAAACAAACGACGTAACTGGAGCCAGTCCTCCTCCATGGCTCGCTGAGTACGGATGATAGAGGCAACCTGCTGCTCTAGTGTAAAGAGACGGGCAGCATAATCTGGAGGTAAGGGTCGAAATGGCTGCAGAGGAGAGTGTGTCTGACCATGGCACTGGCATGGTGGCAGCTGAGCTCTCTCAAGCTCCTGGATGCGCTGCGTGTGTGACTCGTGCTTCAAAATGTCCTCGATAGTATACCCCCTGTGGAAAGAATGGTAGGGGTCAGTAGGTGGCATACCAGAGTCTGGTGCCCAAAGAAACGGCTCACTGGTGGGGTCAAAAGGTGCCACATGAAATGGAGCAACAGAGGGTGGAACAGATGACATCTGGGGCATGAAGGGGATAGACATCGGTACATGCCCAAAAGGATAGGCTGAAGAACCCTCTCCAGGCCTCGCTGGAGGTACAAACTGTGGAACCTGAAAAGAAAAATCAACATGTCGTGTATCAGGGATCTGAGGGAGAGAAGGTGGAACATCCTCATCAGCAGGTATCCAACCGTGCTGTGCATGCTCATCTGGTGGATCCATGCGTGCTATGAACAGTGCATGCTCGGGCTCTAGTGGTATGGGATCAGGTACATCAAAAGGGTGAATAGGTGCAATGTGCTCAACAGGATGGTCAACAGGTATATCAACAACAACATGATCGCCCTCTAACAAAGGAACATCCACGGGGAGATCATCAACAAGTGGGTCTGCTATAACAGGCTCAATAGGGATGCCAGCATGTACGGGGTCATGCTCAAGTATGGGGTCTAGAGCGGCTGCCTGCTCAGGAGCGACGACAGGCTCGGGATCATCGAAAGCCATCTCGAAGTCAAACTCGGGGTCGATAGGATCTACTGGGTCAGCTGGATCCTCCATGGGCTGATCCATAGGTATAAACTCGATATCAAGATCTGGGTCGTATCCCGGGGGAAAGACAGGATCAGAATCCTCTATGTCATCATGGTCAAACACAACACTGGGTATAGGTGCAACAGAGGATGCCTGGTTAGGATAAGAATCGTGCGCAAAGTGCTGTGCGCTCAATGTGTGAGAAGGTGCGGATGCCACAGACTCGAAGGAGTCTGGGACAGGAGAATGTGCTGGCGAATCCTCAGCGGGAACGTCAGCGATCATCAGAAGATCGTCCGCAGGAAGAAGGGCCTCGCCCTGGATCTCATCCTCAAAGGGCTCATCCTCAAACAGGTCAACATCGCCATCAGCCTCGGCGTCAAGAAGAAAATCATATGCTGGATAAACGGCTAAGGGTATAGGAGCCGGAATCTCTACTAGAGGTAGGTACTCAGCGGGAGGGTCATCTGCAGGCTCATCAGCACCATCGGGTAGTGCGAAAGGCTGGAAATCATCCTCGTCAGTACTGGTATAGTCAGATGTGTACACCTCGTGCTCGGAGGATGTGAGGTCATCAAATACGATAGGTATGGGTCCAGTGGTGTCCGAATCGCCAGTACCGGCTGAATCCATGAGTCTGTATCATAAACACAAATATGCTCAAATAATCAGTCATACAATCAGATAATCACATAAGTCACCAAGTAAGATATCACATAATTCTCCTAGTCCCACTAGCCTCCCAGTCTCCTAGACTGCTCTATCAACTACCTCGACCTCTCAGATCGAGCCTCGGTCTCCAACACCGAGCCTCAGTCTCCAAACTGAGCCTACTCTTCCTAGTCCCACTAGCCAATCCTCCTAGTCCCACTAGCCAATTCTCCTAGTCCCACTAGCCAACTACCTCGATCGCTCAGACCGAGCCTCGGCCTCCCAGACCGAGCCTCAGCCCTTCCAGACTGAGCCTATAAATAATAAAATGTGCTCAACATTTGTTTGTAAAAAGTTTTGGATCTGGACTTAAGTGGTATGCAGAAAAATGTTTTCGTGAGAGCCCTAGTGATCCTAGTCTAGACTCGAGAAAGAATCCTAGTTCGCTATGATCAGAGCTCTGATACCAAGCTGTCACACCCTGGCTTTGCGGAAGCGTGGTCAATTTTGGTGTGACTTCTTAATACCATAGCTTAACCATAACAAAGCTATATGAAATAAAATCATGCAAGATCATCCGTTTGATTAAGTTTTAAAACCAGAGTAACATACCATTGTCTTAAAGACTTACAACACCGTAACATAAAACATTTGTCTTGAACAACATAAACAGTAACATGAAATAAACGCAGTTTAAGATTTGTGACTTGTCCAGGAAAGAGTCACATTTCCTAAACTGGGATGACCTTGGAACCCAATATGCAGCGGGAAAACACGTCATACCGTGCCAGATCCTGTTAATTTCCTGAAATACATGTGAGTTGAAAAATCAACAATAATGTTGAGCGAGTTCATGTGTAAGTGAGTATGTAAAACACTTGTAAGTATAAAAGTTCCCTGGTATGTAGCAGTGTAAGGAAAAAGAGATCACCAATGGTTTGCAAGGCCATTAGTATGTGTGAAGTGCAAGTAGGGAGACTCAACCTAGCAGATTTTGCGTCGGGTACAAAGTCACTCAAGGTCCGTTCTGCTGGGCCTCTTTGAGGTCCGTTCTGTTGGGCCTAGAGTTGGGCTCGCTACACCCAGATAGATCTACCGCTTACGTCCCTCGGTGTTTCTGCCTACCACTCACATGATCTAAGTAGTAAACCTCCTTACGCTAACCATACCGTGTATAAAGTACTTGTAAACAAAGTAACATGTATTTCACCCCCGCAGTTAAGAAAACTGAAAACAGTTAGAGAAAAGGGGGACATGAACTCACAGTCGGTGCGTCTCTACCAAGTACTCCAAATCAGAAAGCTGTGCGACGACCTACAAGTGCTAATTCTATTAGACGGACGGCCGTGCCTTTAGCTTTATAGTTAAATCTTTGGGAAATAGTTAGACAACTATTTCGTTTTTACGTTCTGTATATACTTGGTAGTTAGTCTCCTTCCCAAGGATGGGGGATTCAATACATGTGCGTTCAAATTATATCATTAAGTCTCACTTAATATATATATATATATTTCCAATTCCAAAATATAAGTATTTTTCTCAAAAATATTATATTTTCATTTCACATCATTGTTCTCCAAATAACACGTTAAAATACGCGTTCATAAATATTTCCGTAAGTGCGTAAGTTACGTTTTAACCATTGAGTGGTAATATGCTTACCGGTGTAACTTATATATTTATGGTGAAAGCGTTCGTATTATTTTGGATCCGTTAACGTTCGTAAATATTATTTTTACTCTAAAAATAATATCTATGTGTTTTCACAAAATAATCATAAACAGTGTGTGAAAATATATATATTTATCACGTTAAATTTTGTGAAAATCCCACCTCCGAATATTTAGTAAATAAAGTCATGGCGAAATTTATATTTCGAAAACATGTCAAAAATAATTCTAACACTTGTGGTGTAAATAGTCCTAAGTGTTAGGTTTTAGAAAAATTTCGCCAGAGTTTCCTCTGTAACTGGAGGTGGCCACGCTTTCAAGCGTATCATTTTCTTTAACAAATCAACTCAACAATTTTCTTTATTTGATCAGAACAACTTTTATCGCAACAACAAATCAACATATGTGTAAATTGCCAAAAATTACATGAACTTGCAGTTTTCCCAAAACTGTGGTATAAATCCCCTTAAATTTAGTAGGTCTTCATATAATATAATTTGATCTTGTAAAAACCTCGTTTTTAGAGAAAATCCATCTTTACAACCTCCCGTCATCTTTTACAAAAATAGTTCTTTTGTCGGATCTTTTCATTTCACAAGTGTTTACACACTTGTGGTTTATAAAAAATCATGCTTGTTAGTGTAAGATCCATCTTTTAAAATACATGATTTCTTTGATACGTGGTTCTTTGAAAATACCACTTGCAGATGCGTAGATCTGCTAGTTTTAAACACTATTGTACAAGTTAAAACACTTTTACACAAGTAAAACATTTTTACACAAGTTCATGTTTCATGTGTGGTAGAGTTTCACCTTTTAACCCTTGTTACTTCTAAAATAGCTTTGTGTCATGATTCAAGAACATGACTATACCGGGTTAAACGATGATTCGAGCTACCACAACATAGATCGGGTCTAGATAATCACCACTTTCAATTACTACAACATTTACACAACTTATGTGCTATTAACCACCATTTTTAGTGTTTTTAGTAAACTTTAAAGCATCAACTTGCATGTTAACGAGTTTTAGCCGATACAAATCCTTTTAACCACTTTAGATTAGTTCAAGAAGGTGTTTTAGACATTATACCTCTAGCTCGAGGCTAGGGAAGAATCTACGCGCAAATGAGGTGGATAAAAGCTAAAGAAAGAGGTCCTTCGCGTTCCGCTTGCTCCAAGCTTCCTAATACGAGACCCTTAACACTTGTATGGACTTAGAATTGCTTGAACAAGAACCGAAAAATTGATGGATGGATAGGGGATGTTCGGCCGAAAGCTTGAAAGGAGGGAGAGAGTGGTGTGTTTGTTGATTATGTGGTGGAATGTTATGTTGTGTTTAAGCTTGATCTTATAGACAAATTAGTGTGCAATTAACCAATGGATAATATGTATCCTAGATATTAAACATCTTTGATTAAAATAATCAAAATGGTACCATGGGGGGTCACAAAGTGACCGAGTTCGGTCAAGGGGGGGGGGGTAGTTTGGTTCGATTTCAACTAGATGGTTAGGGTAACTAAGTTAAGTTTAGAGATTAACTTGGTTAGTTGTGTGTCACGCGTTATAATGGGTGTTAGGGTGTTCAGGGACCCTAACTGGCTCATAAAAAGATAAATAAGGAAAATAACAATATTTTCATGTTCCGGGTATAGTCCGGTTGTTCGGTTGGATAGTAATCCGTTAAAGTGTTAACAAAGCTTTAAAGTGTCATTATTACTCTCTTTAGTGACACAGCTTATTTCCGACACTTTGGAAAGTGTCTAGTAATATTTTTCTCATGTTTTGGCACTTTACTAGTTAGCTAAAAGCTGAATTATTGTGTAAAGTGCTGAGTTTTGTACTTAGAGTACGTTTTAGGCACATCCAGTCATTGTAACTTATTCCTAGAGACGCAGTTCTATAACCCTTGTATCCCTACACTTACCACTAGTGTAGCAAAATATTTCAGGCTCTTACAGGCCTTAGAGGCAGTGTTTGCCTGATGCTGGCTTTATCAGCATGTTCAATAGGTTATCCGTTATAGTGCTACTGTGCTTCTTGTGCATCATGGTTGTCACTAGGGTTCAACATGTAAATAATGTAGTGACGATAAGTAAAGTATGATGCAAGTAAGTACATGTATCAGATATCAAGTAGCAGTTCATCAGCTAGTTCAAACAAGCACAGTAATTAAGCAGTAATTAATCATTAGTTAAGTCGTACGGATACCTAGTTTAGTGCGGGTTGTCACATTCTCCCCCCGTTAAATAAATTTCGTCCCGAAATTTAAGTTCTGCTTGAAGATGCAGGGTTCTTAGGAAAAAGGTGGGGATATTTCTCTTTCATCCGGTCCTCACGTTCCCAGGTGAACTCAGGACCATGTCTGGCATTCCAACGAACTTTGACGAGTTTGACACTGCTCCGGCGGGTCTTGTTAACTTTCCAATCCGTGACCTCAACAGGTTCTTCAACGAAGTGGAGCGTGTCGTCAACGTGAATCTCGTCGGTGGGAATAGCAACGGTAACTTGAGTTGGACTTTTCTTTAGGTTGGATACATGAAATGTATCGTGAACACCATTCAGTTCAGCAGGTAGGTCCAACTTGTATGCTACTAGTCCTATTCTTTCCAGAATTCTGAAAGGACCAATGTAGCGCGGATTTAACTTCCCACGCTTTCCAAAGTGTGCCACCCCCTTCCAGGGTGAAACCTTCAATAAAACCATTTCTCCAACTTGGAAATCCACATGTTTCCGGTTTGGATCCGCATAGGCCTTCTGTCTGTGGCGAGCTGCTTCGATGCGTTTAAGAATCTGCGCGATCTTGTCTGTCGTCTCTTGGACGATTTCGGGACCAGCAAGCTGCCTATCACCTGCGTCAGCCCAACATAAGGGTGATCGGCACTTGCGTCCGTAAAGGGCTTCGAATGGCGCGACACCAATACTGGTGTGGTAGCTATTGTTGTACGAAAATTCGACCAAAGGCAAATGTTTATCCCAGCTACCGCCCAAATCCATAACACACGCTCTCAGCATGTCTTCCAAAGTCTGTATCGTTCGCTCGCTCTGGCCGTCAGTTTGCGGATGAAACGCAGTGCTCAGATTCAATTGTGAGCCAAAGGCTTCTTGGAAGGATTGCCATATCCTTGACACAAACCTTCCGTCTCTATCAGAGATGATCGAGAGAGGTACTCCATGGCGCGCGACGATCTCTCTCATGTATATTTCGGCCAATTTGCTCGTATTATCCTTCTCTCTGATAGGTAAGAAGTGTGCTGACTTCGTTAATCGATCCACTATCACCCAGATAGTGTCATGGCCTCTTGGCGTTCTTGGCAATTTCGTAATAAAATCCATGGAGATTTGTTCCCATTTCCATTTGGGAATCTCAGGTTGTTGCAGAAGTCCTGAAGGCTTCTGGTATTCCGCTTTAACCTTAGCGCATGTTAAACATTTGCTCACATAAACAGCAACATCGCCTTTCATCCTAGGCCACCAATAATAATCTTTGAGGTCCTGGTACATCTTATCCGCTCCTGGATGGATAGAGTACCGCGACTTGTGAGCTTCATCAAAAATAACCTCCCTTAAATCACCAAACAGAGGAACCCAAATCCTTTTCTCAAAACATAACGTTCCTTCCTCGTTTGGTACCAAAAGCTTCTCCATCCCACGGAGATATTCTTCTTCAAGGTTTCCTTCCTTCAGAGCTTCTTTCTGCGCGGCACGAATGCGCAAGGAAAGATCGGTTCGTATAATCATTTCTAAAGCTCTAACCCTTATGGGCTTGATTCTCTCTTTTCGACTTAGGGCATCGGCGACCACATTCGCCTTCCCTGGATGATACTTAATCTCGCAGTCGTAATCGTTCAACAATTCAACCCATCGTCTTTGCCTCATATTCAACTCCTTCTGGTTGAATATATGCTGTAGGCTTTTATGATCTGTAAAAATTGTACACTTCGTACCATAAAGGTAGTGTCTCCAGATCTTTAAAGCAAAAACCACTGCGCCGAGCTCCACATCGTGTGTGGTATAGTTCTTTTCATGCACTTTCAACTGACGTGATGCGTAAGCAATAACCTTTTGGCGTTGCATCAGCACACAACCCAATCCTTGACGCGATGCGTCGCAGTATACCGCAAAATCATCAGTACCTTCTGGTAGAGCTAAGATTGGCGCATTGCAGAGCTTATCCTTCAGTATCTGGAATGCTTGCTCCTGTTTGATTTCCCAATCAAACTTCTTATCTTTCTGCGTGAGGAGCGTCAATGGTTGAACGATTTTTGAAAAATCCTCAATGAACCTTCGATAATAGCCAGCCAAACCAAAGAATTGCCGAATCTCGGTTGGCGTCTTTGGGGTTTCCCAATCCTTAATCGCTTCGATCTTTGTTGGATCCACGTGGATTCCATCTCCATTTACCACGTGCCCAAGGAATTGCACCTCTCGTAGCCAAAACTCGCACTTAGAGAATTTGGCATACAGCTGTTCCTTCTTCAGCAGCTCTAGAATGGCTCTAAGATGCTGCTCGTGTTCAGCCTTCGACTTTGAATAAATTAAAATGTCATCGATGAATACAATCACGAACTTATCCAAGTACGGCTTGTAAACTCTATTCATCAAGTTCATAAAGACTGCAGGTGCGTTTGTCAAACCGAATGGCATAACGAGGAACTCGTAGTGCCCATAACGAGTTCTGAAGGCTGTCTTGGGATACTTTCCTCTTGTATCCGTAACTGATGGTATCCAGATCGAAGATCGATCTTTGAATAAAAGCTTGAACCTTGCAGTTGGTCGAACAGATCATCGATTCTTGGCAGAGGATATCTATTCTTGATCGTCAGCTTGTTTAACTCCCGGTAGTCAATGCACATTCGAAAACTACCGTCCTTCTTCTTGACAAACAGGACCGGAGCTCCCCAAGGCGAGAAGCTTGGTCGGATAAAACCCTTGTCTAACAACTCTTGAAGTTGTGTTGACAGTTCCTGCATCTCAGACGGAGCAAGTCTGTATGGTGCCTTAGCCACAGGCGCGGCGCCTGGAACTAAGTCGATGTGGAACTCTACTTGCCTCTGAGGTGGCAGTCCCGGCAAGTCTTCTGGGAAGACTTCTGGATACTCCCTTACGACAGGGATGTCTTCGATTCTTGGCTCAGCAGCCTTCTTATCCACAATGTGTGCCAGAAAAGCAACACATCCTTTCTGCAAACACTTCCTTGCTTTCAAGCAGCTGATAATCCTCAACGGCGTCTCACGCTTCTCTCCATGGACAACAATGGTCTCACCATCATCGGTTGGGATACGAACAACCTTTTCGTGACAAACTATCTCAGCTTTGTTGCCTGATAACCAATCCATTCCTACTACCACGTCGAAGCTTCCCAACTGGACTGGTAGTAGATCTAAAGCAAACTCACGCTCTCCTAATTCGATCACACAACCTCTGATAACTTCATTGGCTTCTACTAACTTCCCATTGGCCAATTCGATTGAGTACGGAATATCTAACTTATTAGCGGCTAAACCAAGCATATTCTTAAATTCTAACGACACGAAGCTATAATCGGCACCAGTATCAAATAAAACGGATGCATAGCGTTGATTCACAGGGAACGTACCAGTAACGACATTGGGATCCTGGCGCGCTTCCCTTGCTTCAAGTTGGAACACTCTTCCACGGGCTTGGTTTAACTCTGGGCAGTTCTTCTTAAAATGCCCGATATCACCGCAGTGAAAGCACCCAAGTCTTTGCCCGTTTCCACCAGCTTGATCATTCCTCTGATTACGATTCACGGCGCCCGCTTGGTTAGCATTGTTGCCTCGATTCTCGTTACCTCCATAGTTTCCTTGTGGGCGATTTCCATTCCCACCCCGGTTGTAATTTCTGTTTCTGAATCCTCCCTGGCCTCCCTGACCAGCAGTGGCCCAACAAGTGTCCTTCGAGTGGCCACGTTTCCCACATGCTTCGCATACTTTTGGCCCGCAATGACCAGAATGGTGGCGCTGGCAGGTGTTGCATTTGGGCTGGGTGCCCATATACCATTTTCCTTTCTTTCCTCTACCAGCTGTAACCTGAGCTGGCGTGTCTGATCCTCCTTTCTTAACAACCACACTGGCGCCCTGCTTGAAGTTCGAGAACTTCCGTTTGTTACCTCCTGATGACTCGACGTGAGTCTCTGCCTTCTTGGTCTTGATCTCATCAAACTTGTTCAGGCGAATAGCCTCCTCAGTGAGAGCCACGCTCAAATCAATCGCCTCAGTAATAGTTGCAGGCTTGGATGAGGTTACCATGCTTATGATTTGAGGAGCTAATCCCCAAATGAAGCGTTCAATTCTCTTGAACTCAGGAGTGACCATGTAGGGTACCACATGCGATAAGTCATGGAACCTTTGAACGTATTCTGCGATCTTTGGACTGTCCATTTTCAAATGCCAGAACTCGGTTTCCAATCTTTGGATTTCCGCGCGGGAACAGTACTTTTTGTGCATGAGTTCCTTCAGTTCGGTCCAGGTCAGCGCGTAGGCAGCAGCTTCGCCAAGTGTCTGTACTTGCAGATTCCACCAAGAGAGGGCTCCATCCAAGAATAGCCCTGAGATATAGGTGACTTGCTGATCTAGCGCGCATTTGCTCATGCGAAGAACAGATTCGGTTTTCTCAGCTCAACGAACGAAGGCGACAGCACCTCCAGTGCCATCAAAGTTGACCGGTTTGCAGTCTAGAAACTGCTTGTAGGTGCACCCTGCACATACGTTATAACATATGAATGGCATTAGCATCTTTGCTAGAGATATCCAATTAGGCCACGGTATGTCTCAATGACTTAGTATTACCGTGAGGTGGATTGTTATTGCCTTGGTTAATACTTCCGCTCGTTCCTGGCTGAGATGCTACATACTGTGCTATGGCAGCAGCAATGACTTGTTGTAGCTCTGCCTCGTTAGTAGGCATGCGTGTCTCACGTCTTGGCGGCATCTTCTAGAAGATGGTTTAAGTTGGTCAGGCCATAGTAAAACTCCGATGTTATAATACGTAAGTCAGGTCATAATGTAGTGTACGTATATAACGATAGTAATAGTAAAAACACATAACATCTCATGTTATCAATACATCACAAATACCAATCACACAACATCCCATGTTATAAAAATACAAGTAAGCAATCAAGCGAATCAAATATGATGAGAATACTGCGATTGCCATATATCGAGACCACATAGTAAGTGTATCAGTACATCCCTGTGTCATACAATCATCAATCAACTAGGGGCTACATCACCCCTGTCCAAAAACTATATCATGTCAGTGTCAAATACGTCAAATACATGTCAACAAAAGTCAGGATCAAATGTAGTCTCCAAAAATGCTGTGCAGTCCAACAATCGCCGTCTTCTCATCCTCGTCTACCCAAACAGCACTGATGAGCTCTATACAGATGGTGGTGGAGGAGGGGGAAAGTGGGTGTAAAACAAACGACGTAACTGGAGCCAGTCCTCCTCCATGGCTCGCTGAGTACGGATGATAGAGGCAACCTGCTGCTCTAGTGTAAAGAGACGGGCAGCATAATCTGGAGGTAAGGGTCGAAATGGCTGCAGAGGAGAGTGTGTCTGACCATGGCACTGGCATGGTGGCAGCTGAGCTCTCTCAAGCTCCTGGATGCGCTGCGTGTGTGACTCGTGCTTCAAAATGTCCTCGATAGTATACCCCCTGTGGAAAGAATGGTAGGGGTCAGTAGGTGGCATACCAGAGTCTGGTGCCCAAAGAAACGGCTCACTGGTGGGGTCAAAAGGTGCCACATGAAATGGAGCAACAGAGGGTGGAACAGATGACATCTGGGGCATGAAGGGGATAGACATCGGTACATGCCCAAAAGGATAGGCTGAAGAACCCTCTCCAGGCCTCGCTGGAGGTACAAACTGTGGAACCTGAAAAGAAAAATCAACATGTCGTGTATCAGGGATATGAGGGAGAGAAGGTGGAACATCCTCATCAGCAGGTATCCAACCGTGCTGTGCATGCTCATCTGGTGGATCCATGCGTGCTGCGAACAGTGCATGCTCGGGCTCTAGTGGTATGGGATCAGGTACATCAAAAGGGTGAATAGGTGCAATGTGCTCAACAGGATGGTCAACAGGTATATCAACAACAACATGATCGCCCTCTAACAAAGGAACATCCACGGGGAGATCATCAACAAGTGGGTCTGCTATAACAGGCTCAATAGGGATGCCAGCATGTACGGGGTCATGCTCAAGTATGGGGTCTAGAGCGGCTGCCTGCTCAGGAGCGACGACAGGCTCGGGATCATCGAAAGCCATCTCGAAGTCAAACTCGGGGTCGATAGGATCTACTGGGTCAGCTGGATCCTCCATGGGCTGATCCATAGGTATAAACTCGATATCACGATCTGGGTCGTATCCCGGGGGAAAGACAGGATCAGAATCCTCTATGTCATCATGGTCAAACACAACACTGGGTATAGGTGCAACAGAGGATGCCTGGTCAGGATCAGAATCGTGCGCAAAGTGTTGTGCGCTCAATGTGTGAGAAGGTGCGGATGCCACAGACTCGAAGGAGTCTGGGACAGGAGAATGTGCTGGCGAATCCTCAGCGGGAACGTCAGCGATCATCAGAAGATCGTCCGCAGGAAGAAGGGCCTCGCCCTGGATCTCATCCTCAAAGGGCTCATCCTCAAACAGGTCAACATCGCCATCAGCCTCGGCGTCAAGAAGAAAATCATATGCTGGATAAACGGCTAAGGGTATAGGAGCCGGAATCTCTACTAGAGGTAGGTACTCAGCGGGAGGGTCATCTGCAGGCTCATCAGCACCATCGGGTAGTGCGAAAGGCTGGAAATCATCCTCGTCAGTACTGGTATAGTCAGATGTGTACACCTCGTGCTCGGAGGATGTGAGGTCATCAAATACGATAGGTATGGGTCCAGTGGTGTCCGAATCGCCAGTACCGGCTGAATCCATGAGTCTGTATCATAAACACAAATATGCTCAAATAATCAGTCATACAATCAGATAATCACATAAGTCACCAAGTAAGATATCACATAATTCTCCTAGTCCCACTAGCCTCCCAGTCTCCTAGACTGCTCTATCAACTACCTCGACCTCTCAGATCGAGCCTCGGTCTCCAACACCGAGCCTCAGTCTCCAAACTGAGCCTACTCTTCCTAGTCCCACTAGCCAATCCTCCTAGTCCCACTAGCCAATTCTCCTAGTCCCACTAGCCAACTACCTCGATCGCTCAGACCGAGCCTCGACCTCTCAGACCGAGCCTCAGCCCTTCCAGACTGAGCCTATAAATAATAAAATGTGCTCAACATTTGTTTGTAAAAAGTTTTGGATCTGGACTTAAGTGGTATGCAGAAAAATGTTTTCGTGAGAGCCCTAGTGATCCTAGTCTAGACTCGAGAAAGAATCCTAGTTCGCTATGATCAGAGCTCTGATACCAAGCTGTCACACCCTGGCTTTGCGGAAGCGTGGTCAATTTTGGTGTGACTTCTTAATACCATAGCTTAACCATAACAAAGCTATATGAAATAAAATCATGCAAGATCATCCGTTTGATTAAGTTTTAAAACCAGAGTAACATACCATTGTCTTAAAGACTTACAACACCGTAACATAAAACATTTGTCTTGAACAACATAAACAGTAACATGAAATAAACGCAGTTTAAGATTTGTGACTTGTCCAGGAAAGAGTCACATTTCCTAAACTGGGATGACCTTGGAACCCAATATGCAGCGGGAAAACACGTCATACCGTGCCAGATCCTGTTAATTTCCTGAAATACATGTGAGTTGAAAAATCAACAATAATGTTGAGCGAGTTCATGTGTAAGTGAGTATGTAAAACACTTGTAAGTATAAAAGTTCCCTGGTATGTAGCAGTGTAAGGAAAAAGAGATCACCAATGGTTTGCAAGGCCATTAGTATGTGTGAAGTGCAAGTAGGGAGACTCAACCTAGCAGATTTTGCGTCGGGTACAAAGTCACTCAAGGTCCGTTCTGCTGGGCCTCTTTGAGGTCCGTTCTGTTGGGCCTAGAGTTGGGCTCGCTACACCCAGATAGATCTACCGCTTACGTCCCTCGGTGTTTCTGCCTACCACTCACATGATCTAAGTAGTAAACCTCCTTACGCTAACCATACCGTGTATAAAGTACTTGTAAACAAAGTAACATGTATTTCACCCCCGCAGTTAAGAAAACTGAAAACAGTTAGAGAAAAGGGGGACATGAACTCACAGTCGGTGCGTCTCTACCAAGTACTCCAAATCAGAAAGCTGTGCGACGACCTACAAGTGCTAATTCTATTAGACGGACGGCCGTGCCTTTAGCTTTATAGTTAAATCTTTGGGAAATAGTTAGACAACTATTTCGTTTTTACGTTCTGTATATACTTGGTAGTTAATCTCCTTCCCAAGGATGGGGGATTCAATACATGTGCGTTCAAATTATATCATTAAGTCTCACTTAATATATATATATATATTTCCAATTCCAAAATATAAGTATTTTTCTCAAAAATATTATATTTTCATTTCACATCATTGTTCTCCAAATAACACGTTAAAATACGCGTTCATAAATATTTCCGTAAGTGCGTAAGTTACGTTTTAACCATTGAGTGGTAATATGCTTACCGGTGTAACTTATATATTTATGGTGAAAGCGTTCGTATTATTTTGGATCCGTTAACGTTCGTAAATATTATTTTTACTCTAAAAATAATATCTATGTGTTTTCACAAAATAATCATAAACAGTGTGTGAAAATATATATATTTATCACGTTAAATTTTGTGAAAATCCCACCTCCGAATATTTAGTAAATAAAGTCATGGCGAAATTTATATTTCGAAAACATGTCAAAAATAATTCTAACACTTGTGGTGTAAATAGTCCTAAGTGTTAGGTTTTAGAAAAATTTCGCCAGAGTTTCCTCTGTAACTGGAGGTGGCCACGCTTTCAAGCGTATCATTTTCTTTAACAAATCAACTCAACAATTTTCTTTATTTGATCAGAACAACTTTTATCGCAACAACAAATCAACATATGTGTAAATTGCCAAAAATTACATGAACTTGCAGTTTTCCCAAAACTGTGGTATAAATCCCCTTAAATTTAGTAGATCTTCATATAATATAATTTGATCTTGTAAAAACCTCGGTTTTAGAGAAAATCCATCTTTACAACCTCCCGTCATCTTTTACAAAAATAGTTCTTTTGTCGGATCTTTTCATTTCACAAGTGTTTACACACTTGTGGTTTATAAAAAATCATGCTTGTTAGTGTAAGATCCATCTTTTAAAATACATGATTTCTTTGATACGTGGTTCTTTGAAAATACCACTTGCAGATGCGTAGATCTGCTAGTTTTAAACACTATTGTACAAGTTAAAACACTTTTACACAAGTAAAACATTTTTACACAAGTTCATGTTTCATGTGTGGTAGAGTTTCACCTTTTAACCCTTGTTACTTCTAAAATAGCTTTGTGTCATGATTCAAGAACATGACTATACCGGGTTAAACGATGATTCGAGCTACCACAACATAGATCGGGTCTAGATAATCACCACTTTCAATTACTACAACATTTACACAACTTATGTGCTATTAACCACCATTTTTAGTGTTTTTAGTAAACTTTAAAGCATCAACTTGCATGTTAACGAGTTTTAGCCGATACAAATCCTTTTAACCACTTTAGATTAGTTCAAGAAGGTGTTTTAGACATTATACCTCTAGCTCGAGGCTAGGGAAGAATCTACGCGCAAATGAGGTGGATAAAAGCTAAAGAAAGAGGTCCTTCGCGTTCCGCTTGCTCCAAGCTTCCTAATACGAGACCCTTAACACTTGTATGGACTTAGAATTGCTTGAACAAGAACCGAAAAATTGATGGATGGATAGGGGATGTTCGGCCGAAAGCTTGAAAGGAGGGAGAGAGTGGTGTGTTTGTTGATTATGTGGTGGAATGTTATGTTGTGTTTAAGCTTAATCTTATAGACAAATTAGTGTGCAATTAACCAATGGATAATATGTATCCTAGATATTAAACATCTTTGATTAAAATAATCAAAATGGTACCATGGGGGGTCACAAAGTGACCGAGTTCGGTCAAGGGGGGGGGGGTAGTTTGGTTCGATTTCAACTAGATGGTTAGGGTAACTAAGTTAAGTTTAGAGATTAACTTGGTTAGTTGTGTGTCACGCGTTATAATGGGTGTTAGGGTGTTCAGGGACCCTAACTGGCTCATAAAAAGATAAATAATGAAAATAACAATATTTTCATGTTCCGGGTATAGTCCGGTTGTTCGGTTGGATAGTAATCCGTTAAAGTGTTAACAAAGCTTTAAAGTGTCGTTATTACTCTCTTTAGTGACACAGCTTATTTCCGACACTTTGGAAAGTGTCTAGTAATATTTATCTCATGTTTTGGCACTTTACTAGTTAGCTAAAAGCTGAATTATTGTGTAAAGTGCTGAGTTTTGTACTTAGAGTACGTTTTAGGCACATCCAGTCATTGTAACTTATTCCTAGAGACGCAGTTCTATAACCCTTGTATCCCTACACTTACCACTAGTGTAGCAAAATATTTCAGGCTCTTACAGGCCTTAGAGGCAGTGTTTGCCTGATGCTGGCTTTATCAGCATGTTCAATAGGTTATCCGTTATAGTGCTACTGTGCTTCTTGTGCATCATGGTTGTCACTAGGGTTCAGCATGTAAATAATGTAGTGATGATAAGTAAAGTATGATGCAAGTAAGTACATGTATCAGATATCAAGTAGCAGTTCATCAGCTAGTTCAAACAAGCACAGTAATTAAGCAGTAATTAATCATTAGTTAAGTCGTACGGATACCTGGTTTAGTGCGGGTTGTCACAAAATAACCATTACATAACTTAGAAATAAGTTTTGGGAGGTTTGGTGTGTCGAAATCAAGTTTATTCGCTTACAGGGACTAAAATCGTCAAAAAGTGCACAAGTTTGCATTTTCGCGCATATCTTACGTTCTGAATACATCCGGACATCCAAAAATTTATGTAATCATTAAAATATTTTATTTTAGTGATTGGCTTGATAAAATTCCATTCGTCGCGTAATTTAGATCGTTTTTCGCGTCCGTTCGTGTTTCGTCGTAATTAACCGAACAACGCAACCGTACGACCAAACGAACCGACATCCAAGATGTTTTTGAGCATGTTTCATGTTTCCTATATTTTAACTTCATTTTATAGCCTTTAAATTGGTTTAATGGGGTTTAAACGCATCAAAACAAGCATTAAACATGTGCAGGGACCATTTCTGCCATTTTGGCAAACTTTCTGGGAACTGGCACATGGTGGCGCGGCGCCACCACCACATGGCTCAGCCGTGGCGCGACGCCACGGCCTCATCTAGGCAGAAACTCCATTTTTGCTACAGCCGGTCCATTTTCAGCACTTGTCTTGAAGTTTAGGGGCTATTTTGTAATAATTGCAATACCATTTGATGGTTTTGGGGCACCCCTAGTATTCCAAAACCTTGTGCCCACTTGGACAGTCCAGATTGATGCTCGTTTATCGAGGAACGATCTTAACGGTTCTTGGGTTTCTATAAATACCCCCACCAATTTCACTCCCAACTCACACTTGATTCTGAAATTTCTCTAAGTTGAGGTGATTTTCACTTCATACCTAAGAATATTTGGAATCAAACTTCCATTCTTGGACCCTATGTAAGTATTCTTTCGATCTTTTACGTGTTTTTAGCGTGAATGTCAAACTTTGTTTGACTTTCTACATTGACCAGTTGATGGTCAACACGAAGTTCGTTCGAACTTCGTAACGTGAGCGTAATCACGATGGTTATAGTCCTTTGTGACTATACCTACTGATTACCACGTTATTTAGGCATAGTTAGGAGTCGTAGTTACGGCCAAAATGCGTATTCTTGCGTATTTTGTAACCAAACTACTTTTAGGTATCAAGACCCTTTGTTTTGATACCAAACCTGTTTTAAAACTTCGTTAAACATGTTTTAACATGTTTAGCTCGTCAATTTAGGATTAGTGCTTATATAGGGTCGTAAGGTAAGCGATCTAAATAATCGCTTAGACTTTCGAACCCGACCCGTTTGGTCGATCGTTAGGATCCGACCAAACACACTAGGTGACCAGAGTTGTATAGGGAATAACCTTCTGAGGTTATACCTTATGGTCACAACGTTTGGTTAGTTGTATGATAGGTAGCTTATATGCCTTAGGTAAATGACCAAAATGCCCTTTTTACGCCAAAATTCATTTTAAGCATATGTAACCAAAATTTTCATAACTAAACTGATTAGACAACAATATTAGACATGTTAAGGCATATATTACTTGTCATAGGACTAGTTAGGCGGTTCGAAAGCGTTTTACACGAACGACGCGTTAAAGTAGCGTAAGCTACCTAAACGGGTCGTAACGGGTCGTAAGCACTTAGGATAGGTTTCCTTTTAGAATATAGGCTTTGTTAAACCATATTACATGAGTTTCTATACTCATTTGGTTTACAAAACCTCATTCTATCTGATCTCCCGATTTAGGTCCGGTTATTTACATAGTTACCTATATTAGGTGCCGTTTGTTTCCGTGATCCCTCTGGCTTTGCTTGGTTGTTGTTCAAGACTTCTAAGCACCCTCAAGTGAGTACATAGACCCCTCTTTTCCTGTTTTCAAAACATTTTGGGGTGAAACACATGTGCCTACTTGTTACTTTCGTGTTTTCATGTTTTTCATATGATATACTTGCTATGTTCATTAGTACACTATTAGTACATGATTTCATTATGTTTTTGCTATGTATGTCCATTTAGTGCATACTTAGTACATTGTTTTACATTGCATTTCTGTTGCATATGTTCTCGTAGCATATGGACACATTGTTTTACATTTCTACCTTGTATGTTCACTTAGCATACTAGGTACATTGTTTTCATAAAACATGCTTACATTTGGTATAACATTTGGTTTGTTTAACGAAACTAATACATTCATTAACACCGATCATGCCGCTCGGTAGTAGGTAGTGGTACCATAGGACTTGACAACTCCCATTCCTGAAATCCTAGGTTTGTTTGGACGTAAGGAATGACCGAATCCGAAAACATTTTTGATAACCTTTACTCTAAGGTTATCCTACAGTCTCAAGGCTTGAATGTGGACGTTTAACATTACCGCATAGATGTTTGTATCAGTAAAGCATGCATTATTTTATAAAACATAACTTTTGATTATAATTTATCAAATGCATTGTTTTGTACATTTCCTTCTTATATGGTTGAGTAAATGCTTTTAATCAATAAATGAGTTTATTCACTATACGTTACATTTTGTTATACATGAACATTTTTACATTGGTGGTTTGTTTTGGTAAGTGATTTAAATAACGAGGCGTGTGTAATAAGATAAAAGCATGGTGGATACGCCGCTGGTACTTCCTATATATAAGTGCTTTTATAGTATTACATATCGTAGCGTTATTTAAACCATTTCAAGTTAGACATAATACATTTTACACTCATATCATATCTTCATGAAACATTGTTTTACAAACAACATATTTTATACAAACTCATTTTACTTGGTTAGTCATTTCATTATGCATTATTCTTTTATATTATCTGATTTCTTATCACTTTTCTATGATCATAAAAGAAAACATTTTACAAGGATCATGACTTACTTTTGTTAAACATCTTTTTCTAAACTTATAAGTCATGAATCCTAAATCAATAAAACCTATGTATCTCACAGACATTTTTATGCTGACGTACCTATTTTCACATGAGGAAATGATGCATAGGATTGATCAAGATACACTTAGGCAGACTCGGGCCTTAGTGACAATAAAAGATACAAGACTAGTTAATTAGGTTATGCTTCTTTGTTGTTAAGACATTGTAACTCTTTTAATCAATAAAACAAAATTACAAATTTCCATGTGTTATGAAACAATGATTCTGTTACAACACTCCCCGACGTTTCCGCCACGATTTGTTGTTTTACGTTGTCGGGGTGTGACAGATGGATATTTCTTCAGAAGCGAAAATGAATGAATGAATCATTTTCCTCAATAGGTACTTCGCCAGAAGTGGGAATGAAGGATTATAGAATAAGATATGCATTTTCCCCCGATGGATATTTTCTTCAGAAGCGAAAATGAATGGATGATTCATTTTCCTCAACGGCTTCTTCGTCAGAAATGGAAATGAAGGAATAATCGAAAGGATATTCATTTCCCTCGATGGATATTCTTCAGAAGCGAAAATGAATGGATGGTTCATTTTCCTCAACGGGTTCTTCGTCAGAAATGGAAATGAAGGAATAATCGAAAGGATATTCATTTCCCTCGATGGATATTCTTCAGAAGCGAAAATAAATGGATGATTCATTTTCCTCAATGGGTTCTTCGTCAGAAATGGAAATGAAGGAATAATCGAAAGGATATTCATTTCCCTCGTGGATATTCTTCAGAAGCGAAAATGAATGGATGATTCATTTTCCTCAACGGGCTCTTCGTCAGAAATGAAAATGAATAGAGTTAACTCTAGATACATGACAAAACTTGCTGTGATTTCTGTGCACTAAATTCCATAATTATGTATGCATCCATAATTACGTAATTCCTTGCACAGTCTTCACAGTGCATTTTATAATGTGTAGGGGAAGAAAATCAAATGAACAAACCTGTGATGAGTATGACTAGACCACCATAGGGTCCTTTTAATTAAATCAAATAAATGATGTCTTTAAATAGACCACCAAGGAGTCTTTTCAGCTATATCATCACATGACATTCCTAACCAGATTTTTGTATCAATCTTTTTACTCAAGGGGTCTAATTATGGAATAGTACTTTATAATCCAAGGGTCTTAACTATTACATAGAAGCTCATTAAGGATTTAAGGTAGTACCTTTGGATATCCTACTATGAATCCCTCATATGCAGATATGGAAGATTCTACGAGGATTTGGATAACGAATATTCAGATTAGACAAAAACACAATACATAAAATCATGTGAGATGAATTTTGTAATTATGTATAAGGTTTTTGAAAACATGGATAATGCTTTTGAAATCATGCACTTGATATATTAAGTAAATATACTGTGTTAAAATTGTTTTCAAACTATATGAAATATTTTGAAATCATGAAGGTTGTGTTTTGAAAAACATATACTATGTATGTTGTTATAAAAACTAGAATGTAATGATATGGGCATGAGATCGAAAAATACCCTTAGTTATCTAACCAAGGATTTAAAGTGACATTTTGAGTAATCGTCTAAAATGGTCACTTATATTATGTACTTCATTTCTTAGAATGAAACGAGTATTTAGAATTTTCGAGGAAATCATGAGCGAGCATATGAATGGGAGAACTACAAGAGTAGTTTGTAAAGAACATAGTTCTTTGGTGTAGGTATCGTAGGGGTATGCCATACACACATGTAACTACACTTGTACATCAGAACAACGATTTATTTATAAACCAAACAGATTGTTTCAGAGTTTAAGAAAAACAAAAGAAACAAAAACATAAGACTTAAATTATTTCAAGGCAGCATCATCTCTTAGTCAGTCAAATGCTCATTCACGGGTTTGATTTGCATTGACAAGCTTTGGGCATTTGTTCCTGAAATGGCTCATCTCGCCACAGTTGTAGCACGATCCAGGTGGAAAGCGAGCTTGAGCAGGGTTGGCTTGTGGTTGGTTTGGACCACCTTGGTTTGGGTTAATTCGACAAGCATTTGTCAGGTGACCAAGTCGCCCACATGATACATACTGACGACACTGTAGGTGAGCTAGGTGATGCCCATTACATCTGTTGCATAATGGTGCAGTTCCCTTGTACAGCTTCTTAGCTGGTGGTATTGTCACTTGGTTAGGTCTCGCTTGTTTTGGAACATTCGCTGGAAGATTCTTTGAAGCTTTACGTTTCTTTGATTTTCGTGGAGGCTTGGCTTCTGTTTCCTTTGGTGTCTCTTGGGTGTCTTCATCCTTGAGACGAGATATAGCAAAAGCTAATTCCACAGTCTTCTAGAATACCAAGCCTATTCGTTGGGCAATTTTGGTAGCCTGTTCGGACATCTGAGCGTCGCTGCGATGAAGAGACATTCTAGAGGAAATGGAAGACATGGGAGGAAACATGTGAGATGTTATCGGATAATCAAAACAGAATGACAGCGCATAAAAATTGTGATCATTTGTTTGTTACCTAAGGCAAACAAATGAGACGGTGACTAATCAAAGTAAGCGGGTCATATTAATGTATCGCGAAGACATGCTAAGAGTTCCCAGGTAAGAGTGACTGGTCCGATTATGTGGATTTGTACGAACAATCTAGCCTTAGACAGAAAACTCGGGATACAGGCATTCACTCTTCCAGATTGCACGTGTTCACACTATAAGACCCAAACTTTGACGAGGTTTTGAAAATTCGGAAGGCCTTAAGCCAAAAACGAATCATCCGAAAGGGTGGGTGATTATTTTCAAAATCATTTTGGAAACTTTGAAGGTTCAAAACCTTATAATAAATCATCCTAGAACAGATGATTGGTTTTTAAAGCGGATTTGAAATTTGTGTTCTTGTTGTGGTTGTCGCCTAAAGATAGGTGACGGTATTGTTTTTTAAGATCCAAACACAAGAATCTTGTGTTAGGGTCCTAGGAAGGTTATAGACTAGGTCAAAGCATTACTAATAACCTAATTCCCTATAACCATGAGCTCTGATACCAACTCTTCTGTCACACCCCAACCGCGTAAAACAACAAACCGCGGCAGAATCGTCGGGGAGTGTCGTAACAGAATAATTGTTTCATAACACATGGAAATTGAAGTTTTGTTTTATTGAATTAAAAGAGGTTACAATGTCTTAAAAACAAAGAAACATAACATAATTAACTAGTCTTGCATCTTTTATTGTCACTAAGGCCCTCGTCCAATCCTATATTTGCATCATGATCATCTAATAACAGCACCTAAAACACATGTGAAAATAGGTACGTCAGCATAAAAATGCATGTGAGATACATAGGTTTTATTAAAATAGGATTCATGACTTGTAAGTTTAAAGAATATGTTTAACAAAAGTTAGTCATAAACCTTGTAAAATGTTTTCTTTTATAAATCATACAAAAATTTATAAGAAATCAGATGATATAAAGAAAGATGCATAGATAAATAAATAACCAAGTTAAAATGAGTTTGTATAAAATATGTTGTTTGTAAAACAATGTTTCATGAAGATATGTTATTTGTGTAAAATGTAATATGTCTAACTTGAAATGCTTTAAATAACGTTACAATGTGTAATATCATAAAAGCACTTATATATAGGAAGTACCAACGGCGTATCCACCATGCTTTTATCATATTACACACGCCTCGTTATTTAAATCACTTACCAAACAACCACCAATGTAAAAATGTTCATGTATAATCAAATGTTATGTATGGTAAAATAAATAAAAATATCTATTCTAACCATATGCACAAAACAATGTATTTAAATAAATCAAAAGTCATGTTTTATAAAATTAATGCTTTATTGATACAAACATCTGCGCGGTAATGTTCTACGTCTACATTCAAGCCTTGCGACTGAGGAGACAAACCCTTAACAAGTTAAAGGTTTATCAAACTTATGAATATCGAATTCGGCCATTCCTTCCACCAAAACAAACCTAGGATTTCAGGAATGGGAGTTGTCAATTCCTATGGTACCACTACCTACTAACGAACGACATGATCGGTGTTAATGAATGTATTTATGACCCGTTAAACAAACCAAATGTCATACCAAATGTAAGCATGTTATATGAAAATGATGTACTTAAATATGCTAAATGGCATACAAAGTAGAAATGTTTAATGTAAACCAATGTGTATATATGTTGAAATAAACATATGAAACAAAATGTAATATATAAAATCAATGTGCTAGCATGTTAATAAAACATACATAGCAAAAACATGGAAGAAATCATGTACTATATGTGTACTAATGAACATAGCAAGTATATGTTATAAAAGCTTGAAAAACATGAAAGTAACAAGTAGGCACATGTGTTTCACCCCAAAATGTTTGAAAACCGTAAAAGAGGGGTCTATGTTGTCACACCCCCAAAATACCACATGCGGGAACCCCCGCTAGGCGTGTGACGTACCGTGATCTAGCCACCAATCACATTGAACTAACCATAATATGTTTAACAAAGTTCCATTCATTTAATAAACATTCATAAAATAAAATCCAAGTTAAATAATGACAGCGGAAGCAAATAACAATTCATTGTTTAAATGTTTCAAAACCCAGTGTATATGAATTCAGTAAATAAGACACGCGTAATCAAGCACTGCGACCCATGACCACTCCAGCCATCCAGATAGCAAGTTCCCATCCAAAGTACCTAACGACCTGCGAGCATGCAACAAGTGTGTCAGACAACGCTGATGAGTTCATAGTTTTACGAAAACGTTGGTTACCAAGTGTTTAGTTTAATCCATTGAATTTAATGTTGATAATATCCCGAATACAAGACGGCTCCTGACTATTTTGCTCTTTCTCCAATGCTCCTATCAAAGCATTGGTCATGACTAGGTCATTAGTTCACACCCGTCCTCTCAGGTACGGGGTGAGGGTGCCAAACCTAAGTAGCGCTACCAACTAATACCTTGTTACCTCTCAGGTAACCAAACAACACGGGGGGACTTTAATGGTGATAGGATGAGTAAATTATCCAACATTCTAGATTTACCCAAAAGACATATTCCTCGCAGGAATACCCATGATTTACCCAAAGCCAATCCCTTTTAGGGATACCCAAAGACTGTCCCAACCACCAGGACGCATGCTCAAGAGGAATGAACTCACCTTGGTTTGCTCGGTATGTTTTAATTACCCGATCCAGTTAATCAACCAACCCTATCGTGGTTACCAGACAATATCAGTTTCATAATCATTCGCATTACATGTTTGCACACATAAAATCACACAGTTTGCATCCAACATTAAGATTCATGTTATCATGTAGCACATACTGACTTATCATACAGATTCACATCTCATGAACAACATACAGATATATCATCACAGTTAACTTAACTGGGCTCCTTAACCAAGCCCAACCCAAACAAGTCACCATTCGACGAAAGACCTCTCCAATGAAAACCCTGATGACGAAACTCCCTACTTTCGTCGACATCCCATGTCGCACCTCCGAAGGGTTCTTCGGTGCCACCCAATTTCTAACAATATGGCCAAGGAAGTGTACCTCTCGAATCCAGAAGTTACACTTGGAAAACTTCGCATAGAGTTGCTCTTTCCTCAGGAGCTCCAAAATAAGACGTAAGTGCCGCTCATGATCCTCCTTGCTCTTTGAGTAGATCAAGATGTCATCAATAAACACAATAACAAAGTCATCAAGATACGGCTTGCACACATGATTCATGAGGTCCATGAAGACCGCTGGCGCGTTTGTCAACCCAAACGGCATAACTAAAAACTCGTAATGCCCATACCGCGTCCGAAAAGCCGTTTTAGGAACATCCTCCTCTCGAACTCTCATCTAATGATAGCCCGACCTTAAATAGATCTTTGAGTAAAAACTTGACCCTTGCAACTAGTCAAACAAGTTGTCAATACGCGGTAAAGGGTAGCGGTTCTTGAATGTTACCTTGTTGAGTTCTCTATAATCTATACACATACGAAAAGTCCCGTCTTTCTTCTTTACAAAGAAAACTGGGGCTCCCCAAGGCGATGAACTGGGTTGGATAAAACCTCTATCCAACAGTTCTTGAAGTTGGTTATACAGCTCTTGCAACTCTCCTGGTGTAAGACGATAAGGAGCACGGGCAATCGGAGCTGCTCCTGGCATAAGGTCAATTTGAAATTCCACCTGGTGATGAGGAGGTAAACCAGGAAGTTCCTCAAGAAACACATCGGCAAATTCACATACGACTGGCAGATCCTTGATCTTTCTCTCTTCAGACGGAGTATTCTAATGAAACTAAACTTTAAATACCATGTGTTGTGAAACAATGATTCTGTTACGACACTCCCCGACGTTTCCGCCGCGGTTTGTTGTTTTACGCGGTCGGGGTGTGATAGAAGAGTTGGTATCAGAGCTCATGGTTATAGGGAATTAGGTTATTAGTAATGCTCTTGACCTAGTCTATAACCTTCCTAGGACCCTAACACAAGATTCTTGTGTTTAGATCTTAAAACAATACCGTCACCTATCTTTAGGTGACAACCACAACAAGAACACAAATTTCAAATCGGTTTTGAAACCAATAATCTATTCTTAGATGATTTATTATAAGGTTTTGAACCTTCAAAGTTTTCAAAATCTCGTCAAAGTTTGGGTCTTATAATGTGAACACGTGCAATCTGGAAAGGTGGGTGCCTGTATCCCGAGTTTTCTGTCTAAGGCTAGAGTGTTCGTACCAATCCACATAATCAGACCAGTCACTCTTACCTGGGAGCTCTTGGGATAAGTGTCCACTTATAGGCCAAAGCATGTCTTCGTGATACATTATTATGACCTATTTACTTTGATCAGCCATTGTGCGTCATTTGTTTGTTTGAGGTAACGAACAAATGATCGCCTTCCTTATGTTTCGTCGATATCTTCAATGCCTCTTTGGTTTATTCAAATGTCAATCTCACTCGTTTCTCATGTTTTCTTCTTAGAATGCCTCCTAGACACGATCAAACTCAGGATGTTGCACTCGCAGCCCTAGTCGCTCAGTATATTGCTGCTGTGATTCCGAACCTAATCACTCAGATTAATCAAGCGAATAACAATAACAACAATAACAATACTCAGTGCAGTTTTAAGACGTTTAATTCAGCTAAACCACTGAAATTTTCTGGGTCTCAAGGAGCAACTGTGCTCCTACAATGGTTCGAGAGTCTAGAAAGCACATTCTGACGTGTTCAGTATCCAAATGAGCAAAAGGTTGAGTTTGCATCTAGGGTTTTTGAGAAACGAGCATTAATATGGTGGAACAGTGTGATGAGAGACAGGGGTGCCGATGTGGCATTGGCTCAAACCTGGGAAGAGCTTCGAGCTCTAACGATGAAGGAATTCTGTCCTCGTCATGAACTCAGGGCTCTAGAAAAGGAATTCGATGATCTTAAACAAGATAGCGGTGAGCATCGAGCCTACACTGATTGCTATGAAGAATTAAGTCTATTGTGTCCAACCATGGTTACGCCATTGGATAAGGCAATTGAAAAATACATTGATGGCCTCCCTGACCCAGTTCAAGACATTGTTACTGGTAGTAACCCTACCACGGTTAGATAGGCCATTGAACTATCCGCTATCCTGACTGAATCTTAGATCAGGAAGGGTAAACTTTTTCGAAAAGGTGACAAGAAACCATCAGATGAGACAAAAAAAAAGGATAAGCAGACTGAGTCCTCCAAGAAGTCAAAGAAGCGTAAGGCTTAACAGAACTTCGCAGTAGTTGTCAGAACAATCAGGTTTCTCCCAACCAACCAGCACAGCCTCCTGCTAAGAGAACCTATGCTGGTACTGCACCGATATGCAATAGGTGTAATGCACACCGCCAAGCCCACCTACAGTGTCGTCAGTGTGCATCATGTGGGCTACTTGGTCATTTGGAAAATGCTTGTCGAACTAACCAAAACCAAGGTGGTCTAAACCAACCTTAAGCCAACCCTGCTCAAGCTCGTTTTCCACCTGGTTCTTGCTACAATTGTGGTGAGATGAGTCAATTCAGGAACAATTGCCCAAAGCTTGTCAATGCAAATCCGACCCATGAATGAGCATTTGGCTGACTGGAAGATGATGCTGCTTTGAAACAACTAAAATTTTATGTTTTGTTTCTTTCATTTTCCAAAACTTTGAAACAATTTTGTTGGTTTATAAATAAATCATTATTCACAATTTGATGTACAAAAACAAATGTGGTTACATATGTGCATGACATACCCCTATGATACCGACACCAAGGAACTATGTTCTTTGCAAAACAAACTACTCTTGTAGTTCTCCCATTCATGTGATCGCACGCGATCTCCACGAAAATCCTAAGTACTCGTTTCCTTCTAAGAAACAAAGTACAAGGTACAAGTTACAACTCTGGGCGAATACTCAAAGTACCACTTTAAATCCTTGCTTGGATATCTAAGGGTACTTTTCATAAGTCCTTCAATAGTCTTATGCGATATGTCTATGTACATATCATTACATTCTGGTTTGCATAACAACATACATAGTATATGTTTTCAAAACATCCTTCAGATTTGAAAGATATTTTATATAGTTTAAAAAAAACATGTTAACATAGTATATTTACTTAATATACCAAGTGCATAATTTCAAAAACATTATCCATGTTTTCAAAAACCTTATACAAGATTTCAAAACCATCTCACATGGTTTTAAAACATTTTATAAACATATTTACCTAATACACATACCACATGATTTCAAAAGCATTACGCAAGGTTTCAAAAACATTAACACATATTTCCAAAGAACCCCATGCATAGTTTTCAAGAACACTCTGCTCGTATGTTGACTTAACATACGTAGTACACGATCTCCAAATCCTGCTTCATATGTTGACTTAGCATATCTAGCACCTTGACTTCATGAACACTTTACCTCGTGTATTGACTTAAGCATACCTAGCACAAGGTTTCGAAACAATTTCTTGCTACACGAATTCCAAAATCCTTATAGGATCTTTATATCTTCATAATGAGATTCTTGAGGATGTTTAAAGTACTAATTGAAGTCCATTGATTGGATTCTTGGTGTACTTTAAATGAAAATGTGCAAATCGATAACAAATTGATAACAAGTTGATGACCAAGTTGACAATTATGTGATTAAGTGATTACGTGTTTATGCATTATATGTGATCCAAATGCTTGCTATCCAAATCCTTGTAGAATCTTCCATATCTTCATATGATGGATTCTTAGAAGGATATCCAAAAGTACTATCTTAAATCCTAAAGGGGCTTCTATGCAATAGTTAAGACCCTTGGATTGTAAAGTACTATTCCAAAGTTAAAGAGACCCCTTGGGTGGTCTAGTTAAAGAGATTGATTCATCAATCTAGTTAAAGATATCATGTGTTGATATAGTTGAAGAGACCCCTTGGGTGGTCTAGTTAAAGAGATTGATTCATCAATCTAGTTAAAGATATCATGTGTTGATATAGTTAAAAAGACCCCTTGGGTGGTCTAGTTAAAGAGATTGATTCATCAATCTAGTTAAAGAGATTGATTCGTCAATCTATTTAATGATATCATGTGTTGATATAGTTAAAAAGACCCCTTGGGTAGTCTAGTTAAAGAGATTGATTCATCAATCTAGTTAAAGATATCATGTGTTGATATAGTTAAAGAGACCCCTTGGGTGGTCTAGTTAAAGAGATTGATTCGTCAATCTAGTTAAAGATATCATTCGTTGATATAGTTAAAGAGGCCCTTTGGTGGTCTAGTTAAAGAGGTCGTTCGTCGATCTAGTTAAAGAGATCATTTGGTGATCTAATTATAGAGACTCTTTGGTGGTCTATTTAAAAAGATCATTCGTTGATCTAGTTAAAGAGACTCTATGGTAGTCTAGTCAAGTAATCACAGGATTATTCATTTGATTTATTCCCCTACAAATTATAAAATGAATTGTGCGGACTGTGCAAGGAATTACGTAATTATGGATGCATACATAATTATGGAATTAAGTGCACAGAAACCACAACAAGTTTTGTCATGTGTAAGAACTTATAGTGATAAGAATAACGAAATGGGAACATTGTAATAAGGGCAAGGTGGATACGCTGATGGTAGTTTCTATATATAAGTGTTCCTTATTACATTGCGAGCGTAGCGTTATTTAAGTTACTAGAAGTTCTAGACCTTGACCAATGTTGTTTTATGTTATACTCTCCCACTCCAATTTCGAGCACACACAAGTTTCCTATAATAGTCTTCATAGGAAACATTCTCTCTATCCGTTGTTTGAAACTCCAACTTCTTATCAAGTTCACACGCTCTCCGTATTTTACTACAACAAGGATATCATTTTTACAATTACATGTCATTCTTGAAGTTTGGTGCAATCATACACAAACCTATTGGAATGGAGTTTAAACCTTCAGATCTGAACTCTTCCCTATAAACAACAGATGAGTACGAATAACAAAGTTCGCTAGAAATCCAGACGCGGCCCAGAGTTTTACTTAGGGAATGGAGGATTTATTTGAAAGCAAATCAACCACATCTGTCTTCACAAGTTTTATCTAAATTAAATTTCGGGACGAAATTTCCTAAAGTAGGGGAGACTGTGACATTTGTGCCAATACGATCATCATACAATTACGAATCCAATGAAATCTTGTGTTTCATTCTTTGGATTTGTACAATTACATGTGACAAGTACACATATCAAATTCCGTATGATTCTGAACCCTCGAGAAGCTTTTCTGGAAGTTATACGCAAATTGTTACGTAAACGTAATCAGTTTAACGCGACATACACTCCGGAATAGTTAAATAAGCTTAACATACCTTAAATAACCTTTACATAACTTAGAAATAAGTTTTGAAGGGTTTGGTATGGCAAAAACAAGTTTATTCGATCACAGGGACTAATTTTGACAATATACAAAAGTCTGCCGATTCGTATAGCAACGTACACTTCGGAACAAGATCATAAGCTAAACATACCTTAAATATCCTTTACATATCTTAGAAATAATCTTTGAGGGGTTCGGTATGCGAAAATATGCTTATTTGATCAACAGGGACTAAAAGCGTCAAAAACTGCGTAAGTTTGCATTTACGCGCATATCTTACGTACTGACCACATCCGGACATCCAAAAATTTTTGTAATCATTAAAATATTATATTTTAGTGATAGGAATGCAAAAAAAAAAAACATTCGTCGCGCAAATTGGTTCGTTTTCGCGTCCGTTCGAGTTTCGTCGTAATTAGCCGAATAACGCGACCGTACGACCAAAGGAACCGATATCCGAGATATTTCCAAGCATGTTTCAAGTTCCCTATGCTTTGACATCCTTTTAGAGCCTTAAAATTTGCTTAACGAGGTTTAAACGCGTCGAAAATGGCTTAAACATGCTGAAGGGACTAAACTTGTAATTTCTGAAAGTTGCAGCCCCACCCTCGCGCCACGCGATGGCCAAGGGGGCCTGTTGTCGCGCCACATGATAGCCCTATCTGGGTAGAATCTTCATTGCTGCATCAGCAGCTATATGGCAGCCCCTAAAGCCAAGTTTCTATGACTCATAACTCGAATTTGACACCATTTAATCTGCATTTGACAGTTGTTAACACCCTCCTAAGATCATGACAACACATTGGACATGTGTAATGATCTTAAAAATTGCTATAAATAACAAGGGGTTTCAACCCAATTCATTGCTCATCATCATCATTCTCTAAATTTGCTCATTTGAGAGGCTCTCACACTTGTTGAAGGCCTCCAATCTGGTTTTCTTAGTTCTATTTCCAAGCTTGGACCCTTTGTAAGTGATCTTTCATGCTTGGTTGTTTATTTTAAGCAAGAAAGTCAGAAAGTGTTTGACTTTCAGCTTTGACCACGAATTGGTTAAATCAAAGTTCAATTGAACTTTGCAACGTGAGCGTAATCACGATGGTTATAATCCCTTGCGATTATACCCACTGATTACCACGTTGATTGGTCGAAGTGATGAGTCAAAGTTTCGGTCAAAATGCACGATTATGTGCATTTTGCGACGAAACTATCTTCGGGTATCAAAACACTTTGTTTTGATATCAAATCAGTTTTCTAACTTAGTTAAACATGTTTTAACATGTTTAACTCGTCACTTTTAGTCTAGTGCTTATATAGGGTCGTAAGTCAAGCGGTCTTGACAACCGCTTAGACTTTCAAACCCGACTCGTTTGGTCAATCATTAGGATCCGACCAAACATATTTTGTGGCCATAGTTGTATAGGGAATAACCTTCTGCGGTTATACCTTATGGTCACTTAGTTTGATTAGTTGTATGATAGGTAGTCTATATGCCTTAGGAAAATGACCAAAATGCCCTTTTCATGCATAATTTGAATTTAAGCATATGTAACTTAAATTTTGACACTTAAACTAATTATGCAACATATTTAAACATGTTAGGGCATATAATACTTGTCATAGGACTAGATAGGCCATTCGTTTGCGCTTTTGTGCAAATGACGCGTTAAAGTAGCGTAGACTACCTTAACGGGTCATAATGGGTCGTAAGCAATTAGGTGTCACACCCCGACCACGTAAAACAACAAACCGTGGCGGAAACGTCGGGGAGTGTTGTAACAGAATCATCGTTTCAACAACCATGGTAATTAAAAGTTTCGTTTTATTGATTCATTAAGTAATTTACATTGTCTTAAAACCAAACAAATTAAACATCGTCTACTATAGTTTTTATTTCACTAAGGCCACGTCCAGATCCTAAGTGAACATGCTTCCTAGCAATCATCACGCAACATCACCTAAAACATATGTAAAAAAAAGTTAGTAAAGAAATGTTGGCGAGCACATAGGTTTTGTGAGAGTATCAGATTCATGGCTCGTTTGTATGTTGCAGTACCTCATTAGACTACAAGAGTCAAAAGTACAAACCTCGTTTTGAAAAGTGTATTGCAACATAATTAACCATCTCAAATCAAGTTAGTTATATTTTATAAAATCTCGTAGCCATGATTCTTAACCCCAAAACATTTGTTTTAGTAAACCAACTCATAAAATATCTCGTAAAAACTTGTTAATAAAACTCGTATGGTTTATATCATTTTGAAAACCTCGTTGTGTGACATCGTTTCAAAATCGTTTCCCAATTGAACTAAATAATGACATGAAATGTAATATGATAAAAGCACTTATATATAAGATGTACCAGCGGCGTATCTACCATGCTTCTATCATGTTATACCCATCCCATTATCTAATCACTACCCAAAACCAATCGTTTATCCAAATCATTTATCTCGTTTAAGTCGTCTCAAATCGTTTTAACTCGTCCCAAAATCGTATTCGTTTTAATTGTGAAACTACTTATGGTTATCTCGCTAATAACATTCAAACCTTCGTGACTCGACTATCTCGTTTCTCGTATTAACAAACCACCAAAGGGTAAGTTAAAAATCACAGATTCGGTCGTTACCTACATAACCCCCACACATAACCATGGGTGTAGTCTGATAACGGGATTTGTCAGATCCTATGGTACCATAACCTAATACTGGTCGGCTTGATCAATGCGAATGAATGTCATTCGTTATGTAACTATGTCCAACAAGTTTGTTCACATTATCGAAATCGTTATTAGTTTAATATAAACCATCTTTATCGTTTTTGAAACCATCGTTTAAGTATTGAAATCGTTTTAATATCGAAATCGTTTTAACACATATGAATCACCCCAAAACAATTGAAAACAGTAAAATAGGGGAACTATGTACTCATATTGAATAGAAGGGTATCCTTGATTTAAAGAACTTCGCGAAGCTCAGACAAACCAAGGAAATTCAAGTAGTACCTAGCAATCGGATCACTAGTAAATAAGTCGACACCTAAATCGGAAGATCGGATAGAATGAGGTCTTGTAAACCAAATGAGTGTTGGAACTCATGTGATATGGTTTAACAAAGCCTACATTCTAAATCGGAACCTAACCTAAGTTCTTTCGACCCGTTACGACCCATTAAGGTAGCTTACGCTACTTTAACGCGTCGTTCGCGTAAAACGCGTTCGAGACGTCTAACTAGTCCTATGACAAGTATTATATGCCTAAACATGTTTAAATAGGTTTCATAATCAATTAGGTGACAAATGTTTAGGTTACATATGCTTAAAATCCAATTATGCATGAAAAGGGCATTTTGGTCATTTACCTTAAGCATATAAACTACCGATCATACAACTATTTAAACTAGGTGACCATAAGGTATAACCTTGGAAGGTTATTTCCTATGCAACTATGATCACTAAACATGCTTGGTTGGATCCTAATGATCAACCAAACGGGTCGAGTTCGAAAGTCTAAGCGGTGGTTTAGACCGCTTGACTTACGACTCTAAACAAGCACTAAACTAAAAGTGACGAGCTAAGCATGTTAAAACATGCTTAACTAAGTTAGAAAACAGGTTTTGATATCAAAACAAAGTGTTTTGATACCAAGAGTAGTTTGGTTGCAAAATACGCTAAAATGCGCATTTTGACCGAAACTACGACTCGTCACTACGCCTAGTCAACGTGGTAGATGTAGGTATAATCACTAGGGACTATAACCATCGTGATTATGCTCACGTTGCGAAGTTCAAACGAACTTCTCGTTGACCATTGACTGGTCAAAGCTGAAAGTCAAACACTGTTTGACTTTTAAGCTAGGAAAGCAATAAAAGAATGAAAGAGGACTTACAAAGGGTCCAAAGAGATTTGATTCCAAGTATTCTCAGGTATGTAGTGAATAATCACAACAACTTAGAGAATTCTCAGATCAAATGTGAGGAAAAACAAATGAAATGGCTTGCTATTTATAGTAGTGCATGAAGAACAAGATCATGACACTTGTTTGTGTGGTCTCCAAGCAATAATGATGGCCATACAATTGTTAGGAGCTGATTAGTAACCTTGGTGATCACTTAAACTTGCCCATCACACAAAAGAATTACCATAACAGCCCCTGAAGTTGCAACAGAATGCTAAAAACAAGTTTCTGGTCACTGGCATGCTCACACGGCCCGCGTAAAGGTAGGGGATACCTTATGCGGCCCACCTGGGCTTACTATCCAGAATTTGCAGTTTAGTCCCTACACTTGAGAAACTTGTGTTTTGATGCATTTTTGACACGTTTAAGCCCCGTTAACCTCATTTCAAGGATCTAAAATAAAGTTAAAGTATAGGGAACTTAAATTATGCTAAAAAACGTCTCGGATGTTGTCTCGTTTGGTCGTACGGTCGCGTTGTTCGTTAAATTACGACGAAAGTCAAACGGACGCGAAAACGATCCAAATTAAGCGACGAATGGTATTTTTTCATGCCGATCACTAAAATAAAAATATTTTAGTGAGTACAAAAATTTTGGATGTCCAGATGTGGTCAGAACGTAAGATATGCGCGAAAATGCAAACTTACGCCGTTTTTGACACTTTTAGTCCCTGTAAGATCAAATAAGCCTGTTTTCGCACACCGAACCCCTCAAAGCTTATTTCTAAGCTATGTTTAGGTTATTTATGGTATGTTTAGCTTATGATCAAGTTCCAAACTCTTCGATACCATACGAATCGGTATAGTTTCACAGTTTGACACAAATAGTCCCTGTGACCGAATAAACTTGTTTTCAACACACCAAACCATCCAAAACTTATTTCTAAGTTATGTAAAGGTTATATAAGGTATGTTAAGCCTATGTCACTATTCTGGAGTGTTTTTCGCGTTAAACTGAATGCGTTTACGCACCAGTTTGCGTATAACTTTCCAGAAAGCGATTTAAAGCTTGAAATTGGAATTGAATCGAATCGTAAAATCATCAAACACAAATACACATATAATAACACCAAAACACATTGTTTTATTGATAATTAACATTGTTTTACATTGTACATCGATTACAGAGCACAGTTGTCACATTAGGATAGGTTCTGAATCAGAATGTAGGCTTTGTTAAACCATATCACATGTGTTCCAATACTCATTTGGTTTATGAGACCTCATTCTACTCGATCTCCCAATTTAGGTATCGATTTATTAACATAGTAATCCGATACTAGGTGACACTTGATTTCCCGAGCTTTGTTAGGACACTTAATCAAGGATACTTGCAATCTCAAGTGAGTACATAGTCCCCTCTTTTACCATTTTCAAATGTTTTGGGGTGATACACATGTGCCTACTTGTTACTTTCATGCTTTCACGCTTTCATGACATATACTTGCTATGTTCATCTAGTACACGTATAGTACATGATTTCACTTATGCTTTGCTATGTATGTTTACTTAGCATGCTAGCACATTGATTTCATAAACATTTCTACTATGTATGTTTACTTAGCATATTTAGTACAAGGTTTTCACATGACATTTGATTATACATGACAGTATACCTATGGTTTGAGTAAATACTTTATATTCACCATACATGACCTTTAGTTATAAATTGACATTATACCTATGGTTTGAGTAAATACTTTTTATTCACCATACATGACATGTGGTTACACTTTACATTTGATTATACACGACATTATACCTATGGTTTGAGTAAAGACTTTGATTCACCATACAAGACATTGGTTGTTATCTGACATTTGATTATACAAGGCATAGTTTATACCTAACATTATGACACTATACAATGTTTGTGCATAACATTTGACATTGGTTTGACAAGACATTTTTGGTGGTTTATTTAGTAAGTGATTTAAATAACGAGGTGTGTGTAATATGATAAAAGCGTGGTGGATACGCCGCTGGTACTTCCTATATATAAGTACTTTTATGATATTACATATCGCAGCGTTATCTAAACCACTTTGACAGAAACAAAGACATGATACATTTTATACAAAGACACGACATATTGTTTACAAGACACTCTTTTTCAAATAACATATTTTATACAAACTCGTTTTTACTTGGTTATTTATTTAACCGTACATCATTCTTTTATATCATCTGATTTTCATATCGATTTTCACATGATTTTATAAAAGAAAACATTTTACAAGATTCATGACTACTTTTTGTTAAACACTTCTTTTAACTTACAAGTCATGAATCCTGCTTTAACAAAACCTATGTATCTCACAGACATTTTGTCACACCCCGACCACGTAAAACATCAAATCGTGGCGGAAACGTCGGGGAGTGTTGTAACAGAATTATTGTTTCAGAACCATGGCATACAAAGTTATATTTATTTATCAAACAAATGAGTTACATTGTCTTAAACTAGGAAACAAAGAGTACATAACATAATTAAACTAATCTTGCTTCTTTTATTGTCACTAAGGCCCGAGTCCACCCTAGTGTATCCCGATCAAACCTATGCACCTGCTCCTGAAACACATGTACGTCAGCATAAAAATGCCTGTGAGATACATAGGTTTTGTGAAAATAGAATTCATGACTTGGGTTTTAAAAGAAAGGTTTAATAAAATTTAGTCATGAATCTTGTTAAGTGTTTTCTTTTATAAATCATATGAAAACTTAATAAGAAATCGGATTATATAAAAGAAAGGTGTATGGTTAATGAAATAACCAAGTAAAATGAGTTTATATAAAATAAACTGTTTTGTAAAACAATGTCTTGTGAGAAATATGTTATTTGTGTAAAATGTAATATGTCTATACTGAAATGATTTAAATAACGCTACGATATGTAATATTATACAAACACTTATATATAGGAAATACCAGCGGCGTATCCACCATGTTTGTATCATATTACACACGCCTCGTTACTCAAACCATTTACCCAAACCAACCACCAATGTAAATTGTTCATGTATAAATCAATTGTCAAGTGTTATTGTGTAAACCATATCAAAATGTCCATGTCTAATGTAAATCACCAAATGTGTATTTCAATGTGAAAATGTTTTTGTTTAATGTAAATCATATAATGTTATCCAAAAATATCATGTATGGCATGTGAAATATATCAACTAAACCATAGGTAAAATGCACAAAAACAGGGTATTGAATTAAACATAGTTTAAGTCAAAGTTATGTTTTGTGGAACAAATGCATGCTATACTGATACAAACATCTATGCGGTATTGTTATAATGCATACATCCAAGCCTTGTGACTGTGGTGATAAACCTTTAAACAAATTAAAGGTTCATCTAAGTTATGTGTATCGAATTCGGTCATTCCTTCCATCCAAACATACCTAGGATGTCAGGAACGGGAGTTGTCAATACCTATGGTACCACTACCTGCTAACGAACGGCGTAGCTAATGTTAATGAATGTATATTGTCCCATTTGAACAAACCAAATGTCATACCAAAATGTAAGCATGTGAAAACAATGCACTAAGTATGTAATCAAATGAACATACATAGCGTGAAATGTAATGTAAAACAATGTACTAAGTATGCACACAATGGACATACATAGCATGAAATGTAATGTAGAACAATGTACTAAATATGCACACAATGGGCATACATAGCATGAAATTTAATGTAAAACAATGTACTAAATATGCACACAATGGGCATACATAGCATGAAATGTAATGTAAAACAATGTACTAAATATGCACACAATGGGCATACATGGCATGAAATGTAATGTAAAACAATGTACTAAATATGCACACAATGGGCATACATAGCATGAACACAATGAAATCATGTACTATAAGTGTACTATTGAACATAGCAAGCATATGATATGAAAACATGGAAAAGCATGAAAGTAACAAGTAGGCACATGTGTTTCACCCCAAAATGTTTGGAAAACAGTAAAAGAGGGGTCTATGTACTCACTTGAGATTGCTCAGAAGTCCTATGATAACCACCAAGCAATGCTAGAGATCACGGAATCAAACGGCACCTAATATAGGTAACTATGTTAATAAACCGGACCTATATCGGAGGATCGGATAGAATGAGGGCTCGTAAACCAAATGAGTATGGGAACTCATGTAGTATGGTTTAACAAAGCCTACATACTAAATGAAACCTAACCTAAGGGCTTACGACCCATTACGACCCGTTTAGGTAGCTTATGCTACTTTAACGCGTCGTTCGCATGAAACGCGCTCGGACCGCTTAACTAGTCCTATGACAAGTAACATATGCCTTAACATGTCTAATATTGTTGTCAAATCAGTTTAGATGTCAAAAGTTATGTTACATATGTTTAAAATGAATTTTGGCATCAAAGGGGTATTTTGGTAATTTACCTAAGGCATATAGACTACCTATCATACAACTACTTAAACGAAGCGACCATAAGGTATAACCTCGGAAGGTTATTCCCTATATACTATGGTCACCTAATGTGTTTGGTCGGATCCTAATGATCGACCAAATGGGCTGGGTTCGAAGGTATATGCGATTTATTAGATCGCTTACCCTTACGACCCTAGACAACGTGGTAATCAGTAGGCATAGTCACAAGGGACTATAACCATCGTGATTACGCTCACGTTGCGAAGTTCAAACGAACTTCGCAATGACCATAAACTGGTCAATGCAGAAAGTCAAATAAAGTTTGACTTTTGGACTCGAAAAGCAATAAAAGAACGAAGGAATACTTACAAAGGGTCCCCGAATGCTAATCTTGATTCAAGTAGCTCAGGTATGAAACAATGGTTTCAACTTAGAGCTTCTCAAATCAGATTCTTGTGGGTTTTGCAATGGGGATGGATGGGTATTTATAGAATTCTTCGAACCGTTAAGATCGTTTCTTGAATAACATGATCGAATCTCGTCCGTACACTTGTTGGAATGTTGTGGTGACTAAAAATGGCCCCTCATGAACTGAAAGGGCAAGTGTGGGTGAGTGGTTGGGAGCTTAACAGCTGTAATCTACTGTTAAATTGATCTTATCTGATCTGGGAGTCTGACGCGGGCCGCGTAAGAGGACCCACTAATCTTACGCGGGCCGCCTGGCCTGACTCGTCAGAAACAAACTTTCGTAAATGACAGTTTCAGTCCCTGTTATGTGTTTAAGCCACTTCTGACACGTTTAAGGCCCATTAAGCCAACTTTAAGGCCCTAAAATGATGCCTAAACATTGTGGACATGAAACATGCTCAAAAATATGTCGGATGTTGGTTTGTTTGGTCGTACGATCGCGATGTTCGCTTACTTACGACGGAATGCGCATAAGCGCGAAAAACGATCCAAATTATGCGACGAATGGATTTTTCTTATGCCAAACACTAAAATAAAATATTTTAGTGCTTACATAAATTTTTGGATGTCCGGAGGTATTCAGAACGTAAGTTATGCCCGAAAATGCAAACTTGTGCACTTTTTGACGCTTTTAGTCCCTGAATGACCCAAAAGTTTATTTTAGCACACCGAATCCCTCAAAGCCTATTTCTAAGATATATAAAGGATATTTAAGGTGTGTTTAACTTATGGTCATGTTCCGAAATGTTCGTTACAGTTCAAATTGGCATACTTTCGTAGTTTGTCAAGTTTAGTCCCTGTAAGCGAATTAACTTGTTTTTGCCATACCAAAGCCTTCAAAACTTATTTCTAAGTTATGTAAAGGTTATTTAAGGTATGTTAAGTATATGTTGATGTTCCGGAGTATTTTTCGCATTAAACTGATTACGTTTACGCACCAGTTTGCGTATAATTCTCCAGAAAGCGATATAGAGTTTGAAATTGAGCAAAAGTCAAAACATGAAAAATGTAAAACACAACCAAACAAACATTGGGATCAAATAACATTGTTTTATTGATAATTGAACTGTTCACAATGATTACAAGCACAGATGTTACACATTTTTTATGCTGACGTACCTATTTTCACATGTGTTTCAGGAGCTAATGTATGATGATGATCATGCTACACTTAGGCGGACTTGGGCCTTAGTGACTTAAAATGAAGCAAGACAATTTAATTTATGTTACGTTTTCAGTAATTCCAAGACATTGTAAACAATTATTCTAATAAAACCAAACTTTAAATACCATGTGTTGTGAAACAATGATTCTGTTACGACACTCCCCGACGTTTCCGCCGTGGTTTGTTATTTTACGCGGTCGAGGTGTGACATTTATAACTTATCTAAAATATTTTTACAGTAGGTACATGTTATAAACTCAGAATCCCAAATAAGCATTCAAACTATGTGTGAAATGACCAAAATGCCCCTACAGTGCATAGTTTGGTCCTAAACTATAAAACACACATATGTTTGATATCCTATTGATATTATATCATAAATTAATTATTTTTCCAGAATGTTTATGGTCATAAAATCAGATTATATGCAAGTTCCTTTTATACATTGCTAAATGACCAAAATGCCCTTTTGAGGCGTAATTTGATTTTAAAACCTTAACGGGCATACAAGTTGATATCCTACTGATATTATAACTTTTTTTAAAGTATATTGGCATATGGAACTTGTTCATGGCTCATCCGGTTACCCATTATAGCTTATACGCGTACGGTTAGACTTATGTAACTAGTTTACATAAGTTTACCGAAACGGGTTTAACCTTATCATTTTTATCTCAATTTCCAGAATGTTAATAGTTTACACATATTATACAAGTCTTAGTACTTTTTGGGTTTAAATTACATTCTATTCCAGTCATCACTTAATCGAGCATATCGTACCGTTTTTAATACTTTAAGCTATCCGGTCTAAGTCTACAACTTAAATAAGACCCGTTAGCATTCTAATTGGTTTATACCATCATTCCAGACTAGAGCCTTTCGGTAGATTGTACCTATGTTTAATTAATTGAATACGACTGAGTTACTATATACCATGCATTTGTATCAAGTATTAGCTCAGGTAAATACTCTTAACCTATTTTCCCTATACAGGCTTCGGATACGATAAATTATTACCGCTTGGTCACGTATGGGATCATATGCTGGATTGTGGCAACAAAATCTTCATAACCCGTTTTAATATGTTTTATTTGATAACTTAAATATTGGGGGTTAACGCGACCATGTCTTGGATATCCATGGCTCATTTAAGTTATTAATGGCCACGACTGTGTACGGGGTGTAGGCATGCACCCGTCAGATGCCAATGCCTATTAAAAATGTTTTCTTACCCGTTGATCAGGGGATACCCCTTTGTGGGTTAAGTGGTGTGTCGGTTAATCATGTCTCGGTGTTTAGTGCTAGGCCCCATATGTATTGACAGATATGTAAAACTATATACAAGATCATTTTTAATTATCCCAAGTTATTAAAAGATTTTCATGTGCCTTGTGCACTTAAATCAAAGTTGAAATATTTTCAAAATGTGTCCGTTGATTGTATTTACCAGTGAAAACTGACGTATTTTCAAAAGATTAAGCTACAGGTACAAATACGTAAATAGGCTGGAAGCTGCTCGATATTGCTAGAAGAGGAATTTGCAACTCCTTTGCACAAGCCTATTAGTCTGTTGAAGTCATTTATGTACATTTTTATAATCCGCCTGTGGATCTTTACTTTACAAGCCATTTTGTATTATTATTTCGAACTTCGAACATTTTGTTTGTAATAGTAATTTTACTCCAGGAGTTCCGCTGTGCTATCTGTGAATATTTGTCACACCCCGACCACGTAGAACATACAAAACGTGGCGGAAATGTCGAGGAGTGTTGTAACAGAATCATTGTTTCATAACACATGGAAATTGAAATATTGTTTTATTGATTAAAGTAGTTACAATGTCTTGACAATCAAAGAAACATAACGTAAATAACTAGTCTTGCATCTTTTATTGTCGCTAAGGCCCAAGTCCGCCTAAGTGTATCTTGACAAGTCCTATGCATCATATCCTGAAAACACATGTGAAAATAGGTACGTCAGCATAAAAATGCATGTGAGATACATAGGTTTTGTGAAAATGAGATTCATGACTTATGTTTAGGAAAATGTTTAGTCATGAACCTTGTAGTATGCTTTGTTTTGTAAATCGTTTGAAAAGCAATAAGATCAGATGATATGTATAAGTAAGAGAATAATGTATGGTTAAATGAATAACCAAGTAAAAATGAGTATATATAAAATAAGTTGTTTTGTAAAACAATGTCTTGTGAAAAGTATGTTATTTGTATAAAATGTTATATGTCTCAAATTGAAATGATTTAGATAACGCTACAATATGTAATACCATACAAACACTTATATATAGGGAGTACCAACGGTGTATCCACCATGCTTGTATCATATTACACACGCCTCGTTACTTAAGTTACTTAAACAAACCACCAATGAAATAAGTTTATGTTTAAACCAATAGTCAAAAGTCCTTGTATAAATCATATCAAATGTTAATAGTCCAAAAGTAGTCAAGTAATGTGCAACAAATGTTATGTATAACCAATGTTGAAAATGTTTATTTGTCAAATGTAAATCATGTAATGTGTAACCAAAATGATATGTATGGCTAGTGAGATGCATCAACTAAACCATAGGTGAAAATGCACAAAACAAAGTATTGAAGTAAAACTTGGTTTAAATCAAAGTTATGTTTTGTGTAGTAAATATATGCTATACTGATATTAGACATTTATGCGGTATTGTGAAAATTCATACATCCAAGCCTTGCGACAGTCGGATAACTATGTAAAAATGAGTTATCAAAAGAATATGTATTCGGATTCGGTCATTCCTTACGTCCAAACAAACCCGAGATTTCAGGAATGGGATTTGTCAAGTCCTATGGTACCACTACCTACTACCGAGCGGCATGATCGGTGTTAATGAATGTATAGTATAGTTTAAACAAACCAAATGTCATACCAAAATGTAAGCATATGATGAATAAGAAATGTACTAAGTATACAAAGCAGAAAAGTCATGTAAATCAATGTGCTAGCATGCTATCAGTTAACATACATAGCAGAAATGTAATGTAGAACCATGTACTAAGTATGCACACAATGGACATACATAGTATAAAATGTAATGAAATCATGTACTATAATGTACTAATGAACATAGGAAGTATATGATGCGAAAATAGGAAAGCATGAAAGTAACAAGTAGGCACATGTGTTTCACCCCAAAACAGTTTGGAAAACAGTAAAAGAGGGGTTCTATGTACTCACTTGAGATTGCTCAGAAGTCCTAAGATAACCACCAAGCAATGCTAGAGATCACGGAATCAAACGGCACCTAATATAGGTAACTACATTAATAAACCGGACCTAAATCGGAAGATCGGATAGAATGAGGGTTCGTAAACCAAATGAGTATGGGAACTCGTGTAATATGGTTTAACAACGCCTACATACTAAATGAATCCTAACATAAGTGTTTATGACCCATTACGACCCGTTTAGGTAGCTTATGCTACTTTAACGCGTCGCTCGCGTGAAACGCGTTCGGACCGCCTAACTAGTCCTATGACAAGTAACATATGCCTTAACATGTCTAATATTGTTGTCAAATCAGTTTAGATGTCAAAAGTTATGTTACATATGTTTAAAATGAATTTTGGCATCAAAGGGGTATTTTGGTAATTTACCTAAGGCATATAAACTACCTATCATACAACTACTTAAACGAAGCGACCATAAGGTATAACCTCGTAAGGTTATTCCCTATAAACTATGGTCACCTAAAGTGCTTGGTCGGATCCTAATGATCGACCAAACGGGTCGGGTTCGAAAGTATAAGCGATTGTTTAGATCGCTTACCTTACGACCCTAAATAAGCACTAAACTAAAAGTGACGAGCTAAGCATGTTAAAACATGCTTAACTTAGATTAGAAAACAGGTTTGGTATCAAAACAAATGGTTTTGATACCCACAAGTAGTTTGGTTACAAAATACGCAAGAATACGTATTCTGACCGAAACTACGGCTCGTCACTGAGCCTAGATAACGTGGTAATCAGTAGGTATAGTCACTAGGGACTATAACCATCGTGATCACGCTCACGTTATGAAGTTCAAACGAACTTCACATCGACCATAAACTGGTCAATGCAGAAAGTCAAACAAAGTTCGACTTTCGGACTCGAAAAGCAATAAAAGAACGAAGGAACACTTACGAAGGGTCCCCGAATGCTAATCTAGATCAAAATAGCTCAGGTATGAAACAAAGGTTTCAACTTAGAGCACAAATGATCAGATTCTAGTGAGAAATGAAGTTGGGGTATGTGGGTATTTATAGTAAATGGACAACCGTTAGGATCATTTCTTGGAAAAGGGGGCACGATCTAAGCCGTACACTTGTTGGAAAGTTGTGGTAACTCATTTGCCATCCACCATAAGAGTTTGACACTTGGCACTTGGCCTTTGGAGAGTGTTAAGGGCTGTTAAAAGCTGAAAAAAAAACGTTTTGCTGCATCTGGCCCCTGTTTACGGACCTAGTTTGGCAGATTTACAGTTTCAGTCCCTGCAACCTCAAAACTTGGTTTTCGATGCGTTTTTTTGACACGTTTAAGCCCCGTTAACCCCATTTCAAAGCTCTAAAATGAAGTTAAAGTATAGGGAACTTAAAATGTGTTCAAAAATATCTCGGGTGTCGGTTCGTTTAGCCGTACGGTTACGTTGTTCGGTTAATTACGACGGAATGCGCATAAGCGCGAAAAATGATCCAAATGGCGTGACGAATGGATTTTTCTTATGCCAAACACTAGAATAAAATATTTTAGTGCTTACATAAATTTTTGGATGTCCGGATGTATTCAGAACGTAAGTTATGCGCGAAAATGCAAACTTGTGCACTTTTTGACGCTTTTTGTCCCTGAATGACCCCAAAAGTTTATTTTAGCATACCGAACCCATCAAAGCCTATTTCTAAGCTATGTAAAGGATATTTATGGTATGTTTAACTTATGGTCATGTTCCGGAATGTCTGTTACAGTTCAAATTGGCATACTTTCGCAGTTTGTCAAGTTTAGTCCCTGTAAGCGAATTAACTTGTTTTTTCCATACCAAAGCCTTCAAAACTTATTTCTAAGTTACGTAAAGGTTATTTAAGGTATGTTAAGCCTATGTCACTATTCCGGAGTGTTTGTTGCATTAAACTGGTTATATTTATGCATTGGTGCGCGTATAACCTTCCAGAAAGCGATTTAGAGTTTGGAATTGAACAAAAATTGATATGTGCAAATGATACACATATTTTTACAAATCCCAAGTATGAAATATAATATTTCATTGGTTCGGTATTTGTTTGATGGCCGTGGAGGCACAGGTGTTACAGTCTCCCCTACTTTAGGAAATTTCGTCCCGAAATTTATTTAGAGGAAACTTGTGAGAGTTTAAAACATGAAGTTGAAAAGATCGAACCATATTGGTTAGGGTTCTGAACTTCTAGTAACCTTAATAACATTATGCTTGCAATGTAAGAGGGATACTTATATACAAGTATATGAAGCGTCATTGGTGCGTCCACCGTACCTCCATTACATCGTTCTCATTTCGTTATTGTTGTCACTATCGGTTCTTACACATAATAAATCTTACTGTGGATACCATGCACTGAATCTCATAATTATGTACGCGTCCATAATTAGACAATTCCTTGCATAGTTCACACAGTCTAATTTATAATGTGTAGGGGAAAACCAAATGAACAAACCTGTGATGAGTGTAACTAGACCACCATAGGTCCCTTTTATTAAATCAATAAATGATTTTAATAGACAACCAAGGAGTCTTTTCAGCTTATATCATCACATGTCATTCTTAACCAGATTTTTGAATCAATCTTTTTGACTATACCACTAAAAGGGTCTCTTATGAATCATGGAATAGTACTATATAATCCAAGGGTCTTAACTTTTACATAGAAGCCCATTCAGGAATTAAGGTAGTACCTTTTTGAATATCCTACTACGAATCTCTCATATAAAGATATGAAAGATTCTACGAGGATTTGGATAACTAATACCCAGAGTATAAAAACACAAGATGCATAAGAGAAAACACAAGATGCATAAACACATAGTCATATAACCACAAAGATTGTTTATCTAGATCTTTAATTTGTTAATTAGTTTTGCTAACAGAGTGCATGTATTTAAAGCACACTAGGAATCCATCTCGTGGATTTCATTTGGTACTTTAAACATTATCAAGAATCTAACTATAAAGATAGAAAGATTTTTGAAGAGAAAATTCGATTTCGATTATAAGGAACCGAAATGTTCGAATTCAGGTACATAAGGAATCCAATTAAGGACTCTGATTGAATGATAATCATCCACAAGGATCTAAATGTGAAGATAAAAAGATCCCATATGGATTTTTAGAAGTTGAAGATGTTTGAAATCTTGCACTGGATATGCTTATGTCAAAACATGAAGTAAGAATGCTTATGAAGTTGAGATGCTTGATATGTCAAGGCGACATATGAAGCGAAATTTGAAAGTTAAGTCAAGGTATGAGGAAAAAAATATTTTTGAAAACTATGCATGGGGTTCTTTTAAGAAAAATGTGTTTAACGTTTTTGAAACCTTATATATAATACTTTTGAAATCATAAAGTAGGTGTATTAGATAGATATATTTACAAAAATGTTTTAAAATCAGGCGAGATGAGTTTTGAAATTATGTATAAGGTTTTTGGGAAGACATGAATGATGCTTTTCGAAATCATGCACTTGATAAGAAAATGTACTGTGTTAATATTGCCTTCAGACTATATGAAATATTTTGAAATTAGGAAGGTTGGTTTTGATAACATGGCCAATGTTTTTGAAATAACATAGACAATGCATTTAGAAAAATTGTTCTCAAACTATATGAAATGTTTTGAGATCATGAAGATTGTTTTGAAATACTTGTACTGTGTATGTTGAAAAAAAATCAGAACGTAATGGGTATGAGATTTGGAAATACCCTTAGTTATTTAACCAAGGATTCAAAGGCACAGATGTGCAGAAGCATGATTACTCATAATGTCACTTTATTTTCGGTACTTTGTTTCCTAGAGTGAAACGAGTACTTAAAATTTTCGAGGGAATCATGAGCGATCATTTGAAAGAGAGAAATCACAAAAGTAGTTTGCAAGGTACACAGTTTCTTGATGTAGGTATCATAGGAAAAGTCATACACACATGTAATTATACTTGTATATCAGAATTGCGAACAACTACTTTTATTTATGAACAAGACATATTGTTTCACAATACACGAAAACAAAAGAAACAAAGGCATAAGACAGCAACATCTTCTAGTCAGCCAACTGCTCATCCGTGGGTTGGATTTGCAGTAGCAAGCTTTGGGCAATCCCTTAGGAAATGGCCCATCTCGCCACAGTTGTAGCAAGACCCTCGTGAGAAACGAGCTTGAGCAGGATTGTCGCAAGCTTGATTTGGTACAGCTACAGTTGGGCAAACCCTTGTTGTATGACCTATAAGTCCACAAATCTGGCATTTGCGGCACCTCACACTAGGGTGATGATGAAGGGTACATTGGTTGCACAAGGGTGCAGTTCCATTGTATGGCTTCCTAGCTGGTGGCCTTGCCACATGGCTAGGTCCCGCTTGATTAGGTGTAACCGCTGCGGGTTTCCTTGAAGCCTTACGCTTCCTTGATTTTGGTGCTGGCTTGACTTCTGCTTCCTTTGGTGGCTCTTGAGTGGCTTCATTGTCGAGACGAGAGGCTTCATTGTTGAGACGAGCCATGGCAATGCCTAGATCCACAGTCTTCTGAATCACTTCGCCTATTTGCTGGGCAAATTTGGCTGTTCGCTCGGACATTTGACCAGTGCTGAGAGGAAGAGACATTCTAGAAGAAAATGAAAGACATAGGAAGAAACAAGTGAAACGTCATCGGATAAACAATGCAGAATGGTAATGCATAAGAATTTGCGATCATTTGTGTGTTACCTAAGGCGAACAAATGAGATGGTGACAAAACAAAGTAAATGGGTAAAAAATAATGTATCGCGAAGACATGTTCGCCTATAAGTGAACACTCATCCCAAGAATTCCCAGGTAAGCACAACTGGTCTCGCGTCTGATGAGATGTATACGAAGTGCTTGCCTAGACAGAAAACCCAGAATACAGGCATTCACCCTTCCAGTTTGCACGTGTTCACATTATTTAAAACCCAAAACCTTGACGAGGTTTTGAAAACTCAAAGGGGTTCAAAACCATATAATAGAGAGTTCAAAACCTTACAATGGAGGGTTCAAAACCTAGTAATCAATCATCCTAGAACAGATGATTAGTTTTCAAAGCGGTTTTGAATTTTTTTATGTTTTTGTTGTGGTTGTCGCCTAAGGATAGGTGACAGTATTGTTTTATGACTAAACGCAAGTAAACTCGCGTTAGGGTCCTAAGAAGGTTATAGACTAGGTCAAAGTATTACTAATAACCTAATTCCCTATAACCATGAGCTCTGATACCAACTTTTCTGTCACACCCCGACCACGTAGAACATACAAAACGTGGCGGAAATGTCGGGGAGTGTTGTAACAGAATCATTGTTTCATAACACATGGAAATTGAAATATTGTTTTATTGATTAAAGTAGTTACAATGTCTTGACAATCAAAGAAACATAACGTAAATAACTAGTCTTGCATCTTTTATTGTCGCTAAGGCCCAAGTCCGCCTAAGTGTATCTTGACAAGTCCTATGCATCATATCCTGAAAACACATGTGAAAATAGGTACGTCAGCATAAAAATGCCTGTGAGATACATAGGTTTTGTGAAAATGAGATTCATGACTTATGTTTAGGAAAATGTTTAGTCATGAACCTTGTAGTATGCTTTGTTTTGTAAATCGTTTGAAAAGCAATAAGATCAGATGATATGTATAAGTAAAAGAATAATGTATGGTTAAATGAATAACCAAGTAAAAATGAGTATATATAAAATAAGTTGTTTTGTAAAACAATGTCTTGTGAAAAGTATGTTATTTGTATAAAATGTTATATGTCTCAAATTGAAATGATTTAGATAACGCTACAATATGTAATACCATACAAACACTTATATATAGGGAGTACCAACGGTGTATCCACCATGCTTGTATCATATTACACACGCCTCGTTACTTAAGTTACTTAAACAAACCACCAATGAAATAAGTTTATGTTTAAACCAATAGTCAAAAGTCCTTGTATAAATCATATCAAATGTTAATAGTCCAAAAGTAGTCAAGTAATGTGCAACAAATGTTATGTATAACCAATGTCGAAAATGTTTATTTGTCAAATGTAAATCATGTAATGTGTAACCAAAATGATATGTATGGCTAGTGAGATGCATCAACTAAACCATAGGTGAAAATGCACAAAACAAAGTATTGAAGTAAAACTTGGTTTAAATCAAAGTTATGTTTTGTGTAGTAAATATATGCTATACTGATATTAGACATTTATGCGGTATTGTGAAAATTCATACATCCAAGCCTTGCGACAGTCGGATAACTATGTAAAAATGAGTTATCAAAAGAATATGTATTCGGATTCGGTCATTCCTTACGTCCAAACAAACCCGAGATTTCAGGAATGGGATTTGTCAAGTCCTATGGTACCACTACCTACTACCGAGCGGCATGATCGGTGTTAATGAATGTATAGTATAGTTTAAACAAACCAAATGTCATACCAAAATGTAAGCATATGATGAATAAGAAATGTACTAAGTATACAAAGCAGAAAAGTCATGTAAATCAATGTGCTAGCATGCTATCAGTTAACATACATAGCAGAAATGTAATGTAGAACCATGTACTAAGTATGCACACAATGGACATACATAGTATAAAATGTAATGAAATCATGTACTATAATGTACTAATGAACATAGGAAGTATATGATGCGAAAACAGGAAAGCATGAAAGTAACAAGTAGGCACATGTGTTTCACCCCAAAACAGTTTGGAAAACAGTAAAAGAGGGGTTCTATGTACTCACTTGAGATTGCTCAGAAGTCCTAAGATAACCACCAAGCAATGCTAGAGATCACGGAATCAAACGGCACCTAATATAGGTAACTACATTAATAAACCGGACCTAAATCGGAAGATCGGATAGAATGAGGGTTCGTAAACCAAATGAGTATGGGAACTTGTGTAATATGGTTTAACAACGCCTACATACTAAATGAATCCTAACATAAGTGCTTATGACCCATTACGACCCGTTTAGGTAGCTTATGCTACTTTAACGCGTCGCTCGCGTGAAACGCGTTCGGACCGCCTAACTAGTCCTATGACAAGTAACATATGCCTTAACATGTCTAATATTGTTGTCAAATCAGTTTAGATGTCAAAAGTTATGTTACATATGTTTAAAATGAATTTTGGCATCAAAGGGGTATTTTGGTAATTTACCTAAGGCATATAAACTACCTATCATACAACTACTTAAACGAAGCGACCATAAGGTATAACCTCGTAAGGTTATTCCCTATAAACTATGGTCACCTAAAGTGCTTGGTCGGATCCTAATGATCGACCAAACGGGTCGGGTTCGAAAGTATAAGCGATTGTTTAGATCGCTTACCTTACGACCCTAAATAAGCACTAAACTAAAAGTGACGAGCTAAGCATGTTAAAACATGCTTAACTTAGTTTAGAAAACAGGTTTGGTATCAAAACAAATGGTTTTGATACCCACAAGTAGTTTGGTTACAAAATACGCAAGAATACGTATTCTGACCGAAACTACGGCTCGTCACTGAGCCTAGATAACGTGGTAATCAGTAGGTATAGTCACTAGGGACTATAACCATCGTGATCACGCTCACGTTATGAAGTTCAAACGAACTTCACATCGACCATAAACTGGTCAATGCAGAAAGTCAAACAAAGTTTGACTTTCGGACTCGAAAAGCAATAAAAGAACGAAGGAACACTTACGAAGGGTCCCCGAATGCTAATCGAGATCAAAATAGCTCAGGTATGAAACAACGGTTTCAACTTAGAGCACAAATGATCAGATTCTAGTGAGAAATGAAGTTGGGGTATGTGGGTATTTATAGTAAATGGACAACCGTTAGGATCATTTCTTGGAAAAGGGGGCACGATCTAAGCCGTACACTTGTTGGAAAGTTGTGGTAACTCATTTGTCATCCACCATAAGAGTTTGACACTTGGCACTTGGCCTTTGGAGAGTGTTAAGGGCTGTTAAAAGCTGAAAAAAAACGTTTTGCTGCATCTGGCCCCTGTTTACGGACCTAGTTTGGCAGATTTACAGTTTCAGTCCCTGCAACCTCAAAACTTGGTTTTCGATGCGTTTTTTGCCACGTTTAAGCCCCGTTAACCCCATTTCAAAGCTCTAAAATGAAGTTAAAGTATAGGGAACTTAAAATGTGTTCAAAAATATCTCGGGTGTCGGTTCGTTTAGCCGTACGGTTACGTTGTTCGGTTAATTACGACGGAATGCGCATAAGCGCGAAAAATGATCCAAATGGCGTGACGAATGGATTTTTCTTATGCCAAACACTAGAATAAAATATTTTAGTGCTTACATAAATTTTTGGATGTCCGGATGTATTCAGAACGTAAGTTATGCGCGAAAATGCAAACTTGTGCACTTTTTGACGCTTTTTGTCCCTGAATGACCCCAAAAGTTTATTTTAGCATACCGAACCCCTCAAAGCCTATTTCTAAGCTATGTAAAAGGATATTTATGGTATGTTTAACTTATGGTCATGTTCCGGAATGTCTGTTACAGTTCAAATTGGCATACTTTCGCAGTTTGTCAAGTTTAGTCCCTGTAAGCGAATTAACTTGTTTTTTCCATACCAAAGCCTTCAAAACTTATTTCTAAGTTATGTAAAGGTTATTTAAGGTATGTTAAGCCTATGTCACTATTCCGGAGTGTTTGTTGCATTAAACTGGTTATATTTATGCATTGGTGCGCGTATAACCTTCCAGAAAGCGATTTAGAGTTTGGAATTGAACAAAAATTGATATGTGCAAATGATACACATATTTTTACAAATCCCAAGTATGAAATATAATATTTCATTGGTTCGGTATTTGTTTGATGGCCGTGGAGGCACAGGTGTTACAGTCTCCCCTACTTTAGGAAATTTCGTCCCGAAATTTATTTAGAGGAAACTTGTGAGAGTTTAAAACATGAAGTTGAAAAGATCGAACCATATTGGTTAGGGTTCTGAACTTCTAGTAACCTTAATAACATTATGCTTGCAATGTAAGAGGGATACTTATATACAAGTATATGAAGCGTCATTGGTGCGTCCACCGTACCTCCATTACATCGTTCTCATTTCGTTATTGTTGTCACTATCGGTTCTTACACATAATAAATCTTACTGTGGTTACCATGCACTGAATCTCATAATTATGTACGCGTCCATAATTAGACAATTCCTTGCATAGTTCACACAGTCTAATTTATAATGTGTAGGGGAAAACCAAATGAACAAACCTGTGATGAGTGTAACTAGACCACCATAGGTCCCTTTTATTAAATCAATAAATGATTTTAATAGACAACCAAGGAGTCTTTTCAGCTTATATCATCACATGTCATTCTTAACCAGATTTTTGAATCAATCTTTTTGACTAGACCACTAAAAGGGTCTCTTATGAATCATGGAATAGTACTATATAATCCAAGGGTCTTAACTTTTACATAGAAGCCCATTCAGGAATTAAGGTAGTACCTTTTTGAATATCCTACTACGAATCTCTCATATAAAGATATGAAAGATTCTACGAGGATTTGGATAACTAATACCCAGAGTATAAAAACACAAGATGCATAAGAGAAAACACAAGATGCATAAACACATAGTCATATAACCACAAAGATTGTTTATCTAGATCTTTAATTTGTTAATTAGTTTTGCTAACAGAGTGCATGTATTTAAAGCACACTAGGAATCCATCTCGTGGATTTCATTTGGTACTTTAAACATTATCAAGAATCTAACTATAAAGATAGAAAGATTTTTGAAGAGAAAATTCGATTTCGATTATAAGGAACCGAAATGTTCGAATTCAGGTACATAAGGAATCCAATTAAGGACTCTGATTGAATGATAATCATCCACAAGGATCTAAATGTGAAGATAAAAAGATCCCATATGGATTTTTAGAAGTTGAAGATGTTTGAAATCTTGCACTGGATGTGCTTATGTCAAAACATGAAGTAAGAATGCTTATGAAGTTGAGATGCTTGATATGTCAAGGCGACATATGAAGCGAAATTTGAAAGTTAAGTCAAGGTATGAGGAAAAAAAATATTTTTGAAAACTATGCATGGGGTTCTTTTAAGAAAAATGTGTTTAACGTTTTTGAAACCTTATATATAATACTTTTGAAATCATAAAGTAGGTGTATTAGATAGATATATTTAAAAAATGTTTTAAAATCAGGCGAGATGAGTTTTGAAATTATGTATAAGGTTTTTGGGAAGACATGAATGATGCTTTTCGAAATCATGCACTTGATAAGAAAATGTACTGTGTTAATATTGCCTTCAGACTATATGAAATATTTTGAAATTAGGAAGGTTGGTTTTGATAACTTGGACAATGTTTTTGAAATAACATAGACAATGCATTTAGAAAAATTGTTCTCAAACTATATGAAATGTTTTGAGATCATGAAGATTGTTTTGAAATACTTGTACTGTGTATGTTGAAAAAAAATCAGAACGTAATGGGTATGAGATTTGGAAATACCCTTAGTTATTTAACCAAGGATTCAAAGGCACAGATGTGCAGAAGCATGATTACTCATAATGTCACTTTATTTTCGGTACTTTGTTTCCTAGAGTGAAACGAGTACTTAAAATTTTCGAGGGAATCATGAGCGATCATTTGAAAGAGAGAAATCACAAAAGTAGTTTGCAAGGTACATAGTTTCTTGATGTAGGTATCATAGGAAAAGTCATACACACATGTAATTATACTTGTATATCAGAATTGCGAACAACAACTTTTATTTATGAACAAGACATATTGTTTCACAATACACGAAAACAAAAGAAACAAAGGCATAAGACAGCAACATCTTCTAGTCAGCCAACTGCTCATCCGTGGCTTGGATTTGCAGTAGCAAGCTTTGGGCAATCCCTTAGGAAATGGCCCATCTCGCCACAGTTGTAGCAAGACCCTCGTGAGAAACAAGCTTGAGCAGGATTGTCGCAAGCTTGATTTGGTACAGCTACAGTTGGGCAAACCCTTGCTGTATGACCTATAAGTCCACAAATCTGGCATTTGCGGCACCTCACACTAGGGTGATGATGAAGGGTACATTGGTTGCACAAGGGTGCAGTTCCATTGTATGGCTTCCTAGCTGGTGGCCTTGCCACATGGCTAGGTCCCGCTTGATTAGGTGTAACCGCTGCGGGTTTCCTTGAAGCCTTACGCTTCCTTGATTTTGGTGCTGGCTTGACTTCTGCTTCCTTTGGTGGCTCTTGAGTGGCTTCATTGTCGAGACGAGAGGCTTCATTGTTGAGACGAGCCATGGCAATGCCTAGATCCACAGTCTTCTGAATCACTTCGCCTATTTGCTGGGCAAATTTGGCTGTTCGCTCGGACATTTGACCAGTGCTGAGAGGAAGAGACATTCTAGAAGAAAATGAAAGACATAGGAAGAAACAAGTGAAACGTCATCGGATAAACAATGCAGAATGGTAATGCATAAGAATTTGTGATCATTTGTGTGTTACCTAAGGCGAACAAATGAGATGGTGACAAAACAAAGTAAATGGGTAAAAAATAATGTATCGCGAAGACATGCTCGCCTATAAGTGAACACTCATCCCAAGAATTCCCAGGTAAGCACAACTGGTCTCGCGTCTGATGAGATGTATACGAAGTGCTTGCCTAGACAGAAAACCCAGAATACAGGCATTCACCCTTCCAGTTTGCACGTGTTCACATTATTTAAAACCCAAAACCTTGATGAGGTTTTGAAAACTCAAAGGGGTTCAAAACCATATAATAGAGAGTTCAAAACCTTACAATGGAGGGTTCAAAACCTAGTAATCAATCATCCTAGAACAGATGATTAGTTTTCAAAGCGGTTTTGAATTTTTTTATGTTTTTGTTGTGGTTGTCGCCTAAGGATAGGTGACAGTATTGTTTTATGACTAAACGCAAGTAAACTCGCGTTAGGGTCCTAAGAAGGTTATAGACTAGGTCAAAGTATTACTAATAACCTAATTCCCTATAACCATGAGCTCTGATACCAACTTTTCTGTCACACCCCGACCACGTAGAACATACAAAACGTGGCGGAAATGTCGGGGAGTGTTGTAACAGAATCATTGTTTCATAACACATGGAAATTGAAATATTGTTTTATTGATTAAAGTAGTTACAATGTCTTGACAATCAAAGAAACATAACGTAAATAACTAGTCTTGCATCTTTTATTGTCGCTAAGGCCCAAGTCCGCCTAAGTGTATCTTGACAAGTCCTATGCATCATATCCTGAAAACACATGTGAAAATAGGTACGTCAGCATAAAAATGCCTGTGAGATACATAGGTTTTGTGAAAATGAGATTCATGACTTATGTTTAGGAAAATGTTTAGTCATGAACCTTGTAGTATGCTTTGTTTTGTAAATCGTTTGAAAAGCAATAAGATCAGATGATATGTATAAGTAAAAGAATAATGTATGGTTAAATGAATAACCAAGTAAAAATGAGTATATATAAAATAAGTTGTTTTGTAAAACAATGTCTTGTGAAAAGTATGTTATTTGTATAAAATGTTATATGTCTCAAATTGAAATGATTTAGATAACGCTACAATATGTAATACCATACAAACACTTATACATAGGGAGTACCAACGGTGTATCCACCATGCTTGTATCATATTACACACGCCTCGTTACTTAAGTTACTTAAACAAACCACCAATGAAATAAGTTTATGTTTAAACCAATAGTCAAAAGTCTTTGTATAAATCATATCAAATGTTAATAGTCCAAAAGTAGTCAAGTAATGTGCAACAAATGTTATGTATAACCAATGTCGAAAATGTTTATTTGTCAAATGTAAATCATGTAATGTGTAACCAAAATGATATGTATGGCTAGTGAGATGCATCAACTAAACCATAGGTGAAAATGCACAAAACAAAGTATTGAAGTAAAACTTGGTTTAAATCAAAGTTATGTTTTGTGTAGTAAATATATGCTATACTGATATTAGACATTTATGCGGTATTGTGAAAATTCATACATCCAAGCCTTGCGACAGTCGGATAACTATGTAAAAATGAGTTATCAAAAGAATATGTATTCGGATTCGGTCATTCCTTACGTCCAAACAAACCCGAGATTTCAGGAATGGGATTTGTCAAGTCCTATGGTACCACTACCTACTACCGAGCGGCATGATCGGTGTTAATGAATGTATAGTATAGTTTAAACAAACCAAATGTCATACCAAAATGTAAGCATATGATGAATAAGAAATGTACTAAGTATACAAAGCAGAAAAGTCATGTAAATCAATGTGCTAGCATGCTATCAGTTAACATACATAGCAGAAATGTAATGTAGAACCATGTACTAAGTATGCACACAATGGACATACATAGTATAAAATGTAATGAAATCATGTACTATAATGTACTAATGAACATAGGAAGTATATGATGCGAAAACAGGAAAGCATGAAAGTAACAAGTAGGCACATGTGTTTCACCCCAAAACAGTTTGGAAAACAGTAAAAGAGGGGTTCTATGTACTCACTTGAGATTGCTCAGAAGTCCTAAGATAACCACCAAGCAATGCTAGAGATCACGGAATCAAACGGCACCTAATATAGGTAACTACATTAATAAACCGGACCTAAATCGGAAGATCGGATAGAATGAGGGTTCGTAAACCAAATGAGTATGGGAACTCGTGTAATATGGTTTAACAACGCCTACATACTAAATGAATCCTAACATAAGTGCTTATGACCCATTACGACCCGTTTAGGTAGCTTATGCTACTTTAACGCGTCGCTCGCGTGAAACGCGTTCGGACCGCCTAACTAGTCCTATGACAAGTAACATATGCCTTAACATGTCTAATATTGTTGTCAAATCAGTTTAGATGTCAAAAGTTATGTTACATATGTTTAAAATGAATTTTGGCATCAAAGGGGTATTTTGGTAATTTACCTAAGGCATATAAACTACCTATCATACAACTACTTAAACGAAGCGACCATAAGGTATAACCTCGTAAGGTTATTCCCTATAAACTATGGTCACCTAAAGTGCTTGGTCGGATCCTAATGATCGACCAAACGGGTCGGGTTCGAAAGTATAAGTGATTTTTTAGATCGCTTACCTTACGACCCTAAATAAGCACTAAACTAAAAGTGACGAGCTAAGCATGTTAAAACATGCTTACCTTAGTTTAGAAAACAGGTTTGGTATCAAAACAAATGGTCTTGATACCCACAAGTAGTTTGGTTACAAAATACGCAAGAATACGTATTCTGACCGAAACTACGGCTCGTCACTGAGCCTAGATAACGTGGTAATCAGTAGGTATAGTCACTAGGGACTATAACCATCGTGATCACGCTCACGTTATGAAGTTCAAACGAACTTCACATCGACCATAAACTGCTCAATGCAGAAAGTCAAACAAAGTTCGACTTTCGGACTCGAAAAGCAATAAAAGAACGAAGGAACACTTACGAAGGGTCCCCGAATGCTAATCTAGATCAAAATAGCACAGGTATGAAACAAAGGTTTCAACTTAGAGCACAAATGATCAGATTCTAGTGAGAAATGAAGTTGGGGTATGTGGGTATTTATAGTAAATGGACAACCGTTAGGATCATTTCTTGGAAAAGGGGGCACGATCTAAGCCGTACACTTGTTGGAAAGTTGTGGTAACTCATTTGCCATCCACCATAAGAGTTTGACACTTGGCACTTGGCCTTTGGAGAGTGTTAAGGGCTGTTAAAAGCTGAAAACAAACGTTTTGCTGCATCTGGCCCCTGTTTACGGACCTAGTTTGGCAGATTTACAGTTTCAGTCCCTGCAACCTCAAAACTTGGTTTTCGATGCGTTTTTTTGACACGTTTAAGCCCCGTTAACCCCATTTCAAAGCTCTAAAATGAAGTTAAATTATAGGGAACTTAAAATGTGTTCAAAAATATCTCGGGTGTCGGTTCGTTTAGCCGTACGGTTACGTTGTTCGGTTAATTACGACGGAATGCGCATAAGCGCGAAAAATGATCCAAATGGCGTGACGAATGGATTTTTCTTATGCCAAACACTAAAATAAAATATTTTAGTGCTTACATAAATTTTTGGATGTCCGGATGTATTCAGAACGTAAGTTATGCGCGAAAATGCAAACTTGTGCACTTTTTGGCGCTTTTTGTCCCTGAATGACCCCAAAAGTTTATTTTAGCATACCGAACCCCTCAAAGCCTATTTCTAAGCTATGTAAAGGATATTTATGGTATGTTTAACTTATGTTCATGTTCCGGAATGTCTGTTACAGTTCAAATTGGCATACTTTCGCAGTTTGTCAAGTTTAGTCCCTGTAAGCGAATTAACTTGTTTTTTCCATACCAAAGCCTTCAAAACTTATTTCTAAGTTATGTAAAGGTTATTTAAGGTATGTTAAGCCTATGTCACTATTCCGGAGTGTTTGTTGCATTAAACTGGTTATATTTATGCATTGGTGCGCGTATAACCTTCCAAAAAGCGATTTAGAGTTTGGAATTGAACAAAAATTGATATGTGCAAATGATACACATATTTTTACAAATCCCAAGTATGAAATATAATATTTCATTGGTTCGGTATTTGTTTGATGGCCGTGGAGGCACAGGTGTTACAGTCTCCCCTACTTTAGGAAATTTCGTCCCGAAATTTATTTAGAGGAAACTTGTGAGAGTTTAAAACATGAAGTTGAAAAGATCGAACCATATTGGTTAGGGTTCTGAACTTCTAGTAACCTTAATAACATTATGCTTGCAATGTAAGAGGGATACTTATATACAAGTATATGAAGCGTCATTGGTGCGTCCACCGTACCTCCATTACATCGTTCTCATTTCGTTATTGTTGTCACTATCGGTTCTTACACATAATAAATCTTACTGTGGTTACCATGCACTGAATCTCATAATTATGTACGCGTCCATAATTAGACAATTCCTTGCATAGTTCACACAGACTAATTTATAATGTGTAGGGGAAAACCAAATGAACAAACCTGTGATGAGTGTAACTAGACCACCATAGGTCCCTTTTATTAAATCAATAAATGATTTTAATAGACAACCAAGGAGTCTTTTCAGCTTATATCATCACATGTCATTCTTAACCAGATTTTTGAATCAATCTTTTTGACTAGACCACTAAAAGGGTCTCTTATGAATCATGGAATAGTACTATATAATCTAAGGGTCTTAACTTTTACATAGAAGCCCATTCAGGAATTAAGGTAGTACCTTTTTGAATATCCTACTACGAATCTCTCATATAAAGATATGAAAGATTCTACGAGGATTTGGATAACTAATACCCAGAGTATAAAAACACAAGATGCATAAGAGAAAACACAAGATGCATAAACACATAGTCATATAACCACAAAGATTGTTTATCTAGATCTTTAATTTGTTAATTAGTTTTGCTAACAGAGTGCATGTATTTAAAGCACACTAGGAATCCATCTCGTGGATTTCATTTGGTACTTTAAACATTATCAAGAATCTAACTATAAAGATAGAAAGATTTTTGAAGAGAAAATTCGATTTCGATTATAAGGAACCGAAATATTCGAATTCAGGTACATAAGGAATCCAATTAAGGACTCTGATTGAATGATAATCATCCACAAGGATCTAAATGTGAAGATAAAAAGATCCCATATGGATTTTTAGAAGTTGAAGATGTTTGAAATCTTGCACTGGATGTGCTTATGTCAAAACATGAAGTAAGAATGCTTATGAAGTTGAGATGCTTGATATGTCAAGGCGACATATGAAGCGAAATTTGAAAGTTAAGTCAAGGTATGAGGAAAAAAAATATTTTTGAAAACTATGCATGGGGTTCTTTTAAGAAAAATGTGTTTAACGTTTTTGAAACCTTATATATAATACTTTTGAAATCATAAAGTAGGTGTATTAGATAGATATGTTTACAAAAATGTTTTAAAATCAGGCGAGATGAGTTTTGAAATTATGTATAAGGTTTTTGGGAAGACATGAATGATGCTTTTCGAAATCATGCACTTGATAAGAAAATGTACTGTGTTAATATTGCCTTCAGACTATATGAAATATTTTGAAATTAGGAAGGTTGGTTTTTATAACATGGCCAATGTTTTTGAAATAACATAGACAATGCATTTAGAAAAATTGTTCTCAAACTATATGAAATGTTTTGAGATCATGAAGATTGTTTTGAAATACTTGTACTGTGTATGTTGAAAAAAAATCAGAACGTAATGGATATGAGATTTGGAAATACCCTTAGTTATTTAACCAAGGATTCAAAGGCACAGATGTGCAGAAGCATGATTACTCATAATGTCACTTTATTTTCGGTACTTTGTTTCCTAGAGTGAAACGAGTACTTAAAATTTTCGAGGGAATCATGAGCGATCATTTGAAAGAGAGAAATCACAAAAGTAGTTTGCAAGGTACATAGTTTCTTGATGTAGGTATCATAGGAAAAGTCATACACACATGTAATTATACTTGTATATCAGAATTGCGAACAACAACTTTTATTTATGAACAAGACATATTGTTTCACAATACACGAAAACAAAAGAAACAAAGGCATAAGACAGCAACATCTTCTAGTCAGCCAACTGCTCATCCGTGGGTTGGATTTGCAGTAGCAAGCTTTGGGCAATCCCTTAGGAAATGGCCCATCTCGCCACAGTTGTAGCAAGACCCTCGTGGGAAACGAGCTTGAGCAGGATTGTCGCAAGCTTGATTTGGTACAGCTACAGTTGGGCAAACCCTTGCTGTATGACCTATAAGTCCACAAATCTGGCATTTGCGGCACCTCACACTAGGGTGATGATGAAGGGTACATTGGTTGCACAAGGGTGCAGTTCCATTGTATGGCTTCCTAGCTGGTGGCCTTGCCACATGGCTAGGTCCCGCTTGATTAGGTGTAACCGCTGCGGGTTTCCTTGAAGCCTTACGCTTCCTTGATTTTGGTGCTGGCTTGACTTCTGCTTCCTTTGGTGGCTCTTGAGTGGCTTCATTGTCGAGACGAGAGGCTTCATTGTTGAGACGAGCCATGGCAATGCCTAGATCCACAGTCTTCTGAATCACTTCGCCTATTTGCTGGGCAAATTTGGCTGTTCGCTCGGACATTTGACCAGTGCTGAGAGGAAGAGACATTCTAGAAGAAAATGAAAGACATAGGAAGAAACAAGTGAAACGTCATCGGATAAACAATGCAGAATGGTAATGCATAAGAATTTGCGATAATTTGTGTGTTACCTAAGGCGAACAAATGAGATGGTGACAAAACAAAGTAAATGGGTAAAAAATAATGTATCGCGAAGACATGCTCGCCTATAAGTGAACACTCATCCCAAGAATTCCCAGGTAAGCACAACTGGTCTCGCGTCTGATGAGATGTATATGAAGTGCTTGCCTAGACAGAAAACCCAGAATACAGGCATTCACCCTTCCAGTTTGCACGTGTTCACATTATTTAAAACCCAAAACCTTGACGAGGTTTTGAAAACTCAAAGGGGTTCAAAACCATATAATAGAGAGTTCAAAACCTTACAATGGAGGGTTCAAAACCTAGTAATCAATCATCCTAGAACAGATGATTAGTTTTCAAAGCGGTTTTGAATTTTTTTATGTTTTTGTTGTGGTTGTCGCCTAAGGATAGGTGACAGTATTGTTTTATGACTAAACGCAAGTAAACTCGCGTTAGGGTCCTAAGAAGGTTATAGACTAGGTCAAAGTATTACTAATAACCTAATTCCCTATAACTATGAGCTCTGATGCCAACTTTTCTGTCACACCCCGACCACGTAGAACATACAAAACGTGGCGGAAATGTCGGGGAGTGTTGTAACAGAATCATTGTTTCATAACACATGGAAATTGAAATATTGTTTTATTGATTAAAGTAGTTACAATGTCTTGACAATCAAAGAAACATAACGTAAATAACTAGTCTTGCATCTTTTATTGTCGCTAAGGCCCAAGTCCGCCTAAGTGTATCTTGACAAGTCCTATGCATTATATCCTGAAAACACATGTGAAAATAGGTACGTCAGCATAAAAATGCCTGTGAGATACATAGGTTTTGTGAAAATGAGATTCATGACTTATGTTTAGGAAAATGTTTAGTCATGAACCTTGTAGTATGCTTTGTTTTGTAAATCGTTTGAAAAGCAATAAGATCAGATGATATGTATAAGTAAAAGAATAATGTATGGTTAAATGAATAACCAAGTAAAAATGAGTATATATAAAATAAGTTGTTTTGTAAAACAATGTCTTGTGAAAAGTATGTTATTTGTATAAAATGTTATATGTCTCAAATTGAAATGATTTAGATAACGCTACAATATGTAATACCATACAAACACTTATATATAAGGAGTACCAACGGTGTATCCACCATGCTTGTATCATATTACACACGCCTCGTTACTTAAGTTACTTAAACAAACCACCAATGAAATAAGTTTATGTTTAAACCAATAGTCAAAAGTCCTTGTATAAATCATATCAAATGTTAATAGTCCAAAAGTAGTCAAGTAATGTGCAACAAATGTTATGTATAACCAATGTCGAAAATGTTTATTTGTCAAATGTAAATCATGTAATGTGTAACCAAAATGATATGTATGGCTAGTGAGATGCATCAACTAAACCATAGGTGAAAATGCACAAAACAAAGTATTGAAGTAAAACTTGGTTTAAATCAAAGTTATGTTTTGTGTAGTAAATATATGCTATACTGATATTAGACATTTATGCGGTATTGTGAAAATTCATACATCCAAGCCTTGCGACAGTCGGATAACTATGTAAAAATGAGTTATCAAAAGAATATGTATTCGGATTCGGTCATTCCTTACGTCCAAACAAACCCGAGATTTCAGGAATGGGATTTGTCAAGTCCTATGGTACCACTACCTACTACCGAGCGGCATGATCGGTGTTAATGAATGTATAGTATAGTTTAAACAAACCAAATGTCATACCAAAATGTAAGCATATGATGAATAAGAAATGGACTAAGTATACAAAGCAGAAAAGTCATGTAAATCAATGTGCTAGCATGCTATCAGTTAACATACATAGCAGAAATGTAATGTAGAACCATGTACTAAGTATGCACACAATGGACATACATAGTATAAAATGTAATGAAATCATGTACTATAATGTACTAATGAACATAGGAAGTATATGATGCGAAAACAGGAAAGCATGAAAGTAACAAGTAGGCACATGTGTTTCACCCCAAAACAGTTTGGAAAACAGTAAAAGAGGGGTTCTATGTACTCACTTGAGATTGCTCAGAAGTCCTAAGATAACCACCAAGCAATGCTAGAGATCACGGAATCAAACGGCACCTAATATAGGTAACTACATTAATAAACCGGACCTAAATCGGAAGATCGGATAGAATGAGGGTTCGTAAACCAAATGAGTATGGGAACTCGTGTAATATGGTTTAACAACGCCTACATACTAAATGAATCCTAACATAAGTGCTTATGACCCATTACGACCCGTTTAGGTAGCTTATGCTACTTTAACGCGTCGCTCGCGTGAAACGCGTTCGGACCGCCTAACTAGTCCTATGACAAGTAACATATGCCTTAACATGTCTAATATTGTTGTCAAATCAGTTTAGATGTCAAAAGTTATGTTACATATGTTTAAAATGAATTTTGGCATCAAAGGGGTATTTTGGTAATTTACCTAAGGCATATAAACTACCTATCATACAACTACTTAAACGAAGCGACCATAAGGTATAACCTCGTAAGGTTATTCCCTATAAACTATGGTCACCTAAAGTGCTTGGTCGGATCCTAATGATCGACCAAATGGGTCGGGTTCGAAAGTATAAGCGATTGTTTAGATCGCTTACCTTACGACCCTAAATAAGCACTAAACTAAAAGTGACGAGCTAAGCATGTTAAAACATGCTTAACTTAGTTTAGAAAATAGGTTTGGTATCAAAACAAATGGTCTTGATACCCACAAGTAGTTTGGTTACAAAATACGCAAGAATACGTATTCTGACCGAAACTACGGCTCGTCACTGAGCCTAGATAACGTGGTAATCAGTAGGTATAGTCACTAGGGACTATAACCATCGTGATCACGCTCACGTTATGAAGTTCAAACGAACTTCACATCGACCATAAACTGCTCAATGCAGAAAGTCAAACAAAGTTCGACTTTCGGACTCGAAAAGCAATAAAAGAACGAAGGAACACTTACGAAGGGTCCCCGAATGCTAATCTAGATCAAAATAGCTCAGGTATGAAACAAAGGTTTCAACTTAGAGCACAAATGATCAGATTCTAGTGAGAAATGAAGTTGGGGTATGTGGGTATTTATAGTAAATGGACAACCGTTAGGATCATTTCTTGGAAAAGGGGGCACGATCTAAGCCGTACACTTGTTGGAAAGTTGTGGTAACTCATTTGCCATCCACCATAAGAGTTTGACACTTGGCACTTGGCCTTTGGAGAGTGTTAAGGGCTGTTAAAAGCTGAAAAAAAACGTTTTGCTGCATCTGGCCCCTGTTTACGGACCTAGTTTGGCAGATTTACAGTTTCAGTCCCTGCAACCTCAAAACTTGGTTTTCGATGCGTTTTTTTGACACGTTTAAGCCCCGTTAACCCCATTTCAAAGCTCTAAAATGAAGTTAAAGTATAGGGAACTTAAAATGTGTTCAAAAATATCTCGGGTGTCGGTTCGTTTAGCCGTACGGTTACGTTGTTCGGTTAATTACGACGGAATGCGCATAAGCGCGAAAAATGATCCAAATGGCGTGACGAATGGATTTTTCTTATGCCAAACACTAGAATAAAATATTTTAGTGCTTACATAAACTTTTGGATGTCCGGATGTATTCAGAACGTAAGTTATGCGCGAAAATGCAAACTTGTGCACTTTTTGACGTTTTTTGTCCCTGAATGACCCCAAAAGTTTATTTTAGCATACCGAACCCCTCAAAGCCTATTTCTAAGCTATGTAAAGGATATTTATGGTATGTTTAACTGATGGTCATGTTCCGGAATGTCTGTTACAGTTCAAATTGGCATACTTTCGCAGTTTGTCAAGTTTAGTCCCTGTAAGCGAATTAACTTGTTTTTGCCATACCAAAGCCTTCAAAACTTATTTCTAAGTTATGTAAAGGTTATTTAAGGTATGTTAAGCCTATGTCACTATTCCGGAGTGTTTGTTGCATTAAACTGGTTATATTTATGCATTGGTGCGCGTATAACCTTCCAGAAAGCGATTTAGAGTTTGGAATTGAACAAAAATTGATATGTGCAAATGATACACATATTTTTACAATCCCAAGTATGAAATATAATATTTCATTGGTTCGGTATTTGTTTGATGGCCGTGGAGGCACAGGTGTTACAATATTTGACTATGACGATACCAATCTTACGTCACGATACTACCCACCGGGCCACCGGGTTTGTGGTTGAAATATCGGGGTGTGACTTGGATTATTTGAAATAACATTAAATGTATGTATATATATGGCTGAAATATATAGGCATGTGTGGTAATGTTTGTGTTTTGATTGTTAGTTAATTTTTTATTTAAGAATCTTGGAAAGCATGCATGTTCAATTAAATGGATTATCATAAAAGACACATACAAATCAGAATATAAACTTAAAAAAATAATTTTATATGATGTGTTTTGATGTTATAAAATTATGTCATAAACTTAGTAGCTTTGCATGTTGTACATGTAGCTTAAAAGTAGTAAATGGGTGAAATTGCACGATTTATGTGTCATACATGAGACCTGCACTATCATGGGTATAATTACTATTTTAATCAGTAGATAACACATGTTATGTTAAAATATGAAGTCGTGATGATTTGGGATGGTTACGGTAAAGTTCGGTACAAGACTATGCGACAAAAACGATAAAAATCGGCTTTTAAAGTGATTTTTTGCAAAACTGTTTTAATCAGGTTATAAACTGCTATTTTTATAATAAATATAAGTATTTTAACTTATATTAAGTATCTTTGGTGTTTGGTTAGTCATACATGACATCCGACGCCCGAAAACGTTACCGAAAAACATTAAAATACGCATATTTCAACGTACGCGAAAATAGATGTTCAAGGGTGAACTTTTTGTGTTAAAAAGTGGTATGTGAATATGAATATGAATATGAATAATGTGATTTGTTAAGTGAATACATGATGATATGACCCGATACTAGGTTTAGGCGTTTGTGCGATGAAAATGGTAAACTAGGTCAAAACTCACGTCATATTTGTAAATTGTAATGAGCATGAAAATAGTGCTTAGGTTAATTTGATGAATTATTTGGCATATAAGTGTTTGAGAATAATAAATACGTGAAATGACGTAACACATGAATTACGACATATGTCGAATATGTCCATACTTATGCATATATATTACGAAGTGCAAATCGTAGATATATTGTAAATAAGTAGACATAATAACAAATAAAGGGTCACCAATAAAATCATTCAAATCGCAAAAATCGAAATTTATATGAACATATATATATATATATGCCAACATAATCAAAACAAATACTTTTCGTAAAAATCTCAAGGATATGTGAAAATTCTAAGTATTGGAGAAACTAAATTTGTGGCACCCGAGGAAAAATCCACAGTCATCCTGAGTTAACATCTTGTTGTTTTGGACTACTTGTCAAATTTCGGGACGAAATTTCTTTCAAGTTGGGGATTATGTGACAACTTGAGATTTTAAGGCCTTTCTTTTACGCATTACTTGTTCTGCAATTCAGTTGTTGATACTGTAACTTGTGCATGTTATTAGAATGGTTAATGTTAATGCATTGTTATGTTTGAATGACTGGTGTATTGTCACGTTTGACTGTTACATGAAACTGTGAATGTTGTTTATTGTGTAAGGTGTAGACATAGCAGAATACCACACACTTGATTGACACTTGGCACACGAAATCTTTGTGACAACTGTCAAAATTGCATGCATCCGTACGTTTAATTAATATTGATTTATGCTTAATGACTGTGCTTAATTACAACCGATGACTTAAACTGCCTTCTGATTTATGTATCATACATACATGTGCATCACATTTCATACTGTCACAACATTTATCACATACAAACTTTAGTGACATACTTGATGCACAAAGCACAGTTAGCACAGTGAGCGGATAATTCAGAAACATGCTGACAATGCCAACACATAGACAGACAATGTTTTGAGGCCAAGTATGAGCCAGGGACAATCTACTACACTAGTATGGAGTGTAGGGAGGTAAGGACCATAAAACTACGTCACTATGTGATAGTTTAGGTGCCGTAAAGTGCCTAAAACCCACTCAAAGTGCAGAATTCTGCATTTAACATCAAAATTCAGCATTTTAACATGCTAGTAATGTGCAAAAACTTGGCAAAATGGTCCGGTATGCTTTCCTAAGTGTCGGGAATTGAAAGTGTCACAAAAAGTTACATAAAAGACACTATACGGTATAACTTAGCCCTTTAACGGAACGGTATCTAACCGAACAACTGGACATTACCCGGAACACTAAAATATTACTAAAAGCATTGTTTTTATTTTTCTGAGCTAGTTATGGTTCCCGATCACTATAACATACTACATAATGCAAGTAACACATAAGACACTAGCTTTTACAATCAACCTTCCACTAATTAACTTATTTACCATCAACTTACAAATTACCCCCCCCCCCCATATACAATTTACGGCTACAAGGTGATGGCCCACCTTAATCTTTTGAGATCACACTAAATCTCCCTAAATCTCTTAAGATTTGGTTAAGATATGTATGTACTATTACAAACACTTTACACAAAGGATTAAAGGTTGTTGGAAGGGTTATAAATGTAACCATTAGTCATCTTTCTCATATTCATCATCTTCCTCAACACAAGAAACCTCCCACTACACCCCCTTAGCTCACGACCCACCACCACCATCACACTACCATCTTCTTCACCTCAATTTCATTCATTCCATACATGTACAAAGGTGTAAGAAGGTAAGTTAGGAAGCTTGGAGCTCTCGGATCTTGAAGGACCTCACCCGTTTGCTTTTATCCACCATTTTTGTCACCTTCTTCATCAAGTATTCTTCCCTAGCTTAAAGTTAGTAGTAAGATTCTTTTTAACCCTTGTTTACTTCCATTTTTGTTGGATAAAAGATGTAGTATGATGAAATTAACAAGAACACTCAAGAACATAAACTTGAATCATGAACATAAGTCATACATATGATGAAATATGAATAGAATGATGTTGTTTAGTGTATAAATGATGTTTGCTTGCTATTTACTAGAGATGTTGGTGTTGATCATTACATGAAGCTTGCTAGATTGTGATTAAACACAAGATCTAGCAAGTTAGAGGATGATTATGTAGAAACACAAGATGATCATCCTCTTGTTACGACATGAACTTGATAAATAAAAATGATTTCTTATAAAACAATGATCAAAGTGACCTAGTAAACTTATAGATTCAAGACTTGTGAATGATTTTCCAAGAAAACCAAGTTTAAAAAGATTATTTTTGAAAGATCATATTTCACTACGCCAAAATAGGGATACAGCCACACCAAAAAAGTTTAAAAGATGACTATTCGCCACACATATCTTTTTCATATCAAGTGTGACCAAAGCTCAAGTCATCGTAGGTATCATACGGCCACATACACTTTTTAGTGGCCTTAGAAGTTAAAAGTGTGGCTAAAGGGTAACAACATTTTTGGTTAAAATCTAGCATTTCCCCAATTAAGTGTGGCTAAAGGGTTGCAATAGCCACATCAATTTAATTAAAGTGTGTCTCTTTGTATTATATAGTCACATATATTTAAGAGTAAATTGCCATTTTAGTCCCTGAGTTTTGTCCAAATTTGCCACTTTAGTCCAAATAGTTTTTTTTTGCATCTGGGTCCCTGACTTTTACATTTTGTTGCCATTTTGATCATTTTGTCTAACTCCATCCAAAAACCCAGTTTGTAACAGGGGGTATTTTGGGGATTTCCTTAAAAAATGTTTTCAGTTGCCATTTTGATCCAATTCCAAAAATTCAAAAAAATTCCAAAAATTCAAAAAAATCAAAAAAATTCTAAAAATTCTAAAAAATTCAAAAAAATCTAAAAATCAAGAAAATTCTAAAAAATCATAAAAATTCTAAAAAATAAAAAAAATTCTAAAAAATCCAAAAATCATTAAATGTTTCGGCACGAAACGTTTCGACCCGTACCGTTTCGAACCGAACCGTTTCGACGCGAACCGTTTCGAACCCGTACCGTATAGAACCGTTTCGACGCGAACCGTATCGAACCGAACCGTTTTGACGCGAACCGTATCGAACGCGAACCGTTTTCGACGCGAACCGTATCGAACGCGAACCGTTTCGAACCCGTACCGTATCGGACCGTTTCGAACCCGTACCGTTTCGAACCAGAACCGTTTCGAGCCGAACCGTTTCGACGCGAACCGTTTCGACGCGAACCGTTTCGACGCGAAGCGTTTCGACCCGTACCGTTTCGAACCGTACCGTATCGAACCGAACCGTATCGAACCGAACCGTTTCGAACCCGTACCGTATCGAACCGTACCGTTTTGACGCGAAGCGTTTCGACCCATACCGTATCGAACCGAACCGTTTTAACGCGAAGCGTTTCGACCCGTACCATACCGTATCGAACCGAACCGTTTCGACGCGAACCGTTTCGAACCCGTACCGTATCGAACCGTACCGTTGAAACGGTTCAGCTCGAAACGTTTCGGGTCGAAACGGTTCGTGTCGAAACGGTTCTGCTCGAAACGGTTCGGCTCGAAACGGTTCGGCTCGAAACGGTTCGGGTCGAAATGGTACGGGTCGAAACGGTACGGGTCGAAACGGTTCGGCTCGAAACGGTTCGGGTCGAAACGGTTCGCGTCGAAACGGTTCAGCTCGAAACGGTTCGGAAACGGATCAGCTCGAAACGGCACGGCTCGAAACGACACGGCTCGAAACGGCACGGTTCGAAACGGCACGGTTCGGAACGGTACGGGTCGAAACGGTTCGGCTTCGAAACGGTACGGGTCGAAACGGTTCGCGTCGAAACGGTTCAGCTCGAAACGGTTCGGTTCAATACGGCACGGTTCGGTTCGATACGGCACGGTTCGGTTCGAAACGGTACGGGTCGAAACGGTTCGGCTTGAAACGGTACGGGTCGAAACGGTTCGGGTCGAAACGGTACGGGTCGAAACGGTTCGCGTCGAAACGGTTCAGCTCGAAACGGTTCGGGTTCGAAACGGTTCGCGCCGAAACGGATTTTTTGGACTTTTTAGAATTTTTTGGATTTTTTAGAATTTTTATGATTTTTTGAAGTTTTATTATTTTTTAGAATTTTTTGGAATTTTTTTGATTTTTTTGATTTTTTTTTTTGGAATTGGATCAAAATGGCAATTGAAAACATTTAAAATGAAAATCCCCAAAATACCCCTGGTTAAAGATGGAGTTTTTGGATGGAGTTAGTGTATGTGATCAAAATGGCAACAAAATGTAAAAGTCAGGGACCCAGATGCAAAAAAAAACTATTTGGACTAAAGTGGCAAATTTGGACAAAACTCAGGGACTAAAATGGCAATTTACTCTATATTTAATAAAAAGTATGTTTTAGCCACATCAATTAAATAAAAGTGTGACAAAAAGAGTTGTAATTGAACATTTTATCTATTAAGTATGGCTAAAAGTTAGCAACGACCACATGAATTTATTATAAGTGTGGCCGGTTCTATTACATTGTCACATGAATTTATTGTAAGTGTGGCTATTGTCTAACTTTTGGTCACATATATATGTTTTTCCTCTGACTTTTGTTATTAGTTCGTCATACAATAAAACAAAGTAATGATGGTGTAGCTATTGTCTAACACTTTGTCACACATATTTGTTTTTCCCATGACATTTAATATCATTCCGTCACACAAACAAAAAACAAAGTCATGAAAGTGTGGCTAATAGTTATGTATAGCCACATTAAATTTTGTAATTATAAGTATGGCTATTGTCTAACATTTGGTCACATATAACTTTCTTTCCCATGACGTTTGGTATCATTCTGTCACACAACAAAAAAACAAAGTAACTATGGCGTGACTAGTGATTATTTATAGCCATACCAAATATCGTAATTTTAAGTGTGGCTATTGTCTAACATTTGGTCACACATAATCTTCTTTTTTTTCCATGACGTTTGGTATCATTCCGCCACACAACAAGAAACAAAGTGACTATGGTGTGGCTAGTGTTTATTTATAGTCACATGAAATTTTGTAATTCTATGTGTGGTTGTTGTCTAAACTTTGGTCATTGTGACCATTTTCCTGTAATTACCCATTTTGTTTTCCATTTTATTGTCAAATAAAAACTAAAGTAAAATGAGAAAACTTAAAACCAAATGCTATTAATAATAATAACCCAAAATTTATACATAAGTTTTTAATTTAAATAGTAATACTAATTATAAACATTAACTTCTAATCAAAACCTATCTACAAAAGTTGCAAAGGATCTTTCCTTGGTAAGCGTTGTTTCGGAACATCTGAATTTTGGGAAGATGCAGCCTTTAAGGAATCAATACGAGCCTGCAAAATAAAAATATCCAAGGATATCAACATGGATTTTCATTAGGGTGAGGGGTATAGTTAATCACTTTAGGGTGATCGAGTGATTATCTACCCAATAATATTATGCCATGTCAATTCCCCATTCCACTCCCCATTTTGCACTCAATCAGGGGGTATGGTTAATCACTCTAGCGTGTTTGAGTTATATATTTTTTGATTGGTTAAATCTCTCCTCTCTCTCTCCTCCATCACTCCTTCTCCACTTCGGTGAATACTCCATGATTTCTCACCCTCTCTCCTACTCAAACACCCTAACTCAATCAAGGGGGTATGGTCACCGATCGGTGACACTCACTCAATCACCCACTCACCGAACATTATACCCGCCCATCCTACCATCTCTAATAGATTAACAAAATTCAAAAGAGTGTTGTTTATCGATGATAAATACCGGCATTCCGTTTATAACACTGGGACTAATTGACCCAAACTGAAGAGGAAACCCTAGAAGCATCAGCCGAACCTAAGCATCAAAATATGACTTGTAAGTACTCTTTTAAAACACATACTTGGTTCCAGATTGAATAATAAATTTTAACTTCAAAAATAATAAAATTCGTACCCTTAATAGGTGTAGAAGAGCCAGAACCAAAGGTGTCAGAACTGAGTGGAACTGCATTACTCGGTTGAGACTTTGGCAGGCCCGGTGTGGTTTTCTGAACCGATGCATCAACCGGCTTCAACACCACCAGTAGATGAAGCATCAAGTGTCTCTACACAAAAACTTCATAACTCATAAAACCAATTTGATGAATAAATATACACACACACACACACACCAGCGGAAAAAGGACCCTGCAAAAAAAAAAATACCATAAATCACATAGGTATTAACACGGATAGAAAAAAAGATGAGAGGAAAAAACATAATTACTCACTTGAGATATATATTCAGCTGCAACAACTTTTGGCTTCACTACACCCCAATTTGCTGTAACTCGTGTGTTTGGAACACTTCCATCAATCTGACGAAGAAGCACAAGGAATCAGTACATCATATCAGAATAAACTTTCAATACACATTGCTGAATACAGAAGTGTTAACCAAAATTTAACCTAAGAAGAGAGGATTTCTACAGTTTTACTTTTACCGAACATCATTTTTTCTCCAACAATGTTTTTTTTATCAATTGATCATTAAAGCTTCACTAAACCTATCGACTCCTTAAAGAACTTGTAAAACACTAAGACATCTGATTATTAAAGCTTCAAACTGAAAACACCTCCAAAAACAAAGTAATTACTTGCAAGCAGGTGATTATCACTAAGACATCTGAATATTACCAGCTAATCCGCTTTCTCTATTCCACTACCTTTTGTCCGAGCAGGTGATTACTTGGTAGGACCGTATAAAAACAATGATTTGTTATGCTCTCTTTAAAAATTTATTGAACCCACACTTGTAGATCGACGGAGTAGTCGATTTATTTAACACCCTTAACACCAAACACTAAATGACTAACGCCAGAGTTAATAGATCAATAAAGGTCGGAGTATACCAGAAATCATGACTTGGGGTGTAAACGAGCTAGGCTACATATTTGAGCTCGAGCTCGGCTCGTGAGTAAAATCCAAAGCTCGACTTGGGTCAAGCTATTTTGATAACAATCTCAAACAAGCTAAAATCTCGGCTCGAGCTCGCTTTGATATCGCTTAAACAAGCCAAAGCTCAGCTCAAGCTTGACTTACCGATATTATTAGTAAATAATATGGGCCTAATTTGAAACCGACATGGGCTTTTAGGATTGGGTTATAATCATCTTTATCATTATAATATATTTTAAAAAAAACTAAAATCTTGTTTGGACTCGTTTGAGCTCACCAGCCTAAACGAGCTTTGTAATTCAGGCTCGTTAACTAAACAAGTTGTATTTCAGGCTCGAACTTGGGCTTGATAAAGCTCGGCTCGTTTGAGCTTTTAACCGAGCCGATCTTAAGTTTCACTCGAGCTTCTGGGCTTGTTTACACCCCTATAGATGACAAAAAAATCAACATTTATGAGAATGACGTTGCACATGATGATAAAAAAACCATGATCATTGCCAACAAGTTCAAATAAGATATCTCAAATCTTAAATAGAATCATTTTGTGTGAGTTCAAATGTTTTTGAGATGGAACCTGAAACCCAGTCCAATCTGGAGTGACGTACAGTGCCCTAGGGAGTACCAGAAGTCTGCTCCTGAAGAAAGTAACAAAATATTACATGCTATTAGAGTAAGGGCTACAAGCTACAATATATAAATCAAAAAAAAAAAAAAGACTGCAGACAAAAGAGAAAGAAATTCACTTGGGAATTTTTTGACTTCCACTCCTTCGTTGCATCTTTCGCCTCCTTGTAATTATATAAAAGGCTTTCAAGTTAACGCGACAACATAAACCCAGAGCCACTAATACCAATAACACTATAAATAATCATTAAGACTCGAAAAGCTGGAAAGAACAGTACCATTAGTCATTTGCTTCGCTCTATCAAAAATTCTTCAACGGTTAAACCTCGTTTGACCAACATGTGTTCTGGGTCTGACAGTTTCAGTTGACTGCAAAATAAAAGGGTTATTATAAGTTTGGAACTAAACATGAATTTTACAGGTTAGGCCGAGTCATGTTATGAAAAAAAAAACAAAATAATTAAGATTTGCATATGATTACAATACACTTTTTAACATTTTCTCTATAATTAACTAACCCCAAACCCGTCCAAAATGTGTCGGGTTTCGGGTTCGATTGAGATCCTTAGTTTTTATGCATTTGACCTGCTAAATTCCTTTTCTTTTCAGCTCAATCTTTGAACCATTGGACCCATTAGAGGTTAAAAAAGAAACCCGAATCAATCCATTTATTTTCCTATCAACATAACATTGCTGGAATCAGAATGACGAGTCATGAGAACCTAGCCTTTTTTAAAATGATTCATAATCTATAAGCTGATGAGAGAAACAAAAAGAAATTACTCCGTATAAATATGTAAGGACCAAAGTCTCATATGGCTCATTGAGAGTAATCACTCCATGAACACCAAGATCATTGAGTCGTTTGACATCTGATGGAAATGGAACAACACCTAGCAGACAAAACTGAATACAAAAAGATTATTACCCTTTCAAGTATTCAAGATCATATTAATACCTTTTCTTTTCATAAAAGTCTCACAATGGTCAAAGCAACACCCACCATCATAGCCTCAAAACAATGTCGATGAATAACATAAGAGATTACATACCGATTATAAGAAAAGCTTCCTAAATTTTGCTTAAAAAGGCAACAATCTTACCTCTAACATGTATAGAAGTTACTAAAAACAGTTGGTAACCTAGATAAGAGAATATTGTTACAATCATTGCCGAACACACATACATTGTTCAACAGAACAAACCTAATACGTCGATTGTTGAACATATATGAACATAATCAATGAATCAACATCTTAAACTCAAATTTGTAGAGCGCCCTAACCCTAGCTCCATACGAACAAATTAACATACTAAAAACCCTACAAATTACAACAATCTAACCTAACAATTCTCAATTGATTTCACCCAGTGAGAGAGAGAGAAGTAGATACCTGTTAATTTAAGACTCGGTCACCAGATTCTCTGGGGGGAGGTCGGAATCCAACTTTGGACTGGTATCGGATTGAAGGATGGTTTTGGGAGACGAAAATGAATGGAATGAGGGACTTCAACTGTTTTAGGGTTTGAAAGGAGGGAAAACGAAAATGAAAATGAAGGGAAGGAGGGAAAACAAAAATGAGGGGGTTACTGGGCGATCCACAATAAAAGTGCCCAAAACATGATTGGTCACACACAAGTTTTAGTGTTTTACTGTGTCCATTTACCAAGTGTAGCCACACAAACACGTTTTTTTAAATATTATAGCAGTTGGTCACATTTAGTCACATAAATTTATAAGTGATTATGTATATTATCTTTTAGCCATAATATTGAAAATAAATTGCGTCAGATAGTTACAAATGGCCATACTTTTCTACTATGGCTAGTGATTGTCACAATTTTTTTATTAAACGTGTGACTAAAGATTTCGAAAAGATGTGTTTACGTCACATGAATCAAGAAATCAAACAAAAAAGTGGCAATAGGTTACATTTGGCTACACTTTTCTAGTTGTGGCTAGTAAATGTCACAGTTTTTTCTGAAATTGTGGCTAAAACTTTTGATTTGTTATGCAATGGTCATATTAATAATCAAATGTGTGGCTAAATGTTTTGAGCTATTATACCAGTGGTCACACTAATAATAAAATGTGTGGCTAAAAGTGTTTTAAAATATTTCAAGTGACCTTTAGCCACACATATAATCAAAACTATGGCAGGCCTGTTTTTGAAAAAGTGTGGCTAAAGACCAATTTTGACGTAGTGTTTTTATTAAACCTACACTATTTTTAGTGATAAAACAAGTGTTTGAACACTAGAGAAACAAGAGGTTTAATAAATAAACGTTTTTGTGAAATATGTTTACAAGTTGTAAACATCTAAAACTCCCAAGAATGAGATTTATCAAGAAGTAAATATATTTTGGAAGGTAACTACGGCTACTAAGCGCTTTACCAAGTTACTACGCGTTCTTGTGAAAACTCAAGTTCATATTACTATGTAAAGTGCATTGTTTTACGCTTGGTAAGTGTAATATTGTTTACAGTATGATTGTTGATGGTTTGAATGATTTTTGGAAAAGAAAATGATATGCTAAATAGCATGGACACCTCCATTTACAAAGGAAACTATGGCGAAATTTTCTAAAAATTCCAACACTTAGAAAATATTTTCTAGACAAGTGTTTGCTAGTATATTTTAAGCTATGCTTTTCAAATATAAACCTCGCCATAATTTTTGTTACAAAAGAGGAAGTGTCGGAGGTTGGTTTTCGTAAATAAAAGTGGATAAATATATATTTAGAATATAAATTTTATACTATGACATTTGTGTGAATTTTTGCCTACTTTGTGAACTAGTTATATTATTTTAGGGTAAAATAATATAACTTAACAAAATACCATGACATTTACAACTCCAAAATAATACCAAAAATCACAAGGAATGAAATATAAGTTACACACTTAATATTGTAAAGCCGAACGCTAAAACGTAACTTATGAAATATTCCGGAAAATACTCTTATAAATATATTTTTGGCAAGTATTATTTTGGAAACGAAAGGTGTGAAAATATGATTCTCGTACATATTACCAAGTATGTCATATTTTCGACGAAGAGAAAATATATTATTTTTGGGAAGTAAAAATATATTTTTCCTAAGTATATTTAGAAAATATATGATTTTTGGGAAAAATATATATTTTCTTAGAATACATTATTTTTGACAAATAAGTTATATATATTTTCTAAGTGAGACTTGAAAATATATTGTTTTGGAAATATATATTGGGAATATATTGATATATTTTTAATTGGAATAATACACCGGAATACGACGCCAATACATGGCTAAAGACACACATACAAAAATACGAATACATATGTATGAGATACCCCCATCCTTGGGAAGGAAATACGAAGTTAAAATACTTGAGAAGTACTAATACATAAATATTGTTTAACAATTATTCCAAAATGAAGTATAATTTAGAGTTAAAATAATTATTTTAACTAATAATTATAACTTGGAATAATATTAGGAACACAAGAAACGTAACTCAAAAACCTTCATACTAAGCAAAGGCACGGCCCGTTCGTCTAATAGACGTTAGTACACTGTAGGTAGTCGTGTTTGCTGAGGAGACTTGGGTTACACATACTGAAGACGCAATACTGTGAGTTCATGTCCCCTTTTCTCTTAACTGTTTTCAGTTTTATACTTCGGGGGTGAAATACATGTTACAATTATTACAGACACTTTTATACATGGTATGATTAGCTAAGGAATGTACTGCTAGATCACGTGAATGGGTAGGCTATTATCTTAAGACCATTAATCCTTGTATAAGGACCGAGGGGCATGAGTGATAGATCTATTGGGTGTTGCGAGCCCCGCCCATGGGCCTATGAGTGGCTGCATGTGGTGACTATCTCGTTCCGCCGGAGGGGCCGGTACGAAATACGCATACAGGTTTGAGTGCTTCCTAGGCCATGTCACTTATTAATGTATTAGCTACACATTAATTGATCTGTTTTTCCTTATTGCTACATACCAGGGACATACATTTATACAAACACACTTTAAAGGCATATTCTTACACATACACATGAACTCGCTCAACTTTTGTTGATGTTTTTCAAACTACATGTATTTCCGGAAATTAAGTATGGATCTGGCGGGCGTTGGAGTTTCAAGTCATGTTAAGTACAAAGATGTCATCCATGGTCCTTGGGTTTGGTCAGTGTGTCTTAATCCTGGACGAGACACGTCTTCCAAACTTTGATTGCAACTAATATCTTTTGACGAGTCCTTAGCGAACTTTTAAACAATTTATATGGTTTGTAAAACTTGAATTTGAAGTCTACGTTTTAGACAAGGTTGTTATGTTTTAAACTCATTTTATGGATGACAAATCTTTGGTTTTATCATATAGTTGTTTGATATGGTTGAATGCAATGATAACAAGAAAGTCACACCATAATCACGCTTCCGCAAAAGTCAGGGTGTGACAATCTTAGTCGACGAAAGATAGGGCTTGACGAAGGAGTCTTTCGTCACCAACACCCTTGACGAAACATGGTCCTTCGTCAAGGGGTTTTTCACCAAAAGGGCTTCGGCCCAGTTCTCCTTCTCGGCCCAACCCACGAATAAGTGTATACATTCTTTTACTCATCATTTGCAAACCCTAGTGCTGTGCTCCTTTCCTTTCTACTCGATGACATCCTTGTATCCCCTTGAAGCTCTTGTTGGATTACAACCTCTCTAGCACTCTCACATGTCCTTCACACTCATTCGGTTAGTCATGATTTTATTTGTTACATGGCTGTGTTGTAGCGTCGATGTCATATATGATTTTTGATGATGAGATTAATGTGCACGATTTGATAACCTGAGTAGATGTTAGGAGCAATGTGTTGTAACTGATGTTATATGATAATCATGGCTTCGATAATATGATCCTATGAGTTTGATAAATCTTTGTGATAATCGGCTGAATAGGAACGTTCATGTGGCTTGATCTATGATTAGGGTGTATGATGTTTATGTTTGGTTTATTGTGTCGCATGATATTCACAAAGATCTGAGCGTGACATGATGAATTGGGTTATGAATCTAAGCTAGTGTGTGTGCTGATAATGATGAACTGGTAATTAGGGCTTGTAGATGCACCATAACCATCTGATGATATCCACGACGAAACATGGTACTTCGTCGCATACTTCATCTCGACGAAACATGGTATTTCGTCACAACCTGGTCTCGACGAAACATTGGTGTTTCGTAGAGGTGGTGCATGGTCAGAACAGTTCTCATGTGATTTGATACTTCGTCCCATTTGTTTATGTTAATAGCATGTATCGTGATTTTCTGTTTAAGGCATTATAGTAATGCAAATTGGTTGTGAGGGTCTTGACCCGACTTGTATGGGTAGTCAATCCACCTGTTAAATGTTATCCTGATAACTAAGTACCTGATATGCAATTTGAGATGATCATGTGATAGATGCAACCATAAATAGAAATAAGGGAAAACTTGTATGAATTAATGTGAGCCATCACTTTAATTGTTGAATGCTATTGCATGATATGCACTTGGAATGTAGACAAACATGAAAACTGAGTAGTTGCTACATATCATACGGTGTATTTGTGTGACAACTGTGAGATCCCGGTATACCCTAATTGTTGTTAGTCGTTGATGACAGGACACGATGTGCATACAATTAGATTCTTGAGGAATTAAGTATGGAAATGTGATGATATATGCTTGATAGAACGTATAATACAAAACAGTAATTATGTTATGTACAAAAGTTCACTGAAAACACTAAATTGATGTAGTGCGTTACAGACTTAATAGTACACAATTGTGTGTGTATGGATGACTCTAGGAATACGAATGGCCTAATACATGGACTATAGTGTATGACATAAGTGCGTTAGTGGATAAATTGGGATTATAATGCATTGTAGTGATGCCTGAGTAATTACGATGAATTAAATCCTAAAACCTTAATTCTGTTTGAACCCTAATTATACATGCTACTTGCACGACTCACGGGACGATACAAATGGTGGTTATGATGAATACGAGGGTACGTTATGAGTAGTACATGATCAATAATGACAAACAGTGCGAGCATGATACCTTAGGGTGTAGAAAACAGGTTAAACGAAGGCTTACCATTTAACAGTGCACAAACCGAATAACATTGAATTAGACAAAAACGATACTGTTGTGGAAGATTCTAAGAGTACGGAATTACTTTGACATGAGACGTAGACCATGACCTAAGATTTGAAGTCTTGATGTGAAAGGGCACGTTAAACGAGACAGTTTCCGGTTAACGAAACTTCTTCGATTTAACGTACACAGAAACAACCAAACATGCAACGAGCAGTCAGTCAAGCTTAAAAACAATTATTTAACATAAATATAAGTTGTTCTATTTAAAAAATATCAAAGTCTATTGGTTTCATTGTCGGTGGGTTCGGTTTGCAAAACCGTTAAAAACCGCGCGGAAAAGAGCCTGTTTGGCGCACCCGGGACGCGTTTATGACCCGTAAACAAACCTAAACATGAAAAATACTCAAACTTATCATGTGGGACCCCCTAGAACCGACTTTTACTAGTCAAAGGGGTCTAGAAAGTCCCCCAAAAGTCTTGTATGTTCTTTAAAGGTAGGAAAAGTCTTTTTTTCTTTCTTATCACAAAAACCACACCTCAAATACACTTTAGAACACACCTACTTAGCAAAACCTACTGAAATCTCTCAAGAACAAGAAGAAATCCAAAGGTATAATTTTCTTTATCATGTTTTTATGTGGAAAAAGGCATGAAAACTATGATTTCATGAAAAAGAATCATATTTAACCATAAATTCTTAGGGTTCTTGACACCCTAACCTGAATTTATACTAAATAACATGTAACCTACTAATACTTGTTGATTCATGGTGGGAAAACATCGGATTATGATGCAAAAACACAACCTATTCGACATAAACCGAACATAACAAACACTAATCGAAAAAGAACGGATTCGAGGCTTGATTGACATGGGTTTATGCATATTTGTATTGTTTATGGTGTATAGGTACTGAAAATAAGCTTAGCTCACTTCTGGACACACAAGGATTGCATAAAAACGCAAGTTTCGCTAGGTATAACTTCCGAAAATCGAATCTAGGATATACAGTATTGTTTATAGCATAACTTGGTCCGTGGGTATTCATTGAACTTGAAAATTTTCAGGCTAATCATATATTGTGAAAATAAGACTCGATTAAAATTTTAGAATTTTCTGACTTTTTGGTGATTTTTGTTGGATTTTTAACCTTTTTGAAGGAATAATTTTGGATAAAATAATAAACGAGCTCAATAAATCACCAAAAATTACAGAGAGGTTGAGTTTAATATGTAGAACATCCTGGAAAAGTTTGGGGAGCATTGACTGAGTTTTACTTGGGTTTCAAAAATCACGTTGTCGCAAAGTTTCGGTAGCCGGAAACGCGCTATAACGAATTCAGAAAAATCTCAATTTTTTCCAGGAAGTTCCTGAACTTATTGGTACACTTCTGTGAATTTTTGGGAATATTTGAAACTCAGATCATTATGGGCAAAAATTATTCGGTTAAAATACAATTTCTCATGATTTTATTAAAATTAATAGATTAATTTTATAAATTCTGAAAATATTTTTCCAGAATTCTATATATTTTTATCAATTTATATAAAAAGTTTCAGAATTTTATAACATATATACATTGAGTAATACTGTTTTTTTTTGAATTAAAAATCTTATTATTTTATACAAAACCGGTAGTTGTAGACGCACAACGAACCTGCCGGATCTGCGAACTGGCCAAAGACTAAAATGGCAATAAGTGGAACACCAGAGTCATTCTGGACTATTCCAGGACAAAATGGGTACTTAGAGTACATTACAAGCCAGTTCGGACAATTACCCGACAGCGAAAGCGGAAACTTAAAATTGGGCAACCTGGGATCCCCAAACAACCAAACTCCCTTAATGTTGGTGCATTCATCTGTCGTCTTCGTCTTATGTCGAGTCTCGGGTTCGTTGCATTGCTGAACAAGAGTGATGTCATCATATATGATGATGACATCATATATGTGACATCATCATATACATCATCACATGAAGACAAGGAAGTTTGTTTGAAACATTAAATTTGTATGAAAGTCAAATTAGGAGGTTGGCCGTTTGAAATGATGTAACCGTTTGAATGTAAAGTTTGAAATAGGTTCCGTTTGAAGGGTTCCGTTTGAAATGATTATGTCATTTTCAAACGGAAGGGTCTTTCCTATAAATAGCCTTCAAACGAGTTCATTTGTAAAGGTTCTGATTTCCGACGCCGAGGTGCTGTCGAGGTGTCTCCAGTCCTGTAAACGTTCAGAGATTAATAAACGAGACAATTAATAGTGAATACAAGCTAAACAAAGACCGAATCAATGAATTCCGCCTCTGATTCGGTCTGAGCACTCTTCTGATCGACTCGTTAGGTCGTTTCACGATCCTACAAGTGGTATCAGAGCTCAGGAGGAAGAGTTCTTACCGTTTAGCTCGTTTTCGCTAAAAAATTCTGATTTTCTACACCTTCTTTCATAAAATTGATATTTTTCACGGATAAAATCGGCTAAAACTTTCACAATATGTGCGTAATTGTATTTTAACAAACCCTTGAAAGTTTCAGCTCAAAATTCGAAGGAAAAATGGTAAATATGAACTGAAAAGTGCTGACCGTTTGAACGAGACTTGGCTGTCAGTTTGAAACTGCCCCTTGACCGTTTGAAATCTGCTCATGACCGTTTGAAATTGACATTGACAGTTTGAAAATGCACCTTCCCGTTTGAAATCTGTGCCTGATAGTTTGAAATTGATCGTGACCGTTTGAAATCAGCACCTGTCCGTTTGAAAACTACACCTGACAGTTTGAAACTGGACATGACAGTTTGAAACATGATCACCGTTTGAAAGTTGACAACATGATAGTTTGAAACATGATCACCGTTTGAAAGTTGTCATCGTGACTGTTTGAAAATTGATCTTACTGTTTGAAAGTGTGTTCATCGAATTGTGTATAACAGTTTACGAGAGTGTCAGTTCATGTGATATTGTCGAAAGTGCATTGAGTAATGTGAACCGATTGAAATTGCATCGATTGTGTGATATTTTAATCGAATTGATAACAGTTTGCTTGTGAGATGTGAAGTTCAATACTTTTCAAAGGTCAAATGAAAATTTAGAATTTATTAATTGTGTCGGCCATTAATTGAGATTACATGTGAACAATTATTATGTTGCTTGATAAGGATCATGTGATAAAGTTGTTGAAAAACTAAACATTTGTATTAAATATTGATCGAGTCGATATAGTTTGTTGTTTGGTCCAATCATGTGAAAGAGTATTGAAAGCAATCATATTGTATTGTCTTGGCCCATGTGATCTATTAATATTGTCGGATAAGTGGATTTTTGTGGCCCAATCATATTAATTGGATATTTGAGTTTGTTGGATATTATCAATAGTTAAAACATTATATCATTAGACGACCCATTTGTCTTGATCGGCCCAATCATTTGTTAAACATATTCATTAATTGTTCAGCCAAATCAAATTTAAGTGTTTTGAACAAGTTTGAAAAATGGACAAGATGTTTGATGAAATGGAAAATAATGATCTTGAAAGGTTAAATGATTGGTATATGGGGTATTTGGACGATAGTTATAGAAATGTGAAAAAGGATGTTTGGGTTAAAAGGTTTACATATTTTGCATGTTTGAAAAATGAAACATTGGAAAATTTAGAGAACCGATATGGAGTCTTACTTGGTTACTTAAAAAATCATGAGATATTTCCATCAGATGCTGAAAAAATAGAAAAGTTTGCAGATGCATTACCTATTGAATGGAGTGAATTTTTGAAAAAGTTTAGAAAGGATTCAAATTTTTCAAAATTACATCTAAAAAGATTCATCAGCATACTTAAAACTCATGAATTTGAAAACGGAAAGAAAAAGAAAGAAATGATAAAGGTTTTAGAAAATCATTTGGTGGATATGGGATTAGATGTAATTGATGAGACGAACAAAAGGATTGTTGAATGTATTAGAGCAAAATATGTGATGAAATATGATATTAAGAGAGGTTGTTATATTGATGAGAATGCAAATTGTCTTGATTTCGTTAAAATTTTTTGTGCAGGTACATTCATGACAAAGGAGGAAGAAGTTTCAAAAAATGAAGAATTTGTGAAAATTGGATCTTCAAATTCTGAATCAGTGTGCACCAAATGTGACAACTTTAAGGATGACAATGACAAACTTGTGAGAGATATGGAAAGTTTGGCATTGGAGATCAAGAAGTTGAACAATGAAAAGCAAGCTGATGATAAGCAGATTCTTGGTTTGAAAGAAACATGTGTTAAGCTGAACTCTGAAAATGACAAACTGTTAAGTAAATTGAACAGTTTGACATTGGAAAATCAGAAATTGAAAGAAAAAGCAAATGTTTTTGAAGAAAAGATTAAAAGTTTTGAAATTGAAAAATCAAGAATTGAAAAAGCTTTTCAAAATCAAATAAAAATTCTTGAAGATGGAAGAGATGTGTTTAGCAAAAACAACATCGAAAAGCAAAAAATGATAAATTCCCATCTTCAGAAAATTATCAAACTTGAAAAAGAAGGTGAATGTGCTCGAAAGAAAATCAAAGAGTTAGAAGAAAAGGAGTTAAATTCAGAAAAGGAAGATTTCTGGATAAAGCTTGAGAATAAGAATCTGAAAGCAAATGAGACAAAATTTCAAGAACAGATAAATGTTTTGGAAAAAGAAAAGTCTGTTCTTGAAAACATGAAGAATGAGAATGAAAAATCAATTAAGTCTCATCTTGAAAGAATCTCTCAGCTTGAAAACGAAGCTGAGAATTCAAGAAACAAGATTGATGAACTTGAAAAGAAATTGAAAGGTTTTGTGACTTCATTTGAGTTCCCCTATCCAAAACCGATCAATTCCGTTTCAATAAGTGACAATGTCACAAACTTTGACAATGTCAAAGTTGAAGATTGCGATGAAAAATCTGATGATGAAAAAAATAAAATTGAAAAACAAAAATTGTTTTTGAAATTAAAAGAAAAATTTCAAGAAACTGTTCTGAAATCGACTGAAAAGGGAGAATGCTCTAAGCAAAAACCTTTGAAGAAGAAAGTGGAACAGAAACAAAAAATTAAAAATGAGAAAAATGTTCAAAAAGATAATAAAAGCTCATCAGATCGATTATCCAATCGTAATGAAAAATTACAAAAAGTAAAAATTGAAAACACAAAAATTGTTGGTAATAAGTGGTGCAGGTTGGACCACAGTGCTCAAAAGTCAAATCCAGCATACAAGAGGAGAGATGGATATCACCAAGCCAAACAGTGCTATGATTTGAATGTTTGGACTGAAAATGGTGATTGGTACGATAACAGAGTGTGTTACCGATGCGGTTATCAAGGACACATTGCTGTTAACTGCCAGAGTTGGAGGTTTGATTCAAGGAGATGTTTTAATTGCACATCATTGGCCACATTGCTAGAGATTGCTCAATGAGATCAATGAGAAGATCGAGGGTTGAATCTCAGAAGCAGGTGAAAAAACCAGTCTCTGTCAAGCCCAAAGAACAGAAGGTTCAAGAACCTAAAGTTCAAGAAACGAAAGTGAAGCTTTCACAGGGGCAAAAAGACAGACTGAGGAAGAAGAGGAAGAAGGCCAGAGAGTATCTGGAAAAGATTTTGTCCTCGGGTTCATCCGTTGGTAAAAATAAGAGTTCTGATGAACCGCTTTCCTCAACTGCAAAGTCAAGCAAGACAAGTTCATCAGATACAAATCTGAGGACAGAAGAGAGAAAGAAGAAGAAGAAAGTTGTTGGCGATGAATCTGGCTCATCAAAGTCAGACAAGCCACATTCAGGCAATGAATCTGGTGTGGTAAAGTGTTGGATCGTGTACGTGACCCTGAAAGTCAGTTAAGGTAGCTCAACATCGATTACTAAGGCGGAATCAAAGTAAACAACGTCCAAAATAGCTTGTATTCTTTAATCTTTCTTTCTATTATCAACCGTGAGCTTTTACAATGATTTCTAACAAAATTTTGGCAGCACCTTCGCTCACACACACAACCATTCAACTGTTCCGTTTGAAATGAGACTATCACACACCTATTTATAGACCTAGACCCTTCCGTTTGAACTTAACATAATCAGATTCAAACGGAACCCTCATTCAAACGATGATTTCAAACGGAACCCTCTAATCTCAAACGGAACCCTTGTTTCAAACAACAAGTTCAAACGGAACCCTCATATTTCAAACGGAACCCTCTTTAATTACATCCTAAATTCAAAACTAAACCCTAATTTGACTTTTAAGTTCCAATCTTGACTTTCTTGATTTAAGACTTGATGAAGATGCAGTCAACAAACATTCTTGTGCATCAACAGACTCCCCCTTGGATGTTGACGTAGTCTTCAGATCCTGAGTCTTCAATCTTAGTCTTTTCTCTAACTCTGTCTTTTCATCATAAACACTCTATCTTCACACTCCCATATACTGTTAATCCAGACTCCCCCTTTCATAGACTCCCCTTCTCGATATGCTAGAATCTGAGATATCTGGTTCAAGCTTTGACAATTTGCTTCCATTGGGAATAATGAATTTTACAACCTGTTAACCTGCACATCCTCTACCTCAACATAAGTTTCACAAATTTATGACAATTTAATTTAGTAAACTTACTGGTAGACAACATTTATTCAACAAACATACTAGTTACATCAAGTTCAAATGAATGACCTTGATAAACTAACTACACAGTCTATCAAAACATTTGTATATGACATTTAAAGTTTTCAACATATTCTCCCAACCCAATTCATCATGTTTAGCACTTGGAATTTTGAATATCAACTCTTCAACATCAGTTGTCGAAAAACTTTTTGAATTTAGAGTTTAAAGAAATGCACTAAACAAATATATACAAACAATATTTTTGTGAGTTTGTGTAAGAGGATCATATCAGTTTATGAAACAAATCACAAGCACCGTTAAGCTTTTGACATTTTAAGTTCTAAACGATTCACGTTGATTGTCAGTATATTGGTCCACTTAAATTTTCACACAAAGTTCAACTGCTTCGAGATACGAGTTTAATGTCTTAGATACTTAAACTTAATCACGTGTCCCGCCTCAGAATATACTCCTGTATCCAGATCTCAATATTCAGTCTTACAGGCAATTATAACACAAATGATATCTGTAAGGGGTTAATAATTTATGAAGAATCATGAGAGCTCAGGTCAGAACTACCGTTCAGCAGAGAGATCATGACTCAACTTGTGGGTGTGTCCCCTTTAGAGGATCTTTTTTACAACAGCATTGCTAAGCAATTTTATTGTCTTATCATTTATGCTGAGGGTGATGCTATGTTTCAAGCATTTGCAGAAAGTATTATCCAAGGACTAGGTCAGAACCACCGTTCAGCAGAAGTCCCGGAATAATACCCCAGATATCAACTGAGTATAAAAACCTAGTATATCAGAATACGAGACCTTTCAAACAAGATTTCGGGGGTTACCCATATATCCGAGAGATGTTACCCACGATATAAGCAAGTTTGAAATTTAGGTTTATATCTCGTTACAATCTACTAAATGTGCAAAAACCTACTGATACATCATCAGTGAGACCATTTATCACATTTGACATTTCATATCCTTAGCATGCTGTGATAGTTCACTGATTTACTATCATTTCCTCTTTTTTACAACAAAACTCATTTTTGCTTTTTCAATGTTTTTGAAATTTTCAAATTTTTTTAAAATTTTTCTTCCCCTAAAATCAAAATATGTTTCAATTTTGATTTTCAAGGAAAATTTGAAAACAAACTATACAAGAAACGTGACAAACTGATATCAAATCGCTTCAATTCGCCATTCACTCGGCTTAACAATCAGAACTCCCCCTGACAACAAACTATTTTCCCATTTAGATTTCAAAACACTTAAGTTTGTTTTAATCAAATGGTTTTTCCGGAAAATTAGTTTTGTTTGTCTTTTCACAAACTCGGGGTTTCATCACATTGTTCTTCTTTTTCAACCATTTTAAAAAAAATTAACACTTAAGACCCTTGTCAACAACAAACACTAGTAGAACATCAAGTACAACTTAATGTCCCTGATTTACCACTTGTAAATCGAAATATCACAGTTACCATCCTGTGAATTTCTCAAGAATGATGCCGATACCTGCTTCACGCTTACCAACCTGGAAGCTCCGGCAAGTCAGGTTTTTCTATTTGAAAAGATTCACCCAAGCTTGACCAGCCTTGGGTTTGACAGTTTTTACCTCAACAGATGGCTCTTCTGGTTTTGATGAACCAGAATCATTGCCTGAATGTGGCTTGTCTGACTTTGACCTGTCAGATTCATTGCCTGATGGTGGCTCCTTTGTTTTTGAAGAAACAAATTCATCGCCAACCTTTATTGGTATCCAATTCTTACTAGATCTAGGTTTTCCCTTTTTATTAGGCTGTGAAATGAATAAACTTTCACAATCTCTTTTATATTCAAAAACCTTGATCAAGATTTTGTCAGAAAAATTAACTTTCTTTGATTGGTTATCATTTTGATTAGTTAATTTTTCTTTCTTTAACTCCCTTTTTGCTTTCCCATTTGTCCTCAGATTTGTATCTGATGAATTTGTTTTGCTTGCCTCTGCCGTTGAGGAAAGCACTTCATCAGAACTTTTTCTCGGATTACCAGTTTTATCCGAAGACAAATTTTTCTCCAAGTATTCTCTTGCTTTCTTTCTCTTCTTCCTCAGTCTGTCTTTCTGCCCTTGAGAAAGCTTCACTTTCTTTTCTTGAACTTTTTGTTCTTGAACTTTTGGTTCTTGAACTTTCTGTTCTTTGGGCTTGACACTGACTGATTTCTTTCCCATTTTCTGAGATTCAGCCCTCGATCTTCCTTTTGATCTCATTGGGCAATCTCTGGCAATGTGTCCTCTGATGTGGCATTCATAGCATCTTCTTGTTTCGAATCTCTGACTTTGGCAGTTAACAGCAATGTGTCCTTGATAACCACAATTGTAACACACTCTGTTATCATACCTCTCATTTCTTTCATACCAAACACCTTCTTCATACCACACACTTAGATCAAAGCATTGATTTGCCTTGTGGTAATCACCATTTCTTTGTTTTCTATCATTGTAATGATTTGTCCTTGAATAATCTTCATCCCATATTCTCTTGTAAGCTGGATTTGGCTTTTGAGCACTGTGGTCAAACCTGCACCACTTATTACCAACATTTTGTGAGTTTTCATTTTTAGATTTTTGTGATTTTTCAAAATGATTGGATGACTTAACTGATGAGCTTTTATTTTCAATTTTAGGATTTTTCAAATTTTTATCTTTTTGTTTCTGTTCTACACTCTTCTTAACAGGTTTTTGCTTAGAGCATTCACCTATTTCAGTAGACTACAAAACAGTATTTTTAAATTTTTCTTGTAAATCTAAAAATATTTTTCTTTTCTTTTCTTTTTCATCATCAGATATTTCATCACAATCTTCAATTTTGACTTTGACTTTGTCAAAATTTGTGACATTGTCACTTATTGGAACAGAATTGATCGGTTTTGAACAAGCATGTGAAGTAGAATTCTCAAAACCTTTCAATTTATTCTCAAGCTCTTTGATTTTAATCCGAGCTTTTTCAGCTTCTTTTTCAAGCTGAATGATTTTAGCAAGATGAGAATTGATTTCAATTTGTTTTTCAAGATTATCTTTACCAAAAATATCTCTCTCATCTTCTAAAATCTTGATTTTATTTTGAAAATCTTTTTCTTTTTCTTTTAACGTTTCATTTTCCAATTTTATCCAAAAAACGTTTTCATTTTCAATTTTAATTTTTCCAAAATCTTTTTCTTTTTCTTTCAAATTGTTAATTTCCAATGTCAAACTGTCCAAACTACTCAACAGTTTGTCATTTTCAGACGTCAATTTCTCACAATTTTCTCTCATTTCAAGAATCTGTTTATTATCAGATTCTTTCTCATCCTTCAAGCTTTTGATTTCCACTGTCAAATTCTCCACATCTTTCAAAAGATTGAAATTTTCTGCTTCGGATTTTTCGCATTTTGAGCACACAACTTCACTTTTCGAAGTTTCATCCATCTTTAATTCTTCATTCTTTGTCATTCCTTCTCTAATCTTATTGATTAATTCACTAAACTCAACCAAACTCATATTTTCTGAGTTTCTTTCAATTTCATCTATTAACTCTTTCTTTTTCTTTTTCTCTTCTTCATCTCCCCACCATTTCTTTTGCCAATAATCATCTCTCTCTTTATACTCTTGGATTATAGCTTCGATATCAAGAGTTTTGTGATCGATCGCAATGTTTCCATATGGATCAAGATAACACTCCCTGTTCGGATCCCATCTATTTGCTCTCTTTGCTTCCAAAAAGATACCAGATATTCTGGTTATTTTGTTTTCAGCAATCATTTTTCTGTATCTATACTTTTGCTCTTCAGTTCGATCGTCTTTCCACGGAATAGGATCGGAATTTGCCATCTTGTACGTTCCTGCAAACAAACAAACAAACGATCAGTTCAAACAAACTGAATACGTAACAGTGTGTTTGTTGACAAAATCAATCTAAGACTCTTTTTCAATCTTAGCCAACACTTATTAAAACTGCATCACATGCTATCCTTGACTTTATGTCGCATGCACATATTGAAATTCATAAACTGCCGACAACATTAAATGTATATAGAATTTTATTTGACCGTTAACGTGTATTGTAGTCTGACACTTCTCGATGACAATTATTATCCGACAACTTCAAATTAATACGTCACATGGGTCGGTAATATTAATTCTTTCACATGTGCCGCTCACTTGTTTAATTGTTCAATATCACCTGATTGAACCGCTCAACTAAAGTATATGCACACTGACACACTACATGTGATTTATTTTTTATTAGACCGACAACAGTTATGTTCACGTTGTAATGTCCAAGATATTCAAACGACCTGCTTCAAACGACAAATATTCAAACGACAAATATTCAAACGACAACTATTCAAACGACCACTTCAAACGACAAACATTTTCAAACGATAGTTCAAACGGTCAGTTTGTTTTCAAACGATAGATCAATTTCAAACGATATGTGTCAATTTCAAACGATTTGACGTCATCAATTCGCGAACACTTTCAAACGGTCTGAATGATTTCGATCTGTTTTAGGTCGAATTTTGATTTCAAAATTTCAAGGATTAGTTAATAGTGAATTTCGTTTGCTATGTGAACGTTTCAACCCATTTTAACCGTGACAACAAGTTAAAATCAGAAAAGAAAGGTAGAAGTGAGATAATCCGATGATTTCAAGCTGTATTTGGTATGAACTCCTCGTCCTGAGCTCTGATACCACTTGTTGGATCGTGTACGTGACCCTGAAAGTCAGTTAAGGTAGTTCAACATCGATTACTAAGGCGGAATCAAAGTAAACAACGTCCAAAACAGCTTGTATTCTTTAATCTTTCTTTCTATTATCAACCGTGAGCTTTTACAATGATTTCTAACAAAATTTTGGCAGCACCTTCGCTCACACACACAACCATTCAACTGTTCCGTTTGAAATGAGACTATCACACACCTATTTATAGACCTAGACCCTTCCGTTTGAACTTAACATAATCAGATTCAAACGGAACCCTCATTCAAACGATGATTTCAAACGGAACCCTCTAATCTCAAACGGAACCCTTGTTTCAAACAACAAGTTCAAACGGAACCCTCATATTTCAAACGGAACCCTCTTTAATTACATCCTAAATTCAAAACTAAACCCTAATTTGACTTTTAAGTTCCAATCTTGACTTTCTTGATTTAAGACTTGATGAAGATGCAGTCAACAAACATTCTTGTGCATCAACATAAAGCCAGAAGAGCCAGTTGTTGAGGTAAAAACTGAGAGTTCTAGTCTAACAATGGATGAGGCAAACTTTCCACCATTGTTGAACAAGAATTCAAAATCACCCAAGGACAGTCAGGCTTGGGTGAATCTGTTTAAATGAAAAACCTGACTTGCCGGAGTTCCCAGGTTGGTAAGCGTGGAACATGAATCAGCACATTTCTTGAGAAATTCACGAAAGTGATATTTCATCTTACAAGTGGTAAATCAGGGACATTAAGTTGTACTTGATTTTCTACAAGTGATATTTGAGGTTTGATCTTAAAAATGTTAAATCTTTACAAGTGGTTGAAAAGAACAATATGATGTGATGACCCCAAATTTACAAGTGGTAAAGACAAACTAATTTTTTTCGGAAAAAACCATTTTGATTAAAACAAACTTAAGTGTTTTGAAATCATAATGGGAAAATAGTTTGTTGTGAGGGGAAGTTCTTATTGTTTATGCCAGGTGGATGGAGAATTGAAGTGATTCTCATCATGTTGTCAAGCTTGTACAACTTGTTTTTTCAAATTTTCTCAGAAAATCAAAATTGAGACATATTTTGATTTTAGGGGGAGTAAAATTTTAAAAAAATTTGAAAATTTGAAAATGTCAAAAACATTGAAAAATTTAAAAATGAGTTTTGTTGTGAAAAAGAGGAAATGATAGTAGATCAGTTGGACTGTCACAACATGCTAAAGAAATGGAGAGATAAAATGTGATAAGCGATCTTACTAAAGATGTGACGATAGGCTCAGCTAGACTAGTAGATTTGCGATAACGATACAAACCTAAATGAAAAAGCCTAGTTCTAGTGGGAAACATGGTCAAAAGCATAGTACTTAGTTTTGTCCTTCTTGACTGTGTGCCTACTCAGTAATCGCTGATTGTCGAAAGACATAAAACTGGTTAAGTTTGTGAACTTTCACAACTTTGCTGAAAAGTCGCTGTGATTGTGCATTTTATTTTGCAAAGATTTAAACTTGTTTTATTTCTTTATTTTGTTTAAGCATCGGACATCCTCTGCGTATACGTGAGTATCGACCTGGATGTTGTTGCCTAAACGTTCTGCTTTATTTTCTTTGGTGTTTCGTTTAAGCTTTGGACCTCCTCTGCGTATACGGAAGTATCGACCTGGTGGTTAAAGCCTAAACAACTTCAACTTGTTTTATTTTTCTTATTTTGTTTAAACATTGGACTTTCTCTGCGTATACGGAAGTATCGACCTGATTGTTAATGTTTAAACATTCTGCTTTGTTTTTGCACAATTCACAGTTGATAAAGTTTAAAGGCATTACTTGAGTTAGTGTATTGCATGATGAGGGGATATGCTGAGATCGTGGGGTCCATAAGAACTTAGTGCTATCTTAATATACCTTAACGTATCGGTAAGCAGATTGAAAGTTTTTAGTTTGAGTTTAAGTGGACAACAATATCGTCAATCAACGTGAATTGTTTAGAACTGAAAATGTTTAAAGCTTAACAGTGCTAGTGATTGGTCACAAAAACTGATATGATCCTCTTACACAAACTCACAAAAATACTGTTTGTAAATATTTCTTTACTGCTTTACGTTGTTATTAAAAAAAAATCCAAAAAGATTTTGGTGTGTTTTAGCATAAATTTTGAAAAATACAAAAAGATTTTCGACAACTGATGTTGAGGAGCTGATTTTCAAAATTCCAAGTGCTAAACAAGATGAACTGGTTTGGGAATGAGTGCTTGAATTGAAAATATTCTGATTTTGAGAAAGAATGTTTGATTAGTTAATCAAGATCATTAATTTGAACTTGATGTAACTATTACTAGTAAGTTTTTCTTATTGATTTAAGTAAAAACTTATGTGTTTTGATGAGAAAATGTGTGCAGGAAATGAGCTAATCAGAGATAAAGCCAGGAATTGATCTCTAGGTGATAGCTAATTCCAGACAGCGATCCCATCATGATGAGAGGGGGAGTCTGACGAGGTTAGAGCCAAAGAGAAGATCCTGGTATATGATAAGAAAGAAAAGAGACTGATAAAGACTGAAGATGCAAAGACTCGACACTTAAGACTCGTCAACATCTGAGGGGGAGTCTGTTGGTGCATTCATCTGTCGTCTTCGTCTTATGTCGAGTCTCGGGTTCGTTGCATTGCTGAACAAGAGTGATGTCATCATATATGATGATGACATCATATATGTGACATCATCATATACATCATCACATGAAGACAAGGAAGTTTGTTTGAAACATTAAATTTGTATGAAAGTCAAATTAGGAGGTTGGCCGTTTGAAATGATGTAACCGTTTGAATGTAAAGTTTGAAATAGGTTCCGTTTGAAATGATTATGTCATTTTCAAACGGAAGGGTCTTTCCTATAAATAGCCTTCAAACGAGTTCATTTGTAAAGGTTCTGATTTCCGACGCCGAGGTGCTGTCGAGGTGTCTCCAGTCCTGTAAACGTTCAGAGATTAATAAACGAGACAATTAATAGTGAATACAAGCTAAACAAAGACCGAATCAATGAATTCCGCCTCTGATTCGGTCTAGCACTCTTCTGATCGACTCGTTAGGTCGTTTCACGATCCTACACTTAATATAAAGTTAATCATTTTTAATGGACAACTTATTAGTACCTTCCATATGATCAAGCCATTTTCCGAACATCTAAAACAAGCGACTTTGACAGGCACGCAAAACGGTGCCCGGAAGCCAAACTGAAATCTGACACTAAGATAATACCCACAGCTATACTATTATGCTATAGGTCAATTCTCGGATGAATATTCCCATCCGAACCCCAGTTATAACGATTCCCGAACGGAACCCTGTTTTCAGTAATTAACCCAACACTAACTGATACCTGGTGAAGTAGTAGAGCACTGACACGTATACCCCGCGTGATTGCTGTGCTTACTTATTACGTGAGTTTTACTTCCCCGTTTTCAAACTGTTTTCCTGTTTTAGATGGGGTGAAATGCATGTTACATACGTTCATACGTGCACATATATACATGATATAACATGAATTATCTGAGTAAACACTAGTACATGAAAAGTCCCCACAGACCCAAGTGATTAACCATAGGCTGGGGAATGTGTAAATAGTACTATTGGTCCGACAACCCCAATTGCGATGGCCAGGAACGCCATGAGATACACACACAATTGTACATGTTCAAGCATAGACTATGGGGTACTAGCCATAGTTACACAGGGGCAGTGCCTTGGTGGTGGACCACAGGGTTGAGTTGACAGTCAAGGCTTCACTTTGAATCTCTGGTACTAGGCCCTTGAGGTACAGCTCAATACGTTTGATGGGAGGGTCCACCATAGTTGGACACAGGATGGCCAGCTCGTTTGACCTCTTAGTATACGCCTCAATCTCAGACCCCGTCATTTTCAGATTGTAAAATTCCACTTCTAGCTTGTGGATGTCATCCCGACTACAGTACTCCTCCTTGATCAGCTCTTTAAAACCATTCCAGGGTGTGGCATTAGCAACTGCCAGTCCTAGTAGTTGAACCTGCGCCTTCCACCAGGTTAACGCAGCTCCTTCAAGTGTTCCGGTAGCATATTTCACCCTACGGTCTTCGGGGCATTCGCACATCTCGAAAACTGACTCAAGCTTTTCAAACCAGTGAAGAAGGCCCACTGCTCCTTCTGTGCCACTGAAAGTGGTAGGTCGGCAGTCCATGAACGTCTTGAACGTGCACACAGGAGGCTGAGCATGTTGACCTGTTGCGCGAGAATAAAAGACAAAGTTAAGCACGAGGGTTGGTTTGCGAAGGTAGGATCTAAACATCCTAAGGTGAGTTGATATGGCAGGTTATACCTCCTGCAGGGACAGCTGCGAGTGCCTCAGCAACTCGTTCGTTGATTAAAGCCGTCAGCTGGGCTTGAGTTAGGTTCAAACGTCCACCCATGATCTTCACAACGAAATAACGTTGGTGAGAAAAGTGTCGCGAAAGTGCGTAAGTGTGGGATGATAGTGGAGAGTAAGCACGCAAGGTTCAAATAGCAATTACCACATTATCTAATGCACAGTGAGAACTATCTAACCGACAATATAACATAAATCATACCACTTATGGTGTCGAGTCTTGCACGTGGAGCGAAGCGTCGTTGTGGATCGTTGAGCACTGTACAGGTTATAGTCTGGTTTTATCAAAAAGCTTTTCCCTTTTTAAAACCAAGTTCACTATAACCAATGGCTCTGATACCAATCTGTCACACCCCCAAAATCCACCATGCGGGGTATCACCGCTTGGAGGCGTGACATGACCAGGATCGAGCCACCAATCATACTGAACAACGTACTTAAGTAAATAAAGACAACCATAATACGATTGGTGACCAAAAGTTAGTTAACCAAGTTTTTAATTTAGACAGCGGAAGCATAACGTAAAGTTCAAAACATAAGTTCTCAGTCCATAAGTTTAAAGTCCAACACATAGGTTTAATAGGTTCATAATGTTTTAAACATTAAACACTGGACATAACCGTCCGCACACCACAACGACTCCTTCCTCGTGCAAGCTCCAAATGTTTAGCTGTGACAACTCGAAATTTAGAACCTTTCGTTGTATGCTTGAACGTTAAGTGACTAACTGATTTGATGATTTAATGAATGATAAATGTGAAACTTATATGATTACGTGTGTGCTTGTATGTATGCGATATATGTATATATGAACCGAGACACAAGAACCCGACTCGAGACCATGTGGTCTCGAGTGAACAGTGCGACATGTGGGCCGATGGGGCCGTGCACCTCACCCGAAGCCCACTAGGGTGCACCAATGTAGACTAGTATATAACATTAGTGGATAGCCAACCTTACCATCTTTTGGGACAACCTACATTCACCCTCACACACACTCCTACCTTCTCTCTCTCTCTAAAACCCTAGAAACACAAACCTTCACTCTCTCTCTCTCGGATCAAACCGGCCGACCACAAGAGGAATCTCGGACTAGCTTGTGCTCACCAAGAAAAGCTTCATCTTTCACCACTACTTCTCTAACCGGTTAGTGATTCATATTAGATGTGTGTTTCGGTTTGTTGATAATGTATGATGAAGATTATGTGATAATATGGTTACTTGTTAAGCTTATGCATGTTGAATACACCCTTCTTGAGTAATCGGTTCATAAGTGCTTCATGAAGTGTGTTTATATTCGATTAAAGATGATATGTTAATATATTGATTATGTTGGGATGAACAATGTATGCTTGGCTATGAGTGAATGTTATCGGTTCCATATAGGCTTAAATCCGAGTGGCTTGGTTATGTTTAGAAGGTTATTACTCATGAAATCGGATGTTGTACATATGGGTTAGATGGGTACGTTCAAGGGTTTTGATGGTTGTCCATGTTATGACTATGATTAATGCTAAAAGCCCTAAAAGATGATGAACTACATGAACATAGGAAGAACAACTTGAATGTGATATGAACATGTTTTGGATATTTGAAATTGCCATGTTTGATCTATTTTGGTTAAGTGTTAGACAATTAGACATGTTAGTGTATTGTTATTGGATAGTACATGAAATCACAACAGTGAAATCTTATTGGCCAAGTACATTATTGAATTCAGCAAATGTTCCCAGCCGAAACCTTCGGTTGCGACTCGAAACCACCATATGCCAACTCGAGATCCCCGATTGCGACACAGGTTGCGAGTCGCAAACGCCTGGTTGCGACTCGAGACCAAAACAGCACAACTCGAAATCTCAGTTACGAGTCCGGTTGCGACTCGAGACCAAAACAGCATGAACCGAGACCATGTTTGCGAGTCCAGTTGCGACTCGAGATCACTTTAGTTGCGACTCGAAACCTTGTGGGCTACAACTCAAGGCCGCACAGTCTCGAGTAGAGACCGTACAGTCTCGACTCGAGACCACACACTTGTGTACGCTGTATGGACTTGCTTCAGTATGGGCTTAGTGTTTGGGCCGGACCTTGGACTTTGTTTAATTATGGGCATGTTACTGTTCGTTCAACTCGTATGCATTACTTGCAAACTGCCATGCTTATATGTGAAAGCCACGAATGATACTTGAATACAACGTGCTAGCATACGTGTAGAAACATACGTGTACTACTTGAATACGAACCTGATTGTACGATACAACTATGATAGGACGTGAATAACCACAATATTACTTGGTTGACTTTTCTGTGTATCTACCGAGCAAACCAAGGTGAGTTCACACCCTCTACAAAGCATGGGATTCCCTGGGTTGGGAATGGGGTTAAGGAATGTGGATTCCTCGTCCTCCTTGGGTAGGACAGTAATGATTCAGGAATGTAATTCCTCGTCCTCACGGACAGATAACTCGTACTAGACCAAAACTCTATCACAAAGTCCCTCATTTTTATATCGACTTAATCGCCGGGCCATTGGCGAGCGGGTCATTAGTTAGATAGCGCTATTTAGGTCTGACAAACCTCACACCGTGCCGCAGAGGACGGGCGTGAACTATTGGATCTGGGGCACGTCAATGATGATAGACATTGACAGTTTCAGGGCACTTAAACATGACTACAGTCAGCAGTCGATATGGTAACGAGTCTAGTGTATACATGGGGTAGCCCCCACGGCCGAAATGCCAGATAACTAACACGGGGTAGCCCCCACGGCTGGATTGCCAGAGTAACCGGGAATAAATAAGTCACGTTTTTAACTATGGGGTAACCCCCACGGCAGGATGCCAGCTAAAGGAACTGTTTTCGAAACTACTTAAAACGAACACCCAACCGTGAACTCACTCAACTTGTTGTTGACTCGTTACTACATGCTTTGCAGGTCCTTAGGTTCTTAGCTGGAGCTTGCATGGAGGAGGATCGTTGTGGGACATGGACGACTGTGTGCCATGTTAAACTTTGAAACAATTAAACTTATGTTTGATTTAAGACTTATGCTTCCGCTTGCAACTTAACTATGTTTTGTTGAAATGCCAATTGTATTGGTTGGATTTTTATATCCACATATATGCTTGTTCAATATGATTGGTGGCTGGATCCTGGTCAGTCACGCCTCCGAGCGGTAGTACTCCGCAGGTGGATTTTGGGGGTGTGACAGATTGGTATCAGAGCCATTGGTTATAGTGAACTTGGTTTTAATAAAGGGGAAAACGTTTTTGTTAAAACCAGACTATAACCTGTACAGTGCTCAACGGTCCACAACGATGCTTCACTCCACATGCAAGGCTCGACATTCTAGGTGATATGATCTGTGTATATATTGCCTACTTGTTAGTTACATAGTACATTGCTTATGGTATGCTTGGTTAGTATAACTACTGTTGCTTGAACACGTACGTGCTTACTCTATTTTATCGTCGTACGTTCGCGAACCCCTCTCACTCACGTTCTTCTTGATATGAAGATCATGTCTGGACGCGTTAACCTAACACAAGCCCAGTTGACGGCTCTGATCAACGAACGAGTTGCCGCAGCACTTGCAGCTGCACACGCAGGAGGTCAGCATGTTCAGCCACCCGTGTGCACTTTTAAGACTTTCATGGACTGCCGACCAACCACTTTTAGCGGCACTGAAGGAGCAGTAGGTCTCCTACACTGGTTTGAGAAGCTAGAATCTGTGTTCGAAATGTGCGAATGCCCTGAGGCGCGCAGGGTGAAGTATGCTACTGGTACTCTCGAGGGTTTAGCCCTCACATGGTGGAACGCTCAGGTCCAGATGCTGGGGTTGGTTGCTGCCAACGCCACCCCATGGGAAACTTTTAAGGAGATGATCAAGGAAGAATACTGCAGCCGGGATGAGATTCACAAACTAGAGGTGGAATTCTTCAACCTCAAGATGATGGGGTCCGAAATTGAAGCTTATGTGAAAAGGTCGAACGAACTGGCAATTCTGTGCCCTACTATGGTGGACCCTCCCATCAAACGCATCGAACTATTTCTTCAGGGCTTAGTGCCAGAAATCCAAAGTCATGTGACTTCAGCGAACCTCGCCACCTACCAGCAAACTGTTCAGTTGGCTCACCGTCTCACGGATCAGGCGGTGGAGCAGAACAAGTTACCAAAACGCATAGGTGCTGCAACTACTTCTGGTACCTCTAGTGACAACAAACGGAAATGGGATGGAACTTCAAGTAAGGGTTCGACTTCTGTTCAGTCCCAGTCTCAGCAGAGGAAGACTGATGACTACAAGAGCCCTAATCAGCAATCGTCTGCTGGTCAAAGCCATGGTGGGTACAAAGGGAATCACCCCAAATGCAATCGCTGCAGCCTGCACCACAGCGGGCCATGCACCAGGGGCAACTGTCATCGGTGCAACAAGCCTGGTCACGCTGCAAAGGACTGCAGGAGCTTATACCCCGCCAATCAGAATCGTCAGCAAGCTCAACAGAACCAGCGCCAGCAGCAGCAGCAAGGTGATAACAAAGGGTGCTTTCAGTGCGGAGCTGAGGGCCACTTCAAGAGAGACTGCCCCCAACTGAACAGGAACCAGAACAACAACAACAACAATAACAACAATCAAGGGAATGGTAACAATGGGAACAACAACAACAATGGCGCCAGGGGGCGGGTGTTTGTGATTGGCCAAGGTGAAGCAAGGAATGACCCCAATGTTGTGGCGGGTAAGTTCCTTCTCGACGACTTTTATGTTTCAGTTTTATTTGATTCGGGTGCCGATACTAGCTACATGTCACTAGAAGTTAGTCGAATGCTTAAGCGTATTCCAACCCCTTTGAACAACAAGCACACCGTAGAGCTAGCAAATGGTAAGAGTTTAGAAGCCACACACCTAGTCAAGGGTTGTAAACTTATTCTCGCTGACCAGACCTTCTCTATCACCTCATTCCTATTGTCTTGGGTAGTTTCGACGTTGTCATTGGGATGGATTGGTTATCCCAACACCGAGTAGAGATTCATTGCAACGAGAAGGTTGTCCGTATTCCAGGTCCCGATGGTGAACCTCTCATGATTCATGGCGACAAGAGGAGTGCTGTTGAGAACGTCATTTCTCTCCTTAAGGCCCAAAAGTGCTTGCGAAAGGGCCACACTGCCATTTTGGCTCTCGTTACTGACACCTCAGAAAAAGAGAAGAAGATAGAAGATTTTCCAGTGGTACGCGATTATCCAGAGGTATTTCCTGAGGAATTACCTGGTCTTCCGCCTCATCGCCAAGTCGAGTTTCAGATCGAACTAGCTCCTGGAGCTGCGCCCATAGCCCGTGCACCTTATCGTTTAGCCCCATCGGAGTTGAAAGAACTCTCCACGCAACTACAAGAGCTCCTGATAAGGGTTTTATTCGTCCTAGCTCATCGCCCTGGGGAGCTCCAGTATTATTTGTAAAGAAGAAGGACGGTACTTTCAGAATGTGCATCGACTACCGGGAACTCAACAAGGTGACGGTGAAGAATCGTTATCCTCTACCGCGTATCGACGACTTGTTCGACCAGCTGCAAGGGTTGAGCTACTATTCGAAGATCGATTTGAGATCGGGTTATCACCAGCTGAGAGTCTGGGAAGAGGACGTCTCCAAGACAGCTTTCAGAACTCGATACGGGCACTATGAGTTTCTGGTCATGCCTTTTGGGATGACAAACGCGCCTGCGGTTTTCATGGACTTGATGAACTGAGTGTGCAAGCCTTACCTGGACAAGTTCGTTATAGTCTTCATCGACGACATCCTGATCTATTCCAAGAGTCGGGAGGAACACGAGCAGCATCTGCGACTTATTCTGGAACTCCTTCGAACAGAACAGCTTTATGCAAAGTTCTCGAAATGCGACTTCTGGCTTCGAGAAGTCCATTTCCTAGGCCACGTGGTAAACAAGGATGGGATTCACGTTGATCCATCCAAGATAGACTCGATTAAGAACTGGCCTGCACCTCGTACACCAAAGGAAATTCGCCAATTCTTGGGTTTGGCGGGATACTACCGGAGATTCATAAAGGATTTTTCTAAGATTGCACAGCCTCTCACCTCACTAACACAGAAGGGCGTTATCTATCACTGGGGAAATGCACAGGAGTTAGCATTTCAGCACTTGAAGGATAGACTTTGCAGTGCACCTATCCTTTCATTGCCAGAGGGCACAGACGACTTCGTGGTCTACTGCGACGCATCAATTCAGGGTCTTGGTTGCGTGTTGATGCAACGAGATAAAGTTATAGCCTACGCCTCACGCCAACTCAAGGTTCATGAAAAGAACTACACTACGCACGACTTAGAGCTGGGAGCTGTTGTTTTTGCACTTAAATTATGGCGGCATTACCTGTATGGTACCAAGTGCGCCATCTACACTGACCACAGGAGCCTCGAGCATATCTTCAAGCAGAAGGAACTGAATATGCGACAACGACGGTGGGTTGAACTACTGAATGACTACGAGTGCTCGATCAGGTATCACCCGGGCAAAGCCAATGTTGTGGCTGACGCCCTCAGTCGGAAGGACACCGCGCCTAAGCGCGTGCGAGCTTTACAACTCACGATCCATTCTAGTCTGCCTCCCCAGATACGAGCCGCTCAGATAGAAGCACTGAAACCAGAAAACGTCAGGGCTGAAGCCCTACGCGGATCAAGGCAACGATTAGAACAGAAGGAAGACGGTGCTTACTACGTAACGGGACGCGTTTGGGTCCCACTCTACGGCAACCTACGAGAGCTCGTGATGGATGAAGCACACAAGTCTCGCTACTCAGTACACCCTGGATCAGATAAGATGTATCATGATATCAAAACTACGTATTGGTGGCCTAGCATGAAGGCCCACATAGCGACCTACGTCAGCAAGTGTTTGACTTGTGCGAGAGTCAAGTCGGAATACCAGAAACCATCAGGCCTACTCCAACAACCAGAGATACCTCAATGGAAATGGGAGCAAATTTCCATGGATTTTGTCACTGGCCTGCCTAGATCCCAGCGCGGGAACGATACTATTTGGGTGATCGTGGATCGACTCACAAAATCTGCACACTTCTTGGCTATCAAGGAGACGGATAAGTTCTCCACTCTTGCAGAAATATACCTCAAGGAAGTCGTTTCGAGGCACGGGGTGCCCACCTCTATTATCTCGGATCGAGATGCACGTTTTACTTCAGAGCTGTGGCAAGCGATGCACAAATCCTTCGGCTCACGACTAGACATGAGCACAGCGTACCACCCTCAGACGGACGGGCAGTCCGAGCGCACTATTCAAACCTTAGAAGACATGCTTCGTGCCTGTGTAATCGACTTTGGCAACCGCTGGGAAAAGCATCTGCCACTTGTGGAATTCTCGTACAATAACAGCTACCACACCAGCATTAAAGCTGCTCCATTTGAGGCATTGTACGGACGTAAATGCCGGTCACCTCTTTGCTGGGCAGAGGTGGGAGATAGTCAGATCACTGGTCCAGAATATGTGGTAGACACGACCGAACAAATTGCTCAAATACGAAAACGCATGACGGCAGCTCGCGAACGTCAGAAAGTTTACGCCGACATGGGCAGGAAACCGCTTGAGCTCCAGGTTGGGGAGCGGGTACTACTCAAAGTTTCACCCTGGAAGGGTGTGGTTCGTTTTGGTAAACGCGGCAAACTCAACCCACGATACGTTGGACCTTTCGAAGTCATTGAGAAAATAGGCAGGGTAGCCTACAGACTGAACCTACCAGCAGAACTCGGTGCAGTTCACAACGTTTTTCACGTGTCGAATCTGAAGAAGTGTCCGTCAGATGAGACCCACGTAGTTCCTCTGAAGGAACTCACTATTGACGAACAGTTACGATTCGTCGAGGAACCAGTCGAAATCATGGACCGGGATGTTAAGGTCCTCAAGAGCACCAGAATACCTCTCGTTCGAGTTCGTTGGAACTCACGTCGCGGACCAGAGTTCACCTGGGAGCGCGAAGATCAGATGAAACAAAAGTATCCCCAACTGTTCGCAAACAGTACACCCACTACTGAGGCCGAAGCTACGGAATTTCGGGACGAAATTCCAGATCAACGGGGGGTGGATGTGACACCCCAGGAAAACCGGGAAAACCATACAACTTAACTAGCTTCCTCAGTGAGTGCCTACCAAATTTCGGGACGAAATTTCTTTCAACTTGGGGATGATGTGACAACTCGAAATTTAGAACCTTTCGTTGTATGCTTGAACGTTAAGTGACTAACTGATTTGATGATTTAATGAATGATAAATGTGAAACTTATATGATTACGTGTGTGCTTGTATGTATGCGATATATGTATATATGAACCGAGACACAAGAACCCGACTCGAGACCATGTGGTCTCGAGTGAACAGTGCGACATGTGGGCCGATGGGGCCGTGCACCTCACCCGAAGCCCACTAGGGTGCACCAATGTAGACTAGTATATAACATTAGTGGATAGCCAACCTTACCATCTTTTGGGACAACCTACATTCACCCTCACACACACTCCTACCTTCTCTCTCTCTCTAAAACCCTAGAAACACAAACCTTCACTCTCTCTCTCTCGGATCAAACCGGCCGACCACAAGAGGAATCTCGGACTAGCTTGTGCTCACCAAGAAAAGCTTCATCTTTCACCACTACTTCTCTAACCGGTTAGTGATTCATATTAGATGTGTGTTTCGGTTTGTTGATAATGTATGATGAAGATTATGTGATAATATGGTTACTTGTTAAGCTTATGCATGTTGAATACACCCTTCTTGAGTAATCGGTTCATAAGTGCTTCATGAAGTGTGTTTATATTCGATTAAAGATGATATGTTAATATATTGATTATGTTGGGATGAACAATGTATGCTTGGCTATGAGTGAATGTTATCGGTTCCATATAGGCTTAAATCCGAGTGGCTTGGTTATGTTTAGAAGGTTATTACTCATGAAATCGGATGTTGTACATATGGGTTAGATGGGTACGTTCAAGGGTTTTGATGGTTGTCCATGTTATGACTATGATTAATGCTAAAAGCCCTAAAAGATGATGAACTACATGAACATAGGAAGAACAACTTGAATGTGATATGAACATGTTTTGGATATTTGAAATTGCCATGTTTGATCTATTTTGGTTAAGTGTTAGACAATTAGACATGTTAGTGTATTGTTATTGGATAGTACATGAAATCACAACAGTGAAATCTTATTGGCCAAGTACATTATTGAATTCAGCAAATGTTCCCAGCCGAAACCTTTGGTTGCGACTCGAAACCACCATATGCCAACTCGAGATCCCCGATTGCGACACAGGTTGCGAGTCGCAAACGCCTGGTTGCGACTCGAGACCAAAACAGCACAACTCGAAATCTCAGTTACGAGTCCGGTTGCGACTCGAGACCAAAACAGCATGAACCGAGACCATGTTTGCGAGTCCAGTTGCGACTCGAGATCACTTTAGTTGCGACTCGAAACCTTGTGGGCTACAACTCAAGGCCGCACAGTCTCGAGTAGAGACCGTACAGTCTCGACTCGAGACCACACACTTGTGTACGCTGTATGGACTTGCTTCAGTATGGGCTTAGTGTTTGGGCCGGACCTTGGACTTTGTTTAATTATGGGCATGTTACTGTTCGTTCAACTCGTATGCATTACTTGCAAACTGCCATGCTTATATGTGAAAGCCACGAATGATACTTGAATACAACGTGCTAGCATACGTGTAGAAACATACGTGTACTACTTGAATACGAACCTGATTGTACGATACAACTATGATAGGACGTGAATAACCACAATATTACTTGGTTGAATTTTCTGTGTATCTACCGAGCAAACCAAGGTGAGTTCACACCCTCTACAAAGCATGGGATTCCCTGGGTTGGGAATGGGGTTAAGGAATGTGGATTCCTCGTCCTCCTTGGGTAGGACAGTAATGATTCAGGAATGTAATTCCTCGTCCTCACGGACAGATAACTCGTACTAGACCAAAACTCTATCACGAAGTCCCTCATTTTTATATCGACTTAATCGCCGGGTCATTGGCGAGCGGGTCATTAGTTAGATAGCGCTATTTAGGTCTGACAAACCTCACACCGTGCCGCAGAGGACGGGCGTGAACTAATGGATCTGGGGCACGTCAATGATGATAGACATTGACAGTTTCAGGGCACTTAAACATGACTACAGTCAGCAGTCGATATGGTAACGAGTCTAGTGTATACATGGGGTAGCCCCCACGGCCGAAATGCCAGATAACTAACACGGGGTAGCCCCCACGGCTGGATTGCCAGAGTAACCGGGAATAAATAAGTCACGTTTTTAACTATGGGGTAACCCCCACGGCAGGATGCCAGCTAAAGGAACTGTTTTCGAAACTACTTAAAACGAACACCCAACCGTGAACTCACTCAACTTGTTGTTGACTCGTTACTACATGCTTTGCAGGTCCTTAGGTTCTTAGCTGGAGCTTGCATGGAGGAGGATCGTTGTGGGACATGGACGACTGTGTGCCATGTTAAACTTTGAAACAATTAAACTTATGTTTGATTTAAGACTTATGCTTCCGCTTGCAACTTAACTATGTTTTGTTGAAATGCCAATTGTATTGGTTGGATTTTTATATCCACATATATGCTTGTTCAATATGATTGGTGGCTGGATCCTGGTCAGTCACGCCTCCGAGCGGTAGTACTCCGCAGGTGGATTTTGGGGATGTGACATTAGCGACCTGTAAGGCATGTAACAACGAGTCAACAACAAAGTTGAGTGAATTCACAGTTGGTTGTTTAGTTATAGCATTCGTTTCGTAAATCATTTGTTCGTTTTGAAAACCATGTATCGTATAAGTTTGCATCGCGGTCTTTCTGACATGTTTGCGAAGATTAGTGGGGGTTTCCCATGTGTTACTAGACCACGCGTATCGACTGCTACGAAAATGTAAGAGGTGCCCTAAGTCAATGTCTATCAGCATTGACCCTTTGCCCATAGTCCATTAGTACACGCCCGTCCGACTGGCACAGTGTGAGGTTTGTTAAACCTAATAGCGCTATTAACTAATGACCCGCTCGCCATAGGCCTCGGCGATTAAGTCGATAATTGAGGGACTTAAAGTGATAGAGTTGATGGTCTTATGATCGTGTACGTAGGTTTTACGTACGTGTCCTTCAATCCGAGGACAGTAGTAAGTATGAGTGTACGTAGGTTTTACGTACGTGCCCTTCAATCCGAGGACAGTAAAAAGTAGTTTAATAGTAATGATAGTACAAGTAGTTATTCAATCCCATTCCCAACCCCTGGGAATCCCATGCCTTAGAAAGAGTGTGAACTCACCTCGGTTTGCTCGGTTAGGTTCTCAAATATAGTTAACAGTCAAGGTCGGTCAATCACGTCCTAATAAGGTACGGATAACAATCAGTTTCTCATGCATAACACGTATCCTACGTATGGTTTATTTGCACATTACTTCGTCCACATAACAGGTACACACTTTAACGATTTATGCCCATATAAACTTCCCATCCATTCCCCACTCATAAACAAACATACGATATTGCACGTAACACATACAACATGTTAGATCATTCACCGATAGCATACTCGACATTTAGACACGCAAGTCACAACTTATGTCAATTCAGCATTAATATTCAAAACCGGCTGTTTTCGAACATTTAAATAAAATAGTTAAATTATTCCAAAGATTCCCAAATTTTTACAGGATGTCTTAAACGTTCCATATTTTATTGTGTAAAAATATCGGGGTCCGGCTCATTACCAATATTTTATAGAAAATCGTTTACCGAACTGTGATCAGATTTGTCACATTCTGATCACAGTTTACGGAATAATTCGTCTAAAATTCCTCGTAAGTCCGTTTGTCGAAATTCCAGTTAGGGGGTCACAAATACATCAGTGTCCATCTTTGATAAAAATTTCAGGGGCTGGTTCGGTTTAGATTTCAAGTTGTGACTGAAAACGTATGACCCATTTTACTGCAGTTAAAATCAGCCTTAGCTGCTGTCACGAAAACAGACTTTTAAAATAGTAACCGACCTCAGAAAAATACAATTCCGGCACCATTTTCTTCGTTTTTCGAAAAGACACGATTTAGGCTTCAGAAATTCCGTTTTTCGATTTATTAAAGTCCGTTTACAGCCTGTTGAAGGCGGCTGAAAAAGTACATCAGCATGTTATTTTAAAGTTTAAATGTTATTAATCGTGTTACAAGTGTCCGATTAACGGGTTTAACAAGAAAACAACTTTTAAACATCAAGTATGATTTAACCAACCCTCAAACCGACAAGATTCCGTTTCATAATTCAGCCACAAGTAAACTTTTATGTAACTTTTATATTCTTTATTTTTGTTTAACATCTACTAGTCTTTTTTTTTCTTTAGTGATTTAACAACAAAACATCTTACTATAAAACATAAATTTGAACAAGATGAACCAAGGCAAAAATGAGACTTACTACTAGCTTATAGCTAGGGTTGAAATCTAGTGAAGAAATGTGAGAAAAAGATGGTGTAAAAGGCTAGAACAATGCTCCTTTGAAATCCCTTCAAGTTGTAACCTCCATAGATGACCTTATAAGTTTGAATGAAGCTTGATATTTGGAGAGGATGATGTTGAAATGGTGAGGGTGGTGGCTGCTATGTGTAACCGAGAAGAGAGAGAGATAAGTGAGGTGGGAGTGAATCTTGTGAATGATAGGAAATGATGAAAGATCCAATTGTTCCATACTTATAATCTTCATCCCATATTTTGTTAACTAGTACAAGTAATATCCAAATAATATATATGATATGAAGTATGGTGGGTGATTTATGTGGGTCCATGAAGGACTAAAATCGTTGGGGGGGGGGGGGAGGGGTCTTAATGTAACATTTTGTGGTCTTAATGTAACATTTTGTGGTTAGATGGTAAAAGATTGTTACTGAGGAAGCTAGTTAAGTTGCGTTGTTTTCCTGGTTTTCCTGGGGTGTCACATTCCAAACTTTGATTGCAACTAATATCTTTTGACGAGTCCTTAGCGAACTTTTACACAATTCATATGGTTTGTAAAACTTGAATTTGAAGTCTACGTTTTAGACAAGGTTGTTATGTTTTAAACTCATTTTATGGATGACAAATCTTTGGTTTTATCATATAGTTGTTTGATATGGTTGAATGCAATGATAACAAGAAAGTCACACCATAATCACGCTTCCGCAAAAGTCAGGGTGTGACAATCTTAGTCGACGAAAGATAGGGCTTGACGAAGGAGTCTTTCGTCACCAACACCCTTGACGAAACATGGTCCTTCGTCAAGGGGTTTTTCACCAAAAGGGCTTCGGCCCAGTTCTCCTTCTCGGCCCAACCCACGAATAAGTGTATACATTCTTTTACTCATCATTTCCAAACCCTAGTGTTGTGCTCCTTTCCTTTCTACTCGATGACATCCTTGTATCCCCTTGAAGCTCTTGTTGGATTACAGCCTCTCTAGCACTCTCACATGTCCTTCACACTCATTCGGTTAGTCATGATTTTATTTGTTACATGGCTGTGTTGTAGCGTCGATGTCATATATGATTTTTGATGATGAGATTAATGTGCACGATTTGATAACCTGAGTAGATGTTAGGAGCAATGTGTTGTAACTAATGTTATATGATAATCATGGCTTCGATAATATGATCATATGAGTTTGATAAATCTTTGTGATAATCGGCTGAATAGGAACGTTCATGTGGCTTGATCTATGATTAGGGTGTATGATGTTTATGTTTGGTTTATTGTGTCGCATGATATTCACAAAGATCCGAGCGTGACATGATGAATTGTGTTATGAATCTAAGCTAGTGTGTGTGCTGATAATGATGAACTGGTAATTAGGGCTTGTAGATGCACCATAACCATCTGATGATATCAACGACGAAACATGGTACTTCGTCGCATACTTCATCCCGACGAAACATGGTATTTGTAACAACTGTGCTTGTAATCACTATGAACAGTTCTATTATCAATAAAACAATGTTATTTGATCCCAATGTTTGTTTTGTTATGTTTTACATTTTTCATGTTTTGACTTTTGTTCAATTTCAAACTCTACATCACTTTCTTGAGAGTTATACGCAAACTGGTGCGTAAACGTACTCAGTTTAATGCGAAAAATACTTCGGAACATCAACATATACCCAACATACCTTAAATAACCTTTACATAACTTAGAAATAAGTTTTGAAGGCTTTGGTATGGCAAAAACAAGTTAATTCGCTTACAGGGACTAAACTTGACAAACTGCGAAAGTATGACGATTCGTACTGGAACAGACATTCCGGAACATAACCATAAGTTAAACACACCTTAAATATCCTTTACATAGCTTAGAAATAGGCTTTGAGGGGTTCGGTGTGCTAAAATAAACTTTTGGGTCATTCAGGGACTAAAAGTGTCAAAAAGTGCACAAGTTTGCATTTTCGTGCATAACTTACGTTCTGAATACATCCGGACATCCAAAAATTTATGTGAGCATGACTATATTATATTTTAGTGTTCGCTATAAGAAAAATCCATTCGTCGCGTCATTTGGATCGTTTTTCGCGCTTATGCGCATTCCGTCGTAATTAAGCGAACATCGCGTTCGTACGACCAAACGAACCATCACCCGGCATAATTTTTAGAATGTTTCATGTCCACAATGTTTAGGCAACATTTTAGGGCCTTAAAGTTGGCTTTACGGGCCTTAGAAGTGTCGGAAAAGGCCTTAAACACGTGCAGGGACTGAAACTGCCATTTTTGAAAGTTGTGTGCAGATCAGAAGGGCCAGGCGGCCCGCATTGTATTTGGCTGATCCTGAAGCGGGCCGCTTCCCACTATCAGACCAGATTAAATGTTTTTAACAGCTGTTTGCAGCTGTTTGATCCTCCTCCACATGTTCTAAGTTGCTTAGTCATTAGATAAGGATCATATTTAGCTTCCATAACCTTTCCACAAGTGTACGGATGTGATCGAATCACGGTTTCCATGAAACGATCTCAACGGTGGACTAAAAACTATAAATACCCCAACACCCCCATTGCTAAAATCACAAGAAATTTGATTTGAGAAACTCTAAGTTGAAACATTTGTTTCATACCTGAGATTTTTGAATCAAGTTTAGCATTCGGGGACCCTTCGTAAGTATTCTTTCGTTCTTTTCCTTATTTTACTGCTTTTCGAGTCAGAAAGTCAAACTTTGTTTGACTTTCAGCGTTGACCAGTAATGGTCAATGCGAAGTTCTTTTGAACTTCGCAACGTGATTGTAATCACGATGGTCATAGTCCCTTGAGACTATGCCTACTGATTTCCACGTTGACTAGGGTCGTAGGGTAAGCGATCTAATAAATCGCTTATACCTCGAACCCGACCCATTTGGTCGATCATTAGGATCCGACCAAACACATTAGGTGACCATAGTAGGTAGGGAATAACCTTCCAAGGTTATACCCTATGGTCACATCGTTTAAGTAGTTGTATGATAGGTAGTTTATATGCCTTAGGTAAATTACCAGAATACCCTTTTCATGTATAATTGGTAATTAAGCATATGTAACCTAAACCTTTGTCACATAACTGATTATGTAACATGTTTAGGCATATAACGCTTGTCATAGGGCTAGTTAGGCGGTCCGAACGCGTTTCAAGCGAACGACGCGTTAAAGTAGCATAAGTTACCTAAACGGGTCGTAATGGGTCGTAAACATTTATGTTAGGTTTCATTTAGTATGTAGGCTTTGTTAAACCAAATGACACGAGTCTCTACACTCGTTTGGTTTACAAACCCTCATGCTACCCGATCTTCCGATTTAGGTCCGGTTTATTAACATAGTTACCTATATTAGGTGCCGTTTGATTCCGAGATCTATAGCATTACTTGGTGGTTATCTTTATACAACTGAGCAATCTCAAGTGAGTACATAGACCCCTCTTTTACTGTTTTCCAAACTGTTTTGGGGTGGAACACATGTGCCTACTTGTTACTTTCATGCTTTCCTGTTTTCACATCATATACATGCTATGTTCGTTAGTACATTATAGTACATGATTTCATTACATCTTATGCTAGGTGTGCCCATTGTGTGCATTACTTAGTACATTGTTTTACATTACATTTCATGCTAGGTGTGCCCATTGTGTGCATTACTTAGTACATTGTTTTACATTACATTTCATGCTAGGTGTGCCCATTGTGTGCATTACTTAGTACATCGTTTTACATTACATTTCATGCTAGGTGTGCCCATTGTGTGCATTACTTAGTACATCGTTTTACATTACATTTCATGCTAGGTGTGCCCATTGTGTGCATTACTTAGTACATCGTTTTTCATTACATTTCACGCTACGTATGTTCATTTGATTACATACTTAGTGCATCGTTTTCACATGCTTACATTTTTGGTATGACATTTGGTTTGTTTAACATGGAACAATACATTCATTAACATTGATCATGCCATTCGTTAGTAGGTAGTGGTACCATAGGAATTGACAACTCCCGTTCCGGACATCCTGGGTATGGGGATGAAAGGAATGACCGAATTCGATATACATAACTTAGATGAACCTTTAATCTGTTTAAGGGTTTATCACCACAGTCTCAAGGCTTGGATGTATGCATTATAACAATACCGCATAAATGTTTGTATCAGTATAGCATGCATTTGTTACACAAAACATAACTTTGATTTAAACTATGTTTTACTTCAATACCTTGTTTTTGTGCATTTTACATATGGTTTAGTTGATATATATATTTCACTACCATACATGACATCTTGGTTACACATTACATGATCTACATTGAACATAAACATTTTGACATTGATATACACATTTGGTGGTTTACATTGGACATAGACATTTTGATATGGTTTACACAATAACACTTGACAATTGATTTGTACATGAACAAGTTACATTGGTGGTTGTTTGGGTAAGTGATTTGAGTAACGATACGTGTGTAATATGATACAAACATGGTGGATACGCCGCTGGTACTTCCTATATATAAGTGTTTGTATAGTATTACATAGCGTAACGTTATTTAAATCATTTCAGTTTGATACATATAACATTTTATACAAATAACATACTTTTCATAAGACATTGTTTTACAACCAACTTATCTTATACAAACTCATTTTACATGATTATTCATTTAACCTTACATTTACTTATACATATCAACTGATCTTATCGTTTTCAAATGATTTACAAGACAAAGCAAATTACAAGGTTCATGACTAAACATTTTCTCAAATACAAGTCATGAATCCTATTTTCACAAACCTATGTATCTCACAGGCATTTTTATGCTGACGTACCTATTTTCACATGTGTTTTCAGGAGCTTTTCCGTAGGATGTTGATCATGACACTAGGGCGGACCTGTGCCTTAGAGACTAAAAATGAAGATAGACTTGTTTAATTATGTTATAAACTCTTTTGTTTACTGTTCAAGACAATGTAACAACCTTGTTTGATAAATAAAAATACAACTTTGTATGCCATGGTTATGAAACAATTTATTCTGTTACGACACGCCCCGATGTTTCCGCCGCGGTTTGTTGTTTTACGCGGTCGGGGTGTGACAGAAGAGTTGGTATCAGAGCCAATGGTTATAGGGAATTAGGTTATTAGTAATGCTTTGACCTAGACTATAACTTTTCTAGGACCCTAACATGAGTTATCTTGTGTTTAGATCTTAAAACATGTACATCACCTATCCTTAGGTGATTATCAAAACAAGAACCAAAATTTTGCGAAACGATTTTTGAAAAACAATCATCTGTTTTTGAATGATTTATTACAAGGTTTTGAACCCTCAATTGTAAGGTTTTGAACCCTCTGTTATATGGTTTTGAACCCTTTTCAGTTTGGTTTTTGGCCTTGTGCCTTCAAATTTTCAAAATCCCGTCAAACGTTTTGGGTTTTAAATAATGTGAACATGTGCAAACTGGAAGGGTGAATGCCTGTATTCTGGGTTTTCTGTCTAGGCAAGCACTTTGTATATATCTCATCAGACGCGAGACCAGTTGTGCTTACATGGGAATTCTTGGGATGAGTGTTCACTTATAGGCGAGCATGTCTTCATTATACATTATTTTTGACCCATTTACTTTGATTAGTCACCGTGATTCGTTTGTTTGCTTGGTAATGCGGACGAATGACCACCATCTTTGCTTTTGTTGATTTTGTTTCATCTCATTCTCTTCATCCAATCAACTCACTCGTTTCCTTTCATGTTTTCCTCTTTTAGAATGCCTCCTCGACGCGACAATCTGATTGCGACTGCCGAACTGGCAGAAATTATTGCGGAGCAAATGGCTGCTCAATTTCCAAATCGCTTTGCTCAATGGAACCAAGCCAACAATAACAACAATGTTCCATGCAAATACAAGGATTTTAACCAGGCTAAACCACTTAAGTTTAGTGGTTCTGAAGGAGCAACTGGGCTTCTTCAGTGGTTCGAAAGCATTGAGAATACTTTTCGCCACGTGCAGTGCCCGGATAATCGCAAGGTCGAGTTCTCCTTGAGCGTGTTTCAGAAGAGGGCTCTTACATGGTGGAATGGGGTAATGAGAGACCGAGGTGCGGAAGTTGCTCTCGCACAGACATGGGCTAAACTTAGGGCCCTGATGATGAGGGAATTCTGTCCTCGCCATGAGCAGCGAGAGTTGGAGAAAGAGTTTGATGTTTTGAAGCAAGATAGTGGTGAGCACAGGGCTTATACTGATCGGTTTGAAGAGTTGAGTTTGCTTTGCCCGACTATGGTTACCCCACTCGACAAGGCTATCGAGAGATACATCGACGGCCTTCCTGACTCGGTACAAGACATTCTTACTGGTAGTGAACCTGCCACACTCCGTCAGGCGATCGAGTTATCAGCGACATTGACTGAGTCGCAGATTAGAAAGGGAAAGCTACACCGGAAGGGTGACAAGGGCAAGAAACAGTTGGCTGACAAGGGGGATAGCAAGAAGGGTCAAAACAAGAATGGAAAGGACTCTGGTTCTTCAAAGAGGTTAAGGAAGCGTAAGGCTTCCCAAAATTTTGCTATCACTGCCCAAGCTAATCAGGCAGCTCCCAACCAACCCGCACAGCCGCCAGCAAAGAAACCCTATACAGGGAATGCACCTTTGTGCAATAGATGCAACAGTCACCATCAGCCGCAACATCAGTGCCGTTTCTGTACTAGCTGTGGGAAGTCGGGTCATCTTGCTGATGTTTGTCGGTTTGCTCAGAATCGCGCAGTTCAAAACCCGGCTCAACAAGTTGCACAGCCTCCTGCTCAGCAACAGGGTCAAGCTGCACGACTACAATACCCACCGGGTGCTTGTTACAATTGTGGGGATCTGACCTACTACAGAAACCGGTGCCCAAGGCTAGCCAACCAGAACCAGAACCAGAATCAGGCTCCGGCTCGAGGCCGAGCCTTTAACATGAATGCCCAAGAGGCACAGGCTGACGATAATGTGGTGAACGGTACGTTCTTTATTAATAATCAGCCTGCATATGTTCTTTTCGATTCTGGTGCCGATAAGAGTTTCGTGTCTTTGTCTTTTGAGCAAATGCTTCGCGTGTCTAGAACGAAACTAGGCAAATCTTTGACAGTAGAAGTTGCTAGTGGTGAACCCATTATTCTTGATTCTGTTCTTCGCAACTGCCAGTTGAATCTTAACGACAATCTTTTTCCTATTGACCTCGCGCCTATGCAACTTGGAAGCTTCGACGTTATTGTGGGAATGGATTGGTTATCCAAGCATCACGCAGAGATAGTTTGTTCTGAGAAGATAGTTCGTGTGCCGCTTTCGATAGGCGAGATCCTGCAGGTTCAAGGTGAGAAGCCTATCGGTGGTCTCAAACTCATGTCTTGTTTTAAAGCTCGGAAGTATCTGCAGAAGAACTATGTGGCTTTCTTAGCACATGTTACAGAAGATAAAGGCAAGGATAAGTCTATTTCAGATATTCCTATCGTTCGGGATTATTCTGAAGTGTTCCCTGAAGATTTACCTGGTCTACCTCCAGCACGCCAAGTCGAGTACCGCATTGATCTCGTACCTGGTGCAAATCCCATTGCCAGAGCTCCATATCGTCTTGCACCATCTGAGATGCAAGAGTTGTCTAAACAGCTTCAGGAGCTCTCTGACAAAGGTTTTATACGTCCTAGTTTTTCACCTTGGGGTGCTCCCGTTCTTTTTGTAAAGAAGAAGGATGGATCCTTTAGGATGTGTATCGATTATCGTGAGCTTAACAAGCTTACCATCAAGAATCGATATCCCTTACCTCGCATAGACGACCTCTTTGATCAGTTACAAGGTGCTTCTTATTTTTCGAAGATTGATCTACGTTCCGGATATCATCAACTTCATGTGCAAGAAGAAGACATTCCGAAGACAGCGTTCCGTACTCGTTATGGGCATTATGAATTCACAGTCATGCCATTCGGTTTGACTAATGCTCCTGCTGTTTTCATGGACTTAATGAATAGGGTCTGCAAACCTTATTTGGATCAGTTCGTCATTGTTTTTATTGACGACATCTTGATTTACTCTAAGACGCGAGCTGATCACGAGCAACATCTTCGTCTTACCCTAGAACTCCTAAAGAAAGAACAACTTTTCGCCAAATTCTCCAAGTGCGAATTTTGGCTTAAAGAAGTTCAATTTTTGGGGCATGTTATCAACGAACGGGGTATTCATGTAGATCCCTCCAAGATCAGTGCGATTAAGGATTGGGATACACCTTCTACTCCTACTGAAGTTCGTTCTTTTCTTGGTCTAGCGGGTTATTATCGCCGCTTCATAGAAAACTTCTCGAAGATTGCAGTTCCTCTAACTGCTCTAACTCAGAAGAAAATGCCCTTTTATTGGGGAAACAAACAAGAGGAAGCTTTTCAACACTTGAAGCAGAAGCTTTGCGATGCGCCTGTTCTATCATTGCCTGAGGGTGATGATGATTTTGTTGTGTATTGTGATGCATCGAAATTGGGTCTTGGCTGTGTTCTTATGCAAAGGAACAAAGTCATAGCTTATGCATCGAGGCAGTTGAAGATACATGAGAAGAACTACACCACTCATGATCTTGAGTTGGGTGCAGTTGTCTTTGCTCTCAAGATCTGGAGACACTATTTGTACGGTACAAAATGTGTGGTTTTCACTGACCACAAAAGTCTTCAGCATATCTTCAACCAGAAAGAACTCAACATGAGACAGCGACGTTGGGTTGAGCTTCTAAACGACTATGATTGCGAAATTCGCTACCATCCTGGTAAGGCGAATGTCGTAGCTGATGCATTGAGTCGTAAGGAACGTACTAAGCTTCATTGTGTACGTGTTCAATCTGTTATTCAAGCTCGATCCGATATTCAAGCACGCATTTCTCAGTCTCAACAATCTTGTGTTTCACAAGGTTTGATGGATAAGGAATTTCCTTATCACATAACACCTGCTCTTGAACTGAAGGACAATGGATCATATTACTTCATGGACCGTTTGTGGGTCCCAAGCCAGGATGATCTTCGTACCTTGCTTATGGATGAAGCCCATAAGTCTCGTTATTCTATTCATCCGGGCTCAGATAAGATGTATAAGGATCTTCGTATTCAGTATTGGTGGCCTGGTATGAAGAAAGACATTGCCTTATACGTATCCAAATGCCTTACTTGTCTTAAGGTTAAGGCTGAACATCAGCGTCCTTCTGGTTTATTGGAGCAACCAGAGATCCCAGTTTGGAAATGGGAAAACATTACTATGGATCTTGTTACCAAACTCCCGCGCACAAAGAAAGGTCATGATGCCATCTGGGTAGTCGTTGATCGTCTTACAAAGTCAGCACATTTCTTGCCAATCCGTGAGGATTTTCCTGCTGACAGACTTGCTCAAATCTATGTGGATGAAATTGTAGCTCGACATGGTGTTCCGTTGAACATCATTTCTGACAGAGATGCTCGTTTCACTTCTCATTTTTGGAGAACCATGCAATCTGCCATGGGGACCCAACTTAATCTGAGCACAGCTTATCATCCGCAAACGGATGGTCAATCTGAGAGAACAATCCAGACTCTGGAGGATATGCTAAGAGCTTGTGTGATCGATTTTGGTGGTAGCTGGGATTCACATCTTAAATTGATTGAATTCTCCTACAACAACAGTTATCACACTAGCATCAAAATGGCTCCTTTCGAGGCTCTCTATGGTCGAAAATGTCGTTCACCAGTCTGCTGGAATGAGATTGGCGAGGCTCAACTTACTGGACCTGCCCTCATTTTAGAGACAACTGACAAGGTCAAGAAAGTTCGTGATAACCTTCAGGCAGCTAGAAGCCGTCAGAAGATTTACGCGGACCCAAAACGCAAAGCCTTGGAATTTCAAGTCGGTGATCGAGTATTACTTAAGGTCTCACCTTGGAAAGGTGTGATCAGATTTGGAAAGAAAGGAAAACTTGCACCTAGATACGTTGGACCATTCAAGATCGTCGAAAGAATCGGAAAGGTAGCCTACAGACTTGAGTTACCTCCTGAACTTGGAAATGTTCATCCAACTTTTCACGTGTCCAATCTCAAGAGGTGTTCAGCTGATGAGAACTTCTCCATACCGCTTGACGAAATTCGTGTTGGCAAAACACTGAAATTTGTTGAGAAACCAGTGGAAATCATGGAACGTGAAGTCAAGTGGCTTAAACGCAAGCGCATTCCTTTGGTCAAAGTTCGCTGGGAAGCTAAACGTGGACCTGAGTTTACTTGGGAACATGAAGATCAAATGAAGGCGAAATATCCACATCTTTTTCCACGAGTTTCCTCTAAATAAATTTCGGGACGAAATTTCCACAAGTAGGGGAGACTGTAACAACTGTGCTTGTAATCACTATGAACAGTTCTATTATCAATAAAACAATGTTATTTGATCCCAATGTTTGTTTTGTTATGTTTTACATTTTTCATGTTTTGACTTTTGTTCAATTTCAAACTCTACATCACTTTCTGGAGAGTTATACGCAAACTGGTGCGTAAACGTACTCAGTTTAATGCGACAAATACTCCGGAACATCAACATATACCCAACATACCTTAAATAACCTTTACATAACTTAGAAATAAGTTTTGAAGGCTTTGGTATGGCAAAAACAAGTTAATTCGCTTACAGGGACTAAACTTGACAAACTGCGAAAGTATGACGATTCGTACTGGAACAGACATTCCGGAACATAACCATAAGTTAAACACACCTTTAATATCCTTTACATAGCTTAGAAATAGGCTTTGAGGGGTTCGGTGTGCTAAAATAAACTTTTGGGTCATTCAGGGACTAAAAGTGTCAAAAAGTGCACAAGTTTGCATTTTCGCGCATAACTTACGTTCTGAATACATCCGGACATCCAAAAATTTATGTGAGCATGACTATATTATATTTTAGTGTTCGCCATAAGAAAAATCCATTCATCGCGTCATTTGGATCGTTTTTCGCGCTTATGCGCATTCCGTCGTAATTAAGCGAACATCGATTTCGTACGACCAAACGAACCATCACCCGGCATAATTTTTACCATGTTTCATGTCCACAATGTTTAGGCAACATTTTAGGGCCTTAAAGTTGGCTTTACGGGCCTTAGAAGTGTCGGAAAAGGCCTTAAACACGTGCAGGGACTGAAACTGCCATTTTTGAAAGTTGTGTGCAGATCAGAAGGGCCAGGCGGCCCGCATTGTATTTGGCTGATCCTGAAGCGGGCCGCTTCCCACTATCAGACCAGATTAAATGTTTTTAACAGCTGTTTGCAGCTGTTTGATCCTCCTCCACATGTTCTAAGTTGCTTAGTCATTAGATAAGGATCATATTTAGCTTCCATAACCTTTCCACAAGTGTACGGATGTGATCGAATCACGGTTTCCATGAAACGATCTCAACGGTGGACTAAAAACTATAAATACCCCAACACCCCCATTGCTAAAATCACAAGAAATTTGATTTGAGAAACTCTAAGTTGAAACATTTGTTTCATACCTGAGATTTTTGAATCAAGTTTAGCATTCGGGGACCCTTCGTAAGTATTCTTTCGTTCTTTTCCTTATTTTACTGCTTTTCGAGTCAGAAAGTCAAACTTTGTTTGACTTTCAGCGTTGACCAGTAATGGTCAATGCGAAGTTCTTTTGAACTTCGCAACGTGATTGTAATCACGATGGTCATAGTCCCTTGGGACTATGCCTACTGATTTCCACGTTGACTAGGGTCGTAGGGTAAGCGATCTAATAAATCGCTTATACCTCGAACCCGACCCATTTGGTCGATCATTAGGATCCGATCAAACACATTAGGTGACCATAGTAGGTAGGGAATAACCTTCCAAGGTTATACCCTATGGTCACATCGTTTAAGTAGTTGTATGATAGGTAGTTTATATGCCTTAGGTAAATTACCAGAATACCCTTTTCATGTATAATTGGTAATTAAGCATATGTAACCTAAACCTTTGTCACATAACTGATTATGTAACATGTTTAGGCATATAACGCTTGTCATAGGGCTAGTTAGGCGGTCCGAACGCGTTTCACGCGAACGACGCGTTAAAGTAGCATAAGTTACCTAAACGGGTCGTAATGGGTCGTAAACATTTATGTTAGGTTTCATTTAGTATGTAGGCTTTGTTAAACCAAATGACACGAGTCTCTACACTCGTTTGGTTTACAAACCCTCATGCTACCCGATCTTCCGATTTAGGTCCGGTTTATTAACATAGTTACCTATATTAGGTGCCGTTTGATTCCGAGATCTATAGCATTACTTGGTGGTTATCTTTATACAACTGAGCAATCTCAAGTGAGTACATAGACCCCTCTTTTACTGTTTTCCAAACTGTTTTGGGGTGGAACACATGTGCCTACTTGTTACTTTCATGCTTTCTTGTTTTCACATCATATACATGCTATGTTCGTTAGTACATTATAGTACATGATTTCATTACATCTTATGCTAGGTGTGCCCATTGTGTGCATTACTTAGTACGTTGTTTTACATTACATTTCATGCTAGGTGTGCCCATTGTGTGCATTACTTAGTACATTGTTTTACATTACATTTCATGCTAGGTGTGCCCATTGTGTGCATTACTTAGTACATCGTTTTACATTACATTTCATGCTAGGTGTGCCCATTGTGTGCATTACTTAGTACATCGTTTTACATTACATTTCATGCTAGGTGTGCCCATTGTGTGCATTACTTAGTACATCGTTTTTCATTACATTTCACGCTACGTATGTTCATTTGATTACATACTTAGTGCATCGTTTTCACATGCTTACATTTTTGGTATGACATTTGGTTTGTTTAACATGGAACAATACATTCATTAACATTGATCATGCCATTCGTTAGTAGGTAGTGGTACCATAGGAATTGACAACTCCCGTTCCGGACATCCTGGGTATGGGGATGAAAGGAATGACCGAATTCGATATACATAACTTAGATGAACCTTTAATCTGTTTAAGGGTTTATCACCACAGTCTCAAGGCTTGGATGTATACATTATAACAATACCGCATAAATGTTTGTATCAGTATAGCATGCATTTGTTACACAAAACATAACTTTGATTTAAACTATGTTTTACTTCAATACCTTGTTTTTGTGCATTTTACATATGGTTTAGTTGATATATATATTTCACTACCATACATGACATCTTGGTTACACATTACATGATCTACATTGAACATAAACATTTTGACATTGATATACACATTTGGTGGTTTACATTGGACATAGACATTTTGATATGGTTTACACAATAACACTTGACAATTGATTTGTACATGAACAAGTTACATTGGTGGTTGTTTGGGTAAGTGATTTGAGTAACGATACGTGTGTAATATGATACAAACATGGTGGATACGCCGCTGGTACTTCCTATATATAAGTGTTTGTATAGTATTACATAGCGTAACGTTATTTAAATCATTTCAGTTTGATACATATAACATTTTATACAAATAACATACTTTTCATAAGACATTGTTTTACAACCAACTTATCTTATACAAACTCATTTTACATGATTATTCATTTAACCTTACATTTACTTATACATATCAACTAATCTTATCGTTTTCAAATGATTTACAAGAGAAAGCAAATTACAAGGTTCATGACTAAACATTTTCTCAAATACAAGTCATGAATCCTATTTTCACAAACCTATGTATCTCACAGGCATTTTTATGCTGACGTACCTATTTTCACATGTGTTTTCAGGAGCTTTTCCGTAGGATGTTGATCATGACACTAGGGCGGACCTGTGCCTTAGAGACTAAAAACGAAGATAGACTTGTTTAATTATGTTATAAACTCTTTTGTTTACTGTTCAAGACAATGTAACAACCTTGTTTGATAAATAAAAATACAACTTTGTATGCCATGGTTATGAAACAATTTATTCTGTTACGACACGCCCCGATGTTTCCGCCGCGGTTTGTTGTTTTACGCGGTCGGGGTGTGACAGTATTTCGTCACAACCTGGTCTCGACGAAACATTGGTGTTTCGTAGAGGTGGTGCATGGTCAGAACAGTTCTCATGTGATTTGATACTTCGTCCCATTTGTTTATGTTAATAGCATGTATCGTGATTTTCTGTTTAAGGCATTATAGTAATGCAAATTGGTTGTGAGGGTCTTGACCCGACTTGTATGGGTAGTCAATCCACCTGTTAAATGTTATCCTGATAACTGAGTACCTGATATGCAATTTGAGATGATCATGTGATAGATGCAACCATAAATAAAAATAAGGGAAAACTTGTATGAATTAATGTGAACCATCACTTTAATTGTTGAATGCTATTGCATGATATGCACTTGGAATGTAGACAAACATGAAAACTGAGTAGTTGCTACATATCATACGGTGTCTTTGTGTGACAACTGTGAGATCCCGGTATACCCTAATTGTTGTTAGTCGTTGATGATAGGACACGATGTGCATACAATTAGATTCTTGAGGAATTAAGTATGGAAATGTGATGATATATGCTTGATAGAACGTATAATACAAAACAGTAATTATGTTATGTACAAAAGTTCACTGAAAACACTAAATTGATGTAGTGCGTTACAGACTTAATAGTACACAATTGTGTGTGTATGGATGACTCTAGGAATACGAATGGCCTAATACATGGACTATAGTGTATGACATAAGTGCGTTAGTGGATAAATTGGGATTATAATGCATTGTAGTGATGCCTGAGTAATTACGATGAATTAAATCCTAAAACCTTAATTCGGTTTGAACCCTAATTATACATGCTACTTGCACGACTCACGGGACGATACAAATGGTGGTTATGATGAATACGAGGGTACGTTATGAGTAGTACATGATCAATAATGACAAACAGTGCGAGCATGATACCTTAGGGTGTAGAAAACAGGTTAAACGAAGGCTTACCATTTAACAGTGCACAAACCGAATAACATTGAATTAGACAAAAACGATACTATTGTGGAAGATTCTAAGAGTACGGAATTACTTTGACATGAGACATAGACCATGACCTAAGATTTGAAGTCTTAATGTGAAAGGGCACGTTAAACGAGACAGTTTCCGGTTAACGAAACTTCTTCGATTTAACGTACACAGAAACAACCAAACATGCAACGAGCAGTCAGTCAAGCTTAAAAACAATTATTTCACATAAATATAAGTTGTTCTATTTCAAAAATATCAAAGTGTATTGGTTTCATTGTCGGTGGGTTCGGTTTGCAAAACCGTTAAAAACCGCGCGGAAAAGAGCCTGTTTGGCGCACCCGGGACGCGTTTACGACCCGTAAACAAACCTAAACATGAAAAATACTCAAACTTATCATGTGGGACCCCCTAGAACCGACTTTTACTAGTCAAAGGGGTCTAGAAAGTCCCCCAAAAGTCTTGTATGTTCTTTAAAGGTAGGAAAAGTCTTTTTTTCTTTCTTATCACAAAAACCACACCTCAAATACACTTTAGAACACACCTACTTAGCAAAACCTGCTGAACTCTCTCAAGAACAAGAAGAAATCCAAAGGTATAATTTTCTTTATCATGTTTTTATGTGGAAAAAGGCATGAAAACTATGATTTCATAAAAAAGAATCATATTTAACCATAAATTCTTAGGGTTCTTGACACCCTAACCTGAATTTATACTAAATAACATGTAACCTACTGATACTTGTTGATTCATGGTGGGAAAACATCGGATTATGATGCAAAAACACAACCTATTCGACATAAACCGAACATAACAAACACTAATCGAAAAAGAACGGATTCGAGGCTTGATTGACATGGGTTTATGCATATTTGTATTGTTTATGGTGTATAGGTACTGAAAATAAGCTTAGCTCACTTCTGGACACACAAGGATTGCGTAAAAACGCAAGTTTCGCTAGGTATAACTTCCGAAAATCGAATCTAGGATATACAATATTGTTTATAGCATAACTTGGTCCGTGGGTATTCATTGAACTTGAAATTTTGCAGGCTAATCATATATTGTGAAAATAAGACTCGATTAAAATTTTAGAATTTTCTGATTTTTTGGTGATTTTTGTTGGATTTTTAACTTTTTTGAAGGAATAATTTTGGATAAAATAATAAACGAGCTCAATAAATCACCAAAAATTACAGAGAGGTTGAGTTTAATATGTAGAACATCCTGGAAAAGTTTGGGGATCATTAACTGAGTTTTACTTGGGTTTCAAAAATCACGTTGTCGCAAAGTTTCGGTAGCCGGAAACGCGCTATAACGAATTCAGAAGAATCTAAATTTTTTCCAGGAAGTTCCTGAACTTATTGGTACACTTCTGTGAATTTTTGGGAATATTTGAAAGTCAGATCATTATGGGCAAAAATTATTCGGTTAAAATACAATTTCTCATGATTTTATTAAAATTAATAGATTAATTTTATAAATTCTGAAAATATTTTTCCAGAATTCTATATATTTTTATCAATTTATATAAAAAGTTTCAGAATTTTATAACATATATACATTGAGTAATACTGTTTTTTTTTAATTAAAAATCTTATTATTTTATACAAAACCGGTAGTTGTAGACGCACAACGAACCTGCCGGATCTGCGAACTGGCCAAAGACTAAAATGGCAATAAGTGGAACACCAGAGTCATTCTGGACTATTCCAGGACAAAATGGGTACTTAGAGTACATTACAAGCCAGTTCGGACAATTACCCGACAGCGAAAGCGGAAACTTAAAATTGGGCAACCTGGGATCCCCAAACAACCAAACTCCCTTAATATAAAGTTAATCATTTTTAATGGACAACTTATTAGTACCTTCCATATGATCAAGCCATTTTACGAACATCTAAAACAAGCGACTTTGACAGGCACGCAAAACGGTGCCCGGAAGCCAAACTGAAATCTGACACTAAGATAATACCCACAGCTATACTATTATGCTATAGGTCAATTCTCGGATGAATATTCCCATCCGAACCCCAGTTATAACGATTCCCGAACGGAACCCTGTTTTCAGTAATTAACCCAACACTAACTGATACCAGGTGAAGTAGTAGAGCACTGACACGTATACCCCGCGTGATTGCTGTGCTTACTTATTACGTGAGTTTTACTTCCCCGTTTTCAAACTGTTTTCCTGTTTTAGATGGGGTGAAATGCATGTTACATACGTTCATACGTGCACATATATACATGATATAACATGAATTATCTGAGTAAACACTAGTACATGAAAAGTCCCCACAGACCCAAGTGATTAACCATAGGCCGGGGAATGTGTAAATAGTACTATTGGTCCGACAACCCCAATTGCGATGGCCAGGAACGCCATGAGATACACACACAATTGTACATGTTCAAGCATAGACTATGGGGTACTAGCCATAGTTACACAGGGGCAGTGCCTTGGTGGTGGACCACAGGGTTGAGTTGACAGTCAAGGCTTCACTTGTGGGCTCATTATATATTCAATCAAATGTGCCAAACTTGAACTATAATTACATCTATTTAATACAAACTAAAATAGTGAAACTCACCAACATTTATAGTTGACCTTTCAAAACTTTAACATGCTTTTCAGGTAATTTGAGACTTGTGTGATACTTGAGGTTGCTGTTTAAGACATGCTTTACAAGTGAATACATGTATAGAAGCATGTGTTTAGAAGATTAACGTGGTTCACGGGAACATGTCGTTGTAAAATACATGTAGCATGTAATCAATAGTGTAATCGAAATTGTAGTTGAATAATTTATATAGTATCTTTATAAACAATGTGCTTATATCAGAGGTGTCTGTTGCATCCCATATTTTACTTCCGCTGCGAGTCGGGGTGTGACACTTTGCGATGTATACAAACTATTAATGTTATTGCGTGATAAGCACATGAGATGTGGATGGTTGATTTGAATGCAAACTGTGTGATTACGTGAAGTAATTTATTATGAAATTGATCTTGATTGGTAACTACGGTAGGGTTGATTGATTAACTGGAACGGGTAACTTGTTAAATACCGAGCAAATCTAAGGTGAGTTCACTGCTCTTTTTCCAAGCATGCATCCCGGGGAGGGACATCTGGTAAACGTTCCGGGGAGGAATGTCGGGTTGTTGGGTTTGACTGGAATGTTAAACTCGGGATGTTGGTTAATACACTCATATCTATCATTTAAGTCCCTTCTATCGATTTGTTACCGGGGAGGCAACGGGGTATTAATTAATAGCGCTATTTAGGTTTGGCACCCTCACACCGCACCGGGGAGGCCGGGAGTGAACTAATGACCCCGGTCTTGACCATTGCTTTGATAGAGGCTTTGGGGAATAGGGCAAATAATCTGGAGCCATAGTCGGTAATCGAGTTATTAACAGCATCAAATCTCTGAAATGTTTTACACTTAAATCTGGTAACTAAATCGTGTTAACAAACTTTGAACTCACCAGCGTCGTCTGACACACTTGTCTGCATACTTGCAGGTCTATAGGTTTATATCATTGGGACTTGCTGTCTGGGATGCTGGAGTGGTCATGGGTCGAGATACATGGAATCACAAGACAAGTCTAATGGTTTTCGTACATGTGGTTTATGAAACACTTAATAAATGATTTATGCTTCCGCTGTAAACGATGAATTACATTTAACGTTTTGTAACACTTTATGTTGATGAATGAAAGTTTTTATTTAAATATAGTTATGAGTTCAATGTGATTGGTGGCTAGATCCTGGAACGTCACACGTCATGCGGTGTTTCCGCAAGTGGTATTTTGGGGGTGTGACAAAATTGTTTGTAGAACAATTAGTTATTAAATCATTCCTATTTAAATTAGGATATGTAGATTCAATCTGAGGGATTGCGATACTAAAAACGCACCCAAAGGTGAGTGTCACCAGAACCCCTCTTTTACTGTTTGATATACTGTTTTGGGGGAGGAACACGTCGTTATGAAGGATAAGTATACGTTTTTGTATAAAATATGCCTTTGAATTATATAAAATATATTTTCATGGAAAGTGTGATTTTGGAATAATCTAATATGTTTTATGGAAAACATGGATTTGGAAAGGTGTATGACTTAAACTGTTTTCAAGGAAAAAAGGGTTTTGATTGATATAAATATGTTTTTGAGGAAAACAGATGTGATTACGGTGTTTTGGGTAAAATGATCGTGGTATATTTTGAATGTCGGTCGGGAAAAATTTATCGGGTCTCAAGAGTGTAAGAGGTAGTGAGGCTTACATTGCGTGGGGGACAGCGGTAATTTGTACAAGATAAGATATTAAACTGTTATTTAGTAGGTTATATATGTTAATGTATTGGGGTGGCACAAAGGAAGCATCCATGCCACAATTTTTAATCATTTAAGTATTGGACGCGTGGAATTGTTGACAGGTCTATCGGGTTGACAACCCCGTCGTGACCGGTAGCTCCGGTCCACATAGCGGCGAATTGATATTCTTTAATTGTCTAGTATTGATTAGAGCCTCAATCGTAATTTATAGCTCGTAACGTCTTGCAAACTTACGAAGCAGAAAGTATGACATAATTTAATATAAAAAACCTTGGGTACAAGTTTTCATCAGAGATATGTTTGTTGAGCCTATTCCGGATGATTCAACCATGGATTTTATAAAGGAAATAAAATTAACTTTCTTAAGCATATATGGATGTTTTTAAATCATTAAAATTTTATATTAAGAAAGTTTTTCCCTTATGCAAATTGTTGCGAATTTGGATATGTGAACTCACCCTCCATTGTGTTGACACTAGATTTTATGTGTTCTTCAGGTATATTAGTTCGGCTTCGAGGATTTTGGCTTATGTCGCCATGTGGTTGTTTGATGATTTTGTAAATAAATAATTATGTTGGGACACTTTTTAAAAACTGTTATGGGACCGTGTGTACTAAGACCCATAAGGGTCAAACAACTATGATGCGGTTGTGGTTTACGTTTGAAACTTTAAACTTTATGTTTTAAATAAGTTAATCTGTCCAAAATAAACAATGCATCGACTACTAAGACATTTTATGGGTACCAACCTCCGTCACCACCATGTTTGTATTTCCGCTGCGACGTTTATTGGGTGTGATAGAAGTTGGTATCAGAGCCAATGGTTATTAGCGAACTAGCTATTTTCTTAGAAAGCACTAGACTTCAACCAAAGAATTTTGAACTGTAATTCCAAAACTCACGAAGCCAATAAGCTGAAAGAAAACATAAATTATGATCATGTGTGAGAATTATTAAGAGTTTATATGTATACGTGTTAATTTTCTTCATTTAAACAAAAACTCACTTTGTACGGTTACATTATGTCACAGATGTCATACTCACATGAGACTATCGAGATTCATGACTCCGAGAGTGAGCATGAATTCAAGACTTCTCCGACCTCAGTTTTACCAGAGTTACCACACACTACCTCACTGTCTATCAACACGACCAGTTTTACATTGTCAGTCACTGTTGGCCTCCCTACTTCCGTGGGACAGGCTAACCCACGTTACGCTAATGCCAGTAACGAACGAAGTGATGATGATAATTCGATTGTCCCTCCCTCAGTCTTTGAGATCGGACAATCATCAGGCACTGTACCTGTTGTTGATGGCGATATATCCATGACCGGAGGATCTCTTAGGGTAGCACCTGCGGTGGATGCCACTGTTGTCACGACGCAACTTCTAGAGCCGTTGATAGCTCTACTCGCTACTATTGTTGAGCCTACACCTGAGATCCCTTCATCGGTCAAATCTGAGTCGTCCAATCTGCAGTACAAATCACGAGCCTCTACTACATCTATACTGGTCTATACCCATCGTAGGAAGAGAACTCGACCCGCAGGAGATGCGACACCAACTTTTAGAGCCGCTGTGGAGTCTTTTCTGATGAGATAAAGGGAGATCTCAATGGAACGATGCTCACGTTGTGATCGTCAGATTGCTACCATGCGCAGAGACTTGGAGGTGACCCAAGACAGGGTGAAGGATCTCGAGGGTCAAATGGATTGGTACGATGAGATTCAGGATTTAGACGACAGTGCTATGGATCAGATGCATTGGAGAATAGTGGAGCTCGAGGAGCTAGTGAGGAAGTTGGTGGAGTTTTTGGAATTTAAATGATAGACATTTGTGTTGTTTGCTTTGTCTCATTTTAGGACTTTATTCCAGCTTGCATGTCAATTTGACATTTCGATGGAAAAATTTATGAACTTGTTAATGGGTATTGAATTTATTTGCGCCTATCTTTACTAGTGCTTTGGACTAGAAATAATTAACATGATTTCTATAATCAGATATCAAACTTTTAATCCGTGGCTAAAAAAAATTCAAATTATCGTGTGGTTGTGATTATAAACATGTTAAATTAATCCATTTAGATATAATGATTGAATTATTTAAATATTGTTTTACGTTGTTATTACTGTTTCAATAATAGAAGTGACAATATGCCACCAAAAGCGAGGCAGGGTCCCTCAACGGGCGATGCTTTACTCCCTACCACACCAGAGGAGCTATCACAATTAATCGCTCAAGATATTGGCACTGCCATGGATCAGCGAGAGGCTAACCAAAACACAGGGCAAGGACGTGGTCGTGGTATGAATACGCACGGTTTTGGTGGAGCGCCGATCGGAAATCCTCAAGGTAGAATGATGATTGGAAATGTTTTAGTGGTTTCATGTGTTATGATATGATCTAAGAGTAATCTTGATTTTTCATTAACCTTGTTAAGCAGTGCACGGCTGTACATACAAAACATTCTAGGGTTGTAACCCAAGATCATTTACTGGTGCTGAAGGACCCCTTGATATCGTCATATGGATGGAAAAGATGGAGTCAGTAATAGTAATCAGTCGTTGCGCAGCTGACCAGAGGGTTAGGTATGCGTCGTGTTCCTTTCTCGATGAAGCTTTATCCTGGTGGAACGCCCGAGTTCAAATTCTGGGAGAAGACGCTGCCTATGGTCTTACCTGAAATGAACTAAAAGAAATGCTTCTTAAGGAATATTGCTTGCATAGTGAAATACAGAAGATTGAGACTGATTTCTGGAATTTGACCATGGAAGGCTTGAATGTCAGAGCTTATACGTCTCAGTTCAATGATCTGGCTAGGTTGGTTCCCCGAATGGTCACTCCTGATTATGTGAAGGTCGAAAGGTATATTTGGGGATTCGCACCATAGATTCGAAGTATGGTTACATCCGCAAAACCCACTACCTATCAGGAAGCTACCTCTTTGGCAAAGTCACTGACTGATGATGCTGTACACAAAAGCAGTCTTAACAAGAAGGGTAAGGTTGGGAAGTTGACGTGTACGTATATATACATAATTTTGCAATGAATTTACACACGATTTGGTTTTAAATTTATAAAAGTGATTATTACTTTTACATCAAAACACACACGAAAGAGGCAAGTGTACCCCGTCACATATGTAATAAAGTATCAGTAAGAACCAAGTATCGATCCAAGGAAATGGGCGGAGAAATAATACTAGACCTTTTTCACTAAACTACTGGTAAAAACATAAGTTTTGTTTGATTTTAATTAAACTAAAGTAAGCGTAAACAAATGCATAATAAAAACATAATAGATAATAGATAAAAAGCCTTGCTTAATACACAACCACAACATGTCAACTAAGTCGGTTTTGGCACTAGAAGCATTCGGTCAATATTCCAATTTAAGACAATTAGTATCCCTTTCGGGAATCCTAACATGACAATCATTCGGAAAGTTAAAACGATAAACACACTTTAACCACCTAAAATTGTTCTTTAACGTGCAATTGATAAATGTCTATGAAAATCTCTTAAAAATAAGTTAGTCATCCGTTAGGAGTTTTCTAACCGCACTTAATCAAGGAAAGAGACACCGATAAACACAATGCAACCACCGAGACAAGCATAAACTAGATTAAATCACAACCGAGTTCGTTTTACAAATCTTGCACAATAATTCACTAAGATAGCAATTTTGGCCTAAACTACTAACTAAGCTAACAAATCATGGCAAGAATTTATAACGACACCATCTAACCCGTTAAGGTCCTTATGTGATGGCAAGCTCTCTTGATTAACAATAATTACATTTTATTAAATCACTAACCATTTCTAGTATCATGATGCATACATTTAAACCAAGCTAAACTAGTTAACCAAGTTCAAAGTTTACTAATACAAGATTAATTAAGCCTCATTTTTCAACTATCTTAACTAACCAAGCATCAATCATCCAACATAATTACTTATAATCAAGAATTCAATATCAATAACAAGGTTGCAAACTAATCATCAAAGATTAACATAGAAAATACTTCAAAGTGTCATTACAAACAAAGATTAACACACTAATGGTTATAATCAAGCAAGGGATTGTTGTGTTTTTGCCCAAAGGCTACAATAATACATAAACATTAATCTAAGTACTTGAAAGATTAACAAAATCATGGAAAGATTAGAAAACCAAACCATAAACAAGCACTAGACTAAGAATCCAGATAGTAATGGAGCTAAACGACACAATGTGGCTTGAATCCGGGTCAAAAGCAAAGCCTCCGGAGCCTGTAAAATCGCCAGTGAAGCTCCCAAAATTCCAGAATCTCGAACAGAATGTTTCTGTTCTGTTTTTATATTTTTTCGATGTTGCACGGTCGTTCTTCCTGTGGCACGACCGTGCACTTTAAGCAATTATTAGGTATGGGGCACCATACTGCATACGTCATCAGATCTTTGACTAGATTTGATATCGCACGACCGTTCTTCAGATGGAATGGTCGTTCATTACCGGGTTCTTGTTGCACGAGCTGCTGCACTGGTGGTGCAATTCCGGGGTTTTGCTGATGTTCGGATCCGCACGATCGTTATTCATATGGAACGGTCGTTCATCACCGGGCTGACCTTGTACGCCTTGCACGCCTAGTCGCACCCTCGTTCATTTCCGGGTTGATCAACATTTTTCGGAGATGCACGGTCGTGCATCAGGTCCCACGACCGTTCCACAGGCCCAGGTCAGTTTCCTTAACAGAATGTTCGCATCTTCGGAAAGTCCTCGTTTTCGCTATCATCTTGTCTGGTATGCTGTTTTAGGCCTGTAAACAAAAGTGTAGATAATTAAGTATCCGAATGACGGTTTTACGGCCAAAAACGCATAAAATAGGGGTAAAACGGGGGACTAAAATATGTGTAAATTAGCGAATATCAAATCTCCCCACACTTGAACCTTGCTTGTCCTCAAGCAAGCTAAACTAAAAAGCAATAAAAGATAGAAACAAACAAGAACGATAATTTACACACTATTTTATTGAAAACTACTATAAACGGTTAGCCGGTTTTTCGAAGAACAACATCAAAAGACTCAAACCCAACAAGCATATGCAATTATAAAGCGACAACCAAAAATCCGTGACATCACATTTAATTGACTCACATGATAATCTACACACAACTCACAATGTTCACACACACTCGGTTTTATTTATGAAACATACATAAAATGTGTATGTGCAAACACTCAATGCCTCGTCAATGAAATGTGCAATATCATAAGCTTGTTATAAGATCTCGTCTCCACCAACTAACATGTGAACAAGTGTAAATCAAGAGGTCTTTACGGGTTGTAACGTTAGGCTTGGGCGAAGGGTATGGAAGTGGACATTTAAAATGGCGAAAATGGTTAAAACTCGGTAGTAGCGTTTAACTAGCAACAAAATATACAACTATACATACAAACACCTTAAAAAGGCGACTAAAGCGCAATCGAGCTTATCCATGAAATTTTAACATTTAAGCATTCAAAATTGCTCGATTTCTATCAACTTCACCCTATTTTAGGGTGTTTTATTTTTTATTTTTTATTTTTTTTACAAACTAATTTATACAATGAAATATAAACAATAACAAGTGCTAGTTAAACTATTATTTTGACCGAGTTTCAACACTAAAAAGGTTTAAAACATAAAAAGGCTAAATTTGGTTAAGTGGGTGATAATGTGGGTAAACAAAGGTAAACAGGAAGGCTCGACAAGGTTAATCCTAAAGGGTAATATAAGGTGAACGGGAAGCACAACACAAAGAACAAGTACACAACAAAGGGGTAATCTAAGTGCCTCTATCACTTTTACACAAATCCGCACGTTCATGGTCTTAACAAGCATACTAGTGACAAGTTCTAAATTACACATAACATCCGGTTCACTCCTATATCCGAAATGAACAAATATATAACAATCAAGGCTCAAATATGCTCACGTAACGGAAGGAATGGGTAAAAGTGTGAAAACTATCATGTAAGTCTTTCTTTGTTTGTCACGCTTTCCGGTTTCCTTTTTCAAAAATATTTTGCTTGTCGAGTTTTTATCAAGTCCGAAGCTTTCTAAAACACAACCAACCGGTTTATTTACTAAAATATATACAAAATACAGGTATTTTTGAATGATTTTTCTGATTTTCTGTTTTTTTTATAAGAGGACAAACAAAGTTAACCCCCTCCCCACACTTGAACTTCGCATTGTCCCCAATGCGAGACCCGAAATATAGAGAAAGGGATAAAAATACTCCCCTCAAGATGATGTTGATGCCACGAGACTTCCGAAGCTGTATCTGGTACGTGCTCCGATCCAAGATCCGATAGCCAAAACCTGCTAGTATGTCACATGTGCACCCAAAACATAACAGAAACAGAAAAATCACAAATCAACCATAATATACATAAACATAAACAGTAAAATCCAAACAAAACATAAAGTAAATTGTTTGAAATACATAACCGGGGTGTTTGAAATAACAGTCAAAATAAACACCCAATAATAAATAAGGTACTGAAATAGAAAACACCACCAACTGCTATCACCACCGCCAACTACTCGTCTCCATCATCATCGTCTCTCGTATAGGACGGGCCGGCATCGCCATAACCACGGGGGTTCCACGGTGGGAACTGCGGGGGGTGCTGAAAGTACTCGGAATATGCGTGATGCATCTCCCCGAAAAGACATGAAAATCCCGCACTGACCCCCTGGTATAGAGTATCCTGGCTCTGCCGAAGCTGGTCATGTGTGGCCCGAATCTGAGCCTGACTGGCCCGAATCTTGTCCTGGCTAGATCTAATCTGGTCGATGTAGGTACCATGCTGCTCCTGAGTCACTCGCATCTGCTGGAACTGCTCGTAGAACTCAGGCCACTCCTGATGCTGGTGGAATGCATGGTGCTGCGGCGAGTGTGGTGGTGTATGTGGTGGTCGGTGCTGCTCCCCCATCTCAACATCCTCATCTTCCTCCTCAGCTGGAGGCAACGGGTCCCAGACCTCGTTGTTTAACCCCTTCAACCTATCCCCCCTATCAAGCTCAACAATCACCCCCATGGCCTTCAGCGACCTGATATCGACATGAACCCCCTCGGTAATTAGAGTGAGACCCTGAAGCACCTCCTCAGTCATATAGCGCTCATTGTACGCTATTTCAGTCACATACTGACCGCCATGTATCTCACTGTTCGGAGTCCGCCCCGAGCACTTGACGAAGTATTCAGCCATTCGAGCGGCTAGGTTGATAGGTGCTTTGTCAACCAGCGCATATAAAAAGATCAAATCAGGTGTTGGACAGTTACCAAGACTGTCCATGCGACCGCATATCGTATGGCTAAAGACATGGTGCATCACTCGCACCAAATGGTCTCTGAGTCGCGAGGCCTTCGACATCCTCGGGTTGTAGGGGCCTTCAACGGCATTTTCAGCCCAAAATTCATCCCGAGCTGCATCAGAAGGGAAGGTGAACTGATCTGTGAAGACCTCGGTATCATCCATGTCATCCCTAGTATAAATCCCGAGTCTTCTTCCCAAACGACCAACCGACCACGTATGCCATCGTCCACATAACCTGAAGGCTACCCGCTCCTTATGACGGAATTTGGGTTTCCTATTTGCAACCGGCTTTTCATAGGCATAAGATGCGAAGAACTCAATTGTCAGCTCCCGGTAAACGGGTCGGTTGCAACCGACCAGATTTGCAAGCGGGCGACTCATCATGTCGTCTAGTCTGTCATACTGATTGAGTTCCCGCATGACTTCCCAATCCAACCATCGGGGGACTCCAAACTGCCCCCGTCTTGCCCACAATGCGTCTCGTTTAGGGATGCACAAAGCCTCTCGCTCATCGTTGGGGTCGAAATGAAGGAAAGGATGGTTCATCTGTATGAGGAAAAACATTAGAGAGATGGAAACAGGAAAAATTTGAATCAAGAACAGCCGAGCAGCTCATTATGAAGAAACTGTGAAACTGATCTGGGCATATGGCACGGTCGTGCGACCAATGGCACGGTCGTGCGACCAGATGCACAGTCGTGCGTCGCCGATGACAAGCACCATCTGCCCAAATCTCTCGGAACTGCACGGCGTGCGACCAACGGCACCACCGTGCAATACCGAACAACAAGCTGACATCGTGAATCACCCGGAATGGCACGACCGTTCCATCCAAGGAACGTCCGTGCGACACGTGATCTGCAGATTTCGAACCCCTGAACTTCGAATAGCCTGATTTTCTCAAAATCAACAACTTTTTTGTACAAACAGGGGTCGGAAACTTAACCGGGTGTTCACGATAAGCAAGATTCAAACAAGGGTTAGGGTTTCGATTTGTTTATGAAGAGAACCCTAATAAATCCCTTGAAGAATCGGAGGAAATCTAACCTAGAAAGCAAGGAAACAAGAAATCTACAACTAGGAACGTACCGTGCGAAGAAGGGTGTGAGATCGTGCGAAGAACCATTCGATTTGAAGAAGTATCGCTCTGGAACGGCCTGGTGCTGGTAGGGTTTCGCGAATTGTGAATGGGGGCTGTAGATGAGGGTATTTATAGTGCCAAATGACAAAACTGCCCTCAGCCTGACGCACGGTCGTTCTCCGTATTGCACGGTCGTGCGTCACCGACATCGCCCAAAATCTAGCAACTGTTCTCGGAAATGCACCGGGGGTGCGATCCATCGTGCCGGCTCTCGGAAACGCACGGTCGTGCAACAGCTGCAGATCAGAATTTTCCGCAGAAGCCATTTCCAGCAACTGTTTTGGCCGTTTTTCGCCATTTTTTCAACACGCTAACTGTTTAAACAATATTGCAACACAGAACCTTCGCCCGGTACGTATGAAAACTAAGCAAACAAACATAAACTACCTAACTAACCTAAATTACGCTAAAACTACAAAAACATAAAAGTGGACTATTTTACCCTTATAGCGCCAAAGACGCTCCTGCTACATTTTTGTCGGCGAGTCAGTAGCGTAGACTCATGCTAAATTTTTATCGGCGAGTCGATAGCAAGACTCCATACTAAAACTAGAAAAACTACTAAAAAGACGATACTACCCCTAAAGCGCAAAATACGCTCTTGCTACATTTTTGATCCGCGAGTCAGTAGCGTAGACTCTCTCCTCCCCACACTTATGATGTGTGCGGGGTTTGGAGCTCAATCACCTCCACCGCCGACTCTATCGGGCCGGAAACGTACAACTTCAACCGGTGACCATTTACCTTGAATGTAACGCCATCCGCGTTCTCTACTGCAACAGTACCATACGGAAATACTTCCTTAACCGTGTATGGCCCTGTCCAGTGTGAATGAAGCTTCCCAGGAAATAAGCGCAGCCTTGAATTGTACAGAAGAACAAGATCACCCGCTTGGAATTCTTTATGGTCCTTCAAGCGTTTGTCGTGAAGTTTCTTCATGCGCTCTTTGTAGAGTACGGAGCTTTCGTAGGCTTGTTGTCGCAATTCTTCCAATTCATGAATTTGGAGAAACCGGGCTTCACCTCCGGTTTTTAGGTCCAAATTCGCGGTTTTCAATGCCCACATAGCCTTGTGCTCCAACTCCACCGGTAAATGGCATGCCTTTCCGTATACCAACCTAAAGGGGGTGGTCCCTATAGGGGTCTTATAAGCTGTACGGAATGCCCACAATGCATCCTCAAGTTTGTCCGACCACTCCTTGCGGTTCGCTCCAACAGACCGCTCAAGGATGCGCTTAAGCCCACGGTTCGTGACTTCCACCTGCCCGCTTGTCTGCGGATGATAGGGCGTGGACAAACGGTGATGCACACCGTATCGGGACAAAGCCTTTTCAAGCTGTGTATTATAGAAATGAGTCCCTCGGTCACTAATGAGCGCTTTCGGAGCGCCAAATCGGGCGAACAAACTCTTAAGAAATCTCACAACTACTCTGGCGTCGTTAGTGGGTAAGGCTTGCGCCTCCGCCCACTTTGATACATAGTCAACAGCCACGAGTATGTACTTGTTTCCACCTGAGGGGGGGAATGGTCCCATGAAGTCTATCCCCCAAACAATAAAGACTTCACATACTTGTATCAAGTTCTGGGGCATTTCGTCGCGTGCTGATATGTTCGTCGCCCTCTAACAAGCATCGCACGCTTTCACCCAACTCTGCGCGTCACGGAAAATGGTCGGCCAGTAAAACCCGGAATCCAACACCTTCTTCGCGGTGAAGTTGGCTCCGTGGTGGGCTCCGGTAGGTCCCTCATGACACTGGCGCAGAATGTCGGTCGCCTCAGTCCCTGATACACATCTTCTGATCACCTGATCAGCACCCACCTTGAACAAGAAAGGGTCGTCCCATATGTAGTGCTTTAGATCTGAAAAGAATTTCCTCTTTTGCTGGTGAGTCAACCCTTTTATCAGAATTCTACAAGCAAGATAGTTCGCAAAGTCGGCGAACCGTGGCGACTCATCGCATATCTCAACACCCATCAAAGATTCGTGTGGGAACTTGTCATTGATTGAATCCCAACGCGAATCCTCGATGTCTCCATGCTCTAACCGAGATAGATGGTCAGCCGCTACATTCAAAGCACCCTTTTTATCTTGTATCTCAATATCAAACTCCTGCAGCAACAAGATCCATCTGATTAGACGCGGTTTAGCATCCTGTTTGCTGAAGAGGTATCTAATGGCTGCGTGATCAGTGTATACAACGGTTTTCGAAAGCACTAAATACGATCTAAATTTATCAAATGCGAAAACGACCGCCAAGAGCTCTTTTTCAGTCGTGGTGTAATGCTCTTGAGCGTCGTGAAGAGTTTTGCTCGCATAATAGATCGGATGGAAGTGCTTTTCCTTCTTTTGACCCAGAACGGCCCCTATAGCGTAATCACTCGCGTCGCACATAATTTCAAATGGCAGACTCCAGTCCGGTGCGACTAAAATAGGGGCCTCAATCAACTTTTGCTTGAGAAGGTCAAAAACCCTCAAGCAATCATCTCCAAACACGAACGGAGCATCTTTCTCCAACAAACGGGTCATGGGTCTGGCGATTTTTGAAAAATCTTTGATGAATCGCCGATAGAACCCGGCATGACCGAGAAAGCTCCGTATAGCTCTAACAGAGGTGGGGGCGGAAGTCGTGAAATAACGTCGACTTTAGCTGGATCGACTTCCATGCCCGCGTGAGAAATTTTGTGTCCCAAAACTATGCCCTCCTTCACCATGAAGTGGCATTTCTCCCAGTTCAGGACCAGATTCGTCTCCTCACACCTCTTCAACATTCTTTTTAAATTTTCCAGACATTGATCAAAGGAATCCCCAAATACCGAGAAGTCGTCCATGAACACCTCCATGGAATCCTCAATCATGTCGTGGAAAATGGCGACCATACATCGCTGGAAAGTGGCCGGTGCATTACACAGCCCAAATGGCATACGCTGGTAGGTGAATGTACCGAAGGGACAGGTAAATGTGGTCTTCTCCTGGTCCTCAGGAGCGATAGGAATTTGAAAGTAACCAGAGAACCCATCCAGAAAACAATAATATGACTTCCCTGGCAGACGCTCCAACATTTGATCAATGAATGGAAGCGGGAAGTGGTCCTTGCGAGTGGTGTCGTTGAGTTTGCGATAATCAATGCAAACCCGCCATCCAGTGACCGTCCTGGTTGGAATGAGCTCATTCCTATCGTTTGTGACCACAGTCATGCCCCCCTTTTTGGGCACTACCTGCACAGGACTGACCCAAACAGAGTCGGAAATGGGATAGATCATACCAGCATCTAACAACTTAATCACTTCCTTTTTAACGACCTCTTGCATGTTTGGGTTCAGCCGCCTCTGGTGCTGCACACACGGCTTGAACTGATCCTCCATTAGAATTTTATGTGTACAGAAGGAGGGATTTATTCCTTTTATGTCCATGATTTTCCAAGCGATTGCTTTCTTATGAAGTTTCAACACATTCATCAGCCTGCTCTTCTCTTCTTCTACCAATCCAGATGAAATAATGACAGGCAAATGACGCTCCTCATCCAGAAATGCGTACTCCAGGTGCGGTGGGAGCTCTTTAAGCTCCAAGGTAGGAGGATCTTCCACTGAAGGCTTCGACTTCACTTCACTTTCGCGATCAATTTCTGTGAATCGATCCGGACTCTGGGGACCATCGTCACCAATCTGATAGACTGGCTGCTCTAAATCGTGGCCCTCCTGCGTAATGCCAATCAGGTCCCCACACAACAGCTGTGTGTCCAAATCTATCTCCTCGATCGTACCCTGGAAATGCGTACTCACATAAGTATCGACTATGTCGACATAATAGAGCGCGTCGTCTTGACTCTGAGGATGTTGCATAGACCGTTTGATATCAAAGGTCACGTGCTCATCATTCACTCGGAGTGTGATTTAGCCCGCCGCCACGTCCACAATCGTCCGTGCGGTATTCAGAAACGGGCGTCCAAGTATCAGAGGCACTTTCGAATCCTCATCCATGTCCAGGATAACAAAATCCATGGGAAATACAAACTTGTCAATCTTAACAAGCATATTCTTGACAAACCCGCGTGGATATTTGATAGATCGATCAGCAAGTCGAATATTCATTCTTGTAGGTGACGGCTCACCTAGATCCAACTTTGTAAAAACCTTATAGGGCATAAGGTTTATACTCGCTCCTAGATCTGCTAACGCATTACTGACAGACATATTGCCAATGAGGCATGGAAGCGTGAAACTGCCTGGATCTCCCATTTTTGCAGGCAGGCGATTCTGAAGAATAGCAGAGCAACTTTCATTCATAACCACGCAAGACATGTCCTCGAGCTTTTGTTTGTTTGAGAGGATGTCTTTCAGAAACTTTGCATACTTTGGCATCTGGGCCAAAGCTTCAATAAACGGTATGTTTATATTCAATTGCTTAAACATTTCGAGAAACTTACCGTATTGTTCATCATTCTTCTGCTTCTTCAGCCTTCCTGGATAAGGCACTAGAAGCGTGTAACCCTTGACCGGCTCCTGGACTTGTGCTGTACTTGTTGGGCGTAGCCTGGCATGCACCTCGTCCGGTGTGTCAGTCGGGACCGCTTCAGTGATCGGCGTTGAGTCCGATATGACGGGTCCAGTAGGTTTTCCACTCCTGGTCATCACAGCGTTCACATCCCTGTGCCCGCCCGGGTTAGGTTCGGTATTGCCCGGAAGACCACCCTGGGGTCTTTTAGACATCATCTGTGCCAGCTTACCAACCTGATTCTCTATATTCTGAATCGAGGCCTTGTAACTCCTCATTTCTCCCTCATGAGAGAGAAAACGATCCTCGCTCTGCTGGTAGTGTTTTTCAGCTAACTGATTCACGCTCAAGGAGCTAGTAAGAAGCTGAGCCATCATATCCTCCAGCTTAGAACTAGACTGAGGGGCCTGCTGCTGGGAACCACTCCTAGTGCCCTGATTTTGATACGAGTTTGGACGCTGCTGGTAAGATTGGTTGTATTGCTGGAACTGCTGACCCTGACCCTGTTGCGCTGGAGCGCGCGGAGTGAACCCCAATGGATTTTGATTGCCTGTATTCGCTCGCCACCCAAAATTTGGGTGATTTCTCCAACCGGGATTATAGGTGTTGCTGTACGGGTTGTTCTGCGGCCTCACCTGATTACTCACGAAATCTACCTCTTCGTGGCCCTCGTATACGACTCCCTGAAAACATGCCCCAGGCTCGTGTGACACTCCACACTGGTCACATCCCGAGCCCGCATGCGCAATCATCTGGGACCTGTCGAATCTCGATGCGAGAGCCGAGATTTGTGCAGCATGGACTCCTGCTCGAGATGATGATGATGATGCCCGGCCTCTATCTCCTTCCCGACGTGAGCTGGATTTCAACGCGGCTTTCTCTATAATATCATACGCTTCATTCGGCGTCTTAGTTCCTAGATCACCTCCTGCGTTCACGTCTAATCGCTCCTGTGTGTTGTAACTGAGCCCCTGATAGAACGTCAAAACCAGCTGTCTCTTGGAGTAGCCATGATGTGGCACATCAATCAACAAATCCTTGAATATCTCCCAAGCCGCATGCAACGACTCGCCCTCGTCCTGGTGAAAAGATACAATTCGGTTCGGTTCCGTAGCTTGTTCGTTTTCTCAGGTGGAAAATATTTCTGCATAAACTGCTCCGCCAACTGATTCCAGGTCCTGATGGACCCGGCTGGAAGCGACATAAGCCAAGCTCTAGCTTTGTCACGTAACGAAAACGGAAACAACCTCAACCGAATTGCATCCTCCGAAACACCTGTAATCTTAAACGTAGAACAAACATGGAGAAAAACAGCAATATGCCTCCCGGGATCCTCATGCTCACGTCCGTCAAACTGTACTGAATTTTGTACCATATTAATAATACTAGATCTAATTTCAAAAGTAGGTACATCAATAGTAGGTTGAAGGATACTCGGCTCCAGGCCTGCCCTTCCAGGCTGATTTGTCTCATTCAACGGTCGCTCATCGTCTGCCATGATTACGTCTCCTCCTGAGCCCTCGGCTTCAACAGGTACCACCGGCTCCGGCTCACCACTAGCGAGCAGTAGCCCAACCGCCCGACCTCTCGCGCGTAGACGTCTCCTAAGATCACGTTCGGGCTCGTCTGACGGTTCAACAACTTCTGGAGCGGGGGTCGAGAACATTAACTTGCAAACGAAAATTTGACACGGTGAATATTTTATTAATAAAATAATGTTTTTTTTTCAGCTGAATAGAAGCAGAATATTATTAAAAAAATGGGCTGAAAATTTTATAAAAATCCAAAAATGGGCCCGAAATTTTTATAAAAATCAACACAATAAAAATAAATGAATCGGCTAATACAAAAATGGTTATAGGGTGCCGAAAACCCAAAGAATAAGTGAATAAATAAATCGGGATCAAATAAATAAATGGAACAAAAATATACACGAAAACGAATAAATCGAATTAAAACAAGAAATATTAACAAATAAATAAACAAATAAATAATCAATAAAGTATACACAAATATTAACAAGTATATACGCCGATAACTCAATGACTCGGGTCGTTCCTAAAACTCGCCATTTCCCTGGCAACGGCGCCAAAAACTTGACGTGTGCGTATATATACATAATTTTGCAATGAATTTACACACGATTTGGTTTTAAATTTATAAAAGTGTTTATTACTTTTACATCAAAACACACACGAAAGAGGCAAGTGTACCCCGTCACATATGTAATAAAGTATCGGTAAGAACCAAGTATCGATCCAAGGAAATGGGCGGAGAAATAATACTAGACCTTTTTCACTAAACTACCGTAAAAACATAAGTTTTGTTTGATTTTAATTAAACTAAAGTAAGCGTAAACAAATGCATAATAAAAATATAATAGATAATAGATAAAAAGCCTTGCTTAATACACAACCACAACATGTCAACTAAGTCGGTTTTGGCACTAGAAGCATTCGGTCAATATTCCAATTTAAGACAATTAGTATCCCTTTCGGGAATCCTAACATGACAATCATTCGGAAAGTTAAAACGATAAACACACTTTAACCACCTAAAATTGTTCTTTAACGTGCAATTAATAAATGTCTATGAAAATCTCTTAAAAATAAGTTAGTCATCCGTTAGGAGTTTTCTAACCACACTTAATCAAGGAAAGAGACACCGATAAACACAATGCAACCACCGAGACAAGCATAAACTAGATTAAATCACAACCGAGTTCATTTTACAAATCTTGCACAATAATTCACTAAGATAGCAATTTTGGCCTAAACTACTAACTAAGCTAACAAATCATGGCAAGAATTTATAACGACACCATCTAACCCGTTAAGGTCCTTACGTGACGGCAAGCTCTCTTGATTAACAATAATTACATTTTATTAAATCACTAACCATTTCTAGTATCATGATGCATACATTTAAACCATGCTAAACTAGTTAACCAAGTTCAAAGTTTACTAATACAAGATTAATTAAGCCTCATTTTTCAACTATCTTAACTAACCAAGCATCAATCATCCAACATAATTACTTATAATCAAGAATTCAATATCAATAACAAGGTTGCAAACTAATCATCAAAGATTAATATAGAAAATACTTCAAAGTGTCATTACAAACAAAGATTAACACACTAATGGTTATAATCAAGCAAGGGATTGTTGTGTTTTTGCCCAAAGGCTACAATAATACAGAAACATTAATCTAAGTACTTGAAAGATTAACAAAATCATGGAAAGATTAGAAAACCAAACCATAAACAAGCACTAGACTAAGAATCCGGATAGTAATGGAGCTAAACGGCACAATGTGGCTTGAATCCGGGTCAAAAGCAAAGCCTCCGGAGCATGTAAAATCGCCAGTGAAGCTCCCAAAATTCCAGAATCTCGAACATAATGTTTCTGTTATGTTTTTATATTTTTTTGATGTTGCACGGTCGTTCTTCCTGTGGCACGACCGTGCACTTTAAGCAATTATTGGGTATGGGGCACCATACTGCATACGTCATCAGATCTTTGACCAGATTCGATATCGCACGACCGTTCTTCAGATGGAACGGTCATTCATTACCGGGTTCTTGTTGCACGAGCTGCTGCACTGGTGGTGCAATTCCGGGGTTTTGCTGATGTTCGGATCCGCACGATCGTTCTTCATATGGAACGGTCGTTCATCATCGGGCTGACCTTGTATGCCTTGCACGCCTAGTCGCACCCTCGTTCATTTCCGGGTTGATCAACATTTGTCGGAGATGCACGGTCGTGCATCAGGTCGCACGACCGTTCCACAGGCCCAGGTCAGTTTCCTTAACAGAATGTTCGCAGCTTTGTCGTTTTGTCCGGAAAGTCCTCGTTTTCGCTATCATCTTGTCTGGTATGCTGTTTTAGGCCTGTAAACAAAAGTGTAGATAATTAAGTATCCGAATGACGGTTTTACGGCCAAAAACGCATAAAATAGGGGTAAAATGGGGGACTAAAATATGTGTAAATTAGCGAATATCAGAAGTCGGCAGCAAAGGTCATCACGGATAAGAAGCTTGATCGTCAGGAGCGCTCAGAGCATAATTCTAGGGATTTTAAGAAACAGAAGTTTAAAATTTCAAGAAAGGACTCTGACGAGAAGAGTGAGAAGAAATGCAACACTGGTAAAGCATTTTCGGCCAACACCAGTGGATCGGGTAGAGATACGAGTAGAAGTAATAAGGACAGCACAATCAAGAAAACTCAAGGAGAAGAGCTGGAGAAATGTAGCAGGTGTGGTTGAAATGGACATACTGCTCATGAATGTTACACTAAGAGCACCGCCGATGGAGCCAAGCTCGACGGATGTTTTGAATGTGGAGGACATGGACACTTCAACCGAGATTGTCCGAAGTTGAAAAGTCAGAATGCGAGGGGTAGAGTATTTGAGCTGAATGCTGAGAAGGCACGTGAAGATCCTGCGATTGTCACCGGTATGTTTTTAATCAGTGACCACTTTGCATTCATACTATTTGATACTGGAGCTGACTTGAGTTTTGTTTCGAAAAACTTTGAACCATTTCTGTGTTCTCAAGAAAGTAAGCTTGATAAAAAGTATTCAATAGAATTAGCAAATGGTAAATTGATAGAAACCGATAAAGTCATTCGTGATTGTAATATCTGATTAAACGACCATAGTTTTAGTATCGATTTGTTACTAGTGGAGCTGGGAAGTTTTGATATGGTGGTTGGAATGGATTGGCTATCCAAAATAAAGCTGAGATCGTGTGCTCAGAGAAACTCGTAAGAATACCTCGTTCCGATGGCGAAGTAATATTGATTCACGGAGATCGTGCGAATCACAAGTAGGGAATCATTAGCGTAATGAAGATGCACAAGATGTTGCGTAAAGGTTATCCTACATTTTTAATCAATGTAGTTGACACAAAAGTTGAAGGAAGAAAGATCGAAGACATTCTGATAGTTTAAGAATATCCATAAGTTTTCCCTAAAGACTAACTTGGAATACCCCATGCAAGACAGATTGAGTTCAGATTTGATCTTGTTCCTGGAACAGCATCTATTGCGAAATCTCCTTATAGATTAGCACCATCTAAAATGCAGGAATTATCAAATCAGCTCCAAGAGTTGTTAGATCAAGGCTTCATTCGACCGAGCTTTTTGCCTTGGGGAGCCCCTATTTTGTTTGTGAAGAAGAAAGATGGTTCTTTCAGAATGTGGATAGATTATCGAGAATTGAACAAACTAACTATTAAAAATTGATACCCATTGCCTAGGATTGATGACTGGTTCGATCAATTGCAAGGATCCAGTTATTACTCAAAGATCGACTTATGCTCAGGATACCATCATTTGAAGATTGCCGATGAAGATGTTTCTAAGACCGCATTTAGAACACGATATGGCCATTATGAATTATTGGTCATGCCATTTGGCCTAACCAATGCGTCCGCGGTGTTCATGGATCTTATGAACAGAGTGTGTAAACCTTACTTGGATAAATTTGTGATAGTGTTCATTGATGACATACTTATTTATTCATGAACCAAGAAAGATCATGAGCAATACTTGAGATTGATTCTAGAGCTGTTGAAGAATGTGAAATTGTATGCCAAGTTTTCAAAGTTTGAGTTTTAGATTCGAGAAGTTCACTTTCTTGGACATGTCATAAATAAGAAAGGTATATACGTGGATCCCTTGAAGATTGAAGTAATTAAGAATTGGGAAGTACCAAGGACAGTGAGACAATTCTTAGGGCTTGCTGGGTACTACAGGAGGTTCAAAGAAAATTTCTCCAGGTTAGCGCAACCATTGACGCTATTGACCCAGAAAGACAAGAAGTTCGACTGGACATAGAAACAGGAGGAAGCATTTAGAATGTTGAAGGAGAGGTTGTGTAGTGCTCCAATTCTGTCCCTGCATGAGGGAATTGATGGATTTGTTGCATACTGGGATGCGTCACGTTTGGGCCTTGGATGCATGCTTATGGACAAAGTGATAGCTTATGCATCTTGACAACTAAAGGTGCAAGAGAAGAACTACACAACACATGATTTAGAGCTGGGAGCAGTCGTGTTTATTTGATACTGGCGCGGATAAAAGTTGTGTATTCGTTGAATTCGAACCTTTTTTAAAGTATAGATGTACTAAGTTGCCCAAATCATTCGCGGTTGAAGTTGCTAACGGTAAGCCTGTCTCTGTTGATTCTGTCCTTTCTAATTGTTCTGTCAACCTTAATGACCACAAGTTCTCGATCGACCTCATACCCATGCAAATGGGTAGCTTTGACGTCATAGTAGGCATGGACTGACTTAGGCGAGTTCATGCTTAAGTTTTTTTTTGTTTTGAGAAGTTCATTCATCTTCCTCTTCCAAATGGTGATTCCTTATACGTCTATGGAGAGAAACCTTCGAAGGGTCTTAAGCTTATGTCATGTACCCAAGCGAACAAGTACTTACGCAAGGAATACTTCGCCTTTCTTGCCCACATTGTGGAGAAGAAGGATAAGGGTCCAAGCATGAGTGATGTTCCTGTTGTTTACGATTTTCCTGAAGATCTACCTAGTCCTCCTCCTCCCCGTTCTGTTGATTTTCGTATTGATCTCATTCCTTGCGCAACTCTTGTTGTGAAATCTCCATATCATCTCACACCTTTGAAAATGAAAGAGCTATCAAGCCAACTTCAAGAATTACTTGATAAAGGCTTTATACGCCCTAGTACTTCTCCTTGGGGCGCTCTTGTTCTATTCATCAAAAAGAAAGAATGATCCTTTCGGATACGTATTGACTATTGTGAGCTCAACAAGCTTACAGTAAAAAACCGATATCCTCTTCCACGCATTAACGACCTTTTCGACCAACTTCAATGCGCAACGTGCTTTTCCAAGATTGATCTCCGTTCTGGTTATCATCAACTTCGAGTTCTCAAAAAAGATATACCCAAAACCACATTCCGTGCATGTTATGGACACTACGAGTTCGTGGTCATGCCTTTTGGTTTGACCAACGCACTTGCGGTTTTCATGGACTTGATGAACCGTGTGTGCAAACCTTATCTTGACCGTTTCGTGATCGTCTTCATATAGGATATCCTTATCTACTCCAAGACGCAAGAAGAGAACGGGCGACACTTGCACCCTATCCTTCAACTTTTGCGTACTGAACGTCTTTACGCCAAATTCTCCAAGTGTGAATTTTGTCTAAAAGAGGTTCAATTCCTTGGTCATGTCATCAACGAACTCGGTATTCACGTTGTGAAAATCGAAGCTGTGAAGAATTGGATTGCTCCTAAGTCTCCGTCCGAAATTCATTCATTTCTTGGTTTAGATAGTTACTATCGTGGCTTCATTTCGAACTTTTCCACGATCGTCGTTCCTCTCACTTCTTTGACTAAAAAAGATAAGCCTTTTGTTTGGGGTCCTGAACAAGAGGAGTCTTTCTAAACTCTCAAGGACATGCTTTGTAATGCTCCTATCCTCACTCTTCCCGTTGGAAACGATGATTTCATCATATATTGTGATGCTTCAAACCAAGGTCTTGGTTGCGTTCTTATGCAACGGGACAAGGTTATCACTTACGTGTCGAGACAACTCAAGATTCATGAGAAAAACTACACTACACACGATCTTGAACTTGGTGTAGTTATTTTTGCATTGAAGATATGGCGAAAACTACCTTTATAGTACCAAGTGTGTGGTCTTCACCGACCATAAGAGCCTTCAGCACATCTTCAATCAAAAGGAACTCAACACGCGTCAGCGTCGTTGGGTAGAATTGTTAAACAATTACGACTACGAGATTCGCTACCACTCATGTAAGGAGAATGTTATAGCCGATGCACTTAGTCGTAAAACTTATGTAAAGAGTGTTCGTTGCTCTTAAACCTTGGGAAACCTTCGTGATCTAATTTGTGAAGCACATTATTCATCCGTTAACGAGAACGGTCTCTACAACGAGATGAAGTGTGGTGCTGAAAATCAGCTCGAGTCTAAACCCCATGGTATTCTTTACTATCTTGATCGTGTCTGGATTCCGAATCGTGGTAATCTTCGTGACTCCTTGATGAAGGAAGCTCACAAATCCCGATATTCGATTCATCCTGGCGCTGACAAGATGTACCAAGACCTTTGTACATCTTACTGGTGGCCTGGCATGAAGAAAGACATCGCTACTTACGTCTCTAAATGTCTCACTTGTTCAAGGTGAAAGCTGAACATCAACGTCCCTCTGGCTTACTCGAACAACCAGAAATTTCTGTCTGGAAATGGGAGAGTATTGCTATGGATTTTATCACTAAGCAACCTCAAACTTCCTCTGGTCATGACAATATTTGGGTAATCATCGATCGATTGACCAAGTCTACTCACTTTCTCCCCATTCGTGAAGATTACAAAGTCTAGAAATGTAACACCCCGATCGTGTAATACAACAAATCACGATAGAAACATCGGGGAGTCATGTTACAGGAATTGTTTCACAACACATGGTATATAGAGTTTTATATTATTAAGATCATTGTTTACATTGTCTTGGGATAAACAGAGAATAAAATACAAGTAGGTTGTCTTTCATGTTTTAAAGTCACTAAGGCCCGCGTCCATCCTATGTGAAGTATGCATTCATGTCATCAAACAATAGTTCCTGAAACATATGTGTAAAACAGTCAGCACAAAAAGTTGGCGAGTGCATAGGTTTTGTGTGTCAAATTCATGGCTTTGAATTCATATTGATATACCTCGTTCAACTTTGAGAGTCGATGAGTATGAATCTTGAAATAAAAAAGTGTTTGATATTGCAATATGTTTAACCAAGTTTACAAGTTGATATAAGTAAAACAAAAACCTTGTAGCCATGAATCTTGACCGAAAACATTTGTTTTGTAAAACGAGTAATAAGTCATTTTAAAAGAAAAAGATTATATTGTTTATATCTTTAAATGAAAATCATTTCATGATATTATTCAAAACCATTTGTCCTAGTTATAAACAATCGTACATTGTACGCATCATAAACCGTTGTACGTGTTATAAACCAATGTACGTGTTATAAACCATTTGTTCATGTCATCAATCAATCGTCTGGGTCATGAATAAATCGTCCATGTTTTAATTGTGAAAATTATTGGTCATTCTTTAATGAATACATTCAAACCTGTGTGACTCGTCTATACCACCCATGGGGTATATTTAATAGACCTCGAAAGGTCTCTTTAACTGGACTAACAAATCAACACATGATTTGTTAATCGGAAACAATTCCTGTCGTTACCCAAACTATCCACCAAATCCCGTGGACAGTCCGATAACGGGATTGTCAGTCCTATAGTACCATAACATACTACTGGTCAGCTCGGCCAAAGCTAATGAATGTCATTCGTGTTATGGATGAAATCATCGTGTTTTATATAAACACAAACTTTGTTTTTGAAACTTGAAAAGTAGTTTGGCACATATGAGTCACCCCAAAACAATTGAAATCATAAAATAGGGGAACTATGTACTCACTTGGGATTGCAAAAGTGTCCTTGAATCAATAGAAGAATCAAAGCTCAAGTGCGTCCTAATGTGTCGGATACTATGTTAGTGTAACGGGACATAATTGGAGGATTCAGGTAGAATGACGTCTTATAAACCAAATGAGTGTTGGAACTCATACGATATGGTTTAACAAGCTCAACATTCTGATTTGGAAGGGATCCTAAGTGCTTTTGACCCGTTAAGGTAGTTTACGCTACTTTAACGTGTCATTTGCGTAAAAACATGTTCAGATGGTTAAATATGACCTATGACAAGTCTTACATTCCAAAACATGTTTAATAAAGTTGCAACATCAGTTTATATGTCAAAAAGTTGGTTTTTTTTTTTTTGGGTAAAGGGTTACCCCGGTGATTTTATATATTCACAACTAAATAAAACAAGTAGTAAGGAGAATCCTTACTAGTTCAAACATGGGACATACCCCCATGAAAGTAACACAAAGAAAAACAACACAAAGTAAAGCAAAAACACCACTAGACAACCTATCTAGCCAAAACGGACACCCTACTTATCCGAAATCATCCATTATCCATCGTCCGTAAGTAAATCAGCTCCATGAATGACCCACTTCTTGAGTAATTCCCGAACTCTAGACGTGTTCTTGAATCTGAGCCCCATCAATTTGTATCTGACACTCTCCAACACCACCTGACATAAAATATCCGGTGGTCTTGCATGGTTCCTGAAAAGCCGATTATTCCTTTCCTGCCAGATATTGTATGCCAAAGCCGCAACTAACAATCTACAAACTATATTCTTTGCTGATTTTGAACGCGAATGAAGATGAAGCCGTTCAATAATATCATTCCACTTTGGATCTAAGTTAGCCATACCTGCTTTTGACCGAACCATATCCCATATTTGAGCCGAAAACTTGCACTCAAAAAATAAGTGATCATGAGAATCCACATTTTCATAACACAACAGGCAACACATCAAGTTCATACTACTACCCCGTGTATGATTCCATATCAGAATTTTGTCTTGAGTTAGTAACTTACGACGCATAATAAGCCACATCAAAAATGCATGACGAGGTATGCATTGAGAAAACCAAACAATTGTGGCCCAATCCACCTCTTGGTCTCTTGTACGAATAGAATCCCAAACACCAGAAGAAGAGTGCTCGGTCATATTATCCCCATCTTTCCAAAGAAGACAATCTCTAGCATTTAAATTTCGTTGTATGTGATCAAGTTGAATAAGAACTGGACACATATCTCTCCAAGCCGCAGGCCAAAGCCAACAACCATTAGAAGATACATCCGCAACTGTAGCCTTAAGAGAAAAACCTTCACGAGTTATGGTTCTCGGAGTCAAGAAAGTACATAACGGACCAATATTACTCCATGTGTCAAACCATGCTGAAGTATTTCTTCCGTCACCAAGCCGAGACCAAATATATTGACGAACCACGGGCCGAATTTGAACTATCTTCCTCCAGCTCCAGCAACAAGTAATCGGAATTTTGTGATCCCAAAAACTCCGACCTTTTAATCGATAAGAGTGAATCCAAGCAACCCATAAAGATTGACGATTACTTAGAATACTCCAAATATGCGAAACCATAAGAGCCTTATTAAAATCTGCTATCCGACGAATACCTAAACCCCCTTCCACCTTCGGCACACAAATAGATTTCCAAGACACTTTCGCCCTACCACGCTTTGAAGAAGATTGAGCCCATAAAAAATTCCGCATTTTAGCTTCTAATTCCTTGACAAGTCTAGCTGGTAAGATAAACACCGAAGACCAATACACATGTAAAGCTGATAGAACGGATATTATAAGCTGAAGTCTACCCGCAAAAGACAACATTTTATTTTTCCAATTATCAATCCGCCGATCAAGCCGTTCCACAAGAATACTACAGTCTTTATACAAAAGCCGAGATGAAATCAAAGGAACCCCCAAATATCTGACAGGCAAAGAACCCTCAACAAATGGCATAATGTTCAAGATTTCTCTTTTCACATGATTCGGGACATTACAGAAAAACCCTGTACTCTTCTGAACACTAGGAACCAAACCCGACATTCGTGTAAAGTTTGTAAGGGAAAGCATAACACACCTAACCGAAGCCACATCACCCCTAGCAAAAAGGAATAAATCATCCGCAAAGCACAGATTAACTATTTTCTGCTTCTCACATTTATTATGGAACCGAAAAGAAGAATCAATTCTAGTAGCATGGTTCAAAATGCAAGTCAAGACTTCCATAACTAGAGTAAACAGATACGGAGATAGAGGATCACCCTGTCTTAGACCCCTTTTTCCTTTAAAAAAACCATGAATATTCCCATTAACACATACCGAATAAGAAGCGGTAGTCACACATAACATGATCCATTCGACCATGATACCATTGAAACCAAAACCCAGCAAGACTGCTTTAAGAAAACTCCACTCAACTGTGTCATAAGCTTTTTGAATATCAACCTTGAACGCACACCTCGGAGGACCAAAATCACGATGGTAGTTATGCATTAATTCCTGAGTAAGCAGAATATTATCAGATATTTTCCGACCGGGAACAAACGCTGATTGATTAATGCTTACAACCTCATTCAAAAAACCCTTTAATCGGCCCACCAACACCTTACTGATACATTTAAAAATAACATTACAGCACGATATAGGGCGATAATCAGTAATATAAGTAGGAGTCGAGACCTTTGGCACCAGGACTACTAATGTGTGATTGAGCTGTTTAAGAAGGTTTCCCGTGTTAAAGAAATCAAGAATAGCCATCGACACATCACTCCCCACAATTTGCCAAGTACTTTTAAAAAACGCAGCCGTATACCCATCCGGTCCTGGAGCTTTATCGTTCCCAATCGAAAACATAGCTGATTTAACTTCCTCCAAAGTAACCGGCCGCACCATATGATTAGCACTCTCAGGTTTCAGCTTATAACAAAATAGATCAGGTGAAGGGACCGAAGAAAGTTGACCTTCACAACCTAAAAATTTCTCATAATGATTGACAAAAGCTTCCGCTACCTTATCACCCTCAAACAAATTCCCACTCGAATCAGAAATAGCCTCAATACGATTGATATGGTTCTTACATTTTAGCGACATGTGAAAATATGCCGTATTAGCATCACCAGCACGCAACCAATCTACTTTAGACTTCTGCTTTAAAAACCTTTCCTCGTCAAGCGACGCCTCCTGAAAATTACGAAGCACCTCCGCCTCTTGAGATCTTAAAAGATCATTCATCGGGTCCCTATCTATATCACGCTGAATAGCCTCAAGATCACCTCTTAAATTAACAACCTTTTTATGTAAGTTCCCTTGTTGAAATAAAAAACCTCGAAGAGAAGACTTCATAATAGTTAATTTCTTCACAAGACGGAACTGGTGAACACCATTGACATTAACATCCCACTTTGAACTAACAAGCTCCATAAAGCCAGGTTTATGCACCAAAAAGTTGGCAAACTTGAAAGGTCTCGGTTTCTTCTTTTCATCCGAAAACAATTTTAACACACAAGGACAATGGTCCGAAACTCCATAAGGTTTAAACATAGCTACCGACTGAGGAAACGAGCTAACAAAAGGAGTGTTACCCATAACCCTATCAATTTTCTTTAATAACCCGGCACCCTTTTTTGGTTTTTGGCTCCAAGTGTAGTGAAAACCTGTTCGATTAATATCGAAGACCTCAATCTCCTCAACACAATCTTTAAATTCACGCATACCTGGAGATATAGAGGAACTACCAATCGATCTATCTTCAAGATTAAGAGCAGAGTTAAAATCTCCCATAATAACCCAAGGTTTATCATGGACGAGGCCTTTATGCATACGAAGATTCTGCCATAGTTCCCTCCGAACAACATAGTAATTCGCAGCATATACCAATGAACAAAAAAACATACTCTATTTAGCTTTACAAATAATCTGAACATGTAATACTTGATCCGTCTGAGCAATAACCATAACATCCACCTCCACAGGATCCCATCCCAAGATTATTCGAGCACCCTTATTGCAACAACTCCCATTAGACGTCCAATCCCATCTTCTAAACACAACATTACAAACTTTTTGAAGATTATCCATATCCACATGAGACTCCAAGATTGCACATAAACTGAGCTTATTATTTTTAACAACCTGGCGAACCTCGTTCTGTTTTAGAGGCCGGTTCAAACCCCTAATATTCCAAACAGCCATACTAATCATTTAAACATCTTTGGAGAAGGAGTGCTTGCCCCTTTTTTATGCATATCATGACCTGGATCTACTTTAAGAAATTCATTCGTTTCATTATATATTTCCTCCACCTCGTCATCATCCGAGTTCTCGTTCTCACCTTCCAAATTCCGACCAGATTTACTAGATTCTCCCACATCCTCTCTTAAAACATCAAATGGATTTTTCGAAACCAGAGAAATCGGTCTATTAGTTTTTTCGATACCTCCTTCCGTTTTGTTTCCAATAGGCCTATACTCAAACTTTGGTTTCTGCTTATTTACATGAAAACCCAATCTTTTTGCAGTATATGCTTAAAATGGATTTATGCACAAAAAGGGCATTTTGGTCATTTTTAGGCATATAGAAACGACTTATCATATAACTAACCAAACGAAGTGACCATAAGGTATAACCTTAGAAGGTTATTCCCTATACAACTATGGTCACAAAAATGAGTTTGGCCGGATCCTAAGATCGACCACACGGGTCGAATTTGAAAGTCAAAGCAGTGGTCAAACCGCTCGACTTAAGACCCTAAATAAGCACTAAACTAGAAGTGACGAGTTAGACATATCAAAAGAATGCTAACTAAGTTTTAAAACTGATTTGGTATCAAAATTTAGTGTTTTGATACCTAAAAATAGTTCCATCGTAAAATGCACATAATGTGCATTTTTGACCGAAACTTTGACTCGTCACTTCGACTAGTAAACCTGGTAATTAGAAGGTGTAATCGCGAGGGATTATAACCTTCGTGATTACGATCACGTTGCAAAGTTCAATTGAACTTTGACTTAACCAATTATGGTCAGAACCAAAAGTTAAACAGAAAGTCAACTGTTTGACTTTTAGCTCAAAATAAGCTAAAATAATGAACAAGACTAGGAAAGAACACTTACTTGTGTTCTAGGATGGCAAGAATACTGAGTAGGAGGCCTCCCATGGGAAGCAAACTCCAATTTGAGCAGATTAGAAGATGAAGAGGAAATGAGCAAAGAACATGGCTTGAAGTGCTTGCTATTTATAGCAATTGGGAGTGGATATGATCATGCCAAGTGTCCATAAGGTGGCATACATCAATGGAAGGCTAAGACACTTGTCAATTGTAGGTTTAGGCTTGGGGAATACGGATTCTTGGGATCCAAGAATGTAAAACAAGGGGCTGCTCATAATATTTAGTTACTGTATATCTCTCACACCCCATGAGAGATTTGGGCCCAGTCTCTCGCACCCCGCCAGAGACCCCAAACTTCTGAAACTTTCAATTGTTGGCAGATTTGACCCCTAGACTTGTTTCGTCGTGGTTTGACACTTCTAACACCCGTTAACCCAATTTTTAGGCTCTATAAGGATGTTAAAGCATATGTGACTTGAATTATGCCCAAAAATGTCATGGCTGTCGGTTCGTTCGGTTGTACGGTTGTGTTTTTCGCTTAATTACGACGAACACTTTAACGAACGAGAAAACTACCAAAATTTCGCAACGAATTATATTTTTTCATTCTTATCAATAAAATACAAGATTTTAATGATTAAAGAATTTTTTGTATGTGTGTACGGTGTCCGTATTAAAAAATACGAGAATCGGCAGACTTTCGCAGTTTGACGCAAATAGTCCCTGAGCTCGAATAAGCGTGTTTTTGCCATACCGAACCCCTCAAAACTTATTTCTAAGTTATGTAAAGGGTATTTAGGGTATGTTTAGTTTATGTCCTTATTCCAAAGTGTACATTGCATTAAACTGATTTCGTTTGCATAACAGTTTACGAATTCACTTCTAGAAAAGGTTTGAATGAATGAAATTGTACAAGGATTGAAATGTGTAAATGTCACATGTAGTTATACAATCCCAGGAATAAAACACAAGATTTCATTGGATTCGAAATTGTTCGGAATTGAAAAGGCACAAATGTCACAAAAAATTGGCTCGTATCTACACGGATGAAATCATTTGTCGTCATGGTAACTCCATTAACATCATCTCGGACCGTGATGGTCAATTCACCTCCCACCTTTTTCAAACATTTCAATCTGCTCTTGGTACTCACCTCTATCTTAGTACCGCTTTCCATCCTCAGTCCGATGCTGAAACCGAGCATACTATCCAAACTCTAGAGGATATGCTTCGTTCCTAGGTAATCGATTTTGTTGGCAACTGGGATATGCACTTGCCTTTGATAGAATTCTCATACAATAACAGTTACCAGGAGAGTATTCAAATGGAACCTTTTGAGGCATTGTATGGTCGTAAGTGTCGTTCGCCTATTTGTTGGCATGAGATCGGAGAAGCCCAAATCACCAGTCCCAAGCTTATACCAGAGACGACGGACAAGATCTTGCATATTTGAGACAACTTACTCAAGGCCAGAAGCCGACAAAAGAGTTACGCCAACAAGCGACGTAAGCCTTTGGAATTCAATGTTGATGACTTTGTACTTCTCAAGGTATCCCCTTGGAAGGGTGTAGTTCATTTTGGTAAGAAAGGAAAACTCATTCCTTGCTATGTAGGTCCTTTCACGATTCTCGAAAGGATTGGTAAGGTAGCGTATCGTATCGATTGGACCTACCTCAAGAGCTCAATAATGTCCATCCTACGTTTCACGTCTTAAACTTGAAGAAATGTTTAGTTGAAGGACTCCAAGTCCCACTCGAAGATCTTCAAATAAATGAATCCTTGCACTTCGTGGAGAAACCTGTCGAGATCATGGATCGAGGTGTCAAGCAATTGAGGCGCAATCAAATTCCCATAGTTAAGGTTCGATGGGAAGGAAAACGTGGCGCTGAGTTTATTTGGGACCTCAAAAGTGATATGAAGACTAAGTATCCGCATCTCTTCGTCGAGTCTTCCTCTTGAATAAATTTCGGCATGAAATTTCCTAAAGTAGGGGAGACTGTAACTTCGCTTTTTGTAACTTTCCTTACTTAGAAAGTTTGTCTTGTAATCTATTTTTGGAAACTTGTATTCATATTATATTCGTATTTCTTTCCAATCATTGTAATCCGAGACTTTGATCATAATAAAACTAGATCCTGTTACATAAATTATACGTTGGTTATACATACTTGTCATATATTTGCCTTATATACATGCAAACTCAGTACATTTACCTCATACTAGTTTCACATACAACCAGTCGTAAATACGAGTTATGATGTTATTTATACGTGCAAATGCTTGTACATACATTCTTGATACTCGGATTATATTTACTTACATCCTATACACCTGAAAATAGGTTAAGTACTAAAATTATGCTTAAAATGATAACATATAGGAAGTTTAGGGGCTGAAATGTGAAATAACAAACTTTGGTCTGAACAATGGGGCGCCGCGTCATGTGACGCCTTCCCCATTTAGTTGTCGCGTAACGCGACGGGCCTGAATCCGCAGCGGGTTAATTCCCAGCTGCAGATTGGCCATCCTTCTCACCTCCATTCACACCCAATCATCTTAAACCTCCATTAAATACCAAAACCATACTTAACCATTATAAAAGCAAGCCTCCACACACCCATTTTCACTTTCCAAACTCATCTAAACCTCCAAAGCACTCTCAAATCAGGAAATTCAAGTTCAAGGAAGATTCTTATTATTGCAAAAGTGAGCTCAAAGTAGCTTTTCATCATCTTTTCTTCACCAGATCTTCCTCTACAAAGCTTGGAATGCCTCTAGGATTGTTTCCACAGGTTTTCCATGGAAAACCAAGGTGGAACATCACCATTTTGAGGTCTAAACTTTTGTTTTGGAAGACTATGGTTGTTACTTTTATTAAACTTAAGTTTTCTCATACAATCTTGTGCTTCTTTTGCTACTAATCAAGTTTATGGTTAGTAAGCTTGTCCAAGATTGATTTTGTAGGATCGTTTTGAGACCCAAACGAGTCGTTTAGAAGAGTTTTTCACCAATACAAAAGGCGGAAACAGATGTATCGGTGTTATTTCAGCTAATTTGCACAAGAAATCATTTAAACTGTCTTTTGATTGATATCAGATCGATTACAATGCTGTAGACACTTCGGCAGAGCTTCGCTACCGGAAGTAATTTCGTTACAAATGACAAGACACGACTGGTATTTATAGGACTCCTAATTTCGCACGAAATAGTACAAACGGAATTAGATTTCATGCGAAATCTAATTTCGTGCGGAATTACAGCTTAATTTCGTATGGAATTACCATGTGTAATTTCGTGCGAAATTACCTACAAACACACTTTTCTCGTTTTGTGTGCCCTGATCTATCTATTACAAAACAAGACGCGATACACGACGAAGTCGACAAACGTATGCACCAACAGATTATTATGGGCTAAAGGTGTTATTTACCCTCTAAACTTTCTATTTTACCAAGGGTTATAACCCACTAGTGATGAAACCATCCGAGCTTGCCATAATTCTTATGGCAAGACTTGTGTTTTGGTGTAGGTGTGAATACTTGGAAGCATTGGCTATCCTAATTCCATTCCACCGCCTCACTTGATGTTTTCTATGTTTTAAACACTAAAATTTGTCCAACCTTCATTTGAGCAACAAGGCTACGACACGTCCCCAAGCATTTCCATGTTCGCGATGCACACACCTAGGTTGCTTTCTTGGTTAATGCATAGTTTTAGTTAAGTATTTCCTTTTATTCATGACAATCTGAATCATCCTTGAGGTGATTTGTGTACTAGTGAATCATACAATGAGGTTTAATGGATGTTTATCATCCTACATCCATGCTTGACTTACATGACAATCTATGACTACTCTTGATGGACTTAAGTTAAGATTATTATGTAAACTATATAATATATATATGAACTTATACTTTATATTATCTAAGTCTTGAACTCCTTGTTACGATTTAATGGGTAAATTGACCCATGAAATCACATCAACCCATACGACATTTATAGTGTCAAAAACGGGTATTCTATTATTTGATAATTAATTTTATGTATACATACTTTCATACTTTAAATTCCAAATGCGAATCCTTCGACATAAGACCGAATACTCACACACCTTCGTTTACCCCATGTAGGGTAACCTCGGTGTTCCATCCTCCAACCCTCCAACTCTTCACGGAATTATCAAAGGAAAGCTTTGCAAAATTGTGAGTACACTCGAATGCCCTTTTTCGTTTTACACTTTTGGGCGCAATAGGTTTAATCTATCAAAATACACGCAGTCACACTTATAGTTTATGCAAACACAAACAATCCATCATACATGCTAAAATACGTGATACTTGATTTGTAATCTTGGAACATTCTTATGTGACTTTACTTGTCATTAACTTCGTATGAGCCTCCCCTTGACATAAATAGCGCTATAGGAGTAACGCACCACCCATATTCTTGAGGTCATGTTAAGTATTCTATATTCTTGCGGTAATCAGAGGTGTGACATCTGTGCTTGTGTAATCATTGTATAACTCTGAACAGTTCAATTATCAATAAAACAATATTTTTTGACCCTAATATTTGTTTATTTATGTTTGACATTTTGCACGTAATGATTTTGTTCTATTTTAAACTCTAAATCGCTTTCTTGAAAGTTATACACAAGCTGATGCGTAAACGTAATCAGTTTAACGCGACATACACTCAGGAATAGCAACATATTCTTAACATACCTTAAATAACCTTTACATAACTTAGAAATAAGTTTCGAAGGGTTTGGTATGGCAAAAACAAGTTTATTCGATCACAGGGACTATTTGCGACAAACTGTGAAAGTCTGCTGATTCGTCTAGTAACACACATTTCGGAACATGATCATAAGCTAAACATACCATAAATGTCCTTTACATAGCTTAGAAATCAGCTTTGAGGGGTTCGGTTTGCGAAAATGCGCTTATTTGATCAACAGGGACTAAAAGCGTCAAAAAGTGCATAAGTTTGCATTTACGCGCATATGTTATGTTCTGAACATATCCGGACATCCAAAAAATTTTGTAATCATTAAAGTATTTTATTTTAGTGATGGGAATGCAAAAATACCATTCGTCGCGCAATTTGGATCCTTTTTCGCATCCGTTTAAGTTTCGAAGTAATTAACCGAACAACGTGATCGTACGACCAAATGAACCGACATCCGTGATATTTTCAAACATATTTCAAGTTCCCTATACTTTGACATCATTATAGAGCCTTGAAAATGGCTTAACGGAGGTTAAATACGTCAATTATGCAGATATAACTGTGTAGGGACTGAATATGTAAATTTCTGAAAGTTGCAGCCCCACCCTAGCGCCACGCGACAGCCAAGGGTGCCTGCTGTCGCGCCACGCGATAGCCCTATCTGGGCAGAATCTTCTTTTCTGCATCAGCAGCTATGTGGCAGCCCCAAATTCAACATTTTTATGACTAATCACTTGAATTTGCCAGCATTTAACTTGCTATTAATATGTGTCTAAGCCTCCCTAGGATCATGACAATAAATAGGACACTTGTAATGATCTTAAGGCTTCAAAAACACTATAAATGGCACCTCAAATCTGCCATTTTCCTTGCTCATTCCATTTTCTTCATCTTTTGGACTCTAAGTGGAGGCTACCCTCTTTGGAAGCCACCTACTTGAGTTCTAGTGCATCTCTTTCAGCCATTAGAATCTTTGTAAGTGTTCTCTCATGGCTAACTCTTTATTTTCAGCAATTACAAGCTGAAAGTCAAACAGTTTAACTACCGTTTGACTTTCAGTTTTGACCATAAATTGGTCAAATCAATGTTCAATTGAACTTTGCAACATGATCGTAATCATAATGGTTATAATCCTAGCAATTATACCTACTAATTACCACGTTGACTAGTCAAAGTGACGAGTCAAAATTTTGGTCAAAATGCCGATTATGCGCATTTTACGACGGAACTATTTTCGGGTATCAAAACACTTTGTTTTGATATCAAATCTGTTTTCCAACTTAGTTAAACATGTTTTAACATGTTTAACTCGTCACTTTAATTTAGTGCTTACTTAGGGTTGTAAGTCAAGCGGTCTAAACAACCCCTTAGACTTTCGAACCCGACCCGTTTGATCGATCATTAGGATCTGACCAAACATATTTTGTGGCCATAGTTGTATAGGGAATAACCCTCAGAGGTTATACCTTATGGTCACTTCGTTTAGTTAGTTGTATGATAGCTAGTTTATATGCCTTAGGAAAATGACCAAAATGCCCTTTTTGCACATAATTTCATTTTAAGCATATGTAAGTTAATTTTTGACACTTAAACTGATTATGCAATGTTATTAAACATGTTAAGGCATATAATACTTGTCATGGGACTAGTTAGACCGTCCGAACACGCTTTTGCGCGAACGACACTTTAAAGTAGCGTAAACTACCTTAACGAGTCGTAACAGGTCATAAGCACTTAGGATAGGTTTTGATTTAGAATGTAGGCTTTGTTAAACCATATCATATGAGTTCCAATACTCATTTGGTTTACGAGACCTCATTCTATCCTATCTCCCGATTAGGATCCGATTATTAACATAGTTACCTATATTAGGTGTCGATTGATTCCGTGATTCCTCAAGGGTTATTTGATCCTTATTCCAAGACTATTAAGCAATATCAAGTGAGTAAATAGTCCCCTCTTTTACCGTTTTCAAATATTTTGGGGTGAAACACTTGTGCCTACTAGTTACTTTCATGCTTTTCATGCTTTCATGACATATACTTGCTATGTTCATTAGTACGCATATAGTACATGATTTCATTTATGCTTTGCTATGTATGATGACTGAGCATGCTAGCACATTGATATCATAAACCCATTTGTTGCATATGTTTACTCAGCATATGTACACATTGATTTACATGACATTTTCTGCTTCGTATGTTTACTTAACATACTTAGTACATGGTTTTTACATAACATGCTTACATTTGGTATGACATTTGGTATGCTTAACGGAACAAAAATACGTTCATTAACATTGATCACGCCGCTCGGTAGTATGTAGTGGTACCATAGGACTTGACAAATCCCGTTTCCGGCTTCCTAGGTTTGTTTGGAAGTAGGGAATGACAGAATCCGATATACATAATTGATAAACCTTTAACTTGTTAAGGGTTTGTCCGATGGTCTCAAGGCTTGAATGTATGCGATAAACATTACTGCATAGATGTTTGTAACAATAAAGCATTGATTTTGCAAAACATAACTTTTGATTCAAACTATGGTTTATTCAAAGACATTGTTTTATACATAACATTTGGTTTCACATGACATTTGATTATACATTGACATATACCTATGGTTTGATTAAATACTTTTTATTCACCATACAAGACATTGTTGTTACTTGACATTTGCTATACAAGACAGGGTTTACACAAGACATTTTAGACATTAAACATTGTTATACATAAACATTTGACATTGGTTTGACAAGACATTTTTGGTGGTTATTGGTAAGTGATTTAAGTAACGAGGCATGTGTAATATGTTAAAAGCATGGTGGATACGCCCCTGGTACTTCCTATATATAAGTTCTTTTAAGATATTACATATCGTAGCGTTATTTAAACCACTTTGACAGAAACAAAGACATGATACATTTTTATACAATAACATGACCTATTGTTTACAAAACATTGTTTTACAAATGACATCCCTTATACAAATTCATTCTTACTTGGTTATTTACTTAACCTTGCATTATTCTTTCATTATCATCTGATTTTCATATCGATTTTCATATGATTCTATAAAAGAAAACATTTTATAAGGTTCATGACTACTTTTTGTTAAACACTTCGTTTAACTACAAGTCATGAATCCTTTATCAACAAAACCTATGTATCTCACATGCATTTTTATGCTGACGTACCTATTTTCACATGTGTTTCAGGAGCTAATGTATGATGATAATCGTGACACACTTAGGCGGACTCGGGCCTTAGTGACTTAAAAGAAGCAAGAATAGTTTAACTTATGTTGTGTATTTCCTAAATTTCCAAGACAATGTAATCAAGTTAATAAATAAAACTAAACTTTAAATATCATGGTTGTGAAACAATAATTATGTCGCTCCACTCCTCGACGTTTCCGCCGCGGTTTGTTGTTTTACGCGGTCGGGGTGTGACAAGAGGATTGACTTGTATAATCGCATGCCATGTTTACATTAATCTAGTATACTATTTTTGCCATGTGGATTCATTTAAATCTTTTTATACTTATGCTATATTAAACTTGTGTACTCGCCAATACCTAGTGTGTTGAACTATACTTTTAACATGTTGCAAGTTGATGATGTTGACATTGATGAAATCTAGTAGGGACGACTTAGAAACACATCTAGAAATACTAGATTTTGATATTGGAATGTTCTTAAACTTGTTGTACTTTGAATTTCCAATTGTTGTATTTTGATTTTCTATAATGTACTTGACAAATTTGAGCTATGAATGAAATCGGTTTTGAATTAAATATTGTCACAATAGTGTTATGAAGTCTCGAGCAATCTATTTCGTCCCGCCTTGATGTTTCCGCCATCAGTTGGGGTGTGACATTTGCTCTTTTGAAACATGATGGTGATGCTCAGTCTGTTTGGAACGCCTTGTGGGTGAAGTTTCATGGAAGCACTCAGATGATCAAAAGCAAGAAAGCTTTGTTGAAAAAAGAGTTTGATATCTTTAATCTTCTCAAAGGTTATACAATGAAGCAGTGAATTGAGAGGTATTGTCATCTGGTGGTCGAGATGAAAAGATTGGGTACTCAGAAAGAAAACGAAGAATTAGTGGACAAATTGGCTGATACCATGCCTGAAGGAGAATGGTCTATCTACCTGACAATCTTGAAAAATAGCTCAGAATATGGTACTCTCAGTTTGTCAAGGTTCATAGAAAAACTAGAGGGTTACGAGCTCGAAATGCAAAAGATGGCGAAAACCAAAGGTTCGCACATTCAACAAGATGTGAATCTGTATTACAAAGGTAGTCCAGTAGCCAATACTCAAAGTCTGAAAATGCATACTTCTTTCAGTGTAGAAAGTTCTTCGGGTACTGGTTCAAACCATTCAAATTTTGGTGGTCGTTTTCAGTCATTCCTAACTTATGAACCAAATTCACCACAAACACCATAATCTTCACAAAATTCGAACAACTATCAAAACAGCCTGAGCAACCAAAACAACTCGAACAAGGAAATCTTACAATGCAATATTATTGTGAATCTAGAGAATGCTTAAGATTTCAATGAGACTACTGCTAAACAACACATGGGCTTACATGCATCTGTGTTAGAGTCATACTAGAGTCTGGTAGCTGGAAAGATTGGCAATCCAAACATGACGAAGGAAGATTATGACCAAATCGATCAAGAAGAGTTGGAGCTAATAGATATCAAATGGTGCATGGCGTCGATTGTTCGTAGAGCTCAATGGTTCATGGAGATTATGGGAAGAAATAGTTTGGGAGGTCCATATGGAAAGCTTGGTTTTGATAAGTCGAAAGTTATTTGTTTTAAATGTCGAGAGAATGGACACTTCAAGAGAGAATGTCCGAGCCGCGAAGTCAACGGTTCATGGAGATTATGGGAATAAATAGTTTAAGAGGTCCGGATGGAAAACTTGGTTTTGATAAGTCGAAAGTTACTTGTTTTAAATGTCAAGAGAAGGGACACTTCAAGAGAGAATGTCCGTCGTACTCAAAAGATAATGCTCTTGTTGTTTCTAAGGAGGACGAAGGATCAACTGGAACAAGTATATTTCAAAGTCCGAGAGTCTTGCACTTTTGGCAGAAATTATAGAAGAATCTGAACCAGTTGAAGAAGTTTATGCTGAGGCGTCTTTTGATGAAGTTCCAAATGAAGAGTATTATTATGATCCTTCTGCTGAGGAGGAAGACATTTTTCACAGTGCATTTAAACACTTAATACCACCTGATGTGTATAAATCTTTTCATGTTACTTTAAACCAAGCTATAAAGTGCATTGTGATGAAGAGCAAAAGCCCGAGGTAGAAGAATTGATCGATGTTAGAAGGAAATGAACGCTGAGAATCTCACCGAGATTGCAAACAAAGCAATGATGGCAAACTTGAAAAAGGTAGTTTCTGAAAAGGTTCAGGAGAAAGTGAGTGAGTCGGTAAAAGAAGAGGTTAAGGTTCAGATCATCGAAGTTGAAAAACCTTGCATGAAGTGCTCGGAACCATGCAAGGAATGTTCTGAAAAAGATGTAAAATATAAAGAACTGAAAAAACATACCGATAATCTGTCGGGTGTTCTGAGAGACACCAAAGAAGCATATGATAAACTAAGCAAAACTATTAACCAGTTCCATCAAGCTAGTAAAGAAGATAATGCCACACTTTCAATGCTTAAAGCAATGGTTATGGATAATCAGATGGCCATAAATATTCATATTAACACAATTGCTGAGCTAAAAAGTGAGCTAGAAAAAATGAGAATTGAAACGGAACGGGTTAATAAGTTGTTGATTAGTTATTCAACTACTTCATATGTTATTGATCATATTCTTCCGAAACAACCAGAAAAAATTGAAAAGGAAGAAAATGTGTCTGCAAAACCAAACAAGGATCAAGGTTATCATCGTGTTCCACCCTTGATATGGGAAAGCTATGCCATGAAAAAGCCTTCTGGGGTGGAAAAGGCGTTCAACTTAAAACTGAGAACTGTAACAAATAATGAGCTGCCTAAAAACATATATTTAACCTACACTAAATCTGAAAATGATTGTGAGTCTGATGTAGTAAAAAATGTGGTTGAAAATGTTTTAGGAAGTGAGAGTGATAGCACTGAATATGAAAGTGCTGAGTTTAACTTGGAAAAATCAAGTTCAAGTTCACCTTCTGAAAATGAAGAAAGTTTTCATAAAGATTACATTCAGAAATCAGAACCTAGTTTGAATGATGATCCTAATATGGTTGCATACAAAATGAAAAGATCTGACAAACTATATTCTAATCAAGAATTTCGGATTTAGAATGTGAATCTTGAAAAAGTTGAACAAGTGTTTAAATTGGTTGAAGAGAGTCTGTCTGAACTTGAAAATCTAAACGCATCTTATTATTCCAAACTGAAACGTTATCATAACAACAATTACAAAGGAAAGAATTATCCTGAGAACAAAAGAAAAAGGTTTGGGATATGATAAGAAAAATAACAACAAATTTCGAAAACCAAATTTTTCAAAGAATATAAACTTTGTTTTCAAAACAAGTTCAGAGTGTGAGAAGGAAAGTTTGACCAAAGAGTAGTCAAACGATGAATTTTATGCTGAGAAAAAACATCGTGAGCAGGTTCAGAAATCCTTTGTTGGAAACGACAGTAGGATATGCTTCAAATGTAACTAAGTTGGGCATATCAAAAGACGATGTCCCCAGACCAACTCTAAACCTGTTTACAACGTTAAGAAATCTCTAGAAGACGTCAACAAGAAATCCCCAAAGTTTGATCCAACACAAATTTTGAAAAGAAATATCGAATCTAACAACAATGTGAAACTAGAAAACAAAGAAACTGGTGAATCATCATTCAAAAAGGATAAAAAAGATTTAAAACTTTATCCCAAAAAAGGCAATTTCAAAACAACATACTTGGGTGATTAAAGCTAAACCATCTTCTAAAGAGGTCAAAGTAACTGTTACAAACGTAGTTGATAAGAAGATTGAACAGGTTGTTGAAATCAAGAAAGAAACTAAGAGTGCTTGTGAGCCAAAATTTGATATCCCAAACACACCCAATACCTAAAAGGCTTGGGTCTCGCTATTCAAGTAATCGTTTGAATACATGTGCAGGGGGTCCCGAGATCAATAATTTCCAAATGGATAATGGATAATGGAGCTTCCCGGCACATGACGGGAATGTTGGCCCTATTATACAACGTTAAATAAATAAGAGGGGGCTACGTTAGGTAATCGAGAAATCAAGGTGGGAGAATAGTCTGTGAAGGTATTCTAACAAACGGTGTGGTGTCGTTCGACAAGGTCAACTACATAGCGGAGTTAGAGAACAACTTGCTGAGTATTTCTCAGATTTGTGATAAAAAGTTCATAACACACTTCACTGATCGCGAATGTCTCATTCTAAAATCTAGATTCCATATTCCGGAGGAGTGGATTCTCATGCGCGCTCCTCGTGAAAATGATCTTTATGTCCTAGACATGTGCGTTGTGACAAAAATGACAAAATCCACGCAATGTTTCATTCCAAAGAAACAGAAAAATAATCAATCTTGTGGCACAATAAGATGGGGCACATACATCTCAGGAAGATGAATTTCTTAGTTCATAACAACCTAGTGGAGGGATTCAATTTAAAGAGTTTTCACTTGAATGATGACTGCATAAGTTGCAAAAATGGCAAACAACATAAAAAGTCGCATCCAAGGAAGCTCCTGAACTCGAACAAACTCCCGCTAGAGAGACTACACATGGATCTTTTTGGATCTGTCAACGTCCGAAGTATCTCAGGAGATCTTTATTGTCTGGTTGTTACTAACGATTACTCTAGATTCTCCTCGGTATTTTTCCTAGAGAGTAAGGATGAAACTTTTGAGAGTTTGATGATTCTGTTTCGAAAATTGGAGAACCTATACCACTTACCAATTCAACGCATTAGAAGTGATAACGATACATAGTTCAAGAACAAACGAATGGAAGAGTTCTGCATGAATTCAGTGCACCTTATACACCACAGCAAAACGGTATAGCTGAACGCAAGAACCGAACACTGATAGAGAGAGCAAGAACCATGCTCGCTGATTCTAAACTGCCTATCAGATTTTGGAGCGAAGCAGTGGCTTCTGCATGCTATACTTTGAACAGAGTATTGACAGTCAAGACACACAAGAAATTTTTTTTCGAGCTACTTAACCAGCGAAAGCCAAACCTAAAGTATTTAGAGCCTTTTGGGTCACCATGCGCGGTAATCGACGCAGATGGCAAATTCAGAGCTAAATCAATGGATGGGTTCTTCGTGGGATATGCAAGTCCACTTAGTAGAGTTTATCTTCCGAGCATAAACCGGGTTATTGAAGCTCAGAATGTCGATTGGCAACGCTACACGTCTCCAACACAAAAACTGTAACATCCGCCGAAAAACGGATTTCCAAAATCCGTCTTATTTAAAAAAATTTAACCTGAGCCATTGAAAACTGGAATTTTGTCGCTAAATCAATAATGAAGAAACTTTATTTATTAAACACACACACACACACACACACACACATATATATATATATATTGAAAATCCCCCCTTAAGTTAAAGAAACCCTGGAAACCCAATAATAGCCATTGATTAATAAGATGAATGGTTCTGATCATTTTTGTTGTACACATTTATTGCTTTTTAATAAAATAATAATTGGGAGTACAACCAAGGGTATTTGAGGGTATCATGTGTTAAAATTATGAATCTTTGGGAAAATTGAAATTGCATGTGGCAGATGTTTTGTTTCTTTTGATGTAATTCTCCTTTTTTTTCATTTTTTATATACATCAGATCTTTTGTTTCTTTTTTATATACATTTGTATTTGTATTACATAAAAATGTAACATATATTTTTTAATTATCAATTTATACCACATTTGTAATAACACACTTTTTTGTAACATATAATTTTTACATTATCAAATGTTACATAAAAACGTAACATATAATTTTTACATGATCAATTTTACTTCACATATGTAACAACCACCTTTTTTGTAACACAAAAAATGTAACACTTTGTTTCTGTAACAGGCACTTTATTTTTACATGGGAAAAAAAGACAACATACTTTATTTTTACAATAATCTAAAAAAGTGTGACAATGCACCTTATTTTCTGTAACGGGCATTATTTGTGTAACACAAAAAAAATGTAACAGACATTTTTGCTTTGATTGATTGTTACATTTCTAACACAAAAAAAGTAACAACACACTTTGTTTCTGTAATAGTCACTTTATTTTTACAATAATCTGGAAAAAAATGTATCAACACACTTTATATTTACAACAATCTAAAAAAGTGTGACAATGCACTTTATTTTCAGTAACATGCATTATTTATGTAACACGAAAAAATGTAACATGCATTTTTTCTTTGATTGTTACATTTCATGACTAAGACACAAAAGAATTGTTACATCAAAAATAAACTTCATGTTTAAGCAATGTTACAAAATCTATATAAAAAATATAACTTCATTAACAAGAATCCAACAACAATAGATTTTTTAGATTCAATCATAAAATCACTAATAAAAACATAATAACATATCTAGAAAAGAAGAACTTAATAACATTCATCTTCTTAAACAAAAAATAAAAAAAATGCAGATCTACAAAACACAAAAAAATGAAGATCTACAAAACACAAAATTTTGCAAAATCTGAAAATTGCAAATCTAGAGGACCTTTTAGATCTGGAACACGAAAAAAATTACAAATCTGAAAATTACAAAAAAGTTGGAAATCTACTAAACACAAAAAAATGAAGATCTAAAAAAACACAAACATACTTATGGATCTTTGGCTTGACCATAATGGTCATAACCAAAAGTCTAATATAAAGTCAAACTATTTGACTTTCGACTAATAACTAGCCTATAAAACAAAATTGATTGAAATGGAATACTTACTTGTGATCCAAGATGAGAATGAACTCAGCTGGGAGGCTTCCTTGGCTAGGAAACACGCCAAGAGAGATTAGAGAAATATCTGAGGAAAATGAGCAAGTTGAAAGTTCAACATTGCTTGCTATTTATAGTTGTGGATGGAACACAAGATCATGACATATGTTCAGGAGATTTCCAAGACGTTAATAAGTGTTAATAAGGTGTAAGAACCAGGTGAAGTGTGGCAAAAAGGAATTAGGTGTGATTTAGAGATGTTATGCTTGGGCTGCAAGTTTATTTCTGCCAGCGTGCTCCTTACGGACCGGTAAGGGTCACGGCTTACAGTCCGTAAGCCTTCAGCGAAAAATCTGCTTTTATACCCCTTGTGGACCGTAAGGACGAAGCCTTGCAGTTTGTAAGGGACCTCCAAAAATGAATTTTTGAGATTATTACACTTTAAGTCCTTGGACTTTACATCTTTGGCCATTTGGCACATTTAGCCTGTAACAACCCGCACTTTCGCGCTCGTTACTCTCGTTACGCCTAGCACCAGAGATTTGGATCATTATGTAAATTGTATCGCTTACAACGCTACATCGCATACTTTCGCACTACATCGCTTATTACACACGCTATGTCGCACTTCACAAAGCATACGCTTACACTACTACACCACGTGAGTATCTAAACTACTCGCCCGCTCTCGCATAGACGCAACGCAAACGCAACGCAAACTCGAGACATAGTTTCTTACATTTGTTATGTTATAGTATTAGTTATAGATATTATATATTATTATATACGTGAATCGATACAATAAAACGCAACGCAACACTTAGAGTTGGAAATTATTAAAAACGCTCAAAACTCAGTCGTCCGAATGGGCCATCCGCCCGGATGGAGTCCATCCTCCGAATGGACTAAGCCCATCTACCGAATGGAGCCATCCAGATATAGGCCATCCGAACACACGCAAGCCTTCACCCCTCTCCTATAAATAGAAGCCTTGTGTCTCCATTTCAACACTTTTGGTTCTCTCATCCGCTCTCAAGGTTTCAGCTGCGATTCAATACCTTTTTGTAAGCTTTTTCCTTCAATCCTCTTCAATCTCCATCTCTATTTTACTTTTACTCCATCTTCTTTCATCAAAATCACACACACACACTTTAACTTTCTCTCAAAACCCTTGATTCCAAGCACCTCAAAGACGGTTCCCACTCGTTTTGCCTAGGCAAACTGCTGTAGAGCATCATTCAATCAAGATTGCATCAAGATCTAAACGATTTTCACGTTTTACAACTTCTTTACAATCTCCTTGGTTTCTATGCAATATTGGCAGAATCGGAGGCCCGTCAGGCTCTCTACCCTCTCATTGTTGAAGAGCCGACTCTAGGGTTGATTTCCACCAAGGAGATGGTCTGACTTACGGTTCAGACAAGGATTCCCGTCAAGAACAACACATCCGGCCGAATGGGATATGCCCATCCGCCCGAATGGACTTGACCCGATCTTCACTATTGTTTTGTTTCCGTTATCGTACCCGGCTCCGTTAATTAAAAACATTTTTAACGAATTTTAATAGTTCCCAAACAAATCCAGTCCATCCGTCCGGATAGACTCTGTTACCACCTCGAAACTTTCTCTTTCTGGTTTAAAACATCAATTATACTTCAGATCGTTTCACTTGTGACATATGTGCCTCCACGACCATCAAACAAATACCAAATCAATGAAATATTGCGTTTCATACTTGGTATTTGTATAAATATGTGTATCATTTGCACATATCAATTCTCGTTCGATTTCGAGCTCTAAATCGCTCTTTGGAAAGTTATACGCGAATTGATGCATAACCGTAATCAGTTTAATGCAACAAACACTCTGAAACAGTGACATAGGATTAACATACCTTAAATAACCTTTACATAACTTAGAAATAAGTTTTGGAGGGTTTGGTGTATCGAAATCAAGTTTACTCGATCACAGGGACTATTTGCGTCAAACTATGAAAGTCTGCCGATTCGTATGGTATCTGTGACAACTGTGCTCTGTAATCGATGTACAATGTAAAACAATGTTAATTATTAATAAAACAATGTGTTTTGGTGTTATTATGTGTGTATTTGTGTTTGACGATTTTTCGATATGATTCGATTCCGTTTTCAAGCTTTAAATCGCTTTCTAGAAAGTTATAAGCAAGCTGGTGCGTAAACGAAGTCAGTTTAACGCGACAAACACTCCAGAATAGTGAAATAGGCTTAAAATACCTTAAATAACCTTTACATAACTTAGAAATAAGTTTTGGATGGTTTGGTGTGTTGAAAACAAGTTTGTTCGATCGTAGGGACTATTTGTGTCAAACTGTGAAACTATACCGATTTGTATGGTAACGAACATTCTGGAACTTGACCATAAGTTAAACATACCCTAAATATCCTTTACATATCTTAGAAATAGGCTTGGAGGGGTTCGGTATGCTAAAATAAACTTTATTGATCAATAGGGACTAAAAGCGTAAAAAAGTGCATAAGTTTGAATTTTCGCGCATATCTTATGTTCTGAATATATCCGGACACCCAAAAGTTTATGTAATCATTAAAATATTTTATTTTAGTGATTGGCATGATAAAATTCCATTCGTCGCTTAATTTGGATCATTTTTGCGTTCGTTACGACTTCCGTCGTAATTAAACGAATAACGCAACCGTACGACCAAACAAACTGACATTCGTGATGTTTTTGAGCATATTTTAAGTTCCCTATACTTTAATTTCATTTTAGAGCCTTGAAATGAGGTTAACGGGGCTTAAACGTGTAAAAAATGCATCGAAAACCTAGTTTTGGGCTGTAGGGACCAAAACTGCCAATCTGTCAAAGTGTCCAGGCGGGCCGCGTAAGCCTATGCTTATTCCTACGCGGGGCGTGACAACCTGCTAGACAGAAACATTGCACCTGGTCATTTGGGCTGGTTTTTGATGGTTTTGGCAGCTGATTTGGGATACATTGGGCAAGTTTTGTTGGTTTTTAGGGTACCCCTTGTATTACAATACCATTTGCCCACATGGATGGCCTAGATCATTCCCTCTTTAACAAGAAACGATCTTAGCGGTTAACAGAAAACTATATATAGCCATGCTCTTTTTCATTTTTCTGCACCCTTGATCATTTTAATGCTCTAAGTTAAAGCCTTTGCTTCATACCTGAGTGTTATAGATCAAGTTCTCCTTAGCTTGGACCCTTTGTAAGCTTCTTTCGTTCTTCTATCGCTTTTCGAGGGTGAAAGTCAAACAGTGTTTGACTTTCTGCTTTGACCAGTCTTTATTCAACACGAAGTTCGTTTGAACTTTGCAACGTGAGCGTAATCACGATGGTCATAGTCCCTAGTGACTATACCTACTGATTACCACGTTGACTAGGCGTAGTGACGAGCCGTAGTTTCGGTCAAAATGCGCATTTATGTGTATTTTGCAACCAAACTACTCTAAGGTATCAAAACACTTTGTTTTGATATCAAAACCTTTTTTCTAACTTAGTTAAACATGTTCAAACATGTTTAGCTCGTCACTTTTAGTTTAGTGCTTGTTTAGAGTCGTAAGTAAAGGGGTCTAAACAACCGCTTAGACTTTCGAACTAGACCCGTTTGGTCGATCATTAGGATCTGACCAAGCATGATTAGTGACCATAGTTGCATAGGGAATAACCTTCCGAGGTTATACCTTATGGTCACCTAGTTTAAGTAGTTGTATGATAGGTAGTTTATATGCCTTAGGTAAATGACCAAAATGCCCTTTTCATGCATAATTAGATTTTAAGCATATGTAACTTAACTTTTGTCACCTAAACTGATTATGCAACATAATTAACCATGTTTAGGCATATAATACTTGTCATAGGACTAGTTAGACATCTCGAACGCGTAAGCAACCTTAATGGGTCGTAACGGGTCGAAAGCACTTAGATTAGGTTCCGATTTAGAATGTAGGATTTGTTAAACCATATCACATGAGTTCCAATACTCATTTGGTTTACAAGACCTCATTCTGTCCGATCTTCCGATTTAGATGTCGATTTATTTGACTAGTGATTCGATTACTAGGTGTTGCTTGAGTCTCCTTGATTTGCCTGAGCTTGTTGAGTTCTTTAGATTGAGGATACTTTGCACTTCGATGTGAGTACATAGTTCCCCTATTTTACTGTTTTCAATTGTTTTGGGGTGATTCATATGTACAAAATGATTTCGAGGTTTAAACGAGGGTTTCAAAAATGATAGAAATGGTTTATATTAAACTAATAACGATTCCGATAATGTGAACAAACTTGATGGTTGTAGTTACATAATGAATAACATTCATTAACATTGATCAAGTTGACCAGTATTAGGTTATGGTACCATAGGATCTGACAAATCCCGTTATCAGACTACACCCATGGTTATGTGTGGGGGTTATGTAGGTAATGACCGAATCTATGATTGTTAACTTTCCCTTTGGTGGTTTGTTAATGCGAGTTTCGAGGTAGTCGAGTCACGAAGGTTTGGATGTTATTAGCGAGGCGACCAAAAGTAGTTTCACAATTAAAACGAGAACAATTTTGGAAACGAGTTAAATGATTTGAAACGAATGTAATGAGTTAAACGAATTGGATAAACGATTGGTGTTGGGTAGTGATTAGATAATGGGACGGGTGTAGCATGATAAAAGCATGGTAGATACGCCGCTGGTACATCTTATATATAAGTGTTTTTATCATATTATATTCCGTGTCATTATTTAGTTCATTTGGATAAACGATTTTGAAACGATGTTACACAACGAGGTTTTCGAAATGCTATAAACCATACGAGTTTAATTAACGAGTTTTTACGAGTTGGTTTACTAAAACAAATGTTTTAGGGTTAGGAATCATGGCTACGAGATTTTATAAACTATAACCAACTTGATTTAAGTTGGTTAATCATGTTGCAATACACCTTTCAAAATGAGGTTTGTACTTTTGACTCTTGTAGCCTAATGAGTTACTGCAACATATAAACAAGCCATGAATCTGATACTCTTATAAAACCTATGTGCTCGCCAGCATTTCTTTGCTGACTTTGTTTTTACATATGTTTCAGGTGGTGTTGCGTGATGTTGATTGCTAGGATGCATGTTCATATAGGATCTGGACAAGGCCTTAGTGAGTTAATAACGATGATAGACGATGTTTAATTTTTTTGTTTGGTTTTAAGACAATGTACATTACTTAATAAATTAATAAAACGAAACTTTTGTATCCATGGTTGTGAAACAATAATTCTGTTACAACACTCCCCGACGTTTCCGCCGCGGTTTTCGTTGTTTTAACGCGGTCGGGGTGTGACAGAAGAGTTGGTATCAGAGCCAATGGTTATAGGGAATTAGGTTATTAGTAATGCTTTGACCTAGACTATAACTTTCTAGGACCCCAACGCGAGTACACTTGCGTTTAGATTTTAAAACAATACCGTCACCTATCCTTAGGTGATAACTACAACGTGAACACAATAACAAATCCGCTTCGAAAATTAATCATCTATTCCTGGATGATTGATTACTAGGTTTTGAACCCTCTTAGTTTTCAAAATCACGTCAAAGTTTGGGTCTTATAATGTGAACACGTGCAAACTGGAAGGGTGAATGCCTGTACCCTGAGTTTTCTGTCAAAGGCTAAAGTGTTCGTACAAATCCGCAGTATCGGACCAGTCACTCTTACCTGGGAACTCTTGGGGCGAGTGTTCACTTATAGGCGAGCATGTCTTCGGTGATACATTATATTGACCCATTTACTTTGATTAGTCACTGTGTGTCGTTTGTTTGTTCGAGGTAACGAACGAATGATTGCCTTCCTTGTGTTTTGTCGATGTTTTCAATACCTCTTTTGTTTTTCCAATTGCCGACCTCACTCGTTTATCATATTTCCTTGTTCTTTTTAGATAATGCCTCCTAGACGTGATGCACAACCTCTAACCAATGAAGAAGTTGCAGCCCTTGTCGCTCATCAAATGGCTGCGGTGCTTCCGAACATAGTAACCCAGATCCACCAATTATACAACAACAATAATAACAATAATGCACAATGTAGTTTCAAGAACTTCAATTCAGCTAAACAGTTGAATTTTTCTGGGTCTCAAGGAGCAACCGCGCTCCTACAATGGTTCGAAAGTTTGGAAAGCACATTCAGACATGTGCAATGTCTGAATGAGCGTAAGGTAGAGTTTGCATCCAGTGTGTTCGAGAAGCGTGCTCTTACATGGTGGAACGGAGTGATGCATGATAGGGGTGCCGATGTGGCGTTGGCACAAACATGGGAAGAGCTTCGAGCTCTCATGATGAGAGAGTTCTGTCCCCGTCATGAGATTCGAGCTTTGGAATGAGAATTCGATGATTTGAAACAAGATGGGGGAGAACACCGTGCGCATACAGATCGTTATGAGGAGCTCAGTTTGTTATGTCCTATGATGGTTACCCCGTTGGAGAAAGCAATAGAGAAGTTTATCGATGGTTTACCCGATTCTGTGCAAGACATTGTGACTGGCAATAATCCTACTACTATCCGTCAAGCGATTGAATTGGTTGCTACTCTAACCGAGTCTCAGGTCAGAAAGGGTAAATTGACCCGTAAGGGTGATAAGAAAAAGTCAGCCGATTCTGCAAAAGAAAAGGGTAAGGGTAAGAAGAAGGGTGAGTCTTCTAAAAAGTCAAGGAAGCGCAAGGCTTCCTAGAAATTTGCAGTCACTGCACAGAACCCTCAGAACCCACCAGCACTACCTCCTGCGAAGAAGCAATATGCTGGTACTGCACCTCACTGTGCTCGATGCAATGGTCATCATGTTGTCCAACAGGCCTGTAAGCAGTGCGCTACATGTGGTAAACTTGGGCATCTGGCCAACATTTTTCGTTTGGGCCAGAATCAAGCTGCTCAGGTTCCAGCACAAGCTCAAGGGAATGCTGCAAGATTCCCACCTGGTTCGTATTATAATTGAGGAGAGATGGGTCATTTTCGCAACAACTGCCCGAGGTTGGTGAACGCGAATGAAAATGCGAATGTGAATCCTGCTCGTGGACGAGCATTCAATCTGAATGCAAACGAGGCTCAAGCTGACAAAGAGGTTATTAACGGTACGTTCCTTGTTAACAATCAACTTGTATCTGTTCTTTTCGATTCTGGTGCCGATAGGAGTTTTGTTTCGTTATCTTTTGAGCCTTTACTTGCGATACCTAGAACTAAACTGAGGAAACCCTTATCTGTCGAAGTTGCTACTGGTAAACCTCTTGTACTCGATTCTGTTATTCGTGGTTGTCAGTTGAACCTCGATAACCATCTTTTTCCTATTGACCTCATGCTGATGCAACTTGGGAGTTTCAATATTATCTTGGGGATGGATTGGTTAACCAAACATCATGCTGAGGTGGTTTGTTTCAATAAGATCGTTCATATTCCTCTTTCGTCTGGTGATGTCCTAGAGGTTCGTGGCGAGAAACCATCTGGTGGATTGAAACTCATGACGTGTACGAAAGCCCGACATTATTTACGAAAAGGATATGTTGCTTTTCTAGCACATGTCACAGAGGAGGAAGGCAAGAGCAAGAGTATTCAGGATATTCCAATTGTTCGGGATTATCCAGAGGTGTTTCCAGATAAACTGCCTAGTTTGCCTCCAGTTCGTCAAGTCGAGTTTCATATTGACCTTGTACCCAATGCCAACCCAATTGCGAAAGCACCTTATCGTCTTGCACCGTCCGAGATGCAAGAGTTATCGAAACAGCTTCAAGAGTTATCTGATAAAGGATTCACCCGACCAAGCTTTTCACCCTTGGGAGCTCCTGTCATCTTTGTGAAAAAGAAAGATGGATCTTTTCGAATGTGTATCGATTATCGTGAGCTTAACAAGCTTACCATCAAGAATCGATATCCCCTACCTCGAATTGATGATCTCTTCGATCAGCTGCAAGGTGCTACCTGTTTTTCCAAGATCGATCTGCGTTCTAGGTATCATCAACTTCGTGTACTTGAAGAAGATATTCCCAAAACTGCTTTCCACACAAGATATGGGCATTACGAGTTCACCGTCATGCCTTTTGGTTTGACGAATGCCCCAGCTATCTTCATGGACTTAATGAATAGGGTCTGTAAACCTTATTTAGATAAGTTCATCATTGTGTTTATCGACGATATTCTTGTTTATTCGAAGTCTCGAGCCGATCACGAGCAACACCTTCGTTTGACATTGGAACTCCTGAAGAAGGAATAACTTTTTGCTAAATTCTCCAAGTGTGAATTTTGGCTTAAAGAAGTTCAGTTCTTGGGTCATATTGTCAACGAACAGGGTATTCATGTGGATCCATCCAAAATCGCCGCAATTAAGGATTGGAATGCACCAACGACACCTACAGAAATTCGTTCTTTCCTTGGTCTCGCTGGTTATTATCGTCGATTTATTTCAAACTTCTCGAAGATCGCGGTTCCACTCACTGCTTTGACTCAAAAGAATTAGCCTTTTGAGTGGGGACCCAGGCAAGAAGAAGCGTTCCAAACGCTGAAACAGAAGCTGTGTGATGCTCCTGTTTTGTCTTTGGACAATGGAAACGATGATTTCGTTGTCTACTGTGATGCGTCCAACTTAGGCCTTGGTTGCGTTCTCATGCAACGAGGCAAAGTTATAGCATATGCGTCTAGACAATTGAAAGTTCACGAGAAGAACTACACAACTCATGATCTTGAGTTAGGAGTTGTAGTTTTCGCACTCAAAATCTGGAGATACTATCTTTATTGTGACAACCCTCAAATTTGCATGTAACCATACAGTTTATTAATGATAATAAAAGTATTTGATGACTGTGCTGAATCATTTAACTGCTCTCTGATTACTGTGTTATACTTACATATGCGTGTTAGCATACTAGTAGTATACAGAAAAGTTACTAAATAGTCCGGTATATTTTCCTGTGTGTCAGGAATAAATTTCGTTACAAAAATATATGTATAAGACGCTATACGGTGAAATTAAACGCTTTAACGGAACGATACGTAACCGAACAACCAGACATTTTCCGGGACACTAAAATATTTTCAGAAATATTATTTTATCTTTCTTAATTATTTATGGTCACAATAAATCCCTACGCACTATAGAAACATGTCACACACCCACTAAACTTGGAAATACCCTTAACCTTCTAACTTAATACCTATTAGTCACCAAAATTTTTCATTTTACCCCCCCCCCCCAACCAAAATTTCTGCCATAATTACCTATATATCTTGTTTAGATTTTGGGTTATTGTGATCTTGAGGGCTATTGGCTAACAAAAAGGAGATGGTTACTTGTGGGACTTATCTTGTAAGAGAATCCTAAAAATTCCAAGAAACTCTCATCATTTTCTCTAACACTACACTCCACCCTTCACCTCCCCCCTATTATTTTCGCCCCCCCCCCTTCCCCATAACCGAATTCACCACCTCCATCTCTCTCATCCTTCATCTTCTTCACAACAAGTTGATTCAAACTTCAAGAGGATCCAAGGAGGTTGCAAGGTTGAAGGAACATCAAGAGAGCTTGTTCTAGTCACTTCACCATACTTTTTCTCACCATCATCCTTACACTAAGATTTCCATCCTAGCCTTGTGCTAGTGGTATGTCCCTTCACACCTTTGTTCCATCTTGTTCTTGTTATGCTTAGTTTAAATGTTCTTGACACATACAAGTTAAAACACTAAATATATGAACTTGAAATTCTGCATAGAAACCATAGATAAAAAGTTTGTTTGAAGTTGAAATCTGGTTGGTTTGAGTTTGGTAAAAGCATGATTGAGGTTTGAACATTTATTCATCGATACACCATGGTTAGGGTCTTTGTTTATGCGTTTTTAGTCACTTCTACATATAAACAGCTTGCTGATTGAGATTTTCCAGCCCCTTCAACAGGCTGTAACGGGTTCATTTTTAATCGAAAAATTTAAGTTTTGGAGTCTAAATTGTGTAATTTTGAATATCTGAACTAATGGAACTGGAATCGTAATTTTTCGAGGTCGTTTACTATTTTTAAAGAATTATTTTTAGACAGCAGCTCAAGCTGAAATAATTCTGCTGAAAAAGTGTGTTGTAATCAGAGTCAAAACTTAAAACCTGAGAAGAGTCAGCTCGTGGAATTTTTACCGTAGATAGTCACAGTTGTTTTTGTGACCCTCCAACTGGAATTTCGACGATCCGACTTACGATTGATTTTTAGTGAATTTTTCCGTAAAACTGCAATCAGAAAGTATCAAATCTGATTGCAGTCGAGTAAAAGAATTTTTATATAAAATTGGTAACGAACTGAGATCCGAAATTTTTACACAATAAATTTTGGATTATATATGACATCCTGTAAAAATTTGAGAATTTTTGGAAAAGGTTAACTATTTTATTAAAATGCTCGAAAACAGTCCAGTTTTGATTAATAAAGCTGAAACGACATAAGGAGTGATTTGCGTGTCTAAATGTCGAGTAGGTTATCCGAGAATGATAGAACATGTTATATGTCAATAAAAGTGTTATGTGCAATGTTGTATGTTTTTCTATGAGTGGGGAATAGATGGTAAGGTTATATGGGCATGAACCGTTAGAGTGATGCATGTTATGTGATAAATACGTGTAGGAACTTTGTGTCCTATTTGAAATCACTAATAAACTAAGTGGTAATCATACTAGGACGTGATTGACCGACCTCGACTATTAGCTATATTTGAGAGTCAAACCGAGCAACCAAGGTGAGTTCACACTCTTTCTAAGGCATGGGATTCCCAGGGGTTGGGAATGGGATTAAATAACTACTTGTACTATCATTACTATTAAACTACTTTTTACTGTCATCGGATTGAAGGGCACGTACGTAAAACCTACGTACACTCATACTTACTACTGTCCTCGGATTGAAGGGTACGTACGTAAAACCTACGTACATGATCATAAGACCATCAACTCTATCACTTTAAGTCCCTCATTTATCGACTTAATCGCCGAGGCCTATGGCGAGCGGGTCATTTGTTAATAGCGCTATTAGGTTTAACAAACCTCACACCGTGCCAGTCGGACGGGCGTGTACTAATGGACTATGGGCAAAGGGTCAATGCTGATAGACATTGACTTAGGGCACCTCTTATATTTTCGTAGCAGTCGATACGCGTGGTCTAGTAACACATGGGAAACCCCCACTAATCTTCGCAAACATGTCAGAAAGACCGCGATGCAAACTTATACGATACATGGTTTTCAAAACGAACAGATGATTTACGAAACGAATGCTATAACTAAACAACCAACTGTGAATTCACTCAACTTTGTTGTTGACTCGTTGTTACATGCTTTACAGGTCGCTAAACATTTGGAGCTTGCACGAGGAAGGAGTCATTGTGGTGTGCGGACGGCTACGTCCAGTGTTTAATGTTTAAAACATTATGAACTTATTAAACCTATGTGTTGGACTTTAAACTTATGAACTGCGAACTTATGTTTTGAACTTTACGTTTATGCTTCCGCTGTCTAAATTAAAAACTGGGTTAACTAGCTTTTGGTCACCAATCGTATTGTGGTTGTCTTTATCTACTTAAGTACGTTGTTCAGTATGATTGGTGGCTCGATCCTGGTCACGTCACGCCTCCAAGCGGTGATACCCCCCGTGGTGGATTTTGGGGGTGTGACAGATTGGTATCAGAGCCATTGGTTATAGTAAACTTGGTTTTAAAAAGGGAAAAGCTTTTTGATAAAAACCAGACTATAACCTGTTCAGTGCTCGACGATCCACAACGACGCTTCGCTCCACGTGCAAGACTCGACACCATAAGTGGTATGATTTATGTTATATTGTCGGTTAGATAGTTCTCACTGTGCATTAGATAATGTGGTAATTGTTATTTGAACCTTGCGTGCTTACTCTCTACTATCGTCCCACACTTACGCACCTTCGCGACACTTTTTCTCACCTACGTTATTTCGTTGTGAAGATCATGAGTGGACGTTTGAACCTAACCCAAGCCCAGCTGACGGCTTTGATCAACGAACGAGTTGCTGAGGCACTCGCAGCTGTCCCTGCAGGAGGTATAACCTGCCATATCAACCCACCTTAGGATTTTTTAGATCCTACCTTCGCAAACCAACCCTCGTGCTTAATCTTGTCTTTTATTCTCGCGCAACAGGTCAACATGCTCAAACTCCTGTGTGCACATTCAAGACGTTCATGGACTGCCGACCTACCACTTTTAGTGGCACCGAAGGAGAAATGGGCCTTCTTCACTGGTTTGAAAAACTTGAGTCAGTTTTCGAGATGTGCGAATGCCCCGAAGACCGTAGGGTGAAATATGCTACCGGAACACTTGAAGGAGCTGCGTTAACCTGGTGGAAGGCGCAGGTTCAACTACTAGGACTGGCAGTTGCTAATGCCACACCCTGGAATGGTTTTAAAGAAGTGATCAAGGAGGAGTACTGTAGTCGGGATGACATCCACAAGCTAGAAGTGGAATTTTACAATCTGAAGATGACGGGGTCTGAGATTGAGGCGTATACTAAGAGGTCAAACGAGCTGGCCATCCTGTGTCCAACTATGGTGGACCCTCCCATCAAACGAATTGAGCTGTACCTCAAGGGCCTTGCACCAGCAATTCAAAGTCACGTAACTTCAGCCAACCTGGGTACCATTCAGCAAATTATCAAGTTGGCTCATCGTCTCACCGACCAGGCGGTGGAGCAAAACAGGCTACCCAAACGTATCAGTGCTATAGCTACTTCTGATGTACTTACCGACAACAAGCGAAAATGGGATGGAAACTCCAGTAAGGGTTCTGCTTCGGGTCGGTCTCAGCAGCGAAGGACTGACGACTACCAGAGTCCGGGTCAGCAATCCTCCGGTAATCAAGGACAGGGTGGGTATCGAGGAAACCACCCAAAGTGCAACAAATGTAACAGACACCATAGTGGTCAGTGCAACAAAGGTCGTTGTCAGAGATGTCACAAGTTGGGTCATGAAGCTAGGGATTGCAGGAGCCCGCGTCCTGCGAATCAGAATCGCCAACAACAACAAGCCCCACAGAACCATCAGTAACAGCAACAGGGCAACAGGGGATGCTTTCAGTGTGGCGCTGAAGGCCACTTTAAGAAGAACTGTCCCCAGCTTAACCAGAATCAGAACAACAACAACAACCAGGGAAACGGAAACAACAATGGAGGTAACAACGGGGGTAACAACAATGGTAATGGAGCAAGAGGTCGTGCTTTCGTGATTGGTCAGGGTGATGCAAGGAACGATCCCAACGTTGTGATGGGTAAGTTTCTTCTGGATGACTTCTTTGTTACTGTTTTATTCGATTCGGGTGCCGATACTAGTTATGTGTCCTTAAAAGTTAGCCAAATGCTTAAGCGCACTCCAACACTTTTGAACACCAAACACACAGTAGAGCTAGCAAATGGTAAAAGTCTTGAAGCCACACACGTAGTTAAAGGTTGTAACCTTGTCTTAGCTGGTCAGACTTTCCCTATCGATCTTGTTCCTATCACACTGGGAAGTTTCGACGTCATTATTGGAATGGATTGGCTATCTCGTTATCAAGCAGAGATTGTTTGCAAGGAGAAAATCATCCGCATTCCTCGATCTGGTGAAGACCCTCTTGTGATTCGTGGCGACAAGAGTGGTTCTGTCGAAGGCATCATCTCTTTCCTTAAGGCCCATAAATATCTACGAAAGGGCCACACTGCCATTCTAGCGCTCGTCACTGACACATCCACGGAAGAGAAGAGAATTGAAGACATTCCTATTGTGCACGATTTTCATGAGGTATTTCCTGAGGAATTGCCTGGTCTTCCGCCTCACCGCCAAGTTGAATTTCAAATCGAGCTAGCTCCTGGAGCAGCACCAGTAGCTCGAGCACCATATCGTCTAGCTCCATCAGAACTCGAAGAACTGTCCACACAACTACAAGAACTCTTGGAAAAAGGTTTTATTCGTCCTAGCTGTTCGCCCTGGGGAGCTCCAGTCTTGTTCGTAAAGAAGAAAGATGGTACCTTCAGGATGTGTATTGACTACCGCGAACTCAACAAGGTGACTGTGAAGAATCGTTATCCTCTTCCACGTATTGACGACTTGTTCGACCAATTGCAAGGGTCGAGCTATTACTCCAAGATTGACTTAAGATCGGGATACCATCAGCTGAGGGTCCGAGATGAGGACGTCTCCAAAACAGCATTCAGAACTCGTTACGGCCATTACGAGTTTCTGGTTATGCCATTCGGGCTGACGAATGCACCAGCGGTCTTCATGGATCTCATGAACCGAGTGTGCAAGCCTTACCTGGATAAGTTCGTTATTGTGTTCATCGACGATATCCTGATCTATTCTAAGAGTCAGGAGGAACACGAGCAGCATCTACGACTTATGTTGGAACTCCTTCGAAAAGAGCAATTGTATGCCAAGTTTTCAAAATGTGACTTCTGGCTTCGCGAAGTCCACTTTCTAGGCCATGTGGTAAACAAGGATGGGATTCATGTTGATCCATCGAAGGTTGACTCAATCAAGAACTGGCCTGCACCCCGCACACCAAAAGAAATCCGCCAATTCTTGGGTTTGGCAGGATATTACAGAAGGTTTATCAAAGATTTCTCCAAGATTGCGCAACCTCTCACCTCACTGACTCAGAAGGGCGTCATCTATCATTGGGGTGATGCACAAGAGTCCGCATTTCAACATCTAAAGGATAGACTTTGTAGCGCGCCTATCTTCTCATTACCCGAAGGCACCGATGATTTCGTGGTTTATTGCGACGCTTCCATCCAAGGACTTGGTTGCGTATTGATGCAACGTGACAAGGTCATTGCCTACGCATCGCGCCAACTTAAAGTTCACGAAAGAAACTACACTACTCACGATCTGGAGCTGGGAGCAGTTGTTTTCGCTCTTAAGATATGGAGACATTACCTGTACGGTACCAAGTGCACCATTTACACCGATCACAGGAGTCTCGAGCATATCTTCAAACAAAAGGAGTTAAACATGCGTCAACGCCGATGGGTTGAGCTCTTGAACGATTATGAATGCGCAATCAAGTATCATCCGGGCAAAGCCAATGTTGTGGCCGACGCCCTAAGTCGAAAGGATACCATACCTAGGCGTGTACGTGCTCTACAGCTTACCATCCAATCTAACCTTCCCGCTCAGATTCGCGATGCTCAGGTTGAAGCATTGAAAGCAGAGAACATCAGGGCTGAGTCCCTACGAGGATCGAGGCAGCGGCTAGAACAAAAGGAAGACGGCGCTTACTATGTAACAGGACGCATCTGGGTCCCACTGTATGGAAACCTACGCGAGCTTGTGATGGATGAAGCACATAAGTCTCGTTATTCAGTACATCCTGGTTCGGATAAGATGTACCACGACTTAAAGACCACATACTGGTGGCCTGGCATGAAAGCCCACATAGCAACCTACGTCAGCAAGTGCTTGACTTGTGCGAGAGTTAAGTCTGAATATCAGAAACCATCAGGCCTACTTCAATAACCGGAGATCCCGAAATGAAAATGGGAGCAAATTTCCATGGATTTCGTGACCGGCCTGCCCAGATCTCAACGCGGAAACGATACCATTTGGGTGATCGTAGATCGATTGACCAAGTCTGCACATTTTCTGGCTATCAAAGAAACGGATAAGTTTTCTACTCTTGCAGAAATTTATCTAAAGGAAGTGGTATCAAGGCACGGAGTGCCAACCTCTATTATATCTGATCGTGACGCACGTTTTACTTCTGAACTGTGGCAAGCAATGCACAAGTCCTTTGGCTCACGTTTAGATATGAGCACCGCTTATCACCCGCAGACGGATGGGCAATCTGAACGCACCATCCAAACCCTTGAAGACATGCTTAGGGCATGTGTAATCGATTTTGGTAATGGCTGGGAAAGGCACCTCCCGCTGGTGGAGTTTTCGTACAACAACAGCTACCACACCAGCATCCAAGCCGCTCCGTTTGAGGCATTATATGGACGCAAATGCCGATCACCTCTCTGTTGGGCAGAAGTTGGTGACAGCCAAATCACTGGCCCAGAACATGTGGTAGACACCACCGAGAGAATTGCTCAGATACGGCAGCGAATGGCGGCAGCTCGTGACCGTCAGAAAAGTTATGCTGATAAGGGAAGAAAACCACTCGAGCTCCAGGTTGGGGATCGAGTGCTACTCAAAGTCTCACCTTGGAAAGGTGTAGTCCGCTTTAGCAAACGAGGCAAACTCAATCCGCGTTATGTCGGACCCTTCGAAGTCAATGAGAAAATTGGCAAAGTCGCCTACAGGTTGAATCTACCTGAAGAACTCAGCGGAGTTCACAATGTTTTCCATGTGTCGAATCTGAAGAAGTGTCTGTCAGATGAGACCCTCATAGTTCCTCTGAAGGAACTCACTATCGACGACCAGCTGCGATTCGTCGAGGAACCTGTAGAGATTACGAATCGAGATGTTAAGATCCTCAAGCATACCAGGATACCTCTGGTCTTAGTTCGTTAGAATGCTCGTCGTGGCCCAGAGTATACCTGGGCACGAGAAGACCAAATGAAACTCAGATATCCCCAGTTGTTCGGAAACAGTGCAACCACTACTGAGGCTGAAGCTACTGCAGAATTTCGGGACGAAATTCCAAATCAACGGGGGGATGATGTGACACCCCAGGAAAACGAGTAAACACCGCAACTTAACTAGCTTCCTCAGTAACTACGCACTAAATTTCGGGATTAAATTCTCTTAACAGGGGGAGAATGTGACAACCCTCAAATTTGCATGTAACCATACAGTTTATTAATGATAATAAAAGTACTTGATGACTGTGCTGAATCATTTAACTGCTCTCTGATTACTGTGTTATACTTACATATGCGTGTTAGCATACTAGTAGTATACAGAAAAGTTACTAAATAGTCCGGTATATTTTCCTGTGTGTCAGGAATAAATTTCGTTACAAAAATATATGTATAAGACGCTATACGGTGAAATTAAACGCTTTAACGGAACGATACGTAACCGAACAACCAGACATTTTCCGGGACACTAAAATATTTTCAGAAATATTATTTTATCTTTCTTAATTATTTATGGTCACAATAAATCCCTACGCACTATAGAAACAAGTCACACACCCACTATACTTGGAAATACCCTTAACCTTCTAACTTAATACCTATTAGTCACCAAAATTTTTCATTTTACCCCCCCCCCCAACCGAAATTTCTGCCATAATTACCTATATATCTTGTTTAGATTTTGGGTTATTGTGATCTTGAGGGCTATTGGCTAACAAAAAGGAGATGGTTACTTGTGGGACTTATCTTGTAAGAGAATCCTACAAATTCCAAGAAACTCTTATCATTTTCTCTAACACTACACTCCACCCTTCACCTCCCCCCTATTATTTTCGCCCCCCCCCCCCCCCCTTCCCCATAACCGAATTCACCACCTCCATCTCTCTCATCCTTCATCTTCTTCACAACAAGTTCATTCAAACTTCAAGAGGATCCAAGGAGGTTGCAAGGTTGAAGGAACATCAAGAGAGCTTGTTCTAGTCACTTCACCATACTTTTTCTCACCATCATCCTTACACTAAGATTTCCATCCTAGCCTTGTGCTAGTGGTATGTCCCTTCACACCTTTGTTCCATCTTGTTCTTGTTATGCTTAGTTTAAATGTTCTTGACACATACAAGTTAAAACACTAAATATATGAACTTGAAATTCTGCATAGAAACCATAGATAAAAATTTTGTTTGAAGTTGAATTCTGGTTGGTTTGAGTTTGGTAAAAGCATGATTGAGGTTTGAACATTTATTCATCGATACACCATGGTTAGGGTCTTTGTTTATGCGTTTTTAGTCACTTCTACATATAAACAGCTTGCTGATTGAGATTTTCCAGCCCCTTCAACAGGCTGTAACGGGTTCATTTTTAATCGAAAAATTTAAGTTCTGGAGTCTAAATTGTGTAATTTTGAATATCTGAACTAATGGAACTGGAATCGTAATTTTTCGAGGTCGTTTACAATTTTTAAAGAATTATTTTTAGACAGCAGCTCAAGCTGAAATAATTCTGCTGAAAAAGTGTGTTGTAATCAGAGTCAAAACTTAAAACCTGAGCAGAGTCAGCTCATGGAATTTTTACCGTAGATAGTCACGGTTGTTTTTGTGACCCTCCAACTGGAATTTCGCCGATCCGACTTACGATTGATTTTTACTGAATTTTTCCGTATGCAATCAGAAAGTATCAAATCTGATTGCAGTCGAGTTAAAGAATTTTTATATAAAATTGGTAATGAACTGAGATCCGAAATTTTTACACAATAAATTTTGGATTATATATGACACCCTGTAAAAATTTGAGAATTTTTGGAAAAGGTTAACTATTTTATTAAAATGTTCGAAAATAGTCCAGTTTTGATTAATAAAGCTGAAACGACATAAGGAGTGATTTGCGTGTCTAAATGTCGAGTAGGTTATCCGAGAATGATAGAACATGTTATATGTCAATAAAAGTGTTATGTGCAATGTTGTATGTTTGTCTATGAGTGGGGAATAGATGGGAAGGTTATATGGGCATGAACCGTTAGAGTGATGCATGTTATGTGATAAATACGTGTAGGAACTTTGTGTCCTATTTGAAATCACTAATAAACTAAGTGGTAATCATACTAGGACGTGATTGACCGACCTCGACTATTAGCTATATTTGAGAGTCAAACCGAGCAACCAAGGTGAGTTCACACTCTTTCTAAGGCATGGGATTCCCAGGGGTTGGGAATGGGATTAAATAACTACTTGTACTATCATTACTATTAAACTACTTTTTACTGTCCTCGGATTGAAGGGCACGTACGTAAAACCTACGTACACTCATACTTACTACTGTCCTCGGATTGAAGGGCACGTACGTAAAACCTACGTACATGATCATAAGACCATCAACTCTATCACTTTAAGTCCCTCATTTATCGACTTAATCGCCGAGGCCTATGGCGAGTGGGTCATTAGTTAATAGCGCTATTAGGTTTAACAAACCTCACACCGTGCCAGTCGGACGGGCGTGTACTAATGGACTATGGGCAAAGGGTCAATGCTGATAGACATTGACTTAGGGCACCTCTTATATTTTCGTAGCAGTCGATACGCGTGGTCTAGTAACACATGGGAAACCCCCACTAATCTTCGCAAACATGTCAGAAAGACCGCGATGAAAACTTATACGATACATGGTTTTCAAAACGAACAGATGATTTACGAAACGAATGCTATAACTAAACAACCAACTGTGAATTCACTCAACTTTGTTGTTGACTCGTTGTTACATGCCTTACAGGTCGCTAAACATTTGGAGCTTGCACGAGGAAGGAGTCGTTGTGGTGTGCGGACAGCTACGTCCAGTGTTTAATGTTTAAAACTTTATGAACTTATTAAACCTATGTGTTGGACTTTAAACTTATGAACTGCGAACTTATGTTTTGAACTTTACGTTTATGCTTCCGCTGTCTAAATTAAAAACTGGGTTAACTAGCTTTTGGTCACCAATCGTATTGTGGTTGTTTTTATCTACTTAAGTACGTTGTTCAGTATGATTGGTGGCTCGATCCTGGTCACGTCACGCCTCCAAGCGGTGATACCCCGCATGGTGGATTTTGGGGGTGTGACATTTATGGCACGAAATGTGTGGTTTTCACAGACCATAAAAGTCCCAGCACATTCTTAATCAGAAGGAGTTAAACATGAGGCTACGACGATGGATTGAGCTCTTAAGCGATTACGATTGCGAGATTCGCTACCATCCTGGTAAGGCGAATGTCGTAGCCGATGCGCTTAGTTGAAAGGAGCGAGTCAAGCTTCGTTCTATTCGAACTCTATCTGATATCCAATCTCGTGTCCTTCAAGCTCAGCGATCTTGTGTAATCAAAGGCTTATTGAAATATGAGCTACCGCTTCAACTTGAGCTTAAACTCGAAACGAAAGGCGATGGGTTACTCTATTTTAAGGATCGTTTGTGGATTCCGAAACAAGACGATCTTCGCACTTTAGTGATGGAAGAATCTCATAAGTCTCGTTATTCTATCCATCCTGGTGCTGATAAAATGTAGAAGGATCTTCGTACTCAGTACTGGTGGCCTGGTATGAAGAAGGATATTGCCTTGTATGTATCAAAATGCCTAACTTGTCTCAAAGTCAAGGCTGAACATCAACGACCATCTGGTTTGCTCGTACAACCAGAGATACCGGTTTGGAAGTGGGAGAACATTATGATGGATCTCATCACTAAATTACCGCATACATCTAAAGGTCACGATGCTATATGGGTTGTTATCGATCGATTAACTAAGTCAGCTCATTTTATTTCGATTCGCGAGGATCTATCTGCTGATAAACTTGCTAAGATTTATGTTGATGAGATTGTATCTCGACATGGTGTCCCTTTGGATATCATATCCGATCGTGATGTTCGATTTTCATTTCATTTTTGGAAGACCATGCAATCTGCTATGGGAACCCAACTAAATCTAAGCACTGCTTATCATCCCCAAACAGATGGAAAATCTGAGAGGACGATTCAAACTTTGGAGGATATGCTTAGAGCATGTGTGATAGACTTTGGTGGTAATTGGGACTCTCATCTGCCATTGATCGAGTTCTCTTACAACAACAGTTATCATGCTAGCATCAATATGGCACCATTCGGAGCTCTTTATGGTCGAAAATGTCGTTCACCTGTCTGTTGGAATGAGATCGGTGAAGCTCAGCTTACTGGACCTGAGCTCATTCTGGAAACAACAGACAAAATCAAGAAAATTCACGATAATCTTGTGACAGCTAGAAGCCGTCAAAAGAGTTATGCGGATATGCGACGCAAGCCTTTGGAATTTCAAGTCAGAGACCATGTCCTACTCAAGGTGTCACCTTGGAAAGGAGTGGTGAGATTTGGAAAGAAAGGAAAACTTGCACCTCTATATGTTGGACCATTTAAGATTGTTGAAAGAGTTGGAAAGGTTGCCTATCGACTAGAGCTACCTCCAGAGCTTGGAAATATTCATCCAACTTTTCACGTGTCCAATTTGCGAAAGTGTTTAGCTGACGTTGATCTTCACATTCCACTCTACGAAATCCAAATCGATGAAACGATGCACTTTGTTGAGAAACCTGTGGAAATAACGGACCGTGCATTCAAACAGTTGAAGAACAAACAGATTCTATTGGTCAAGGTTCGCTGGGAATCCAAATGTGGCCCAGAGTTTACTTGGGAACGTGAGGACCAAATGAAGGCGAAATATCCGCAATTGTTCTCACAAGTAGAGGAGACTATGACAACTGTTCTCTGTAATCGATGTACAATGTAAAACAATGTTAATTATTAACAAAACAATGTGTTTTGGTGTTATTATGTGTGTATTTGTGTTTGATGATTTTTCAATTTGATTCGATTCCGAATTCAAGCTTTAAATCGCTTTCTAGAAACTTATACGCAACCGGGTGCTTAAACGCAGTCAGTTTAACGCGAAAAACACTCCAGAATAGTGAAATAGGCTTAGCATACCTTAAATAACATTCACATAACTTAGAAATAAGTTTTGGATGGTTTGGTGTGTTGAAAACAAGTTTGTTCGATCGCAGGGACTATTTATGTCAAACTGTGAAACTATACCGATTTGTATGGTAACAAACATTCCATAACTTGATCATAAGTTAAACATACCCTAAATATCCTTTACATAGCTTAGAAATAGGCTTTGAGGGGTTCGGTATGCTAAAATAAACTTTATTGATCAATAGGGACTAAAAGCGTCAAAAAGTGCATAAGTTTGCATTTTCGCGCATATCTTACATTCTGAATATATCCGGACACCCAAAAATTTATGTAATCATTAAAATATTTTATTTTAGTGATTGGCATGATAAAATTCCATTCGTCGCTTAATTTGGATCGTTTTTGCGTTCGTTACGACTTCCGTCGTAATTAACCGAATAACGCAACCGTACGACCAAACGAACCGACATCCGTGATGTTTTTGAGCATATTTTAAGTTCCCTATACTTTAATTTCATTTTATAGCCTTGAAATGAGGTTAACAAGGCTTAAACGTGTCAAGAATGCATCGAAAACCAAGTTTTGGGCTGTAGGGACCAAAACTGCCAATCTGTCAAAGTGTCCAGACGGGCCTTGTAAGCCTGTGCTTATTCCTAAGCGTGGCGTGATAGCCTGCCAGACAGAAACATTGCACCTGATCATTTGGGCTGGTTTTTGATGGTTTTGGCAGCTGATTTAGGATACTTTGGGCAAGTTTTGATGGTTTTTAGGGTACCCCTTGTATTACAATACCATTTGCCCACATGGATGGCCTAGATCATTCCCTCCTTAGCAAGAAACGATCTTAACGGTTAACCGAAAACCATATATAGCCATGCACTCTTTCATTTTTCTGCACACTTGATCATTTTAATGCTCTAAGTTGAAGCCTTTGCTTCATACCTGAGTGTTATAGATCAAGTTCTCCCTAGCTTGGACCCTTTGTAAGCTTCTTTCGTTCTTTTAACGCTTATCGAGCCTGAAAGTCAAACAGTGTTTGACTTTCTGCTTTGACCAGTCTTTGGTCAACACGAAGTTCGTTTGAACTTCGCAACGTGAGCATAATCACGATGGTTATAGTCCCTAGTGACTATACCTACTGATTACCACGTTAACTAGGCGTAGTGACGAGTAGTAGTTTCGGTCAAAATGCGCATTTATGCGTATTTTGCAACCAAACTACTCTAAGGTATCAAAACACTTTGTTTTGATATCAAAACCTGTTTTCTAACTTAGTTAAACATGTTCCAACATGTTTAGCTCGTCACTTTTAGTTTAGTGCTTGTTTAGAGTCGTAAGTCAAGCGGTCTAAACAACCGCTTAGACTTTCGAACTAGACCCGTTTGGTCGATCATTTGGATCCGACCAAGCATGATTAGTGACCATAGTTTCATAGGGAATAACCTTCCGAGGTTATACCTTATGGTCACCTAGTTTAAGTAGTTGTATGATAGGTAGTTTATATGCCTTAGGTAAATGACCAAAATGCCCTTTTCATGCATAATTAGATTTTAAGCATATGTAACTTAACTTTTGTCACCTAAACTGATTATACAACATAATTAAACATGTTTAGGCATATAATACTTGTCATAGTACTAGTTAGACGTTTCAAACGCGTTTTACGCGAACGACGCGTTAAAGTAGCGCAAGCTACCTTAATGGGTCGTAACGGGTCGAAAGCACTTAGATTAGGTTCCGATTTAGAATGTAGGCTTTCTTAAACGATATCACATGAGTTCCAATACTCATTTGGTTTACAAGACCTCATTCTGTCTGATCTTCCGATTTAGATGTCGATTTATTTGACTAGTGATTCGATTACTAGGTGATGCTTGAGTTTCCTAGATTTGCCTGAGCTTGTTGAGTTCTTTAGATTGAGGATACTTTGCACTTCGATGTGAGTACATAGTTCCCCTATTTTACTGTTTTCAATTGTTTTGGGGTGATTCATATGTACAAAATGATTTCGAGGTTTAAACGAGGGTTTCAAAAACGATTGAAATGGTTTATATTAAACTAATAACGATTTCGATAATGTGAAAAAACTTGATGGTTGTAGTTACATAACGAATAACATTCCTTAACATTGATCAAGCCGACCAGTATTAGGTTATGGTACCACAGGATCTGACAAATCCCGTTATCAGACTACACCCATGGTTATGTGTAGGGGTTATGTAGGTAACGAACGAATCTGTTATTGTTAACTTACCCTTTGGTGGTTTGTTAATGCGACTTTCGAGATAGTCAAGTCACGAAGGTTTGGATGTTATTAGCGAGGCGACCAAAAGTAGTTTCACAATTAAAATGAGAACAATTTTGGAAACGAGTTAAACGATTTGAAACAATTGTAACAAGTTAAACGAATTGGATAAACGATTGGTGTTGGGTAGTGATTAGATAATGGGATGGGTGTAGCATGATAAAAGCATGGTAGATATGCCGCTGGTACATCTTATATATAAGTGCTTTTATCATATTATATTCCATGTCATTATTTAGTTCACTTGGATAAACGATTTTGAAACGATGTCACACAACGAGGTTTTTGAAATGATATAAACCATACGATTTTAATTAACGAGTTTTTACAAGATGTTTTACGAGTTGGTTTACTAAAACAAATGTTTTGGGGTTAAGAATCATGGCTACGAGATTTTATAAACTATAACCAACTTGATTTGAGTTGGTTAATCATGTTGCAATACACCATTCAAAACGAGGTTTGTACTTTTGACTCTTGTAGTCTAATGAGGTATTGCAACATATAAACGAGCCATGAATCCGATACTCTTATAAAACCTATGTGCACGCCAGCATTTCTTTGCTGACTTTGTTTTTACATATGTTTCAGGTGGTGTTGCGTGATGTTGATTGCTAGGATGCATGTTCATATAGGATCTGGACAAGGCCTTAGTGACTTAATAACGATGATAGACGATGTTTAATTTTTTTGTTTGGTTTTAAGAGAAGGTACATTACTTAATAAATTAATAAAATGAAACTTTTGTATCTATGGTTGTGAAACAATAATTCTGTTACAACACTCCCCGACGTTTCGGCCGCGGTTTTCGTTGTTTTAACGCGGTCGGGGTATGATAGTCTCGAACCTTCTGGAATATGATCATAAGTTAAACATACCATAAATATCCTTTATATAGCTTAGAAATAGGCTTTGAGGGGTTCGGTGTGCAAAAATAAACTTATTTGGTCAAACAGGGGCTAAAAGCGACAAAAAGTGCATAAGTTTGCAATTACGCGCATATCTTACGTTCTGAACATATCCGAACATCCAAAAATTTTTCTAATCATTAAAATATTATATTTTAGTGACTGGAATGCTAAAACTTCATTCGTTTCACAATTTGGATCGTTTTCGCGTCCGTTACGATTTCCGTCGTAATTAACCGAACAACGCAACCGTACAGCCAAACGAACTGACATCCGAGATGTTTTTGTGCATATTTCATGTTCCCTATGTTTTAACATCCTTATGGAGCTTAAAAATGGGTTTGACGGGTGTTAGAATGTAACACCCTTCTAATTATTACTTGAATTTAATAAAAATTCAAACGATTTATATAAAATGTGTCTAAATTAAAACATAGTTACCAAAACAAGGTTCCAAGTAATCAAAACTAGTCAACCAACGACTACTTAAAACATTCATGACCTGATTTGCAAGTTATTTACATTCAAAAGAAATAGAAACATTGTTTAACAAAGTTATGAAATCGCCGAAGCTTCAAAAGTTGTGTTCGGTTCTTCAAAAACTTGCTTGATCGCCATCCATACACTTGCAATACCTAGAAACCGAAATGTTTTTAACAAAAACTAATATTAGAGTTCTTAGAAATAATACATAATCAAAACTACGCTAAAAACGGGTTCGATTAACAAGGATATGCAAAATTTAACATAAATGTCAAGGCTCTACCGTAACTTACGGTAGCCACCGTAAGTTACGGTTGAAGCTGGATCACTTGTGTCTGCTGTAAGGCAGTATAGAACTGCCGTAAAGTTTTATTTTCTACCGTAAGTTATGGTGGAGACCGTAACTTACGGTAGGTGCTGTAACTTTGTTGTTTGACCCATTTAATCATTTTACCCAAACTTCCATGAACGGGATATCTCTTCTAAACGAGAAGATCCCAATCATGGGTTATTTATTTTCAACACCCATGCTCCCATCATCGGTTTGCGTGTTTAGTATTTCGCTACCCATCACTTGGGTTCAAAATCTACAATAGCCACTTATTATTTGATTATTCGACCCGTTTGGCTCATCTACGGAATCCTCCATTATGATGACTACCAACGAAACCTTACCAATTCTTGACCTATTATTCAATATAGTGAACATTATCGCTTAAAATCAACACAACTTTTATTCTACATTTCGACTACACATATGCTAATTACCAAAATTCACCCAATGTACGAATCATGTTACATACTTGCATAATTCATCAACATTGGTATCTAACCATAATTACCCATCCCCGGGCTTGTCAATCTTAGCATTTCACATCCATTCCATGGATTATGTTTTTATAACTCAATCATAATGAGTGACGTTTTAGTCACTTCAACACTTACAAATTCAACCATTGTTTAACCCGTTTGGTTGTTTAATGGGAACCACCATTTTACAACATACCAAACTTGTTCTAACCAACATTTAACCCATTTACTCATCTTGTGTTTTTCGTCACTTCGACTAGACATCCAAATTCATACACTATTCTAAATTCAAGTCTACTAGTAAAAATACATAATAAACATAGCGTAACAAAACCGTTGTTACGTACCTTCCAAGCGTTCCCTTCAAACGCGTATCGCCATTAGCTTGTCCGCTTGACGTTCCGATTTCCTTGCCTATAGAGTTCAACCATAGGTGTTTAGAACTCCCTTATAGTATATAACGCATAATTTACCACACTAATCAAATATGCGTTTTTAGTCCAAATTCTCTACATTTATCTTCTCTTAGGCATTATATCAAACACCTAATGAGCATGATTTCATACAATTCAAAAATCAAGTTCTTGACTAACTATTTAACCAAGATTTAAACATCATTTCACTTGTTCATGACAAATTTTCATATCAACAAATCTGGATTTGCTTCATAGAGCTCAAATACACTAAGTTAACAAAGACAATCCTAGTGTTCAACATAATTCTACAAAACCCACTTATCACCTTCAATGGTGATTATGAATTTCACAAGAAATAGGCGAAATTTCAACAAGTAGTTGACTAGGGTTCATCCCTAGACACTATTTCATTCCAAACAACTAACATGCAACATCAATTCTAAATTTCATGAATTCACTCAGAAATTTAGATGAAGGTTTTCCATGGAAATTACATACCTTATGATCCTCTTTCAGAGGAGATCACTATTCTATGCTTGGATTGCGATTTGGAACGAGATTCGGCCTTCAATTTAGTCAATTCTTGATAACTAGGGTTTGAGCTTGGGGAGCCTCTCCTGGCTCTGTGTTTGTGCGCGACCAGAACACACCAAGTGTGTGTTTTGGTGTGTTAATTAATTTTTTTATTAAAACTAATTAGCACATGTTCCACTTTGGTCCCTTATCTTTACTTGAGTTACCCTAAGGGTTTTTATCCAAGTTCCTTTATAACAACTACACTTATGACTAACTAGGTTATTTATTCCTAGTTAGTTTGTTTTTGTTTACTTTATACTTTAAAATTTTAAATATAAAGTTTTATATTTTCGGGGTGTTACAAGTCTACCCCCCTTAAAGAGGTTTCGTCCCCGAAACTTTCGTTAAGTAGTTCTTTGGTTTGAACCGAACTATTAGTTTTGTTTTTTCAGACCTTATTTCTTTTAGTCAAAAGTTATCATTTGCCTCAACGCATGCATTTTCCATATGTAAGTCCTCATGGACTTTAACTTGTGTCTTGTGTTTTTTTTTTAATCTTATCGCCTGTTTGTCCCAATTGTTAATTGATCACTCAATAGTATGAGTTTGCCCACATGTTTACTTTATACTAACTCTATATTGACAAGGGTTTTGTATAAATCTCAACACTAATTTGACTCCATATGGACCCACCGGCTAGACTGATTAGTCACCATCACTTCATGCCCCATAGATTTCGAGTCTATCCCTCTTTGCCATAATCGAACTTAGGTAAGTTTACGATCTTCAATCCCATAACTCATGCTACAACATGACTATATTTTGTATCACTTTTCTTAACCGTGATCGTATCACGTCGTGTTTAAGTTTAGATAATCTTTTTGTTATCAATATCTTCTTTCTAATGTATCGTCTTACACCCATTGGTGTTAAGACCTATGTCTTTTATTATTAACTGTTTTCTAATTTGTCTCATAACACTCATTTTCGTTAAACGTTGTTCCTTACTAAAACAGAATTTCTGTTTAACGTTTATCTCTTTTAACTTATGTCAATTACCCATATCCGGGAATTGACGACAAGAATTTATTCTTATCCGCTATTATATTACGCGGGGAGTCGTATCCAGTCCTCTTACTATATCCCGAGTGACCCGAAGGTTCTTTTGCTTAGCCTCGTAGGTTATTTCTTTAGGCTTTCATCCCTTTTGGTTCATTTCTTTCTATTGTTGACACTAGATTTTTTTAGTCCTTTAAACATTAACTTTGTTTATAATTCCAAAGGTTATGACGATCCCATAGATCATCTTTACTTGTGAAGTTTTCATATACTTAGAAATACATTCATGGTATCATGGCACTCCTTTCGAGCCTAAAATTCATTTATCTTTGATTTTTTTTATTGATTCGACCGTAGTCCAAGGCTACGCCCGCTTTCTTTCGGATCATCCTTCCGACTCTATGGCTTCTTATGTCACTTTCGTGTCGATTTATTTCACTCATACCGTTATTTGATTTACGTCCCTATTCCTTTCAACCCGTTACCCGGGTTCTTTATCTTAATGTTTTTAACACTCCGATTTTATTGGTTTGCATTTTCCTTTCCATACTCTTTTACGACCTATCACACAGATTCAGTAATATTTCGCACTTTCGTTATTCGTTTTGCGCTTACTTGAAATATTAGGTATTATATTTTATTCAGCCCGTTCGGCATTGCAATAGTTGAATATAACTATCGAAATTTCTGTTTTGCGAAATTTCATCGTCTTTTAGTCATAGCTCTTAGTCCGAGTCTTTTGACTTTTAATATGCGTCACCGTCTCTTGGTTTACGCATATATTCGTAGTCCTACCCATCTACCGGTTATTTTACCGAAGTCATTATTAGAGTCATCATTCCGACATGCATTAAGATTTCGTTTTGATTTATTCGGTGGTATTAGCGTAACCCGTCGCCTTTATTTCACCAATTCCTTAATTCTTCCATTTATTTTGTTTGACTTGTTCTGATGAACTTTATTACTTATAATAGTCAAACTTTATCCTTGTGCCTTAACATTCTTGTTTGTTGGTTTATAATTTTAATTACCTTGATTCTTATCCCTTCCCTTGGGCTCATTACCTTAATGTAATACGCTCCCGTTATCCGGCTTCCGTTTATCTTTATTATCACGCATTTTACTTATTTGATCCGAACACCGCCTTTCTTTTGTTAGCGACCCTTAGCTCTATTTCTTTTGCTAATGTCCCGAAGGCCCATTTCTCAAGTCTTATTTGGTAAAACTACTGCTATTGTTATTCGGCTTTTGGGGTTTACCCGTCCTTATTCTAATACTTTCATAACGTTTATTTTACTAATCTTTTATATAATCACATCCATCGCTGTGATCATCCTTCCTCATAAAGGTTTGATTAATAATGTGTTATTTGGATGGTTACCCATACCCAAGTTTCCAAATTTGCATTTATTGATACTTTGTTATTCATAGTAGCGAATAACACGTATCATCCATTTGGTTTCTTTCTCGAGGATATGTTTGGTCCGAGTCGTAATTTCTCATCTTTAACCTTAATCCTATTGCCACTATAACAAAATCAATTCGTTTCGTTTTATTATTCCATATCATTGTATGAAATTTATCCACATCATTTATTTATATAACAAAGTTTCTGCATATTTTATTTGGTTTGGCCAACTCTATAACCTTGTCCTTGTCTTCTATTTTTATTGCAAATTTCCGGGTTCGGGTGTTATTACACTCCTTCCCAATACGCCAGTTATTCACTTTATTAAGTTCCTGGGTTCGAGTGTACGCACACTCCTTCCCACGACTATATTGACCATGATTACTTTTGCCTTGGTTTCACATGCTTACCATTGTTTATTTTCTTATGCATATACATTTCTTTCACATAATTCGCCCGTTTCACTACTCATGTATGCCCCTATGCAACTATTGTTCACACTAGTATTGAATAAAATTTATAGTGAAATTAAATTTGTAATAAATATACCTGGAACAACATCAGATTCAGCTTTAGCCTCCGCGGCTATCGTGTGGGAAGACCTTGTCTTCTCTTTCGGGGTATCAGGCTTTAACTTCTTTACGGGTCTTGGGTCCATATCCGACTCACTCCCTTCATCTTTTTCTTGTGAGAGACTATCTTTTAATTCAGTCATCATATCCTCTACTGCTAGCAAAATTGTGGTTTATAGTCTCTCGGCGAACTGCGGAAGACTGGATTCTATTGTCTTTCCGACTTCCTCAGAAATTTTAGCTTCCATCTCTTCAGTTAATTGAGATGCTAATTCGCTCTCGGTTACGCCGGACATTTCTTTCATCTGTTCGGTGACCTTCGTCACCGTATCATTATCGTTGCCTTCATCAGTCATCTTGAATCTGAATGTTTATATTAATTGTTAAACATTTCATTTTGTATCATTTGCATCTTTCGCTTTGGTTTAGCCAAGTTCACTACTTGCTTTAACCGTTCACTTTTGGTGCACTTTCCGGGTTTGAGTGAGTGAACACTTTTTTTTCCCATGCACATTAATTCACATCTCATTTCTTTCATAAGATAAAATCTACTAAAATAATAAATTAATTCTTACCGGATGATTGATCAAGCTTGAACCGAACACTTTGTTGACAACCTTAAGCTCTGATTACCAACTTGTAACACCCTTCTAATTATTACTTGAATTTAATAAACATTCAAATGATTTATATAAAATGTGTCTAAATTAAAACATAGTTACCAAAACAAGGTTCCAAGTAATCAAAACTAGTCAACCAATGACTAGTTAAAACATTCATGACCTGATTTGCAAGTTATTTACATTCAAAAGAAATAGAAACATTGTTTAACAAAGTTATGAAATCGCGGAAGCTTCAAAAGTTGTGTTCGGTTCTTCAAAAACTTGCTTGATCACCATCCGTACACTTGCAATACCTAGAAACTGAAATGTTTTTAACAAAAACTAATATTAGAGTTCTTAGAAATAATGCATAATCGAAACTACGCTAAAAAACGGGTTCGATTAACAAGGATATGCAAAATTTAACATAAATGTCATGGCTCTACCGTAACTTACGGTAGCCACCGTAAGTTATGGTAGAAGCTGGATCACTTGTGTCTGCCGTAAGGCAGTATAGAACTGCTGTAAAGTTTTATTTTCTACCGTAAGTTACGGTGGAGACCGTAACTTACGGTAGGTGCTGTAACTTTGTTGTTTGACCCATTTAATCATTTTACCCAAACTTCCATGAACGGGATATCTCTTCTAAACGAGAAGATCCCAATCATGGGTTCTTTATTTTCAACACCCACGCTCCCATCATCGGTTTGCGTGTTTGGTATTTCGCTACCCGTCACTTGGGTTCAAAATCTACAATAGCCACTCATTATTTGATTATTCAACCACCTTTGGCTCATTTACGGAATCCTCCATTATGATGACTACCAACGAAACCTTACCAATTCTTGACCTATTATTCAATATAGCGAACATTATCGCTTAAAATCAACACAACTTTTATTCTACATTTCGACTACACATATGCTAATTACCAAAATTCACCCAATGTAAAGAATCAAGTTACATACTTGCATAATTCATCAACATTGGTATCTAACCATAATTACCCATCCCCGGGATTGTCAATCTTAGCGTTTCACATCCATTCCATGGATTATGTTTTTATAACTCAATCATAATGAGTGACGTTTTAGACACTTCAACACTTACAAATTCAACCATTGTTTGACCCGTTTGGTTGTTTAATGGGAACCACCATTTTACAACATACCAAACTTGTTCTAACCAACATTTAACCCATTTACTCATCTAGTGTTTTTCGTCACTTCGACTAGACATCCAAATTCATACACTATTCTAAATTCAAGTCTACTAGTAAAAATACATAATAAACATAGCGTAACGAAACCGTGGTTACGTACCTTCCAAGCGTTCCCTTCAAACGCGTATCGCCATTAGCTTGTCCGCTTGACGTTCCGATTTCCTTGCCTATAGAGTTCAACCATAGGTGTTTAGAACTCTCTTATAGTATATAACGCATAATTTACCACAGTAATCAAATATGCGTTTTTAGTCCAAATTCTCTACATTTATCTTCTCTTAGGCATTATATCAAACACCTAATGAGCATGATTTCATACAATTCAAAACTCAAGTTCTTGACTAACTATTTAACCAAGATTTAAACATCATTTCACATGTTCATGACAAATTTTCATATCAACAAATCTGGATTTGCTTCATAGAGCTCAAATACACTAAGTTAACAAAGACAATCCTAGTGTTCAACATAATTCTACAAAATCCACTTATCACCTTCAATGGTGATTATGAATTTCACAAGAAATAGGTGAAATTTCAACAAGTAGTTGACTAGGGTTCATCCCTATACACTATTTCATTCCAAACAACTAACATGCAAGATCAATTCTGAATTTCATGAATTCACTCAGAAATTTAGATGAAGGTTTTCCATGGAAATTACATACCTTATGATCCTCTTTCAAAGGAGATCACTATTCTATGCTTGGATTGCGATTTGGAACGAGATTTGGCCTTCAATTTAGTCAATTCTTGATAACTAGGGCTTGAGCTTGGGGAGCCTATCCTGGCTCTGTGTTTGTGCGCGACCAGAAGACACCAAGTGTGTGTTTTGGTGTGTTAATTAAATTTTTTTTATTAAAACTAATTAGCACATGTTCCACTTTGGTCCCTTATCTTTACTTGAGTTACCCTAAGGGTTTTTATCCAAGTTCCTTTGTAACAATTACACTTATGACTAACTAGGTTATTTATTCCTAGTTAGTTTGTTTTTGTTTACTTTATACTTTAAAATTTTAAATATAAAGTTTTATATTTTCAGGGTGTTACATAGAAGTGCCAAAACGCATCAAAAATCAAGTTCGGAATCACAGGGGCCTGTTCTGCCAATTTGCAAAACTTACTGCCAGCAACAAGCACCATACGGACCGTATGGGGTCCTTTACGGTCCGTAAGGCCCTCCCAGGTCAGCAGAAACCAGTTTCCTTTAAACCCAGCTGCTTGCACTTGTTTCCTTTGCTTGTTTTCAATCTTGTGGGCTGGTTTGATGGTTTTTCAAGCTCCCAAATCAGTCTCAAACAAGTGGATGGCCTTGATCAAGTGTGAAAACAAGTGTAATGATCCTATTGATCCTTGATTCCTATAAATAGCAAGGTCCACTTGCTCATTTCCTCACACATTTGAATCAAAAGCTGCTCTAAGTTGAAGTCTTGGCTTCATACTTGAGCATTTTGATTCAAATCTTCATTGCTTGGACCCTTTGTAAGTTTCTTTCATGCTTGTTATCGTTTTTCAAGTGTGAATGTCAAACAGTTTTTTGACTTTCTGTTTTGACCAGTCAATGGACAACACGAAGTTCGTTTGAATTTCGCAACGTGAGCGTAATCACGATGGTCATAGTCCTTTGTGACTATACCTACTGATTACCACATTATCTAGGTATAGTGACGAGTCATAGTTTCGGTCAAAATATGCATTTATGCGTATTTTGCAACCAAACTATTCTTGGGTATCAAAACCCTTTGTTTTGATATCAAACTTTTTTTCTAACTTCGTTAAACATGTTTTAACATGTTTAACTCGTCACTTTTAGTTTAGTGCTTATATAGGGTCGTAAGATAAGCGGTCTAAACAACCGCTTAGACTTTCGAACCCGACCCATTTGGTCGATCGTTAGGATCTGACCAAACACATTTTGTGACCATAGTTGTATAGGGAATAACCTTCTGAGGTTATACCTTATGGTCACTTCATTTAGTTGGTTGTATGATAGGTAGTTTATATGCCTTAGGAAAATGACCAAAATGCCCTTTTTACGCATAAATTTATTTTAAGCATATGTAACCTAAATTTTTACATCTTAACTGATTAGGTTACATTATTAGACATGTTAAGGCATATAATACTTGTCATAGGACTAGTTAGGCGGTCTGAACGCGTTTTACGCGAACGACGCGTTAGAGTAGCGTAAGCTACCTAAACGGGTCGTAATGGGTCGTAAGCACTTAGGATAGGTTTCGATTTAGAATGTAGGCTTTGTTAAACCATATTACATGAGTTCCTATACTCATTTGGTTTACGAAACCTCATCCTATCCGATCTTCTGATTTAGGTCTGGTTTATTAACATAGTTACTTATATTAGGTGCCGATTGATTCCGTGATCCCTCTAGCATTGCTTGGTTGTTATTCAAGACTTCTAAGCATTCTCAAGTGAGTACATAGACCCCTCTTTTACTGTTTTCAAATGTTTTGGGGTGAAACACATGTGCCTACTTGTTATTTTCATGCTTTTATAACATATACTTACCATGTTCATTAGTACACATATAGTACATGATTTCTTCCATGTTTTTGCTATGTATGTTTTATTAACATGATAGCACAATGATTTCATATATTAGATTTTGTTGCATATGTTCACACAGCATATGGACGCATTGATTTACATTAAACATTTCTACTTTGTATGTTCATTTAGCATATTTAAGTATATTATTTTCATATAACATGCTTACATTTGGTATGACATTTGGTTTGTTTAACGAGTCATAAATACATTCATTAACACCGATCATGTCGTTCGTTAGTAGGTAGTGGTACCATAGGAATTGACAACTCCCATTCCTGAAATCCTAGGTTTGTTTGGGTGGAAGGAATGACCGAATTCGATATTCATAAGTTTGATAAACCTTTAACTTGTTAAGGTTTTGTTTCCTCAGTCGCAAGGCTTGAATGTAGACGTAAAACATTACCGCATAGATGTTTGTATCAATAAATCATTAATTTTACAAAACATAACTTTTGATTTATTCAAATACATTGTTTTGTGCATATGGTTAGAATAGATATTTTTATTTATTTTTCCATACATAACATTTAATTATACATGAACATTTTTAAATTGGTGGTTTGTTTGGGTAAGTGATTTAAATAACGAGGCGTGTGTAATATGATAAAAGCATGGTGGATACGCCGCTGGTACTTCCTATATATAAGTGCTTTTATGATATTACATATTGTAGCGTTATTTAAACCATTTCAATTTAGGCATATTACATTTCACACAAATAACATATCTTTTCAAAACATTGTTTTACAAACAACATATTTTATACATACTCATTTTTACTTGGTTATTTATTTATCTATCCATCTTTCTTTTATATCATCTGATTTCTTATAAATTTTTGTATGATTTATAAAAGAAAACATTTTACAAGGTTCATGACTAACTTTTGTTAAACATTTTCTTTAAACTTACAAGTCATGAATCCTATTTTAATAAAACCTATGTATATCACAGGCATTTTTATGCCGACGTACCTATTTTTACATGTGTTTTCAGGAGCTGATGCATAGGATTGATCAAGATACACTTAGGCGGACTTGGGCCTTAGTGACAATAAAAGATGCAAGACTAGATAATTATGTTATGTCTCTTTGTTTTTAAGACATTGTAACCTCTTTTAATTCAATAAAACAAAACTTCAATTTCCATGTGTTATGAAACAATGATTCTGTTACGACACTCCCCGACGATTCCGCCGCGGTTTGTTGTTTTACGCGGTCCGGGTGTGACATCACTACAACAAGATAGCCCATTCCGAATGGACTAAGCCCATCCTCCGAATGGATTAAGCCCATCCGCCTAATGGACTAAGCCCAGCCGCCGAATGGACTAAGCCCATCCGCCCGAATGGACAATGTCCATCCGTCCGAATGGACCTGGCCCATCCGTCTGTATGGACTATGGAATACCTAATTCCACCCGACACTCTGATTTCGACCGTGTCAGCACTTGGAAGACTTATGCTTTTGTTCCCGTACGCAGGATGATCTGGTGCTCCCTTCAATCCAATCCCGACCGTGTTTAGCTGTAAACACGCACAGTGAGTATACTCGAACCCTTTTTCGCTTAACGCACTTTTGGGTGTTACATACGTTCTCTATCAAAACACAACACACAACTCAATCACTTTTAATACTAACTGCTCCCGCATGCTATACATGATTAGTTGAATGCTTGTTACTATGCTTATACAGTGATTAGTTGCCTGACCGCCTTTAGCAACGATAGTACTATAGTTTGGACTCAGCACCTGATTTGTCAGGGGTTGCTAAGGATCACATACTTTACTTCACGTGTTCGCTCCAGTGAACATGTGTCGCGCATACTCTACTCGCAGTCACCTGGTTATGATGTATCATTGTTGGTAGTTTACATGCATCGCCCGTTACGTGTTACATGCTGGTTATGCGTAAATGCTTTTTATACTATAGCTATGCAAACTTGTGTACTCACCTTTACTTTATGTATTGACTTTTATTTTAACGTATGTGACAGGTTGATGATTATCATGAGCTGCAAATGGATAGGAAGTCTAGAAACTCATCTAATAAAATCTAGGTTGTCGGATTGGAACTTGTTTGAGAGATTTTGATGCCTGTAATGACTTCTGTGGATTATTTTGTTTTATAGTATGGGATATTAAACGTATTAAAAATATTGTCACATAATAGTTGTTATGGATTCTCTTGAACAATCTGATTCGCCTAGTGCCGCGCCCCGATGATTCCGCCATCGGTTGGGGTGTGACAGATTGGTATCAGAGCCATAACTATAGGGAATTAGGTCGAGTCGTGTAGAACAGACCTAGTCTATAGTCTAATTACCAAACAGACCAGCATCGTACGAACCCACTCGGGGCTTTGTACGAACCCACATACTACAGCTTCTTACGGAGGGAACCTTTCCTAAGGTTGAAAACTTATTTTGCCTTTCCTAAGGCTAACACAATACACACATTTTGGAAAACACTGGCATAACACAACCAAGTGATTGTGTCGAGATTAGGTGTGAAACCCCAGAACTCTCGATAAGATCGTCCACCCCGCGCATTTTACTCTCGCACAAGGACCTTTTGTTGAGTTAGGAGTGATATCCATACCTCGATGGAATTCTCCATCTCTATCTCGTGGTTGTTTAACTACCGTTAGGAGTGAGGTTGTTAAGTTAGGGGTGAAACCCGCATCTTAATGACACATTCCACTCCCTACTTTGATTTTTAAAGATCTCACCAAAGTCTCAACTGTTCCAATGAGCTGAGTCACGTAGTAACTGGAAGGATGCATGCCGTTCACCGCAACGCTTTGAGAGCATAGTCTATTAGGCCAAAGCGTGTACTCAAACTTATTGAGAATGGTTGAATTACTTTGGGTAGTCGATATCTCAAAACCCAGGACACTCTATTTATTTTCAAGCCTGCAATCGTCTATTTTTACACGTCATTGAATTTTATCATGTTTATGTGTTTTCAATGTGAAGATTTTATGCTTTATCGATTTCTCCTTACCGCTTTTCAATCCCCGCTTTTATATGCATAACTCGCACAACCATCACATTCTAAAACAAGAGCTGAATATCCGCAACAAAACTATAGTCTAACAACTCTCTCTCCCAGGTGTCCTCACGGTATTTATACAAATATGCCTGTATATTTGTATATAATATATGATTATATGTGTTTACGTGAATACGTGAGAATCTACGAATTTCGTGCCTCCTATGTGTCTCCTAAGTGAATACGTATTACTATATAAATTACAATAAGTCTTAACGCGTTACATCGCATCGCATTCTCAAAATCATTATGATCGAATCTCACTCCAAATCTCTCTCTTTGTCAAGATGTCTTCGAACGCTTCCAACTCGCGACGTCAAGCTCGAAGAAACGCCGATAAGAGGATTGTCACACCCCGACAGCGTATAACAACAAATCGCGGCGGAATCGTCGGGGAGTGTTGTAACAGAATCATTGTTTCTTAACACATGGAAATTGAAGTTTTGTTTTATTGAATAAAAGAAGTTACAATGTCTTAAAAACAAAGAAACATAACATAATTAACTAGTCTTGCATCTTTTACTGTCACTAAGGCCCAAGTCCTCCTAAGTGTATCTTGATCAATCCTATGCATCATCTCCTGAAAACACATGTGAAAATAGGTACGTCAGCATAAAAATGCCTGTGAGATACATAGGTTTTATTAAAATAGGATTCATGACTTGTAAGTTTAAAGAAAATGTTTAACAAAAGTTAGTCATGAACCTTGTAAAATGTTTTCTTTTATAATTCATACAAACAGTGATAAGAAATCAGATGATATAAAAGAAAGATGCATAGATAAATACATAACCAAGAAAAATGAGTTTGTATAAAATATGTTGTTTGTAAAACAATGTTTATGTGAAAATATGTTATCTGTGTAAAATGTAATATGTCTAAATTGAAATGGTTTAAATAACGCTACAATATGTAATACCATAAAAGCACTTGTATATAGGAAGTACCAGCGGCGTATCCACCATGCTTTTATCATATTACATTAAGTGCTGCCGGATTTGTATCAGAAAAGAAGGATTAAAAGGATAATAGCTGTTATGACTTTGTTTATGTTGATTCCGCCTTCATAATCAAAGATGAACTGCCTTAACTGACGTTTTAAGGTCGTAGAACGGTCCAACAAGTGGTATCAGAGCTCAGGACGAGGGGTTCATACCATAGCAGCTTTATTCTACCGGATTCTCTTCTTTCTACTCATTTCTTTTTATATTTTTCTGATCTGAACAAGTTCCAACGGTCGAAATGGTCTGATTTTCGAGTATATCATGTAAAACGTAGTTTTAACAAAGCCTACAAAGATTCGGACTAAAAATCAGATTAAAACTTGTTAAAAATGACCTAAAACTGGTTTTCGCTTGAAAGGTGTTCGAAGTTATAGATTGATTTCGCTTGAAAACCTAAGGTTTAGCTTGAAAATCAGAAGTTTCGCTTGAAGAGTTCAAGCGAAATTGAGTTTGTAGATTTCGCTTGAATCTGGTTGGTTTTATTTGCTGGATTTCGCTTGAAAACAGTTGAAGCGAAATTGTTTGCTGTTGTTTTCGCTTGAAACTGTTGGATTTGATCTTATCAGATTTCGCTTGAATATATTGAAATTTGAAGCGAAATCATTTGCTGAATTTCGCTTGAATTTTGAACTTTATATTTGTTTGATTTCGCTTGAAGTGAGATTACTTCAAGGATTTCGTTTGAAGTTGCTGAATTTTCAAAACTTAAAATTTTTCTAAGTGTTTGCTGATTTTGCAGGAACATTCACGATGGATGATATTTTCATGAACCCGTTTAGCGACATGTACGCATTCGCTGGTGATTCCGGAAACGATGATACTTCGTCAAGCAATGTGAATGATAACTCGCAAAAATAGAAGAAAAAGGAAGCTTGGGAATCGGAAAGTGCTTTCGGAACGTTCAATAAACCTCCAAAGCTTATGGCTATTGAGGAGTACAGTCGGTGGTCCAGAAAGTTTGAAGACTGGATGATGGCATTTGCATTTCCAAGTTGGAAAAGTCTGAAGAACGGTTATGAAAACGGAAACAAGTATGGTGAAACCTTAACATCTTCTGATGAGGTTGAATCTTTCGTAGCCGAACAAAAGTGCGTGGCATTATTATTTCAGTCTGTTCGGCAGGATATCATCTCATTGATAGACTATTCAAAGATCTTTGGGCAAAGTTAGAAAAGAAATGTTTAGGAAGTACTGATATCGTGAAAAACAAAAAGAAACTTCTTAGGAAAGAGTTTGATATGTTTGGTTGTCTTAAGAATGAGTCAGTGTGTAAAATGATAGAAAGGTTCGGTCATCTGAAGCTGGAATTAGCAAGACATGATATCAGATATTCTGATGATGAGCAAGTAGACAAGTTGTTCGATTCGTTGCCAGACGAGATGGAGTGGAGATATTATGCTCTCATGCTTAAGAACACTATTCCTTCTGAATTGTTGAAACCAGATTTGGTGATTGAGAAACTTGAAAGTCATGAACTGGAATTGAAGAAGACATATAAAGTTAATCATTCATCTTATCAACAGAATTTGGATCTATATTATCCAAAAAGCATGATGCCGAAAGCTACTTCTCCAAAGACTGCGTTTTCTGTTGAAAATGTGTCGACAGCCGGCAAAGAAAATCAAAGTGATCTAAGCAGTGGAAGTCATAGTGGTTATCACAGTGGATCTTCATCCTCTGGAAATCATACTGATGTAAAGAATCGTTTTCAATGCAACATCGCAATAGACTTGAAGAATGCTCAGAACTTTGATGAAGAATCGGCCAAGCAGCAGATGATCTTTCTAGCATCGGTGTTGGAATCATATGAAGGGTTGGTAGGTGGTAAGATTGGCAATACAAATCTGACGAAAGAAGATTACGATCAGATTGATCCGGAGGAAATGGAACTGATTGATATTCGTTGGGCTATGGCAAGTGCTGTTCGTCGTGCACAAAGATTCATGGAAATTACTGGCAGAAAAACAATTGGTGGTGCTTCTACTAAGCTGGGGTTCGATAAATCCAAAGTGACATGTTTCAAGTGTAAGTAGAAGGGTCACTTCAAATGAGAATGCCGAAACGCTTATGCTGATGAATCGGAGAACCCTTTCAGAGATGATTACTACAAGAAGGCGATTTATCACCAGAATAAATCAGAGCCGCCTAGATTGAAGCAGGTTGAAGACAACAGAGAGAAATCTAGAGCTCTTGCAGTGATTTACGATGATGAGGGGTATGATTGGAGTTAAGAGGTTCTACCAGAAGAAGATGCGGTTGGTTATGCATTCATGGCAAAAAATGAACCTATTCCATGGAAAGATGATAGAACTGAAGAGCAAAAGTATAGATATAGAAAGATGATTTCGGAAAACAAAATGATTAGACTTTCTGGTATCTATCTGGAAGCAAAGAGAGCCAACAGATGGGATCCAGACAGGGAGTGTTATCTTGATGAGTATGGAAATATTGCAATCGATCATAAAACTCTCGATCTGGAAGTCTTAATCAAGGAAATGAAAGATAATGATGAGTATTGGCAACACAAATGGTGGGGAACTCCAACAGAGAAAATGAAAGAGGAAGCGAAGAAAGAAAAAGAAGAAAAAGAGAAAGAAGAGATCGAAAAATCAAAGAAGATTGATACTGGAGTTATCGATACAACGCAGGAGTTGACTGCAGAGAACCTGGGAAAAATGGCTGACAAAGTGCTGGCTGCTAAGGCACTTGAGGTAGACTCTAACTCCGTGTCTGAGTCAAAAAGCCAGGTCAGTTCAGATGTGTCAACCAATGCGTTAGGTAAAAAGATCGAAGGAAATGCTGATTGCAAAAATTGCAACAAAGAGTGCAAATTTTGTAATACTGTCACGTATCTCAACGGTGAGAAAATTAAAGATCTGACAGCAAAGGTCAGAAGCGTTGAGAATCAGATTCTTGGTCGTGACAAAATAGTTAAAGCTTCAACTGAACGGATAAGAGAATTAACTAGTCAAATTGAAAATGATAAAATTGATCATGACAAAATTAAAAATGAAAATGAAAAGTTGATTCTTGAGAACCGTCAGATTTCTGAAAATTTTGAAAAACTCAAAAGCACAATGAAAGATTGTGATGATCGAAATGGTAAAACTTTTAAAGAAAATGAACATTTAAAAGCAGTGCTTAGAGTCAAAGAAGAAGCAATCAACCAACAACTGGATGAAATCGCTAAATTGAAACTTAAAGTTCAAGAGGCTGTAATCGAAAACGAGCGAATCCAGTTGAAGCTTAACAGTTACAGCTCCGCAAGCTTTGTTTTGCAACATATCATTCCCAAACCCATCGGGAAAGACAAAGCGGGCGAAGATGTGTATTGTGATGGAACTGGGGTGGGGTTTCATCAAGTTCCACCACCTGTTCTTGATAATTACACTAAAAAGCAATCTGGGTTGGTTGAAATTGAGGAAGAAAGTGAAGTTAAACTTCCGGAGAACATTGATGTTACTTTTACATCATCTGATGATAGTGTTCAGACAGAGATTGTTAAGAGCACAGCTGAAAGTGTTTTAATGTCTGATTCAACTGAAGATGATGGGTGTTTCTTGGATAAATACATTCAGAAATCAAAGTCCAAAAACAACTTAAGTGATGAACCGGGTCTTGTGATGTACAAGATGGCTGGATCTGATAAGTTGTATTCGGATTCTGAGTTTCCAATTGAGAATGTTAATGTGAAAAAGTTGACAAATGTTTTCAAGTTAGTTGAAGTTGAGTTGTCAGAAGTGAACAGTTTGTGTCAAACAAAAAGGCAAATGAATTTTGAGAAAGATAAAGCTTATTACATAAAGCCTGTTGTTCCACCACGTTTTTATAATAACAATCGAAACAAATGGTCGGGTGGTTATCAAGGTGGTAATAGTTATCAGAAGAAGCGTTTTCAAAACAAGAGGTTTGCTGAAAAGAAGGTGTTTGTGAATGGTTCAAGTTCACTTGCTGATGAAGAAAATGAAATTTTTTCAAAATCAAATAAAGAGTTCTTTGAGAAGAGGGTTTTACAACCTCAGTTTGAAGGCACAAGTCGAGTTGTTGATACTCGTACGTGTTTTAGATGTAACAAAGTTGGTCACATTGCAAGAAATTGCACCAACTCCAAGCCTAAGACTGAAGTTGTTGAGAAACAAAAGATGAAAGTTGATGTGAAGGGTAAAGCACCAATCGTTGTTGAGAAAAAGAGTGTGAAAAATAACAACATCAAAGTGAAAAATGAACCTGTAAAGAAAGTGGTAACTAAAAACGACAAGTTTTATAAACAGGTTGCATTATCTCAACAAGTTTGGAAACCAAAAACTGAAATGAAAATTTCAACTTCTGAAGTGAAAAAGGCTGAAGAATCAATTTCGGTTGATTATGATGCAAATTTTCCACCTTTGAAGGCTGAAAATTTCAAAATTCAAATTGCAAGAGTCAAGGTTACACCTAAGGCTGATGAGGCCTGGGTGGACACCATGTTCGAATAAGCAGTTTGAATTGCCGGAGCTTCCTTGATCGCGAAGCATGAATCGGCATCTTTATTAAAGTTGGTTAATTTGAAGTTTGTTATGTGCAGGATCTTCCAAGAGCCATTTCAAGATGGATCATGGATAGTGGCGCATCTCGACATATGACAGGAAAAACTGCATTACTGTATGATGTGAAGAATATCAATGGTGGTTATGTGGGATTTGCAGGTCATGAAGGTGGTCGAATTGTTGGTGAAGGAACGTTATCCAATGGGATTGTGACGTTTGAGAGAGTTAACTACATCACTGAGCTGGAGAATAATCTGCTTAGTATCTCGCAGATTTGTGACAATCAGTATACTACTCACTTCACTGATAAAGAATGTTTGATTTTGAAACCTGGTTTTGTTGTTCCTGAAGATTGGATTATCATGAGGGCACCTAGAGTGAATGATTTATATGTGTTAGATATGTCTGTAGCAACTACAACTACTGGTCAAGCACATTGTTTCGTGTCTAGAGCAACTGAGAAAGAATCAAGATTGTGGCACCGAAAGATGGGGCATATTCACCTAAGGAAGATGAATCACTTGGTGCACAATGATTTGGTATTGGGAGTTAATATCAAAGGTTTTCATCTGGAAGGGGAGTGCATTAGCTGCATCAAAGGCAAGCAGAAGAAAAGGTCACATCCTACAAAGCAAGTCAATTCAGTTTCGAGACCTCTGGAAAGACTTCACATGGATTTGTTTGGTCCGGTGAATGTCAAAAGTATTACAGGAGATTACTATTGTTTGGTCGTTACTGATGATTATTCCAGATTTTCGTGGGTTTCTTTCTTGAAGACGAAAGATGAAACATTTGACAGTTTGATGGGGCTGTTCAGGAAGATTGAGAATTTGTACCAAAGGCGTATCAAGAGAATTCGAAGTGATAATGGTACTGAATTCAAGAACAGTAAGATGGAAGAATTTTGTGATGAAAGAGGTATTTTGCATGAGTTTAGTGCTCCGTACACTCCGCAGCAGAATGGAGTCGCAGAACGCAAAAACCGGACGCTAATCGAGACGGCTAGAACTATGCTTGCAGATTCAAAGTTACCGATAAATTTTTGGGCTGAAGCTGTTTCTGCCGCATGCTATACGCTCAACAGGGTTCTTACTGTCAAGAAGTTCAACAAAACATGCTTTGAGCCGAATTTGAAGTATCTAGAACCGTTTGGGTCACCCTGTACGGTTATAGAGCCTTTTGGAAAGTTTGGTCCGAAGTGCATTGAGGGAATATTTGTTGGATATGCAAATCCGTTGCGACGTGTCTTCGTTCCAAGTGAGAAGCGGATTATTGAAGCTGCAAATGTTGAATGTCAAGGTTATACTATGCCGCCGCAGAATCCTGGTGATTCATGGCGTTATCATTATGACAAACTTTGGGATTCGTTTGACATGAGAGAAGAATCAGAGGATGATGAAGATTTCTTTGATGAGTTGGATATTTTGCGTGAATATGAGTCGCAGCTAAGGTTCCCAGCTGAGTATTCGAGGAAACCACGGGAAACTTCAAATGACGATGAAGCAGGTCCGAGTAATGCTGGTGAACATGATGATGTCCAACAGAATGAAGTTGCTCAAGATAATCAGTCGGCTCAGAATGATAATCTAGAAGCTGAAAAACATGCCAGTATTTGATCATGGTGATTCAGATTCAGATTCTGAGGGGGAGCAAATTCAGATTTCAAGTCAAACAAACCAAGTTGGTGAACAAGATGCAGAACAGAATGTTACTAATCTGGAGGGAAATGTAGATGTTCAAAGTGAAGTGATGCCGCGAACTTTTTCATATCATCCAGAGGAGTTGATCATAGGAGAATTGCAAGCTGGAGTTCGCACTCGAAATCAGATTGATAAAGGGCTTACATGTTTTTATACAAAAGTTGCTCCTTTGCAAACTGAATTCTCATTGAGTTGTTTTATCTCGCAAGTTGAGCCAAGAACTTACAAAGAGGCGCTTACTGAAGACTCTTGGGTCAATGCAATGCAGGAGGAACTTAGTCAATTCGAGAAATTGGGAGTGTGGAAGTTAGTTGATTTGCCGGATGGTCAGAGGAAAATAAACACCAAGTGGGTGTTCAAGTGCAAGAGGGACGATAGAGGAGTTGTTGTAAGGAACAAAACTCGACTCGTTGTTCAGGGATTTAGTCAACAGGAGGGAATTGATTTTACCGAAGTCTATGCTCCTGTAGCACGATTAGAGGCAATCAGAATTTTCCTAGCATTTGCGTCTTGGAAGAACTTCAAAGTTTATCAGTTGGATGTTAAATCGGCGTTTCTTTATGGGAAGGTTAAAGAGGAGGTTTATGTCGGTCAGCCACCGGGCTTCACCGATCCAATCCACAAAAACAAGGTCTACTTATTGGACAAAGCGCTGTATGGTTTACACCAGGCCCCGAGAGCTTGGTACAAGACTTTGTCTCAACACCTACTCGCTAACAAGTTCATTCGTGGAAAAGTGGATGCCACTCTCTTCACTAAAAAGGTCGATGGTCATCTTCTGATAGTTCAGATTTATGTGGACGATATAATTTTTGGGTCGACAAATGAAAATCTATGCAAAGATTTTGAATCAGTGATGAAGCAAAAGTTTGAAATGCCATCAATGGGGGAGATGAAATTCTTTCTGGGATTACAACTTGAACAACTTCCTGAGGGAATTTTCATTCATCAGTCAAAGTATGTTCATGATATTCTAGAGAAATTTGGGATGTCAAGTTCTACTCCGGCTGCTACCCCACTTGCAACAAATCATGGGATTCACCTAGATCTCACCGGAGACAGGGCTGGTGAAACGTTTTACCGATCCATGATAGGTTCTTTAATGTACCTAACTGCTTCACGTCCTGATATCATGTACCCAACGTGCCTCGCAGCAAGATTTCAGTCTAACCCGAGAGCATCGCATATGATCATTATGAAAAGGATATTGCGCTACCTGAAAGGAACTCCTTCATTGGGGTTGTGGTATCCTAGGAAAGGCGACTTTACGCTCGAAGGGTATTCCGATTCGGATTTCGGATGCTGCAAAGTCAATTCAAAATCAACAACTGCAGGATGCCAGTTCTTTGGTCCTAGATTGGTTACCTGGCAGTGTAAGAAACAAACGTCTGTGGCGTTATCTACATGTGAAGCGGAGTATGTTTCTGCTAGCAGTTGCTGCTCTCAGATCTTGTGGATACAGCAACAGATGCGCGACTACGGTTTGCAGTTTCTTAACACACCTCTTTTTGTTGATAATGAGGCCGCTATAAATATAACAAAGAATCCAGTACATCACGCTAAAACTAAACACATAGAAATTCGTCATCACTTTATTCGTGATTGCTTTGAGAAAAAGTTGATACGAATTGAGAAAATCCACACTGACGAACAGAAAGCTGATTTACATACCAAAGCTTTTGATAAAAATCGGTTTAAATATTTGTTAAAACTGAATGGTATGAAGCTTCTGTCGGTGTCGGATGGCATAATTGGCGTTGATAAGAGTACTGTTGCGGATGAAGACGAGAAACAATCTGCAATGGTTTGTCGAATTTTTACTTGTTTTGGTATTTAGGGGGGGTAGATATTTGTACATAGTTATATTTTTCAGAAAATACAAAAACAGTAAAAAAATGCAAAAATACAAAAAACATGATAAAATCTGAAAAAGAGCTTGTATATAGGGAAAATGATAGTACATCAGCTAGACGATTACAGTATGCTAAAGATTTGTAAAGTATAAAAGAGTTAAACAATCTTACTGATGATGTGTCGATAGGTTTTCGCACATTTAGTAGATTTATTCGGGATATAAACCTAAATTCAAACTGGTGAATTTCGTGGGGAACACTACTTGGATATATAGGTAACCCCTGAAATCTCGTTTGAAAGGTCTCTTAATCTGATATACTAGGTCTTTATACTCAATGATGTCTGGGGTATTATTCCGGGACTTCTGCTGAACGGTGGTTCTGACCTAGTCCCTGGCTAATACTTGCTGCAATGCTTGAAACACAGCATTAAACCCTCAGCATGCTGAAACAATAAAATTGATAAATGCTGCTGTTGTAAGCAAAAAGATCCTCTAAAGGGGACACACCTAAAAGTCGAAGCTGATATCTCTCTGCGTATACGGAAGTATCGACCTGAGATCCCTCGGCCCTCGCATACCTAAATTATATACAGATATCATTGTAGTATACTCACCTGTAAGACTGATTATTGAGATTCTGGATACGGGAGTATATTCAAGAGGTGGGACACATGAATGAGCTAAGTTCATAATTCATCTAATTCGTATCCTGAGTAAATTGAAATTTGTGTGGGAATTTAAGATGGATCAGTATATCGACAATCGAGGTGAATTGTTTAAGTCTGAGTATGAAATGTAGCTTAACGATACTTGTGATTTGTCTGAAAAGCTGATATGATTCCCTGACACGCTCGCCAAAAATATGTTTGTAAATAGTTTACTTTGTTTACTTTCTGCAATTTCAGTTTTTTGTATTTCATTTCTTAGTTTAGATCACTTTGATAAAATCCAAAAAGATTTTATTTCTGCTTTATTTTCCGACAAACCAAAGTGGAGAGTTGATTGTTGGATTCTCAGTTGATTGAAGCAGATGCAGGAGATTCTGGACTGAAGAATGAGGAGAGCTTACTTTGATAAAGTTTGAATTGTTTGAAAAGTCAAAAACAAGTTCATTAACTTGATACTTGTTATTTTCAGAAAATGTTTGAAATTGTTGTTTTAAAATCAGTATTGATTCGTCAAAAGATCAACCAAGGTCATTAATTTGGACTTGGTAGATTAATCAAGTGATCAGGGTCATTAATTTGAACCTGAATACTTGAGTGGATTGTTAAAACTGATTGAGTTTGTGAATTTTTGGTTGAAAAGATAGAATTGTAATGTTTGTTGGTTGAGAAACAGATTTGGACTTCATTATTCCCAACGAAAGCAAAATGTCAAAGTTTGAACCAGATATCTCAGATTCTAGTATATCGAGAGGGGGAGTCTGTGAAAGGGGGAGTCTGGATCAATGGTCAAAGGGAATATTGAAGTTTAAAGTTTGAAGATTGAAGATAAAGATTGATGAGAGTTTTTACAATGTTTGAAGATTGTTAAAGACAAAGACTTGAAGCCAAAGACTTCATCAACATCCAAGGGGGAGTCTGTTGGTGCACTGAATGTCTGCTGATTACGTCATAATCAAGTCTTGTGTCTAGATAGTTTGAATGAACACACATTAGGGTTTTACTTGTTTATCTTGTAGATTTCACTTGAAAGAGTTCTTGTGTAATTCAAGCTAAATCAAGATTTAGCTTGAAATGGTTCAAGGGAAATCAGATTTACCTTGAAATGGTTTAAGGGAAATCAGATTTAGCTTGAACTGGTTCAAGCGAAATCTGATTTAGCTTGAACAATCTCAAGCGAAATCAACAAGCTTATAAATAGGTTGTGTGGTTCATTTGTCAAGTAACTTGGTCATTGTATGAGACACGAAGTGCTGCCGGATTTGTATAAGAAAACGTTGTATAAGCACATAAATCAATCAGAAAAGAAGGATTAAAAGGATTATAGCTGTTATGACTTGGTTTACTTTGATTCCGCCTCTGTAAACTGAGATGAACTGCCTTAACTATCGGTTTAAGGTCGTAGAACGGTCCAACAAAATGTTTATGTGTAAACCATGTCTATTATCAAATGTAAATCATGTAATGTGTAAACAAATGTCATGTATGGCAAGTAAAAAGTGACTACTTAAACCATATGTAAAAATGCACAAAACAAAGTATTTGAATAAATCAAAAGTTATGTTTTGTAAAATCCATGCATGCTTTACTGATACAAACATCTATGCTGTATTGTTCTAACGCCTACATTCAAGCCTTGCGACTGTGGCGACAAACCCCTAACGAGTTAAAGGTTCATCTAAATCCTGAATATCGAATTCGGTCATTCCTTCCAACCCAAACAAACCTAAGATTTCAGAAATGGTAGTTGTCAATTCCTGTGGTACCACTACCTACTAACGAACGGCATGATCGGTGTTAATGAATGTATTAATGACCCGTTAAACAAACCAAATGTCATACCAAATGTAAGCATGTTATATGAAAATAATGTACTAAATATGCTAAATGAACATACATAGTACAAATGTGATGTAAAACAATGTATGCATATGCTGAAATGATCATATGAAACAAATGTAATATATGAAATCAATGTGCTAGTATGTTAATAAAACATACATAGCAAAAACATAGAAGAAATCATGTACTATATGTGTACTAACATAGCAAGTATATGAATAAAAGCATGAAAAACACGAAAGTAACAAGTAGGCACATGTGTTTCACCCCAAAATGTTTGAAAACAGTAAAAGAGGGGACTATGTACTCACTTGAGGATGCTTAGAAGTCTTGAACAACAACCAAGCAAAGCTACAGGGATCACGGAAATCAAACGACACCTAATATAAGTAACTACGTTAATAACCGGACCTAAATCGGGAGATCGGATAGAATGAGGTTTCGTAAACCAAATGAGTATTGGAACTCATATGAAATGGTTTAACAAAGCCTACATACTAAATCGAAACCTAGCTTAAGTGCTTACGACCCATTACGACCCGTTTAGGTAGCTTACGCTACTTTAACGGGTCGTTCGCGTAAAATGCGTTCGGACCGCCTAACTAGTCCTATGACAAGTATTATATGCCTTAACATCTCTAATAATGTTACCTAATCAGTTTAGATGTAAAAATTTAGATTACATATGCTTAAAATGAATTTATGCGTAAAAAGGGCATTTTGGTCATTTTCCCAAGGCATATAAATTACCTATTATACAACTAACTAAACGAAGTGACCATAAGGTATAACCTCAGAAGGTTATTCCCTATACAACTATGGTCACAAAATATGTTTGGTCGGATTCTAATGATCGACCAAACGGGTCGGGTTCGAAAGTCTAAGCGGTTGTTTAGACCGCTTATCTTACAACCCTATATAAGCACTAAACTAAGAGTGACGAGTTAAACATGTTAAAATATGTTTAACGAAGTTAGAAAACAAGTTTGATATCAAAACAAAGGGTTTTGATACCCAAGAATAGTTTGGTTGAAAAATACGCATAAACACGTATTTTGACCGAAACTATGACTCATGACTACGCCTAATCAACAAGGTAATCAGTAGGTATAGTCACAAGGGACTATAACCATCGTGATTATGCTCACGTTGCGAAGTTCAAAAGAACTTCGTGTTGACCATTGACTGGTCAAAGCGGAAAGTCAAACACTGTTTGACTTTAACGCTTAAAAACGCATAAAAGAACGAAAGAAACTTACAAGAGATCCAAGCTATGAGGATTTTGATCTAGAATGCTCAGGTATGAAGTGGGAAACTCCAACTTAGAGCAAACAATCAGATCATGTGTGAATTGCGAATGAAAAACATGGGGGTATTTATAGTTTTCGGGCCACCGTTAGGATCGTTCCTCGATAAACGAGCTTCAATCTGAGCCTTACATGTGTGCCCATTGTTTTCTAATACCAAGGGAGCCTCAAAACAAGCCCGTAGACTCATTAAAACCATTTGCAAAACATGGGAACAGCTGGATCAAGCTGGAAACACAATTTTGCTGATCTAATGCTCTGTTGCGCCCAGCTTAAGAGCTAAGCTCATCTTACGCGGCCCGCGACCGTCGGGTGATTCAGAAACAAGTTTCATAATTTGTAGATATGGTCCCTGCAAGCATTTAAGCCCCTTTTTGACACGTTTAAGGCCCGTTAAGCCATTTTCAAGGCTCTACAATGATGCCTAAGCATAGGGGACATGAAACATGTTTGAAAATATGTCGGATGTCAGTTCGTTTGGTCGTACAGTCACGATATTCGGTTAATTACGACGAAACACGAACGGATGTGAAAAACGATCCAAATTACGCGACGAATGGAATTTTATCAAGGCAATCACTAAAATAAAATATTTGAATGATTACATAAATTTTTGGATGTCCGGATATATTCAAAAAGTAAGATATGCGCGAAAATGCAAACTTATGCACTTTTTGACGCTTTTAGTCCCTGTTGATCAAATAAGTTTATTTTTGTGCACCAAACACATCTAAGCCTATTTATAAGCTATGTAAAGGATATTTAGAGCATGTGTAACTTATGATCATATTTTGGATTGTTCGTTACAGTACGAATCGGCATACTTTCGTAGTTTGTCAGAATTAGTCCCTGTAAGCGAATAAACTTGATTTCGACACACCAAACCTTCCAAAACTTATTTCTAAGTTATGTAAAGGTTATTTAAGTTATGTTTAGCCCATGACACTATTCCGACGTGTTTTTCGCGTTAAACTAATTACGTTTACGCATCAGTTCGCGTATAACTTTCTAGATAGTGATTCAGAGCTCGAAATCGAATGAGAATTGATATGTGCAAATGACACACATATTTATACAACTCCCAAGTATGAAATACAATATTTCATTGATTTGGTATTTGTTTGATGGTCATGGAGGCACTAATGTCACAGTCTCCCCTACTTCAGAAAATTTCGTCCCGAAATTTATTAAGAGGAAACTTGTGAGAGCTCGAAACATGAAGTCGAAAAGATAGAAAAACACTGGTTAGGGTTCTGAACTTCTTGTAACTTCAAATAACATTATGCTTGCAATGTAAGAGGGACACTTATATACAAGTATACGAAGCGCCATTGGTGCGTCCACCGTACCTCCATTACATTGTTTACATTTCGTTATTTTTGCCACTATAGGTTCCTACACATGATAAGTCTTACTGTGGTTTTCGTGCACTGAATTTCATAATTATGTATGCATCCATAATTACGTAATTCCTTGCATAGTCCACATAGTGCATTTTATAATGTGTAGGGGAAGAAAATAAAATGAACAAACCTGTGATGAGTGTGACTAGACCACCATAGGATCCTTTTAATTCAACCGATAAACGATCTCTTTTAAATAGACCACCAAGGATTCTTTTCAACTATATCATCACATGACATTCTTAACCAGATTTTTGAATCAATCTTTTTGACTAGGCCACTCAAGGGGTCTCTTTTGAATTATGGAATAGTACTATATAATCCAAGGGTCTTAACTATTACGTAGAAGCCCATTTAGGATTTAAGGTAGTACCTTTGGATATCCTACCATGAATCCCTCATGTGAAGATATGGAAGATTCTACGAGGATTTGGATAACGAATATCCAGATTACACAAAAACACAAAACATAAAAGAAAACACATAATCACATAATTGTTTATCTTGATCTTCAATTTGTTATCATTTTGTTAATTTTCTTGTTAATTGTGCACATGAATTTAAAGCACACTAGGAATCCAATCCATGGATTTCAATTGGCACTTTAAACATTTTCCAAAATCTAACTATGAAGATAGGAAGATCTTAAAAGAAATTCGATTTCGATTACAAGGAATCGTAACATTCGAATTAAGGTACATAAGGAATCCAATTAAGGACTCCGATTTGAGCGGTAACCATCCACAAGGATCTAATTGTGAAGGTAAGAAGATCCCATATGGATTTTGGAATTTGAAGATGTTTCGAAACCTTGCACTGGACATGCTCAAGTCAAAACATGAGATAAAATATTCATGAAGTTGAGGCGCTAGATATGCCAAGGCGACATATGAAGCAGAATTTGAAGGTTAAGTCAATGCATGAGCAAAATGTTTTGGAAAACTATGCATGGGGTTCTTTTAGAAATGTTTTTAATTTTTTTGAAACCTTACATAATACTTTTGAAATCATAAGGTAGATGTATTAGGTAATTATTGTAACACCCCGGCCGGAGGTGGAAAAGCCAAAGGTGTCACGAAACTTGATAGAATGCATTTGAGCACATGGAGATTATATTAAGTTGAAATATAATTTAAGTTCAATTCAGTAGATTGCATTCACATCTGAGAATATAAGAGTACATAAACAAATACATCATAAATTGTTTCACAAATGATAAGTTCGGATTTAATCTAAGGCAAAAGTCTTGATCAATCCTATGTAAATATTCTTGCAAATCATGTCATCAAACATTGTCACCTGAAACATATGTTAGGGAAAATATTTGGGTCAACAAACGGTTGAGTGAATTCATAGGTTTTGTTAGGCAAAAATAATAATGTGATATGAAAATGAGTTAACACTGTGGCATGCGATATGTCTTTAAGCAAAAGAGTAATACAAGTAGTCATTTGGTGGTACATTCAAACCATTGTGACTCGTCCATCGTTCAACTCGTTCTTGCATTAACAAACCTCCAAAGGGTAAGTTAACAATCATCAGATTCAGTCGTTACCCACCTAACCCACACATAACCATGGGTCCGGTCTGATAACAGGATTTGTCGGATCCTATGGTACCATAACCTAATACTGGTCGGCTTGATCATTGTTAATGAATGTCATTCGTTATGTAACTATCACCAACAAGTTCGTTCACATTATCGAAATCGTTATTAGTTTTGTATAAACTAACGCAATCGGTTTGAAACCATCGTTAAAATATTGAAATCGTTTTGAGACATATGAATCGTATGTTTCATCCAAAAAATAATGTAAAAGGGGACTATGAACTCACCTTGATTTCGGGTAAGTCCAAACAAGTATGCAAAGTGTGAGAGTTCTTGGAATTAAGATTCCACGTCACTATAATTGATTGAACATGCAACAATATGGAATATGTATCAACAATAATGTTTAATTGGATAATTGAAAATCCTAAATCTATAGGATTCGGTAGTGTTTTGTTTAAATGGTAATTATGTGGTTTGGATAACCTAACAAGAGGACTCGGAAAATGAATATGATGTAAAGGAATTACTTATGAAAAATATTAATTTAACATAAATAATAAAATTGCAAAGATATGTAATTGTTTTAATATAAACATTTGTAATAATAAATCAAATATAATTAATTAGTATAATTAAATAACATAATTAAGTATAATGATTATTGGTAAAATATTGTACAAGTGATATGATTAATTTATAAAAATTATAAATTAATTTAGATGGTTAAAATATATATTATTTGATAAATAATAAATATTTTGTTTAAAAGAATAAATATGATTATTATATGATTAATTATCAAAATAATTATATTGAATCTGAATAATTAAAAATTACATTTTTAATTATTGAACTTTAATATTACTGATTTAAAATAATTATTATGATCTTGAAATCATTTTAAACAAATAGAATGAATTAAAATGATTTAATAACAATAAATAAGTTTATAAAAGTTTAATTATCTAAATAATTAAATATAATAAAAATTCAGATTCTAAATTTATATAACCTCAAAATAATGCACATTTTGTCATAAAAATAATTTTGGATGAAAATTATATAGTTATATAATTTAATTACATTAAATTAAACTATATTCATAAGTATAAATACTGATTTAATTATATAAATATCAAAATTATTTAAAATATCAGTAAAAATATTATTTTTGTAATGTTTATCATTTAAAATAATTTGTATAAAAATTTCAGCATTTAATTCATAAAAACGGATTTATTATGAATTATTAATTATTAAAATGTTTTAATATTATAAAAATTAGTTTTATAAATAAATTGACTAATTTCACATTTTTAATAAAAACAACAGTGGTTAATAATCTTATAAAAATTATTGAAATGTTGAAAATATTAAAAATGAAACGATTAAAAAGAAATGCAGACCCCTGGGTTCAAACTTGGGTCTGTGTTGTAACCAAACAGAGTCTTAACCACTGGGCTAAACTTCTGTTCGTGTTTGGTTTAGGACTGCAAAACTTATAACCAAACAGGACCTGGTCATCTTCTCCAAAGAGAATTCAAAGTCAGAAGACCCGGTCAAACTAAAAGTCAAACTCATGATTTCTACGGGTAAACCTATGTTATATTTAAATTAAATCCTAGGAATCGTTCTATAGGCATAAACTAACTAATTGACACAAGAAAAACTAACCGGTATTGACGAAAAAGACGGTTGACAAAGATTCCGGCGAAAAAGTGACTATTCCGGCGAGTTGCAGGTTTTAATCCGACGATTTCGGGTGTTCAAGTGTTTGTAAATGGTGTGAAATATTGCTAGGAATGTAGGGAACTTAAATACACAACATTTGGATCTCAGATTCGACATAACTCAGTGGATTAGATCCACTTTTTATTTTTTTATAAAAATTCTTTTTGTTGAGTGTTTAGGCACTCAAAGGTGTCGACTTAATGATTAAAACAGTTGGGTATGGGTTGTAGATCATATAAATAATTTGGACAGCTCAAAAGAATCGAAAAAAACATTTTGGTTTGATTTTTGGTAATTTCCGGTCGGATCCGCGACCTGTTATGGTTTCAGCATTGTTTTGAGAGTGTACATATATATATTATAACCTAAGAATTAACACATCCCAGTTGGTAACCCAACTGGTTTGTGCGCGCTGTTTGTTGCGAGGGTGTCCGGGTTCGAGTCCCGTTTCAGGCCGATTCTTTGGGATTTAATCCCTTTTTAGATTTCCTGATTTATTTAATTAAATTTATTAATTCTAAATTGTGTATAAATGAATTAATATTCCATATCTATCAGCTCCGAGGCGGATGATAAACTGGTTAAGACATTTCGGTTATAACGTAGAGGTCGTGAGTTCAATCCCCGGCAAGGGCCGGTCCGATACAGAAGGACCCCCTTTTTTTCCGGGTTTTTGGATATTTACACTTTGGCCCCTCATGTTTCATTTTTTACAAAAATAGTCCCTCAAGTTTCAGAAATTTACAAAATCAGCCCCTGAACTTTCGAAAAATATTCAAAACAGACCCTGAAGTTTCGAAAATATGCAACTATGGTCCCTGATGTTTCGAAAAATGTCACAAATGGTCCCTGGTTTATTCAGTTAGATATACTACTAACTGGGTTAGTTCTCAAAGGAAGAATTTCTATACAAATTTTAACTTGGTTAGGATTTATAGTTAAAATAAGTTTGTAAATGGCAGAATAAATCCCTATAGTTTAAGTTTCAAGAATGACCAAATGAACCTTGTACTTTTAAAACTAAATATATATGTTTTATTTTTAATAATATAAGTTTCAAAAATGACCAAAAGGACCCTAAACTTGTAGTTTTCAATAATTGCACTTTTAACCCTTGTATTTCTAAAGTTTCAAAGAATGACAAATAGATCCCTTAGATTGTAGTTTCACAAAATGTCACAATAGGCCCTTATAGTTTATGTAACCTTTTTAATAGCATAAAACTCAACAAATTTGCAATTGTTTCACGTGTTTGTATTGGTATAAGAATGTATAAGCACAAAGTAAGTATGTTCAAATAAGTTTCATTCCAAATATGGTATTTGTTACAATGCATGTCAAAACAAATGCGAGTGTGAAAACCAGGGTGGTTACAGTCTCCCCTACTTTAGAAAATTTCGTCCCGAAATTTATTCAAAAGAGACCGTAGAATGTAATTGTAATGATTAGAAAGATAATCAAGTCATTGTTTGGTGCTGATAATTTTGAGGAATTCACGAGGATCATTGTATAGAAATTGTTTTGCATGGCACTATGTTATGCTGGATTTGTAATGTAAATATTATGCAAACAAATGTGTGTATAAATAAGCAAATAATGGATAATCACATAACCACATAATGTTTTTATATGCTACCTTACTTAACAAGGCTTACTATGATTCTCATGCGTCGAACCTCGTAATTAAGTGTGCACCCAAAATTACGCGTTTCGTTGCATGGTCCACATAGCACTTCTAGTTAAGTGAGGAAAACAAATAAGATTGAGGTATTGTGTAAATCAAACAAGCATCAATATAACATAACATCAACTGAATCAAAACGTATTTCACATTAGCAATGATAGCATTGTTTGTTTGACAGTCTATTGAACAAATTTACATTTGAAATAAGTCATGTAATGGATCAAATTCATGATTATAAGGTGGTGGAGGTGGTAGGGGCAGTTGCATATGATCAGTTAATTGTCTCAGCATGCTTTCCAACCATTGATTTCTTTCTGTCAACCATTTTATTTGTTGAGACAAATTTCGAACTTGATTGTTTAACCTAGTCACTTCGACTCCCAATGAATCTGGAGGTAGATTCATTTGAGGCATCGTACTTGGGCCTGCTATATCAGTTGGTGGCAGTTGTTCTACTTCGTTCAACAGTGACTGGAAAGAATGTGGCAGTAATAGTGCTTGCAAAATGGGTTCTGATGCTAACTGTTCTTGAGTCATCATGTTTTCATCAAACCAAGTTCCTTGCATCGTTGAATTCTCCTCAAAAAATAACGGTAAGAAGCTTGGTAAGACGTTCGGTGTTAAAGGTTGGGATAAGTTAGTTGTAATATGTTCTTGTATGTATGGCAGCGGTGGTTGCATATCAAACCGATAAAAAGACGGTTGAGGAAACTGCAAAAATGATTGTTGTAAATTTTGTGGGAAGGTATTCTCTAAGATAACTGGAGCTCCCTCCGGCTGTGATGGTTGAGTTAGTGTACCAATATGAACAGGGGTTAGCCTCATGGTGTAAGGATTTACAATCCCAGGTGCCTTCGGTGGAGATAATCCCTGGATAATCTGATCACTTAAGACACCTAATGATTGTGCTATTTTTGTAATGTAAGACCCTCCCATGAGACATCTCAGAGGATTTGATTGTTGACTAGAAAAATATTCAGCAAGCTCGTGGGCAATATTACAGGGAACTTGCTCAAAAATACTATACAAATAGAAAAGTTCGATTGTTCTAACCCTTTGTTGATTATGTTTGCGGCCCGTGATAGTGTTGGCTAAAACACGGTGCATATATTGATAACAAGGGTCTATGAAGTTTGTAGAATTATTGTGGACACACCATTCTTTTAATGAATGGCATTGCCAATAATCTACAATATCCGCGGAGGAACAAGAGGTTGATGCCTCCGTAAAAATGGGTTGTTTGACTTCTTCATCTGTATATATGCCCAGATGAACTGTGAATTCTGTTAATGACATAGTATGAAGTTGCCCACAAAGTTGAAAATGAGTGGATTCATTGGTAAGATTTTTATTATATTTGTAATAGAAACTGGACAAGAACTCATACACCAGTTCATCGTATGATGGTTCTAGGATGTCGAAGAAACGGCGCCAGGGTGTATTAGGTTGTAGTAATCTTGCCAGCAAACCACTGGAATCAAACATTCCCATTCGTTGCCAATCAATACCGCTAATAGCAAGAACTTCCTGATGCTTGAGTTTTTGATACCTCTCTCGGTTGTGTAAATTAGCAAACTGAAGGAAGGGATGAATTTTTGCTGCATTTGAAGATTCAGCATATGCTGCTGGGAGATTTGCCATTGGGATATGGGGTTTTGTTGAACTAAGAAAAGTTTGGGTACGGGGTATTGAATTATATCAGAAATTGTAGTTCTTGTGTAGATTAGCTTGAGTAGTGAGTTTCCTATATAGATAAGGAGATTCCGGATTACACCATAGGATCGGTTAGGGCTTCCATGCTACGTTCCGCAACTAGTTTGAAAATTTGAATCTGACAGGTATGGTCTCGAGAAAAATTTGAAACTTTGAAAAAGAGGGAATCGTATCGTAATAAATTGATAATAGTACAACGTAAGTTGATTAGAACTTGGATTGTTCTGAAACGGAGAAAAGAAAAAAAAATCCTTTTGAATTAGGGTAACATGCCTTGAGCCTATAGGCATACTGTACTCTCATCGGTAGTTCCCAGGTAGGCAAACGTGTGTCTCGTCGTGGAGGTGATTTCATAATCGGGTAAAGTAGTTTCATAAAATCAACGAGGATCAAAGAAGACACGTAACAAGATGGATATCATTTATTCCACGAATAAACGACATCAATGACAAGTCAAAGTAGTTGGGTTCTTATAACTTGGTGAAGTCATGCTTTAGCCTATAAGTGGACACTCATCCCAAGAATTCCCAGGTAAGCACAACTGGTCTCGCGTCTGATGAGATTTATACGAAGTGCTTGCCTAGACAGAAAACTCAGAATACAGGCATCCACCCTTCCAGATTGCACGAGTTCGTTATTAGAGCCCAAGACTTTGATGAGAATTTAAAAATCAGAAGAGGTTTTGAAAAAAATCACCTAAGGATAGGTGATGAGCATTTGTAAAATCTAAAGATGAGATCTGTGATGACGAGGCATTGGTTACAAAAGATAAGAATAGGGATGAAGACAAGGAAAAGATAACGGAAGAGTTACTAATGGAAAGTGTCCTAGGTAAGTTATAGTCTAGGTCAAAAGTAATTTCTAATAACCTAAATCCCTATAACCATGGCTCTGATACCAACCTGTAACACCCCGGCCGGAGGCGGAAAAGCCAAATGTGTCACGAAACTTGATAGAATGCATTTGAGCACATGGAGATTATATTAAGTTGAAATATAATTTAAGTTCAATTCAATAGATTGCATTCACATCTGAGAATATAAGAGTACATAAACAAATACATCATAAATTGTTTCACAAATGATAAGTTCGGATTTAATCTAAGGCAAAAGTCTTGATCAATCCAATGTAAATATTCTTGCAAATCATGTCATCAAACATTGTCACCTGAAACATATGTTAGGGAAAATATTTGGGTCAACAAACGGTTGAGTGAATTCATAGGTTTTGTTAGGCAAAAATAATAATGTGATATGAAAATGAGTTAACACTGTGGCATGCGATATGTCTTTAAGCAAAAGAGTAATACAAGTAGCCATTTGGTGGTACATTCAAACCTTTGTGACTCGTCCATCGTTCAACTCCTTCTTGCATTAACAAACCTCCAAAGGGTAAGTTAACAATCATCAGATTCAGTCGTTACCCACCTAACCCACACATAACCATGGGTCCAGTCTGATAACGGGATTTGTCGGATCCTATGGTACCATAACCTAATACTGGTCGGCTTGATCATTGTTAATGAATGTCATTCGTTATGTAACTATCACCAAAAAGTTCGTTCACATTATCGAAATCGTTATTAGTTTTGTATAAACTATCGCAATCGTTTTGAAACCATCGTTAAAATATTGAAATCGTTTTGAGACATATGAATCGTATGTTTCATCCCAAAAATAATGTAAAAAGGGACTATGAACTCACCTTGATTTCGGGTAAGTCCAAACAAGTATGCAAAGTATGAGAGTTCTTGGAATTAAGATTCCACGTCACTCTAATTGATTGAACATGCAACAATATGGAATACGTATCAACAATAATGTTTAATTGGATAATTGGAAATCCTAAATCTATAGGATTCGGTAGTGTTTTGTTTAAATGGTAATTATGTGGTTTGGATAACCTAACAAGAGGACTCGGAAAATGAATATGATGTAAAGGAATTACTTATGAAAAATATTAATTTAACATAAATAATAAAATTGCAAAGATATGTAATTGTTTTAATATAAACATTTGTAATAATAAATCAAATATAATTAATTAGTATAATTAAATAACATAATTAAGTATAATGATTATTGGTAAAATATTGTACAAGTGATATAATTAATTTAAAAAAATTATAAATTAATTTAGATGGTTAAAATATATATTATTTGATAAATAATAAATATTTTGTTTAAAAGAATAAATATGATAATTATATGATTAATTATCAAAATAATTATATTAAATCTGAATAATTAAAATTTAAATTTTTAATTATTGAACTTTAGTATTACTGATTTAAAATAATTATTATGATCTTGAAATCATTTTAAACAAATAAAATGAATTAAAATGATTTAATAACAATAAATAAGTTTATAAAAGTTTAATTATCTAAATAATTAAATATAATAAAAATTCAGATTCTAAATTTATATAACCTCAGAATAATGCACATTTTGTCATAAAAATAATTTTGGATGAAAATTATATAGTTATATAATTTAATTACATTAAATTAAACTATATTCATAAGTATAAATATTGATTTAATTATATAAATATCAAAATTATATAAAATATCAGTAAAAATATTTTTTTTTTGTAAAGTTTATCATTTAAAATAATTTGTATAAAAATTTCAGCATTTAATTCATAAAAACGGATTTATTATGAATTATTAATTATTAAACTGTTTTAATATTATAAAAATTAGTTTTATAAATAAATTGACTAATTTCACATTTTTAATAAAAACAACAGTGGTTAATAATCTTATAAAAATGATTGAAATGCTGAAAATATTAAAAATTGTGTATAAATGAATTAATATTCCATATCTATCAGCTCCGAGACGGAGGATAAACTGGTTAAGACATTTCGGTTATAACGTAGAGGTCGCGAGTTCGATCCCCGGCAAGGGCCGGTCCGATACAGAAGGACCCCCTTTTTACCGGGTTTTTGGATATTTACACTTTGACCCCTCATGATTCATTTTTTACAAAAATAGTCCCTCAAGTTTTAGAAATTTACAAAATCAGCCCCTGAACTTTCAAAAAATATTCAAAACAGACCCTGAAGTTTCGAAAATATGCAACTATGGTCCCTGAAGTTTCGAAAAATGTCACAAATGGTCCCTGGTTTATTCAGTTAGATATACTAACTGGGTTAGTTCTCAAAGGAAGAATTTCTATACAAATTTTAACTTGGTTAGGATTTATAGTTAAAATAAGTTTGTAAATGGCAGAATAAATCCCTACAGTTTAAGTTTCAAGAATGACCAAATGAACCTTGTACTTTTAAAACTAAATATATATGTTTTATTTTTAATAATATAAGTTTCAAAAATGACCAAAAGGACCCTAAACTTGTAGTTTTCAATAATTTCATTTTTAACCCTTGTATTTCTAAAGTTTCAAAGAATGACAAATAGATCCCTTAGATTGTAGTTTCACAAAATGTCACAATAGGCCCTTATAGTTTATGTAACCTTGTTTAATAGCGTAAAACTCAACAAATTTGCAATTGTTTCACGTGTTTGTATTGGTATAAGAATGTATAAGCACAAAGTAAGTATGTTCAAATAAGTTTCATTCCAAATACGGTATTTGTTACAATTCATGTCAAAACAAATGCGAGTGTGAAAACCAGGGTGGTTACAATTATGTTTATAAAGTGTTTTAAAATCAGGCGAGATGAATTTTGAAAACGTGTTTACGCGTATTTTGCAACCAAACTATTCTTGGGTATCAAAACCCTTTGTTTTGATATCCAACTTGTTTTCTAACTTCGTTAAACATATTTTAACATGTTTAACTCGCCACTCTTAGTTTAGTGCTTATATAGGGTCGTAAGATAAACGGTCTAAACAACCGCTTAGACTTTCGAACCCGACCCGTTTGGTCGATCATTAGGATCCGACCAAGCATATTTTGTGACCATAGTTGTATAGGGAATAACCTTCCGAGGTTATACCTTATGGTCACTTCGTTTAGTTAGTTGTATGATAGGTAATTTATATGCCTTAGTAAAATGACCAAAATGCCCTTTTTACGCATAAATTCATTTTAAGCATATGTAATCTAAATTTTTACATCTAAACTGATTAGGTAACATTATTAGAGATATTAAGGAATATAATACTTGTCATAGGACTAGTTAGGCGGTCCGAACGCATTTTACGCGAATGACGCGTTAAAGTAGCGTAAGCTACCTAAACGGGTCGTAAGCACTTAAGTTAGGTTTCGATTTAGTATGTAGGCTTTGTTAAACCATATCATATGAGTTCCAATACTCATTTGGTTTACGAAACCTCATTCTATCCGATCACCCAATTTAGGTCCGGTTATTAACGTAGTTACTTATATTAGGTGTCGTTTGATTTCCGTGAAACCTATAGCTTTTCTTGGTTGTTCAAGACTTCTAAGCATCCTCAGGTGAGTACATAGTCCCCTCTTTTACTGTTTTCAAACATTTTGGGGTGAAACACATGTGCCTACTTGTTACTTTCGTGTTTTTCATGCTTTTATAACATATACTTGCTATGTTCATTAGTACACATATAGTACATGATTTCTTCTATGTTTTTGCTATGTATGTTTTATTAACATGCTAGCACATTGATTTCATATATTACATTTGTTTCATATGATCATTTCAGCATATGCATACATTGTTTTACATCACATTTTTACTATGTATGTTCATTTAGCATATTTAGTACATTATTTTCATATAACATGCTTACATTTGGTATGGCATTTGGTTTGTTTAACGGGTCATTAATACATTCATTAACGCGAGTTAAACATGTTAAAATATGTTTAACGAAGTTAGAAAACAAGTTGGATATCAAAACAAAGAGTTTTGATACCCAAGAATAGTTTGGTTGCAAAATACGCATCAACGCGTATTTTGACCGAAACTATGACTCGTCACTACGCCTAATCAACGTGGTAATCAGTAGGTATAATCACAAGGGACTATAACCATCATGATTACGCTCACGTTGCGAAGTTCAAACGAATTTCGTGTTGACAATTGACTGGTCAAAGCGGAAAGTTAAACACTGTTTGACTTTTACTCTTAAAAACGCATAAAAGAACGAAAGAAACTTATAAGAGGTCCAAGCTATGAAGATTTTGATCTAGAATGCTCAGGTATGAAGTGGGAAACTCCAACTTAGAGCAAACAATCAGATCAAGCGTGAATTAAAAATGAAAAACATGGGGGTATTTATAGTTTTTGGGCCACCGTTAGGATCGTTCCTCGATAAAAGAGCTTCAATCTGAGCCTTACATATGTGCCCAATGTTTTGTAATACCATGGGAGCCTCAAAACAAGCCCATAGACTCATTAAAACCATTTGCAAAACATGGGAATAGCTGGATCAAGCTGGAAACACAATTCTGCTGATCTGATGCTCTGTCGCGCCCCGCGTACGAGCTAAGCTCATCTTACGCGGACCGCGACCGCCGGGTAATTCACAAATAAGTTTCATAATTTGCAGAAATGGTCCCTGCAAGCATTTAAGCCTATTTTCGACACGTTTAAGGCCCGTTAAGCCATTTTCAAGGCTCTAAAATGATGCCTAAGCATAGGGGACATGAAACATGTTTGAAAATATGTCGGATGTCGGTTCGTTTGGTCGTACGGTTACGATATTCGGTTAATTACGACGAAACACGAACGGACGTGAAAAACGAGCCAAATTACGCGACGAATGGAATTTTATCAAGCCAATCAATAAAATAAAATATTTTAATGATTACATAAATTTTTGGATGTCCGGATATATTCAGAATGTAAGATATGCGCGAAAATGCAAACTTATGCACTTTTTGACGCTTTTAGTCCATGTTGATCAAATAAGTTTATTTTTGCGCACCAAACACCTCTAAGCCTATTTCTAAGATATGTAAAGGATATTTAGGGGATTTTTAACTTATGATCATATTCCGGAATGTTCGTTACAGTACGAATCGGCATACTTTCGCAGTTTGTCGAAATTAGTCCCTGTAAGCGAATAAACTTGATTTCGACACACCAAACCTTCCAAAACTTATTTCTAAGTTATGTAAAGGTTATTTAAGGTATGTTTAGCCCATGACACTATTCCGAAGTGTTTGTCGTGTTAAACTGATTATGTTTACGCATCAGTTCACGTATAACTTTCCAGAAAGCGATTTAGAGCTCGAAATCGAATGAGAATTGATATGTGCAAATGGCACACATATTTATACAAATCCCAAGTATTAAATACAATATTTCATTGATTTGGTATTTGTTTGATGGCCGTGGAGGCACAGATGTCACAAGGATCGCCTCGCTCGTGGCTTAGGAAATGGCCAAGATTATTCCTCAATTCGTCTCGCAGATTCAATCCCTCAACGACTCTCAGACATCGAAAGACTCAAAGACCAATGCGCCAAGGACTACCTTCTCCTACAAGCAGTTTAAAGCTTGTGACCTAATGGTCTTCACAGGCGAAGGAAGTGTATCTCAGATGCTTCAGTGGTTCGATGTCATCAGGTTACCCTTCGTCAGAGTGGGTGCCCCGAGCATTTTCGTACCACATGCGCTATAGGAGTATTTCAATCAAGCGCCCTCGACTAGTGGACAGTCGAGCGTAACAAACATGGGAGCGAGGCAGCCTACGCGCTCTCCTGGAATGAGCTGAAGGAGCTCATGAAGGAAGAGTACTGCCATCCCCACGAAGTCTAGAAACTGGAAAACGAGTTTTGGGAAATCAAGCAAGTTGAAGGCGACAATGCCGGCCTCACAGCCAGGTTCAAACAGCTTAGCATTATTTGCCCAAGCCAAGTCGACACTCCCAAAAAGGCCATCAAGAAGTACATCCGTGCTTTGCCTGAGTGTGTGGGTGATTTTGTAGAAGCTGCAAGGTCAGCTACCATCAAAGAAATCTATCTCTTGGCCACAGAAATCAATGACAAGCGAGTCTTGGCTAGATTCTTCTCCAAGGATTCCACCAAGAAGGCTAACCAAGCTACCACCGAGTCATCTGACGACGCCGCACAGCCGTAAGACACCGACAAGCCCAGCCGCAAGCGAAAGAACTCGAGTTTTAATTGCTCAGCAACAGCTCCACCCCAAATAGTTTTAAATCCTGAACCTCTACGAGCAGTTCCAGTCCACCTAAGACGTGCCTACACTGGGACTCTTCCCCTGTGTCAGAAATGTACTTATCACCACCAGACTGGAGCCAGTTGCCGCTATTGCACCAATTACAACCTATTTGGTCACTTCACCAGCCACTGCTGCACAGGGCCGCGACACCAAGACACACCAACCCTCCCAGCACCTCCAATGCAGCCCATAACCCAGCAGCCGCCGCACCAGTAGCTACAGCAGACGCAACACCCGCAACAAAAACCCAAGCAAAGAGTTTTCAACATCAACACCAACCAGGCGTAGAACGACGTAGTTAATGGTACGATATCAGACGCTGATACGTATACTTTATAATTGTTCTAATGTTCGATGTCTCCTCCATATGCGATGCCGACTCTCCCTCCCTTTCTCTCTCTCTCTCTAAAGTCCTCACACCTAGACTACGTTCACACACAGACTCTATTACTAGCACTATATAGTATATCATGATATAATATGTTTTTACCCCAGCTATACACCTTTAGAATAAGTTACGATAATCATGCAAGGACCGAACTAGTCACGGGTGCACACAGGATTATTTTGGTAAGTGCATGGAGATTGTAGTAAGTTCTAATGGTGCCATAACGTTAAAAGCATGGTGGATACGCCACTGGTACTTCCTATATATAAGCGTCTTAACCATGTCGACAAAGTGTGACATCTATTCACGGGACGGAGGAGGTGTGGTCGAAGCATAGTGGATTCACCGCTGGTACTTCCTATGAATAAGTGCTTTGCCATGCTAACAAATTCTCGTGAAGAAAGTGCCATGCGGAGTTGAACGTTATTAGACCTCTTATATTATTGAGACTATTTTCAACACACTAAACTCCTTCGCAAGGCGTAACATCTCATCGCATCTCAATCACATCATCGCTAGACGTTTTGTAGGTCTACAACGACGCAACCACACCTTCGCTGAAATCTATCTAGCTTCACCCTCACTATCCCTCTCGGCGCTTTAACGCTTTATCGCATCTATCAATCTCATCGCTTCTATAGTCTCACTACTTTCCCCCCTCGACGCTTTAACGCTTATCGCACCTATCATTCACACTGCTTCGATGTTTCAATCGCTGGACCATTCGCGCACGCTCTTATCACTACTAAATTTGCAATCAACTTCACCACTCAGTCTATTTAATCTTCCTCTCGAACTTGGTCCAGCCACTTATCGCTTGGACTGAGGATTCAAGAACCTATTCATACCATTTCGACACACATGACATCGCTCCACCAGACGGAGGCAATTTGGCTAAAACATGGTGGATACGCTGCTGGTACTTCCTATATATAAGTGTTTTAGCCATATTAACAAACTTCCGTGGAAAGATGCCATGTGGGGCTCGACGCTAATAAAACCTTTGATACTGTTTTTGCAAACAAAATTTTTCTCACAAACAAACTTTTGTAAATAAATGGAAAATTTTCTGATTTTTTTTTTAACATTTAAAACCTTTGTACAAAAAAAAAAACTTTTTCCTACCACGTTGGTTTAAACATCGACCCAGTTTGACACCACGTCATAAGAAAATATTCGTAAATCAGGTTTTCCTTAAAACCTTTTTGTAATAACTTAACAAACTTTTCAAGAACTTAAAACATTTAAGGATCGCCAACTCGTGAGATACTATTCCCTAGTCAAGCAAGTCGCTTTTTCTCTTCGATTCTCCTACGCCACCGAGATGCTCTCACTCGTCAATCCTCGATTGATCGCTCGTTCATCCGCAGCTTACCCTAATGCTTGAATCGCTACTCACTCGTGTCAATTCTCACAGTCTTACTTTCGAATAAATTTCGGGACGAAATTTCCTAAAATAGGGGAGACTGTAACAACCCGCACTTTCGCGCTCGTTACGCCTAGCACCAGAGATTCGGATCATAATGTAAACTATATCGCTTACTACGCTACATCGCATAGTTTCGCACTGCATCGCTTATTACACACGCTAAGCACTTCACAACGCATACGCTTACACTACTACATCACTTGAGTATCTAAACTACTCGCTCACTCTCGCATAGACGCAAGGCAAACTCAACGCAAACTCGAGACGCAGTTACTTACATTTGTTATGTAATAGTATTAGTTATATATATATATATATATATATATTATCTACGTGAATCGAGACAATAAAACACAACACAATACTTAGAGTTGGAAATTATTAAAAACGCCCAAAACTCAGTCATCCGAATGGGCCATCCGCCCGGATGGAGTCCATCCTCCGAATGGACTAAGCCCATCCGCCGAATGGACTAAGCCCACCCGTCGAATGGACTAAGCCCACCCGTCGAATGGACTAAGCCCACCTGCCGAATGGACTAAGCCCATCCGCCACATAGACTAAGCCCATCTGTTGAATGGAGCCATCCGGATATTGGCCATCCGAACACACGCAAGCCTTCACCCCTCTCCTATAAATAGAAGCCTTGTGTCTCCATTTCAACACTTTTGGTTCTCTCATCTGCTCTCAAGGTTTCAGCTGGGATTCAAGACACTTTTGTAAGCTTTTTCCTTCATTCTTCTTCAATCTCCATCTCTATTTTACTTCTACTCCATCTTCTTTCATCAAAATCACACATACACTTTAACTTTCTCTCAAAACACTTAATTCCAAGCACCTCGAAGATGGTTTCCACTCGTTTTGCCTAGGCAATTGCTGTGGAGCATCATTCAATCGAGATTGGATAACGATCTAAAGGATTTTCACGTTTTACAACTTCTCTACAAACTGCTTCTTGGTTTCTATGCAATATTGGTGGAATCGGAGGCCCGTCAAACTCTCCACACCTCTCATTGTCGAAGAGCCGACTCTAGGGTTGATTTCCACCAAGGAGATGGTCCGATTTATGGGTCAGACAAGGATTTCTGTCAAGAACAGCACATCCGGCCGAATGGGCTATGCCCATCCACCCAAATGGACTTGACCTGATCTTAACTATTGTTTTGTTTCCGTTATTGTACCCGTATCCGTTAATTAAAAACACTTTTAACGAATTTTAACGGTTCCCAAACAAATCAAGTCCATCCGTCCGAATGGACTATGTCCATCTGTCCGGATAGACTCTGTTACCACTTCGAAACTTTCTCTTTCTGTTTTAAAACATCAGTTACACTTCTGATCATTTCACTCCAACAAGATAGCCCATCCTCCAAATGGACTAAGCCCATCCGCTGAATGGACTAAGCCCATCCGCCCGAATGGACAATGTCCATCTGTCCGAATGGACCCGACCCATCCGTCCGTATGGACTATGTCCATTCGTTCGAATGGACTGTGTGACAATTGTGCTTTGTAAACGATGAACGATGTAAAACTATATCAATTATTAATGAAATGATGTGTTTTGGTGTCAATATTTGTGTATTTGTGTTTGACGATTTTACGTTTTGATTCAAGTTCGATTTCAAGCTTTAAATCGATTTCTGGAAAGTTATACGCAAACTAATGCGTAAACGTAATCAGTTTAACGCGACAAACACTCCGAAACAGTGACATAGGCTTAACATAACTTAAATAACCCTTACATAACTTAGAAATAAGTTTTTTAAGGGTTTGGTGTGTCGAAAACAAGTTTATTCGATCGCAGGGACTATTTATGACAAACTATGAAAGTACGCTGATTCGTATAGTAACGAACATTCCATAACATGATCATAAGTTAAACATACCATAAATATCCTTTACATAGCTTAGAAATAGGCTTTGAGGGGTTCAGTGTGCAAAAATAAACTTATTTGATCAAAAGGGACTAAAAGCGTCAAAAAGTGCATAAGTTTGCATTTACGCGCATATCTTACGTTCTGAACATATCTGGACATCCAAAAGTTTTTGTAATAATTAAAATATTTTATTTTAGGGAATGGAATGCAAAAATACTATTCGTCGTGTAATTTGGATTGTTTTTGCGTCCGTTCGAGTTTTCGTCGTAATTAACCGAATAACGCTATCGTACGACCAAACAAACCGACATCCGAGATGTTTTTAAGCATATTTCATGTTCTCTATGCTTTAACATCATTATAGATCCTTGAAATGGGGTTAACGGGGCTTAAATGTGTCAAAAATCAAGTTTTAAGCATGCAGGGACCATTTCTGCCATTTTTGGAAACTTAGAACAGACCAGCCTCGCGCCAGCCCAGGTTGATCCTGACGTGCCACGTGAGGGAGATTGTTTCCAGAATAACCAGTTTTCAGCAAACAGCAGCTGAATCCTAGTTTTAATCCTTGGTTTTTGAATACCATGAGCTGGTTTGTGTGTGTGTTGCAAGTTGCCCAATCATAGATTAACAAGTGTAAGGTCGAGATTGAGCCTCATAACACATCGAATGATCTTGTTGATCCAAACTTTCTATAAATAGGCTTGGGTTTTCACTTCATTCCTTGCTCATTCATTCAAAATCTGCTCTCATCTGATCATTGAAGCTATCCCTCTGGTTGAAGGCTTCAATCTTTAGTTTTCTTGTTCCAATCTTCAAGCTTGGACCCTTTGTAAGCTTCTTTCATGCTTGTTTATGATTTTCAAGCATGAAAGTCAAATAGTGTTTGACTTTCTGCTTTGACCATGAATTGGTCAACACAAAGTTCGTTTCAACTTTGCAACGTGAGCGTAATCACGACGGTTATAGTCCCTTGTGACTATACCTACTGATTACCACGTTGATTAGTCGAAGTGACGAGTCAAAGTTTCGGTCAAAATGCCGTTTATGCGCATTTTGTGACGAAGCTATTTTCGGGAATCAAAACACTTTGTTTTGATATCAAACCTGTTTTCTAACTTAGTTAAACATGTTTAACTCGTCACTTTTAGTCTAGTGCTTGTATAGGGTCGTAAGTCAAGCGGTCTTGACAATCGCTTAGACTTTCGAACCCGACCCGTTTGGTTGATCGTTAGGATCCGACCAAGCATATATTGTGACCATAGTTGTATAAGGAATAACCTTCCGAGGTTATACCTTATGGTCACTTAGTTTAATTAGTTGTATGATAGGTAGTTTATATGCCTTAGGAAAATGACCAAAATGCCCTTTTCATGCATAATTTAAATTTAAGCATATGTAACTTAAATTTTGTCACTTAAACTGATTATGCAACATTATTAAACATGTTAGGGCATATAATACTTGTCATAGGAATAGTTAGATGCCTCAAACGCGCATTCGCGCGAACAACGCGTTAACGTAGCATAAGCTACCTTAACGGGTCGTAAGCTCTTAGGATAGGTTCCGATTTAGAGTTGTTGGAATCGAACCCTACCAGAGGAACAGATAATTAAAGCCAAAACTGGGTCAGATCAGTGGATCCAGAATAAGCAGATGTTACATACAAGTCTCTCCCCTTGAAAGTGGTTTCAACGTCTGCTGACCTCCTATCTACTGATCGTACAAGCCACTGACCGTCAATCTGCTGCTCTAGTAAAGGCTGATGGAAGACTAAAGCTTTGCTGCTAAATCTACTGCCTTGAGTCAGGTACTGCTGATCCGGACAAGCACTGCCGGGTTCACAGCAGTGGAAGGATGCAGCAGTTGTTTAAGTGTCTTTTATGTAATGTAATGTAATAGGCAGTAGTTAGTATAGCAGTGTTTGTATAGATCAGAGGTTAGAGTTTGTTAGGAGGTTAGATGTCACTTTCATGGTGACGTCAGCTTAGATGCTCAATGGTTTGCTAGTGCCTATAAATAGAACAGTGCTCTGTACTGTTTTATTAGCTCTTTGCAAACTTGTTTTCCTGCACGAACAAACGCTGAGCTCTGGCTGAGGGGGAGTTTGTATTAAGCATTACATTGTAATCGGTGTTGAAACTAAATTCAATCTTTCGATTCTTTGTAGAAAATGTCTTGATCAAAGCAATACTCTCGTTTGATTGTATGCAAAGTTTGTTTTCATCTTAATTCCGCTGCACAACTCATCCATCTTCATCTTAATTTCAAACGTGAAATACAATCAAAATCAAACTCAGATCCAACAATTGGTATCAGAGCTTGGACAGTCAAATTTGATTTAACAGTCATTTTGACATAAATAGTTCAGCTCAAAATCGTTGATATCGATAGTTTGTTCGTTTGTGTTGAAAAACAGAGCAAGGTTTATTCACCATTAAAGTTGATTAATCAGTGCCTGTAAAACAACCAGGATGGCGTCACAATCACAAGATGTTAAGAATAACATTGGCTCTCTTTTTAAACCACCCATGCTTAAAAGAAATGAATACAACATCTGGGAGCGAAGGATGGGTCACATCCTTGCTCAACAGAACACTGGATGTTGGAGGTCTGTTGTTTTTAGTCCCCATGTTCCTACGGTGCCAAGTGCTGAGGATCCAAAAAAGTTCGTTCCTAAACCTTCTGAAAACTATACCGAAATTGATTTTCAAAAGTTCGAACTCGATGCCAAAGCATTTAGCATCATAGCATCTGCATTACCAAATGAGATCTATGCTGGACTGTTACATTGTAACAGTGCCAAAGAGCTATGGGATGCATTAAAGGAACAGTTTGGGGGAACTGAAGAAGTCATTGAAAACAATAGGGAAATTATGAATCAGCAGTATGAAACATTCTGTCACATCAAGGGTGAATCATTGACTCAGCAGTTTGAGCGATTTAGTTGTCTCATTAGTGAACTTAGGCTTTTTAAAGTAACTTTTCCAAACTTAACTCAAAATAGCAGGTTCCTTAGGTCACTACCAGAAAAATGGGACACCATAGCTTTTGTCACTAGAAACTCAGCTGAGTTTAAAGATCTGACCCTGACCCAACTCCATGGTAGACTCCTTACCTATGAAAGGGAGTTAAACCAGAAAAGGAAGTTGCAAGAGTCTGGCAAAGTTTCTGATGATTATTCATTCGGTAGCACAGCTCTTTTGGGTCAGGAAGAATCTAGTAGCAGCAGTAAAGAACAGGTTTATGATCATTTCATTGATATAACAGCTGGTGGTAACTTTACCAACCCTGATCCTCACTCTGCAAATTTTGCTTTTACTGCAAACACTGAAAACCAGATGTCAGATAATTTATGTTTTGAACTCAATGATTTACAACATTTTGATCCCACTGACTTAGAAGAGATGGACATCCTGCACCAATTGGCTTTGCTCAGTGTTAGAACTAGCAAATTCTACAAAAGAACAGGGCGAAAATTCCCAGGATTACATGGGAATCTAAGGGTTGGGTTGGATAAATCGAAAATCAAGTGTTACAAGTGCAATAGGCTAGGTCATTTCGCTAGGGAATGCAGAAGTCAAACTACTGGTCCTATAATCACTCATCCTAGCTCAAACCCTAGACCTCAAAATCAAAGCACTGTGCACTATACCCAATATACCCCTGCAGCACATGTGAACACTGCTCATTATGCTGCTGCCCCTGTGCCTGTGCATTATGTCCAAACCACTGTTCCACAGATTCAATATGTTCAAACCCCTGTTCCCCAGGCACAAGTGCAACCTGTTGTACCTCAAACAGCTGCTCCAGCAGTGGTACAACCAGATCAGCAAAGCTTTTTCACTCAAGGCTTTGTTGACTGGAGCAGTATGCCTGATGAGCTTAGTGATGAAAATTTTGCTCTCTATGCCTTTAATGAACCTTCTAATGATGAATTTTGTTTGATGGCTTTAGAGTCAATACCAGAGGGGGTTGAAACTGAAGGTGAACAGCTAAGTGGTGAAACAGTGGATGAGGTGACTGAAGCAGTGGTTACTGCTGTGGCTGGTGAACTACTGCTGGGAGAAAGTTCAGGAACCCTGATTGAACCACTGACAGATCCATGGTCCAAAGAGGACAAAGAAGAAGAGGAAGAGAAAAGAGCAGGTGAGAAAGAAGCAAGAGCTGATGATGAAGAGGATCATCAATGTGATTGTGCAATGATGGCTGCTGCCAAGGTATCACCTCAAGTTCTTGAAAAACTGTGTTCAGACAATTGCATTATTGCTTTTGCTAACATCAAAGAGGTAGATGAAAACCTTAGGAACAAAGTCTTGTCTGATGAAGTCAAATTTTAAAAGTTTCTAAAAGAACTTAGAAACAAATTGGCTGAAAAAGATAAAGAGATCAGCAGTCTGAAAGAAGAGCAGAGCATAACCAAAACTCAACTCCAAACTATGGTAGAAAAATACCAAGTTTGTAAAAAGGAGTTAGAGTCCACCCAAATTACCTGTGAAAAATGGGTGGAATCTTGCAAAGGGTATGAGGTTATGCTTGAAAAACAGATTAAAAGCAATGTAAAATTTGGTGTTGGTTATAGAAAACATGATGATGAAAACACTGCTTTTGAAAAATCTGTTCAAACCACTGATGTAACCACTGAGTTCATCCCCATAAACAAGAATGGCCAAGAAGTGAAAATCACTGATAAACTTGGTAACAAAATCACACTTGACAGACCAATGGGATGGGAGCTTGAAAATTATCAGTTTAAACCAAAATGGTCTGATGAGTGTGATATTCTTGAAAATTTCAAGCCCATGGACTTTACATCAACTGATGGTGTTAAGGCTCCAAAAGCTAAAGTCATTCCTCTCAAGGATATCCCAACAGAGGTTAAAACCTCTGCTGCAAAGGAGTCCGAAAAGAGAAAGAAGAAAGAAAAGATCAATAACCTGTTTTGTGAATTCTGTGAGAAAAGGAATCATCTAACAAAAGATTGTTTCCATTTAAAAGCTTATGATTTGAACAAAACAAGTGTCATTGTTTCAGCTGAGAGCTGCATTGTTTGTGGTAAAACAAACCACAAAACTCAAGCATGTGTCAAAAGATTGTGTGTATCTCAAAAACTTTGATGTGAAAAAGAATGAGTACATTGCTAAAACATCCTTGAGTCCATCAACATTATCTGTCAAATTCACCAAGAACCAGCCACTGTTTGTGCCAGTTCAAACAGCTGTTACAAAACAGCTAAACCAAACATCTGTCAAAAGAGATGTTCAGGTTACTGATGCACCCCCTGCCAATCAGTTCAGAAAAGGCAAGGAAAAACAGTCTTACCAAAGGATTCCACACGTTTATGAGGCCTACAAAAGGCCCTTTAAACCAAAAGTGAACAGGCATCCTTTTAGGTACCAACAGGTGATTGGTCAAGACCCCCAACAGTGGTTAGCAAGAAACAGTACTAAAACTATCCAAACCCCTGACCTAACCACTGTCCATCAATGTGCATCCATCCCAGACACTGTTGAGACCCCATCCAAAGCCTTATTGGCTTTGGAAACCCTAATGAACTAATTCTTTTACTTCATGTGCAGGGAGCTTCTGCCTGCTTAGATAGCCTTTGGTATGTTGATAGTGGAGGCTCCAGGCACATGACTGGATGTAAAGCCCTACTCAAAGATTTCAAAATTCATGGAGGGGGTGATATATCCTTTGGGAATAACAGTAAAGGGAAAGTTCTGGGGTCTGGTACAGTACAATCTGGAAATATAAAATTTGAAAATGTCAATCTGATAGACAGTCTGAAATTCAACCTTCTGAGTGTATCACAAATGAGTGACAAGGGTTTTGGGTCATTCTTCACAAAGGAGTGTTGTATGATTGTTGGACCAGAAATGGTCAAAAAGATTGAAGCAATAATAAAAACTGGTCAAACAAAACTTGTTGCTCAAAGAAGTGGCAATGTTTATGTTGTTGATATGTCAAAAGAGTGTCCCAGAGCTGATGCATGTCTGTTCTCAGCTGCCTCTAACAAAGAGACAGAACTTTGGCACAGAAGGCTGGTGCACACAAATCTTAAGAGAATCACTGAAATTTCAAAAAATGGTTTGGTGAGAGGCCTACCACAAAAATTGTTTTCATGTCCCGAACATTGCATTTCCTGTTTAAAAGGAAAACAACATAAAAGTTCTTATAAGTCCATTGAAGAGTCCAAAACAACCCAGTGTTTGCAAATGCTACACATGGATTTGTTTGGCCCAGTTCAAGTCATGAGTCTCAAAAAGAAGAGATATTGTCTGGTTATTGTTGATGACTTTTCTAGGTTTACATGGACTTTCTTTTTACACTCAAAAGATGAGACTGCAGGCATTTTGCAAGAGTTTGTGACACAGGTTGAAAAGCAATTTGACCTTCCAGTGAAAAGCTTCAGGAGTGACAATGGCACAGAATTTAAAAATAAGGAGTTGGATGCCTTCTGTGTGAAGAAAGGGATTGTAAGGCAGTACAACATCCCTAGAACACCAGAGAAAAATGGGGTAGTTGAAAGAAAGAACAGAACTTTGATTGAGGCTGCCAGAACCATGCTTGCTGATTCAGGTTTGCCATTAACTTTCTGGGCAGAGGCAGTAAACACTGCTTGCTATGTCCAAAACAGAGTTTTAATAAATCCCAGGCACAAAAAGACTGCTTATGACATTTTGTATAAAATCAAACCACTGATCTCATATTTCAAAGTGTTTGGCTGCCCATGCTTTATTTTGAAGTTAAAAGATTCCATTTCAAAATTTGCAGCCAAAATTGATTGTGGTTATCATCTGGGATACTCAACCACTGCCAAGGCCTACAAAGTGTTTAATACACGGACCAAGGCAGTGGAGGAGACTTTGAATATAAAGTTCAATGAACTTTCATCAATGAAAATTCCAGCAAATCCTGCAGATCTGTTTGATCTTGAAAAATTTACTTTTGAAAATACTGCTGTCAAGACTAACAGTGCAGGTCCATCAGAGGATTCAACACCAGACTATGGGTATGAAATCATCATCCCTCAAAGGTCTGCCACAATGGGAAAAGCATCAGCTGTTCAAAACAGCTGTCAAAGCTCAACCACTGCTACCTCAACAGTTGTTGACCAAAGTAGCCCATCAACCACTGCTTCCACATCCTCAAACACTGCTGACAAAAGTCCCCAAACAGTGGATAAAAGTCAGCATGTGTCCACTCCATTACCTCCAATTCCACCACCTTTTGAAGCTATTGCTGGATCATCAAAGTCCCCAGCAGTGGTTAGCTCAGATGATACACATCTGCAGCCTTCACCAACAAATTCCATCATTCCACACCAAGGAGATTTAATCTACTTGCGATCGCATCCACCTGATCAAATAATTGGCAACATCAATGAAGGGGTGCTCACAAGAAGCCAAACCCAAAACATTTGTCTTTTTGCTGGTTTTCTATCACTTCATCAGCCAGTCAAGTACCAAGAGGCACTGAACGACAACAGCTGGGTAGAAGTCATGCAAGAGGAGCTCCAATAGTTTAAAAGACAACAAGTATGGGAGCTTGTACCACTGCCAGAAGAGGTTAGTCCCATTGGCACAAAGTGGGTCTTCAAGAACAAAACTGATAAAAGGGGTATTGTTGTCAAGAATAAAGCCAGGCTTGTGGTTCAAGGTTACAGACAGGAAGAGGGGATTGATTATGATGAAACATTCGCCCCTGTTGCAAGATTGAAAGCCATTAGACTGTTCCTGGCCTTTGCTGTCAACCACAACATGAAGGTCTTTCGAATGGATATCAAAAGTGCTTTCCTCTATGGTACAATTCAAGAAGAGGTGCATGTCTGTCAACCTCCAGGTTTTGAGGATCCATTTTATCCAGATCAAGTCTACAGGCTGAACAAAGCCCTGTATGGCCTGAAACAAGCACCAAGGGCCTGGTATGAAACTCTTTCCACCTTTCTACTCTCAAATGGTTTCAAAAGAGGTACCATTGATAAAACACTGTTTGTAAAATGGAGAGGAAATGATTTAATGATTGTCCAAATTTATGTGGATGACATTATTTTTGGAAGCACATGCAACAAAATGTGTGAAGAGTTTAGGGAACTCATGACAGCTGAGTTTGAAATGAGTGCAATGGGTGAGCTGCAATGCTTTCTTGGTCTCCAAGTTCAGCAAATGCAAAATGGTACTTTCATTCATCAAAGTAAATATGCAAAAGAACTTTTAAACAAATTTGATATGAATGATTGTAAACCATGCAGCACACCCATGGAAACAAATAAGCTTGTCATGTCTGATGAAAAGGATGAGCTGATTAACCAAACTTTATATAGAAGCATGATTGGGTCTTTGTTGTATCTAACTGCATCTAGGCCAGACATCATGTTTGCAACATGTGTCTGTGCAAGAAGTCAATCAGCCCCTAGAAAATCCAATCTTATTGCTGTAAAAAGGATATTCAGATACATAAAAAGTGCTCCCACACTTGGTATCTGGTATCCAGCTAATGGGAATATCAAGCTTTCAGGATTTTCAGACAGTGACTTTGCTGGATGTAACACCACAAGGAAGTCCACATCAGGAGGGTGCCAGTTTCTAGGTGATTGCTTAGTTTCATGGCAAAGCAAAAAGCAAGCAGCTGTGTCAACATCCACTGCTGAAGCTGAATACATTGCTGCTGCAAGCTGTACAGCCCAACTCCTGTGGCTTCAAAATCAGTTGCTGGATTTTGGTATCACTGCCTTAAAAACACCACTCATGTTGGATAGTCAGGAAGCAGAAAATATCATCAAAAATCCAGTTTCCCATTCAACCACCAAACACATCGACATCAGACATCACTTTGTGAGGGATTGCTATGAAAAAGGTTTGATTTCTCTGCATCATGTGCCAACTAAAGACCAGCTGGCAGATGTGCTCACAAAAGCACTAGATACAGCCACTTTTGAAAGCTTGGTCTCTAGGATTGGCATGCTGAACATGGAATGACAAGCAAAATCTTGTTTTTCTATGAATAAAAGCATTAAAATGTTTTCAGAAAATCAAAAATTCATCCTTAAAAATAGCTAAAAATGAAGTTTTCATTAAATCCTTAAAAGTCTACCATAACCACTGTTTGTTCAAAAGTCTGCTCTACTTCAAAGTCTGTCCACTGCTGAAAGCCATTCTCTGTTCTCTCATTTCCTTGATAAACTCTGTTGTTCAAAAGCAGTGTCTTATCCACTGATATGCTATCCACTGATAGTGAAAATCATCCACTGCTTCCATTTTACCGTTGTAACCACTGCCTTCATCAGTAACTTTCATAAAAGTACTGTCCTTCATTTCTTCAAAGTTTGGCATGTGGGCAGTACATAGTGGTCAGTACTTTTGTAACCGCTGCCACGTCAGCCTTCACTTTTTCCTCTATAAAACCCCCACTTCACACCAAAACAGGGTTTTACTGTCGAATTGAATTCTCAAAATATTCTCTTCTCAAAACAGTTTTTCTTCAAATTCCTTCAAAAATTTCTTCGATCATCATCTTCAAAATGAAAAAATCGAAGTCATCTGGGAAATCCATTTCCAATTCGTCGTCGAAAGCGGCCTCTCAAAAGGTCAATACCACTGAAATCCCACACAAACCATCTCACAATCTTCTGGGTCTTCTCACAAAACCCGGCGCCACAGAAGCTTTCGACTCCATCATCGCCAAAATGGTTAAATCAAAGTACAAAACATTGTTAATAGCCGATGCACCAATTTACTTGACAACCCAAAGGGATTTTTGGAAGAATGCAACCCTTGAAACACAAGGAGACGCTGTAATAGCCATTAACTCTACTCTAAAGGGAAAACCTGTCAAGATTACACCACAGTCAATTTCAGAGGTCTTTCAACTCGAGGATCAGCAAGGTAAAACTTCTTTCCCTAAAAACGAGTTGAAAATTGACTTCATTGAGAGAGGGTATGCAGACACAACGATGAAGAAAGCTACCTTACTAAAAGGTTTCTTTCCTTCTGCAACAAGATTTTTATTCCATACCCTCCTAATGTGTGTTTCAAATAAAACGACTTCTTTTAATGAAATACCATTAAAGATTCAAAATCTGGGATATGCTATTCTTCAAGAAGAAAATTTTAATTATTCTCGGGAAATCTTTAATGACTTGGTTAATAATGTTGAAACAAAATCATTCCTACTGTTTCCAAGGTTTCTAAGTTATTATTTTGAAAAGAAATTCAGTAAGGATGATATTGCTGTAATAAACCAAGGTGATTATATTCAAATAAACAGTTTAACTGCTGAAACTTTTTCAAGAATGTTAACACCTTGCAAGACACAAGCAGAGGTGCCTGAGCAGATTTTAGCAGCTACCACTGCTCCTCAGGTATCTGCTGCTGAGCCCACTGCTCAAGGTGATCAAAGCAGCAGAACAACTGCTTTGAAACCCACACCTAAAATCACCAAAAAGCCAAAAAGAAAAACTCAAAAACCCCCCAAACCCATCAAAAAGGCAACTCTGGAGGATGAGATACCAGAGCTACTGCCTGTGACAACACAAATGTCACAAGAAACCACTACTGCTACTTCCTCACAGCAGTTGGTACAAATATCTCAACCCATAACCGAAACTCCTCCTGCTTCTTCACAAAAAGAACAGGTTGTACACTTAGGGCCTCCACATCATGATGCTCTGAAATCACTTGGTTTCATCATCCACAGCTCAATGCCCGGAGCAAATCCTGTTTCTACACCAAACCTCACATCCACAATTCCCTCACCAACTAAACTGCTGTTGGATGCAATTGATTTGAACCAGGCACTAACCAGTCCTTCTCAATCACCTATCAATGAGAACATACCTCAAAAAATGACTGGGTCTGATGTATCAATTTTTGTTAACCCACCAACATAACCTGAGGAGGTTACACCCCTTGAGTTACACGTAACTCTTGGTGGTAGTCCAAGTGAAGCAGCCACTACAACTGTTGAACCCACTGGTTTACAGTTGGACAGTGGTTACATTAATAAGACTTCCTTGGAGGCAATTCCTTACATAGCACCTCTGCCAACCACTAGTGGATTTATTTATCCTACTGGCATCATCAAAAGGTTGTCAAGTGTTGAAGGAAGAAGACCCTGTTAGACCGGTTTGGGACCCTGAAAAGTCAGTCAAGGTAGTTCATCTTTGTGTACAAAGGCGGAATCAGTGTATACAAAGTAACAACAGCTTTTCTCTTTCAAATCCTTTTCTATTGATGCTTTCTGATTACAATTTGACAGAGTTTCGACACCACAAGCATGACCTAGTTTTGCTCCAAGTTACATATGAAGACACACATGACATGTATATATAGACCGGCTGGTTTCGCTCATATGACATGTCATAAGAGCGAAACCCCATGTGATCAAATAAGCGAAACCACCTTGGTTCCTTGGAGCGAAACCTCTATGACCTTACAAGCGAAATCACCTATTCAACTGTTCATATAAGCGAAACCTATACATTAAACCCTAATTTTGACTTTTAATTTCCTATCTTGACATATCTTGACCTAAGACTTAATGTAGACGTAGTCAACAGACATTCCGTGCACCAACAGACTCCCCCTTGGATGTTAACGAAGTCTTCAGCTCCGAGTCTTCAGTCTTGGTCATTTTGCCTTCTCATTCAGATTTTAACATTCTAAGCATCCATCACTCTCTTGATCAGATTCACACTTTGACTCTTACACCAGGATCTCATCACTGGCTCTATCATCAACAGCTTCATCATCAACAGGCTCCCCCTTTCGTCAAGCTTCCGTGCTTTTAGGGATCGGCACCTAGCTTTCTAGCTTGTCTTCAGACTCCCCCTTAGATTCTGCTCTCGGGATCGTAGTCTGGACTTTTCCTGCAATCACTCATATAACTATAAGTAACAACATTTTAAACTTCCAGATATTGTAATCTAACAATTCAATCTCCTCAAAATCACTTCCCATAAATTTAGCAGTTTCATCGAATCGTATCGGAAACTAGCTCTATAACAATATAAGCATCCAAATCCCCCACAGTTAATCATCCAAGTCCAAATTAATGACCTTGGAGATATCACAAACTGTTTTTTATTTTTGTTTTTAAATTGATCTTCAAGTTTCAAATTAATGAACTTGTTTTATTTTCAGAAACACAATTAGCTTACTTAGATTTTGAAACTCAGTATCTCAGATATCGGTTGTCGAAAATAAAGCAGAAATCAAAATCTTTTTGTATTTTCTGAAAACATAAAGCAGTAAAGAAATATGTACAAACATATTTACAGACACTATTTTTGTTTGAGTATGCATTAGAGGATCATATCAGTTTCTGACAAGTCACAAGTACCGTTGAGCTTAGTTACACAGTAAGTATTAAACAATTCACTTAGATTGTCGATATACTGGTCCACTTTAAATTCTCACACAATTTTCAATCTGTCCAGGATACGAATTAAGTGTTTTAGAGAATTTAACTTATACGCTTGTCCCACCTCTTGAATATACTCCCGTATCCAGATCCCAATATTCAGTCTTACAGGTAATTATAACACAAATGATATCTGTAAGGGGTTAATAATTTAGGAAGAATCATGAGAGCTCAGGTCAGAACCATCATTCAGCAGAGAGATCATGACTCAACTTGTGGGTGTGTCCCCTTTAGAGGATCTTTTTTACAACAGCATTGCTAAGCAATTTTATTGTCTTATCATATATGCTGAGGGTGATGCTATGTTTCAAGCATTGCGGGAAGTATTATTCGAGGACTAGGTCAGAACTTCCATTCAGCAGAAGTCCCGGAATAATACCCCAGATATCACTGAGTATAAAGACCTAGTATATCAGAAAAAGGAACCTTTCAAACGAGATTTCAGGGGTTACCTATATATCCAAGTAGTGTTCCCCACGAAATAAGTAAGTAAAGATTTAGGTTTATATCCCGAACAAACCTACTAAATGTGCAAAAACCTATCGACACATCATCAGTGAGACTCTTTAACGCTATATAATCATTACAATTCTTTAGCATACTGTAACTGTCTACTGATGTACTATCATTTCCTCTTTTTACGCAAAAACTCAAATTTTTGAATTTTATCATGTTTTTGTCTTTTTCAAATTTTTAGATGTTTTTGTATTTTCTAACAATATTACTCCCCCTAAAATGCAAAACCATTTAAAGAAAATTTGACAACCAATACTGATAGCTTTGTCTCGCCATCCATTTTCTGCTTAAAGTGCTCTGCTTTGCAGAAAATATACATACCCCCATGATTTACAACACATTGATATTTTACAGTTTGAAAACCGTTTTTCAATCTGATGAAAGTAATCATGTTTGTTTAGCCGTGAGGGTTTCAGCAAATTCACTCAACATATTTTTGTATTTTTGAATATTTTTGACAAAAACAAAACATATTTTTGGTTTTTCAAAATTTTTAATTTTTAGGGTTTTGAAAATATTGTTTATTTATGTACAGAAAACAATCAAACTAAACTCCCTGTTCAACCAAACCAGGGTTCTGCAACCTCTTCCTGTGCCAGGCTGCTCCAACTACCATTCTCACAATCTTCAGCTTCGTTGAGCACCTGCACATCCAAACTTTATCAATCATTTGAACAATTTAGCCCAGGTCTGTTGGACCTTAGGCATTTCAACACAATAATGTTCATTTAATTTCGGAAACTCTTTGTCATTTAAAACTTTTCCAGCGTTGACTTCAACTTTTTCAGCTTTTTCCGCCGTCACTTGTTTCTTAGCACTCCAGATTTGACCTTCCGGAGTACCTCTTTTGTAAAAGTTTGTCTCTTTTTGAACCTTTTGATTTTGAATAACATTTTTAGGTTTCCAAAACTCTTGAGGTTTTGTCATATCAACAGACGTTTTCCAACTCTGTGTTGTTCTAAATCTGGGTGCGTGAGAGTTCTAGGTCTGTCTTGAATCGAACCTGTTCAGGTTTGATTTCCAATTTTGATTTGAAGCAAACTTGTTTGTATTGTACCTCCAAGTTTGTTTCGAATCAAATCTGGTTGACCTTTGTTTCACATTCTCAGATTGCTGTTTTTCAACAACAACAGGCTTTGGATTTGGACACTTTCGAGCAACATGTCCAATTTGATCACATTTAAAACACACTTTCTTTGAAACATCCTTGGCCTGTTGTTGTTTCTTTTTCATAGCATCAAACTCCTCATTAGACTGTTGTCCAAATTTGAGTTTTTCTTCTTCTTTCAAGCTTTTCCCTTGAACAAAACTTGTTTTTGCCTGAACATTTTGTGTTTCATTTCTCTTCCAATTTTGTTTCTTTTTATAACCCAAACCAGCCTTCATGTTTTTCTTCTTAAAACCAGGTTTGTTATAAAAAGGATAAAATGTCAAGGTCTTGAAAAGGATAATGATGTTTATAGACAACTGTGTTCAGCAAAATGTGTCGATTGTGTTGAAAAGAATCTAAATTTCAAGATTTACAAAAACAGTATGATTCTTTAAAGTGGTCGAGTCAGAGAGTACAAGAAGCTTATGATACTTTGAAAAGCCAAGTCAAAAGTTTTGATCAAAGATTGTCATAAACTTTAGTCACTAAAGAAATGTATGAAAGAAAGTTTAAAGAAAAGCAAATTGAATTAAACAAATATGTTGATGAAATTGCTCATCTTAAACAAGTCTTGGCTGAAAAAGAAAAGGTTGTTACAAAACTTCAAAGTTATCATAACTCTTCGTACATTCTCGAACGCATTTTCAACATCACACCAGATGACAAAGATATTGACAATTGCAAAAAGGGTATTGGTTCAGAATTTCATCAGGTACCACCACCATTGAGAAACAATTATACTTTTTATGATGAGGAAAAGGTGGCAAAGGGTTTGAACATAGCTGACCAGTTACCTGAAAGTATCGATGTGACTTACTCCAAATCTGATGATGCTAATGATTCAGAGGTGGTAAGTAAGGTTGTTGAAAGCGTTTTGAAATATGAGTCTACAAAAGGTAAGTCTGAATCACAGGATGAAGATGAAGGAAATCTTTATGATGGTTATCTGAAAAACACAAAATCCGAGAAAATTAGAATGATGATTCAAAAGGATTGGTTTATACCATGATTGGATCGGACAAATTATTCTTAGATGTTGTATTCCCGATTCAGAATGTGATTTCAGAAAAGGTTGATAAAGTTTTCAAAATGGTTGAGATTGAGAAGTCTGAGATTCCAAACTTTTGACTTGGCTTTTCAAAGTATCATAAGCTTCTTGTACTCTCTGACTCGACCACTTTAAAGAATCATACTGTTTTTGTAAATCTTGAAATTTAGATTCTTTTCAACACAATCGACACATTTTGCTGAACACAGTTGTCTATAAATATCATTATCCTTTTAAGGCATATTCTACTTGTCATAGGACGAGTTAGGCGTTCCGAACGCGTTTCACGCGAACGACGCGTTAAAGTAGCATAAGCTACCTAAACGGGTCGTAATGGGTCGTAAGCACTTAGGCTAGGTTTCATTTAGAATGTAGGCTTTGTTAAACCATACTACATGAGTTCCCATACTCATTTGGTTTACGAGCCCTCATTCTATCCGATCCTCCGATATAGGTCCGGTTTATTAACATAGTTACCTATATTAGGTGCCGTTTGATTCCGAGATCTCTAGCATTGCTTGGTGGTTATCTTAGGACTTCTGAGCAATCTCAAGTGAGTACATAGACCCCTCTTTTACTGTTTTCCAAACTGTTTTGGGGTGAAACACATGTGCCTACTTGTTACTTTCATGCTTTCCTGCTTTCACATCATATACTTGCTAAGTTCATTAGTACATTTATAGTACATGATTTCAATACATTTTATGCTATGTATGCCCATTGTGTGCATACTTAGTACATCACTTTACAATACATTTTATGCTAGGTATGCCCATTGTGTGCATAGTTAGTACATCACTTTACAATACATTTCATGCTATGTATGTCCATTGTGTGCATACTTAGTACATTGTTTAACATTACACTTATGCTATGTATGTCCATTGTGTGCATACTTAGTACATTACTTTACAATACATTTTATGCTATGTATGCCCATTGTGTGCATACTTAGTACATTGTTTTACATTACATTTCATGCTATGTATGTCCATTTTGTGCATACTTAGTACATTGTTCTACATTGCATTTCTGTTGCATACGCTCATCCAGCATATGAACACATTATATTACATTTTGAACCGTTGTAACCATTTGACTATGTGAACCGTCGTAACCGTTTGATTACATGAACTGTTTATAACTGTTGAACTGTGTGAACCTTTTGTATCTGTTGACATGATTTACATTTGACAATAGACATTGGACTATACATAAACATTTCTACAATTGTTAAACATTACATCTTGATGGTTTGGTTTGAGTAAGTGATTTAAGTAACGAGGCGTGTGTAATATGATACAAGCATGGTGGATACGCCGCTGGTACTTCCTATATATAAGTGTTTGTATGGTATCACATATTGTAGCGTTATTTGAATCATTTCAGTTTGAGACATATAACATTTTATACAAATAACATACTTTTCACAAGACATTGATTTACAAACAACTTATCTTATACAAACTCATTTTACATGGTTATTCATTTAACCATACATTATTCTCTTATTTATACATATCATCTGATTTTATCGTTTTCCAAATGATTTACAAGACAAAGCAAATTACAAGGTTCATGACTAAACATTTTCTCAAACATAAGTCATGAATTCTGTTTTCCCAAAACCTATGTATCTCGCAGGCATTTTTATGCTGTCGTACCTATTTTCATATGTGTTTTCAGGAGATGATGCATAGGACTTATCAAGACATACTTAGGCGGACCTGTGCCTTAGTGACTTAAAACGAGACAAGAACTAGTTAATTCTTGTTATATACTCTTTGTTTCTTGTTTAAAACAATGTAACTCTCTTGTTTGATTAATAAAACGAAACTTTAATTGCCATGGATTTGAAACAATTAATTCTATTACAACACTCCCCGACGTTTCCGCCACGTTATGTATGTTCTACGTGGTAGGGGTGTGACAGAAAAGATGGTATCAGAGCCAATGGTTATAGGGAATTAGGTTATTAGTAATACTTTGACCTAGTCTATAACCTTCTTAGGACCCTAACGCGAGTTTACTTGCGTTTAGTCATAAAACAATACCGTCACCTATCCTTAGGCGACAATCACAACAAGAACATAAATTTCAAAACCACTTTGAAAACTAATAATCTGTTCTAGGATGATTGATTACTAGGTTTTGAACCCTCTATTGTAAGGTTTTGAACCCTCTGTTATAAGGTTTTGAACCCTTTGAGTTTTCAAAATCTCGTCAAAGTTTTGGGTCCTAAATAGTGTGAACACGTGCAAACTGGAAGAGTGGATGCCTGTACCCTGGGTTTTCTGTCTAAGGCTAGAGTGTTCGTACAAATCCACATAATCGGACCAGTCACTCTTACCTGGGAACTCTTGGGGTGAGTGTCCACTTATAGGCGAGCATGTCTTCACGATACATTATGAGGATCTATTTGCTTTGACTCAGCCTTTGTGTTGTTTGTTTGCTTCATGGTTCAAACAAATGACTATCACCCATGATTTTGGTTGGTAATTGTAACATCCTATTCTTACCCAATGCCATTTCATTTGTTTTCTCTCGTGTTTCCCCTTTTAGAATGCCTCCACGACGCGAAAATCCAGTATCTATTGAAGATCTGGCAACTGTCATTACACAGCAAATAACTGCTGCAATCCCGAACATCATTGCCCAATGTCACCAAGCTCTCAAAAACAATAATGCCCTCTGCAACTTCAAGACGTTCAACTCGGCTAAGCCATCAAATTTTTCTGGGTCTCAAGGAGCGACTGCACTTCTACAATGGTTCGAGAGTCTAAGAGCACCTTCAGGCATGTTCAATGTCCAAATGAGTGAAAGGTAGATTTCGCATCTAGTGTCTTTGAGAAACGAGCTTTGACGTGGTGGAACGGTGTGGTGAGAGATAGGGGTGCCGAAGTGGCACTAGCCCAAACTTGGGAAGAACTTCGAGCACTGATGATGAAGGAATTTTGTCCTCGTCACGAGATCAGGGCCTTGGAAAGGGAATTCGACGATCTTAAGGCGATCGAGAAATACACTGATCGATATGAGGAGCGGAGCCTGTTGTGCCCTACCATGGTTACGCCTTTGGATAAGGCGATCGAGAAATACATTGATGGTCTCCCTGACTCAGTTCAGGACATTGTTACTGGTAGTAACCCCACTACGGTTAGGCAGGCCATTGAGCTATCTGCAATCTTGACTGAATCTCAGATCAGAAAGCATAAACTTTTTTGAAAGGGTGACAAGAAGCCAATCGAGGAATCAAAGACCATGGATGAACAGACTGGATCCCCTGAGAAGTCTAAGAAGCGTAAGGCTTCGCAGAATTGTGCGATTGCTGCTCAACCCAATCAAAACACCCGCAACCAACCAACTCAACCTCCTACAAAGAAACCGTATGCCGGTACTGCACCAATATGCGACAAATGTAATGCACACCACTTAGCTCACCTACAGTGTCGTTTATGTGCATCATGTGGGCGACTCGGTCACCTGGCAAATGCTTGTCGATTTACCCCAAACCAAGGTGGTCCAAACCAACCTCAAGTAAATCCTGCTCAAGCTCGTCTTCCACCAGGACCTTGCTTCAACTGTGGCGAGATGGGCCGTTTCCGAAGAAATTGCCCAAATATTGCTAATGCGAATCCAGCGCAAGGATGAGCATCGGACCAACTAGAAGACAATGTTGTTTAGAGATAATCAAGCCTTATGTATTATTTTCTTTTGTAGTCAAGGTCCATGAAACAGTTGTTGTTGTTTATAAATAAATCTTTTTATTTTACATTGCAATATACAAACGTGATGGCATGTATAAACAACGTATCCTCTACAATACCGACAATCAAGGAACCGTATTCCTTGAAGAACAAACCACCCCGTAATTTCTTCCATTTTATTATCTCTTGCGTTTTCCACGGAAATCCAAAGTACCCGTTTCTTCCAAGGAAAACGAAGTACAAGGCGCAAGTTACAACTCTGTACGAATATCCAAAGTACCACTATAAATTCTTAATAGGGTACCTAAGGGTATTTCCGTATATTCAAATTATTGTACCTTAATTCGAATATTGCGTTTTCTTGAAAACGAAATCGAATTTTTGGAAGATCTTTCTATCTTCATAGTTAGATTCTTACTAATGTTTAAAGTACCAAATGAAATCCATGAAATGGATTCCTAGTGTGCTTTAAATGCATGTACGTAATTAACAAAACAAAACTTACAAATTAAAGATCTAGATAAACAATTTTGTGGTTATGTGACTATGTGTTTATGCATCTTGTCTTTCCTTTTATGCATTTTGTGTTTTTGTATACACTGGATATTCGCTATCCAAATCCTCGTAGAATCTTTCATACCTTCATATGAGGGATTCGTAGTAGGATATTCAAAAAGGTACTATCTTAAATCCTTAATGGACTTCTACGTTGTAGTTAAGTCCCTTGGATTATAAAGTACTATTCCAAAGTTTAAGGACAACATGTGTTGATATAGTTGAAGAGATTGGTTCGACAATCTAGTTAAAGACATCCTATGTCGATGTAGTTAAATATTCCTCTTGGGTAGTTTAGTTGAAGAGATTGGTTCGACAATCTAGTTAAAGACATCCTACGTCGATGTAGTTAAATATTTCTCTTGGGTAGTCTAGCTGAAGAGATTGTTCGTTGATCTAATCCTTTGGTGACCTAGTTAAAGAGACTCTATTGCAGTCAAATTAAATCACCATAGGATTATTCGTTTGATTTTTTCCCATACGCATTATGAAATGAACTGTGCGGACTGTGCAAGGAAGTACGTAATTATGGAGGCCTACATAATTATGGAATTCAGTGCACAGAAACCACAGGAAGTTGTGTCATGTGTAAGGACCAATAGTGACAAGAGTAATGATACGGGAGAAGTCTTGGACTTTGACCGATGTCATTTTATCTTACATTTCCCAATCGTGAATTCAAGTTTCATATGATAAGTCTTCATGGGAAACGTTCTCCTATCCATAGTTTGAAACTCCATGTTTTGCTGCTACAAGGACTTCACTTTGAGGGATTGACAATTTCACTAAGAACCCTATCATGGCCCAGAGTTCTACTTAGGGTTCAAGGGGTTCATTCAAAGCGAAAACATCACTGTCGTCCTCACAAGTTTCTCCTAAAATTAAATTTCGGGACGAAATTTCCTAAAGTATGGGAGACTGTGACACCTGTGTCACTTCAACCATCAAACAAATGCCAAACCAATGAAATATTGTATTTCATACTTGGGATTTGTAAAAATATGTGTATCGTTTGCACATATCGACTCTTGTTCGATTTTAAGCTCTAAATCGCTTTCTGGAAGGTTATACGCGCACTGATGCATAAATATAACCAGTTTAATGCAACAAACACTCCGGAATAGTGAAATATACTTAACATACCTTAAATAACCTTTACATAACTTAGAAATAAGTTTTGAAGGCGTTGGTATGGCAAAAATAAGTTAATTCGCCTACAGGGACTAAATTTGACAAACTGCGAAAGTATGCCAATTTGAACTGTAACAGACATTCCGGAACATGACCATAAGTTAAACATACCATAAATATCCTTTACATAGCTTAGAAATAGGCTTTGAGGGCTTAGGTGTGCTAAAATAAACTTTTGGGTCATTCAGGGACTAAAAGCGTCAAAAAGTGCACAAGTTTGCACTTTCGCGCATAACTTACGTTCTGAATACATCCGGACATCCATTCGTCGCGCAATTTGGATCGTTTTTCGCGCTTATGCGCATTCAGTCGTAATTAACCGAACATCGCAACCGTACGGCTAAACGAACCGACATCCGAGATATTTTTGAGCACATTTTAAGTTCCCTATACTTTAACTTTATTTTAGAGCTTTGAAATGGGGTTAACGGGCCTTAAACGCGTCGGAAATGACCTTATAACACAGCAGGGACCAAAACTGTAAATCTGCCAAACTAGTCCTTGCGCACCTCAACAATGAGAGTGTTGCGGTGCGCAAGCAGGGGTCAGATGCAGCAAAACGTTTTTTCTCAGCTGTTAACAGCCTTTAACCCCTCCAAAGGCTAAGGCCAAGTGTCAAACTCTTGTGGTGGAGCAATATGAGTTACCACAACATTCCGACAAGTGTACGGGTGAGATCATTCCCTCTTTTCCAAGAAACGATCCTAACGGTGAACCGAAAACTATAAATACCCACCTTATGTTCACTCATTCCTCACAAGAATCTGATCTAATGTGCTCTAAGTTGAAACCTTTGTTTCATACCTGAGCTATTTTGATCTAGATTAGCATTCGGGGACCCTTTGTAAGTGTTCCTTCGTTCTTTTATTGCTTTCGAGTCCGAAAGTCAAACTTTGTTTGACTTTCTGCATTGACCAGTTTATGGTCAAAGCGAAGTTCGTTTGAACTTCGCAACATGATTGTAATCACGATGGTTATAGTCCCTTGCGACAATGCCTACTGATTACCACGTTGTCTAGGGTCGTAAGGGTAAGCGATCTAATAAATCGCTTATACCTTCGAACCCGACCCATTTGGTCGATCATTAGGATCCGACCAAACACATTAGGTGACCATAGTAGGTAGGGAATAACCTTCCGAGGTTATACCTTATGGTCACGATGTTTAAATAGTTGTATGATAGGTAGTTTATATGACTTAGGTAAATTACCAAAATACCCCTTTGATGCCAAAATTCATTATAAACATATGTGACATAACTTTTGACATCTAAACTAATTTGGCGACAATATTAGGCATGTTAAGGCATATTCTACTTGTCATAGGACTAGTTAGGCGTTCCGAACACGTTTCACGTGAACGACGCGTTAGAGTAGCATAAGCTACCTAAACGGGTCGTAATGGGTCGTAAGCACTTAGGCTAGGTTTCATTTAGTATGTAGGCTTTGTTAAACCATACTACATGAGTTACCATACTCATTTGGTTTACGAGCCCTCATTCTATCCGATCCTCCGATATAGGTCCGGTTTATTAACATAGTTACCTATATTAGGTGCCGTTTGATTCCGAGATCTCTAGCATTGCTTGGTGGTTATCTTAGGACTTCTGAGCAATCTCAAGTGAGTACATAGACCCCTCTTTTACTGTTTTCCAAACTGTTTTGGGGTGAAACACATGTGCCTACTTGTTACTTTCATGCTTTCCTGCTTTCACATCATATACTTGCTAAGTTCATTAGTACATTTATAGTACATGATTTCAATACATTTTATGCTATGTATGCCCATTGTGTGCATACTTAGTACATCACTTTACAATACATTTTATGCTAGGTATGCGCATTGTGTGCATAATTAGTACATCACTTTACAATACATTTCATGTTATGTATGTCCATTGTGTGCATACTTAGTACATTGTTTAACATTACACTTGTGCTATGTATGTCCATTGTGTGCATACTTAGTACATCACTTTACAATACATTTTATGCTATGTATGCCCATTGTGTGCATACTTAGTACATTGTTTTACATTACATTTCATGCTATGTATGTCCATTTTGTGCATACTTAGTACATTGTTCTACATTGCATTTCTGTTGCATACGCTCATCCAGCATATGAACACATTATATTACATTTTGAACCGTTGTAACCATTTGACTATGTGAACCGTCGTAACCGTTTGATTACATGAACTGTTTATAACTGTTGAACCGTGTGAACCTTTTGTATCTGTTGACATGATTTACATTTGACAATAGACATTGGACTATACATAAACATTTCTACAATTGTTAAACATTACATCTTGATGGTTTGGTTTGAGTAAGTGATTTAAGTAAGGAGGCGTGTGTAATATGATACAAGCATGGTGGATACGCCGCTGGTACTTCCTATATATAAGTGTTTATATGGTATCACATATTGTAGCGTTATTTGAATCATTTCAGTTTGAGACATATAACATTTTATACAAATAACGTACTTTTCACAAGACATTGATTTACAAACAACTTATCTTATACAAACTCATTTTACATGGTTATTCATTTAACCATACATTATTCTCTTATTTATACATATCATCTGATTTTATCGTTTTTCAAATGATTTACAAGACAAAGCAAATTACAAGGTTCATGACTAAACATTTTCTCCAACATAAGTCATGAATTCTGTTTTCACAAAACCTATGTATCTCACAGGCATTTTTATGCTGACGTACCTATTTTCACATGTGTTTTCAGGAGATGATGCATAGGACTTATCAAGACATACTTAGGCGGACCTGTGCCTTAGTGACTTAAAACGAGACAAGAACTAGTTAATTTTTGTTATATACTCTTTGTTTCTTGTTTAAAACAATGTAACTCTCTTGTTTGATTAATAAAACGAAACTTTAATTGCCATGGATTTGAAACAATTAATTTTGTTACAACACTCCCCGACGTTTCCGCCACGTTATGTATGTTCTGCGTGGTCGGGGTGTGACACCAAAAGCTGAGAAACATAATGGAGTCTAGGTACAAGAACACTCAAGAAGATATTAAGGCAATCAAGGCCCATTTATTGGAAACCACTGGCAATGCTTCTCCAACAGTACTCTTCATCGATCAACTCCCAGAAGATAATGCCAAAAAAGGGGATAAAATTCAAGAGTGGAAGAAGAAGGGAATAGATGATGGTCTTTACATTGAACCTGAAAAGGTTGCTATGACCAGAAAAATTCCTGTGCTAGATGGTAGTAAAAAGGTTGATGCTACTCAAGAAGCACTTGATGAAGGAGTAGCAAGTGTAAAAAGGGATAGAATGGCAAAGGATATTTCAAGGTGGAATGAGGAGAAAAGAGCATTTATGGAGCTGTATGCGCAGGGTTGTTCTGGATAAAAGGATACTAAAAATCCTAAGACAAAAAGGAAACCTAAGTCCATCCCATCCAGATTTCCAAAGCCTCCAAAACCACCATCCAAAAGCCATCAGCATAAAACCTCCACCCAAACAGCTGTTGTAACTCCTGCTGTATCAACTACTGCTGGTACTCCAGAGGTTTCAACATCTGTTATCACTTCAACACACACCACAACCACTGTTTTACCACCACCACAATCACCTCTAAAAACAACCTCACCACCATCACCTCCTGCCAAAAAGCAGAAGACAACAGATGTTACAACATCTGTTGTAATGACAACAGTGGTTGAAACACCAGTTGTTTCAACAGCTGTTAGTCAATCACAAACCACTGCCACCCAAATTACCACCACTGTTCCACCCAAAACATCATCAGTCCCTCCTCAAACAAAAAGGAGAAGGCTAATCCTCGAAGACGATGACTATTCACCACCACCAACATCTTCAAAATCCCTGTCACTTGTCACCATTCCAAAACCCATACCTCTCTCTTTAGCTCAAATTCTAAAGCCATTACCTCCTGCTGGTGTCTCATTTCCTCTGGAACTCATTGTAGTTAGGGAAGAAATCAAATCCTTTTACTATGAGGATAACCCAGCTAAAAGGAGTTTGCCATCAGTTGAAGGATATCCCAGGCCTAACAATATTGAAGAATATTTGAAACTCAAGGCCAAACAAGCAGAGGATATCGCAATAAAAAATAAACAAGGGAAATCTGATAGGGAATTTCAGCAAAACTATCAGTTTCTACTCACACAGGTCAGAGCTATGGAACAATTTGCCAAAAATGTATGTCAGCAAATCTCAGAAAGGGCAGATGAGTCCTTGAGAAAAGACTACATTGAGAACATCATGACCTATAAGAAATACAAGGGAGAGAAACACATGTACAAAAACTGGACCATTCCTGAGCTTGAAAAAGAGGCAGCCAGGATTCAAGAAATGATCAAAACTAAGGTCAAGCAGACTCCTCCTGAAAAGTTCAAACAATTTGAAGCTGATAAGGCATTAGAGTTGAAGAGAATGAAAGAGGAGCTGATAGCAGCTGATTATGGGTCAAAGAACTCAGTGACAAAGTGGGGAGAAGATAGGGTCAGGGCTACCTACAAAAGGTTAGAGGAACTCAGAAAGAAAGATCCAAAAGTTCCACAAAAGCCTGACTACTCCAAAGCAGAGGCCTCAAAAAGACCACCAAAGCTGCAAGTCAAAAGAACTACTGCTCCAGCTGGTGCTGCCATCTACAAAAGAAGGAGTCAAAACCAGTCAGGTGCTGAAACAATTCAAGATCTAAAAGCTGGAAGTGCTATTGTAAAAGAGGGCATTAAATTAATGATCAAAGAAGATCTTGAATTGGAACAATCTGCAAGTGCTGCTCAGCCAGTCATGAATAGGCCAGCCTCACCAAATACCTCTGCAAATAAGCATCTCCCAAGAAACCCACCAGACTCAAAAATACAAAAGTGGGAAACTGACAAACAGACCTACGTGTTGACTTTGCTCAGGTCTGGTGGAGAAGTGAAGAAAATATCAAGGGAACAAGCTCTTGGCCTGAGTCTTGAAGATTTGCAGGATCTCCTTGATCTTCCACTTAGCAGGGATGATGATGACACAGATGCCCTAGATTTTGAGCTACAGTTTAAAGGTCAGATAAGGGAACTGCTGATGAGGCAATAAAGAATTCCACAATAATGAAGAGTTTTGGCATTATCTGTTCCAGGGGGAGATTGTTGGGATCGAACCCTACCAGATGAACAGATAATTAAAGCCAAAACTGGGTCAGATCAGTGGATCCAAAATAAGCAGATGTTACATACAAGTCTCTCCCCTTGAAAGTGGTTTCAACATCTGCTGACCTCCTATCTACTGATCGTACAAGCCACTGACCGTCAATCTGCTGCTCTAGTAAAGGCTGATGGAAGACTAAAGCTCTACTACTAAATCTACTGCCTTGAGTCAAGTACTGCTGATCCGGACAAGCACTGCCGGGTTCACAGCAGTGGAAGGATGCAGCAGTTGTTTAAGTGTCTTTTATGTAATGTAATGTAATAGGCAGTAGTTAGTATAGCAGTGTTTGTATAGATCAGAGGTTAGAGTTTGTTAGGAGGTTAGATGTCACTTTCATGGTGACCTCAGCTTAGATGCTCAGTGGTTTGCTAGTGCCTATAAATAGAACAGTGCTCTGTACTGTTTTATTAGCTCTTTGCAAACTTGTTTTCCTGCACGAACAAACGCTGAGCTCTGGCTAAGGGGGAGTTTGTATTAAGCATTACATTGTAATCGGTGTTGAAACTAAATTCAATCTTTCGGTTCTTTGTAGAAAATGTCTTGATCAAAGCAATACTCTCATTTGATTGTATGCAAAGTTTGTTTTCATCTTAATTCCGCTGCATAACTCATCCATCTTCATCTTAATTTCAAACGTGAAATACAATCAAAATCAAACTCAGATCCAACAAGAGTGTAGGCTTTGTTAAACCATATCACATGAGTTCCAATACTCATTTGGTTTACGAGACCTCATTCTACCCGATCTTCCGAATGACATTCATTAGCTTTGGCCGAGTCGACCAGTAGTATGTTACGGTACCATAGGATCTGACAAATCCCGTTATCGGACTGCCACCATGGTTATGTATGGGGGTTATGTGGGTAACGACTGAACCTGATGATTGTTAACTTACCCTTTGGTGGTTTGTTAATACGAGTTGAATGATGGACGAGTTACAAAGGTTTGAATGTATTCAACGAGACGACCAAAAGTTAGTTTTCACAATTAAAACATGAACGATTTGAATGATTGGAACAATTTGAATGATTTGAACGATTGAACTATGGTTTATAACACAATGAGTTAAACGAAATGAACGATTTGTTTTTGGTATGTGATTAGACAACGGGACGAGTGTAATGTGATAAAATCATGGTAGATACGCCGTTGGTACATCTTATATATAAGTGCGTTTATCATATTACATTCCGTGACGTTATTTAGTTCACTTGGATGAACGATTTTAAGCGATGACACTCAACGATGTTTACAATATGATATAAACCATACAAGTTTTAATACGAGAACGATTCACAATTTAGTTTACATAAGAAAATGTTTTAGTTTAGATTCATGGCAACAAGATTTTATAAACTATAACCAACTTGTTTTGAGTTGGTTAATCATATTGCAATACTAAACACGTTTCAAAACCAGGTTTTCAATTATAGACTCTAATAGTCAAACGAGGTATTGCAACATGTATACGAGCCAAGAATCTGACACACTCACAAAACCTATGTGCTCGACGACATTTCTTTGCTGACTTTATTTTCACATATGTTTCAGGTGGTGTTTGATGATGATGATTTTGACTAGGATGCATGCTCACTTAGGATCTGACGAGGCCTTAGTGACTTAATAACAATGATAGACGATGTGGTTGTGTTTTAACTTTAAGTTCAAGACAATCTAACAATAATTCTGTCGCTCCACTCCCCGACGTTTCCACCGCGGTTTGTTGTTTTACGCGGTGGGGGTGAGACAGAAGAGTTGGTATCGGAGCTCATCGTTATAGGGAATTAGGTTATTAGTAATGCTTTGACCTAGACTATAACCTTTCTAGGACCCTAACGCAAGTAAACTTGTGTTTAGATTTTTAAAACAATACCGTCACCTATCTTTAGGTGACAAACACAACAAGAACACAATAAGTGGTCCATTTTGAAAATCAATCATCTATTATTAGATGATTTGTTATAAGGTTTTGAACCTTCAAAGTTTTCAAATCTCGTCAAAGTTTGGGTCTTATAGTGTGAACACGTGCAATCTGGAAGGGTGGGTGCCTATATCCTGAGTTTTCTGTCTAAGGCTAGAGTGTTCGTACAAATCCACAATATCAGACCAGTCACTCTTACCTGGGAACTCTTAGGGTGAGTGTCCACTTATAGGCTAAAGCATGTCTCCGCGATACATTATATTGACCCATTTACTTTGATTAGTCACTTTGTGTCGTTTGTTTGTTCGAGGTAACGAGCGAATGATCGCCTTCCTTATGTTTTGTCGATGTTTTCAATACCTCTTTTGTTTATCCAATTGACGATCTCACTCGTTTCTCTTGTTTCATGGTTCTTTTTAGAATATGCCTCCTCGACGAGATGCACAACCACAACCTAATGCCGAACTCGCATCTATTATCACCCAGCAGATCGCTGCTGTGATTCTGAACCTAATAACTCAGATTAATCAAGCGAACAACAACAATAACAACAATGCTCAGTGTAGTTTCAAAACGTTGAATTCGGCTAAACCACTGAAGTTTTCTGGGTCTCATGGAGCAACTGCACTCCTACAATGGTTCGAGAGTCTGGAAAACACCTTTAGACATGTTCAGTGTCTGAATGTGTGAAAGGTTGAGTTTGCGTCCAGTTTCTTTGAGAACCATGCTCTAACATGGTGGAACGGTGTGATGAGGGATAGGGGTGTCGATGTGGCTTTGACACAAACTTGGGAAGAGCTTCGGGCTCTCATGATGAAGGAATTCTGCCCCCGTCATGAAATAAGGGCTTTGGAATGAGAGTTCGACGATCTGAAACAAGAAGGGGGAGAACACTGTGCTTACACGGATCGTTATGAGGAGTTAAGTTTGTTGTGTCCTACTATGGTTACTGTCACACCCCCAAAGTACCACCTAGGGAATGTCCTTGTTAGGCGTGTGACGTACTAGGATCCAAGCCACCAATCATGTTGAACTCATAACAATTATTCCAAATAAAACTTCCATTTATTATTGATAGAAGTGTTACAAAACATTATTTAACGTTTCGCGGAAGCATAATACATTAATTAAGAAATTCATAAACCAAGTGTGTGAAAGCCATTAAGTTCGTCTCGCGTTTCCATGTATCTCAACCCATGACCACTCCAGCCTCCCAGACAGCAAGTTCCAATTAATATGCACCTAAAGGCCTGCAAGGCATGTAACAACGAATCAACAACAAAGTTGAGCGAGTTCATAGTTGAGCGTTCATTTTAAAGTTGTTCTAATTAAACCATGAGTTTGTTTGTAAACCATAAGTTAATCCGTTTCCTTGTTTCCCAAACCATGTCCATAAGCAGTGGGGGCTTCCCCATGTGAACCACTAGACCGTTACCATATCGACAACTGACGAAAGTAAGCTGTGCCCTAAGTCAATGTCTATCATCATTGACTGAGTGCCCAGATCCATTAGTACACGCCCGTCCTACCGGCACGGTGTGAAGCTTGTCAACCCTAATAGCGCTATTAACTAATGACCCGCTCGCCATTGGCCCGGCGATTAAGTCGATATAAAAATGAGGGACTTCATGATAGATTTTTGTCTAGTAAGTTTAAGGTTGTTGTCCTACCCAAGGAGGACGAACGTACGTATTCTACCCAAGGAGAATACGTAGGATTAACATTGGCATCCTACCCATGGAGGATGGCGGTACATATCCTACCCAAGGAGGATATGTAGGTTCCGTTTTAGTTCTTTAACCCCATTCCCAACCACCGGGAATCCCATGCCTTTTAAAGAGTATGAACTCACCTTGGTTTGCTCGGTAAGATTATCTACGAGTATACCAATTGATCAAGTACGTCCTAAAGGAGTTACCGATAATAGTTAGTTCTACGTGCATATGAATCACAACTTCCATGTTCAAGTAATTCACGTATTCATTGATTACATAAAACACATTTACTGTACATGTAACACAAGCATGTAATTTAAGTCATGGTGGTTGCTCCATTCACATAGTGCCATCAAATACTCACTTAACATGTAGTAGTTCGAACATTCTTCATACATACATACACAATTTACTTGCATACACTTCAAGTCCACTTATTAAACATGTGCGGCCCAATGACGTAAACAGGCCGTTCACTTATAGCCAAGGGTGCGGCCCAGTTGGCCCGAAGCCCGACACGTGAGACCCAAGCCCAAGCTGTCACACGTTCAGTTGCACTCACCCCATATGTTTCCCTGGCCCACTCACTTGTGTAACCCCTTCTCTAATATGTGGTCCATTAACCCGAGCCCAAATATGTAATTTATAACCCAGCTTAATTAAATTTAATTCTCAAACACCAAGTATAATTATAGCAGCCCAATTACGGTTTAGTTCAGCCCAGGTTAGGTGTTTGCAACCCACAATCGGGTGCGGCCCAATATCACATAACTTCAGCCCAACTCATAAACATAGCTTTAATCAATCCAAATTTTCACCCCTAACATCAACATTTAACAGTTTCACATCAACATCCAATACCAACTCTTGACTATTACTACTATGTTTACTATAAGCATTCATTGACTTTTAACAATTTCAATACCGAGAATCAGTATTTAACTACCATGTATCAATTTAGAGGTCATACCCATATAACCTATTCACTGGATAGTTCATCAATACATAATCCTAATTTAACAACATTAGATCAATCATGCAATACCAAGTACAAAACTATCATCAATCGAACCTATGTTAACAGAATTATTATCATCACGTGCCGAACTTATTGATTTATAGCAAAACACTGATAGGGGTTTATCAAACCCATTAATTAACGCACAAGATTTAATCATGTAAAGCCCTACTCTTCCTAACATATGCATAGCAATTCCCTAACATTTACATCAGGTTTATAAGTGTTCGGTCAACATCATCTATCTCTCATTCACAATGCCTGCTTGAAATCACATGGGTTTGACAACTGAGCATCAAACAAAACATAAGTGGCCGACAATTGTTATATGAACACAAATATCATTGGCCGATGATTTTAGTGGCTGCCATTCCATTTATTAACACATGTAATTCCATTTATTAACACATGGAATTCTATTTATTACACAAAACATAAGTGGCTGCCATTCACTATCACACATAAACAATATCACACAAATATAAAAGTCAACAAGTAAGAACCACTAACCAGAAACCTAACTGATCAGATGCTATCTCGAACAGGGGGGGTCCTCTTCTGCCGATGCGAACAAAGGAGAAGTAGGGTTTTGGTAGGTTATGTTTTGATGGTGTGAGACCTAGGATGTTACGTAAACTCAAATATGAAGCCAAAATCTAAAACGTGGGCCGATCCTAAACATATTAAACATTAATACAACTGGGCCAAGTTTAAACAAAGCCCACTCGAGATAGGTTGGACTCGGTTCATGTTTATTCGGGCCGTGGTGAAGTGTATCACAAGGGTCACTAATGTGGCCCAATGGCTTGCAGCCCACAAGTGCTATTAACGCTAGTTTAATAAAATTATCGTGCACTCTAAACAGATTAATAAACAAGCGCGGAACGTGTATCACATCGAAGAGGGATAGTGAGGAGTTAAGTCAGAAGGTTAAACGTTACTAACCTTAGAGGTTCGGGTTGTCACATCATCCCTAACTTGAGAGAAATTTTTTCCCGAAATTTAGCACGTAGTTACTGAGGGAGCTAGTTAGGTTGCATGGTTTCCTGGTTTTCCTAGGGTGTCACATCATTCCCCCGTTGGTTTGGAATTTCGTCCCGAAATTCCGCAGTAGCTTCAGCCTCAGTAGTGGTTTCATTGTTCTTGAATAACTAGGGATATTTGTGTTTCATTTGATCTTCTCGTTCCCAGGTAAACTATGGGCCACGACGAGAGTTCCAATGAAATCGAACAATAGGTATCTTGGTGCGTTTGAGAATCTTGACCTCCCGGTCCAAGATTTCCACTGGTTCTTCGATAAATCGCAACTGATAGTCGATGGTGAGCTCCTTGAAAGGAACTATGAGGGTTTCATCTGACAGACACTTCTTCAGATTCGACACATGGAATAAGTTGGGAATTCCACTGAGTTCTTTGGGTAGATTAAATCTGTAGGCCACCTTGCCAATTCTCTCCGTGATTTTGAAAGATTCAACATATCGCGGTTTGAGTTTTGTCTCGTATACCAAAACGAAGTACACCTTCCCAAGGTGAGACTTTAGGTAGTGCTCGATCCCCAACTTGGAACTCGAGTGGTTTCCTGCGCTTATCAGCGTAGCTTTTCTGGCGGTCACGATCTGCCGCCATTCATTAACGCATTTGAGAAATCTCCTCTACTGTGTCTATGATGAGTTCTGGGCCAGTGATTTGGCCGTTTCCGACTTCTGCCCAACAAAGAGATGATTGGCACTTCCGTCCATATAATGCCTCGAACGGAGCAGCCTGAATGCTGGTATGGTAACTGTTGTTATACGAAAACTCCACCAAAGGGAGGTGTCTTCCCCGACCGTTGCCAAAGTCGATTTCATGTGCTCGAAGCATGTCTTCAAGAGTTTGGTTGGTGCGTTCGGTCTGTCCATCCGTCTGTGGATGATACGCTGTGCTCATGCCTAAACGCGAGCCAAAGGATTTGTGCACTGCTTGCCACAAATCAAATGCAAATCATGGGTCACGATTAGAGGTAATGGAGGTTGGCACCCCGTGCCTAGTGTAACATCTGTGCTTGTTATCATTGTGAACAATTCAGTCATCAATAAAACAATTTTATTTGATCCCAATGTTTGTTTGGTTGTGTTTTACATTTTTCATGTTTTGACTTTTATGTAATTTCAAACTCTACATCGCTTTCTGGAGATTTATACGCAAACTGGTGCGTAAACGTAATCAGTTTAATGCGACAAATACTCCGGAACTTCAACATGTACTTAACATACCTTAAATAACCTTTACATAACTTAGAAATAAGTTTTAAAGGATTTGGTATGGCAAAAACAAGTTAATTCGTGTACATGGACTAAACTTGACAAACCCGAAGCTTGTAACGGTTAAATAAGCTCACTAGAATGCACGATATAAATTTCATAAAGTTTCGTTATCGTACGAGAAAGTTATGATCAAATCCGTGTACAAGGGGTTAAAGCGTCAACGTTGAAATTTAGGACCTTTCGGGTTAACCAAAAGTGTCCAGTGACTTGGCAAAGTGGGTATAAGTCTTGAAGCCCTTGTATGTAGATATGAAGGGGTCAAATTGCAAGAAATAAGCTTAGTTGGCCTTTCGAAGGGCCAAGGGACAAGTTGCAACAACTTGAAACCTTTTAACCTGAAAACAAGACTAACGCGGGCCGCGTCAAGTTTAACCTGATCTTAGGCGGGCCGCGTCAGACGCCCAGTTGCAGAAAAAAACAGGCAGCAGCCTGTTAAGCCTTCAAACCGACTTAAATTCGATTCTCCTCATCTTTCTTGACCCCTAAACACCCCCTAAACATCTAGGGACACTTGTTAATGATTTGTGGTCAGTTATAGACCTATGTGTCAACACTTTGTGGTGATTTAAACACTATAAAAGGCCATAAGTTGCAACAAGTTCTTCACACTTCACTTCTGCATTTCTGGAGCACAAGTCTTCTCCCAAGTGATCCCTAATCAAGCTTAGGACTCCTGTAAGTTTGCCTAACCTTCCTTAGTTTAGTTTTTGCTTAGTTTTAGCTTAAAAGTCAAACCGTCATAATTAACGGTTGACTTTAAGATTAATCACTAATGGTCCAGTGATTAGTCGAATCAAAAGTAGTTATAAGTTGGTAATTATGTGGGTAAGAAACCCTCCAAAGGGTTCCCCCTGATTCCCACTCTAACTATGTCAAAAGTCGGGTCAAACTTGCTAATAAAAAGTCAACAGGATGCTTAAATTCTATTTTATACATAATTAGCAATGTAGAACATATACAACCTGTTTGATCATTATTATAACTTGGTAATTAGTGTAAGAACATGTCTAAACATGTTCAACCCGACAATTTCCTGTTTAGACCCGGTTCAGAACCGAAAGTCGCATAGTTTGACTTTTACTTTGACTTTCAGTTCTGACCCGTTTAGGCATGTTTTAGAGATACCTCAGAGCTTTAATTGGACTAGGTTACAAACTAGTATAACCCTCTGTGATTATACACCTTGGTTCATTAGTTACCCAATTAATATGCATGTTTCCGTTAATTGCTCATATGTTGACCATTATGCCCTTTTTACCTTAAAATGTGATTTTTGAAAATGTAAAAGAGTAGAAACCTTTGTTACTGATATATAAACTTGTACCCAAAATTTGAGATCAATTGGTGGTGTAGTTTGAGAGTTATGCTCATTAGCGCAAAATGAAAGCTTTATGTAAATTAAATGGCGTAATTAGCGTATAGCCTAGTTAAGCCTACCTTTTGTTATCAAACTTATTACCCACTGATGTAATATATTATTTTGGGATTTTTGAAGATTTTTAATTAATTTTAGGCTGAGCATAACTTATAGTTGTAGGCTTAATCCGGTAATTGTCGATTTTGCCCTTACGGACTATAAAATGAGTTTTACATATCTAAACGACTCCAAACCTTTTGCTACTGATTTTAAATGATAAATAAATTATTTTAAGCCTTCTGGAATAATAAAAATATCAGCTTTATGTATACAACCCGGAAACGGCTCCTAATCGCCTTTTTAAGCGTTTTTACGCGTAGTATGTACTAGAACTATTTTAGACATACAAGGGTTGATACCTACTGATATTTTTGGTAAATTATAATGTTTTAACAGTAAGCAAAAGTTGTTAAACTCAGACTTCAGTTTTGAGCTTTACGGCTTATGTGAAATTACCAAAATGCCCCTACGGTGCATAGTTTGGTTATAATTGATAAATTTCACATATATACTTTACCCTACTGATATAACTTATTAAATTGAGTATTTTTACTGATTTCATCAGACCTGTAACTCAGGTAAATACTTAAACTCTTTTATAACCTTTTAAATGACCAAACTACCCCTACGGGACCTAGTTTGTGTTTAAATTCGTTTCGGGCATAATGAAAGACGTATTACTGATGTCACAACATATTTGAAGCATATTAACTTAGGAAACCTGTATGTGGCTCTTACGGATACCCGTTACGCTTATTACGCATTCGGTTCGGTTTATATAACTAGTTTACATAAATTAGACGAAGCGGGTCAAACCTTATCGGTTTTATCTAGAAATCCAGAATGTGTATGAAATACCCATATTAAACAAGTCTTCAAACTTGTCGGGTCTAAATCACATTCTATCCGATCTTCCGATTTAAGTCTGGTTTATTAATGTAGTTACCTATATTAGGTGCCGTTTGATATCCGTGATCTCTAGCATTGCTTGGTGGTTATCTTAGGACTTCTGAGCAATCTCAAGTGAGTACATGTGCCTACTTGTTACTTTCATGCTTTCCATGTTTTCACATCATATACCTGCTATGTTTGTTAGTACATTATAGTACATGATTTCATTACATTTCATGCTGTGTATGCCCATTGTGTGCGTACTTAGTACATCATTTTACATTACATTTCATGCTATATATGCCCATTGTGTGCATACTTAGGACATTGCTTTACTTTACATTTCTGCTATGTATGTTGACTGATAGCATGCTAGCACATTAATTTACATGACTTTTTTGCTTTGTATGTTAACTTAGCATACTTAGTACATTGTTTTCATATGACATGTATACAACTGCTATAACATTTGGTTTGCACAAACGAGACTTTTATACGTTCATTAACATTAGCAACGCCGCTCGGTAGTAAGTACTGGTACCATAGGACTTGACAAATCCCATTCCTGACATCCCGGGTTTGTTTGGATGTAAGGAATGACTGAATCCGAAAACATTTCTTTTGATAACCTTGACTGAAAGGGTTATCCGACTGTCTCAAGGCTTGAATGTATGCGTTAACTTACCACATAAATGTTTGTATCAATGTAACATGCATTACTTTGCAAAACATAACTTTTTGATATATTCAAAATACTTTTTTTTGTACTTTTCTACATTTGGATTATGTGACAATACTTTACTTACAATACATAACATTTGTTACACAGTACTTGACTATTTTTGGACTTTTAAACATTTGACATGGCTTATACAAGTACTTCTGACTATTGGTTTAAACATAGACTTTATACATTGGTGGTTTTGTTTAAGTGATTTAAGTAACGAGGCGTGTGTAATATGATACAAGCATGGTGGATACACCGCTAGTACTTCCTATATATAAGTGTTTGTATGGTATTACATATCGTAGCGTTATTTGAATCATTTCAATTTAGACATATAACATTTTATACACATAACCTATCTTTCACGAGACATTGCTTTACAAACAACTTACTTTATACAACACATTTTACTTGGTTATACATTTAACCACACATTATTCTTTTACTTATACATATCATTTGATCTTATCGCTTTTTAAATGACTTACAAAACAAAACAATTTACAAGGTTCATGACTGATTTTTACTAAACAACTTTTTCTTAAACTTAAGTCATGAATCCTATTTTCACAAAACCTATGTATCTCACAGGCATTTTTATGCTGACGTACCTATTTTCACATGTGTTTTCAGAAGCTTTTGCGTAGGATGATGATCGTGACACTAGGGCGGACATGTGCCTTAGAGACATAAAATGAGGATAGACTTAGTTTAATTATGTTATAAACTCTTTGATTCCTGTTTAAAACAATGTAACTTTTATGTTGATAAATAAAATACAACTTTGTTTGCCATGGTTATGAAACAATTAATTCTGTTACAACAGTCCCCGACGTTTTCCGCCACGTTTTGTATGTTATACGTGGTCGGGGTGTGACAGAAGAGTTGGTATCAGAGCCAATGGTTATAGGGAATTAGGTTATTAGTAATGCTTTGACCTAGACTATAACCTTTCTAGGACCCTAACACAAGTTATCTTGTGTTTAGATCTTAAAACATGTACATCACCTATCCTTAGGTGATTATCAAAACAAAAAAACCAAATTTTCCGAAACGACTTTTGAAAAACAATCTTCTGTTTTTGAATAATTTATTACAAGGTTTTGAACCCTCTATTGTAAGGTTTTGAACCCTCTGTTATAAGGTTTTGAACCCCTTTGAGTTTTCAAAAATCTCGTCAAAGTTTTGGGTTCTAAATAGTGTGAACACGTGCAAACTGGAAGAGTGAATGCCTGTACCCTGGGTTTTCTATCTAAGGCTAGAGTGTTCGTACAAATCCACATAATCGGACCAGTCACTCTTACCTGGGAACTCTTTGGGTGAGTGTTCACTTATAGGCGAGCATGTCTTCGCGATACATTATTTTTGACCCATTTACTTTGATTAGTCACTGTGTGTCGTTTGTTTGCTTTGTGATGCGAACAAATGACCACCATCTTTGCTGTTGTCAATTTTTGTTTCATCTCATTCTTTTCATACAATCATCTCACTCGTTTCCTTTCATGTTTTCCTCTTTTAGAATGCCTCCTCGACGCGAAAACCAGATAGCAACTGCCGAACTGGCAGAAATCATTGCGCAGCAGATGGCTGCTCAATTCCCAAACCTCTTTGCTCAATGGAACCAAGCCAACAACAACAATGCTCCATGCAAATACAAGGATTTTAACTCGGCTAAACCACTCAAGTTTAGTGGTTCTGAAGGAGCGACTGGGCTTCTTCAATGGTTCGAGAGCATTGAGAATACTTTTCGCCACGTGCAGTGTCCTGACAATCGCAAGGTCGAGTTTTCTTCGAGTGTGTTTCAGAAGAGGGCTCTCACATGGTGGAATGGGGTTATGAGAGACCGTGGTGCAGAAGTTGCTCTAGCACAAACTTGGGCTGAACTTAGGGCCCTTATGATGAGGGAGTTCTGTCCTCGTCATGAACAGCGAGCGTTGGAGAAAGAGTTTGATGACTTGAAACAAGACAGTGGCGAGCACAGGGCATATACTGATAGATTTGAGGAGTTGAGTCTGCTTTGCCAGACTATGGTTACCCCACTCGACAAGGCTATCGAAAGATACATCGACGGCCTACCTGACTCAGTGCAAGACATCATTACTGGTAGTAACCATGCCACACTCCATTAGGCGATCGAGTTAGCAGCGACATTGACTGAGTCGCAGGTTCGAAAGGGAAAGCTGCATAAAAAGGGTGACAAGGGTAAGAAGCAGGCGTCTGACAAGGGGGATAGCAAGAAAGGTCAAAACAAGAAGGGAAAGAATTCTGGAGGGTCTAGGAAGCGGAAGGCTTCCCAAAACTATGCCGTTACTGCACAGGCCCAAGCTGCACCAAATCGGCCTGCGCAGCCACTAGCCAAGAAGCCTTATCTTGGCAATGCACCTTTGTGCAACAGGTGTAACGTCCATCATCCACCACACCTCCAGTGTCGTCAGTGCACCAACTGTGGAAGATCTGGTCATCTTTCCGCTACTCATCGCATTCCTGTTAACCAGAACCAGGCAGTTCAGAACCAAGCCCAACAAGTTGCTCATCCTCTTGCTCAGCAACAAGGTCAAGCTGCACGACCTCATTTTCCTCCTGGTTCGTGCTACAATTGTGGGGATCTGACCCACTACAGGAACCGGTGCCCAAAGCTAGTAAACCAGAATCAGAATCCAAATCAAAATCAGGCTCCGGCTCGAGGTCGAGTCTTCAACATGAATGCTCAAGAGGCACAAGCAGACAATGAAGTGGTGAATGGTACGTTCTTTATTAATAATCAGCCTGCATCTGTTCTCTTTGATTCGGGTGCCGATTAGAGTTTTGTGTCATTGTCTTTTGAGCCAATGCTTCGCGTGTCTAGAACGAAACCAGGAAAACCTTTGACAGTAGAAGTTGCTAGTGGTGAACCCATTGTTCTTGATTCTATTCTTCGCAACTGCCAGTTGGACCTTAACGACCATCGTTTTCCTATCGACCTCACGCCTATGCAACTTGGAAGCTTCAACGTCATTGTGGGTATGGATTGGTTATCCAAGCATCATGCAGAGGTAGTTTGTTTCGAGAAGATCGTTCGTGTGCCGCTTTCGACAGGCAAGATCCTACAGGTTCAAGGTGAGAAACCGTCTGGTGGTCTCAAGCTCATGTCTTGTTTTAAAGCTCGGAAATATCTGTAGAAGAACTATGTGGCTTTCTTAGCACATGTTACAGCAGATAAAGGCAAGGGTAAGTCTATTTCAGATATTCCTGTCGTTCGGGATTATACGGAAGTTTTCCCTGAAGAGTTACCTGGTCTACCCCCAGCACGCCAAGTCGAGTTCCGTATTGATCTCGTACCTGGTGCAAATCCCATTGCTAGAGCTCCATATCGTCTTGCACCGTCTGAGATGCAAGAGTTATCTAAGCAGCTCCAGGAGCTCTCTGACAAAGGTTTTATCCGTCCTAGCTTTTCACCTTGGGGTGCTCCCGTTCTTTTTGTCAAGAAGAAGGGTGGATCTTTTAGGATGTGTATCGATTATCGTGAGCTTAACAAGCTTACCATCAAGAATCGATATCCCCTACCGCGCATAGACGATCTCTTTGATCAGTTACAGGGCGCTTCTTATTTTTCAAAGATTGATCTGCGATCTGGATATCATCAACTTCGGGTGCATGAGGAAGATATTCCCAAGACAGCGTTCCGCACTCGTTATGGGCACTATGAGTTCACAGTCATGCCATTCGGTTTGACTAATGCTCCTGCTGTTTTCATGGACTTAATGAATAGGGTCTGCAAACCTTATTTGGATCAGTTCGTCATTGTTTTTATTGACGACATCTTGATTTACTCTAAGACGCGAGCTGATCACGAGCAACATCTTCGTCTTACTTTGGAACTCCTAAAGAAAGAGCAACTTTTCGCCAAATTCTCCAAGTGTGAATTTTGGCTTAAAGAAGTTCAATTTTTAGGACATATTGTCAATGAACAAGGTATTCATGTAGATCCCTCCAAGATCAGTGCGATCAAGGATTGGGATACGCCTACTAATCCTACTGAAGTTCGTTCTTTTCTTGGTCTAGCGGGTTATTACCGCCGCTTCATTGAGAACTTCTCAAAGATTGCAGTTCCTCTAACTGCTCTAACTCAGAAGAACAAGCCCTTTGACTGGGGATTCAAACAAGAGGAAGCTTTTCAAAACTTGAAGCAGAAGCTTTGCGACGCGCTTGTTCTGACTTTGCCTGAGGGCAATGATGATTTCGTCGTTTATTACGATGCATCTAAATTGGGTCTTGGCTGTGTCCTGATGCAAAGGAACAAAGTCATAGCATATGCATCGAGGCAGTTGAAGATACATGAGAAGAACTACACCACTCATGATCTTGAGTTGGGTGCAGTTGTTTTCGCTCTAAAGATCTGGAGACACTATTTGTACGGTACAAAATGTGTGGTTTTCACGGACCACAAAAGTCTTCAGCATATCTTCAATCAGAAAGAACTCAACATGAGGCAACGACGTTGGGTTGAGCTTTTAAACGACTATGATTGCGAAATTCGCTACCATCCTGGTAAGGCGAATGTCGTAGCTGATGCATTGAGTCGTAAGGAACGTACTAAGCTTCATTGTGTACGTGTTCAATCTGTTATTCAAGCTCGATCCGATATCCAAGCACGCATTTCTCAGGCTCAACAATCTTGTGTTTCACAAGGTTTAATGTATAAGGAATTTCCCTATCACATAACACCTGATTTGGAACTGAAGGACAATGGATCGTATTACTCATGGACCGTTTGTGGGTCCCAAGCCAAGATAACCTTCGCACCTTGCTTATGGATGAAGCCCATAAGTAGCGTTATTCTGTTCATCCTGGCTCAGATAAAATGTATAAGGATCTTCGTATTCACTATTGGTGGCCTGGTATGAAGAAAGACATTTCCTTATATGTATCAAAATGCCTTACTTGTCTTAAGGTTAAAGCTGAACATCAACATCCTTCTGGCTTATTGGTGCAACCAGAGATCCCAGTTTGGAAATGGGAAAACATTACTATGGATCTTGTTACCAAACTTCCACGCACAAAGAAAGGTCATGATGCCATCTGGGTAGTTGTTGATCGTCTTACTAAGTCAGTGCATTTCTTGCCAATCCGTGAGGATTTTCCTGCTGACAGACTTGCTAAAATCTATGTGGATGAAATTGTAGCTCGACATGGTGTTCCTTTGAACATCATTTCTGACAGAGATGCTCGTTTCACTTCTCATTTTTGGAGAACCATGCAATCTGCTATGGGGACCCAACTTAACCTGAGCACAGCTTATCATCCGCAAACGGATGGTCAATCTGAAAGAACAATCCAGACTCTGGAGGATATGCTTAGAGCTTGTGTGATCGACTTTGGAGGTAGTTGGGATTCACATCTTCCGTTAATTGAATTCTCCTACAACAACAGTTATCACACCAGCATCAAAATGGCTCCTTTCGAGGCTCTCTATGGTCGAAAATGTCGTTCACCAGTCTGCTGGAATGAGATCGGCGAGGCTCAACTTACTGGACCTGCCCTCATTTTAGAGACAACTGACAAGATTAAGAAAGTTCATGATAACCTTCAGACAGCTAGAAGCCGTCAAAAGAGTTACGCGGACCCAAAACGCAAGCCCTTGGAATTTCAAGTCGATGATCGAGTATTACTTAAAGTCTCACCTTGGAAAGGTGTGATCAGATTTGGAAAGAAAGGAAAACTTGCACCTAGATACGTTGGACCATTCAAGATCGACGAAAGAATCAGAAAGGTAGCCTACAGACTTGAGTTACCTCCTGAACTTGGAAATGTTCATCCAACTTTTCACGTGTCCAATCTCAAGAGGTGTTTAGCTGATGAGAACCTCCACATACCGCTTGACGAAATTCGTGTTGACAAAACACTGAAATTTGTTGAGAAACCTGTGGAAATCATGGAACGTGAAGTTAAGTGGCTCAAACGAAAGCGCATTCCATTGGTCAAAGTTCGCTGGGAAGCTAAACGTGGACCTGAGTTTACTTGGGAACGCAAAGATCAAATGAAGGCGAAGTATCCGCATCTTTTTCCACGAGTTTCCTCTAAATAAATTTCAGGACGAAATTTCCACAAGTAGGGGAGACTGTAACATCTGTGCTTGTTATCATTGTGAATAATTCAGTCATCAATAAAACAATGTTATTTGATCCCAATGTTTGTTTGGTTGTGTTTTACATTTTTCATGTTTTGACTTTTATGTAATTTCAAACTCTACATCGCTTTCTGGAGATTTATACGCAAACTGGTGCGTAAACGTAATCAGTTTAATGCGAAAAATACTCCGGAACTTCAACAAGTACTTAAAATACCATAAATAACCTTTACATAACTTAGAAATAAGTTTTAAAGGCTTTGGTATGGCAAAAACAAGTTAATTCGCATACAGGGACTAAACTTGACAAACCCGAAGCTTGTAACGGTTAAATATGCTCACCAGAATGCACGATATAAATTTCATAAAGTTTCGTTACCGTACGAGAAAGTTATGATCAAATCCGTGTACAAGAGGTTAAAGTCAACGTTGAAATTTAGGACCTTTCGGGTTAACCAGAAGTGTCCAGGGACTTGGCAAAGTGGGTATAAGTGTTGAAGCCCTTGTATGTAGATATGAAGGGGTCAAATTGCAAGAAATAAGCTTAGTTGGCCTTTCGAAGGGCCAAGGGACAAGTTGCAACAACTTGAAACCTTTTAACCTGAAAACAAGACTGACGCGGGCCGCGCCAAGTTTAACCTGATCTTAGGCGGGCCGCGTCAGACGCCTAGTTGCAGAAAAAAACAGGCAGCAGCCTGTTAAGCCTTCAAACCGACTTAAATTCGATTCTCCTCATCTTTCTTGACCCCTAAACACCCCCTAAACATCTAGGGACACTTGTTAATGATTTGTGGTCAGTTGTAGACCTATGTGTCAACACTTTGTGGTGATTTAAACACTATAAAAGGCCATAAGTTGCAACAAGTTCTTCACACTTCACTTCTGCATTTCTGGAGCACAAGTCTTCTCCCAAGTGATCCCTAATCAAGCTTAGGACTCCTGTAAGTTTGCCTAACCTTCCTTAGTTTAGTTTTTGCTTAGTTTTAGCTTAAAAGTCAAACCGTCGTAATTAACGGTTGACTTTAAGATTAATCACTAATGGTCCAGTGATTAGTCAAATCAAAAGTAGTTATAAGTTGGTAATTATGTGGGTAATAAACCCTCCAAAGGGTTCCCCCTGATTCCCAATCTAACTATATCAAAAGTCGGGTCAAACTTGCTAATAAAAAGTCAACAGGATGCTTAAATTCTAATTTATGCATAATTAGCAATGTAGAACATATACAACCTATTTGATCATTATTATAACTTGGTAATTAGTGTAAGAAAATGTCTAAACATGTTCAACCCGACAATTTCCTGTTTAGACCCGGTTCGGAACCGAAAGTCGTATAGTTTGACTTTTACTTTGACTTTCAGTTCTGACCCATTTAGGCATGTTTTAGAGATACCTCAGAGCTTTAATTGGACTAGGTTACATACTAGTATAACCCTCTGTGATTATACACCTTGGTTCATTAGTTATCCAATTAATATGCATGTTTCCGTTAATTGCTCATATGTTGACCATTATGCGCTTTTTACCTTAAAATGTGTTTTTTGAAAATGTAAAAGAGTAGAAACCTTTGTTACTGATATATAAACTTGTACCCAAAATTTGAGATCAATTGGTGGTGTAGTTTGAGAGTTATGCTCATTAGCGCAAAATGAAAGCTTTATGTAAATTAAATGGCGTAATTAGCGTATAGCCTAGTTAAGCCTACTTTTTGTTATCAAACTTATTACCCACTGATGTAATATATTATTTTGGGATTTTTGAAGATTTTTAATTAATTTTAGGCTGAGCATAACTTATAGTCGTAGGCTTAATCCGGTAATTGTCGGTTTTGCCCTTACGGACTATAAAATGAGTTTTACATATCTAAACGACTCCAAACCTTTTGCTACTGATTTTAAATGATAAATAAATTATTTTAAGCCTTCTGGAATAATAAAAATATCAGCTTTATGTATACAACCCCGAAACGGCTCCTAATCACCTTTCTAAGCGTTTTTAACGCATAGTATGTACTAGAACTATTTTAGACATACAAGGTTTGATACCTACTGATATTTTTGGTAAATTATAATGTTTTAATAGTAAGCAATAGTTGTTAAAATCAGACTTCAGTTTTGAGCTTTACGGCTTATGTGAAATTACCAAAATGCCCCTACGGTGCATAGTTTGGTTATAATTGATAAATTTCACATATATATTTTACCCTACTGATATAACTTATTAAATTGAGTATTTTTACTAATTTCATCAGACCTGTAACTCAGGTAAATACTTAAACTCTTTTATAACCTTTTAAATGACCAAACTACCCCTACGGGACCTAGTTTGTGTTTAAATTCATTTCGGGCATAATGAAAGACATCTTACTGATGTCACAACATATCTAAAGCATATTAACTTAGGAAACCTGTATGTGGCTCTTACGGATACCCGTTACACTTATTACGCATTCGGTTCGGTTTATATAACTAGTTTACATAAATTAGCCGAAGCGGGTCAAACCTTATCGGTTTTATCTAGAAATCCAGAATGTGTATGAAATACCCATATTAAACAAGTCTTCAAACTAAAAGTAAGACTAGTCTTAATCGTACGTTCTTGGTGCCGTTGGCAATCGAGATATCACGGGAAGGGTTAGGGTTGGTTATTGATTAATTGATCATCGGGAAACAACCTCGCGTTTACAAATCCGAGTACTTTGTTCCCTTTTATCACTTCGATTATTTATGCATGAGTTATGTCTATGTAACTCTTTCTAGTTGGAATTTCACACAATTGTTTAAAGAAACTGAATCCTAAGATGGTCATTGTTTTCTCCTAATCTATTTTACAACCAAGTTTTGATTTGCAATTAGTTATTAATTTAGTTTTCTAAAACAACAATCCAAATCATTGATCTTTATTTTCTGCAAATTAGGTTAATTGTAGTTTAATCGCAAGGCTATAAAAACAACACACTTTCCACATACTCCCTGAGTTCGATACCCATTTACCACTGTCTATAGTTGTTATTGGGATTAAATTTGCGTGTACCTATGACAGCACGTCAAATTTTGGCGCCGTTGCTGGGGAGTAGTGCGCAACGTGTGTCAGTTTGTTAGTTTTGCTTTGTTATTTTCGGGTTACACTGGTGTGTTTAGTGTGCAGGTTCTACAGGTGCATGCATACTAGAGGCTCTCACAAAGCGTCACCATTGTCATTTGATCCGGAAATCGAAAGAACGCTAAGGCAAAACAGAGTTTTACTACGAGAAAACAGAATCATCGGTTCACCCACTTCACCCATTACACCAAGAAATATCATGGACAAAACACAAGTACCACCCACAACGGGTCAAACGACCTCATCATTTATACCTACTTCCACACACCCATCACCAAACACAACCATACCTAATACCACTACAATTCCTACTCCACCTCATGACACTACACCAACTAACACCACACCACCAAACACTACTCAAGTCGAACCTAGTCTTACTTTTAGCCCATCTACTACGATTCCACCACTCACTCATTTCTTCCCAGTTTCGGGTCAGTCATCTTCACATTATTCAATACCCCAAGGTTCAACGGTCGTTCATGCAACTTCAACATTTAGACCATCAAACCAGTCGGGTTTTCAATACTCGACCATTCCATTTGGGCAAACTTCGGGTGTAGGGGGAGATGGATATGAGGAAGGATACGGAGATTTTGAGGGTTATGATGAAGATGGGTATGCTTATGCTTATGGGGGTGATGGTGATCAAGGAGAGTTCGGTTATGTGCAAAGTCAGTCTCAAGGAATGGCAAGTGTAGGTGGAGTGCCACAACAACAACAACTTATACCACAACATATTCGGCCAAGACCACAAATAACCACCAATGCAACGCCCTATCCCATTACAACAAGTTCGGCCACAAAATGTACAACCACAATTTCAAAGGCCAATTCAACAACCACCGATGCCACAACAACAATTTCAACCACCGTTCGTACCACAAGGGCATATACCAAGACCTATGGGTCCTATTCGTCCAAGGGGTCGATTGGGTGTTCCAAGAAGGCATCTTAGGGAACAAGCACGGGGAATAGAAGCACATTTCAGGCCGATAATTACTCAAAACCCTTCACCGGTGGTTATCCCTCACAACAACCAAGGGAGAACCTTTGAAGTAAGAACAAATTCTTTGCAAAGTTTTCCGAAATACAAAGGGCTAGCAACGGAGGAACCGTATTTCCATGTAGAGGCCTATGACTCAATTTGCAATACTTTTGGGAGTCAAGGTTTTTTGGCCGATGATATCAAGTTGGTACTATTTCAATTTTCTTTGGAGGATAAGGAAAAGAAGTGGTTCTACACTTTACCTTCAGCATCTATATATACTTGGGCGGAGATGCAACAAATTTTCTTAGACGAATTTTACACCGCCCAAAAGACCAACGATGCTAGAAAAGGATTGAGGAGCTTCCAACAACAACATGGTGAGATGTTCCATGAGGCATTTGAACGTTTCAATATGATGATTAAAAATTGCCCTCACCATGGGATTGAACTTTGGGAGTTGATGAATGCCTTCCACGAGGGGTTGAGTGCCGAGGATGCTCGAGATTTAATGTCCATTACCGGTGGGACTTTTGGCACAAACTATGAGAATGACGATTGGGAGTTCTTGGAGAATATGGCAAGTACATCAAAGAGAAAGGCTCAAGCATCGAGGAGAGCGCGACCGGCCATTGCCCGACCTCAAGTGCACGCAATAGATGATGGTAATGTTCAAACTACTAACCAAATTTATGATGTTTGTGCATTGTGTAATGAAATAGGTCATGCGGCTGAAAATTGCCAAGGAATGGTGGAAGGGCAATATGAAGAGGTTCTTGCGGTTCAAGGTCAAGGTCAAGGAGGGGGTGGTAGAAACTACAACAACATGAACTCTAATACTTACCACCCCGGGTTGAGGAACCACCCAAATTTTCGCTATGGGAACCCCTCAAATCAAGCTAACCCGAACTTTCAAGGTAGTCAAGGTAACTTTGGTTCACGCCAACCTTATAACAACCAAAGTGGATATCGAGGCAGGAACAACCAAGGCTATCAAAAGCAATATCAAACGGGTCAAGAACAAGGGGGTCTTCGGGTGGAAATGAGATGATGGAGATGCTAAAAAGCATGCAAACGGAGATGCAAAAACGGAACCAACTTGATGAAGTTCGAATGCAAAAGGATGAGGTTCGTGACAAAAGCATCCAATCGCTAACAACCCAAATGGGTCAATTAGCAACCGACGTGGCTGGATTAAAGAAAAGCAAGGGTCAACTTCCTAGCGACACTAAGGTAAATCCTTCGCATGGTACGTCACGAGGTAATGTTAATGTTCATCATGTTAGTGTTTTGAGAAGTGGAAAAGAGTTTAAAGCCAATTTGTCACCCGAATTGGTTGAGGGGGTAGTTGAGGACATCACGGGTAATGATAGTGATGATGACGTTTCACCGGTTAAACCAAAAGAATTAAATGTTAACAAACCGGGTTTGGGTGAAAATGAAAAGAGTGAAAAAGTTGAGGGAGAACCGAGTCAAGTCCCGTTTCCATCGGCTTTACTTGACCCGGGAAAGAAAAATTTTATTGCATCGAGAGATCCCCAAAAAGAAGAATTGTGGGACATGTTTAAACAAGTTAAAATTAACCTTCCACTCCTTGATGCAATAAAGCAACTACCCGCCTATGCAAAATTTTTAAAAGAGTTATGTACACAAAAAAGGCAAAGCAAGAAGAAAATGCCTAAGCGGGTCGATTTAACCGGGCAAGTGAGTGCGGTTTTGAACGGGGAGCTTCCTCCTAAGCTCCAAGATCCGGGCACGCCATTGATTAACATACAAGTTGGTAATTTTCAAATGGCTAAGGCGTTGCTAGATCTTGGAGCCGGGGTTAGCATTTTACCGGGGGGCTTATATGACCAATATGACTTTGGTCCGTTAGCAAGGGTGGAGACAACGGTTGTTTTAGCCGATTTGTCTCATAAGCTACCCCGGGGTATGGTTCAAAATGTCATTGTTAAAATTGATGAGTTTTATTACCCAGTTGACTTTCTAGTCTTGGACTACTCGTCCGCGGACCCAAAACAACAACAAAACGTAATTTTGGGTTGGCCGTTTTTTAGCACCGCACATGCAGTAATCGATTGTAGATTTGGTACAGTCGATATGACTTTTGGGAACCGAAAAATGCGTTTGAATGTTTTTACTAACAATTCTAATGCTAATGGTGTTGATGAGTGTTTCATGGCAGATATAGTTGACGGATGCAACCCGCATGAGTATGAGGAGGATGGTTTGGATGTTTGCCTGTGTGATTTTTCTGAACAGGTACATGCTTATGCACTCCGGGTTGAAGAGGAAAAACAAGATGCGATGGCGTTGAAAGAAGGTCGACCGCCATGGACCCACCAGTTTGAAGGCTTACCGGCGGAAATAGATTCGGGTACTAAACCATCATTAGAGGAACCGCCAAAGTTGGAACTTAAAGACTTGCCGAGCCATTTGAAGTATGTGTTTTTAGGGGATAATGACACTTTACCGGTCATTATTGCCTCTAATTTAGAGTTGGCTCAAGAGCAAGCATTGTTGGAAGTCTTGAAGGAGAACAAGGGAGCTATCGGATGGACAATTGCCGATCTCAAAGGAATTAGTCCATCAATTGTCATGCACAAAATCATTACAACGAAGATGCCAAGCCGACACGAGAAGCTCAAAGGCGATTGAATCCAAACCTAAGGGAGGTAGTTAAAAAGGAGGTAATTAAATGGTTAGACGCGGGAATCATCTATCCGATTTTGGATAGTGCTTGGGTGAGTCCCACCCAAGTTGTGCCTAAGAAGGCCGGCATTCAAGTAGTCAAGGACGAAAGTGGTGAACAAATTGCCACCCGACCGGTTACCGGGTGGCGTGTATGCATTGACTACCCAAAATTGAATGCCGCCACTTCTAAGGACCATTTCCCGTTACCTTTCATTGACCAAATTATTGAAAAATTATCGGGTCAAAAATATTACTGCTTTTTGGACGGGTATTCGGGTTACAATCAAATAGCAATACACCCGGATGATCAACACAAGACTACCTTCACTTGTCCATATGGCACCTTTGCCTTTCGGCGAATGCCATTTGGCTTGTGCAATGCACCGGCAACTTTCCAACGATGTATGATGAGTATCTTCTCGGACATGGTTGGAGAGTCGCTTGAAGTTTTTATGGATGATTTCTCCATTTTTGGCACTAGTTTTGATGCTTGTCTTAACGAATTACAAAAGGTTTTAAAAAGGTGCGTTGAGAAGAATCTAGTGCTAAGTTGGGAGAAAAGTCATTTCATGGTGCAAGAGGGGATTGTGTTGGGTCATGTAATTTCTGAAAGGGGGATGGAGGTGGATAAGGCAAAAATAAGGGTAATAACATCTTTGCCACCTCCGAAAAATGTTAAGGGTGTAAGGTCATTTTTGGGACACGCGGGGTTTTATAGACGTTTCATAAAGGGTTTTAGTGTTATCACCAAACCTTTATGCAACTTGTTATTAAAAGATGTCCCATTTGATTTTACTAACAAGTGTATGCAAGCTTTCACTGTTTTGAAGGAACACTTGGTCAAAGCTCCTATCTTGCAACCACCGGATTGGTCAAAGCCTTTCGAGATAATGTGTGATGCAAGCGACACCACTATTGGTGCAGTTTTGGGTCAACGGGTTGATAGAAAGCCGGTGGTGATTTACTATGCAAGCAAAACTTTATCCGAAGCGCAACTCAATTACACCACAACCGAAAAGGAGTTATTAGCGGTGGTGTATGCTTTGGATAAGTTTCGTGCTTATATTTGGGGGAGCAAAGTGGTGGTTTATTCGGATCATAGTGTGGTCCGATATTTGATGGAGAAGAAGGTTGCGAAGCCCCGTTTAATTCGGTGGGTATTATTGTTACAAGAGTTCGATTTAGAGATCCGAGACAAAAAGGGAAGTGAGAACGTAGTGGCGGATCACTTGTCTCGGATTCCGACGGAAGGGATTGATGATGATAGTGAAATAAATGAAACGTTTCCGTACGAGCAACTCTTAGCCGTTTCCACCTTTGTTGCACCGTGGTATGCTCACTATGTCAACTACTTAGCCACGGGTGCCATCCTAAGTCATTGGACCAAGAAGCCGTTTCCACCTTTGTTGCACCGTGGTATGCTCACTATGTCAACTACTTAGCCACGGGTGCCATCCTAAGTCATTGGACCAAGAAGCGCCGACAACAATTTATGGTTCAAGTGAAGCAATATATTTGGGATGAGCCGGATCTCTTCAAGATTGGACCGGATCAAGTTATACGAAGGTGTGTGCCCGAAACGGAGGTAATGGAAATTTTGACCCATGCTCATTCGTCTGCATGTGGAGGTCATTTTAGTGGGCACAAAACAGGCTATCGGGTTCTCTCATGTGGGTTTTATTGGCCCACAATTTTCAAGGATGCATGTGAGTTCGCTAGAAATTGCATAAATTGTCAAAAGGTGGGAAGCATATCGAAGAGGGATGAGATGCCATTACAACCAATCTTGGTTGTAGAGATATTTGATGTTTGGGGTATAGACTTTATGGGTCCCTTCCCGAATTCGAATGGATTCCTATATATTTTGGTAGCGGTGGATTACGTCTCGAAGTGGATTGAAGCTATTGCAACACGAACAAACGACCATTCGGTTGTTTGTAAATTTGTTCAATCCAACATCTTCTCTCGTTTTGGCATCCCGCGGGTTATTATAAGTGATGGTGGTTCGCATTTCAAGAACTTCAACTTCGGGAAATTATTGAAGAGGTATAGTGTGAATCACCGGATTGCCACACCTTACCATCCGCAAACGAGTGGACAAGTCGAAGTGTCCAACCGTTAAATCAAGGAAATTCTCATGAAGACGGTTAGAACGGATAGGAAGGATTGGTCGAGTAAGTTAGACGATGCATTGTGGGCATACCGAACGGCCTACAAGACTCCAATTGGTACAACGCCTTACCGGATGGTGTATGGAAAGGGTTGTCACTTGCCAATGGAGTTAGCGCATCGGGCACATTGAGCAATTAAGACGGTCAACGCGGATTATGACGAGGCGGGAAAGTTGAGAAAGCTACAATTAAGCGAGATAGAAGAGATTCGAGATGAGGCATATGAATGTGCATCGGCTTATAAAGACAAGCTCAAGAAAGTACACGATGATAAATTGAGAAAGAAAACGTTCGAAGTGGGTCAAAAAGTTTGGTTGTATAACTCAAGACTCAAGATGTTCGCGGGCAAGCTCAAAAGCAAATGGATGGACCCGTATGTCGTTCGGAGAGTTGGGAGATTTGGTGACGTAGACATCCAAGACGAGCAAACATTGAAACAACAAACGGTGAACGGTCACCGGTTAAAGCCATACTTGGAGGGGAACGACATCAATAACTTGGAGCTTGACAAAGCGGGCTACATTTTACGCCCGGTCGATGAGGAACAACCGTGAGAGGCCCAGGATTGGTAGTGTAAATAGTAGCATTTTATTTTATTTTGTTTTGTATAGTTTGCATGATTATCGTATTTCTTTGAAATCCGTGTTTGAAACAAGTGTGGGGATATTCGGGTCACGAATTACTCTAACATTGTGTTGAGGACAACACGGAACTTTCGAGGGGGTAGGGTGATTTTTACACGTTTTTGAAAAATTTAAAAACATAAAAAAAATCGAAAAAACTAAAAAATATAAAAATATAAAAAAATGACACTTAAAAACAATTTTCTTCAAACCAGAAACGCCCAGTTCATACCGTAATTTACGGTATGACCGTAATTTACGGTGGGGGTAAAAATCAATTGTGCTTTACGGTGATATGCTACTGTTTTACGGTGGGAGTTTTTGTTCAGGATGTACCGTAATTTACGGTACGCAGAAAAAATTGATCCGTCGTTTTGGTTTCTGCATGTATATAAAAAAAATATAATAAAAACAATCAGGTCACGTGAAGTCATCCCCAACCACACAATTTCTTTCATCTTTCTCATTCATCTCTTTCACCTATCTCTTTCAAACAAGACCCACAAGATCTACATTCACCTTCAACCTTCAATCCTCCATATCTTACTCAATTCTTGTCCAAACTAAGTGAAATTTAGGTCTATCTTGACTAATTTTTCACGTAGTTTCTGATTTTGCCAAGAGATTTACGAGAAAACACAGTTTTTGGGTCCGAATTCCAAACCCTAGTCCGAAAATGTTTGGGGGTTTTTGGAGTTTTTGTTTCACAAGCATTCTAGCATCTTCAAACAAAGGTATGGAAGTTTATTGGTTGTATTTTGATGATGCATTGTGAAGATTGAGGTTATGTTTGATATTTGTTCATACCCACTTGCTTGTTCATAGTTTTGATTTGACCATTGATATTTGAACATGGATACGGTTTGTAGATGTAGGATTGTTAGTAAAGTAGTGAACTTTTGGGAATCTCTACATTGTAGAGACACCATGCCCAAATTTTTGAAAAATTTATAAACTTGTAGTTCTCTAACATCTACAACCATAGTAACAAGCAAGTGTGGGGATATTTTGGGTAAAAGAGTCTAATTTTGTTTTGTTTGGTTGTGTTGTTTGCTCTAATGTGTGTAGGAAATGGCACGAACAAAAGAAAAGACCGGAGCTAGTTCATCTTCGTCTTCGAAGGGAAAGGGTAAACAGCCGGAACAACAACCAAGGAAGAGACAATACATGGGTCGAGTGGATGAAAGCGAAAGTGAAAGTGAGGAAGAGATGGAGTTGGACCCGGCTGAAAAGCCGAAATGGGACTCGGGTCCTTTGGATGAACAGCCAGAGCATTGGCAGCCAACGTTATATAATGACCGTATGAATAAGTTGAAGAATAAGGCAGCGGCCTTTATATGTGAGAGGGAAGTCCGGGAAGTTGAGTTTGGTCAGTTCGGGGTGTTTGACAAGTTCCGGGCTCTAGGTTGGGAGTCGGCACTTAGTTGTTTTGACAAAGATAAGAGCAACTTGTTTATAACCGAAATCCAAGAGTGGATGGCAACTCTTAAGGTTAATCAATATGACAGGCCATCGCAGATGAAGCTAACGGGTATTTTGAATGGAATTCCGGTGGAGATGTCGTTTGACACGTTGAAGAAGCTTGGGAAATATGATAGTCTTCCAGCCCGTGATTACATGATACCGACTCTTGATGACCTCCTGGTTAAACCGGAGAAACATGCTCGATGGAATGATATGTTGGCAGCACTGTTTTTGCCCGGTAAATACAGTGGTATTCTATACCGGAAGAACTTAAAAATAGAAGCTAAATTGTTGCTAGCAATCTGTGTTCTCAATGTTATTCCACGAAGGGGAGACAAGGAGCAGGTGAGGTTCCCGGAGGTACCTGTCCTCTATTCGCTAATGCATGGGTCTCCGCGTTTTCCGATACGCTATCTGATCATGAACCACTTATGGATTTGCCGGAATAAGTATGGAAGAGATATCATCCCGTATTGTCGAATAATCACGGGGTTGACGAAACAACAAAAGGCAATAACATCTGAAGATCGAGGAGCAACAAAAAGGCATCAGCCTTTTACGTTAGATAAGTTGGGGATTGGTTGGTCATATACACAATCGGAGCGTTATCATAAGCTAAAGTCGGAAGGGCAAAGCTGGAGAGCACTAAAGTTGGGTGCACAAGATCTTTTACCGGGTGAGCTGGACGAGCCGGAAAGTGATGAAGAAGCAGTTCCAAGTGGTGACGAGGATTATGCGGACGAGCCGCATGGTGGTGAAAATGTAGGTCAAGGGGGTTATGGTAGAGGTTATGGTGGCATGTTTTACGATTATACGCAGCAATCTTATGTGCCGGGTTGGGCTTATGAAGGCACAATGCAAGAAGTGATTGAGAATCAACGTCCTCGGGCATCCGTATTTGAGACGTGGTCAGGTTCGGAAAGGACGTTATTTGATCAAACTACGAGGAATAGTGCAAGTATAGAGCGGTCCTTGAAACAAACCCTTGATCTTCAAGAGGCATGGAATCGCACACATGCGTATTCCCGTGAAGTGGAAATGAATAATCGTTATCATGATGATCAAGAAAGGAGATTGCACGCGGATTAGCATGTCGGGCGGCCGGTGGTTGTGGATCCACAACATGTGGATTATGCGTCTCTACCACCGTATGATGGTAGTGTTTCGTATCCGACCCCGCCGATCCACCATTCACAATGGATTGACCCACGACAACAAGAGGGAGCTCAACAACAAGAAGGTGGGAGTAGTAGCGGCTCATTTGCGTTTGGAGAATGGAACGACATGATGTCTTCCATTTTTGGGCCGCCGGGACCGCGCTATTATTAGTCAGGTTGTGTTTCCCCTTTGTATATTTTGTGCATATTTGTTAGTTTGATATGTTAGGTTGGGCGGTTGGGTGGTGTATGATTGTGATGTTATGTTGGGTTGGTGCGAGTTAGTGGTGTCATGTTTTTTTTTAAAAAAAAAAAGAAGAAAAACATAAAAAATATAAAATAAAAAAATCCAAAAAGAAATTTGTGGTTTGAGTTGAAAAGCTTTTAGTTGATGTTGAATGTATTTTAGTGATCAAAGCCTCCTAAAACCATACATTGGGGTCAATGTATCCCAAGTGTGGGGATGGGGGGAATTTTTGGAGATTTTGAAAAATTTTGAGTCAAGCAAAGCGATGTGAAAATTTGAACACCCTAGATTAACCCCAAATTGATGCACCGGCAACCCTTGATATCCTTTTATTCTTGGTGAGAGTTGAAGCCACATTTGTATATAAATAATGCTTATCTTTGATGAGAGTGGCTACGGGTGGGGGTGCATTAGAACTTGTGCTTGAATGCGGTTCGAAGCCTTAGTTGAACATGAATGTAGAAAGGATAAGGGCATCTAGGTAGCCTCGTTTTTAGTGTGTGTGAGTGTGGGATTTGGGGGGTTGGACCTCATAAGATATATATATGAGCATGGTTGCGAGAGGGGCGGGGGTTTGGACATTTAGTTGCCAAATTTTGTGCCTAAAAGCCTATCATTTGTTACCCCTAGCTACTTACCTAAAAATTTACCCAATTTGACCCGGTCTTATAGTGTTAGTAATAATAGTAGTAATTTTAGTAGTATGATGTAGATATGTTTGAAGTTTTATTGTATGGTTGCTTGCTTTGAAAAAAAAAGAGAGAGAGAGAAAAAGCAATGAAAAATGAAAAAAAAAGAAAGGATGTTTAGTGTCTTGTATATTGATGTGCGGTAAGTGTCGTATATATTAGGTGTATATTTTAAGCCCTTTTTAACACTTATTTTAGCCAAGTTTTAAATTTATAAAACACGATATTTTACTAACACTAAACACACATATGGGCAAGTGCACCCATCGTTGAGCGTAGTATAGCGTTGGTAAGATACCGAGGTCGTCCAAGGACACAAGAGCTTTTAGTACCGGTTTATCCTCAACGTCTAATCAAAATAAAAGTTTAGAAAAATGTTATAAACTAAGAAAAATAAAAACTAACTAAAATGCTGAAAAATAAAAATAAAAAACAGATAGACAAGATGAATCACTTGGTTCCGACTCGTATCTAGTATAACCTTTGATTATTTCCGCACTTTTGCACATAATTAAGAGATTATCTTAGTTATTGTAGTAGGCCCCTCTTTTGAAGGTGACGTTACCCTCACCCCAGTAGTTTGAGTCAGCAAGGATACAATCCTAAAAGGGTGGATTATTGGAAGATAATGAATTAAGTTATTAATGTAGTATTGTGGTAGGCCCCGCTTTTGGCGGTGACGTTACCCTCGGCTAAGTAGTCTGAGTCAGCAGGGATACAGTCCTAAATAGCCGGGTTATAGTATTAATAGTAGTTAACTTATGAGGGGGTCAAAGAGTTTGGACCCCCGCCATCCAATACCGTGAAGCATTGAAGGAGGTCCTACTAAATTTGACCCAGGTCCATTGCAGGACCTCTAAACGCTGAACAATGGCAAGACCTTTACCAAACCGTTCCCTTAACCCCCGACCAGGTAGCCAACATACCTCCATATAGACCGTGGAGATATGAATGGTGAAAATCCTTTATTTTATATAGACAGTAAAATAATGCCAAGACACCACGGACAAACGATAAGGAAAGATCACCTTCAACATAAGTAACTAGTTATTAAAGTCATTAATACAAAACCAAATAAAAAGTGCAAAAGATTAGAAATAAAAAGTATTATACTAGACACTTTGTCTTCACCAAGTGATGTAAGAGACTTAGGCAAACATGGCCTTGATTGTCAAGAACTCTTACGATCAATCTTGGATCCCGAGACGACTCACACACTCTACGATGGACAATGGATGATGGTGGTAGATGATGGTGTTGTGATGGTGGTGGGTGGTGGATGAAGTGTGAGAGAGGTGGTGTGCCAAGGGATGAGATGAAATGAATCCAAGCACTCCTATTTATAGGTTGAACAGAGAGCTGGGCACGGCCCCGTGTCCGCTGGGCACGGCCCCGTGCCTGTCTGACACTCTCTCTCCTCATTAATTGTAATTCGCAATTACAATTAATGCGCCTGCTGTACTTTCGACACGCCCCCGTGTCCGTTGGGCACGGCCCGTGGTGGGCAATAGAAGCTTCTATAGGTTTGTCTTTTCTGCTGCTTCTTGGGCAAGGCCCCGTGCTGGCTGAGCACGGGGCGTGTTCAGTGTTCTGCCTTCTCTATTTTGCTTGGGAAGATGCCGTTGAGGGGTCGGGCAGTCCACTAATGTTCCTTTCCTTGTATTTATGTTGGATTTAGCTGTCTTTTTGCTTCTTTTATGTTTTTTAGCTCATTTAATCCTGAAAATACAAAAGGAAGACAAAAACACTCTTTTTCCAATATTAGTACTTAAAAAGGGTTAGTTTTATGCCTCATTTGATGTAATTTATATGTTGCATTTTACACACATCAAATACCCCCACACTTGAACTTTTGCTTGTCCTCAAGCAAAACTCTTTAATATGTGGCTTACACTCCCAAATGGAATAGGTAGAAGAGAAGGTTTTGGGCTTGTTGTAGAGTGTCGGGATATCCAAGATCTTTTTGGGTTTTATTTCTATCTATTTACAATCCTATTTGTAATGATTTATTTAGAACGTTTCATAGGAGAAATTACTTATTTGGGCATAACATGCCTTTTTTAAAATTCTATTTATATACAAGTTCACATACCTCACGGGAGAAATCACTCACACTCGGCCGAAGGTGTATTTTTAGTGAATCACTTGAGAGCGGCATGGAACTTATTCCTACCATAGGCTTGCCAAGCAATCAATCCTCCTCCTTTTTAACTTTTATACCTTTGTAGATATCAAGAGGACTTTGTGGGTTAAGGGTTAGGCTTGGGTTAAGGGTAGGTGGTTAGGATAGTGGTTAGTGGTTAGTAGAAAAAGGGCGAAAAGCGTAACAAGTGTCGGTTTTCGTAAGACTTTCTATTTTTATTTTGATGAAGCTTTTATTCAAACAAAGTTATTTTTGATGAACTTGTTTGTTTATTTTCTTTTTGCTTCATCATCAACATTTTTTTTTTTTTTTTTTTTAAGGAAAACCGAACTTGTTACTAAAACAAAGGGTTAAAAATAAAAAAAGGTTTTGGTGGGTAAAAGGGTTTTTTTTTTTGTTTGGGTGATGAAATGAAAGGGTTTAGGCTCAAAGGGGCTAACTAGGGGGATTTTTGGGTAGGTGGTAAAAGAAAAAGAAAAAAAAATGGTGTAGAAATAAAAAGGGTTAGTCCTAATGCCTCTATCATTTACTTACTCGGGTTTAAGTTGATAAGGACCGGGAATGTATCGTCAAGGCAAGTTCTAGAGTTGTAAGAACCAAGCGGCTATTCACACAAGAAACGAAAGATGAGCATTTAGTCTAAAGATGTAAATTTGTATGCTCAATAAAGGCTCAAAACTCACTTTTGTGGGAATGGGTTTTTATGTGATCAACTATATATAATCAAATTTTAACTAAGTTTGCCATGCCTTTTCATAATTTTCTTATGTTGGTTCTTTTTATCACTACGCTATCGGTTGTAAATTCGTAAAAATATAACCTTTTTGAGAACTTGAATTTCCCGAGTTAAACCTAGACAAGTAAAAAAAAATGAAATTTTTGAAAAAATTTGGGGTGATTAGCGGTTCCAATAGAGTTTTGTGTAAGGCTTGTATTTAGGACTTGCAAAATTCAAGGTTTTAGCATCCACCCCACACTTAAATTACACATTCTCCTCAATGTGTCCCAAAAATAATTTTTTAGGTTGATTAGATGTGTAAAATGGTGTTTAAAAAGCAAAAAATTGTGTTACTGGGCACTGAACATGGCCCCGTGTTATCCGGGCACGGCCCCGTGTTCAAGTGCTAGTAACAAAATTGAAATAAGAAAAGCAGAAGTCTGGACACGGGGGCGTGTTGGGTGAACACGACCCGTGTCCAGGTACCTGAACTGGGCGTTTTTCTGCAGGTGGTTCAGCACGGGGCCGTGTTGGTTGGGCACGGCCCGTGTTGAACCTTCTGAAATGGAGAGAATTGTCGGGTTGTCTTGTTCTTGTGCATGAGTTCATTTTTCTCGTTCCCCTTTTCATCCTTTACCACCATGAGTGTGTTTTATTCCTGAAAATTAAAACTAACTAGAAAACATAAAAATTAATCTAAATTAAACTAAGGATAGTTCCGTGGAATGCCTCCGTGGTGCGCCACGTTTATAAGGGTCCTTGGCTAGACCCAAAGCCGGTCATTTGTCACCCAAGTGGGATGTATTGCATCCCATGTTACACCGTCGGAGAGCATCATCCAAGCTTGAGTCTATGACCTGCATGTAGTTGACCGGGTCTTCGTCCTCAATTCTTTTTCCACATTCAAACTTCACATCCTTATCCCCAAACTTCAATGTTAACGTTCCGTCATTCATGTCTACCACCGCTTGGGCAGTGGCTAGAAATGGCCTCCCAAGGATGAGAGGGACATTGGTGTCTTCTTCCATGTCTAAGATGACAAAGTCGGTTGGAAAAACAAAGTTGTCAACTTTTACCAATAAATTCTCAACGACACCTTGTGGAAATTTGACGGATCTGTCGGCGAGTTGTATGCTCATCTTTGTAGGGCTTGTTGTTCCTAGGCCTAGTCATTTGAACATTGATGTGGGCATGAGGTTAATGCTAGCCCCAAGATCGGCTAATGCATTACGAACGGGAGATCCCCCAATCGAGCAAGGGATTGTGAAACTCCCGGGATCGAATTTCTTTTGTGGAAGTTTGTTGAGCACTAAGGCGGAGCATTCTTCGCCTAAGTTAACTAATTGCAATGATTCAATTTTCCTTTTGTTTGTGAGGAAATCCCTCATAAATTTTGAGTATTTAGGCATTTGGGTTAGGACCTCGATAAAAGGAATATTAACATGCAATTGTTTTAGCAAATTTTCAAATTTAGCGAATTGCTCATCGGTCTTTTGACGATTTAACCTACCGGGGTATGGAATAGGAGGAGTCGTGGTGGCCTCTTGAGTTGGTAGAGAAGCCTTTTCTGGCGCAGGAGGGGTCACAGGCTGGCTAGAATGGCTTCTTTCATTTGGCGGTAATGGAGCATCCTCGGGACCCACGGTTCGATTTCTTAACGTGATGAGATGTACTTGTGCCTTCGGGTTGGTTTCGGTATTACTAGGTAACGCGCCTTGTGGTCTCTCGGAGAAATTTTGAGCTAGTTAATTTAATTGTTTTTCAACGTTTTGAATGCTAGCTTGTTGATTTCTAAAATTCGATTCCAATTGTTGAAATCGATCCGAGTTTTTCTTTTCAGTGTCAGAGATGAGGCGAGATACAGTATCTTCAAGCCTTTCTCTTCCACCTTGTTGTTGAGAGAAATTTTGTGGTTGTTGAAAATTAGTTCGTTGGTTTTGTTGGTTACTACTATTGCCGGGATCTCTCCAACCAAGATTTGGGTGGTTACGCCATCCTTGGTTGTAGGTACCCGTTGGAGGACCCGACGGCCTAGGTCTATTATCAATGTAGTTTACCGTTTCTGTTTGTTCATCTAATTCTTTCATACAACTCCAATTTTCATGTGACCCACCACACCCTTCACAAGCTATAACCGAAACCGTTTTTGTCATTTCTAGCTTTTTGATTTTTGAAGAGAGGGCCTCGATTTGGGCTTGTAAAGAGGTGCTTTCATCAACCTTATGGGCGCCCGGGGCAATAGATTTATTACCTCGGGGAGTGTGCCATTGAAAATTGGTTTGAGCAATTTCCTCAATTTGGTTATATATTTCATTTGGGCGACGATTACCTAAAATTCCCCCGGAGCTTGAATCAAGTGTTTGTCTTGTGTGTGGCAACAACCCATTGTAGAAAGTGGATACTTGTTGCCACACTGCCAGACCGTGATGAGGACACTTTCTTAGAAGCTCCTTGAACCTTTCCCAAGTTTCATATAAGGATTCCCCATCCTCTTGTGAGTATGTATTAATTTAAGTCATTAATTTAGCCGTTTTAGCAGGAGGGAAATACTTATATAGAAACTTTTGGGCGAGTTCATCCCAAGTGTTTACCGAGCCCACTGGGAGGGTGTTAAGCCAAGCCTTAGCTCGGTCTTTTAGTGAGAATGGAAACATTCGAAGGCGGATGGCGTCATTTGATGCTCCATTGATCCGAAAGGTATCACATATTTCTAAGAAGTTAGTAATATGTAGATGGGGATCCTCGTCCGCAAGCCCGTGGAAGGTTGCGGAGTTTTGGAGCATTTGTATCAAATGTGGCCGAAGTTCGAAGTTATTGGCTTCGACATTCGGTTCATTGATAGCGGCGCCGAGATTGCCTACGGTAGGCCGTAGGTAATCCATGAGGGTACGTTGATCCGCCATTGGAAGTGGGTCCCCCGAGACTTTCTCTTGATTTTTGGCTTTAAGTCTTTTTCTGAGAAAGCGTTCGGGTTCTTCTAGAGGTTCTTTTATGTCTCTACTAGAACTGGAGCTCATGCACTACGTAGGAGGTTCAAATGTGGCGCCTAGGTTCCAAGTCCTGCAATAAAAACAGAAAAGAACGTTGGTCAGAATATTCACCACGGCCCCGTGCTCAGTGAACACGGCCCGTGGTCAGAGGCACAGTGATTATTTTCTGGATCCCTGTTACTGGGAGTTGGACACGACCCCGTGTTGCACCAACACGGCCCCGTGTTCAGCTCTCTGTAACTCAGAAAATAAAAACTGCCAGTGATGATGCTGGGCACGGCCCGTGTCTGACCGGGCACGGCCCGTGCTGAGCGCTGCAGAAGCTGAAAAACTAAGAAAATCCTAAAAAAATAAAAAAATAAAAAAGAAAAATAAAAGATGATTAGGCCGTTGATTCCTAACTTTCTTAAAATCCTTGTGTCCCGGCAACGGCGCCAAAAACTTGTTGTGCGGTAAGTGTCGTATATATTAGGTGTATATTTTAAGCCCTTTTTAACACTTATTTTAGCCAAGTTTTAAATTTATAAAACACGATATTTTACTAACACTAAACAGACATATGGGCAAGTGCACCCATCGTTGAGCATAGTATAGCGTTGGTAAGATACCGAGGTCGTCCAAGGACACATGAGCTTTTAGTACCGGTTTATCCTCAACGTCTAATCAAAATAAAAGTTTAGAAAAATGTTTTAAACTAAGAAAAATAAAAACTAACTAAAATGCTGAAAAATAAAAATAAAAAACAGATAGACAAGATGAATCACTTGGTTCCGACTCGTATCTAGTATAACCTTTGATTATTTCCGCACTTTTGCACATAATTAAGAGATTATCTTAGTTATTGTAGTAGGCCCCTCTTTTGAAGGTGACGTTACCCTCACCCCAGTAGTTTGAGTCAGCAAGGATACAATCCTAAAAGGGTGGATTATTGGAAGATAATGAATTAAGTTATTAATGCAGTATTGTGGTAGGCCCCGCTTTTGGCGGTGACGTTACGCTCGGCTAAGTAGTCTGAGTCAGCAGGGATACAGTCCTAAATAGCGGGGTTATAGTATTAATAGTAGTTAACTTATGAGGGGGTCAAAGAGTTTGGACCCCCGCCATCCAATACCGTGAAGCATTGAAGGAGGTCCTACTAAATTTGACCCAGGTCCATTGCAGGACCTCTAAACGCTGAACAATGGCAAGACCTTTACCAAACCGTTCCCTTAACCCCCGACCAGGTAGCCAACATACCTCCATATAGACCGTGGAGATATGAATGGTGAAAATCCTTTATTTTATATAGACAGTAAAATAATGCCAAGACACCACGGACAAACGATAAGGAAAGATCACCTTCAACATAAGTAACTAGTTATTAAAGTCATTAATACAAAACCAAATAAAAAGTGCAAAAGATTAGAAATAAAAAGTATTATACTAGACACTTTGTCTTCACCAAGTGATGTAAGAGACTTAGGCAAACATCGCCTTGATTGTCAAGAACTCTTACGATCAATCTTGGATCCCTAGATGACTCACACACTCTACGATGGACAATGGATGATGGTGGTGGATGATGGTGTTGTGATGGTGGTGGGTGGTGGATGAAGTGTGAGAGAGGTGGTGTGCCAAGGGATGAGATGAAATGAATCCAAGCACTCCTATTTATAGGCTGAACAGAGAGCTAGGCACGGCCCCGTGTCCGCTGGGCATGGCCCCGTGCCTGTCTGACACTCTCTCTCCTCATTAATTGTAATTCGCACTTACAATTAATGCGCCTGCTGTACTTTCGACACGCCCCCGTGTCCGCTGGGCATGGCCCGTGGTGGGCAATAGAAGCTTCTATAGGTTTGTCTTTTCTGCTGCTTCTTGGGCACGGCCCCGTGCTGGCTGAGCACGGGGCGTGTTCAGTGTTCTGCCTTCTCTATTTTGCTTGGGAAGATGCCGTTGAGGGGTCGGGCAGTCCACTAATGTTCCTTTCCTTGTATTTATGTTGGATTTAGCTGTCTTTTTGCTTCTTTTGTGTTTTTGAGCTCATTTAATCCTGAAAATACAAAAGGAAGACAAAAACACTCTTTTTCCAATATTAGTACTTAAAAAGGGTTAGTTTTATGCCTCATTTGATGTAATTTATATGTTGCATTTTACACACATCATATATATTAGTTAATTTGATAGTTATTAGTTTGTTTTATTGTGTAATAAAAGACCGGGTTAAATTTTCGCTACTTTATATATATTCCATTTCCTACCCATACACCTAGCCACGTTACAACCTTGAAAGTCCCTTTGATTTGCATTCATGTTTGACACATTGTAGGAGAAGAATTGATTTAGGTACAAGCTTATAGTTGTGCAATCGCCCGTTAGCCTTTGTGTGTCTAGCTCATATTGCTAGTGCTTACTTGTTACCGAGAGGAGAGACATAGTGAGGGGTGCATTAGTCGGGTGTTAAAAAGGGGTTAGTAAACGGATTGCATGTTGTGCATTAGCTTGTTGACTGATAGCATGCTAGCACATTGATTTACATGACTTTTCTGCTTTGTATGTTAACTTAGCATACTTAGTACATTGTTTTCATATGATATGTATACAACTGCTATAACATTTGGTTTGCACAAACGAGACTTTTATACGTTCATTAACATTAGCTACGCCGCTCGGTAGTAAGTACTGGTACCATAGGACTTGACAAATCCCATTCCTGACATCCCGGGTTTGTTTGGATGTAAGGAATGACTGAATCCGAAAACATTTCTTTTGATAACTGACGGGTGGTCCATAGGACAACCCTTAATCATGTTAAAAGACGAATTAATCCTTCACTTAATCGCGTAATTATCTTGAATTAGATAACTACGGTTGCTTATGTTTCAGGTGCAGTTCGGGAGCTAAAAGAGGAGAAAACGCAGCTTAGGAAGGATTAGAGTTGAACGGGTCGCGCGTGGAACAAAAGTTGAAACAAGGGACAAAAATCAGGTTGTCACCGTAAATTACGGTCCCACCGTAATTTACGGTGGACCTGATTTTGGCCAGATCTACACCGTAACTCAGGAGTCTATTACTGTAACAAGACATGGTCCACCGTAACTTACGGTGGAACCGTAAATTACGGTGGAAGCTGCGGAAAACTTTGTAACTGCCTCATTAAAATCAGTTTTATGGTGTCTTTTCACCTATTCTCATCATTGGTCGGTTTTGGAAGACACTAGGGGCGATTTTGGCTGTTCTTGCTTGGTTCTAGACAATTTCTAACATTCGGTTTGTGATTTTGAATTGTATGAACATTGAATTGATTGCTTTGATGATTCACCAAGCTATGTGTGGCTAAAACTTTCGGTGATCATCTTAGGTGAAGGTTTCTCTTGAACTTTTGTGTGTTTATTTCTGAATTTCTAGAATGATAACTTGCGTTGCTTGAGTATCATGGTGTATGCATAATTGTTTGTAGCTTGTTAATCGATAGTGCAATTTCTAGTCTTAATCGTACGTTCTTGGTGCCGTTGGCAATCGAGATATCACGGGAAGGGTTAGGGTTGGTTATTGATTAATTGATCATCGGGAAACAACCTCGCGTTTACAAATCCGAGTCCTTTGTTCCCTTTTATCACTTCGATTATTTATGCATGAGTTATGTCTATGTAACTCTTTCTACTTGGAATTTCACACAATTGTTTAAAGAAACTGAATCCTAGGCTGGTCATTGTTTTCTCCTAATCTGTTTTACAACCAACTTTTGATTTGCAATTAGTTATTAATTTAGTTTTCTAAAACAACAATCCAAATCATTGATCTTTATTTTCTGCAAATTAGGTTAATTGTAGTTTAATTGCAAGGCTATAAAAACAACACACTTTTCACATACTCCCTGAGTTCGATACCCATTTACCACTGTCTATATTTGTTATTGGGATTAAATTTGCATGTACCTACGACAGCACCTCAATAACCTTGACTGAAAGGGTTATCCGACTGTCTCAAGGCTTGAATGTATGCGTTAACTTACCACATAAATGTTTGTATCAATGTAACATGCATTACTTTGCAAAACATAACTTTTTGATATATTCAAAATACTTTGTTTTGTACTTTTCTACATTTGGATTATGTGATAATACTTTACTTACAATACATAACCTTTGTTACACAGTACTTGACTACTTTTGGACTTCTAAACATTTGACATGGCTTATACAAGTACTTCTGACTATTGGTTTAAACATAGACTTTATACATTGGTGGTTTTGTTTAAGTGATTTAAGTAACGAGGCGTGTGTAATATGATACAAGCATGGTGCATACGCCGCTAGTACTTCCTATATATAAGTGTTTGTATGGTATTACATATCGTAGCGTTATTTGAATCATTTCAATTTAGACATATAACATTTTATACAAATAACTTATCTTTCACGAGACATTGCTTTACAAACAACTTACTTTATACAACACATTTTACTTGGTTATACATTTAACCACACATTATTCTTTTACTTATACATATCATTTGATATTATCGCTTTTTAAATGACTTACAAAACAAAACAATTTACAAGGTTCATGACTGATTTTTACTAAACAACTTTTTCTTAAACTTAAGTCATGAATCCTATTTTCACAAAACCTATGTATCTCACAGGCATTTTTATGCTGACGTACCTATTTTCACATGTGTTTTTAGGAGCTTTTGCGTAGGATGATGATCGTGACACTACGGCGGACCTGTGCCTTAGAGACATAAAATGAGGATAGACTTAGTTTAATTATGTTATAAACTCTTTGATTCCTGTTTAAAACAATGTAACTTTTATGTTGATAAATAAAATACAACTTTGTTTGCCATGGTTATGAAACAATTAATTCTGTTACAACACTCCCCGACGTTTTCCGCCACCTTTTGTATGTTATACGTGGTCGGGGTGTGACACCTAGCAACCGCTTCTTTCAGGTGGATGACTGCAAGTGTAGAAAACTTATCCATTTCTTTGATGGCTAGAAAGTGTGATGGTTACGCAAGACAATCAATGAGCATCCAGGTGATATTGTTTCCGTTTTGAGTTGTAAGTAGACTATCGACCAAATCCATGGCAGTTTGTTTTTATTTCCATGTGAGTGTTGCTGGTTGCTGACACTACACCTTGACTTTCCACAAGTCGATCCATCATTCACATACCTAACTAGGTGAGCCTTCATGTCCGATTACCAGTACAAGGTTTATAAATCCTAATGCCTCTCATCAAAACCCAGACGGCTAGAATGTCGAAACTGGTGTGCTTGCTCAACGCGAGTTCCCTACAGTTGCCATGTAATGAGACCCGCATTCGTTCCATGAAGTAACGAGTATCATCCGACCGGTCAAAGGTTGCTTCTCCACGCCCCGCATGGGTTCAACTTGAAAATTCCTCTTCCTTCAGTTCTCCAGTTTGAACAGAGCGAGTCTGGTCCGGTAAGTTAGAGTCGATAGCGAGCTGCAGAGCTCGTGTACGTTCAGGTTTCGCAGTCGTATTCATCCAGAAGTTCCATCTAGCGATGTCATTGTATGCTTTAGCTCTTTCGTACATCGGTACATGGGAGGCCCTTGTGATCTGTCTAAATAACGCATCTGGTACCGTCCAAGTGATGCCTCCATCCAAAATCCCAAAGCCACGGTTTTCACCGCCAGTCGTGTGTGTCGCACAGTTCCTCTTTGTAACTCCATCACGTATGTCATCACTCTCTCGTGTTGCGTCGATGTGCAGCTGGGACTCTGATTCGGACCATATGGATATACCACTGAATCACTGTGACAACCCTCAAAATTACAGGTATCCGTACAATTAATTAATATTAAATTGGTGCTTAATGATTGTGCTTGATTACAACTGCTGATTAAACTGCTTTATGATTTTTGCATCATACATACATATGCATCACATTTCATACTGTCACTCCATTTATTACACACAAACTTTAGTGACAAACTTGATGCACAAAGCACAGTGAGCACAGTGAGCGGATAACTCAGAAACATGCTGACAATGCCAGCACAAATACAGACTATATATTGACGCCCAGTATGAGCCAGGAACAAGGTACTACACTAGTATGGAGTGTAGGGAAGTAAGGACCATAAGACTGCGTCACTAGGTGATAGCCTAGGTGCCAGAAAGTGCCTAAAACCCACTCTAAGTGCAGAATTCTGCACTTATTAACAAAATTCAGCATTTAAACATGCTAGTCACTTGCACAAATATGGCAAAATGATCCTGTATGCTTTCCTAAGTGTCGGGAATTAAAAGTGTCACTAAAAGTTACATAAAGGACACTACACGACATAACTTAGCACTTTAACGGAACGGTATCAAACCGAACAACCGGACATTACCCGGAACACCAAAATAATGCTAGAAGCATTGTTTTAACATTATTAAGCTAGTTATGGTCCCCGAACACCCTAACACCCTATATAATACATAACACACATAATGCACTAACTAAACATTGGATTTCAATTAAGATCTCTAACCAACTTAGTTGAAACCCAACTAAACAACCCCCCCCCCCCACCTTACGGTTACAAGGGTGGCACCCCACCCTTGATTTTCTAGAATTGTTTAATGGGGTTGTTAAGTACTTTAGAAACATTGTGACTAATGGTTAATGAGATGTTGAAAAATTCTATTATAAATCCATTAGTTATTCATTCATTATCATCTACAACACTCAACACCATCCATCTCTCCTCTCTCCCTCTTGTTCGGCCGCCCCAAACCACACCACCATCATCATCATTCAAGCCTGTTTCATTCATTTTACAAGCATACAAGGGTGTTAAGGGTCATACAAAGAAGCTTGGTGTTCTCGGAAGTTGAAGGACCTTCTCTATTTGATATTAACCACCACTTTTCTTCTCTTGAACTTCCCTAGCCTTGAGCTAGTGGTAAGAACTTGAATCCCTTCATTTTACATCTTATTTAAGTGGTTAGAGTAGCTTCATGATGATAAACTTAAAGAACATTAAGAAACAAAAGAATGCAACCTTAACATAAGCTTAAATCATGAAGAAACCATGTTATTTTAGTATTAATATGCTTGTTGATTATTGATTATTTGTAGAAATGATGTTGATCATCATGTAGTCTTGCTAGATCATGAGTAAAAACATAATCTAGCAAGATGAGAGGATGAACATGTTAAAGGTTATGGATCATCCTCACAAAAGTCATGAACTTGAAGGAATATAAAGTTTCTTGTAAAATGATGAACAAAGTAAGTTTAAAGTCTTGTAAATCTAAATGTTCAAGTATGATTTACTAAGAAACCAAGTTAAAAATACAAGTTTACAAAACCTTGGTTCTTACATAAATATACATCATTTTTGGTGATTAACAAAGTGAAGAAACACATGAGTAAGTTACTAAAGAAACAATTACACTTCCAAGGGTAACAAGACTTACTAATTACACTAGTAAGTTACTACAAATTTTTATAAATTTTCAAGTTCATGAGTTGGTAGTTTATGCTTGTTTTAACAAGATTGGTAAGTAGAGATTGTATATTGTTGATTGAGAATTGTTTGGATGGATTTTTTAAAAGAAAATGATGTGCTATTAGCATGGAAATCTCCGTTTACAAAGGAAACTCGAGCGAAATTTTCTAAAATTCCAACACTTAGAAAATATTTTTCTAACAAATGTTACAAGTATATTTTACAACTTGTGTTTCGAATATAAACTTCGCCATGGGTTTTGTCACAAAAATACAAAGTATCAGAAGTTGGTTTTGTAAATAAAAATGGGTAAATATATATTTAGAATATATATTTTATACTAAGACACTTGTGTGAATATTTGCATATTTTGTGAACTAGTTATATTATTTTAGGGTAAAACAATATAACTTACAAATACCATGGAAAATCACAACTCCAAAATAATACCAAAAATCACACGGAATAAATATTTAAGTTATACGCTTGATATTGTGAAACCAAACGCAAAGACATAACTTATGAATTATTCCAGAACATACTCTTACACATATATTTTTGGTAAACCATTATTTTGGAAACTAAAGAAGTAAAAATATATTATTTTTGGAAAAAATACATATATTTTGGAAATACGTTATTTTTTTTGGACAAATAAGTTAAATATATTTTCCTGAGTGGGACTTAAAATATAGTTTTCGAAACTACAAATAGACATGTATAAATGCCCCCATCCTTGGGAAGGAAATACGCATATAAAATACTGGAAAAGTATGAATACGAACTAGTGTCTAACTATTGTTCCATGACCGTAAAAATAATTTAAGTTGAAATAATTTATTTTAACAAATGATTATAACTTGGAATAATGTCAAGGAATCGTAACTCAAACGTAAATACAAAGGCAAGGCAAGGCACGACCCGATCATCTAATAGACATTAGTACATTGTAGGGAGTCGTGTTGGCTGACGAGACCAGAGATTTGAGTACGATACAGGAGACGCACTACAGTGAGTTCATGTCCCCCTTTTCTTTTAACTGTTTTCAGTCTTATACTTCGGGGGTGAAATACATGTTACAATTATTACAGACACTTTTATACATGGTATGGTTTGCTTAAGGAGGGTTTACTACTTAGATCATGTGAAAGGTGGGTATAACACTTAAGGCCATTAATCCTCATCGTCGGACCGAGGGACATGAGTGATAGATCTATTTGGGTGTAGCGAGCCCACACCCATGAGGCCGAGGAGGCCCATAGTGGTGACTGTGTCTTACAGCCGAGGCCCGATACAAATTTGCTAGGTTTGAGTACTTCCTGCACCGTTTCACACATACTAGGGGCTTTGCAACCCATTCGTGATCTATTTTTCCTTAATTGTAACATGCCAGGGACTTTCATACATACAGACACATTACAAAGGTTTATACATACTCACTTACACATGAACTCGCTCAACTTTTGTTGATTTTTCAAACAACATGTATTTAAGGAAACTAGCGGATCTGGCGGGGTATGCATATGTCTAGCTGCATTGAATAAAAGATGACATCCAGGGTAGTAGGTTTAGGAGGTGTAACCCTTAACTGGACGGGTTACATTTCTTTAAACCACGTTTTATTTAAAGTCTTTTGATGTGTCTCATGAACACGTCGTAAACAAGTATGGTTTGTAACTTATTTTAACTGTCGACACTTTCAAACAATGATGTTGTGGTATTTTTTAAACTAAATGAATGGATGAACATCTTGTGTTTTTATCTTATAGCATTGTTATGAATGTTGCTATGGTATTAAGAAGTCACACCAAATAAACCCACGCTTCCGCAAAAGCCAGGGTGTGACAGCTTGGTATCAGAGCCTCGATCATAGCGAACTAGGATTCTTTCTCGAGTCTAGACTATGATCATCAGGGCTCTCACAAAAATGTTTTCAAACATTTTTACATTGCATACACTAAACGTCCAGATCCATGGAACAAACATTTTTACAAACAAAAAGGCACAAATACACATTTCAAGACTTATATTTATAATTCAGTCTTAGAGACTGAGGGAGGATCAGTCTTAGAGACTGAGGGAGGATTTAGTCTTAGAGACTGGGAGGTTGGTCTTAGAGACCAGGGATTTAGTCTTAGAGACTGGGAGGTTGGTCTTAGAGACCTGGGAGTTTAGTCTGAGAGACTGGGGAGGATAGTCTGGGGAAGACTAGGATGATTACTTGCTTACATTGTTGTGACTTACATGCTTATTTGATTATATGTTGATATATGTGCATATGTGTGGTTGTGTTACAGACACCATGCCATCCTCTTCGGATACCGGAGTGTCAGACACATTGGATCCTATGGCGATTGTGTCAGACGATGAGATTGTCTCTGAGGATGAGTTCTATACCTCGGATACCACTAGTACGGACGATGACGATTTCCAGCCTTTTGCTTTGCCGGATCTCGGAGACGATGTTCAGCTCGCTGATGGTATTCTAGTCGAGGATCTACCTCTTGCTGAGATCCCTGCTCCCGTTCCCCTTGCTGCAGTCCCTGTTGAGGATCTGCCACTTGATGACGACATCGATCTTTTCGTCGAGGGTCCCCCTGAGGATGACTATGAGGGTGGGGCCCCGATTGCTGATGATGTCGCCATTCCTTTGGTTGAGGTTCCGGTTGCGGATGCTGTAGTTTTACCACCTGTTGAGGAGATTTTATCTGATCAGCCCGGTACTGATTCTTTTGAGTCAGTATCATCCTCTACTTTGCATGCCGTCGGATTGCGTCGATATCCTACTGACTCCGACTCCAATACAGCTATGTCAATTGCACCTGGTTTGCCTCACGCTTTTGAGTTTGATCCTGAGTTCGAGGATGAGTTCGATCCAGTTTTTCCTCATGATTTTGATCCCGATCACGAGATCGAATTTATTCCTGATGACCAGCCCTTGGAGGTACCAGTTGTTCCTATTGACCAGCTTTTTGATGTACATGCCGACCTTGATATAGCCTTTGCAGACCACGAGCCTGTCCTTGCACCAGAGCCTGTTATTGCTCATGACCCTGTACCTGTGCACGACCTTGTTCTTGATGATGCTCCAGTGGTTGCACCACCTGTTGTGGGTGCTCCAACCATTGCACCACCCATTGTTGATATTCCCGTCATTGCCCCACCAGTGGTGGATGTTCCTGTTGTTGTTGCACCACTGCCCGACCAGGCACCTGTGTTAGTTGACCATGCACCATTTGCCACGCATGTGGATCCCAGATACGCCGACACCCGTAACGGGTGGATTAAGGATGATGATTATCCTCCTTTTGTTTTACCCGTCACTCCCCCTGCAGCACCTATTTTTGCACCTCTCGATGTTCCCCAGTTGCACCCGCGCATATCTGATGTCCACCACACGGACTTACCTATCACTTTCCTCCAGGACATACCCCTTCCCCGTCCAGGGGAAGGACCTTCCACACAGCAGCACGATCACGTGCCACCCACGACAACTGCTTTTCCTTTTATGCCCTCTTTTGCACCTGCTTCACACGCTGCTTTTCCTTCGTCAGCACCCTCAGGCGAGCCATTTCTGTGGTCATCGCCCAATGTCATGCCATTGTCGGACCCATACCACCCTTTTCATGTCGGATATACCATGGATGACATACTTATATCCCTGCAGTTACAGTAGGATGCGTTGAGCGTACGAGTCTAGGAGCTGGAGAGGACTCCGCGTCCTCCCCCTTGTCATTATCAGTCTCCTTTTGCTACACCACCAGCTCCTCTCGGACTACACCCGGATTTTGATGTCTGTTTCCTCACTCCGGAGCAGCAGATGGCTTACCTGTTGCACGTTATCCACTCCCTCGAGGAGGATTGGGTGCATTTGCGCCGTTTGCTTTTCTTCCCTCCTCCACCTCCTCCTCCGCCATCAGCGTAGCTATATTTTTGGTTTGGTGCAGGTAGATCGATTTGGTGAGAGAGTCGCAATTGGGCCAACATATGAAGACTTTTGGAAGACCATGTTTTTGTATATGATTCATGTAGACTGACTTGTGTTTTGGGGTGATGTAATCCTATGATCTTATTTTGATGTATGATGTACTGTGAAACATGTAAAACTATATTGTGGTCATGATTAAATGAAAGCTCAATGGCAACGTTCTCACTACATGCATTGTTGAATTATTTGTTTTATATTATAACATGGGATGTTATGTGTTATGAGGATTGATGGATGTTATTACATACGCATATTATTTACTTACTAAACTTACCATGACCTGACCAATATGATCTTCTTTTAGAAGATGCCTCCATGACGAGACACACGTTTGCCTACCACTGAGGCAGAATTGCAAGCAAGAATTTCGCAGGCCATTGCTGATTACGAGGCCTCCCGCGCTGAGACCAGCGGGAATACCTCAAGAAACAACAACCCACCAAATGGTAATGTTAAGTCACTCGAGACACATTACACTACATTTGGACATTTCATGTGCAAATGCTAATGTTTTCTATGAATAACATTGCTTGGACAGGCTGCACCTACAAACAATTTCTTGACTATAAGCCCTTAAATTACGACGGCACTGGAGGTGTTGTTGCATTCGTCAGATGGGCAGAAAAGACGGAGTCTATTTTAAGGATGATCAAGTGTGCTCCTGAACAGCAAGTTGCATAAATCTCAGGGCTCTATCTTGATGGTGCTTTATCATGGTGGAATCTGCAAGTATAGACCTTGGGAGAAGCGGCGACATATGCATTAACATGGACTGAGCTGAAGGAGCTCATGAGGAAGAAATATTGTTCACGGGCCGAAATACAAAAGCTGGAAACGGAATTCTGGAATCTTAAAATGGATGGCTCGAAGATCGCCGAGTATGTTCAGAGGTTTCATGATTTGTCCCATGTGGTACCATACATGGTTACGCCTGAATTCAAATGCGTGGAGCATTTCATCTGGGGGTTGGCACCCCAGATTATGAGCATGGTAACCTCTTCAAAACCGGCAACAATTACTGAAGCCATCGACCTGAGCATGTCACTTACTGAGGAAGCTATTAGGCTCAACAAGTTTTCAATTTCTGACCCGAAGAAGAAAGAAACTCATGTTGAATCCTCAGGAGAGAACAAAAGGAAGTTCTCCAACTTTAAAAGGGTACCAGCAGCACCAGCAGGAAGAAGGAGGTGAACCCACCAGTTGAAGCTAAAACTGGTGCTGAAGTCAAGGGAATGGGACACATGGGCGCTTTGCCCAAATGTGATATATATCTGTACCATCATTCTGGTCAGTGCAGGTTAAGGAAATGCGAGTCTTACGGGAAGGAGGGCCATTCGAAGAATACATGCTGGGTTGGTGCAGGTGCTGGTCGTGGTAACAATGGCCAAAGGGGTTTTGGTAACAACAATCGCAGTGGTAACGGAAATGGGAACCGCAACGGCGGAAATGGTAATTGTGGGAATGTTGGGAACCAAGCTGGGAACCGGGGAGCAAACAATGCTCAAGGTGGTAATGGTAACGGTCAAGGACCGGGATGTTTTAACTGCGGAGACATCGGGCACTTCAAGCGCGAATGCCCAAAACTCAATCAAGCTCGTGGAAGGGTATTCAACATTGGAGCAAGGGAAGCACGCCAGGACCCAAATGTTGTCACTGGTACGTTCCCTATTAATCAACGCTTTGCATCTGTGCTATTTGATACTGGTGCCGACTATAGTTTTGTATCGCTAGAATTTAAGAAAATGCTTGGGTTAACTGCTAGTAAATTAGACATTCCGTACTCAATTAAACTGGCTAATGGAAAGCTAGTTGAAACAAATAAAGTCATCAGAGGATGCGTAATAGAGCTGGGAGAACACGAGTTTACACTGGATCTACTGCCAGTCGAGTTAGGAAGCTTCGATGTGGTAGTAGGGATGGATTGGTTGTCAAGTAACAAAGCCGAAATTGTATGTCACGAGAAGACCATTCACATCACATTGGCGGATGGAGAAACGATTGTGGTACATGGAGAGAAGCGCAATACGCCTCTGAGGATCATTAGCTGTTTGAAAGCTCGAAAATGCTTGAAGAAGGGATGTGTTGCCTTCTTGGCACACATCGTGGATAAAGAAGCAGCTGAGCCGAGGTTAGAAGATATTCCAGTCGTAAAGGAGTATCCTGAAGTCTTTCCAGAAGACTTGCCAGGATTGCCGCCACAGCGACAAGTCAAGTTTCACATTGACTTGGTTCCAGGCGTCGCGCCTGTAGCTAAGGCACCCTATATACTTGTGCCTTCAGAAATGCAGGAGTTGTCGACGCAACTTCAGGAGTTGCTAGACAAGGGATTTATCAGACCAAGCTTCTCGCCTTGGGGAGCTCCAGTTTTATTCGTTAAGAAGAAAGATGGTAGTTTTCGCATGTGTATCGACTACAGGGAGCTTAACAAGTTGACTATCAAGAATAGATATCCTTTGCCAAGAATTGACGACCTGTTCGATCAGTTGCAAGGTTTGAGTTTTTACTCGAAGATCGATCTACGATCAGGTTATCACCAATTGAGAATACAAGAGGAAAGTATTCCAAAGACTGCTTTTAGGACTCGCTATGGGCATTACGAGTTCCTGGTCATGCCGTTTGGTTTGACAAACGCACCGGCAGTGTTTATGGACCTGATGAACAGAGTCTGCAAGCCGTACCTGGATAAGTTTATGATTGTGTTTATTGATGACATTTTGATTTATTCAAAGACGAAAGAAGAGCACGAACAACACTTAAGAGCTATTCTAGAGCTGCTTAAGAAAGAGAAGTTATACGCAAAGTTCTCGAAGTGCGAGTTCTGGCTGCGTGAAGTTCAGTTTCTTGGTCATGTGGTTAATGGAAATGGAATTCATATGGATCCCACAAAGATCGAGGCAATCAAGAACTGGGAAACTCCTAAGACACCAACCGAGATTCGACAGTTTCTAGGTTTGGCTGGTTATTACAGCAGATTCATTGAGGATTTCTCGAAAATCGCTCAACCTTTAACCACTCTCACACAAAAAGACAAGAAGTTTGATTGGGGAGACAAACAAGAAGAAGCATTCCAATTGTTGAAAAACAAACTTTGTGACGCACCAATTTTATCTCTACCCGAAGGAACCGACGACATCGTGGTATATTGCGAGGCCTCGCGTCAAGGTTTAGGCTGCGTGTTGATGCAGCGACAGAAGGTTAGAGCATATGCATCTTGCCAGTTGAAGGTTCACGAGAAAAATTACACCACCCATGATTTGGAATTGGGCGCGGTGGTGTTTGCATTGAAAATCTGGCGACATTACTTATACGGCACGCGATGTACAATCTTCACTGATCATAAGAGCCTGCAGCACATATTTGATCAAAAAGAGCTTAACATGAGGCAAAGACGCTGGGTAGAACTATTGAACGATTATGATTGCGTGATCAAGTATCACCCGGGAAGGCGAACGTGGTCGCCGACGCACTAAGTCAGAAGGAAAGGATCAAGCCCATAAGGGTTAGGGCTTTGGAAATGATCATACAGACGGACCTCTCGTTGCGCATTCATGCTGCGCAGAGAGAAGCTCTTGAGGAAAGGAATATTGAGAATGAATATCTCCGTGGGATGGAGAAGCAATTGGTACCAAACGGGGAAGGAACTTTGTGCTTCATGAAACGAATTTGGGTTCCTTTGTTTGGTGGTTTGAGAAATGTTATTTTTAACGAAGCTCACAAGTCACGGTACTCGATTCATCCAGGAGCGGATAAGATGTACCAAGATTTAAAGGATTTCTATTGGTGGCCAAGAATGAAAGGCGATGTTGCGGTATATGTTGGCAAATGTTTAACTTGCGCCAAGGTAAAGGTTGAATAGCAAAAGCCTTCAGGTCTCTTGCAACAACGTGAAATACCCCAATGGAAATGGGAACATATTTCCATGGATTTTATAACAAAGTTTCCAAGGACGCCCAAGGGCCATGATACAATTTGGGTAATAGTAGACTGTCTAACGAAGTCTGCGCACTTTTTGCCAATCAAGGAAAAAGACAACACAAGTAAACTTGCTGAAATATACATGAGGGAGATTGTTGCACGACATGAAGTGCCTCTCTCAATTATCTCTGATAGAGATGGATGCTTCGTGTCAAGGATTTGGCAATCCTTTCAAGAAGCATTTGGTTCTCAGCTGAATCTGAGTACTGCATTTCATCCGCAGACAGACGGACAGAGCGAACGAACTATTCAGACCTTAGAAGACATGTTGCGAGCTTGCGTAATAGATTTAGGTGGAAGTTGGGACACTCACCTACCATTGGTTGAATTTTCATACAATAACAGTTATCATGCAAGCATCCAAGCCGCACCGTTCGAAGCTCTCTATGGACGCAAGTGTCGATCACCCTTATGCTGGGCTGATGCGGGTGATAGACAGCTTGTTGGCCCAGAATTGGTCCAAGAAATGACATACAAGATTGCACAGATCCGAGAGCGCATCAAAGCGGCTCGCGATCGTCAAAAGAGTTAAGCGGGCCTGAGAAGGAAGCCTCTGGAATTTGAGGTAGGAGATATGGTTTTGTTGAAAGTTTCACCCTGGAAGGGTGTGGCACGCTTTGGGAAGCATGGGAAGTTGAACCCGCGATACATTGGTCCATTCAGAATCCTGCAAAGGATTGGACTTGTAGCATACAAATTGGACTTACCTGCTGAACTAAATGGCGTTCATGATACATTCCATGTATCAAATTTGAAAAAGAGTCCAACTCAAGAAACAATCATCATTCCTGCCGACGAAGTTCATATTGACGACACGCTCCACTTTACTGAAGAACCCGTTGAGGTTACGGATTGGAAGGCTAACAAGACGCGCCCGAGTAGTGTCAAACTTGTCAAAGTTCGATGGAATGCACGACACGGGCCAGAATTCACGTGGGAGCATGAGGATCGTATGAAAGCCAAGTACCCACATTTATTCCCCAAGACCCCTGCATCTAGTAGCATAACTAAAATTTCGAGACGAAATTTCTCTAACAGTGGGAGAATGTGACAACCCTCAAAATTACAGGTATCCGTACAATTAATTAATATTAAATTGGTGCTTAATGACTGTGCTTGATTACAACTGCTGATTAAACTGCTTTATGATTTTTGCATCATACATACATGTGCATCACATTTCATACTGTCACTCCATTTATTACACACAAACTTTAGTGACAAACTTGATGCACAAAGCACAGTGAGCACAGTGAGCGGATAACTCAGAAACATCTGACAATGCCAGCACAAAGACAGACTATATATTGAGGCCCAGTATGAGCCAGAAACAAGGTACTACACTAGTATGGAGTGTAGGGAAGTAAGGACCATAAGACTGCGTCACTAGGTGATAGCTTAGGTGCCGGAAAGTGCCTAAAACCCACTCTAAGTGCAGAATTCTGCACTTATTAACAAAATTCAGCATTTAAACATGCTAGTCACTTGCACAAATATGGCAAAATGGTCATGTATGCTTTCCTAAGTGTCGGGAATTAAAAGTGTCACTAAAAGTTACATAAAAGACACTACACGACATAACTTAGCACTTAGAAAATTGTTTGGATGGACATCTCCGTTTGGATGGATTTTTGAAAAGAAAATGATATGCTATTAGCATGGACATCTCCGTTTACAAAGGAAACTCTGGCGAAATTTTCTAAAATTCCAACACTTAGAAAATATTTTTCTAACAAATGTTACAAGTATATTTTACAACTTGTGTTTCGAATATAAACTTCGCCATGGGTTTTGTCACAAAAATACAAAGTATCGGAGGTTGGTTTTGTAAATAAAAATGGGTAAATATATATTTAGAATATATATATTTTATACTAAGACACTTGTGTGAATATTTGCATATTTTGTTATATTATTTTAGGGTAAAACAATATAACTTACAAATACCATGGAAAATCACAACTCCAAAAATAATACCAAAAATCACACAGAATAAATATTTAAGTTATACGCTTGATATTGTGAAACCAAACGCAAAGACATAACTTATGAATTATTTCAGAAAATACTCTTACACATATATTTTTGGTAAAACATTATTTTGGAAACTAAAGAAGTAAAAATATATTATTTTTGGGAAAAATACATATATTTTGAAAATACGTTATTTTTTTTGGATAAATAAGTTAAATATATTTTCCTGAGTGGGACTTAAAATATAGTTTTCGAAACTACAAATAGACATGTATAAATGCCCCCATCCTTGGGAAGGAAATACGCATATAAAATACTGGAAAAGTATGAATACGAACTAGTTGTCTAACTATTATTCCATGACCGTAAAAACAATTTAAGTTAAAATAATTTATTTTAACAAATGATTATAACTTGGAATAATGTCAAGGAATCATAACTCAAACATAAATACAAAGGCAAGGCACGGCCCGATCGTCTAATAGACATTAGTACATTGTAGGGAGTCGTGTTGGCTGACGAGACCAGAGATTTGAGTACGATACAGGAGACGCATTACAGTGAGTTCGTGTCCCCCTTTTCTTTTAACTGTTTTCAGTCGTATACTTCGGGGGTGAAATACATGTTACAATTATTACAGACACTTTTATACATGGTATGGTTTGCTTAAGGAGGGTTTACTACTTAGATCATGTGAAAGGTGGGTATAACACTTAAGGCCATTAATCCTCATCGTAGGACCGAGGGATATGAGTGATAGATCTATTTGGGTGTAGCGAGCCCACACCCATGAGGCCGGGGAGGCCCATAGTAGTGACTGTGTCTTACAGCCGAGGCCCGGTACAAATTTGCTAGGTTTGAGTACTTCCTGCACCGTTTCACACATACCAGTGGCTTTGCAACCCATTGGTGATCTCTTTTTCCTTAATTGCAACATGCCAGGGACTTTCATACATACAGACACATTACAAAGGTTTATACATACTCACTTACACATGACCTCGCTCAACTTTTGTTGATTTTTCAAACTACATGTATTTCAGGAAACTAGCGGATCTGGCAGGGTATGCATATGTCTAGCTGCGTTGAATAAAAGATGTCATCCAGGGTAGTAGGTTTAGGAGGTGTAACCCTTACCTGGACGGGTTACATGTCTTTAAACCACGTTTTATTTAAAGTCTTTTGTTGTGTCTCATGAACACGTCGTAAACAAGTATGGTTTGTAACTTATTTTAAGTGTCGACATTTTCAAACAATGATGTTGTGGTATTTTTTAAACTAAATGAATGGATAAACATCTTGTGTTTTTATCATATAGCATTGTTATGATTGTTGCTATGGTATTAAGAAGTCACACCAAATAAACCCACGCTTCCGCAAAAGCCAGGGTGTGACAATCACCCGCACCCTCGGGTAAAAACGATGCTCAGTGCATTGCAGAGTCGGGATTCGAAAGCTGAAAAGACGTCCTCCTATTCTGTCTTTCACGAACACAGCACCCTGCTGTGCTAGAGAGATTTAAGTTGCGCGACCTTCGAAAATCCAGTGATTTTTCTGCGATAGTATCAAGTGATACCAAGAAATTGTTGTATCCATGAAGGACTCTTTGGTGTCGATCAGTTTCCAACCAAGACGGATCTTAGCGAGATCCGTGCATTTCCACTTCGCTGATTATATATCCAAAAGGTACCTCTCGAACCCCGAAATTACATTTAACAAGACTTTGAGCGGAGTGGCTCCTCCCTTAGGAGTTCTAAAATAAGATACAAATGCCACCCATGGCGTTCCATTCTCCTGGTCAGGATTCAGAACGTTTTCAACAACTGTGGTCGATTCATGTGATCCCTGAAGCTGCTAGTGTGTTGGTCAACTCAATGGTCATGGTATATAACATTGAAATGGATGCATTACATTCGACATGCTGTTCTAAGAGAATTCTCCCCTTGGACTTCCATCTGATGATAGTTTGGTCACTAGCCAATCCTCGAATGGAAGCTTGTTCCTCGCAATTGGTCAACGGGTTGTCAATACGTGGTCAAGGAAAACGGTTCTTGACTGTCACCTTGTTGAGTTCTCGATAATCAGTACACATACGAAAAGGCTTCTCTTCATGGGTATAGCGAGGGCTCCTTAAAGTGAAAACTCCTGTCCGACAGTTCCTGTAGTTGGTTAAACAGCTCCTGCAACCTTCCTGGTGCAAAACGCTAAAGAGTACGAGTGGTTAGAACTGCCTCCGGCGGGAGGTCAAACTGACTTCCTACCTAACAGTTGTAGAGATGATCCTGGAAGTTCCTCACGCAGCACATGGAGGGTAATCACGAGCAGCTGGTGGATCCTCGATCCTCTTTTTCCTAACCTTACGTCTATAACAGTTGCCACATAGCGGGGTAATCCCTCCGTAGACACTCCTGGCTCTCATTGTTGAAATAACACTAACCATTGCGCCACTCTGACGTGTTAGAACATATAACAATCCTCCACGAAGGAGGGGAATACGCAGAATCATCTCCTCATAGGGTACATCTATCAAGAACAACAGAAGAAAGGTCGATGTAGAACACTTGTTCCTCAAGGTCGAGTTTGCATCCCAATGATCATATGAGGTTTCCATTGTCTTGCCATCAGCCGATTCCACAACAGGTTGGGTTTTCAAGAAACATCAGGGTTATATAGAACAAAGACGAAGTGATTCGTTACCTAGAACGTGTATGCCACCATGTTATTACAATCCTGGTGTCGCCCACGCCAATCCTAAATGTTCTTCCATGAACATCACATCCAGTGTTGTTGCTACTGCTACTAGAACTCCCATAACTGTCATTATTCCCTGGGTTGTTGGCGTCTTGCCTTAACATCGGCCATTTCTCGTTGAAGCCACCATCATTTCCATACCGAAAGTCATGATTTGTGAGTACCTTGATGTCATCGTGACTGTTGCTTCTAATGTCGATGCTCGAAACGGAGTCCTGCGGCCTTTCACCGACAGGGTCCACCTTTTCGCATTCCGTGCCACGTCTTAAGGCGCTACTCATTGTGCTGGCAGTTACACATTCTGCACCATGGCCGACTGTCATCGTTTATGTCCCGATTGATTCATGAGAGTTGACTCTCATAAGTCGTTGTCCAGGGTTTAAGGATTCAGCTGAAGTCAATTTGCTGGTGTTCGTTGCCGGTAATCAGGGTCGTTCTAGTACTGAGGTTGGTAAGGCACTACACTCATCCTCTTGTCCATCGTTCTTGCGTGTTGACTGAGTACTACACGATATGTTTCCAGAATGGCAGAAGTGGTCGCACTTCGGGGTCTAAGACGTTAGTACAGTGAGTTTCAGCAACAAAGAGGAGTGTGAGAGGTATAGACCAATCATTAATGTTGCAACATCCAACTCAGGGACGTTCGTACTAGCACCTAACATTCCACACAGTTCGCTAGGCGTTAAGATGAGTGTTCAGGTGATACTCGATAGCATCGAGATTCGAAAGGATCCATAGAGGAACGAAAAGTTCACGTTCGAGTAGGGGATAATCACTGCTATGACCCCTATAGGTTTGTTATGTTTCACATCGGTCAAATAACGGAACGGAACCCCTTTTCCACTTGTTAAGGCTCACTGGGACTCGCATGCACTCCACATTATTATTATGTGTGCACCCACAATAATATTGAGATCTGCATGCTCATCTCAGCTCATCTTAACTCATGTCAAATGGTTCCTCAAATTCGAGTAGCAAACAAAGAGCATCACGAAGCGTAAGTCATGAAGGTTTAGGGAAATACCACCCTATCAGTCACATAACACATGCAAGTAATACATGAATTCATACTGTTGTGCTAAACGTGCAATCACATGCAATATCATATGTAGGTGTTCACTAGTTATGCAGTACAATGAGTATACGAGAGACGAACCTTGCAATCTGGAGCTGAGTGTCATGGTCGTATTCACGTCTTTAGAACTGTTCGGTTATAGTCTGGTTTTACAAAAACGTTTTCCCCTTTTTAAATAAAACCAAGTTCACTATAACCAATGGCTCTGATTCCAATATGTCACACCCCCAAAATACCACCTAGGGAATGTCCCTGTTAGGCGTGTGACGTACGAGGATCCAAGCCACCAATCATGTTGAACTCATAACAATTATTCCAAATAAAACTTCCATTTATTATTGATAGAAGTGTTACAAAACATTATTTAACGTTCAGCAGAAGCATAATACATTAATTAAGAAATTCATAAACCAAGTGTGTGAAAGCCATTAAGTTCGTCTCGTGTTTCCATGTATCTTGACCCATGACCACTCCAGCCTCCCAGACAGCAAGTTCCAATTAATATGCACCTAAAGGCCTGTAAGGCATGTAACAACGAATCAACAACAAAATTGAGCGAGTTCATAGTTGAGCGTTCGTTTTAAAGTTGTTCAAATAAAACCATGAGTTTGTTTGTAAACCATAAGTTAATCTGTTTCCTTGTTTCCCAAACCATGTCCATAACCAGTGGGGGCTTCCCCTTGTGAACCACTAGACCGTTACCATATCGACAACTGACGAAAGCAAGTTGTGCCCTAAGTCAATGTCTATCATCATTGACTGAGTGCCCAGATCCATTAGTACACGCCCGTCCTACCGGCACGGTGTGAGGCTTGTCAACCCTAATAGCGCTATTAACTAATGACCCGCTCGCCATTGGCCCGGCGATTAAGTCGATATAAAAATGAGGGACTTCATGATAGAGTTTTGTCTAGTAAGTTTAAGGTTGTTGTCCTACCCAAGGAGGACGAACGTACGTATTCCACCCAAGGAGAATACGTAGGATTAACATTGGCATCCTACCCATGGAGGATGGCGGTACATATCCTACCCAAGGAGGATATGTAGGTTCCGTTTTAGTTCTTTAACCCCATTCCCAACCACCGGAAATCCCATGCCTTTTAAAGAGTGTGAACTCACCTTGGTTTGCTCGGTAAGATTATCTACGAGTATACCAATTGATCAAGTACGTCCTAAAGGAGTTACCGATAACAGCCAGTTCTACGTGCATATGAATCACAGCTTCCATGTTCAAGTAATTCACGTATTCATTGATTACATAAAACACATTTACTGTACATGTAACACACGCATGTAATTTAAGTCATGGTGGTTGCTCCATTCACATAGTGCCATCGAATACTCACTTAACAAGTAGTAGTTCAAACATTCTTCATACATACATACATACACAATTTACTTGCATACACTTCAAGTCCACTTATCAAACATGTGCGGCCCAATGAAGTAAACAGGCCTGTTCACTTATAGCCAAGGGTGCAGCCAGTTGGCCCGAAGCCCGACACGTGAGACCCAAGCCCAAGCTGTCACACGTTCAGTTGCACTCAGCCCATACGTTTTCCCGGCCCACTCACTTGTGTAACCCCTTCTCTAATATGTGGTCCATTAACCCGAGCCCAAATATGTAATTTATAACCCAGCTTAATTAAATTTAATTCTTAAACACCAAGTATAGTTATAGCAGCCCAATTACGGTTTAGTTCGGCCCAGGTTAGGTGTTTGCAACCCACAACCGGGTGCGGCCCAATATCACATAACTTCAGCCCAACTCATAAACATAGCTTTAATCAATCCAATTTTCACCCCTAACATCAACATTTAACAGTTTCACATCAACATCCAATACCAACTCTTGACTATTACTACCATGTTTACTATAAGCATTCATTGACTTTTACCAATTTCAATACCGACAATCAGTATTTAACTACCATGTATCAATTTAGAGGTCATACCCATATAACCTATTCACTGGATAGTTGATCTATACATAATCCTAATTTAACAACATTAGATCAATCATGCAATACCAAGTACAAAACTATCATCACGTGCCGAACTTATTGATTTAGAGCAAAACACTGATAGGGGTTTATCAAGCCCATTAATTAACGCACAAGGTTTAATCATGTAAAGCCCAACTCTTCCTAACATATGCATAGAAATTCCCTAACATTTACATAAGGTTTATAAGTGTTCGGTCAACATCATCTATCTCTCATTCACAATGCTTGCTTGAAATCACATGGGTTTTGACAATTGAGCATCAAACAAAACATAAGTGGATGACAATTGTTATATGAACACAAATATCATTGGCCGATGATTTTAGTGGCTGCCATTCCATTTATTAACACATGCAATTCCATTTATTAACACATGCAATTCTATTTATTACACAAAACATAAGTGGTTGCCATTCATTATCACACATAAACAATATCACACAAATATAAAAGTCAACAAGTAAGAACCACTAACCAGAAACCTAACTGATCAGATGCTATCTCGAACAGGGGGGGGGGGGCTCCTCTTCTGCCGACGCAAACAAAGGAGAAGTAGGGTTTTGGTAGGTTATGTTGTGATGGTGTGAGACCTAGGATCTTACGTAAACTCAAATATGAAGCCAAAATCTAACAATGGGCCGATCCTAAACATATTAAACATTAATACAACTGGGCCAGGTTTGAACAAAGCCCACTCGAGATAGGTTGGACTCAGTTCATGTTTATTCGGGCCGAGGTGAAGTGTATCACAAGGGTCACTAATGTGGCCCAATGGCTTGCAGCCCACAAGTGCTATTAACGTTAGTTTAATAAAATTATCGTGCACTCTAAACAGATTAATAAACAAGTGCAGAATGTGTATCACATCGAAGAGGGATAGTGAGGAGTTAAAGTCAGAAGGTTAAACGTTACTATCCTTAGAGGTTCGGGTTGTCATAGTTACCCCGTTGGAGAAAGCGATCGAGAGGTATATAGATGGTCTGCCTGATTCTGTCCAAGACATAGTTACTGGTAGTATCCCTACCACTGTGCGTCAGGCTATCAAATTGGCTGCAACCCTGATTGAGTCACAAGTCAGGAAAGGTAAACTGGCTTGCAAGGGTGATAAGAAGCAGTCAACCGATACTACCCAAGACAAGGGTAAGGGTAAGAAGAAGGGTGAGTCATCAAGGAGGTCGAGGAAGCGCAAGGCTTCTCAGAATTTTGCTGTTACTTCAAAAAATGCTCAGAACCCACCAGCACAACCTCCTGCCAAGAAACCATATGCTAGTACTGCACCTCACTACAATCGGTGCATCAGTGCACCACTTATGGTAAACTTGGGCACACGGCCAACATTTTTCGATTGGGTCCGAATCAAGCTGCTCAAAATCAAGTTCCAGTTCAGGGAAACACTGCTAGACCATTCCCACCTGGCTCATGTTATAATTGCATAGAAATGGGTCATTTCCAAAACAACTATCCAAGGCTTGCGAATGCGAATGCCAACGCCAATGCTAATCCCGCTCGTGGATAAGCATACAACTTGAATGTAAACGAGGCTCGTGCTGACAATGAGGTTGTTAACGGTACGTTCCTTGTTAACCATCAACCTGCATCTGCTCTTTTTTATTCTGGTTCCGATAGAAGTTTTGTATCGTTATCATTTGAGCCTTTACTTGCGATACCTAGAACTAAACTGAGGAAACCCTTATCTGTTGAAGTCGCTACTGGTGAACCTCTTGTACTCGATTATGTCATTCGCGATTGTCAATTGAACCTCGATAATCATCGTTTTCCTATTGACCTCACACCGATGCAACTTGGGAGTTTCGATATTATCGTAGGGATGGATTGGTTAACTAAACATCATACTGAGGTGGTTTGTTTCGATAAGATTGTTCGTATTCCTCTTTCATCTAGTAATGTCCTAGAAATTCGTGGCGAGAAACCTTCGAAAGGTTTGAAACTCATGTCGTGTACGAAAGCCCAAAGTTACTTACGAAAAGGATATGTAGCCTTCCTAGCACATGTCATGGAGGAGAAAGGCAAGAGAAAGTGTATTCAAGATATTCTAATTGTACGAGATTATCTAGAGGTGTTTCCTGATGAACTGCCTGGTTTGCCTCCAGTTCATCAAGTCGAACTTCATATTGATCTTGTACCCAATGCCAACCTGATTGCTAAAGAGCCTTATCGTCTTGCGCCATCTGAGATGCAAGAATTATTGAAACAACTTCAAGAATTATCTGACAATGGATTCATCCATCCGAGTTATTCACCTTGGGGCGCTCCAGCCCTGTTTGTGAAAAAGAAAGATGGATCTTTCTTCATGTGTATGGAGTATCGTGAGCTTAATAAGCTTACCATCAAGAATCGATATCCCCTATCATGAATTGATGATCTTTTTTATTAGCTGCAAGGTGCTACATGTTTTTCCAAGTTCGATCTGAGTTCTGGGTATCATCAGCTTCGTGTACTCGAAGAAAATATTCCCAAAACTGCTTTCCGCCCGAGATATGGTCACTACGAGTTCACTGTCATGCCTTTCGGTTTGACGAATGCCCCAACTATTTTCATGGACTTAATGAATAGGGTTTGTAAACCTTATTTAGACAAGTTCATCATTGTGTTCATTGACGACATTCTTATTTATTCAAAGTCTTGAGCCGATCACGAACAACACCTTCGTTTGACAATGGAACTCCTGAAGAAGGAGCAACTTTTCGCCAAATTCTGCAAGTGTGAATTCTGGCTTAAGGAAGTTCAATTTTTGGGTCATATAGTCAACGAGCAGGGTATTCATGTGGATCCTTCCAAAATTGCTGCTATTAAGGATTAGAACACACCTACGACACCTACAGAAGTTCGCTTTTTTCTTGGTCTCACTGGTTATTATCATCGATTCATTTCGAACTTCTCAAAGATCGCGATTCCTCTCACTGCTTTGACTCAGAAGAATAAGACTTTTGGGTGGGGACCCAAACAAGAGGAAGCTTTCCAAACATTGAGACGAAAACTCTGTGATGCTCCTGTTTTATCTTTTCCCGATGGAAACGATGATTTTGTTGTCTATTGCGATGCGTCAAATCTACGCCTTGGTTGTGTTCTTATGCAACGAGGTAAAGTTATAGCTTATGTGACACCTGTGTCACTGCGACCATCAAACAAATACCAAACCAATGAAATATTGTATTTCATACTTTGGACTTGTATAAATATGTGTATCTTTTGCACATATCAACTCTTGTTCGATTTCAAGCTCTAAATCGCTTTCTGGAAGGTTATACGCGCACAAATGCGTAAATATAACCAGTTTAATGCAACAAACACTCCGGAATAGTGAAATAGGCTTAACATACCTTAAATAACCTTTACATAACTTAGAAATAAGTTTTGGAAGGTTTGGTATGGTGAAATCAAGTTAAATCGCTTATAGGGACTAAAGTTGACAAACTGTGAAAGTATGCCAATTTGAACTGTAACAGACATTCCGGAACATGACCATAAGTTAAACATACCATAAATATCCTTTACATAGCTTAGAAATAGGCTTTGAGGGGTTCGGTATGCTAAAATAAACTTTTGGGTCATTCAGGGACTAAAAGCGTTAAAAAGTGCACAAGTTTGCATTTTCGCGCATAACTTACGTTCTGAATACCTCCGGACATCCAAAAATTTATGTAAGCACTAAAATATTTTATTTTAGTGTTTGGCATAAGAAAAATCCATTCGTCGCGTCATTTGGATCGTTTTTCGCGCTTATGCGCATTCCGTCGTAATTAACCGAACATCGCAACCGTACGGCTAAACGAACCGACATCCGAGATATTTTTTAGCACATTTTAAGTTCCCTATACTTTAACTTCATTTTAGAGCCTTGAAGTGAGGTTAACGGGGTTCAAACGCATCGAAAATAGCTTAAACGGGCTGCAGGGACCAAAACTGTAATTCTGCCAAAATAGGTGCTTGCGCACCGCAACAAATATTTGTTACGGTGCGCAAGCAGGGGTCAGTTATGCAGAAACTCGTTTTCTCAGCAGTTAACAGCCTTTAACCCTTCCAAAGGCCAATGCCATGTGTCCAACTCTTGTGGTGGGTCAATATCAGTTACCACAACCTTCCGACAAGTGTACGGGCGAGATCATTCCCTCTTTTCCAAGAAACGATCCTAACGGTGAACCGAAAACTATAAATACCCACATACCCCAACTTCATTTCTCACTAGAATCTGATCATTTGTGCTCTAAGTTGAAACCTTTGTTTCATACCTGAGCTATTTTGATCTAGATTAGCATTCGGGGACCCTTCGTAAGTGTTCCTTCGTTCTTTTATTGCTTTTCGAGTCCGAAAGTCGAACTTTGTTCGACTTTCTGCATTGACCAGTTTATGGTTGATGCAAAGTTCGTTTGAACTTCATAACGTGAGCGTGATCACGATGGTTATAGTCCCTAGTGACTATACCTACTGATTTCCACGTTATCTAGGCTCAGTGACGAGCCGTAGTTTCGGTCAGAATACGTATTCTTCCGTATTTTGTAACCAAACTACTTATGGGTATCAAAACCGTTTGTTTTGATACCAAACCTGTTTTCTAAACTTAGTTAAGCATGTTTTAGCATGCTTAGCTCGTCACTTTTAGTTTAGTGCTTATTTAGGGTCGTAAGGTAAGCGATCTAAACAATCGCTTATACTTTCGAACCCGACCCATTTGGTCGATCATTAGGATCCGACCAAGCACTTTAGGTGACCATAGTTTATAGGGAATAACCTTACGAGGTTATACCTTATGGTCGCTTCATTTAAGTAGTTGTATGATAGGTAGTTTATATGCCTTAGGTAAATTACCAAAATACCCCTTTGATGCCAAAATTCATTTTAAACATATGTAACATAACTTTTGACATCTAAACTGATTTGACAACAATATTAGACATGTTAAGGCATATGTTACTTGTCATAGGACTAGTTAGGCGGTCCGAACGCGTTTTACGCGAACGACGCGTTAAAGTAGCATAAGCTACCTAAACGGGTCGTAATGGGTCGTAAGCACTTAGGTTATGTTTCATTTAGCATGTAGGCTTTGTTAAACCATACTACATGAGTTTCCATACTCATTTGGTTTACGAGCCCTCATTCTATCCGATCTTCCAATTTAGGTCCGGTTTATTAATGTAGTTACCTATATTAGGTGCCGTTTGATATCCCGAGATCTCTAGCATTGCTTGGTGGTTATCTTAGGACTTCTAAGCAATCTCAAGTGAGTACATAGACCCCTCTTTTACTGTTTTCCAAACTGTTTTGGGGTGAAACACATGTGCCTACTTGTTACTTTCATGCTTTCCTGTTTTCACATCATATACTTCCTATGTTCATTAGTACATTATAGTACATGATTTCATTACATTTTATATTATGTATGTCCATTGTGTGCATACTTAGTACATGGTTCTACATTACATTTCTGCTATGTATGTTAACTGATAGCATGCTAGCACATTGATTTACATGACTTTTCTGCTTTGTATGTTAACTTAGCATACTTAGTACATTTCTTATTCATCATATGCTTACATTTTGGTATGACATTTGGTTTGTTTAAACTATACTATACATATTCTGTTGATAACCCATTTTTACATGGTTATCCGACTGTCGTAAGGCTTGGATGTATGAATTTTCACAATACCGCATAAATGTCTAATATCAGTATAGCATACATTTACTACACAAAACATAACTTTGATTTAAACCAAGTTTTACTTCAATACTTTGTTTTGTGCATTTCATCTATGGTTTAGTTGATGCATTTCACTAGCCATACATATCATTTTGGTTACACATTACATGATTTACATTTGACAAATAAACATTTTCGACATTGGTTATACATAACATTTGTTGCACATTACTTGATTACTTTTGGACTATTAACATTTGATATGATTTATACAAGGACTTTTGACAATTGGTTTAAACATAAACTTATTACATTGGTGGTTTGTTTAAGTGACTTAAGTAACGAGGCGTGTGTAATATGATACAAGCATGGTGGATACGCCGTTGGTACTTCCTATATATAAGTGTTTGTATGGTATTACATATCGTAGCGTTATTTGAATCATTTCAATTTGAGACATATAACATATTATACAAATAACATACTTTTCACAAGACATTGTTTTACAAATCACTTATCTTATACAAACTCATTTTACATGGTTATTCATTTAACCATACATTATTCTCTTATTTATACATATCATCTGATCTTATCGTTTTTCAAATGATTTACAAAACAAAGCAAATTACAAGGTTCATGACTAAACATTTTCTCAAACATAAGTCATGAAACCTATTTTCACAAAACCTATGTATCTCACAGGCATTTTTATGCTGACGTACCTATTTTCACTTGTGTTTTCAGGAGCTGTTGCATAAGATGATCAAGATACACATAGGCAGACTTGGGCTTTAGTGACAATAAAAGATGCAAGACTAGTTAATTATGTTGTATTTTCTTTGTTTGTTAAGACATTGTAACACTTTTAATCAATAAAACGAAACTTCAATTGCCATGGATTTGAAACAATTATTTCTGTTACAACACTCCCCGACATTTCCGCCATGTTTTATATGTTCTACGTGGTCGAGGTGTGACAGCTTATGCGTTAAGACAATTGAAAACTCATGAGAAGAACTACACCACTCATGATCTTGAGTTGGGAGCTGTGGTTTTTGTTCTCAAAATCTGGAGACACTATCTTTATGGCACGAAGTGTGTGGTTTTCACAGACCACAAAAGTCTCCAACACATTTTCAATCAAAAGGAGCTGAACATGAGACAACGACACTGGGTTGAACTCTTGAACGATTACGATTGCGAGAATCGCTACCATCATGTTAAGGCAAATGTCATAGCCGATGCGCTAAGTCGAAAGGAACGAGTTAAGCTTCACTGTGTTCGCACTCTATCCGATATTCAAACTCATGTCTCTCAAGCTCAACATACTTGTGTTACACAAGACTTGATGGGTAAGGAATTATCACGTCAGCTAGAGCTTAAACTTGAAACGAAGGACGATGGGTTACTCTATTTCAAGAATCGTTTGTGGATTCCGAAACAAGACGACTTTCGCACTTTAGTGATGGACGAATCTCATAAGTCTCGCTATTATATCCATCCTGGTGCTGACAAAATGTACAAGGATCTCCGTACTCAGTACTGGTGGCCTGGTATGAAAAGGGATGTTGCTTTGTATGTATCTAAATGCCTAACTTGTCTCAAAGTCAAGGCTGAACATCAACGACCATCTGATTTGCTTGAACAACCAGAGATACCGGTATAGAAGTGGGAGAACATTGCAATTGTGACACCTGGGTCACTGCGATCATCAAACAAATGCCAATCCAATGAAATATTGTATTTCATACTTGGGATCTGTATAAATATGTGTATCTTTTGCACATATCAATTCTTGTTCGATTTCAAGCTCTAAATCGCTTTCTGGAAGGTTATACGCGCACTGATGCAAAAATATAACCAGTTTAATGCAACGAACACTCCGGAATAGTGAAATAGGATTAACATACCTTAAATAACCTTTACATAACTTAGAAATAAGTTTTGAAGGCTTTGGTATGTCAAAATCAAGTTAAATCGCTTACAGGGACTAAACTTGACAAGCTGCGAAAGTATGCCAATTTGAACTGTAACAAACATTCCAGAACATGAAACTAAGTTAAACACACCCTAATATCCTTTACATAGCTTAGAAATAGGCTTTGAGGGGTTCGGTGTGCTAAAATAAACTTTTGGGTCATTCAGGGACTAAAAGTGTCAAAAAGTGCACAAGTTTGCATTTTCGCGCATAACTTACGTTTTGAATACATTCGGACATCCAAAAATTTATGTAAGCACAAAAATATTTTATTTTAGTGTTTGGCATAAGAAAAATTCATTCGTCACGCCATTTGGATCGTTTTTCGCGCTTATGCGCATTCCGTCGTAATTAACCGAACATCGCGATCGTACGGCCAAACAAACCGACATCCGAGATATTTTTAGCACATTTTAAGTTCCCTATACTTTAACCTCATTTTTTAGCTTTGAAATGGGGTTAACGAGGCTTAAACGTGTCAAAAATGCATCAAATAGCAAGTTTGGAGCTTCAGGGGCCTGTTTTGCCATTTTTGAAACATTCTGGTCTGCAGGTGCTTGCGCACCTCAACACTCTCATTGTTGCGGTGCGCAAGCAGGGGCCAGATGCAGCAAAACGTTTTTCTCAGCTGTTAATAGCCCTTAAACACTCCCCAAAAGCCAAGTGCCACATGTTAATCTCTTGTGGTGGCCAAAATCAGTTACCACAACATTCCGACAAGTGTACGGGCTAGATCATTCCCCCTTTTCCAAGAAACGATCCTAACGGTGAATCGAAAACTATAAATACCCACCTCCACCCTTCAATTTTCCTCACAATAATCTGATCTAATGTGCTCTAAGTTGAAACCTTTGTTTCATACCTGAGCTATTTTGATCTAGATTAGCATTCGGGGACCCTTTGTAAGTGTTCCTTCGTTCGTTTATTGTTTTTCGAGTCCGAAAGTCAAAATTTGTTTGACTTTCTACGTTGACCAGTTTATGGTCAATGCGAAGTTCATTTGAACTTCGCAACGTGATTGTAATCACGATGGTTATAGTCCTTTGTGACTATGTCTACTGATTACCACGTTGTCTAGGGTCGTAAAGGTAAGCGATCTAATAAATCGCTTATACCTTCGAACCCGACCCGTTTGGTCGATCTTTAGGATCCGACCAAATACATTAGGTGACCATAGTATATAGGGAATAACCTTCCGAGGTTATACCTTATGGTCGCTTCGTTTAAGTAGTTATATGATAGGTAGTTTATATGCCTTAGGTAAATTACCAAAATACCCTTTTCATGTATAATTGGCAATTAAGCATATGTAACATAACTTTTAACATCTAAACTGATTTGGCAACAATATTAGACATGTTAAGGCATATTATACTTATCGTAGGACTAGTTGGGCGCTCCGAACGCGTTTTACGCGAACGACGCGTTAAAGTAGCACAAGCTACCTAAACGGGTCGTAACGAGTCATGAGCACTTAGGTTAGGTTTCATTTAGTATGTAGGCTTTGTTAAACCGTATTACACGAGTCTCCATACTCGTTTGGTTTACGAACCCTCATTCTATCCGATCCTCCGATATAGGTCCGGTTTATTAACATAGTTACCTATATTAGGTGTCGTTTGATTCCGTGATCTCTAGCATTGCTTGGTGGTTATCTTAGGACTTATGAGCAATCTCAAGTGAGTACATAGACCCCTCTTTTACTATTTTCAAACTGTTTTGGGGTGAAACACATGTGCCTACTTGTTACTTTCATGCTTTCCTGTTTTCACATCATATACTTGCTATGTTTATTATTACATTTATAGTACATGATTTCAATACATTTTATGCTATGTATGCCCATTGTGTGCATATTTAGTACATCACTTTACAATACATTTTATGCTATGTATGCCCATTGTGTGCATATTTAGTACATCACTTTACCATACATTTTATGCTATGTATGCCCATTGTGTGCATATTTAGTACATCACTTTACAATACATTTTATGCTATGTATGCCCATTGTGTGCATATTTAGTACATCACTTTATAATACATTTCATGCTATGTACGCCCATTATGTGCATACTTAGTACATTGTTTTACATTGCATTTCTGTTGCATATGCTCATCCAGCATATGAACACATTATACTATATTTTGAACCTTTGTAACCATTTGACTATGTGAACCGTCATAACCCTTTGATTATATGAACCGTTTGTAACTATTGAACCGTGTGAACTAGTTGTATATGTTGACATGATTTACATTTGACAACAGACATTTGACTATACATAAACATTTCTACAATTGTTAAACATTTTACCTTGGTGGTTTGGTTTGAGTAAGTGATTTAAGTAACGACGCGTATGTAATATGATACAAGCACGGTGGATACGCCGCCGGTACTTCCTATATATAAGTGTTTGTATGGTATCACATATTGTAGCATTATTTGAATCATTTCAATTTGAGACATATAACATTTTATACAAATAACATACTTTTCACAAGACATTGATTTACAAACAACTTATCTTATACAAACTCATTTTAGATGGTTATTCATTTAACCATACATTATTCTCTTCTTTATATATATCATTTGATCTTATCGTTTTTCAAATGATTTACAAGACAAAGCAAATTACAAGGTTCATGACTAAACATTTTCTCAAACATAAGTCATGAATTCTGTTTTCACAAAACCTATGTATCTCACAGGCATTTTTATGCTGACGTACCTATTTTCACATGTGTTTTCAGGAGATGATGCATAGGACTTATCAAGACATACTTAGGCGGACCTGTGCCTTAGTGACTTAAAACGAGATAAGAACTAGTTAATTTATGTTATGTACTCTTTGGTTCTTGTTTAAAACAATGTAAACTTTCATGTTTGATTAATAAAACGAAACTTCAATAGCCATGGATTTGAAACAATTAATTCGGTTACAACACTCCCCGACGTTTCCGCCACGTTTGTATGTTCTACGTGGTCGGGGTGTGACAGAAAAGTTGGTATCAGAGCCAATGGTTATAGGGAATTAGGTTATTAGTAATACTTTGACCTAGTCTATAACCTTTCTAGGACCCTAACGCGAGTTTACTTGCGTTTAGTCATAAAACAATACCGTCACCTATCCTTAGGCGACGACCACAACAAGAACATAAATTTCAAAACCGCTTTGAAAACTAATCATCTGTTCTAGGATGATTGATTACTAGGTTTTGAACCCTCTATTGTAAGGTTTTGAACCCTCTATTATAAGGTTTTGAACCCTTTGAGTTTTCAAAATCTCGTCAAAGTTTTGGGTCCTAAATAGTGTGAACACGTGCAAACTGGAAGAGTGAATGCCTGTACCCTGAGTTTTCTGTCTAAGGCTAGAGTGTTCGTACAAATCCACATAATCGGACCAGTCACTCTTACCTGGGAACTCTTGGGGTGAGTGTCCACTTATAGGCGAGCATGTCTTCGCGATACACTATGAGGATCTATTTGCTTTGATTCAGCCTTAGTGTTGTTTGTTTGCTTCGTGGTTCAAATGACCATCAACCATGATTATGGTCGGTAATTGTAACATCCTATTCTTACCCAATGCCATTTCATTTGTTTTCTTTCTTGTTTTTCTTTTAGATTGCATCCTCGACGCGAAAACCAGATAGCGACTGCCGAACTGGCAGAAATCATTGCGCAGCAAATGGCTGCTCAATTCCCAAACCTCTTTGCTCAATGGAACCAAGCCAACAACAACAACAATGGTCCATGCAATTTCAAGAGTTTTAACTCGGCTAAACCCCTCAAGTTTAATGGTTCTGAGGGAGCGACTGGGCTTCTTCAATGGTTCGAGAGCATTAAGAATACTTTCCGCCACGTGCAGTGTCCTGACAATCGCAAGGTTGAGTTTTCTTCGAGTGTGTTCCAGAAGAGGGCCCTTACGTGGTGGAACGGGGTTATGAGTGATCGTGGTGCAGAAGTTTCTCTAGCACAGACATGGGCTGAACTTAGGGCCCTTATGATGAAGGAATTATGTCCTCGTCACGAGATCAGGGCCTTGGAAAGGGAATTTGACAATCTTACACAAGATAGCGGTGAGCATCGAGCCTACACGGACCGTTATGAGGAGTTAAGTCTGTTATGCCCAAACATGGTCACGCCTTTGGATAAGGCAATCGAAAAGTACATTGATGGCCTCCCTGACTCAATACAAGACATTGTGACTGGTAGCAACCCTACTACAGTTAGACAGGCCATTGAGCTATCTGCAACCTTGACTGAATCAAAGATCAGGAAAGGTAAACTTTTCCGAAAAGGTGACAAGAAACCGGTCGAGGAATCGAACCCAATCGAGGAATCAAAGACCATGGATGAACAGACTGGATCCCCTAAGAATTCAAAGAAGTGAAAGGCTTCTCAGAACTTTGCCATGGTTACTCACAATGATCAAGCCGTCCCCAACCAACCAGCTCAACCCCCTGCTAGGAAGCCATACAATGGAACTGTACCTTTGTGCAACCAATGTAGCCTCCATCATCATGCCAATGTAAAGTGCCGCAAATGCCAAACTTGTGGACTTATAGGCCATACAGCAAGAGTCTGCCCAGCTGCAGCTGCACCAAACCAAGCTGGCAACAATCCTGCTCAAGGTCGTTTTCTACCAGGTTCTTGCTTCAACTGTGGCGAGATGGGTCATTTCCGAAGAAATTGCCCAAAGCTTGCTAATACAAATCCAGCACAGGGATGAGCATCTGACTGACTAGAAGACAACATCGTTTAGAAATAATCACGTCTTATGTATTATTTTCTTTTGCTGTCAAGGTCCAAGAAATAGTTGTTATCATTGTTTATAAATAAATATTTTATTTACATTGCAATGTATTTATGTGGTTGCATGTATAAACAACATATCTCTTACAATACCGACAATCAAGGAATCGTATCCCTTGTAAAGCAAACTACCCCCAAATTTTTTTTTCCATCTTATGATCTCTTGCGTTTCCACAAAATTCCTAAGTACCCATTTATTCTAAGGAAATGAAGTACAAGACGCAAGTTACAACACGAGACGAATACCCAAAGTACCACTATAAATCCTTAATAAGGGTACTTAAGGATATTTCCGTAAATCTTAAAATTTGTGTGCTCCTTTTATGTTTTTGGAGTAATCCAAGTTTTTGTTATCTAAAATCCTTAATGGACTTCTACGTTGTAGTTAAGTCGCTTGGGTTATAAAGTACTACCCCATAATTTTACCCCTTGAGAGGTCTAGTTAAACAGATTGATCCAAAAATCTGGTTAGGAACATCATGTGATGATATAGCTGAAAGGACTCCTTGGTGGTCTAATTAAAAAGATCATTTGTCGATCTAATTAAAAGGACCCTATGGTAGTCTAGTCACTGATGTGTGCAAAATGCAACATAAAAATTACATCAAATGAGGCATAAAACTAACCCTTTTTAAGTACTAATATTGGAAAAAGAGTGTTTTTGTCTTCCTTTTGTATTTTCAGGATTAAATGAGCTCAAAAACACAAAAGAAGCAAAAAGACAGCTAAATCCAACATAAATACAAGAAAAGGAACATAAGTGGATTGCCCGACCCCTCAACGGCATCTTCCAAAGCAAAATAGAGAAGGCAGAAGACTGAACCCGCCCCGTGCTCAGCCAGCACGGGGCCGTGCCCAAGAAGCAGCAGAAAAGACAAACCTGTAGAAGCTTCTATTGCCCACCACGGGGCCGTGCCCAGTGAACACAGGGGCGTGGCGAAAGTACAGCAGGCGCATTAATTGTATTTGCGAATTACAATTAATGAGGAGAGAGAGTGTCAGACAGGCACGGGGCCATGCCCAGCGGACACGGGGCCGTGCCCAGCCCTCTGTTCAGCCTATAAATAGGAGTGCTTGGTTTCATTTCAACTCATCCCTTGGCACACCACCTCTCTCACACTTCATCCACCACCCACCACCATCACAACGCCATCATCCACCACCATTATCCATTGTCCATCGTAGAGTGTGTGAGTCGTCTCAGGATCCAAGATTGATCGTAAGATTTCTTGACAATCAAGGCCATGTTTGCCTAAGTCTCTTACATCACTTGGTGAAGACAAAGTGTCTAGTATAATACTTTTTATTTCTAATCTTTTGCACTTTTTATTTGGTTTTGTATTAATGACTTTAATAACTAGTTACTTATGTTGAAGGTGATCTTTCCTTATCGTTTGTCCGTGGTGTCTTGGCATTATTTTACTGTCTATATAAAATAGAGGATTTTCACCATTCATATCTCCACGGTCTATATGGAGGTATGTTGGCTACCTGGTCGGGGGTTAAGGGAACGGTTTGGTAAAGGTCTTGCCATTGTTCAGCGTTTAGAGGTCCTGCAATGGACCTGGGTCAAATTTAGTAGGACCTCCTTCAATGCTTCACGGTATTGGATGGCGGGGGTCCAAACTCTTTGATCCCCTCATAAGTTAACTACTATTAATACTATAACCCGGCTATTTAGGACTGTATCCCTGCTGACTCAGACTACTTAGTCGAGGGTAACGTCACCGCCAAAAGCGGGGCCTACCATAATACTACATTAATAACTTAATTCATTATCTTCCAATAATCCACCCTTTTAGGATTGTATCCTTGCTGACTCAAACTACTGGGGTGAGGGTAACGTCACATTCAAAAGAGGGGCCTACTACAATAACTAAGATAATCTCTTAATTATGTGCAAAAGTGCGGAAATAATCAAAGGTTATACTAGATACGAGGCGGAACCAAGTGATTCATCTTGTCTATCTGTTTTTATTTTATTTTCAGCATTTTAGTTAGTTTTTATTTTTCTTAGTTTAAAACCTTTTTCTAAAATTTTTATTTTGATTAGACGTTGAGGATAAACCGGTACTAAAAGCTCTTGTGTCCTTGGACGACCTCGGTATCTTACCAACGCTATACTACGCTCACGATGGGTGCACTTGCCCATATGTGTGTTTAGTGTTGGTAAAATATCGTGTTTTATAAATTTAAAACTTGGCTAAAAATAAGTGTTAAAGGGCTTAAAATATACACCTAATATATATAACACTTAAACGCGCATCAAGTTTTTGGCGCCGTTGCCGGGGACACAAGGATTTTAAGAAAGTTAGGAATCAACGGCCTAATCATTTTTTATTTTTTCTTTTTATTTTTTTAGGATTTTCCTAGTTTTTCAGCTTCTGCAGAGCTCAGCACGGGCCGTGCCCGCTGAACACGCCCCCGTGCTAAATCATTGGAACAGGCAATCCTGTTTTACGTCAGACAGTAAGCTGAACACGGGGCCGTGCTCACCCAACACGCCCCCGTGCCCAAGATTCACTTACTGAAAACAGAACCGTTAGATCCCGGCGGTTGGTAATTTCTGACATAAACATGAGTGATAGTAATTGTTTTTACTTTCGGCACTCTTATGGTAAGTGGTGTCAATTATGTGGTGGCAAGCATGAAGAAGTAGAATGCTACTTTATAAATTATAGGCCCCACTACATGGACCCACCGACTTCTTATAACCTTAAGAGGGGCGAAAGTAAAAATAAGCACTATTTCTCCCTCGAATGCGCCCAGCCAGATATTCTAGGGGAAATGCTCCTTGATGAGTTATTTCAACTAGAAAAGCTAATTCTGAATTGGTTAAAAGAGCTTAGGAAGGATTTTATTAATCCACCCCAAGACGATGACCATGACGAAATGCTGGAACCGCATTCCGACAACCTCATTGCTCCCGAAAATACCTTCGTACCTAGCAAAGACTTGGACGATAGTCGTCCCTGTGTCGATTGTGCCGTGAAGGACTCTCCATCGACTTCGTTCGGTGCATACATAGACCTGAGCGATTCGGCATACACCTTCTTTAACGAGAGCCCGGGAAAGGGTTGGACTTGTCCACCTAGAATAAAAATAGGAATTACCCTCACCGACAACCTCTTGCGTTCTCGCCTTAGTCTAGAACAATTAAGGTATCTTAGGCACTTTGGGGTTGTTCCAACCAATCAGGAGCCACCCGATACTAACGAGTTCCTTAAAAAACTAGACAACTTCATAAAACAGTCCCTTGACACGGGGCCGTGTCCAGCCAACACGCCCCCATGTCCATCAAAAGATACCATTCTGATCAGTACGTCAGAATACGGACAAACTGTGTCAGAACTCCCCCTGCATACGGGGCCGTGTCCACTGGACACGGGGCCGTGTCCAGGATGCTGTCGTTTTCTATAAATGCAGCCAAGAATTCTGCACATTTGGACCAACTTGGGACAGAGATTTGAAGGAATCTTCTCTCAAACTATCCTAGGTAAGTCTAAAAGAAGGTTCCAACAACCCATCTTGTCCTTTCCTCTTTTAGCCATTTCCTTCTTCTCCATCTTTCTCCAAGAACTACCATTAAAAGTTTGAATTCTTCCAACTTTGTGGTAAGGATTAATGAGTTTTGTTCAAGGAATCTTGGTAAAAACATGTTATGTAACATTGTTTTAAGTTATTAGTGACTAAAAGGACCCCACAAGTTCAGAAAATAACTTAAAAATCCAAGTTTCCTTGCTCCAAAATTCTGCAGAAAGATGAACACGGGGCCGTGTCCGGTCACTGTTTCATTAAATAAACTATTTTCAGTTTATTTTTCGTAGGATGTCGAGTGAAAACAGCGAAACATCTTCTGTGCATTCGTCAAACAGCCGAAGAGGAAGGAGACCCTCCATTGAAGCTACACTTGTGCACTATGTGATAGCACTAAGGGAGGCTCTCGACGAAATGACATCAGTAGAGGAGGTCCTAATCGACCGTATTAACGATCTTACGATGGGACTCGAAAGCAGCTTCCAAGAAATTAACCTCTTGCACCAAAGGTTAAATATTCTTGTAGCACCCCCGATGGAACCAGTCCTCCCTCAACAGGATTGGAACCTAGCACTCGGAATTAACAACCCTACCGGGTGGGAAGACTTTCCGGCGGAACCTCCCGTGGAACACCAACAAGAGATCCCGGTGGAAATCGAAACTCCTCAAACCAATGCCAATGAGCCTTCTTTTCTCCTTCCAAGGGAGGTGGAAGAATGGCTCGCCGACATATGAGGAGAACCGCACCCAGAAGAAGGAGTTCAAAAAGGCCTTGTCTAACCAAGATTAGTTAATTCTTGGAAATTTTGCTAATTAAAATAAAGTAGAGGCTAGAACTCCATGGTTTATTATTTCTTTGTTTTATCTAGTTTAATCTTAATTTAGGATTATGTAAGGTCTCTCTATGATTGCAATGAAATGATGGTTTTTAAAGTTTGGATGGTTTTTAATGAATAAAACACACTCATGGTGGTAAGGGATGAAAAGGGGAACGAGAAAAATGACCTCATGCACGAGAACAAGGCAACCCGACAATTCTCTCCATTTCAGAAGGTTCAACATGGGCCGTGCCCAACCAACACGGCCCCGTGCTGAACCACCTGCAGAAAAATGCCCAGTTCAGGTAACTGGACACGGGCCGTGTTCACCCGACACGCCCCCATGTCCAGACTTCTGTTTCTCTTGTTTTAATTTTGTTACTGGCACTTGAACACGGGGCCGTGCCCGGACAACACGGGGCCGTGTTCAGCGCCCAGTAACACAAAATTTTTGCTTTTTAACACCATTTTACACATCTAATCAACCTGAAAATTTATTTTTGGGACACATTGAGGACAATGTGTAATTTAAGTGTGGGGGGATGCTAAAACCTTGAATTTTGCAAATCCTAAATACAAGCCTTACACAAAACTCTATTGGAACCGCTAATCACCCCAAATTTTTTTTCAAAAATTTCATTTTTCTTACTTGTCTAGGTTTAATTCGGGAAATTCAAGTTCTCAAAAAGGTTATATTTTTACGAATTTACAACCGATAGCGTAGTGATAAAAAGAACCAACATAAGAAAATTATGAAAAGGCATGGCAAACTTAGTTAAAATTTGATTATATATACTTGATCACATAAAAACCCATTCCCACAAAAGTGAGTTTTGAGCCTTTATTGAGCATACAATTACATATCATTAGACTAAATGCTCATTTTTCGTTTCTTGTGTGAATAGCCGCTTGGTTCTTACGACTCTAGAACTTGCCATGACGATACATTCCTGGTCCTTATCAACTTAAACCCGAGTAAGTAAATGATGGAGGCATTAGGACTAACCCTTTTTATTTCTACACCATTATTTTTCTTTTACCACCTACCCAAAAATCCCCTTAGTTAACCCCTTTGAGCCTAAACCTTTTCATTTCATCAGCCAAACCAAAAAACCCTTTTACCCACCAAAACCTTTTTATTTTTAACCCTTTGTTTTAGTAACAAGTTCGGTTTTTTGTAAGGTGATAAAAAAAAAATCTGTTGATGATGAAGCAAAAAGAAAGTAAACAAACAAGTTCATCAAAAATAACTTTGTTTGAATAAAAGCTTCATCAAAATAAAAAAAAGTTGCAAAAATAGAAAGTCTTACGAAAACCGACACTTGTTACGCTTTTCGCCCTTTTTCTACTAACCACTAACCACTATCCCAACCACCTACCATTAACCCAAGCCTAACCCTTAACCCACAAAGTCGTCTTGATATTTACAAAGGTATAAAAGTTAAAAAGGAGGAGGATTGATTGCTTGGCAAGCTTATGGTAGGAATAAGTTCCATGCCGCTCTCGAGTGATTCACTAAAAATACACCTTCGGCCGAGTGTGAGTGATTTCTCCCGTGAGGTATGTGAACTTGTATATAAATAGAATTTTAAAAAAGGCATGTTATGCCCAAATAAGTAATTTCTCCTATGAAACGTTCTAAATAAATCATTACCAATAGGATTGTAAATAGATAAAAATAAAACCCAAAAGGATCTTGGATTCCCAACACTCTACGACAAGCCAAAAACCTTCTCTTCTACCCATTCCATTTGGGAGTGTAAGCCACATATTAAAGAGTTTTGCTTGAGGACAAGCAAAAGTTCAAGTGTGGGGGTATTTGATGTGTGCAAAATGCAACATAAAAATTACATCAAATGAGGCATAAAACTAACCCTTTTTAAGTACTAATATTGGAAAAAGAGTGTTTTTGTCTTCCTTTTGTATTTTCAGGATTAAATGAGCTCAAAAACACAAAAGAAGCAAAAAGACAGCTAAATCCAACATAAATACAAGAAAAGGAACATAAGTGGATTGCCCGACCCCTCAACGGCATCTTCCAAAGCAAAATAGAGAAGGCAGAAGACTGAACACGCCCCGTGCTCAGCCAGCACGAGGCCGTGCCCAAGAAGCAGTAGAAAAGACAAACCTATAGAAGCTTCTATTGCCCACCACGGGGCCGTGCCCAGTGAACACGGGGGTGTGGCAAAAGTACAGCAAGCGCATTAATTGTAATTGCGAATTACAATTAATGAGGAGAGAGAGTGTCAGACAGGCACGGGGCCGTGCCCAGCGGACACGGGGCCGTGCCCAGCCCTCTGTTCAGCCTATAAATAGGAGTGCTTGGTTTCATTTCAACTCATCCCTTGGCACACCACCTCTCTCACACTTCATCCACCACCTACCACCATCACAACACCATCATCCACCACCATCATCCATTGTCCATCGTAGAGTGTGTGAGTCGTCTCGGGATCCAAGATTGATCGTAAGAGTTCTTGACAATCAAGGCCATGTTTTCCTAAGTCTCTTACATCACTTGGTGAAGACAAAGTGTCTAGTATAATACTTTTTATTTCTAATCTTTTGCACTTTTTATTTGGTTTTGTATTAATGACTTTAATAACTAGTTACTTATGTTGAAGGTGATCTTTCCTTATCGTTTGTCCGTGGTGTCTTGGCATTATTTTACTGTCTATATAAAATAAAGGATTTTCACCATTCATATCTCCACGGTCTATATGGAGGTTTGTTGGCTACCTGGTCGGGGGTTAAGGGAACAGTTTGGTAAAGGTCTTGCCATTGTTCAGCGTTTAGAGGTCCTGCAATGGACCTGGGTCAAATTTAGTAGGACCTCCTTCAATGCTTCACGGTATTGGATGGCGGGGGTCCAAACTCTTTGATCCCCTCATAAGTTAACTACTATTAATACTATAACCCGGCTATTTAGGACTGTATCCCTGCTGACTCAGACTACTTAGTCGAGGGTAACGTCACCGCCAAAAGCGGGGCCTACCATAATACTGCATTAATAACTTAATTCATTATCTTCCAATAATCCACCCTTTTAGGATTGTATCCTTGCTGACTCAAACTACTGGGGTGAGGGTAACGTCACCTTCAAAAGAGGGGCCTACTACAATAACTAAGATAATCTCTTAATTATGTGCAAAAGTGCGGAAAATAATCAAAGGTTATACTAGATACGAGTCAGAACCAAGTGATTCATCTTGTCTATCTGTTTTTATTTTATTTTCAGCATTTTAGTTAGTTTTTATTTTTCTTAGTTTAAAACCTTTTTCTAAAATTTTTATTTTGATTAGACGTTGAGGATAAACCGGTACTAAAAGCTCTTGTGTCCTTGGACGACCTCGGTATCTTACCAACGCTATACTACGCTCACGATGGGTGCACTTGCCCATATGTGTGTTTAGTGTTAGTAAAATATCGTGTTTTATAAATTTAAAACTTGGCTAAAAATAAGTGTTAAAGGGCTTAAAATTTACACCTAATATATATAACACTTAAACGCGCATCAGTCACCCTCATCACAGGTTTGATTTTCTTCCCCTAAACATTACAAGACAAACTGTGCGGACTGTGCAAGGAATTACGTAATTATGGATGCATACATAATTATGGAATTTAGTGCACAGAAACCACATCGAGTTTTGTCATGTGTCTAGAATTAGCCCTATTCATTTCCGTTTCTGAGGAAGCACCCATTGAAAATGACTCCGCTCGTTCATTTTCGTTTCTGAAGATTTGTCCGTTGAGGAAATGAATATCCGTTTGACTGTCTTGTTTCATTTCCGTTTCTGAGGAAGCACCCGTTGAAAATGACTCCATTTGTTCATTTTCGTTTCTGAAGATTTGTCCATTGAGGAAATGAATATCCGTTTGACTATCCTGTTTCATTTCCGTTTCTGAGGAAGCACCCGTTGAAAATGACTCCGTTTGTTCATTTTCGTTTCTGAGGATTTGTCCGTTGAGGAAATGAATATCCGTTTGACTATCCTTTTTCATTTCCGTTTCTGAGGAAGCACCCGTTGAAAATGACTCCGTTTGTTCATTTTCGTTTCTGAAGATTGTCCGTTGAGGAAATGAATCCCCGTTTGTTTATTCCTTCATTTCCGCTTCTGAAGAATACTCGTTGAGGAAAATGACTCCATCTATTCATTTTCATTTCTGAAGATTGTCCGTTAAGGAAATGACAGGATTATGCCTTGTATATCTGGTGGTTACTTGACACAAAGTCACAGATGGACTCCTACGAATAAATTTCGGGACGAAATTTCCTAAAGTAGGGGAGACTGTGACACCTGGGTCACTACAACCATCAAACAAATGCCAAGCCAATGAAATATTGTATTTCATACTTGGGATCTGTATAAATATGTGTATCTTTTGCACATATCAATTCTTGTTCGATTTCAAGCTCTAAATCGCTTTCTGGAAGGTTATACGCGCACTGATGCGAAAATATAACCAGTTTAATGCAACGAACACTCCGAAATAGTGAAATATGCTTAACATACCTTAAATAACCTTTACATAACTTAGAAATAAGTTTTGAAGGCTTTGGTATGTCAAAATCAAGTTAAATCGCTTATAGGGACTAAACTTGACAAACTGCGAAAGTATGCCGATTTGAACTGTAACAAACATTCCGGAACATGACAATAAGTTAAACACACCCTAAATATCCTTTACATAGCTTATAAATAGGCTTTGAGTGGTTCGGTATGCTAAAATAAACTTTTGGGTCATTCAGGGACTAAAAGTGTCAAAAAGTGCACAAGTTTGCATTTTCGCGCATTACTTACTTTCTGAATACATCCGGACATCCAAAAATTTATGTAAGCACAAAAATATTTTATTTTAGTGTTTGGCATAAGAAAAATACATTCGTCACGCCATTTGGATCGTTTTTCGCGCTTATGCGCATTCCGTCGTAATTAACCGAACATCGCGATCGTACGGCCAAACGAACTGACATCTGAGATATTTTTTAGCACATTTTAAGTTCCCTATACTTTAACTTCATTTTTGAGCTTTGAAATGGGGTTAACGGGGCTTAAACATGTCAAAAATGCATCAAATAGCAAGTTTGGAGCTTTAGGGGCTTGTTTTGCCATTTTTAAAACATTCTGGTCTGCAGGTGCTTGCGCACCTCAACACTCTCATTGTTGCGGTGCGCAAGCAGGGGCCAGATGCAGCAAAACGTTTTTCTCAGCTGTTAACAGCCCTTAAACACTCCCCAAAGGCCAAGTGCCACATGTTAATCTCTTGTGGTGGCCAAAATCAGTTACCACAACATTCCGACAAGTGTACGGGTCATTCCCCCTTTTCCAAGAAACGATCCTAACGGTGAACCGAAAACTATAAATACCCACCTCCACCCTTCACTTTTCCTCACAAGAATCTGATCTAATGTGCTCTAAGTTGAAACCTTTGTTTCATACCTGAGCTATTTTGATCTAGATTAGCATTCGGGGACCCTTTGTAAGTGTTCCTTCGTTCTTTTATTGTTTTTCGAGTCCGAAAGTCAAACTTTGTTTGACTTTCTGCGTTGACCAGTTTATGGTCAATGCGAAGTTCATTTGAACTTCGCAACGTGATTGTAATCACGATGGTTATAGTCCTTTGTGACTATGCCTATTGATTACCACGTTGTTTAGGGTCGTAAGGGTAAGCGATCTAATAAATCGCTTGTACCTTCGAACCCGACCCGTTTGGTCGATCTTTAGGATCCGACCAAATACATTAGGTGACCATAGTATATAGGGAATAACCTTCCGAGGTTATACCTTATGGTCGCTTCGTTTAAGTAGTTATATGATAGGTAGTTTATATGCCTTAGGTAAATTACCAAAATACCCTTTTCATGTATAATTGGTAATTAAGCATATGTAACATAACTTTTAACATCTAAACTGATTTGGCAACAATATTAGACATGTTAAGGCATATTATACTTATCGTAGGACTAGTTGGGCGCTCCGAATGCGTTTTACGCGAACGACGCGTTAAAGTAGCACAAGCTACCTAAACGGGTCGTAACGGGTCATGAGCACTTAGGTTAGGTTTCATTTAGTATGTAGGCTTTGTTAAACCATATTACACGAGTCTCCATACTCGTTTGGTTTACGAACCCTCATTCTATCCGATCCTCCGATATTGGTCCGATTTATTAACATAGTTACCTATATTAGGTGCCGTTTGATTCCGTGATCTCTAGCATTGCTGTCACACCCTGGCTTTGCGGAAGCGTGGTTAATTTGGTGTGACTTCTTAATACCATAGCTTAACCATAACAAAGCTATATGAAATAAAATCATGCAAGATCATCCATTTGATTAAGTTTTAAAACCAGAGTAACATACCATTGTCTTAGAGACTTACAACATCATAACATAAAACATTGTCTTGAAACACATAAACATCAACATGAAATAAACGCAGTTTAAGATTTGTGACTTGTCCAGGAAAGAGTCACATTTCCTAAACTGGGATGACCTTGGAACCCTTATGCAGCGGGAAAACATAACATACCGCGCCAGATCTTTAATTTCCTGAAATACATGTAAGTTGAAAAATCAACAATAATGTTGAGCGAGTTCATGTGTAAGTGAGTAAGTAAACCTTTGTGAGTATAAAAATAGTCTTGGTATGTAGCAAATAAGGGAATTAAGATCACCAATGGTTTGCAAGGCCACTGATATATGTGAAGTGCAAATAGGGAGACTCAAACCTAGCAGATTTCGCCACGGCATTAGTATGTGGACAAAGTCACCCCAAGGTCCGTTTCTAGTTTGGCCTGGGGCTGGGCTCGCTACACCCAGATAGATCTACCGCTCCTGTCCCTCGGTCCCGTTATGAGGACTAATGGCCTCATATTGCTCCTACCCACTCACATGATCTAAGTAGTAAACCTCCTTACGCTAACCATACCATGTATAAAGTACTTGTAATCAAAGTAACATGTATTTCACCCCCGCAGTTAAGAAAACTGAAAACAGTTAGAGAAAAGGGGGACATGAACTCACAGTGGTGCGTCTCTACCAAGTATGCCTCCAAATCAATCAGCTGTATGACGACCTACACGTGCTAACTCTATTAGACGGATGGCCGTGCCTTAGCTTTATGGTTTAAGTTTTTGGGAAATAGTTAGGCAACTATTTCGTGTTTACATTCTGTATACTTGGTAGTTATTCTCCTTCCCAAGGATGGGGGATTTAATACATGTGTGTTCGTAACATTCAGATTACACTATTAAGTCTCACTTAATATATTTTATTTCCAATCTTCAAAATATAAATATTCTTCCCAAAAATATTATATTTTAATACATGTGATTTTCCCAAAAAAAAAAATACTTAGTAATATTATTTTTACTCTAAAAATAATATTTACGTAGTTCACAAAATAATCATAAACACTTATACAAGTGATGTTGTGAAAGAAGAATATATACTAAATATATATATGTATCACGTTTTATTTTGTGAAAATCCCACCTCCGATGTTTTGTAAATATAGTCGTGGCGAAACTTATATTTTGAAAACAAGTCAAAATGTCTTTCTAACACTTATAGTGAAAATAGTTCTAAGTGTTAGGTTTTTGGAAAAATTTCGCCAGAGTTTCCTCTGTAACTGGAGGTGGCCACGCTTTCAAGCGTATCATTTTCTTTTACAAATCAACCAACAATCTTCTCATTCAACCAAAACAATGTTCAAATCACAAACTAGTCAAAATATGTATATAAATCGCATAAATTTCATGAACTTGTGATTTATCCAAACTGTGAAGTAAATCTCATTACCTTTAGTGGATCTTTATATAAAACAATCCGATTTTGTAAAAACCTCGTTTTTATGGAAGTTTCGTCTTTACAACTTCTCGTCATCTTTTTCAAAAATAGTTATTTTGTCGAAACTTGTGTTACACAAGTGTTTACACACTTGTGTGTTCTAAAAACCATTCTTGTTAGTGTAAGATCCGTCTTTTAAAGTATGTTTTCTCTTGACACGTGGTCCTTTGAAAATACCGCTTGTAGATACGTAGATCTACTAGTTTTAAACACTATTGTACAAGCTAAAACACTTTTACACAAGTTCATGATTCTTGTGTGGTAGAGTTTCATCTTCTAACCCTTGTTACACTTAAACAAGCTTTATGTCATAATCCAAGATCATGACTAAACCGGGTTAAATGATGATCCGAGCTACCACAACATAGATCGGGTCCAAATAATCACACAAATCAAATACTACAACATTTACACAACTTATGTGCTTTTAACCACCATTTTAGTGTTTTAAGTAGACTTTTATGCTTCATCTTGTAAGTTATCGAGTTTTAACCGTTACAAATCTTATTAACCACTTTAGAATAGTTCAAGAAGGTGATTAAAGCAACATACCACTAGCTCGAGGCTAGGGAAGAATCTATGCGAAAAACGCGTGGATAAAAGCAAAGTAGAGAGGTCCTTCGCCTTCCGATTGCACCAAGCTTCCTAATATGCGACCCTTAACACTTGTAGATGCTTGGAATGTGTAGATCAAAAACCGAAAATGGATGTATGGGGGGTGGGGTGTTCGGCCGTAAGCTCTAGGAGAGGGAGAGAGAGTTGTGGTTGTGATGTTGTGTAAGTGTGTGTTATGTTAGACTAAACATGGAACTTATAGACAATTCTATCATGTTTAACCAAAGGATATTGTGTCTATAAGATATTAAACATAAGGGATTAAAATAATCACAAGGGTACAAGGTATGTCCCCCTCATGGGGACGGTTTGGTTAAGGGGGGGGGGGGTCTAGTTCGAGTCCATCTAGATAGTTAGGTTAATAGTTAGGTTAAGTAAAGTAGTTAAGTGCTTAACCCGGTTAGTTGTGTGTAGTGTGTTATGACGGGTGTTAGGGTACTCAGGGACCCTAACTGGCTCAGAAAAAGATAAATAATGAAAATAACAATATTTTCATGTTTCGGGTATAGTCCGGTTGTTCGGTTGGATAGTAATCCGTTAAAGTGCTTAACAAAGCTTTAAGTGTCGTTAATACCCTTTTTAGTGACACAACTCATTTCTGACACTTTGGAAAGTGTCTAGTAATATTTTTCTCATGTTTTGGCACTTTATTAGGTAGCTAAAAGCTGAATTATTGTGTGAAGTGCTGAGTTTTGTACTTAGAGTACGTTTTTAGGCACATCCAGTCATTGTAACTTATTCCTAGAGACGCAGTTCTACAACCCTTGTATCCCTACACTCACCACTAGTGTAGCAAAATATTTCTGGCTCATACCGGCCTTAGAGGCAGTGTTTGCCTGATGCTGGCTTTATCAGCATGTTCTATAGGTTATCCGTTATAGTGCTACTGTGCTTTTTGTGCATCATGTTTGTCACTAAGGTTCAGCATGTAAATAATGTAGTGACAGCAAGTAAAGTATGATGCAAGTAAGTACATGTATCAGTAATCAAGTAGCAGTTTATTCACAAGTTCAAGCAAGCACAGTAATTAAGCAGTAATTAATTATTAATTAAGTCGTACGGATACCTGGTTTAGGGAGGGTTGTCACAATTGCTTGGTGGTTATCTTAGGACTTCTGAGCAATCTCAAGTGAGTACATAGACCCCTCTTTTACAGTTTTCAAACTGTTTGGGGTGAAACACATGTGCCTACTTGTTACTTTCATGCTTTCCTGTTTTCACATCATATACTTGCTATGTTTATTAGTACATTTATAGTACATGATTTCAATACATTTTATGCTATGTATGCCCATTGTGTGCATATTTAGTACATCACTTTACAATACATTTTACGCTATGTATGCCCATTGTGTGCATATTTAGTACATCACTTTACCATACATTTTATGCTATGTATTCCCATTGTGTGCATATTTAGTACATCACTTTACAATACATTTTATGCTATGTATGCCCATTGTGTGCATATTTAGTACATCACTTTATAATACATTTCATGCTATGTACGCCCATTATGTGCATACTTAGTACATTGTTTTACATTGCATTTCTGTTGCATATGCTCATCCAGCATATGAACACATTATACTACATTTTGAACCGTTGTAACCATTTGACTATGTGAACCGTCGTAACCACATTATACTTAGTACATTGTTTTACATTGCATTTCTGTCGTACGGATACCTGGTTTAGGGAGGGTTGTCACATTCTCCCCCCGTTAAATAAATTTCGTCCCGAAATTTAAGTTCTGCTTGTAGATGCAGGGTTCTCAGGAAATAGGTGGGGGTATTTCTCTTTCATCCGGTCCTCACGCTCCCAGGTGTACTCAGGACCGTGTCTGGCATTCCAACGAACCTTGACGAGCTTGACACTGCTCCGGCGGGTCTTGTTTACTTTCCAATCCGTAACCTCAACCGGTTCTTCAACGAAATGGAGCGTGTCGTCAACATGAATCTCGTCGATGGGAATGGCAATGTCATCTTGAGTTGGACTTTTCTTCAGGTTGGATACATGAAATTTATCGTGGACTGAATGGAGTTCAGCAGGTAGGTCCAACTTGTATGCTACTAGTCCTATTCTTTCCAGAATTCTGAAAGGACCAATGTAGCGCGGATTTAACTTCCCACGCTTTCCGAAGCGTGCCACACCCTTCCAGGGTGAAACTTTCAATAACACCATTTCTCCAACTTGGAATTCCACATGTTTCCGGTTTGGATCCGCATAGGCCTTCTGTCTGTGGCGAGCTGCTTCGATGCGTTTTAGAATCTGCGCAATCTTGTCTGTCGTCTCTTGGACGATTTCGGGACCAGCAAGCTGCCTATCACCTGCGTCAGCCCAACATAAGGGTGATCGGCACTTGCGTCCGTAAAGGGCTTCAAATGGCGCGACACCAATACTGGTGTGGTAGCTGTTGTTGTATGAAAATTCGACCAAAGGCAAATGTTTGTCCCAGCTACCGCCCAAATCCATAACACACGCTCTCAGCATGTCTTCCAAAGTCTGTATCGTTCGCTCGCTTTGACCGTCAGTTTGCGGATGAAACGCAGTGCTCAGATTCAATTGTGAGCCAAAGGCTTCTTGGAAGGACTGCCATATCCTTGACACAAACCTTCCGTCTCTATCAGAGATGATCGAGAGAGGCACTCCATGACGTGCGACGATCTCTCTCATGTATATTTCGGCCAACTTGCTCGTATTATCCTTCTCTCTGATAGGTAAGAAGTGTGCGGACTTTGTTAATCGATCCACTATTACCCAAATAGTGTCATGGCCTCTTGGCGTTCTTGGCAATTTCGTAATAAAATCCATTGAGATTTGTTCCCATTTCCACTTGGGAATCTCAGGTTGTTGCAGAAGTCCTGAAGGCTTCTGGTATTCGGCTTTAACCTTAGCGCACGTTAAACATTTGCTCACATAAACAGCAACATCGCCTTTCAACCTAGGCCACCAATAGTAATCCTTGAGATCTTGGTACATCTTATCCGCTCCTGGATGGATAGAGTACCGCGACTTTTGAGCTTCATCGAAAATAACCTTCCTCAAACCTCCAAACAAAGGAACCCAAATCCTTTTCTCAAAACATAACGTTCCTTCCTCGTTTGGTACCAGTAGCTTCTCCATCCCACGGAGATATTCTTCTTCAAGGTTTCCTTCCTTGAGAGCTTCTTTCTGCGCGGCACGAATGCGCAAGGAAAGATCGGTTCGGATAATCATTTCTAAAGCCCTAACCCTTATGGGCTTGATCCTCTCCTTTCGACTTAGGGCATCGGCGACCACATTCGCCTTCCCTGGATGATACTTTATCTCGCAGTCGTAATCGTTTAGCAACTCAACCCATCGTCTCTGTCTCATATTCAGCTCCTTCTGATTGAATATGTGCTGTAGGCTCTTGTGATCTGTAAAGACTGTACACTTTGTACCATAAAGGTAGTGTCTCCAGATCTTTAATGCAAATACCACTGCGCCAAGTTCCAAATCATGTGTGGTATAGTTCTTTTCGTGCACTTTCAGTTGACGTGATGCGTAAGCAATAACCTTTTGGCGTTGCATCAACACGCAACCCAATCCTTGACGTGAGGCGTCACAGTATACCACAAAATCATCTGTACCTTCCGGTAGTGCTAAGATTGGCGCGTTGCAGAGCTTATCCTTCAATATCTGGAATGCTTCCTCCTGTTTGATTTCCCAATCAAACTTCTTATCTTTCTGTGTGAGGAGTGTCAATGGTTGAGCGATCTTCGAAAAGTCCTCAATGAACCTTCGATAGTAGCCAGCCAAACCCAAGAATTGTCGAATCTCGGTTGGCGTCTTTGGCGTTTCCCAATTCTTGATCGCTTCGATCTTGGTTGGATCCACGCGGATTCCATCTCCATTTACCACGTGCCCAAGGAATTGGACTTCACGTAGCCAAAATTCGCACTTGGAGAATTTGGCATAGAGCTGTTCCTTCTTCAGCAACTCCAAAATAGCTCTTAGATGTTGTTCGTGCTCAGCCTTTGTTCTTGAATAAATCAAGATGTCGTCGATAAACACAATCACGAACTTGTCCAAGTACGGCTTGCAAACTCTATTCATCAAGTCCATAAAGACTGCAGGTGCGTTTGTCAAACCAAACGGCATAACAAGGAACTCGTAGTGTCCATAACGAGTTCTGAAGGCTGTCTTGTATCCTTAACTGATGGTATCCAGATCGAAGATCGATCTTTGAATAAAATCTTGAGCCTTGCAGTTGATCAAACAGATCATCGATTCTTGGCAGAGGGTATCTATTCTTGATCGTCAGCTTGTTCAGCTCCCGGTAGTCGATGCACATACGAAAACTACCGTCCTTTTTCTTAACAAATAGGACCGGAGCTCCCCAAGGTGAGAAGCTTGGTCGGATAAAACCCTTGTCTAACAACTCTTGAAGTTGTGTCGACAGTTCCTGCATCTCAGACGGAGCAAGTCTATAAGGTGCCTTAGCCACAGGTGCGGCGCCTGGAACTAAGTCAATGCGGAACTCTACTTGTCTCTGAGGTGGCAGTCCAGGTAAGTCCTCTGGGAAGACTTCTGGATATTCTCTCACGACAGGGATGTCTTCGATTCTTGGCTCAGCAGCCTTCTTATCCACAATGTGTGCCAGGAAGGCAACACATCCTTTCTGCAAACACTTTCGCGCTTTCAGGCAGCTGATAATTCTTAACGGCGTATCACGCTTCTCCCCGTGAACCACAATTGTTTCGCCATCTTCGGTCGGGATACGAACGATCTTTTCGTGACAAACTATCTCAGCCTTGTTGCCTGATAACCAATCCATTCCTACCACCACGTCGAAGCTTCCCAACTGGACTGGTAGTAGGTCCAAAGCAAACTCGCGCTCTCCCAATTCGATCACACAGCCTCTGATAACTTCATTGGCTTCTACTAACTTCCCATTGGCCAATTCGATTGAGTAGGGAATATCTAACTTATTAGCGGCTAAACCAAGCATATTCTTAAACTCTAACGACACGAAGCTATAATCGGCACCAGTATCAAATAAAACGGATGCATAGCGTTGATTTACAGGGAACGTACCAGTAACGACATTGGGGTCCTGGCGCGCTTCCCTTGCTTCGATTTGGAACACTCTTCCACAGGCTTGGTTTAACTCTGGGCAGTTCTTCTTAAAATGCCCAATATCACCGCAGTTAAAGCATCCAAGTCTTTGCCCGTTTCCACCTCCATTTCCAGCTTGGTTGTTGTTTTGGTTCGCATTGCCAGCCTGATTCGCATTGTTACCTCGATTCCCGTTTCCTCCATTGTTCCCCTGTGGGCGATTTCCAATACCACCACGATTATTATTTCTATTCCCAAATCCTCCCTGGCCTCCCCGGCCAACACTAGCCCAACAAGAATCCTTCAAGTGGCCCGGCTTTCCACATGCTTCACATACTTTCACACTACAATGGCCAGTATGGTGGCGCTGACAGGTATTACACTTGGGCTGGGTGCCCTGATATCCTTTTCATTTTTTTCCACTACCAGCTGTAACCTGAGCTGGCGTGCCTGATCCTCCTTTCTTAACCGCCACACTGGCGCCCTGCTTGAAGTTTGAAAACTTCCGTTTGTTACCTCCTGATGACTCGACGTGAGTCTCTTTCTTCTTAAGCTCAGCATCATCAAACTTGTTCAGGCGAATGGCCTCCTCTGTGAGAGCCACGCTCAAATCGATCGCCTCAGTAATGGTCGCAGGCTTTGATGAGGTTACCATGCTTATGATTTGAGGAGCTAATCCCCAAATAAAACGTTCAATCCGCTTGAACTCCGGAGTGACCATGTAGGGTACCACATGCGATAAGTCATGGAACCTTTGAACGTATTCTGCGATCTTCGGACCGTCCATTTTCAAGTTCCAGAACTCGGTTTCCAATCTTTGGATTTCCGCGCGAGAGCAGTACTTCCTGCGCATAAGTTCCTTCAGTTCGGTCCAGGTTAGCGCGTAGGCAGCAGCTTCACCAAGTGTTTGTACTTGCAGATTCCACCAAGAGAGGGCTCCATCCAAGAATAGCCATGAGATATAGGTGACTTGCTGATCCAGTGCGCATTTGCTCATGCGTAGAACAGATTCAGTTTTCTCCGCCCAACGAACAAAGGCGACAGCACCTCCTGTGCCATCAAAGTTGACCGGTTTGCAGTCTAGAAACTGCTTGTAGGTGCATCCTGCACATACGTTATAACATACGATCGACATTAGCATCATTGCTAAAGATATCCAATTAGGTCATGGTATGTCTAAATGACTTAGTATTACCATGAGGTGGATTATTGTTGTTGCCAGTGTTTCCAGAGTTGCTTCCACTAGTCCCTCCTTGAGAGGCGGCGTATTGTGCAATGGCAGCAGCGATAATTTGCTGGAGTTCTGCCTCATTAGTAGGCATGTGTGTCTCCCGTCTCGGCGGCATCTTCTAAAAGATGTGTTTACGTCGGTCAGGCCATAGTTATAATACATAAGTCAGGTCATAATTTAGCGTATGTATATAACGATAGTAATAGTACATAACATCTCATGTTATAATCATATCAATCACACAACATCCCATGTCACAAACATCAATCACACAACATCCCATGTCCTAAAATACCAATAACCAAATCAAGCATCAAATATGATGAGAATACTGCGATTGCCATATATCGAGACCACATAGTAAGCGTACAAGTACATCACAGTGTCATACAACATCAGTCGACTAAGTGCTACATCACCCTAGTCCAAAAACTATATCGAATCAGTGTCAATACATCAAATACATGTCAACAAAAATCAGAATCATAATGTAGTCTCCAAAAATGCTGTGCAGTCAAAAGCATTCGCGGTCTTCTCACCAATGTCTACCTATACGGTACTGAAAAGCTCTACACGGATGGCGGTGGAGGAGGGGGAAAGTGAGTGTAAAACAAGCGGCGCAAATGGAGCCAGTCCTCCTCCATGGCTCTCTGGGTACGCAAGAATGAAGCAACCTGCTGCTCCAGGGCAAAAAGGCGTGCAGCATAGTCTGGTGGTACAGGTCGAGAGGGCTGCAACGGAGAGTGGGTCTGACCCTGGCACTGACACGGCGGCGTCTGAGCTCTCTCAAGCTCCTGAATGCGCTGTGTGTGTGCCTCGTACTGGGCGACAAAAGACATCAAAACGTCCTCAATAGTATACCCCATGTGGAAAGAATGGTAGGGGTCAGTCGGTGGCATAGCAGAGTGTGGTGCCCAAAGGAACGGCTCACTGGTGGGATCAAAAGGTGCCACATGAAATGGAGAAACAGTGGGAAAAGTAGCAGACGGTGGTATAGCAGAGATAGATACCGGTACATGTCCAAAAGGGTGAGCCGAAGAACCTTCTCCAGCTCGTGCTGGAGGTGTAAACTGAGGAAATGAAAAAGAAGTATCAATGTGACGGGTATCAGGGATCTGAAGAGGAATAGGTGGAACCTCGTCATCAGCAGGAATCCACCCACACTGGGCGTGCTCGTCTCGGGGGTCGATCCGTGCCTCAAAAAGCGCACGATCAAACTAGGCTGGCATAGGATCATGGTGAGGTACAACAAGAGGGTCAACTGGTGCATCAGCAATGAGTGGGGGATCAACATGATCAGTAGCAAAGACATGATCGCCCTCCAACAATGGAGCATCTACAGGGTGATCATCAATAGGTGGGTCAGCAATGACAGGCTCAAAAATAGGTGCGTCAGCATGAACTGGGTCATGCTCAAGTACTGGGTCAGGAGCAGGGTCTAGTGGCTGCTCGGGCTCATCAAAGGCCATCTCAAAATCAAACTCAGGGTCGATGGGATCAACTGGGTCGACTGGATCCTCCATAGGCTGATCCATGGGTATAAACTCTATATCCTCATCTGGGTCGAATCCTGGGGGAAAGACAGGATCGGAATCCTCCATATCATCATGGTCGAAAGCAAAGCTAGGAATAGGCGCAACAGAGGATGCCTGGTCGGGATCTGATCCATGAGAAAAGTGCTGCGCACTCTGAGTGTGTGAAGGTGCGGAGGCCACAGACTCGAAAGAGTCTGGGACCGGAGAGTGAGCAGGTGACTCCTCTGCGGGAGCATCTGCGATCAACAAAAGATCACCAGCAGCAAGAAGGGCCTCGCCCTGAACCTCATCCTCCAAAGGCTCGTCATCAAAAAGATCGACGTCGTCGTCATCGTCGGCGTCGAGAAGCAAATCATAGGCAGGATAAACAGCTAAGGGTATGGGAGCAGGGATCTCCACTAACGGTAGGTCCCCGGCCAAAGGGCCATCAGCGAGCTCATCAGCACCATCAGGTAAAGCGAAGGGCTGGAAATCATCCTCGTCCGTGCTCGTAACGTCGGATGTGTGAACCTCGCGCTCAGAAGACTCTAGGTCGTCCGATACTATAGGTCTAGGTCCTGTGGTGTCTGAATCACCAGTGCCAGAGGTGTCCATGGTGTCTGTAACATAAACACAACATGCACAAACAGTCAATCTCAGATAATCACATAAGTTACCAAGTAAGCAATCAAATAGTTCTCCTAGTCCCACTAGCCTCCCAGCCTCTCAGACTGCTATTCCTAGTCCCACTAGCCAATTTCTCCTAGTCCCACTAGCCAATTCTCCCAGCCTCTCAGACTGCTCTTCCTAGTCCCACTAGCCAATTCTCCTAGTCCCACTAGCCATCTACCTCGATCTCTCAGACCGAGCCTCGGCCTCTCAGACCGAGCCTCAGCCTTTCCAGACTGAGCCTATAAATAATAAAATGTGCTCAACATTTGTTTATGAAAAGTTTTGGATCTGGACTTAAGTGGTATGCAGTAAAAATGTTTTCGTGAGAGCCCTAGTGATCATAGTCTAGACTCGAGAAAGAATCCTAGTTCGCTATGATCAGAGCTCTGATACCAAGCTGTCACACCCTGGCTTTGCGGAAGCGTGGTTAATTTGGTGTGACTTCTTAATACCATAGCTTAACCATAACAAAGCTATACGAAATAAAATCATGCAAGATCATCCATTTGATTAAGTTTTAAAACCAGAGTAACATACCATTGTCTAAGAGACTTACAACATCATAACATAAAACATTGTCTTGAAACACATAAACATCAACATGAAATAAACGCAGTTTAAGATTTGTGACTTGTCCAGGAAAGAGTCACATTTCCTAAACTGGGATGACCTTGGAACCCTTATGCAGCGGGAAAACATAACATACCGCGCCAGATCTTTAATTTCCTGAAATACATGTAAGTTGAAAAATCAACAATAATGTTGAGCGAGTTCATGTGTAAGTGAGTAAGTAAACCTTTGTGAGTATAAAAATAGTCTTGGTATGTAGCAAATAAGGGAATTAAGATCACCAATGGTTTGCAAGGCCACTGATATATGTGAAGTGCAAATAGGGAGACTCAAACCTAGCAGATTTCGCCACGGCATTAGTATGTGGACAAAGTCACCCCAAGGTCCGTTTCTAGTTTGGCCTGGGGCTGGGCTCGCTACACCCAGATAGATCTACCGCTCCTGTCCCTCGGTCCCGTTATGAGGACTAATGGCCTCATATTGCTCCTACCCACTCACATGATCTAAGTAGTAAACCTCCTTACGCTAACCATACCATGTATAAAGTACTTGTAATCAAAGTAACATGTATTTCACCCCCGCAGTTAAGAAAACTGAAAACAGTTAGAGAAAAGGGGGACATGAACTCACAGTGGTGCGTCTCTACCAAGTATGCCTCCAAATCAATCAGCTGTATGACGACCTACACGTGCTAACTCTATTAGACGGATGGCCGTGCCTTAGCTTTATGGTTTAAGTTTTTGGGAAATAGTTAGGCAACTATTTCGTGTTTACATTTTGTATACTTGGTAGTTATTCTCCTTCCCAAGGATGGGGATTTAATACATGTGTGTTCGTAACATTCAGATTACACTATTAAGTCTCACTTAATATATTTTATTTCCAATCTTCAAAATATAAATATTCTTCCCAAAAATATTATATTTTAATACATGTGATTTTCCCAAAAAAAAATACTTAGTAATATTATTTTTACTCTAAAAATAATATTTACGTAGTTCACAAAATAATCATAAACACTTATACAAGTGATGTTGTGAAAGAAGAATATATACTAAATATATATATGTATCACGTTTTATTTTGTGAAAATCCCACCTCCGATGTTTTGTAAATATAGTCGTGGCGAAACTTATATTTTGAAAACAAGTCAAAATGTCTTTCTAACACTTATAGTGAAAATAGTTCTAAGTGTTAGGTTTTTGGAAAAATTTTGCCAGAGTTTCCTCTGTAACTGGAGGTGGCCACGCTTTCAAGCGTATCATTTTCTTTTACAAATCAACCAACAATCTTCTCATTCAACCAAAACAATGTTCAAATCACAAACTAGTCAAAATATGTATATAAATCGCATAAATTTCATGAACTTGTGATTTATCCAAACTGTGGAGTAAATCTCATTACCTTTAGTGGATCTTTATATAAAACAATCCGATTTTGTAAAAACCTCGTTTTTATGGAAGTTTCGTCTTTACAACTTCTCGTCATCTTTTTCAAAAATAGTTATTTTGTCGAAACTTGTGTTACACAAGTGTTTACACACTTGTGTGTTCTAAAAACCATTCTTGTTAGTGTAAGATCCGTCTTTTAAAGTATGTTTTCTCTTGGCACGTGGTCCTTTGAAAATACTGCTTGTAGATACGTAGATCTACTAGTTTTAAACACTATTGTACAAGCTAAAACACTTTTACACAAGTTCATGATTCTTGTGTGGTAGAGTTTCATCTTCTAACCCTTGTTACACTTAAACAAGCTTTATGTCATAATCCAAGATCATGACTAAACCGGGTTAAATGATGATCCGAGCTACCACAACATAGATCGGGTCCAAATAATCACACAAATCAAATACTACAACATTTACACAACTTATGTGCTTTTAACCACCATTTTAGTGTTTTAAGTAGACTTTTATGCTTCATCTTGTAAGTTATCGAGTTTTAACCGTTACAAATCTTATTAACCACTTTAGAATAGTTCAAGAAGGTGATTAAAGCAACATACCACTAGCTCGAGGCTAGGGAAGAATCTATGCGAAAAACGCGTGGATAAAAGCAAAGTAGAGAGGTCCTTCGCCTTCCGATTGCACCAAGCTTCCTAATATGCGACCCTTAACACTTGTAGATGCTTGGAATGTGAAGATCAAAAACCGAAAATGGATGTATGGGGGGTGGGGTGTTCGGCCGTAAGCTCTAGGAGAGGGAGAGAGAGTTGTGGTTGTGATGTTGTGTAAGTGTGTGTTATGTTAGACTAAACATTGAACTTATAGACAATTCTATCATGTTTAACCAAAGGATATTGTGTCTATAAGATATTAAACATAAGGGATTAAAATAATCACAAGGGTACAAGGTATGTCCCCCTCATGGGGACGGTTTGGTTAAAGAAAGTTGAGTGAGTCCACAGTTGATTGTCCAGTTTTAATGTTGTTCCAAAACCATAAGTTATTTAGAAAACCACGAGTTATCCATTTTCATGTTTTTCCCAAACCATAATCAGTGGGGGCTACCCCATGTAACCATTAGACTGTTTACCATATCGACAACTGACTGTAGTCATGTATGTGCCCTACGTCAATGTCTATCATCATTGACAAGTGCCCAGATCCATTAGTTCACTCCCGTCCTCTGCGGCACGGTGTGAGGCTTATCAAACCTAAATAGCGCTATCTAACTAATGACCCACTCGCCATTGGCCCGGCGATTAAGTCGATATAAAAGGAGGGACTTCATGATAGAAAGTTTTGTCTAGTAAGTTATAGGTTGTCGTCCTTCTCAACCGAGCACGGAGGTACGTAATCCACACAAGGTGAATACATAGGTTAAACGTTGTCATCCTTCTCACGAGGATGTAGGTACATATTCCGTTAAAGATGAATATGTAGTTTACGTTTAACTTCCATTACCCATTCCCAACCACCGGGAATCCCATGCCTTATTATAGTGTGAACTCACCTCGGCTTGCTTGGTATGGTTAACTATGTGCTCACAAGTAATTCAATCAAGGCCTATAATATGCATACGTACATATCAGTTATTATTCACAAGGGTCACGTGTATTACAAATCACAGTGGTTAATCAAATCAGTGATCACCAGGTAGCACATAGTAGTTACTCAACTTGTTCTATTTAACAGTTTACATGTAACAATAGTCAAGTATGCTAATTAACACTGAGTCATGTTTCCTTATGCATATCTACAACAGACAACAGTCAGCATATAACATACATCATTACACTTGTACAAAACTACATTCTGTTTGCGAGAGTCTGACCCACGACGAAACCCCTGGGCGACAAAACCCCCCAAGATGGCGAAACCCCAAGGTGACGAATCCTCCCACGTTTCGTCGACTTGGAGGTGTGATGAAACCCCCTAGGTTTCGTTGACATTGAATGTGACGAAACTCTACTGAGTTTTGTCGTCAAAAGCGTTTCGTCGGGTGGGGCTTTCATCGTCCCTGTAACAGTTAAACATACACACTAACAACCCTAATCATTAACATCCGTTTCATCCTTATCAACGTCATACAATTGTCACCCAATTACAATAATTATAATCATGAATGCAACTAATCATCATACCAAAAGTGTCACAGTACTTAACGTCTAGCAAAAACCCTAAATCACAAAATAACCATCTATGATCTAGATTGGAACAAGAACGTATTCACTGATCAGATCTACATAATCACAAGTACCCAGTCAAACGGAATCATGGCTCAAATCAGTGAACATGAACGAATACATTTTTCCATGAGTTATCATCGTGTAATTTCTAAACAAATCAATTTGAACATGAACATCAAAACCCCAATTACATGATTTCCAATTCAAGCATCAATCAAAGTCAAACCATTTAGCAAACAACTTCACTTATAATAATTGTTATATACACACAGTAACACGTAAATCGAGTCAACCATCGAGACTAACCGGTTGCAAGATGAAACACAAGAACTCCTAGAGGGATGATGGTGATTGTCGTCGGGTGCCAAAGAGAGAAAGAGAACCTAGGGTTTCATAAACTATTGTGTGCGGAATATATATCGTAACTGCCAACTTGATTTGGGCTCTACTTGGGCCGAAGCCCATTATGGCGAAACCCCCTAGGTTTCGTCGAGTGAGAATGGCGACAAAACTTCATATGTTTCGTAGTGATGTGTGTGTGGCTCACCAAGTTACGTTGAGTGAGAGTTTATAATTTCAACAGTTAGTATATTATATTTCCATCATTCATTAACCAAACAGTAACACCATATCATAATAAACATATACCAATATTAAGCAAACAAGTTATGCAAACATAATCGTGAACAATTAACGTGTAGAGGAAAGACCTTGAAAACTCGGGTTGTCACATCATCCCCAACTTGAAAGAAATTTCGTCCTGAAATTTAGCACGTAGATACTGAGGAAGCTAGTTATGTTGCATGGTTCTTTGGTTTTCCTGGGGCGTCACATCATCCCCCCGTTGGTTTGGAATTTCGTCCCGAAATTCCGCAGTAGCTTCAGCCTCAGTAGTGGTTGTACTGTTCTCGAACAACTGGGGATACATGTGTTTCATTTGGTCTTCTCGTTCCCAAGTAAACTCTGGGCCACGACGGGAATTCCAACGAACCCGAACAAGAGGTATTCTGGTGCCCTTGAGAACCTTAACGTCTCGGTCTGTAATCTCTACAGGTTCTTCGACGAATCTCAGCTGATTGTCGATGGTGAGCTCCTTGAGAGGAACTATGAGGGTCTCATCTGACAGACACTTCTTCAGATTTGACACGTGGATTACGTTGTGAACACCACTGAGTTCTTCGGGTAGGTTCAGTTTGTAGGCCACCTTGCCAATTTTCTCAATGATTTCGAACGATCCAACATACCACGGACTGAGTTTGCCTCGCGTGCCAAAATGAACTACACCTTTCCAAGGTGAGACTTTGAGTAGCACTCGATCCCCAACCTGGAACTCGAGTGGTTTCCTGTGCTTATTAGCGTAGCTTTTCTGACGGTCACGAGCTGCCGCCATTCGTTGTCGTATCTGAGCAATCTTCTCACTCGTGTCTACCACAAGTTCTGGGCCAGTGATTTGGCTGTCACCAACTTCTGCCCAGCAAAGAGGTGATCGGCATTTACGTCCGTACAACGCCTCAAACGGGGCAGCCTGAATACTGGTGTGGTAGCTGTTATTATACGAAAATTCCACTAACGGCAGATGTTTTTCCCAACCATTGCCAAAATCGATGACACATGCCCTAAGCATGTCTTCAAGGGTTTGGATGGTGCGCTCAGATTGCCCATCCGTTTGCGGGTGATACGCTATGTTCATGTCTAAATGTGAGCCAAAGGACTTGTGCATAGCTTGCCACAGTTCAGAAGTAAAACGTGCATCGCGATCGGAAATAATGGAGGTTGGCACCCCGTTCCTCGAAACCACTTCTTTTATGTAAACATCTGCCAAAGTAGAAAACTTGTATGTTTCTTTGATAGCCAAAAAGTGTGCAGACTTAGTCAATCGATCCACTATCACCCAAATAGTGTCATTTCCGCGTTGAGATCTAGGCAGGCCAGTAACGAAATCCATGTAAATTTGCTCCCATTTCAATGTCGGGATCTCTGGTTGTTGGAGTAGGCCTGATGGTTTCTGATATTCAATCTTGACTCTCGCACAAGTCAAACATTTGCTGACGTAAGTTGCTATGTTGGCTTTCATACTAGGCCACCAGTATGTAGTTTTTTAATAGTGGTATATCTTATCCGAACCTGGATGTACTGAGTAGCGAGACTTATGAGCTTCATCCATCACAAGCTCGTGTAATTTTCCATAAAGCGGGACCCAGATGCGCCCTGTTACGTAGTACGCACCGTCTTCTTTTTGTTCTAATCGTTTCCTCGATCCACGTAAGGACTCAGCCCTGATGTTCTCTAGTTTCAATGCTTCCACCTGAGCATCTCGTATCTGAGTAGGAAGACTAGATTGGATAGTCAGTTGTAACGCTCGCACGCGCTTAGGCGTAGTATCCTTTCAACTAAGGGCGTCGGCCACAACATTGGCTTTGCCCGGATGGTACTTGATTGCGCATTCGTAATCATTCAGGAGTTCAACCCATCGACGTTGTCTCATCTTTAACTCCTTTTGCTTGAAGATATGCTCGAGACGATCGGTGTAAATGGTGCACTTGGTACCGTACATGTAATGTCTCCATATCTTAAGTGCGAAAACAACAGCTCCCAGCTCCAGATCGTGCGTAGTGTAATTCCTTTTGTGAACTTTAAGTTGGCGCGATGCATAAGCAATGACTTTATCCCGTTGCATCAACACGCAACCAAGACCCTGAATTGACGCGTCATAATAAACCACGAAATCGTCTGTGCCCTCTGGCAATGATAGAATTGGTGCGCTACAAAGTCTATTCTTTAAGTACTGAAATGCCGATTCCTGTGCATCACCCCAATGATAGGTGACGCCTTTCTGAGTCAGTGAGGTGAGAGGTTGTGCAATCTTGGAAAAATCCTTGATGAACCTTCTGTAGTAGCCCGCCAAACCCAAGAATTGGCGAATTTCTGTTGGTGTACGGGGTGCAGGCCAGTTCTTGATCGAGTCAACCTTGGATGGATCTACATGAATCCCATCCACATTTACCACGTGGCCTAAGAAATGGACTTCACGAAGCCAAAAGTCGCATTTAAAAAACTTAGCATACAACTGCTCTGCTCGTAGAAGTTCCAGAATAAGACGCAGATGCTGCTCGTGTTCCTCCTGACTCTTAGAATAAATCAGGATGTCGTCGATGAATACAATAACGAACTTATCCAGGTAGGGCTTACACACTCGGTTCATGAGATCCATGAATACCACATGTGCGTTTGTCAATCCAAAAGGCATGACCAGAAACTCGTAATGCCCATAAGGAGTCTTGAATGCCGTCTTAGAGATATCCTCGTCTCAGACTCTCAGTTGATGGTAGCCTGACCTCAGGTCAATCTTTGAGTAGTAGCTCGACCCTTGCAGCTGGTCGAATAAGTCGTCAATACGTGGGAGAGGATAACGATTCTTTACGGTCACCTTGTTGGGTTCGCGGTAGTCAATACACATTCTGAAGGTACCGTCCTTCTTCTTCACAAATAATACTGGAGCTCCCCAAGGCGAAGAGCTAGGACGAATAAAACCCTTGTCCAAGAGATCTTGTAGTTGCGTGGATAGTTCTTCAAGTTCTGATGGAGCTAAAGGATATGGCGCTCGGGCTATGGGTGCTGCTCCAGGAGCTAGCTCGATTTGAAACTCAACCGGACGATGAGGCAGAAGACCAGGTAATTCCTCAGGAAATACCTCAGGAAAGTCACGTACAATTGGAATATCTTCAATCTTCTTCCCTTTCATTGAGGTGTCAGTAACGAGGGCTAGAATGGCAGTGTGGCCCTTCCGCAAGCATTTCTGGACCTTAAGGAAAGAAATGATGCCCACCACAGCACCACTCTTGTCGCCATGAATCACTAAAGGTTCTCCATTTGAACGAGGAACGCGGACGATCTTCTCCTTGCAAAGAATCTCTGCTTGATGTTGAGATAACCAATCCATACCAATAACGATGTCGAAACTACCAAGAATGATGGGGATAAGATCGATAGAGAAATTCTGACCAGCTAAGATGAGATTACAACCCTTCACTATGTGTGTGGCTTCAAGACTTTTACCATTTGCTAGTTCTACAATGTGCTTGGTGCTCAAAAGTGTTGGAGTACGCTTAAGCAATTGACTTACTTTTAAGGACACGTAGCTAGTATCAACACCCGAATCAAATAAGACAGTAACATAAAAGTCGTCTAGTAGGAACTTACCCATCACAACATTGGGATCGTTCCTCGCTTCTCCCTGACCAATCACGAACACACGTCCCCTGGCACCATTGCTGTCATTGTTGCCCCCGTTGTTGTTCCCATTTCCCTGATTATTGTTGTGGTTCTGATTCTGGTTTAGCTGGGGACAGTCTCTCTTGAAGTGGCCTTTAGTACCACACTGATAGCATCCTTTGTTGTTACCTTGCTACTGCTGTTGTTGCTGACGCTGATTCTGTGGAGCCTGCTGCTGTTGTTGACGATTCTGATTCACAGGGTATGGACTCTTGCAATCCTTAGCTGCGTGACCAGGCTTGTTACACCTATGACAGCGAACCTTGCTATACGGCCCACTGTGGTGTAAATTGCAATGGTTGCACTTAGGTTGATTACCCCTGTATCCACTTTAACCCTGATTCTGACTACCAGAAGATTGCTGACCGGGGCTCTTGAAATCGTCAGTCCTTCGTTGCTGGGACTGAGTCTGAACAGAAGTAGAGCCTTTGCTTGAATTCCCATCCCATTTGCGTTTGTTGTCACTCAGAGTATCTGAAGTAGCTGTAGCATAATACGTTTGGGCAGCCTGTTTTGCTTAACTGCCTGATCAGTAAGACGATGAGCTAGTCGTATAACTTGCTGGATAGTACCAAGGTTAGCCGCAGTCACATGGCTCTGAATCTCTGGCACTAGACCCTTGAGGTATAGCTCGATACGCTTGATAGGAGGATCCACCATGGTAGGACACAGGATAGCTAGTTCATTCGATCTTTTCGTATACGCTTCAATTTCCGACCCCGTCATCTTTAAGTTGAAGAACTCTACTTCCAACTTGTGGATGTCATCACGGTTGCAGTATTCCTCCTTGATCAAATCCTTGAAGTCATTCCATAGGGTGGCATTAGCAGCAACTATCCCCAACATTTGGACCTGAGCGTTCCACCACGTGAGCGCTACACCTTCAAGAGTACCAGTAGCATACTTCACCCTGCGAGCCTCGGGGCATTCACACATCTCGAAAACAAACTCAAGCTTCTCAAACCAGTGAAGGAGGCCTACAGCTCCTTCAGTGTCGTTAAAATTAGTGGGTCAGGAATCCATAAAAGTTTTGAAAGTGCACACAGGAGGCTGAGCAGGTTGACATGTCGTGTGAGTAAGATGAGACAAGTTAAACACAAGTGTTGGTTTACGAGAGTAGGATCTAAAGATCCTAGAGTAAGTTGCATTGGCAGGTTATACCTCCTGCCTGAGCGGCTGCGAGTGCTGCAGCAACTTGTTCATTGATTAAAGCCATCAGTTGGGCTTGAGTTAGGTTAACTCGTCCACTCATGATCTTCACAATAAAAAGAGCATGGGTGAGTATAGTGTCGTGACAATGCATAAGTGTGGAGTGACAGAAGAGTGTAAGCACACAATGAGTATCTAACAGTAGTTGCTACGTTAAGCAGAGCATACCATGAACAATGTACTATGTAACTAGCAAGTAGGCAATATAAACATAAATCATGTCACCTATAGTGTTGAACCTTGCACGTGGAGCGAAGCGTCGTTGTGGATCGTTGAGCACTGTTCAGGTTATAGTCTGGTTTTATCAAAAAGCCTTTCCCCTTTTTTAAACCCAAGTTCACTATAACCAATGGCTCTGATACCAATCTGTCACACCCCCAAATTCCACTACCGGAGTATCACCGCATGGAGGCGTGACTGACTAGGATCAAGCCACCAATCATATTAAACATTATAATAAAATAATTAAAAGTTTAACCACACAATATAATTAGTGTTTCAAAAATAAGTAAACCAATTTCAAATTATCAGCGGAAGCAATAAGTGTAAACCAAAACGTAAATCTTAAGTTCATAGAATTTAACATGGCACACAACGTCCATGTCCCACAACGACTCCTCCTGCTCATGCAAGCTCCACAAGTACCTAACGACCTGCAAGGCATGTAACAACGAGTCAACAACAAAGTTGAGCGAGTCCACAGTTGATTGTCCAGTTTTAATGCTGTTCCAAAACCATAAGTTATTTAGAAAACCACGAGTTATCCATTTTCATGTTTTTCCTAAACCATAATCAGTGGGGGCTACCCCATGTAACCACTAGACCGTTTACCATATCGACAACTGACTGTAGTCATGTATGTGCCCTACGTCAATGTCTATCATCATTGACAAGTGCCTAGATCCATTAGTTCACTCCCGTCCTCTGCGGCACGGTGTGAGGCTTGTCAAACCAAAATAGCGCTATCTAACTAATGACCCGCTCGCCATTGGCCCGATGATTAAGTCGATATAAAAGGAGGTACTTCATGATAGAAAGTTTTATCTAGTAAGTTATAGGTTGTCGTCCTTCTCAACCGAGGACGGAGGTACGTAATCCACACAAGGTGAATACATAGGTTAAAGGTTGTCATCCTTCTCATGAGGATGTAGGTACATATTCCGTTAAAGATGAATATGTAGGTTCCGTTTAACTTCCATTACCCATTCCCAACCACCGGGAATCCCATGCCTTATTATAGTGTGAACTCACCTCGGCTTGCTCGGTATGGTTAACTATGTGCTCACAAGTAATTCAATCAAGGCCTATAATATGCATACATACATATCAGTTATTATTCACAAGGGTCACGTGTATTACAAATCACAGTGGTTAATCAAATCAGTGATCACCAGGTAGCACATAGTAGTTTCTCAACTTGTTCTATTTAACAGTTTACATGTAACAATAGTCAAGTATGCTAATTAACATTGACTCGTGTTTCCTTATGCATATCTACAACAGACAACAGTCAGCATATAACATACATCATTACACTTGTACAAAACTACATTCTGCTTGCGAGAGACTGACCCACGGCGAAACCCCTGGGAGACGAAACCCCCCAAGATGGTGAAATCCCCAAGGTGACGAATCCTCCCACGTTTCGTCGACTTGGAGGTGTGACGAAACCCCCTAGGTTTCGTCGACATTGAATGTGACGAAACTCTACTGAGTTTCGTCGTCAAAAGCGTTTCGTCGGGGTTGGGGCTTTCATCGTCCCTATAACAGTTAAACATACACACGGACAACCCTAATCATTAACAACCGTTTCATCCTTATCAACGTCATACAATTGTCACCCAATTACAATAATTATAATCATGAATGCTACTAATCACCATACCAAAAGTGTCACAGTACTTAACGTCTAGCATAAACCCTAAATCCCAAAATAACCATCTATGATCTGGATTGGAACAAGAACGTATTCACTGATCAGATCTACATAATCACAAGTACTCAGTCAAACGGAATCATGGCTCAAATCAGTGAACACGAACGAATACATTTTTCCATGAGTTATCATCGTGTAATTTCTAAACAAATCAATTTGAACATGAACATCAAAACCCCAATTACATGATTTCCAATTCAAGCATGAATCATAGTCAAACCATTTAGCAAACAACTTCACTTATAATAATTGTTATATACACACAGTAACACGTAAATCAAGTCAACCATCGAGACTAACCGGTTGCAAGATGAAACACAAGAACTCCTAGAGGGATGATGGTGATTGCCGTCGGGTGCCAAAGAGAGAAAGGGAACCTAGGGTTTCATAAACTATTGTGTGCGGAATATATATCGTAACTGCCAACTTGATATGGGCTCTACTTGGGCCGATGCCCATTATGGCGAAACCCCCTAGGATTCATCGAGTGAGAATGGCGACGAAACTTCATATGTTTCGTAGTGATGTGTGTGTGGCTCACCAAGTTTCGTTGAGTGAGAGTTTGTAATTTCAACAGTTAGTATATTGTATTTCCATCATTCATTAACCAAACAGTAGCACCATATCATAACAAACATATACCAATATTAAGTAAACAAGTTATGCAAACACAATCGTGAACAATTAACGTGTAGAGGAAAGACCTTGAAAACTCGGGTTGTCACAATGGAGGTGTCTGAGATTCTATAACATGCTCAGGAGATGGAATGTACACATCATCATCCTTCTCCTCTCTACTCTTTCTCTTAAGATGTTTCTCTTTTTCAATCTCAGCTTTAATTCTTTTTGCACGTTCTGTTTCATCATTTTCTTTATCAGACGAACTTGAAGAACTTTTATCTTCGTTATCACCTTCATCACCAGTTGTTTTCTCTGTTTCAGCATTATATTCTTTAAGAGATTTCAATAACTTTGCAGATTCAGGAGACAAACGAACATCTCCTTCAACATCAACTTCAGCTTCAGCTTCAGCTTCAGCTTCAGCTTCAGCTTCAGCTTCCTCCTCAGATTCATCAACAAGCATAGTCTCAACATTTTTCTTTTGACGCTTTTTCTTTGGCTGAGATCATGAACCCTCCTCTACTTGAACTTTCGGAGTTGCTTTCCTGCTCCTCTTTTTCTTCTCCTCTTTCAAGAACCACTCATTTCGACTTTCTTTGAAATCTGCAAGTGTTTTCAACTCATTTGCATAACTTGCTTCTTTCATTTCTTTCTCATTTCTCCAGTTTTGATGATTGATTGGATCTGGATCTTGATAATTCTTATCTTTGATGAAACCAAAAAATTCAGCTTTTGTCTTTGGCTCCGGATGATATCTAGCCAATTGTTTCAAAGATTCATTATCCATATGAAATAATACCAACAGATCATTATTTTCATCTCTGTCCAAATCAGGATAAGCGTGATCTATCATCATCTAAACAAATCGTGGATATACCCAAGTCTTGCTCTTTGAAGTAATGTTCTCAACCATATAATGAAACACAATCTTTGAAAAATTATACTTTTTGTTTAACACAAGAGCTGTCACCATGTTCATTTGATAGTCTCCCATCACATCGTAACCTCCTTTCCTGTGACTGAGTGCATGCAATACTGAATGTATAACAAACTTGTAAGACTTTGGAAAACATGCTTTCAAGTAGTTGGCCTTGTTTAGAGGACCATTGTAACCCATCTGCAACATGCATCCTTTTACCATCCTCTCTGGGAACTTTGTTGGAGACTTCTCATCATATGGAAAATTTATCACCTCTCGTACAAGATGCTCTGTGATAATTATTGGTTTATCTTGGCCGTTTAAACTCACAATCGAATTTATTGTCTTTTTATCTTCATCATATGTTGCATTCTCCCAAAACCGTTCAATATGTGATCTGAATACCAAATGCTGATTCGTCAAAGCTTTCTGAATTGGTAACATTCCCATAAACTCTAGAATCCCTGTGAATTCAGCCATCTTTGGTATCTCCTTATCGTAAACACAACAGATTTTGTGTAGTGGATCAAATAGCACATTCGAAGCCTGAAAAATAACAACATATAAACAAATCAAACACTTAGAATTTTTCATCACAAACACATCATTCATGCGAAATTATTTCAAACGGAATATGCAATTCAAATGAAATAGAACATTCATACGAAAAGACAATTCATGCAGAATGACAGTTCAAACAAAATCACATATGACAGTTTGAAGCGAAATAACAGTTTGAAACGAAATCACAGTTTGAAACAGAATGAGCTCTTGAAACGAAATAGCCAATTGAAACGGAATGACATGTTTCAAACGAAATACCCATTTCTTACGAAATAAACTTTTAATGAACATATGATGAAATTGATTCTTTGGGATTGTTCTTTAGTGAATTCCGAGCACAAGGATATGATTTTTATTCAATTTTGACCACAAACAAACACTAGATCTAACTCCAAAGTTCAGATCTACCGACAACATACAGAAACATGTTATACAGATCAAATTGAAACCCTAAGCAAGATCTATATCATATTCCGAGTTCATTAATGTGTTAATCGATCATTTTTACACACAGATAAACCCTAGATCTAAGTTTTTGTTCCTGTTCATTGCCGACCAAACGAAATCAGTCAAATTTGGGTTAAATCAACAAGTTTTCTCACCTTTCCCATGGTTATAGTTGAGTAAACCAACTAAAATCAGATTATGAGCAACAAATCGGACAGAATAACGGCTTAAAATGATGATGATAGAGATTTCGTATGAAATCGCCTTGACAGTGGTTTTGAAACGAAATAACAGAAATGACTCGTTCAAGCGAAATACCTTCACTATTTATTGATAACCTAATTTCGTGTGAAATTGGCACTGAGACATTTTCAAGCGAAATCAAGTTCAAACGGAAATACATTTGAAACGAAATCATGTTTTAAAACGAAATTACCAGCTCAAGCGAAATCACCAATTTCAAACGAAATTACTATTAATTTTTCAATTTTTTAACTTTTTGATATTTTTTACCATCACACCTAGTTAACCAAGTCCAAGTTAATGACCCTGGTCAACTGTTTAGCCTGCCAAGTCCAAGTTAATGACCTTGGCTGACCAATTTATGAAGTTTGCTGACTTTCTGAAACAATTTTAAGTTCAAGTTAATGAACTTTTGAACTTTCAAGCAATTACCAATCACTTTTTCTCAAACTTCTGCTTACCCAACCCTCATGATCCAAACTTGTTCAGCACTTGAGACTTTGATCATCAGATCCCCAACGTCCATTGTTGAAAATAAGATGAAAGACAAATCTTTTTGGATTTTATAAAATGCTAAACAAACAGACAATCTTTTTGGATTTTTGATAAGCAACAAACTGTACACACAATATTTTTGTGAGTGTGTTAGGGGATCATATCAGCTACCGACAAGATACAAGCACCGTTAAGCTTTGATTACATACTCAGTATTAAACAATTCGCTGTGATTGCCGATATACTGATCCAATTTAAATTCTCACACAATTTTCAATCTATTCAGGATACGAATTTAGTGTTTTAAAGACTTAAACTTATACGCGTGTCCCACCTCAGAAAATACTCCCGTATCCAGATCCCAATATTCAGTCTTACAGGTGAGTATACCTAGATGATATCTGTAAGGGGTTAAATGCGAGAGTTGTGAGAGCTCAGGCTATTGCTTCCGCAAAATCAGAGAGATGACGGCTTCGACTTTAGGTGTGTCCCCTTTGGGGATCTTCTTTTACAACAGTACATGATTAGCATTTTTCAATGTTTCATCATTTTTTATGCTGAGGGGAGGCTTATATTTCAAGCAGCGTAAACTTTTCTCCGGGGACTAGGCCATTGCTTCCGCAAAATCAGAAGTCCCGGGATAATACCCCAGATATCACTAAGCATAAAGACCTAGTACCTCAGAAAGAGGGATCTTTCAAACCAGATTTCGAGGGGTTACCCATATATCCGAGAGATGTTCCCCACGTAAAAGCAAGTAATGATTTTATGTTTATATCCCAAAAAAATCTACTAAATGTGTAAAAACCTATCGTCACATAATCAGCGAGACTGCTTAACACATTTTAAACAATACATTTCTTTTGCGTACTGCATCTGTCTAGCTGATGTACTATCATTTCCCCTTTTTACACAAACTCTTTTTCAGTTTTCCAATGTTTTTGGATTTTGACATTTTATCATGTTTTTGGATTTTCTGCAAACTTTCTCCCCCTAAAAACAAAAACATATTTTTGTGTTTTTGGTTTTATCAAAAGCAGAAAATAAACTGTACAAAAACTTGACAACATGACGTGGATCACTTCAGATCGCCGTCCACCTCGGCTTCACATTCTATTACCCTCCCAGAAAACAATTTTTTCATCCCGTTCAATTTTAAAAGATAGTTAAATCTTGATCTGTCAAACGGTTTGGTGTAAAAATCAGCCCACTGATCATCGGTGTGAATATGTTCAATGCGAATCAATTTCTTCTCGTGACAATCACGAATGAAATGATGTCGAATTTCTATATATATTTTGTTTTAGAATGGTGAACCGGGTTTTTCGTTATGTTAATCACTGCTTCATTGTCCAAAAATATAGGTGTGTCCAAGAACTGCAAACCAAAGTCTCGCATCTGCTGTTGGATCCAAAGGATCTGAGAGCAACAGCTCGAGGCCGAAACGTATTAAGCCTCACACGTAGAGAGCACGACTGAGGTTTGTTTCTTGCACTGCCAAGTGACTAGTCGAGTTTTGAAAAACTGACAGCCTACAGTGGTGGACTTAGCATTTTGCTTGCAGCTACCAAAATCCGAATCAGCATAACCTATGAGTGAAAAGTCATCAGACTTAGGATACCACAAGCCGGTGCTTGGGCAGCCTTTCAAATACCGTAATATTCTCTTGACGATTGACAGATGTGACTGTACTGGGCTGGACTGATATCGAGCGCATAAGCAAGTCGGATACATGATGTCCGGGCGGGAAGCAGTCAAATACATCAAGGATCCAATTATCGACCGATAATACGTCTCGTCCACTTTTTCTCCACTCTCGTCTGGACAGATTCCGTGATTTTGAGCTAAGGGGGTTGAAGTCGGAGTAGATTCAGACATGTTGAACTTTTCTAGAACATCGATCACGTATTTAGTTTGATGAATGAAGATTCCTTTGGGCATTTTCTCCACCTGTAGCCCTAGGAAGAACTTCATCTCCCCCATCGAACTCATCTCAAACTTTTTCTTCATAACTTTCTCAAAATCTTTACACAAATCGTCATTTGTTGAACCAAATATGATGTCATCAACGTAGATCTGCACGATTAATAGATGTCCTGCAACCTCTTTTGTGAACAGAGTGTTATCAACCGTCCCTCTGGTGAACTCGTTGGCCAGCAGATGTTGGGAAAGCGTCTCATACCAGGCTCTCGGGGCCTGGTGAAGTCCGTAAAGCGCTTTATCCAGAAGATAGACTTTGTTTTTGTGTAGTGGATCAGTGAACCCTGGCGGTTGTCCAACATACACTTCTTCTTTGATTTTGCCATACAGGAATGCGGATTTTGCATCTAATTGGTAGACTTTGAATCCCTTCCAAGACGCGAATGCCAGGAAGATCCTAATCGCCTCAAGTCTAGCAACAGGCGCATACACCTCTGTAAAGTCAATGCCTTCTTGCTGACTGAATCCCTGTACTACCAATCGTGCTTTGTTTCGAACAATGACTCCTCAATCATCCCTCTTGCATTTGAATACCCACTTTGTTTTTATCAGCTTTTGATTTTCAGGAAGGTCTACCAATCTCCAAACTCCCAGCTTCTCAAACTGCTGCAGCTCTTCCTGCATAGCATTAACCCAGCCTTCTTCAGTTAAAGCTTCTTTATACGTCCTGGGTTCAACCTGCGAGATGAAACACTTAAGTGAAAATTCTTCCTGTAAAGGAGCAACAGATGTATAAAAACATGTAAGAGCTCTGTTGATCTGATCCTGCATTTTTACTCCGCTCTGAAGATCACCAATAATCTGCTCTGAAGGATGGTACGACAAAGTTCTTGGCATGGCAGTGTTAGGCACGCTCACTTCCGATTGTAAGTTCGTAATATCTTGATCACCGGTGTGATCCTCAGCTTCAGTCGTTGCAACATTTGGTTCCTCATCAAAAATCGGACCGTCTTCCGATTCTGAGTCGTCAGAATTATCAAACGTTGGAGCTGGTTCCTCTGGGGGTTCGTGTGTCGTTCCACTTGGACCGGCCTCATGATCGTTTGTACCACTTGTAGGGTCGCTTGTACCCACTTCGGGCTGAGAAACAACCAACGGTCTTGGCACCTGATCTTGTGACATAGATTGTTGATGTTGGTATAGTAAAACGAGTTCCTCGACACTTGGCTCAGTCGGCAGTTGGAAAGACTCCCAGAGTTTATCATAATCGAACATAAATCTTTGTCCGGGAAGTTGTGGTGGAGCAGTATGCTTCTGACAATCAACATGCTGAACTTGAATTATCTTCCCCAGGCACGGTACGAACACCCTCTTCAGCGGACTCGCATAACCTACAAAGAAATCATCATTACTTTTAGCACCAAACTTACCATCTGGATCAATGAAAGTACAAGGCGATCCAAACGGTTCTAAAAACTTCAAATTTGGTTTATAACGATGAAGAAGTTCAAAACAAGTTTTCTTGTATTTCTTCACTGTGAGAACGCGATTCAATGTATAGCACGCTGCTGCAACCGCTTCACTCCACAAAAATATCGGCAGCTTGGAATCGGCGAGCATCGTTCGAGATGTTTCAATTAAGGTACGATTCTTTCGTTCAGCTACACCATTTTGCTGTGGAGTGTATGGTGCACTGAATTCATGAAGAATTCCTTTCTCTTTGCAAAACTAGACCATCCGATTGTTTTTAAACTCCGTTCCATTGTCGCTCCGAATTCTTCTGATCGACACTTTGTACAGCGTTTCCATCTTCTTGAATAGAACCATCAACGACTCAAAAGTTTGATCTTTACTTTCCATACACACTACCCATGAAAACCTTGTGAAGTCATCAGTGACCACAAGACAGTACAAGTCTCCACTCACACTTTTTACATTGACTGGTCCGAAAAGGTCCATGTGTAACCTCTCGAGTGGTACCCTGATTGAGTTTAAGAGCTTCTGTGGGTGTGTCTTCTTTGTTTGTTTTCCCTTCTTGCACTCAACATAATCATCATTCAAATGAAAGTTTTTCAGATTTACACCTTCAACAAGATCATTGTGCACAAGAAAATTCATTTTTCTGACATGAATGTGGCCCATCTTTCGATGCCACACTTTTTACTCTTTTTTAGACGCTTTCGTTTTTGTCACAAAACATTGTTTCTGATGATCTGTTGTTGTTGCGACACTCATATCGAGTACATACAAATCATTTTCTCGTGGAGCTCGCATCAACACCATGTCCTCAGGAATTTTAAAACCATGTTTTATGATTAAACACTCATTTTTAGTAAAGTGTACTGTAAAAGACTTGTCACAGATCTGTGAGATGCTCAACAGATTGTTTTTAAGTTCGATGATATTGTTCACTTTTTCAAACGACACAACTCCATTTGTCAGAGTTCCTTCACCAACTATTATGCCACCCTGATTCCCTGCAAATCCAACATATCCACCGTTGATTGATTTAACGTCGTAGAGCAATGCCAACATTCCCGTCATATGCCTTGAAGCTCCGCTGTCCATGATCCAATTCAAGATTATTGACCTCGGCAGCCCCTGCATACATCACAGAAAATTTATTCAAATAATGAAGCCCATGATTTCTTTATCTTTGGAACACTACCAAACACAAGATCATATGACTCATCGACTTTCGGAATGTTAAAGATGACATTTGGAACAACAGGTTTGGATTTTGGTTTTAAATCTCCCTCTTTAATTGGTGGGAATTCCTCAAGCAACTTGTCTAGTTCAAATTCAAGTTTTTCAACATCATTTACAAAAACTTTTAGTTCAGATTTTAGCTCATTTTCCATCTTCTTCACTTCAACTGATTGTTTTGATTTTGCCACCCATGATTCGTTTTCAAAAATTTTCGTCTTTGGATAAACCTTTGAAGTCTTTTGGATTTTTGAAGATTCGCCAATCTCAAAAGTTGATTTCGGCTTTTCTTCGGACTTCAAAGATTCACCTCTTTTCAAACTTCGAAAGGAGGAAACCATTAGTGTTTTACCCTTAATGTCAGTTGAAGTTTTAGGTTTGGGTTTTTGCAAAATTGGTTTTTCAATCTTCTTCACACACTGCTTGGCCATATGACCAATTTCATTGCAGCGGTAACAGATTCGTTTGTCATACTCGACAAAAGTTGATATGTAGGTCTCCTGTCTCAACTTCTTAGCTGCATTGAAATCGTCAATGGCTTTTTGACTGAAAATATAGTCCTTTTCAGCATCAACACTAGGACCAGCAACAAAGACATCACTCATCTTTTCTTTTGGCTTGACATTCTTCTTAGCCATTTTCTTTTCAAAACCAATACCTTTGTTTTTAAAGTTGTTACCTTGTCTTTTGTTGTGTCCATGATTACTTACCCACTCTTTCTTTCCCGGGTTGGTTGGTTGTTTCACAAAAGACCTCTTTGGTTTTGAAAAGAACTCATTGTTATTAACTTCTGAAATATCAATCTCAACAAGTTTAAACACCTTTTCAACATTTTCCATTTTGGCATTTTGAATTGGATACTCAAAATCAGAATAAAGTTTGTCAGTTCCGGTCATTGTGTAAACCACAATGAACGAATCATCATTCACAACAGTATCTGATTTTGGTATGAACTTGTCTAAGAAGTTACCATCTTCTTCAGAATCAGAAATGGAATTTTCAAAATGAGTTTTCACAGTATCAAACTCCGAATTATCACTTTCTTCATCTAACACTTGGTCAACAACGGTTTTGATCACCTGTGACTCATTATCAGTGTTGGATGGAGAAAATGTAACATCAATATTCTCAGGCAACTCATTCTCAATGGTTCTCAACTTGAGATTCAATGCAGATTCCACCCCATCTGGATACTTTTGAGTGTAATGATTCCACATTGGAGGTGGAACACTTTTGAAGACAGGTTTCGCCTCATGTTGTTTTGGAAGAATTTGATCAGTCACATATGATGAAGCATCATAACTCATTAGTTTCTTATCAATTCTCTCAGTTTCAATTCTCATTAACTCAAGTTCTTTTTTCAAAGAAGCAATGGTGTCCAGATGGATGTTAATTTCCATCTGTTTATCCATGACAGTAGATTTTAGCAATTTCGTGGCTTTATCATTTTCAAAACTTTCTTGTTTAATCATTTTGATTGATCGTGCCAAAGTGTCATATGCTTCTTTTATCTCACTCAGATCAAATTTTACTTCATCAGTAAATTTCTTCAATTCTTGAAGTTGTTTGTCTTTTTCAAGACAATCCATGCAGGGTTTTGGACAGTTTTTGCATGGAACTTCATGAATCAAAACATCCTTTTCAGAAACCTTTTCTTCATTATCAATTTTAAAATCTGTTTTACCAAAATCATCAGACACTGACTCAGACTCGTCTCCTGATTTGATCTCCTCATTTTCCGATTTCTCGTCAGACTCCTTTTTGACCGTTTCAACAGACACACTTTAAACTGACTCGGTTTCGACAGACTTTGATTCGACAGATTCTGTTTCTACCTCTTTTAGCTTGCCCATCAATGCTTTGTCAGCAATCTCTTTTAGAGTCTCTTCATTCATTTCTTTTGAAACGTCTATTATCTCTTCAACTGGAGCTGGTTCAACATCATATCTTGGACAAAGACCAGTAGTTGGCTCACTGAAGAAACCTGCAAAAGATTCAAACATATTAGGAGGCATTATTAATTTGAAAGAACTAGCAATAATCTTCTGTTCAGACTGGTAGTAATAGACTTCTTCAGCAACTTCTTCAAGATCAGCTAAACTTTCTTCAGATGTCACTTCACTGACTTATTCTGTCTCAACAACGCATTCCGGTTGTTCCACAATCTCTGCCATCATGGCCCTACCCTCACTACCAGGGATGTACTTATCCCAACTAAAACCTTCAATAACCTTCTCATCATCTTGATTGACTAAGAGAGCTTTCTCAGGCTTGTTTTCAATCTGAGGTCTTTTGGTGAATGGTTGTTGACTTGTCTTGTGATAAATTGCTTGTTTGTAGTAGTCGTTTGTGAACGGGTTTTGATGGTTGTTAACCTCCCCGTTTGGACATTCCCGCTTGAAATGTCCCTTCTCTTTACATTTGAAACATGTGATTTTCGATTTATCAAACCCAAGTTTTTGATCTAGTCCTGAAAGACTGTTCCAACCAGTAATTTCCATAAATCTTTGAGCTCTTCCCACCAAGCTTGCCATTCCCCATTTGATGTCAATCAACTCCAGCTCCTCTGGATCGATCTGATCATAGTCTTCCGTTGTCATATCGGGGTTCCCAATTCTACCTGCAACCAAGCTTTCGTACGATTCAAGCACCGAAGCAAGAAGTGCTATGTGCTGCTTCGCTGACGATTCAGTAAAGTCTTGAGCATTCTTTATGTTCACGGCTATGTTGCACAGAATTCCTGGACCTTGACTTTGACTGGTTGATCCTGACGAACTTTGAGTGTAGGATTGATCAGGTGAGTTTTGAACCTTTGGATTTGGTTCAAAACTTGCAAATGGTGAGATATTGTTGTTTGATGTGACAGATGATACTCCGGATGTTGAATCTGCACTAAAGGTTGTCTGCACTTTTGGACTTAGATGTCACACCCCTTTCTACGACGGAAGCACGAGGTGTGATCATGAAAGGTTCTCATTGCATACGAAAGGTAAACATGCTACATGCTCGTAAATATAACATCAAATACCATAGTTTGAAAACACAAGTTTAGCGTTTACATCGCTAAGTAGCATAAAACATTGTCTTAAAAAAGTTTACAACTTTATTTAAAGATAAACATAAGCGACATCCAAGAGCACAAGCAAGACCGCGCACACATCCATCCTAGTTACCTGAAATACATGTGAGTTTTGGAAAAACGTCATAATAATGTTGGTGTGAATTCATGCAGTTTTTGTATTTCCCGTTTGTATACTTTGTATGAAAACATAGTTTGTGTCATGTATAAATCAAGTTTTCATATATAAATCAAGTATTAATGTGTACACCACGTACTCATGTATAATTCAAGTTTTCTTGTGTACCCCACGTACTTCAAGTATAAATCAAGTTTTAGTATGGTATGAATTTATGTAAATAAAGTATTCCTGTAAGCATCAGGATTGTTAATGGGTTGCAAGGCCATTAACATGTGATACGACATAAGAAGTCACCAAACCTTAGGCATTTTTCTAGTTGGCATATTCTGAGACACAAAAGCACTACTCGGTTCTCGTCCTCACCAAGAGTGTGGCTGCCCGGCACCCGTTAGATCTAACCTTTTGTTCTGCGGTCTAGGTATATTGTTGATTAATGGTGCTCATGTACCCTATTCGTGACACGATTTCTTGTATGATTTCTCATAACGCATCATACTTGGTACTCGTCCTCACCAAGTGCGCTTCTTGTATTCTTATATCTCGTCACACTAGGTACTCGTTCTCACCAAGTGTGCTTCTAGTTATCATACCATTTGTAAAAATAGTAATATTTGTAACATGTATTTCACCCCCGAAGTTATAAAACTGAAAACAGTTAAAAAAAAGGGGGAGCATGAACTCACAACTTTGCGTTCCTTGCGTCGTAAACTTCACCGGATTTGCTTAATTAACGTCGTGACCTATTCGCGTTTTCTTAACGTTAGTCACTAGACTTGTGTCACTCAAGTACAGTCACTCTCTTTTGTAAATGTTTTCTTGTGTTAAAAATAAGTTATATTTTTAACTAAGTGTCTTACTTATATTATTTTCTCAAAAATTAATATATGTATCTCTTGTTTTGCACTTTGCACCCGAATTATGTATCTTGTATGCTGTATGTGTATTTTTGTGTTTATACTTCTCATGAGTATTTAGTGTATTTTTAAGTCTTAATACACTAGCACGTATAACACATACTATATACACTTAGCACAAAAGTTGGTGATCAAATAATATATATTTTTCTCTCAAAAATATACATACTTAACATAAATTTTAATCTTGAAGAAATCATCATTTCTTATCACCAAAATTTAGGGAAACCTTGGTAATATTTTTAGATACATTTTTAGGGAATAAGTTTCTCAAAAACTTATATTTTTCTAAGTGTCAAAATTTATAAAAATTTTGACAGAGTTTCCCCTAAAAATGGAGGTTTCCCATTTTTCAAAACATGTGTTTATTTTCTTTTAAATCATCAACAATATCAACAACACAATCTTTAATTACCAAACTTGTCAAAACAAGCATATACCCCAAACTTATGAACTTGAAAGTTTGTAAAAATATGTAGTAACTTACTAGCACATTTAGTAAGTCTTGTTACCTTTAAAAATAAAATTAGTTTCTTAAAAACTTTATTTTTAAAGAACTCAGAGTTTTACAACTTCTAGTCAAGATTTTTCAAAAATATTTCTTGTTAAATTTTCTTGTTCACACAAGTGTTTACGCACTTGTTTATCTTCTAAAAATATATTTAGTTCATGTAAGATCCGGGTTTTAAACAATACTTACATCTTTCACTTGGTTTTTCCGAAAAACCACTTGTAAATCTTTAGATCTACATGTTTAGAAGCTTATTTTGCAAGAAAATTTATATTTACCCAAGTTCGTGTTTCATGGAGGGAAAGTTTCATCATCTTTCATAACTTTAACACTAACATACTACTAGTTCATGTTCTTGAACATGATCTAGTATGTCTAGATGATGATCCATCCCACTTTTAGTAACAAACAACATCAAATAATAACAACTATACAAGATTTACACACATAACTTCTCTTTATCCAACTTATTCATCTTATTTTCAAGACTTTAAGTTATGTTCTTTAGTGTTCTAAATTTTTAACCATTAAATCACCTATTAACCACCATAAACAAGAACAAGATGATGATTAGAGACACTTACTACTAGCTCAAGGCTAGGGAAGAAACAAGATGTAAATGTGGTGGATAAAAGAAATCTAGAGCGGTTCTTGCACTTTTGAGATCACCGGGCTTGTTTGTGAAGCTCCTTGCACCTTTGAGAATGTAAGAAATGAGTGAACAAGACTTGGAAGTGGGTGGATGATGGTGGTAGGGTGGCGGCCGTGAGGTGGTGGTTATGGAGAGAGTTTGAGTTGGTTGAAGTGTGTATGATGAAAGAGACTAGATGTCTAGGGAACTTATTTATAAACCATGTCTTCATATTGTCCATCATACCATATGTTCTCTAGATTACCAACAACAACAATATAATAATCAAGAAAAGGAAGTGGGTCACCCCCTTGGGTGACCGTCATTTTGAGGGGGGGGGGTATGGTTGGGTTGTGATGATATGGTTAGTGATTTGGTTGAAATCTAAAGGTTCTAGTTAGTAGCTCAAGTGTGTTATTTAACACAAAGGGTGTTAGGGTGTTCGGGGACCCTAACTAGCTCAGAAAAATAAAAAACAATGCTTCTAACATTATTTTGGTGTTCCGGGTAATATACGGTTGTTCGGTTACATACCGGTTCGTTAAAGTGCTAAATTGCACCTTTTAGTGTCTTTTAAGTACCCTTCTGCAATACTTTCGATTCCCGACACTTAGGGAAATATTCTGGATGTTAAAACATGAATTTTGCATAATATTTATGTTGTTAAAAGCTGTTTAGAGCTGAATTTATTAAAATTCTGCACTTAAAGTGCGTTTCGGGTGCTTTTTAGTGCGTATTTTAGCTTCCGTAAGGTATATATGTAAACCCTTGTATGTATTCTTGGGTTTTAATGTATTCTTGTCGTTGGACCTACACCTAGGCTCCAATTTTAATGTCTGACTGTTTTCTGCAGTTCTGTTGACACAGTGTGTCTTACCGGTGAGTTTACTAGTATTTCTGACGCAACGCTCTCGTTTTTGCATAAAGCAATATTTTGTAGCATACAACGTGCATGAATTCACTTGTTTAGCATGTGTACAGACATTGCTGACAATTAAGAACATAATTGCAGTCATTAACTAATAGTTAAAGTGTACGGAAATTACCGGTTTCGTGCCAGTTGTCACAGTCTCCCCCCGTTAAAAGAATTTCGTCCCGAAATTTAGGCTGAACTAACTCTCTCAGGAGTCTTCTTGAATAGGTGGAGATACTTTTCTTTGAACTGGCCTTCGCGTTCCCATGTGTACTCGGGCCCGTGCTTAGAGTTCCAACGTACTTTGACAAGTTTAACAGTGCTCCTCCTGGTCTTGTTGACTTTCCAGTCTGTAACCTCAACAGGTAGTTCTGTAAATCGGAGGGCGTCATCAATATGCACTTCATCCACCGGGATGATCACGTTTTCTTGTGTTGGACCCTTCTTGAGGTTAGATACATGGAACGTATCATGTACTCCATTAAGTTCTTCCGGTAATTCCAGCTTGTATGCCACGGTACCAATTCTTTCCAATATTCTCAATGGTCCGATGTATCGTGGATTCAGCTTTCCATGTTTTCCAAATCTTACTACGCCCTTCCAAGGTGAGACCTTTAACAATACTTTGTCTCCCACCTCGAATTCTATTGGTTTTCTTTTCAGATCAGCGTAGCTCTTTTGTCTATCTCTAGCCGCCTTAATGCGCTATCGGATCTGCGCAATCTTGTCGGTTGTCTCTTGTACAAGTTTAGGACCAACCATCCGTTTATCGCCAGCATCTACCCAACATAAGGGCGATCGGAATTTGTGGCCATACAGAGCTTCGAACGGTGCGGCTTTTATGCTCGTATGATAGCTGTTATTGTAGGAAAACTCAACTAAAGGTAGATGAGTATCCCAGCTGCCGCCCAGATCCATGACACATGCGCGAAGCATATCTTCTAACATTTGTATAGTCCGTTCGCTCTGGCCGTCTGTTTGTGGATGGAAGGCCGTGCTTAGATCTAATTGAGATCCAAAGGCTTCCTGAAAGGATTGCCAGATTCTTGAGACAAAGCGTCCATCTCGGTCTGAAATAATCGAGATCGGCACTCCATGACGTGCCATGATTTCCTTTAAGTATATCTCAGCAAGCTTTCCAGTGCTGTCTTTTTCTCGGATCGGTAGGAAGTGCGCAGACTCCGTTAATCGATCGACTATTACCCATATCATGTCGTGCCCTCTCGGGGTCCTAGGTAATTTTGTTATGAAGTCCATCGAGATTTGCTCCCACTTCCACATGGGTATCTCTGGTTGTTGTAGTAGGCCGGACAGTTTCTGATATTCAGCTTTAACCTTAGCACAGGTTAGGCATTTTCCAACATAGACAGCAACGTCGCTCTTGAGTCTCGGCCACCAATAGTATTCTTTCAAATCTTGATACATTTTATCTGATCCTGGATGGATCGAGTATCTTGATTTGTGCGCTTCGTCAAGAATGACTTCTCGTATGCCACCATAGAGTGGAACCCAAATACGCTTCTTAAAGTATAAGGCTCCCTCTTCATTTGGCACCATGTATTTCAGCATACCCCGGAGGTATTCAGCTCTACGATTCTCTCCTTTAAGAGCTTCTTGTTGTGCATCACGAATACGTGCAGTGAGGTTCGTTCGAATAGTCATTTCCAATGCTCGAACCCTTAGGGTCTAAACCCTTTCTTTTCGGCTTAGTGCGTCTGCTACTACATTTTCCTTTCCAGGATGGTACTTGATCTCACAGTCGTAATCATTTAGCAGCTCGACCCATCGCCGCTGGCGCATATTCAATTCCTTCTTATCAAATATGTGTTGTAAGCTTTTGTGATCTGTGAAAATTGTTCATCGAGTACCATATAGATAGTGTCGCCAGATCTTCAAGGCGAATACCACTGCGCCCAGCTCCAGGTCATGAGTGGTATAGTTTCTTTCATGAACCTTCAATTGTCTCGAAGCGTATGCGATGACTTTCTGGCGTTGCATGAGCACGCAACCCAATCCTTGTCGTGAAGCATCGCGGTATACCACGAAGTCTTCTGTGCCTTTGGGTAATAATAATATTGGTGCATCAATAGCTTGTTTTTAAGTAGCTGAAAGGCTTCTTCCTGTTTGTAACCCCAGTCGTATTTCTTGTCTTTCTGTGCAAGGGTTGTTAGCGGTTGAGCTATCTTGGAGAAATTCTCGATGAATCGCCGATAATAGCCCGCTAGTCCCAAAAATTGTCGAACTTCAATTGGGGTCTTGAGAGCTTCCCAATTCTTTATTGCTTCTATCTTGGACGGGTCTTCATGAATGCCCTTCTCATTCACAACGTGACCAAGAAATTGTACTTCGCGAATCCAGAATTCGCATTTCGAGAACTTTACATAAAGCTTCTCTTTCTTTAGTAGTTCCAAGATGGTTCGGAGTTGTTGCTCATGCTCTTCTTTCGTTCGCGAGTAAATCAGGATATCATCGATAATTACAATCATGAATTTATCAAGATATGGTTTGCATACGCGGTTCATCAGATCCATAAAGACCGCTGGTGCATTCGTCAGCCCGAATGGCATCACAAGAAATTCGTAGTGCCCATAGCTTGTTTTGAATGCAGTCCTTGGTACGCTTTCCTCTTGTATCCTTAACTGATGGTATCCAGATCGAAGATCGATCTTGGAATAGTAGCTTGATCCTTGCAGTTTATCAAATAAGTCATCAATCCTCGGTAGCGGGTACCGATTCTTGATAGTGAGCTTGTTCAGTTCCCTATAATCGATACACATCAGCAGTGTTCCATCCTTCTTCTTCACGAATAATACTGGAGCTCCCCAGGGTGAGAAACTTGGCCTTATGAATCCTTTATCCAACAACTCCTGGAGTTGTGTAGATAATTCCTGCATTTCGGATGGCGCAAGCCGATAGGGAGCCTTGGCCACAGGAGCGGCTCCTGGAACCAAGTCTATATGAAATTCGACTTGTCGTTGCGGAGGTAGTCCTGGCAGATCTTCGGGAAAAACATCAGGGAATTCCTTCACCACAGGAATGTCTTCGAGTTTTGGCTCCACAACCTTCTTGTCTACAACGTGTGCTAGGAAAGCAACACATCCTTTCCTTAAGCACTTCTGTGCCTTCATACAACTGATGATTCGAAGAGGTGCGTCTCGTTTTTCTCCATGTACGATGAGAGTTTCACCATTCGCTAAAGGGATGCGAATGATTTTCTCATGACAAATAACCTCAGCTTTGTTCTTGGACAACCAGTCCATGCCGACTACTACATCGAAGCTACCCAATTGAATAGGTAAGAGGTCGATGCTGAAATTTCGATCACCAAGTTCTAATGAGCAGCCTCTAATGACTTCGCCCGATTCAACAAGTTTACCATTGGCTAGTTCTATGGAATAAGGAATTTCTAATCTACTAGATTCTATTCTAAGCATGCGTTTAAATTCCACAGACATGAAGCTATAATTGGTGCCAGTGTCAAATAATATGGATGCAAAGTGATTGTTAATGAGGAACGTACCGGTGACCACGTTAGGGTCCTCGCGTGCGTTCTTTGCTCCAATCACAAATGCTCGAGCCTGAGCATTGTTTCCCTCTGGGCAGTCCTTCATGAAATGATCATTGCTTCCACATCTGAAGCATCCTTGGTTCTGCCCCTTCCCGTTACCATTCTTGTTACCAACACCATTTCCATTCCGGTTCTTACCTTTTCCCCAACAATCTTCTGTTTGATGACCCACCCTACCACATTTGTCACATCTTGGAATGCGACAAGCTCCTTCATGATGAAACTTACATTTCTGGCATTTAGGCATGGTTCCTTGGTATCCTTTGGTTGCAAGAGTTTTCGTCTCCTGAGGCTGGTTAGTGTCGCGCTTCTTGCTGAAACCCTTGTTGTTGCGAGTTGCTTGATTCAAACTTGTATGCTTTCTCTTTTTGTCACCGGATGACTCAGTATGCGTCTCGGTCTTTTCTGTTGGGTTCAGTCACAGCTTCTTCATACGGACACAATCTTCAGTAAGGCTGACAGCCAGAGTTACGGCATCGGTGATTGTTTGTGGTTTGGCCGACGTCACCATGCCACGAAACTCTGGGGCCAGTCCCCAAATGTAGCGTTCAACGCGCTTGAATTCGGGAGTCACCATGTAGGGAAGCATTCTAGACGGATCGTGGAACCTTCGAGTATATCCATTAATGTCAGCACCTTCCATGGTCAAGTGCCAGAACTCTGTTTCCAGTCTTTGGAGTTCAGCACGAGAGCAATACTTCTCTCTCATTCTTTCCTTCAGTTCATCCCACGTTAGGCCATAAGCGGCATCATCGCCCAAGGTTTGGGCTTGCAAGTTCCACCAAGTCAGAGCTTCATCGACAAACAGCCCAGTAGCAAAAGTGACTTGCTGATCCGCGGTACACTTGCTCATGCGGATAGTAGTTTCAGTCTTCTCCGTCCAGTGCACAAATGCTACTGCACCTCCTGTGCCGTCATAGTTCATCGGTTTGCAGTCGAGGAACTGCTTGAAAGTGCAGCCTTGAGCTGCATTGCCTCCAGACGAATCTCCATGCCCGTTACGTCTAGCATTGCTTGGTCCTCCACTGTCTTGAGCACGGTTCGCCTCGTACTGGGCGATAGCAGCGGAGATCCTTTCTTCCAGTAGAGCGTTCAGCTCTTCAGCAGTTCTTGGCAGTGGGGGAGGAGGAGGTTGATCATCATTGCGAGCATTCACAGCTTTCCTGGGTGCTATGTTCTGACAGAACATAACACAACAGGGTTATACATTTGTTTCATATCGTCATACTAGACAGTAGTAGTATATATATTCACAGGTATATACCACATAAGTGACATCAAACAATTATTACTCTAGCAGAGTACTTAGTAGGCTTGCACTGAGGGAATCTATACGTGACAAGACTTGTTGTGGTTTCTATGCACTGAATTCCATACTTATGTATGCATCCATAATTACGTAACTCCTTGCACAGTCCGCACAGTTCGTTTTATCCGCGTATTTCTTCCTTCAGATAGGCCATTGCTTTCAGATAAAGTCACGTATACTTGTGACATTCTACTTCTAGCATGTGTAAATATCAATTATCACACATAATTGAAAGTAATTTCTAGTCAATGACAGGTGCTACTCAAGTGCACTCTAAGTCTCGTAGTGTCTTTTCTAGACTCATGTAGACAATTTCAGGTATTGGATGTCGCGGGACGTTTTATGCAATGAAAACTCTTTGAAAAATTGTTTTCGTGAAAGGATCCTAGAGATTGTAGACTATACTCGAGAAGGAATCCTGGTTCACTACAATCGTAGCTCTGATACCAATCTGTCACACCCCTTTCTGCGGCGGAAGCACGAGGTGTGATCATGAAAGGTTCTCATTGCATACGAAAGGTAAACATGCTACATGCTCGTAAATATAACATCAAATACCATAATTTGAAAACACAAGTTTAGCGTTTACATCGCTAAGTAGCATAAAACATTGTCTTAAAAAAAGTTTACAACTTTATTTAAAGATAAACATAAGCGACATCCAAGAGCACAAGCAAGACCGCACATCCATCCTAGTTACCTGAAATACATGTGAGTTTTGGAAAAACGTCAACATAATGTTGGTGTGAATTCATGCAGTTTTTGTATTTCACGTTTGTATACTTTGTATGAAAACATAGTTTGTGTCATGTATAAATCAAGTTTGCATATATAAATCAAGTATTCATGTGTACACCACGTACTCATGTATAATTCAAGTTTTCTTGTGTACCCCACGTACTTCAAGTATAAATTAAGTTTTAGTATGGTATGAATTTATGTAAATAAAGTATTCCTGTAAGTATCAGGATTGTTAATGGGTTGCAAGGCCATTAACATGTGACACGACATAGGAAGTCACCAAACCTTAGGCATTTTTCTAGTTGGCATATTCTGAGACACAAAAGCACTACTCAGTTCTCGTCCTCACCAAGAGTGTGGCTGCCCGGCACCCATTAGATCTAACCTTTTGTTCTGCGGTCTAGGTATATTGTTGATTAATGGTGCTTATGTACCCTATTCGTGACATGATTTCTCGTATGATTTCTCATAACGCATCATACTTGGTACTCGTCCTCACCAAGTGCGCTTCTTGTATTCTTATATCTCGTCACACTAGGTACTCGTTCTCACCAAGTGTGCTTCTTGTTATCATACCATTTGTAAATATAGTAATATTTGTAACATGTATTTCACCCCCGAAGTTATAAAACTGAAAACAGTTAAAAAAAAGGGGGAGCATGAACTCACAACTTTGCGTTCCTTGCGTCGTAAACTTCACCGGATTTGCTTAATTAACGTCGTGACCTATAGGCGTTTTCTTAACGTTAGTCACTAGACTTGTGTCGCACAAGTACAGTCACTCTCTTTTGTATATGTTTTCTTGTGTTAAAAATAAGTTATATTTTTAACTAAGTGTCTTACTTATATTATTTTCTAAAAAATTAATATAAGTATCTCATGTTTTGCACTTTGCACCCGAATTATGTATCTTATATGTTGTATGTGTATTTTTGTGTTTATACTTCTCATGAGTATTTAGTGTATTTTTAAGTCTTAATACACTAGCACGTATAACACATACTATATACACTTAGCACAAAAGTTGGTGATCAAATAATATATATTTTTCTCTCAAAAATATACATACTTAACATAAATTTTAATCTTGAAGAAATCAACATTTCTTATCACCAAAATTTAGGGAAACCTTGGTAATATTTTTAGATACATTTTTAGGGAATAAGTTTCTCAAAAACTTATATTTTTCTAAGTGTCAAAATTTATAAAAAATTTGACAGAGTTTCCCCTAAAAATGGAGGTTTCCCATGTTTTCAAAACATGTGTTTATTTTCTTTTAAATCATCAACAATATCAACAACACAATCTTTAATTACCAAACTTGTTAAAACAAGCATATACCCCAAACTTATGAACTTGAAAGTTTGTAAAAGTATGTAGTAACTTACTAGCACATTTAGTAAGTCTTGTTACCTTTAAAATAAAATTAGTTTCTTAAAAACTTTATTTTCAAAGGACTTGGAGTTTTACAACTTCTAGTCAAGATTTTTCAAAAATATTTCTTGTTAAATTTTCTTGTTCACACAAGTGTTTACGCACTTGTTTATCTTCTAAAAATATATTTAGTTCATGTAAGATCCGGGTTTTAAACAATACTTGCATCTTTCACTTGGTTTTTCCGAAAAACAACTTGTAAATCTTTAGATCTACATGTTTAGAAGCTTATTTTGCAAGAAAATTTATATTTACCCAAGTTCGTGTTTCATGGAGGGAAAGTTTCATTATCTTTCATAACTTTAACACTAACATACTACTAGTTCATGTTCTTGAACATGATCTAGTATGTCTAGGTGATGATCCATCCCACTTTTAGTAACAAACAACATCAAATAATAACAACTATACAAGATTTACATGATTTACACACATAACTTCTCTTTATCCAACTTATTCATCTTATTTTCAAGACTTTAAGTTATGTTCTTTAGTGTTCTAAAATTTTAACCATTAAATCACCTATTAACCACTATAAACAAGAACAAGATGATGATTAGAGACACTTACTACTAGCTCAAGGCTAGGGAAGAAACAAGATGTAAATGTGGTGGATAAAAGAAATCTAGAGCGGTTCTTGCACTTTCGAGATCACCGGGCTTGTTTGTGAAGCTCCTTGCACCTTTGAGTATGTAAGAAATGAGTGAACAAGACTTGGAAGTGGGTGGATGATGGTGGTAGGGTGGCGTCCGTGAGGTGGTGGTTATGGAGAGAGTTTGAGTTGGTTGAAGTGTGTATGATGAAAAAGACTAGATGTCTAGGGAACTTATTTATAAACCATGTCTTCATATTGGCCATCATACCATATGTTCTCTAGATTACCAACAACAACAATATAATAATCAAGAAAAGGAAGTGGGTCACCCCCTTGGGTGACCGTCATTTTGAGGGGGGGGGTATGGTTGGGTTGTGATGATATGATTAGTGATTTGGTTGAAATCTAAAGGTTCTAGTTAGTAGCTCAAGTGTGTTATTTAATACAAAGGGTGTTAGGGTTTTCGGGGACCCTAACTAGCTCAGAAAAATAAAAACAATGCTTCTAGCATTATTTTGGTGTTCCGGGTAATATCCGGTTGTTCGGTTACATACCCGTTCGTTAAAGTGCTAAATTGCACCTTTTAGTGTCTTTTAAGTACCCTTCTGCAATACTTTCGATTCCCGACACTTAGGGAAATATTCTGGATGTTAAAACATGAATTCTGCATAATATTTATGTTGTTAAAAGTTGTTTAGAGCTGAATTTATTAAAATTCTGCACTTAAAGTGCGTTTCGGGTGCTTTTTAGTGCGTATTTTAGCTTCCGTAAGGTATATATGTAAACCCTTGTATGTATTCTTGGGTTTTATTGTATTCTTATCATTGGACCTACACCTAGGCTCCAATTTTAATGTCTAACTGCTTTCTGCAGTTCTGTTGACACAGTGTGTCTTACCGGTGAGTTTACTAGTATTTCTGACGCAACGCTCTCGTTTTTGCATAAAGCAATATTTTGTAGTATACAACGTGCATGAATTCACTTGTTTAGCATGTGTACAGACTTTGCTGACAATTAAGCACATAATTGCAGTCATTAACTAATAGTTAAAGTGTACGGAAATTACCGGTTTCGTGCCAGTTGTCACATTAGACTCGATGTTGCTGGAGTACTTCCTTTGTAATACAATGAGACATCTTGTTGAACACTTGAAGACTTCATCTTTCTAATCTTTGTCAATTCAAGTTCGTGTGACTCAATCTTTTCAATGAATGTGCTAAGATTAAATCCCACATACTCCAAATTATTCTTCAATACCAACAGGTAAGTGCCCCATTCATCGTATGGCAATGCATCGGCCAATTTATCAACCCATTCCTCATCCGTTTTGGTTATTCCCAACCTTTTCATCTCAACAACTAGATGGCAATATCTTTCAATCAACTGTTTTGTTGTTTCACCCTTTATACCAGTAAAAATATCAAACTCTTTCTTCATCAAAGCAGTTTTGCTTTTTATCATAGACACGCTTCCAAGAAACTTTACTTTCAAAGAATTCCAAACGGACTGTGAATCACCCTGATGTTGTAGCAGAACTAAGATATCCTCTTTGATGGCTTGTTGTAGAATGCTCATCATTTTCTTTTCTGCTTTGAAATCATCTTGTTCAATTGGAGTCAAACTTCCAATCGTTTTCTCAATTCCCGAACCATTCTTTGGAGGAACATATTTAGACTCGATTTTCATCCAGCATTCAAAATGGTTAGCTTGCACCCAAGTTTTAAACCTTTCCGACCACCCAGCATACTCATCAATGTTCATCAACTTCGGCGGTTTCTTCATAGTACCGAGTTCATTTTCCATGTTCACATTTTGCACGATACTTGCTGGTGTTTGTGTTGCTGTCATTCCCCCACCGGCAAAGAAGTTGTAAAACTCTTGGTTATCCATTTTATGAAAACAGTTTACGGAAAATTTTTTAAGTTTTGAAATCAGTCACTTTCAAGCGAAAATACTTTCTACACGAAATTAACTTCAAACGAAATACCATGAACGAAATGGACTTTCACACGAAAACAGACTTTCAAGCGAAATCAGCTTTTTTATGCGAAAATAACTTTCACACGAAATCACCTTTTCAAACGAAATAACACCTTCAAGCGAAATTAAGTGTTATTTCGTACGAAATTAATCTCAAAACTTAATTTCGTGCGAAATTAGCCAAATGGAATTATTTTTCAAATGAAATCAGTTATTTCGTGCGAAATAACCTCAAATTTTCAAACGAAATAAGATGCTCGTTCAAATAAAATTAACCTTTTGGCCCATTTTTGTCACTTTTAGTCTGAATTTAGGTCTGATTCTTTCAAGGGTTTGTTAAAACTGTATTTTACACGTTATATCAAAAGATCAGTCCATTTTGTCCATGAATTTGTCCAAAAGTCCAAAAAATGAGTAGAAAAAGCATTGATTCAAGTGTATTGACTCATCCTGAGCTCTAATACCACTTGTAGGATCGTTTTGCGACCTAATGAGTCGTTCAGAGTCCACACAAAGCTGTTTGAAAGGCGGAAACAGTCAAACAACCTCAAATCAGTGTAAGAAAGGTGTAGAAACAGAGTATGATACTTAAAACAAGCTTCTCATTGATATTAGACTTGAATAGACGATGAAAATTCGATAGCACTTCGTTACACTTCCACTAATTTCGTACCAAATGAGAAACTACACATGCCTATATATAGGCAACTGATTTCGCATGAAATAGCATTGTACTATTTCGTGCGAAATTACCCAAGTTAATTTCGTGCGAAATAGCAACATGATATTTCGTGCGAAATTACTTCAAAACATCATAAATTTACATTTTGACCCCTATGCAAGCTACCGACATGACCTAGACTTTAGACGTAGGCTATAGACATTATGCACCAACAGCTTATCATCCCCAAACGGATGGACAATCGGAGAGGACGATACAAACATTGGAGGATATGCTTAGAGCATGTGTGATAGACTTTGGTGGTAATTGGGATTCTCATCTTCTGTTGATCGAGTTCTGTTACAACAATAGTTATCATGCTAGCATCAATATGGCACCGTTCGAAGCTTTATACGATCAAAAATGTCATTCACCAGTCTATTGGATTGAAATCGGTGAAGCTCAGCTTACTGGACCTGAGCTCATTCTGGAAACAACAGATAAAATCAAGAAAATCCGCGATAATCTTCTGACAGCTAGAAGCCGTCAAAAGAGTTATGCGGATATGCGACACAAGCCCTTGGAATGTCAAGTCGGAGACCATGTCCTACTCAAGGTATCCCCTTGGAAGGGAGTGGTGAGATTTGGAAAGAAAGGAAAACTTGCACCATGATACGTTGGACCATTTAAGATTGTTGAAAGAATCAGAAAGGTTACCTATTGACTAGAGCTATCTCCAGAACTTGGGAATATTCATCCAACTTTCCACGTGTCCAATTTACGAAAGTGTTTAGCCGATACTGATCTTCATATTCCACTCAACGAAATTCAAGTTGATGAAATGATGCACTTTGTCGAGAAACCTGTGGAGATAGTGGACCGTGAAATCAAGCAACTGAAGAACAAGTGAATACGATTAGTCAAATTTCACTGGGAGTCCAAACGTGGCCCAGAGTTTACTTGGGAACATGAGGACCAAATGAAAGCGAAATATCCACATTTGTTTTCACAAGTTTCCTCTAGTTAAAATTTCGGGATGAAATTTCCTAAAGTAGGGGAGACTGTGACAACTGTGCTCTGTAAACGATGAACGATGTAAAACTATATCAAATTTTAATGAAAAGATGTGTTTTGGTGTCAATATTTGTGTATTTGTCTTTGACGATTTTACGTTTTGATTCTAGTTTGATTTTAAAATTTAAATCGCTTTCTGGAAAGTTATACGCAATCTGATGCGTAAACATAATCAGTTTAACGTGAAAAACACTCTGGAACAGTGACATAGGATTAACATACCTTAAATAGCCTTTACATAACTTAGAAATAAGTTTCGAAGGGTTTGGTGTGTCGAAAACAAGTTTATTCGATTGCAGGGACTATTTATGACAAACTGCAAAAGTACGCCGATTCGTATAGTAACGAACATTCCGGAACATGATCATAAATTAAACATACCGTAAATATCCTTTACATAGCTTAGAAATAGGCTTTGAGGGGTTCGATGTGCAAAAATAAACTTATTTGATCAACAAGGACTAAAAGCGTCAAAAAGTGCATAAGTTTACATTTACGCGCATATCTTACGTTCTAAACATATCGAGACATCCAAAAATTTTTGTAATCATTAAAATATTTTATTTTAGTGACCAGAATGCAAAAATACCATTCGTCGTGTAATTTGGATCGTTTTTGCGTCCGTTCAAGTTTTCGTCGTAATTAACCGAATAACGCGACCGTACAACCAAACGAACCGACATCCGAGATGTTTGTAAGCATATTTCATGTTCCCTATTCTTTCACATCATTATAGAGCCTTGAAATGGGGTTAACGGGGCAAACAATAGCTGAATCATAGTTTTAATCCTTGGTTTTTGAATACCATGAGCTGGTTTGTGTGTTTTGCAAGTTGCCCAATCATAGATTAACAAGTGTAAGGTCAAGATTGAGCCTCATAACACATGGAATGATCTTGTTGATCCAAACTTTCTTTAAATAAGCTTAGGTTTTCACTTCATTCCTTGCTCATTCATTTAAAATCTGCTCTCATTTGATCATTGAAGCTATCCCTCTGGTTGAAGGCTTCAATCTTTAGTTTTCTTGTTCCAATCTTCAAGCTTGGACCCTTTGTAAGCTTCTTTCATGCTTGTTTATGCTTTTCAAGCATGAAAGTCAAACAGTGTTTGACTTTCTTCTTTGACCATGAATTGGTCAACACAAAGTTCGTTTGAACTTTGCAACGTGAGCGTAATCACAATGGTTATAGTCCCTTGTGACTATACCTACTGATTACCACGTTGATTAGTCGAAGTGACGAGTCAAAGTTTCGGTCAAAATGTTGTTTATGAGCATTTTGCGACGAAGCTATTTTCCCTATTTTCTAACTTAGTTAAACATGTTTTAACATGTTTAACTCATCACTTTTAGTCTAGTGCTTGTATAGGGTCGTAAGTCAAGCGGTCTTGACAACCACTTAGACTTTCGAACCCGACCCGTTTGGTCAATCGTTAGGATCCGACCAAGCATATATTGTGACCATAGTTGTATAGGGAATAACCTTCCGAGGTTATACCTTATGGTCACTTAGTTTAATTAGTTGTATGATAGGTAGTTTATATGCCTTAGGAAAATGACCAAAATGCCCTTTTCATGCATAATTTGAATTTAAGCATATGTAACTTAAATTTTGTTACTTAAACTGATAATGCAACATATTTAAACATGTTAGGGCATATAATACTTGTCATAGGACTAGTTAGACGCCTTGAATACGCATTCGCTTGTACGACGCGTTAACGTAGCATAAGCTACCTTAACGGGTCGTAAGCACTTAGGATATGTTCCGATTTAGAGTGTAGGCTTTGTTAAACCATATCACATGAGTTCCAATACTCATTTGGTTTACGAGACCTCATTCTACCCGACCTTCCGATTTAGGTGTCGATTTATTAATATAGCGATTCGATTACTAGGTACTACTTGATTTCCTTGGTTTGCCTGAGCCTTGTTAAGTTCATTTAAATTGAGGATACCTTGCAATTCAATGTGAGTACATAGTTCCCCTATTTTACTGTTTTCAATTGTTTTGGGGTGATTCATATGTGTTAAATGATTTCGATGTTTTCAAAAACGAATACTATGGTTTATATTAAACATAACGATTTTGATAATGTGAACGAACTTGTTTGGGACGTTATTACATAACGAATGACATTCATTAGCTCTGACAAATCCCATTATCGGACTGCCACCTTGGTTATGTATGGGGGTTATGTGGGTAATGACTGAACCTGATGATTGTTAACTTACCCTTTGGTGGTTTGTTAATACGAGTTGAACGATGGACGAGTTACGAAGGTTTGAATGTATTCAACGAGATGACCAAAAGTTAGTTTTCATAATTAAAACGTGAACGATTGGAACAATTTGAATGATTTGAACGATGTGAATGATTTGAACGATGTGAACGATTTGAACGAATGAACGATGGTTTATAACACAACGAGTTAAATGAAATGAACGATTGGTTTTTGGTATGTGATTAGACAATGGGACGGGTGTAATGTGATAAAAGCATGGTAGATACGCCGCTGGTACTTCTTATATATAGGTGCATTTATCATATTACATTCCGTGGCGTTATTAAGTTCACTTGGACGAACGATTTTAAACGATGATACGCAATGATGTTTACAATATGATATAAACCATACGAGTTTTAATACAAGAACGATTCACAATTTGGTTTAGATAAGCAAATGTTTTAGTTTAGATTCATGGCAACAGGATTTTATAAACTGTAACCAACTTATTTTGAGTTGGTTAGTCATATTGCAATACTAAACACTTTTCAAAACCAGGTTTTCAATTATCGACTCTTATAGTCAAACGAGGTATTGCAACATGTATACGAGCCAAGAATCTGACACACTCACAAAACCTATGTGTTCACCGACATTTCTTTGCTGACTTTATTTTCACATATGTTTCAGGTGGTGTTTGATGATGATGATTGTGACTAGGATGCATCCTCACTTAGGATCTGACGAGGCCTTAGTGACTTAATAACGATGATAGACGATGTGGTTGTGTTTTAACTTTAAGTTTAAGACAACGTAAATGTTTAATATTTAAATAAAACGAAACTTTTGAATCCATGGTTGCGAAACAATAATTCTGTCGCTCCACTCCCCGACGTTTCCGCCGCGGTTTGTTGTTTTACGCGGTCGGGGTGTGACAGACTGTGGAACACCTAATTCCACCAGACACTCTGATTTCGACCGTGTCTGCACTTGGAAGACTTATGCTTCTGTTCCCGTACGCTGGCTGATCCGGCGCTCCCTTCAATCCAATCCCGACCGTGTTTAGCTGTAAACACGCACGGTGAGTATACTCGAACCCTTTTTCGCTTAACGCACTTTTGTGTGTTACATACGTTCTCTATCAAAACACAACAGACAACACAAACACTTTTAACGCTAACCGCTCCCGCAGGCTATACGTGATTAGTTGAATGCTTGTTACTATGCTGATACAGTGATTACTTGCCCGACTGCCTTTAGCAACGATAATACTATAGTTTAGACTCAGCGCCTGATTTGTCAGGGATTGCTAAGGATCACATACTTTACTTCATGTGTTCGCTCCGGTGAACATGTGTCGCGCATACTCTGTCACACCCTGACTTTTGCGGAAGCGTGATTATGGTGTGACTTTCTTAATATTGTTGGTGCATCCAGTGTCTGTTAACTTCGTCTTAATCGAGTTTTATGTCTAGATAGGATGAACGAGTGTTGGTGCACACATCTGTCGTCTTCGTCTTATATCGAGTCTCAGTTCGTTGCGGATCTAATCAAGCAGGATGTCATCTTATACAATGATGACATCATCAAAGTGACATCATCATTGCATCATTACACAAGAAGACAAATTATTGAAGGCTTTCGCTTGAAGTTGTAATCTTGAGAGTTTCGCTTGAACTTGTAAACTTGAAGTTTCGCTTGAAAGTCTATTAGGGAGTTTCGCATGAACAAGCCTTGTGTAACTTCAAGCGAAACCTAGGATAGTATAAATAGGGGAGTGTTCTATTCATTTATAATAGATTTCAGATTCGATACCGAGGTGCTGCCGGTATTTCTCGTGAATGTAATTGCTGTTAAATCAATATACAAGAGGTTTAAAGTGATATTCAAGTTGTTTCGACGTCAGTTTCTTATTTTCCGCATCTGAAACTGATAAAATCTCTTCTGAACGACTCGTTCGGGTCGCAAACCGATCCTACAAGTGGTATCAGAGCTCAGGAGGAGGAGTTCTATACGATTCAGCTTGAAAATTTCTGTTTTTCTACACCTTCTTTTAAAATTTCAAGATTTCACGGTTAAAATCAGACAAATTTTTCTCAGTGTGTGTAAAAGTGTGTTTTAACCAACCCTTGAGAATATCAGCTTAAAATTCGAAGTAAAACTTGTAAAAATAGCTAGAAAACCTGGTTTCGCTTGAACGAACAATTAGGTTTCGCTTGAAAAGTTCAGGTTTCGCTTGAATTTGGCCTTTCCCTTGAATATACGTGTTGGTCTCGCTTGAAGTAGACCTTTCGCTTGAGTTTACATCGTGAGTCTCGCTTGAAACTGACACACCCCTTGAAAACGTCGACCACTTGAAAATGACAACCGCTTGAATCACTGTTTCGCTTGAGTGTGTACGTCGAGTTGTGTGTAATATTTTACGAGTTATCAGTTGGTTGGGATAAGAAATCACATGACTTGTATCAGTTTATATGATAAGCATCAGTCCATGTGATCATCAGCCCATGTGATTTCTTGAAGTTGTAAATTTGGTAGTTTCTTTGGTCCAATCACATTTGGAGGTCAAGAAGCATTACTGCCGAATTCACTAAAGTCATTTGTGATCGGCCCAAGACAGTTAGCGGCCCAATCAGAATTGAAGGGTTATTTTGAAGTTGTCGGCCACATGTGTTGAAAGTTAATCAAAGTTGTTTGATCTATGTGCTGAATAGTAACAGCTCAAATCATAGTTTTTATCACATTGTTGTGGGTTTAGTGGATTATTTGGTCCAATCAAAGAAGTTTTGATAGTTAAAAGGTGTCGGCATTTAAAACTGAATATGTTTACTAAGTAAAGTGGTTGTCTCGAAACTACAAATCACGTGATCAAGTCTAATCACTGGTCTATTCATACATCAATTCTATTCAATTGAGTTTTGGCAGTTCATGTGATCATCTTTGAAAACTGTCGGCAAAAGTGTTTGGTTATATCAAAATTATTTTCGGTCAACTAGTCAAAAGATGATAAGGGTATAATGTGATCCAGGTCATAGCAGTCCGTACAGTGTGTCAACCTTCAGTCCGCACAGAATTATCACCAGTTCAAGTACCAGTCTTATTCTGTTAATCGACAAGATTTTAAACTGATTGTTTGTTTGTTTGTTTCAGGTATATTTTTACGAGGTGAACCAGTTCATTTGAAAGTTTGTTTGATAAATTCTTCGATTTTGAATTATGAGTGAAGAATTTTACAACGCATTTGCAACATCCCCGACTAGTCCGGCTGTCATTGCTCAAAACATGAATCTGGAAAATGAAACCGGAATCTTACAAAAACCCCCGAAGCTAATGAGCATAGAAGAGTACTACGAATGGAAAGACAGATTCGAAAACTGGGTTCAAGCTAACCATCTCAGATCTTGGGCGTGCATTCTGAAGAAATATGTTTTACCACAAACTGATCTGCATGTTGAGAAAGCAATATCTGAGTTTAGTGATCAAGAATGTGATATGTATAGAGCTGAAAAAATGATGATTAGTTTACTTCAGCAAGCTATCAAAGAAGACATCTTTGTGTTACTTCAACATGACAAGACTTCAGAATCGATCTGGGATGCTCTTAGAGTTAAATTTGAGGGTAGTGAGAATATGATCAAGAGCAAGAAAGCACTGCTCAAGAAAGAATTTGATCTGTTTACAAGTCTACCGGGTGAAGATACAAAGAAACTAACTGAAAGATACTGCCACTTAGTAAGATCCATGTCGATGCTGAGTATAAAAAAGGATCGTGAAGAATGGGTAGACAAGTTAGTTGACGCTTTACCACAAAAGGAATGGGGCACATACTTGATGATTTTGAAGAATACTGGGGTTTATGATGGGTTAACGATTTCTCAGTTTATCGAGAAGATTGAGGGTCAAGATTTAGAACAGCAGAAGATCGCGAGGATGAACAGTCCAAGTGGTCAACAGGATGTAAAAATGTACTACAAAGGCAGTGTTCCAGAAGTTGAAAGAAGCCCAAAAATCCAAATTGCGTTTAGTGCTGGAGATTCATCTGAAAAAGTTGATCAAAGTTCTGAAAGTAGCAGTGGTTTCTCTTCATACCCGAGTGTCAATCCAAAAGATACTACATCAAGCTTTCATTCTCAAAGCACAAAGACTGGAAATGGTTATGTGATACAATGCAATATTGCTTTGAATCTTCCTGATGGTCAAAGTTTTTCAGAAGAGGTTGCTAAAGATCACATGGCGTTGCTTGGTTCCGTGCTACTATCATATGAAGGTTTGGTTGCAGGGCGGATCGGGAATCCTATGCTCACAAAGGAGGATTACGATCAGATAGACGCTGAAGAAATGGAACTAATGGACATCAAATGGTGTCTAGCTAGTGTTTTGAGGAGAGCAGAAAAGTTCAAACTGATTACTGGAATAAATGATTTTCTTGATGCACATGTTTGTGACACCCCAGGAAAATCAGGAAAATAACGCAACTTAACTAGCTTCCTCAGTAACCACGCGCTAAATTTCGGGACGAAATTCTCTTAACAGGGGGAGAATGTGACAACCCTCATAATTCCATGTATTCCGTACAATTTATTAATGACAATTAAAGTGCTTGACGACTGTGTGGAACTACGTAACTGCTTTCTGATATCTGTGTTATATTTACATGCGCCTGTTAATACACTAGTAATGTACAGAAAAGTCATTAAATAGTCCGTAATGATTTCCTAAGTGTTAGAAATTAAAAACGTTACAAAAATATATACATAAGACACTTTTCGGATTAATTAAGCACTTTAACGAAACAGTGTCAAACCGAACAACCGGACTTAACCCGGAACATAAAAATATTGTCATTAACATTGTTTTTTTCTTTTTCTAAGCCAATTAGGGTCCCCGAATACCCTAACACCCGTTATAAATTATAACACACTAGTAATTGGTTAAACCTCCTAACTAACTAACTAGATACTAATTACACCATTCAAATCTAACCGATTACCCCTAACCCTTAACCAAGTTCGGTCCCATGAGGGGACAAGTACTTACAAAACTTGATTATTTTAATCCATATGCCTATTATCTAGAGAACACTAAATCCCTTGGACAAACATGTTGAATGGTTTATATATATGTCTCATGGATTCATTAACATAACACTTCACAACACTTAGCAAATCAACACTTCTCTCCCTCCTCTTGAACTTACGGCTGAGAACCAAGACCCACCCACCATCTTCTTTTTTTATTTCCATCTTGCAATTTAATATATAACCAAGGGTGAAGGATCACATACAAAGAGACCCGGTGCTTACGGATTGCCAAGGACCTCACCACAACGCTATTAACCACCCATTTTTCGTCTAGTTTCTCCCCTAGCCTCGAGCTAGTAGTAAGTGACTCTAAACGCCTTCTTGATCTTGTCTAGAGTCGTTAATAAGAGATTTGTCGGTTAAAAATTATGAACATATAAGATCAAAGTCTAAAAGTCTACTAAAGTAATGAACAAGGTGGTTAATGGATGAATATTAGTGTAAATCATGTAGATCTTGTATGATTATGATTATTGGTTGATTATCTGATGTTTTGCTGATTAATATTGATGCCTGATGTTGTTACGATCACTAAACATGATTAACGGGATCAACCGAACACAAACTAGTAAGCTAGAGACTAAAAACAGAAATCTGTCCATACTTTACAGCCAACTTCAGTTGGCTGTAAACAGGATATAAACTCAACGAAAAACCTATATTTTGAATCTAAAATATGTTATTATGAAATACGGTTCTAGTGGCACCGAAATCGTAATTTTTGGACTTCGTTTACTATTTTTAATGTGTCGATTTGTAACAACAGCTTAAGCTGAATTTTGACAGCAATAAATGGGTATCATACTTTCAGTCATAACCTGAGTTTTGTGATGAATCAGACCATGAAATTTGTACAGTAGATGACAACCGATACATTTGTAATTACCCCACTAGAATTTCGTAAATCGGACACTCGATGAATTTTTAATAAATTGTTCCGTGGACTGTGGTCAGAAATACATAAATCTGAGTTCAGTCCGGAATATGAATTTTTTTAAAATATTGGTAATGAACCGGACCCCGATATTTTTACACAATAAAATATGGAACGTTTAGGACATCCTATAAAAATTTGGGAATTTTTGGAAAAATTTAACTATTTTATTAAAATGTCCGAAAACAGCCGGTTTTGAATATTAATACTGAAATGACATAAGTTGTGACTCGCGTGTCTAAATGTCGAGTATGCTATCTGTGAATAATGTAACATGTTATATATGTTATATGCATTATCGTATGTTTGGTTTTGAGTGGGGAATGGATGGGAAACTTAGATGGGCATAAACCGTTAAAATGATGCATGTTGTGTGATAGATACGTGTAGGAACTTTGTGTTCTATTTGAAAGTCACTAAATGACTAACTGGTAATCATCTTAGGACGTGATTGACCGACCTTGACCGTTAGCTATATTTGAGAATCTAACCGAGCAAACCGAGGTGAGTTCACACACTTTCTAAGGCATGGGATTCCCGGTGGTTTGGGAATGGGTTAAAGAATTAAAACTAAATCTACATATCCTCCTTGGGTAGGATATGTACGGCCATCCTCCACAGAGTGGATGCCATTATTAAACCTACGAATGCTCCTGGTGCAGAAAACGTACGTTCGTCCTCCTGGTGCAGGACAACAACCTTAAAACTAGCTAGACAAAAACTCTATCAATAAGTCCCTCTTCATATCGACTTAATCGCCGAGGCCAATGGCGAGCGGGTCATTAGTTAATAGCGCTATTAGGATTAACAAACCTCAGACCGTGCCATTCGGACGGGTGTGTACTAATGGACTATGGCAAACTGTCAGTGATGATAGACACTGATGTAGGGCACAACTATTGTTCGTAGTAGTCGATATCATACCGTCTAGTAGTTCACACGGGGAAAGCCCCCACTAATTATGGATACGGTTTGGGTAAAGAAAAAGGAAATGGTTAAACATACTTTCAACTTCGGGGTAACCCCCACGGCAAATAAGCCAACGAAAGTCAAACCACGTTTTTCAGAAACAACTTAAAACCAAACAACCAAACGTGAACTCACTCAACTTTGTTGTTGACTAGTTGTTACATGCCTTACAGGTCGCTAATGCTTGGAGCTTGCACGAGGAAGAAGTCGTTGTGGTGTACGGACGGTTATGTCCAGTGTTTAATATTTAAAACATTATGAACTTATTAAACCTAAGTGTAGGACTTTAAACTTATGAACTGCGAACTTATGTTTTGAACTTACGTTTTATACTTCCGCTGTTATCTTAAAATCGGTCACCTTCATTAGGTCACCAATCGTATTGTAGTTGGTTTCATTTACTTAATTGTGTTGTTCAATATGATTGGTGGCTCGATCCTGGTCACGTCACGCCTCCAAGCGGTGGTACTCCGCATGGTGGATTTTGGGGGTGTGACAGATTGGTATTAGAGCCATTGGTTATAGTGAACTTGGTTTTTAAAAAGGGAAATGTTTTTGATAAAACCAGACAATAACCGGTACCGTGCTCAACGATCCACAACGACGCTTCGCTCCACGTGCAAGACTCGACACCATAAGTGGTATGATTTATGTTATATTGTCGGTTAGATAGTTCTCACTGTGCATTAGATAATGTGATAATTGCTATTTTAACCTTGTGTGCTTACTCTCTACTATCGTCCCACACTTACGCACTTTCGCGACACCTTTCTCACTTACGTTGCTTCATTATGAAAATCATGAGTGGACGTCTCGACATGACCCAGGGTCAGCTGACGACCTTGATTAACGAACGGATTGCTGAAGCCTTAGCAACCCAATCAAGGAGTCAACCCATGCACTCTCCAACACGCATAGGCACCTTCAGGGCGTTCCTGGAATGCAAACATCCCACTTTCGACGGCACTGAAGGGGCAATCAGCCTTCTGCACTGGATCCGAGGAATCGAATATGCATTCGAAGAGAGTGAAAGCCCTGCCAGCAAACGAGTAGAGTACGCTACCAGCATGTTGCAAGGGAAAGTGTATTCTTGGTGGAACACACAAGTCCAGATGCTCGGATTGGCAGACGCGAATGCCACCCTTTGGAGCGACATCAAGGATTTTGATTAAGGAAGAATTCTGCCACCTGGACGACATCCTAGAACTTGAAACAGAGTATTATGGTTTGAAGATGGAAGGATCAGAAATTGAGGCGTACACAAAGAGGTCCAACAACTTGGCTGACTTATGTCCTAACTTGTCACGACCCATATCTAGACGAATCAAGCTATACCTCAGAGGCTTAGTTCCGAAAATCCAAGGGTCTGTAATGGAGGCCAACCTTTCCACAATCCAGCAAGTCATTCATGTGGCGCACCGACTCACCGATCAGGCGGTGGAAGAGGGCAAGCTGCCCAAGCATGTTAGCACTACTGCTACTGGTGCTCCCAGCAGTGACAAGCGCAAGTGGGATGGAAATTCGGGCAGGCGCTTCACTCCAGTTCAGTCCCAACCCCAGCGACGAAAGACAAATGAACACCGGAGCCCCAGTCAGCAGTTTTCTGGAAAACAAGGCCAGGGTGGATACAGGGGAAATCACCCAAAGTGCAAACGATGTAGTTTGCACCACAGTTGGCCGTGCAACAAGGATCATTATCAGAGATGTAACAAGCTTGGACATAAAGCCAGAGATTGCAGGAGCTCACGCCCTGCGAATCAGAATCGGCAACAGCAGCCACAAGCCCCACAGAACCAACAGCAACAGCAAGGTAACAAGGAATGATATCAGTGTGTTGCTGAAGGTCACTTCAAGAGAAACTGTCCCAGTTGAACCGGAAACAGAACAACAACAACAACCAGGGGAACGGAAACAATAAAAGGGGAAACAATGATGGCAATGGAGCCAGGGAACGTGCGTTCGTGATTGGGCAGGATGTTGCAAGGAACGATCCCAACGTTGTGATGGGTAAGTTTCCTTCTGGATAATTTCCTCGTTACTGTTTTATTTGATTCGGGTGACGATACTAGTTATGTGTCCTTAAAAGTTAGCCAAATTCTTAAGCGCACTCCAACACATCTGAACACCAAACACACGGTAGAACTAGCCAACGGTAAAAGTCTTGAAGCCACACACATAGTTAAAGGTTGTAACCTCGTCTTAGCTGGTCAGACTTTCTTTATCGATCTTATCCCTTTCGTTCTGGGTAGTTTCGACGTTGTTATTGGGATGGATTGGTTATCTCAACATCAGGCGGAAATTCTTTGCAACGAGAAGATTTTCCGCGTCCCTCGTTCTGGTAAAGAACCCCTCGAGATACATGGCGACAAGAGTGGTGATGTCGTAGGCATTATCTCCTTCCTAAAGGCCCAGAAGTGTTTGCGAAAGGGCCACACCACTATTCTAGCCATCATTATTGACACATCAACGGAAGAAAAGAAAACTGAAGACATTCCTATTGTGCGCGATTTTCCTGAGGTATTTCCTCAGGAATTACCTGGTCTTCCGCCCCATCGCCAAGTTGAACTTCAAATCGAGCTAGCTCCTGGAGCAGCGCCCATAGCTCGAGCACCTTATCGTCTAGCTCCATCAGAACTTGAAGAACTGTCCACGCAATTACAAGAACTCTTGGAAAAGGGTTCCATATGTCCTAGCTCTTCGCCTTGGGGAGCTCCAGTCTTGTTCGTAAAGAAGAAAGATGGTACTTTCAGAATGTGCATAGACTATCGCGAACTTAACAAGGTGACTGTGAAGAATCGTTATCCTCTTCCACGTATTGACGACTTGTTCGACCAGTTGCAAGGGTCGAGCTATTACTCCAAGATTGATTTGAGATCGGGATACCATCAGCTGAGGGTCCAAGATGAGGACGTCTCCAAAACAGCATTTAGAACTCGTTACGGCCATTACGAGTTTCTGGTTATGCCATTCGGTCTGACGAACGCACCAGCGGTCTTCATGGATCTCATGAACCGAGTGTGCAAGCCTTACCTGGATAAGTTCGTTATTGTGTTCATCGACGATATCCTGATCTATTCTAAGAGTCAGGAGGAACACGAACAACATCTACGACTTATGCTAGAACTTCTTCGAAAAGAGCAGTTGTATGCCAAGTTTTCAAAATGTGACTTCTGGCTTCGCGAAGTCCACTTTCTAGGCCATGTGGTAAACAAGGATGGGATTCATGTGGATCCATCTAAGGTTGAATCGATCAAGAACTGGCCTGCACCCCGTACACCAACAGAAATCCGCCAATTCTTGGGTTTGGCAGGATATTACAGAAGGTTTATCAAGGATTTCTCAAAGATTGCGCAACCTCTCACTTCACTGACCCAGAAGGGTGTCGTCTACCATTGGGGTAATGCACAGGAATCCGCTTTTCAACACCTAAAGGATAGACTTTGTAGCGCGCCTTTCCTCTCATTGCCTGAAGGCACAGATGATTTTGTGGTTTACTGCGATGCTTCCATCCAAGGACTTGGTTGCGTGTTGATGCAACGTGACAAGGTCATTGCCTACGCATCGCGCCAACTTAAAGTTCACGAAAGGAATTACACTACTCACGATCTGGAGCTGGGAGCAGTTGTTTTCGCACTTAAGATATGGAGACATTACCTGTACGGTACCAAGTGCACCATTTACACCGATCACAGGAGTCTCGAGCATATCTTCAAGCAAAAGGAGTTAAACATGCGACAACGCCGATGGGTCGAACTCTTGAATGATTATGAATGTGCTATCAAGTATCATCCGGGCAAAGCCAATGTTGTGGCCGACGCCCTCAGTCGAAAGGATACTATACCTAAGCATGTACGTGCTTTACAGCTTACCATCCAATCTAATCTTCCCGCTCAGATTCGCGATGCTCAGGTTGAAGCATTGAAGGCAGAGAACATCAGGGTTGAATCCCTACGAGAATCGAGGCAGCGGCCAGAACAGAAGGAAGACGGCGCTTACTATGTAACAGGGCGCATCTGGGTTCCACTTTATGGAAACTTACGCGAGCTTGTGATGGATGAAGCACATAAGTCTCGTTATTCGGTACACCCTGGTTCGGATAAAATGTACCACGACCTCATGACTACATATTGGTGGCCTGGCATGAAAGCCCACATAGCAACCTACGTCAGTAAGTGCTTGACTTGTGCGGGAGTCAAGCCTGAATATCAGAAACCATCAGGCCTACTTCAACAACCGGAAATCCCGAAATGGAAATGGGAGCAAATTTCCATGGATTTCGTTACCGGCCTGCCCAGATCTCAACGCGGAAACGATACCATTTGGGTGATCGTAGATCGACTGACCAAGTCTGCACATTTTCTGGCTATTAAGGAAATGGATAAGTTTTCTACCCTAGCAGACATCTATCTTAAGGAAGTAGTATCAAGGCACGGAGTTCCAACCTCTATCATTTCTAATCGTGACGCGCATTTTACTTCTGAACTATGGTAAGCAATGCACAGGTCTTTTGGCTCACGTTTAGATATGAGCACCGCTTATCACCCACAGACGGATGGGCAATCTGAACGCACCATCCAAACCCTTGAAGACATGCTTAGGGCATGTGTAATCGATTTTGGTAATGGCTGGGAAAAGCACCTCCCGCTAGTGGAGTTCTCATATAACAACAGCTACCACAACAGCATTCAGGCCGCTCCGTTCGAGGCATTGTATGGACGCAAATGCCGATCACCTCTCTGTTGGGCAGAAGTTGGTGACAGCCAAATCACTGGCCCAGAACTTGTGATAGATACCACCGAAAGAATTGCTCAGATACGACAGCGAAGGCGGCAGCTCGTGACCGTCAGAAAAGCTATGCTGATAAGGGAAGAAAACCACCCGAGCTCCAGGTTGGGGATCGAGTGCTACTCAAAGTCTCACCTTGGAAAGGTGTAGTCTGCTTTGGAAAACGAGGAAAACTCAATCCGCGTTATGTCGGACCATTCGAAGTCACCGAGAAAATTGGCAAAGTCGCCTACAGGTTGAATGTACCTGAAGAACTCAGCGGAGTTCACAATGTTTTCCATGTGTCGAATCTGAAGAAGTGTCTGTCAGATGAGACCCTCATAGTTCCTCTCAAGGAACTCACAATCGACGACCAACTGCGATTCGTCGAGGAACCAGTAGAGATTACGGATCAAGATGTTAAGATCCTCAAGCATACCAGGATACCTCTGGTCCGAGTTCGTTGGAATGCTCCTCGTGGCCCAGAGTATACCTGGGAACGAGAAGACCAAATGAAACTCAAGTATCCCCAACTGTTTAAGAAAAACGCAACCACTACTGAGGCTGAAGCTACTGTAGAATTTCGGGACGAAATTCCAAATCAACGGGGGGATGATGTGACACCCCAGGAAAATCAGGAAAACAACGCAACTTAACTAGCTTCCTCAGTAACCACGCGCTAAATTTCGGGATGAAATTCTCTTAACAGGGAGAGAATGTGACAACCCTCATAATTCCATGTATTCCGTACAATTTATTAATGACAATTAAAGTGCTTGACGACTGTGTGGAACTACGTAACTGCTTTCTGATATCTGTGTTATATTTACATGCGCCTGTTAATACACTAGTAATGTACAGAAAAGTCATTAAATAGTCCGTAATGATTTCCTAAGTGTTAGAAATTAAAAACGTTACAAAAATATATACATAAGACACTTTTCGGATTAATTAAGCACTTTAACGGAACAGTGTCAAACCGAACAACCGGACTTAACCCGGAACATAAAAATATTGTCATTAACATTGTTTTTTCTTTTTCTAAGCCAATTAGGGTCCCCGAATACCCTAACACCCGTTATAAATTATAATACACTAGTAATTGGTTAAACCTCCTAACTAACTAACTAGATACTAATTACACCATTCAAATCTAACCGATTACCCTAACCCTTAACCAAGTTCGGTCCCATGAGGGTACAAGTACTTACAAAACTTGATTATTTTAATCCATATGCCTATTATCTAGAGAACACTAAATCCCTTGGACAAACATGTTGAATGGTTTATATATATGTCTCATGGATTCATTAACATAACACTTCACAACCCTTAGCAAATCAACACTTCTCTCCCTCCTCTTGAACTTACGGCCGAGAACCAAGACCCACCCACCATCTTCTTTTTTTATTTCCATCTTGCAATTTAATATACAACCAAGGGTGAAGGATCACATACAAGGAGACCCGGTGCTTACGGATTGCCAAGGACCTCACCACAACGCTATTAACCACCCATTTTTCGTCTAGTTTCTCCCCTAGCCTCGAGCTAGTAGTAAGTGACTCTAAACGCCTTCTTGATCTTGTCTAGAGTGGTTAATAAGAGATTTGTCGGTTAAAAAATTATGAACATATAAGATCAAAGTCTAAAAGTCTACTAAAGTAATGAACAAGGTGGTTAATGGATGAATATTAGTGTAAATCATGTAGATCTTGTGTGATTATGATTATTGGTTGATTATCTGATGTTTTCCTGATTAATATTGATGCCTGATGTTGTTACGATCACTAAACATGATTAACGGGATCAACCGAACACAAACTAGTAAGCTAGAGACTAAAAACAGAAATCTGTCCATACTTTACAGCCAACTTCAGTTGGCTGTAAACAGGATATAAACTCAACGAAAAACCTATATTTTGAATCTAAAATATGTTATTATGAAATACGGTTCTAGTGGCACCGAAATCGTAATTTTTGGACTTCGTTTACTATTTTTAATGTGTCGATTTGTAACAACAGCTTAAGCTGAATTTTGACAGCAATAAATGCGTGTCAAACTTTCAGTCCTAACCTGAGTTTTGTGATGAATCGGACCATGAAATTTGTACAGTAGATGACAACCGATGCCTTTGTAATTACCCCACTGGAATTTCGTAAATCGGACACTCGATGAATTTTTAATAAATTGTTCCGTGGACTGTGGCCAGAAATACATAAATCTGAGTTCAGTCCGGAATATGAATTTTTATAAAATATTGGTAATGAACCGGACCCCAATATTTTACACAATAAAATATGGAACGTTTAAGACATCCTGTAAAAATTTGGGATTTTTTGGAATAATTTAACTATTTTATTAAAATGTCCGAAAACAACCGGTTTTGAATAGTAATGCTGAAATGACATAAGTTGTGACTCGCGTGTCTAAATGTCGAGTATGCTCTCTGTGAATAATCTAACATGTTATATATGTTATATGCATTATCGTATGTTTGATTTTGAGTGGGGAATGGATGGGAAACTTAGATGGGCATAAACCGTTAAAATGATGCATGTTGTGTGATAGATACGTGTAGGAACTTTGTGTTCTATTTGAAAGTCACTAAATGACTAAATGGTAATCATCTTAGGACGTGATTGACCGACCTTGACCGTTAGCTATATTTGAGAATCTAACCGAGCAAACCGAGGTGAGTTCACACACTTTCTAAGGCATGGGTTTCCCGGTGGTTTGGGAATGGGTTAAAGAATTAAAACTAAATCTACATATCCTCCTTGGGTAGGATATGTACGGCCATCCTCCATAGAGTGGATGCCATTATTAAACCTACGAATTCTCCTGGTGTAGAATACGTACGTTCGTCCTCCTGGTGCAGGACAACAACCTTAAAACTAGCTAGACAAAAACTCTATCAATAAGTCCCTCTTCATATCGACTTAATCGTCGAGGCCAATGGCGAGCGGGTCATTAGTTAATAGCGCTATTAGGTTTAACAAACCTCAGACCGTGCCGTTCGGACGGGCGTGTACTAATGGACTATGGCAAACTGTCAGTGATGATAGACACTGATGTAGGGCACAACTATTGTTCGTAGTAGTCGATATCATACCGTCTAGTAGTTCACACGGGGAAAGCCCCCACTAATTATGGATACGGTTTGGGTAAAGAAAAAGGAAATGGTTAAACATACTTTCAACTTTGGGGTAACCCCCACGGCAAATAAGCCAACGAAAGTCAAACCACGTTTTTCAGAAACAACTTAAAACCAAACAACCAAACGTGAACTCACTCAACTTTGTTGTTGACTAGTTGTTACGTGCCTTACAGGTCGCTAATGCTTGGAGCTTGCACGAGGAAGAAGTCGTTGTGGTGTACGGACGGTTATGTCCAGTGTTTAATATTTAAAACAGTATGAACTTATTAAACCTAAGTGTAGGACTTTAAACTTATGAACTGCGAACTTATGTTTTGAACTTACGTTTTATGCTTCCACTGTTATCTTAAAACCGGTCACCTTCATTAGGTCACCAATCATATTGTAGTTGGTTTCATTTACTTAATTATGTTATTCAATATGATTGGTGGCTCGATCCTGGTCACGTCACGCCTCCAAGCGGTGGTACTCCGCATGGTGGATTTTGGGGGTGTGACAATGTTTCTACTTTAGGTTTTGATAAATCTAAAGTTACTTGTTTTCGATGCAGGGAGAAAGGTCATTTCAAGAGAGAATGCAAGAACAGAGAAGCCAGTCATGTAAAGAATCCGTTCGGAAAAGATGACTATTATAGGAAAGCCATATATCAGCAAGTTGGTCAGCAACAACATCAAGAACCACAGGTGGCTCATGGTAGAAAAGTGATCGAGGATTCAAAAAGAGCATGTTTGGGGAATCAAGAGAACTTTAACTGGAATTTTCAAGATGATGAAAAATTTCCTGAAGGTTTTACCTGGGATATGTTTGTGAATGATAAAGGAGATTTCAAAGCATTCATTGCTAAAATTTTGAAAGAACCAGATTTGTTTACCACATGGTTGAAGTCTATTGGTGAAACTGTAAAGAATGAAGTTGAAACATTTGTTTCATCAGAAGAAGGATCACAAAGTGCAGATGAAAGTTCACAGAGTGATGAATTTTCATAAAAAGAAGTTGTTTTTTATCAAACACCAGTTGATTCTGGTTCTTCGGATGATAATTCTGACAAATCAGTAGAGTTTGATCAAACACCAACTGATGACAGTAGTGATGATGAAGAAGAACGACATATTAATGTTGCTAAAACTCATCTCTCTCCTGAAAGTTTTCATTTTTATTTTGCAGATCGCTTGGAGAAACTGAAGGAGAAACGAGCTGCAAAAGAACAAAAAGAAATGAAGTCTGAAAGTGTTGCTGAGGAGATTGTTGAGATCGAGCAGGAAGGTGAAACAGATAAGGTGACTGAAGCTGAGGAAGTTGTTGAAGTTGAAAAGATCATAGAAATTGAAAAGATTGTGGAAGTCATCAAGCCTTGCACAAAGTGTTTGGAACCATGCAAGGAATCTGCAGCAAAAGATGAAAAGCTAGCTGAGCTTGAGAAGATGAAGGAACAATTATTGTTCAATCTTAATTACGTGAAGGAGTCGTATGATGTTTTAAACAGAACAGTAACTAGTCTTCAAAAGACTAACTCTGAGAGAGAAAATGCTTTGACAATGATGAATGCAACATTGATGACGAAGCAGAAAGCTATTAACTTTTACATCGAAGAAAGTGCAAAGTGGAAGCAAGAGTTGGAGACCGAGAAAATTGAAAATGAGAGAATCAGACGATTATTACAGAGTTATTCTAGTTCTGATTATCTTATTGATCGAATCTATCCAACTGTTGCAGGTTTTGAAGCCTTTAAAGATGATGAGAAGCCTAAGAAGAAGGATACTGGTAAGAAACCGAGTGTTACCTATAACAAGTGTCCGCCTCCGATCTGGGAAAGTTATTCTCCCAGAAAACCAAATGAGGAGCAAGTCGAAAAAGCAGTCAATATTAAGTTAAAAACCGACACAACTGATGAATTACCAGAAAATATTGACGTCACTTTCACATCGTCTGACACTGATCATGAGTCTGAGTTAATAAAAAAGGTGGTCAATCAGGTGTTGGATACTGATGAGGAGTCTGAGTCAAAATCTGACTCTGGAGGGTCAAGTTCGTCAGTCAACAGTTCAAAGTCGTCGGTCAAACGGGCATACAGTAAAGAGTTTTTATTATCAAAAGCAAATTTGGATGTTGAAACATTTGAAGTAGCATACACTTTAAATGATTCTGACAAATTATATTCTGACAAAGAGTTTCCAATAAGAAGTGTTAGATTTGAAATGATCAAAAAGGTTTTCAAAATGACAGAAATTAAGATTTCTGAAATAAAAGATTTAAATCTTACTGGAAAACCTAAAAAATACACTTCAAGAATACAACAACGATTAAACAAGAAAAAGGGTTACAATTCTGGTTCTGGTTTTCAAAAGAAACCAAACCATAATGGTAGCTTCAAAAAGAAAGGATTAGGTTTTATTCCACCTAAAAATTATAAAAATGAGAAAAATTCTAAAACAAGAACAGAATTTGTTTCAGGAGGTAGTGCAGAAGAAGAACAGAAGAAACCTTTCTGGAGACAATCAAACCAAGAGTTTCTTGCTGAGAAGAAAAGGAATGGAACTGGAGTGTTTCATCAAAAAGAGACTCGAACTTGTTTCAAATGCAATGAAGCTGGTCACATTGCATGGAATTGTCCGAAAAATGCTAAGACTAAACAGGGAGGAGTTTCTGAAAAATTGAAAGAAATAGTTGTTAATGTTGAACCACCAAGCGAAAAATTCAAAACTTTTGAAAACTCAATTTATGAGGTTGGTGAGTGTTCTAAAAAGAATTTTTACAAAAAGAAAGCAAAAGATAACCAAATGTGGGTTGTCAAGAAGGGTGATGTAAAAATTAGCGATGATTCTGGTTCCACAAAGCCAGAAGAGCCACAAGGTGAGGTAAAAGAGGTAAATTCTGTATTTTCAGTGAATGATGATGAATTTCCATCATTGACGTTTGAAAAGATTAAGCAAAAGGTTGGTAAGATTGAGATTTCAAATCAATTCTTTTCTGATAAAAAGGAATTTGATGTTGAAAAAGTTTTCAATGGAAATGTTAAGAAAATTTTTGGGAAAATGCTTGATGGGAAAGTAAAAGGGGTTAAAGATTTTTACGCAACAAAGAAAGCAACTTTTAACCCTATTGAACAAGAGCTAAAAGAGCTAAAAACACCCAAGGTTGGTCAGACTTGGGTGGAAATTCTCTTCCCTTGAACATCTAACTATGCCGGAGATCCAAGTTTGTAATCGTGGATCAGGAATCGGCATCTTTCTTAGTAATTGATTGTGTGATTGAATTTTAAAAATAGTTGAATTTTTACAGGATAAGTGTGAATTGCCGGAGCTTCCAGGTTGGTAAGTGTGAAGCAGGAATCGGCATCTTTGTTGGTAAAATAAATTTGTGTAGATGTGATATTCCTACAAGTTGGTTAATGAAGGTTTACACCTACAAGTGGTAAATCAAGGACATTAAGTTGTACTTGTTTTTCCTACAAATGGTTAATCAAGGTCATTAGGTTGAACTTGATTGGACCAAACTTACAGGGAGTATTAGAAGAACAATGTGATGAACCAAACCCTTAACTTACAAGTGCTAAAATCAACAAAACTTATTTTCCGGAAAAATCATTTTGGTTAAAACAAACTTAAGTGTTTTGAAATCATAATGAGAAAATAGTTTTGTGTAAGGGGGAGTTCGGATTGTTTATGCCAAGTGGATGGCGAATTAAAGCAATTCGATTTCGGTTGTCACTTTATTGTACAGTTGGTTTTCAAATTTTCCTAAAATGTGTTTGCATTTTAGGGGAGTAAGAAATTTTAGAAAATCCAAAAACATTTGAAAATTTGAAAAATCCAAAAACATGATAAAATTTGAAAAATGAGTTTTGTGTCAAAGAAGAGGAAATGATAGTACATCAGTGGACTATCACAACTTGCTAAAGAAATGGAAAGTTTAAAAAGTGATAAACGGTCTCACTGATGATGTGCCAGTAGATTTTTGCACATTTAGTAGATTGTGACGAGATATAAACCTAAATTCAAACTTGCTTATATCATGGGGAAACATCTCTCGGATATATGGGTAACCCCCGAAATCTTGTTTGAAAGGTCCCTCTTTCTGAGATACTAGGTCTTTATGCTCAGTGATATATGGGGTATTATCCCGGGACTTCTGATTTTGCGGAAGCAATGGCCTAGTCCACGGAGAATACTTTCCGCTTGCTTGAAAAATAGCGCCGCCCTCAGCAAATTGATTAAACAATAAAATTGATAGTCATTGCTGCTGTAAAAAAGATCCTCTAAAGGGGACACACCCAAAAGTTGAGTCATGATCTCTCTGCTGAACGGTAGTTCTGACCTGAGCTCTCATGATTCTTCATAATTTATTCCCTTACAGATATCATCTGTGGTATACTCACCTGTAAGACTGAATATTGGGATCTGGATACCGGAGTATATTCTGAGGTGGGACACACGATAGAGTTTAAGTATCTAAAACATTAATATCGTATCTCGAAACAGTTGAACTTTGTGTGAACATTTAAGTGGATCTGTATACTGACAATCTAAGTGAATCGTTTAGAACTTAAAATGTTTAAAGCTTAACGGTGTTGGTGATTTGTCTCAGAAACTGATATGATCCTCTTACACAAACTCACAAAAATATTGTCTGTAAATATTTCTTTACTGCATTTCATTCCATTCAAAAGTCCAAAAAGATTTTCAGTGTGTTTTAGTATAAATTTTGTAAAATCCAAAAAGATTTTTGACAACTGATGTTGGAGAGCTAATTTTCAAAATTCCAAGTACTAGACATGATGAACAAATGGTTTGGGAGAATGTGTTTTGAAAAGAAAAATGATTAATTTTTGCAAATGGTTCATCAGAATTTATCATTGATAAATCATTCTGGTTTAATTTGAGAGAGAATCTGGGTTTATAAATTTGGTAAATGTTAAATTTGTGAAATTTATTTCTGGGTTAAGAATGTGCAGGTGTCGCCAGGTTTCGATTTTGAACCTGATGATAGAGAGACACGTTCCAATACCTGAGGAATTTGTGATTTCAACATGCCAGACTGTGATCCCAGCATATCGAAAGGGGGAGTCTGAAGACATCCGAGTAGAGATTGTTCGTGGGGAGTTTATTGATGCTGAAGATGAGAAGGAGATAAAGTTTGAGGATGCTTTCACTATGAGATATTTCAGAGATCGTTCAGAATGATAAAGACTGAAGATTGTAAAGACTCGACACTTAAGACTCATCAACATCTGAGGGGGGGTCTGTTGGTGCACACATCTTTCGTCTTCGTCTTATATCGAGTCTCAGTTCGTTGCGGATCTTATCAAGCAGGATGTCATCTTATACAATGATGACATCATCAAAGTGACATCATCATTGCATCATTACACAAGAAGACAAATTATTGAAGGCTTTCGCTTGAAGTTGTAATCTTGAGAGTTTCGCTTGAACTTGTAAACTTGAAGTTTCTCTTGAAAGTCTATTAGGGAGTTTCGCTTGAACAAGCCTTGTGTAACTTCAAGCGAAACCTAGGATAGTATAAATAGGGGAGTGTTCTATTCATTTGTAACAGATTTCAGATTCGATACCGAGGTGCTGCCGGTATTTCTCGTGAATGTAATTGCTGTTAAATCAATATACAAGAGGTTTAAAGTGATATTCAAGCTGTTTCGACGTCAGTTTCTTATTTTCCGCATCTGAAACTGATAAAATCTCTTCTGAACGACTTGTTCGGGTCGCAAACCGATCCTATAACGAGCACACAACAGGGTTAGAAATTAGAGTTTTATATGTTTATATAGGTAATTTCGCTTGAAACCAACATATGCAGTTCAAGCGAAATCAACTCAAGTGATTTCGCTTGAAATTACATGTTGTATGTTCAAGCGAAATCAGCTCAACTATATATAGATGTGTGCTGAATTCATTTGGAGCGGAACCTGGTCATTAGTTCTGAGTCGAGGTGCTGTCCATTTGTCATATGAATTGTGTAAAAGCTCAGGATTGATTTATAGAAGGATAATTAGAAAGGAACAAGCTGTTTTGACATCGTTTACATTGATTCCGCCTTTGTACTTGATGATGAACTACTCAAACTGACTGTTTAGGGTCACCGGACGATCCAACAAGTGGTATCAGAGCTCAGGACGAGGAGTTCATACCAATTCAGCTTGATTTTACCGGATTCTCACTCTTCTACTCATTCTTTTCTGATTTGAACGAGATTTCACGGTTGAAATGGCCTGAAACTCACACATATCAAGCGAAACATAGTGTTAACTAATCCTTGAAAGAATTGGACCTTAATTCAAACAAATTCTGATAAAAATTTGTGATTTCGCTCAAAAATCTGTTCGAAAATGCTGATGACATTTTGATTTCGCTTGAAAATATAGTCTAGATTTCGCTTGAACTGAAAATTAGGTCTTGATTTCGCTTGAAAATTAGGTTTCGCTTGAAAGTTCAAGCTAAATAAGAGATTTCTCTTCAAAACATGATTTCGCTTGAACTTCTATTACTAATTCGCTTGAAAAACATTTTAGCTTAAAATCTGATTTCGCTTGAAGCTATTTCGCTTCAACTGATTTAGCCTGAAATTGCTGTTTTTCAAAATAAAAAATTTTCTAAGTGTTTGTTGATCATTTCAGGTACGTGAAGATGGATGATTTCAATCCTTTCTGTGATGTGTTTGCATTTATTGGCGGTTCGGGAGATGGCACATTAGACAACACGAATGAGAATACAACAACACCGAGTGCAAAGAAAATTCTCAATGATGCTATGAGTGTAGACAGTGCATATGGGACATACAACAAGCCGCCCAAGTTGATGGCGATTGAAGATTACAACAGGTGGGCTATAAGATTTGAGGAATGGCTTAAGGCGTTTGCTTATCAGAGTTGGAGAAGTTTGAAAAACGGATATGATTAGGGAAGAGATGATTATGAGAACTTGAAAGATAATCAAATTGAAAGATATGTTTCTGAACAAAAGTGTATTGTTCTGCTTCACCAATCTATTCGAGATGATATAATCGCACTGATCGAATACGAAGATTCGAGAGATCTCTAGAAAAAATTAAAAATAAAATGTATTGGTAGTGCTGAAATAGTTAAGAACAAAAAGAAATTGTTACGAAAAGAGTTTGATTTGTTTGGTTGTTTAAAGAACGAATCAGTTTCCAAGATGATTGAGAGATTTGGACATCTGAAGATGGAGCTTGCTAGACATGATATCATTTATACTCAAGAAGAGCTGGTAGACAAGTTGTTTGACGCACTTCCGAATGAACAAGACTGGCAATATTTTGCATTGATGCTGAAGAATACGATAAAGCCTGCTGTTATGAAAGTGAATCTGCTTATTGAAAGATAGGAGAGTCACGAGTTGGAGATCAAGAAATCTAGCAAAATCAACAACTCATCTTATCAGCAGAATGTGGAGTTGTACTACAGAGGAAATCTACCAAAGACTAGTTCTCCAAGAACATCATTTTCTGCAGAGAGCTCAAATATAAAGAATCAAGAAACTCCTAGCAGTGGTTACCATGTGTTGGTGCATGTTTGTGACAACAGCTTAGATTTGGTCTTTGGATATCTTGTAATTAGATAAACGATAAACAGTTAGCAGGTTTAGCTTTGTATTAGTGAGTTAATAGAGTTTGGGCTAAACAAAACCCACATTGGGTGATGGGGGGCGAATTGGGCCTAGTCCATGTAGCAAACCCAGCCTAATGTTGCAACCTTGTGTTATATAAACAAGGTTAGGCTTTAGGGTTTAGGTTAATCAGCCAAAACAATATTTGAGAGGCATTGAAATTCGTGAGAGCTAGACTTGGACGAATTTGAGTGTGGTTAGGGTTTAGATTGATTGTAATACGTTTGTTTGATAATCAATAGAAACCCAGTTTGAAAGTGAATTACTGATTTCTGTTTCTACTCTTTCTGCTATATTCTGATCAAGAGGATTCCGCACTCTTGATTGGAAAGACAATTCTGTGAAAGATCCATACGTCAAGGGGACAACAATTGGTATCAGAGCATTAGGCTCTTGAAGGCTCGGTTCAGAATTGTGCTTGGAGAAACAGGGAGATTTTCGAAATTTCTTGAAATCTGACAATTAGGGTTTCGAAATTTTTTGGGTGTTTGATAAAAATTTTCGATTTTTGTTGGCTGTTTTGATCTTCTGTTTTGTTTGATTGCTGTTTTGCAGGTTTTAGGTTTTTCAGGAAAGTTTTGGTTGATTCTGGAAGAGTTTTTCGCTGAATTTCTTGAAGATTCGAAAACTGTTTTCGTGTTCTTCATTAAGTTCATCAGAAATTTGTCAAAAGTTTGCTGATTTGCTTGTTCGATTTTGCAGGAAATTGATACGAAATCTGCTGAATTATGAGAAGATTAAGTTTCCAATTTTAGAACTAGCGAATTTGATGACCTGCGAAATTAAGTGAGATCAGCATAATTATCGGTGAAGTTAAATCCAAAGGCAACTTTGGTAACCGTATAATTTTCCACAGCGAAATTACTACGGTTTTCGGCGACTTTACAGGTCGTCGTAATAGCGAATTTGACCAGCGAAAATAGACCAGCGAATTTGACCAGCGAAGTTGTTAGATCAGCGAAATTGTGCAGCATAATTAAACCAGCGAAATTAATTCCCAGCATAATTAAAACTAGCGAATTTAACAGGGTGGAATTTCAGTTGGCAAGTGTCGATAAAATTTGACTGTTTCGCAAATAGAAATTGATCCGTAGAATACGAGGAATGCAACGGTGCAGAAAGTTCTGATAAAAAAAAGGTCTGCCCTCGTATTTTCCAGAGTTTGAGGGCAGACCTCGTAGAACTGCTTATGTGAACATGGAAGATGCTGATAAAAAGATGTATGAGGCTGAAAAGAGAGCCTTGGCTGCAATCAAAATGTCTTTACCTGACAGCATCAAGCATACTTTCAAGAAGTACACAAACTCAAAGGATATGTGGGATGCATTAGAGAAAAGATATGCTGGAAATGAAGATGTTAAGAAAAACAAAGTTGATCTACTGAAGAAGCAGTTTGCTGTTTTCAAGTTCATGAAACATGAGTCACTTGAGGACATCATCACTCGATACTACCATCTGATGTCAGAAATGGATAATTATGAGATAGAATGCTATACTGACGTTGAAAAGAATGACAAGCTGCTAGATGCCTTACCTACCAAGTGGGATATTTACACTCTCATGATCAAGGGAGAAGCAGATTATGAGACAAAAGAGCTTGAAGAAGTAGTTGGCAAGCTGAGAGCTTATGAGCTCAGTATGAAGAAGAAAGACACTGGATATGATCAGGTTCAAGATCCAGTGATTTACAATGGGCTTACATCTTCTTCATCTCACAACGCTTCTAGCGACTCTACTACTGCTTTTCTTTCATGTGAGAATGAGCAGGTCACAGTGAATGAAGATGGTGATGTGTGTTTTGTAGCTGCTTCAGGAGGATCAACAGGAGCCAAGAGAACATCAGGTTCTAAGCAGAGTAGTGGTGTTAAGTCGATGCCAATGAGTGTGAAGTCTGCTGAAGAGCATCTGGCTCTACTTGCTTCATTTGTTGCGTCTTATGAGAACTACATTCAGGGGAAGATATCTGATCCTGCCACTTTAGATGAAGATTACGATCAGATAGACCCTGATGATCTTGAAGATATGGATTTGCAGTGGCAAATGGCCATGATTACTAGACGAGTGAAGAGGTTTATGAACCGAACGGGAAGGAAGTTTATAGGAAAGACTGTTGGTTTCGATAAGACCAAAGTGAGATGCTTCAACTGTCAAAGTTATGGGCATTTTGCTAGGGAATGTCAGAAACAAAAGCAAGAGACTTCAAGTCAAAGTTCAAACAATAGGAATGCTTCAAAAAACTCTAACTCGAGAGCACTGATCTCTACTGCTAGAGAAGGTTCATATGACTGGAGTGTTCACTTGGAAAATGATGACAATGTCACACAGGCATTCATGGCAGAGATAACTTCAGTTGATGATGGTGAAGCTACTGTGGGAGATGCTGAAGCAAAAGTGGATGCTGAGGCTGAGGTGAAGATAGAGAATAAAGCTGAAGAAAAGAAGGTTGATCAGACAACAGTTGCTGAAGAAGAAAAGCAAAAGTCTGACCAGGAACGGGAAGCTGAAGAAAAGGATGCTAAGTATAAAAGAATGGAAGCTCAGCTTGCGGCTCTAATGGCCAATCTTGACAAACAAACAGGAGAGGTAAAGTCTAATTCTGTGTGTTTAAAATGTCATGAATTACAGGGTGAAGTTGACACGTTGTCCACACAAAACCAAAGTCTGGTGGGCGAGATGTCTACCATAAAAGAAGCAAACTTTTTTGCTAAAAGAAATGAATCCTCATACTTGAAGAAGATAAAAGGTTATGAAAGTAAAATTGATTCTTTAACCTGGAAATTAAACGAAAAACTTCAAGTCATAGACTTAGCTCATGAAATGATGGCAGAGAAGACAAAAGAGATTTCTGAAAAATGCAAAGAGTTGTCAGATGCACAACTCAAAATTGTTGAACTTGAAAAGAAATTAGGTCAATTCAGGGACTCTAATTTTGTTATGAAACATATGATGGGTGGCTTGAAGAAAAGTAATGACAAAAACAGTGTGGGATTTCATGGTTTCAATGAAGTTCCACCTCCTGTTAGTCATGACTATTCTTTCTTGCCTGATGAAGATGAGCTCATGAACTTTGGGTCAACATCACCAAGTAGTTCCACGTCACGTCAAGGAAATGTTTTTGAGAATGCTGATGCTAAGAAGGAAAATAACAGCAAACCTGTTTTGAAAAAGAATACATCACATCCTAAAAATAACAATCCAACTTTTGTTAAAAAGGTTAATTTTGTTCAAGGAAGTGACATGAAAAACGAAACAGCTGTTATTGAAAATGAATCTAATATAGAGTTTGCTAAAAACAAGAACATAGAAAATTCTGAAACTAAGCAAACTGAACCAAATCCTTCTAAGGCATCATCAGAAGAAAAACCCGAATCTAGTTCTAAGGCTTCAGAAAAGAAGTCTTCGAAAAAGAGATCGTGCTTCAAATGTCACACCAAGGGACATGTAGCTAGCTGCTGTCCTAACAAAAAGAGTGAAGCACAAGTGAGTGATGTAACACCTGTGCCTCCATGGCCATCAAACAAATACCGAACCAATGAAATATTATATTTCATACTTGGGATTTGTAAAAATATGTGTATCATTTGTACATATCAATTTTTGTTCAATTCCAAACTCTAAATCGCTTTCTGGAAGGTTATACGCGCACCGATGCGTAAATATAACCAGTTTAATGAAACAAACACTCCGGAATAGTGACATAGGCTTAACATACCTTAAATAACCTTTAGATAACTTAGAAATAAGTTTTGAAGGCTTTGGTATGGCAAAAACAAGTTAATTCGCTTACAGGGACTAAACTTGACAATCTGCGAAAGTATGCCAATTTGAACTGGAATGAACATTCCAGAACATGACTATAAGTTAAATACACCTTAAATATCCTTTACCTAGCTTATAAATAAGCTTTGAGGGGTTCGGTGTGCTAAAATATACTTTTGGGTCATTCAGGGACTAAAAGTGTCAAAAAGTGCACAAGTTTGCATTTTCGCGCATAACTTACGTTCTGAATACATCGGACATCCAAAAATTTATGTAAGCACTATAATATTTTATTTTAGTGTTTGGCATGAGAAAAATCCATTCGTTGCGTCATTTGGATCGTTTTTCGCGCTTATGCGCATTCCGTCGTAATTAAGCGAACATCGCGTTCGTACGACCAAACGAACTGACATCCGATATATTTTTGAGCATGTTTCATTTCCACAATGTTTAGGCATCATTTTAGGGCCTTAAAGTTGGCTTTACGAGCCTTAGAAGTGCCGAAAATGGGCTTAAAACACAACAGGGACCAAAACTGTCACTTTTGAAACTTATTTTCTGATCAGAAGCTCCAGGCGGCCTGCCTGAGCTTTGTCTGATCCTGAAGCGGGCCGCATCAGCCTTCCAGAACAGATAAGATCGCTTAATCAGCAGATTCCAGCTGTTTAATCCACCACCACACATTCTCAATTGCCCTTTCAGCTGATTATGGGCCATTTTTAGTCACCATGACTTTCCAACAAGTGTACGCATGAGATTCAATCACGTTATTCAAGAAACGATCTTAACGTTTTCAGAAAATACTATAAATACCCCACCCCCATTTGCTTCAAACTCACTAGAATCTGATCTAAAAGACTCTAAGTTGGAACCATTGTTTCATACCTGAGTTATTTGGATCTAGATTAGCATTCGGGGACCCTTCGTAAGTATTCTTTCGTTCTTTTATTGCTTTTCGAGTCCGAAAGTCAAACTTTGTTTGACTTTCTGCGTTGACCAGTTTATGGTCAATGCGAAGTTCATTTGAACTTCGCAACGTGATTGTAATCACGATGGTTATAGTCCCTTGGGACTATGCCTACTGATTACCACGTTGTCTAGGGTCGTAAAGTAAGCGATCTAAACAATCGCTTATACTTTCGAACCCGATCCATTTGGTCGGTCATTAGGATCCGACCAAATACATTAGGTGACCATAGTAGATAGGGAATAACCTTCCGAGGTTATACCTTATGGTCGCTTCGTTAAGTAGTTGTATGATAGGTAGTTTATATGCCTTAAGTAAATTACCAAAATACCCTTTTCATGTATAATTGGTAATTAAGCATATGTAACCTAAACTTTTGTCACATAACTGATTATGTAACATGTTTAGGCATATAACACTTGTCATAGGACTAGTTAGGCGGTCCGAACGCGTTTCACGCGAACGACGCGTTAAAGTAGCATAAGCTACCTAAACGAGTCGTAATGGGTCGTAAGCACTTAGGTTAGGTTTCATTTAGTATGTAGGCTTTGTTAAACCATATGACACGAGTCTCTATACTCGTTTGGTTTACGAACCCTCATTCTATCCGATCCTCCAATATAGGTCCGGTTTATTAACATAGTTACCTATACTAGGTGCCGTTTGATTCCGTGATCTCTAGCATTGCTTGGTGGTTATCTTAGGACTTCTGAACAATCTCAAGTGAGTACATAGACCCCTCTTTTACTGTTTTCCAAACTGTTTTGGGGTGAAACACATGTGCCTACTTGTTACTTTCATGCTTTCCTGTTTTCACATCATATACTTCCTATGTTCATTAGTACATTGTAGTACATGATTTCATTACATTTTATACTATGTATGTCCATTGTGTGCATACTTAGTACATGGTTCTACATTACATTTCTGCTATGTATGTTAATTGATAGCATGCTAGCACATTGATTTACATGACTTTTCTGCTTTGTATGTTAACTTAGCATACTTAGTACATTTCTTATTCATCATATGCTTACATTTTGGTATGACATTTGGTTTGTTTAAACTATACTATACATTCATTAACACCGATCATGCCGCTCGGTAGTAGGTAGTGGTACCATAGGACTTGACTAATCCCATTCCTGAAATCTCGGGTTTGTTTGGATGTAAGGAATGACCGAATCCGAATACATATTCTTTTGATAACCCATTTTTACATGGTTATCCGACTGTCGCAAGGCTTGGATGTATGAATTTTCACAATACCGCATAAATGTCTATATCAGTATAGCATGCATTTACTACACAAAACATAACTTTGATTTAAATCAAGTTTTACTTCAATACTTTGTTTTTGTGCATTTCACTTATGGTTTAGTTGATGCATTTCACTAGCCATACATATCATTTTGGTTACACATTACATGATTTACATCTTGACATAAACATTTTGGTATATTATTCAATACATTTGACAATTGGTTTAAACATAGACATCTTAAATTGTTGGTTTGGTTTGAGTAAGTGATTTAAGTAATGAGGCGTGTGTAATATGATACAAGCATGGTGGATACGCCGCTGGTACTTCCTATATATAAGTGTTTGTATGATATCACATATTGTAGCGTTATTTGAATCATTTCAATTTGAGACATATAACATTTTATACAAATAACATACTTTTCACAAAACATTGTTTTACAAAACAACTTATCTTATACAAACTCATTTTACTTGGTTATTCATTTAACCATACATTATTCTCTTACTTATACAAATCATCTAATCTTATTGCTTGTCAAACGATTTACAAAACAAAGCAAACTACAAGGTTCATGACTAAACATTTTCTTAAACATAAGTCATGAATCTCATTTTCACAAAACCTATGTATCTCACAGGCATTTTTATGCTGACGTACCTATTTTCACATGTGTTTTCAGGAGATGATGCATAGGACTTATCAAGATACACTTAGGCGGACTTGGGCCTTAGTGAAAATAAAAGATGCAAGACTAGTTATTTGTGTTATGTTTCTTTGTTTGTCAAGACAATCTAACTCTTATATTTAATAAAACAATATTTCAATTTCCATGTGTTATGAAACAATGATTCTGTTACAACACTCCCCGATGTTTCCGCCACGTTTTGTTGTTTTACGTGGTCGGGGTGTGACAAGTGAGAGGAAGAGAGAGAAGTCACCAGAGAATAGTGGTGATAAACAGGAGAAAGCTGCAAATTCTCCAAAGAAATCTGCTCCTAAGCAATCGGAAAATGTTGTTGTTGGTGTAGATAAGGCTGAAAAAGGAACTCCACAAGTTCCTCGTTTTCAAAGAAATCAACCAAGATTTCAGCCTAGATCTCCACCAGGCAGATTTGAGAGACCTAGAAGCAGTTCACCAAGAATGAACAATTATAATGCTAATAATTTCAGAAGTCAAGGTCAATATTGTCACACCCCGAAATTATCAGAGCTGGCGTGACTGGACTGGTATCTTCATTGCACAACGGAAGTATTTGAGCTAAGACTTCTAGAAATTGAACGCCCGCTAAGTACTCGAAATCCCGTGGGTTCTCCTGTTCCAACCGTTCCATAGCTTTGAAAACGCAACCTGAGAAAGAACATGCGAAAAAGTCAACATAAAGTTGAGCGAGTTCATAGTTTGTTTTGTATCAAATGCGTTTTAAAACACTTGTAATCTTGCATTTGAAAAACCGGTTTGTGAGATCTTAATATCTCAAAGCATTTGAAATGTCGTCTTTGTATATCGGTAACGAAATGTTTTATGTTATGTTTATAAACCGATATATGTAACTGTTGAGTTCGTAAACCAGTAATGATATGTTTTCTGTCGTATCTGTAAACTGGTATTGAAATGATTTCTGTTATCTTTGTAAACCGGTATTGAAATGTTTTCTGATATCTTTGTAAACCGGTATTGAAATGTTTTCTATTATCTTGTAATCATGGTATGCTCTGATTCATTCATGGAGTCTGTTAAGGATCTATCAGTGGGTAGCGAGCCCCCTGACATAATGTACCATAAGCAAATAACCAAACCGAGAACACTTTGTCATCATTGGGATCACAAAAGCACTCCAGGGTATACCAACCAGGAGTGGGGCGTGCCTCAAGCCCAATAGATCTACACCTTTTGCACCTTGGTCACTAAGTGATTAATGGTTACTAATGTAGTTTCCCTACTTATGCACATTGATCATGTCATCTACTCCGTAACTAACATACCAATAGTTTTAGCATGTATTTCCCCTCGATGTTTTTGAAAACAAAACATTGAAAACAGTGAAAGGAGGGACATGAACTCACTGGGTTATCTCGTTTTCGTACACAGAACAACCCAGTCCTATTGTTGTAACTTGGACATTCCCGTCCCTAGTCATGAAAATCATGCACGTTTCGTAAATACGTACTTGTTGTAAGAACCGGTAAGTTTAGCTTAAACCTTTTCATAAACCATTTGAGTTCGTTGAAATCATGTTGCAAAATGGTTTAGAAACATATGATTTTGTTTCTCGAAACATTGTGTTTTTGCAAAACTTGCATGTCTTTCCACCCCCGAAAACATTTATAAAAAATGTAAAACAGTAAAAAGTGGGGGTTATGAACTCACCTTGATGTCCTTGTGCAAAGCTAGCTAAAGTGTGATTTCCGTAATGTTGTTCCAAGACGTGAACTCGCTAGCATGCAACTATGAAATTCCTAATCAAGGAATAATTATAAGTGTCTAATTAAACGTAGCTAAACTACGTGTCCGAGCTCTACCGAATCGTTAAACTAAACGATTCTATAAAGGTGTTATTATTTTGGTTTGAAATAACCAAACTATTGTTGGTTGATCCCGTTTATACTCGGGATAAAACTAGGTCTCGAAAACGACTTAGTATTCCAAATACTTTATAATATATATATTTATATTTAGATATAAGTATATTTACGTAGTCGTGTTAGTCGCCGTGAATTAGAAGGCGTAGGTGAATAGTTGTACGACTCTTCGTAGCTTTCGTAGAACGTAATGAAATAAATATAAATATTATATTTATCTTATAAAAATACACGACGTAACGACGTTTGAAATAAATATAAATCGTTACATTTATTTTATGAAAGTACTCGGAAGTATCGATGTTCGAATAAATATAGATAATTATGCTTATCTAAATAGGTGTCGGGTTTCGTTAAGCTGTAACTCGCGTGTTGTCGAAATGTTATAATTTCAGTTTATAAGTTATAAAACGTCACTAAAATAAATATACTTTTATATTTATTTTATAAGAACACTTGGATTTCGATAAGTGTCGTTGTTAAGATTTATATACGTTTATAATTCGGGTTTTAACGAAAATCGGGCAGAGTTTCCTCTGTTTTTGGAATAACCCCGACAATAAAAGTGGTCGTATTTTGTCAAAACTCAACAATATTCAATCAATTCAACCAATATATACTAAAATTTTATCAAATACGACAAAAATAGAACGTAATTAATTACTAACGGTATCGGTCGAGCTCGGTTTCGCGTAGACTAAAAATATATATAAACTATCAATCCAAACTAATTTTCACGTCATTAACTTTACCGCGTCTTGCGCTTGACCAGTTGACCCGACAGTTGACTGGTTGACCAGAGTTGACTTTTGTTGACTTTCTGACCCGTTTTGAATTGAATCCGAACCTGTCGAACCGAACAAACTTGAGGTGAATCGAGACCGAACCAAAAGTAAACCGCATACTCAAAACTGACCCGAGATGATGTTTGACTGGCGTTGACCAGCTGTTGACCTGTTGACTAACAGTTGACCGTCTGTTGACCCGAGTTGACTTGGGTTTGACCGAAACAAACCGCACCAATCCTGAACCAAGCATGAATCGAAGCTGAACTGACCGAACCATAGTTGTGTTATAATGACCCGAAATAGCCAAGTGTAACCACCCCCCCTTCCACGGCCGTCATACAGAACCACCACTCGCCACCACAACCTGAAACGGAAACCAACGGCCGAGAAAAAAATGGAGATCTAAGAGAATCTGAGATGAAGAACTAGGAGTCACAACTTACTGGAACCGGTGTCGTCATCAATCGTAACATCATCGTCAACAGTGGCTCCCTCTTTCTCTGCTTCTCTTCGTCATCAGTCCGTGTCATCATCTCCGACGTCACCGGCGGAGCCAGTTTCACCGGTCGGACCATGTAGCCGGGGGGTGTCGTGATGTTTTCGATGAAGGTGGATGTACGGTCGCCGAAATACCGGCCGGATCTGTGTCCGGTTCTCTGCTCTGGTAACCGGAGTTTGCAAGAGAGGGGGAAGAGGGAAAGGGGTGTTTCATATGTATGTGTTTGAGGTGTGAAGGAAATTGTCTGTGTTCTCTTTAGTTTTGAAGGTTAGGATTCAAGAAGATGAAGTTAGAATGAGAGCAGGGAAATGGGGGTCGTGGTGTGCGCAGATAACAAATGAGAACACTAGGGTTTGGTGGTTATTTATACCTAGGTTAATTCTTGTGTTAAGTGGGCTTGGGCCCAAGGCCCATTAGCGCGTGTTAGATGGCCCGATTACGTTTACAAGGCCCGTTCTCGTTCTCGAATTTCTTGAAACGTCATTAAAGACATTTTTAAAGTAGAAAACACCTAAAATTAAGTCGAGTGTCGATATTAGGCGCGTACGTTTGCCGGTTGTGATCAAATCGCATAAACTGTGTAGTTTGTCTTTTTTTTTTAAATCCGTTTCTCAGTCCGTTTTTAACTATGAATATTAAAATTCGAAAAAGATGCCAAATATATCATAATATTTTAATGTCGAGACGAAATTCGAGTCTGGTGCTTCCGTTTCATCGTTGATTGTCGGTGCGTTACTGTTTCCGCGTTTTTCGTTCGCGTTTGCGTTTTGTGTTATTTGAAAGCATAGTATTTTTGCAAAACGCAATCCATAAGTATATGTTATATGTATAGACTTCGTAATCGACGGCGTTGTCAGAATTTTGCACGGTGTCAGTTCGTTATCGTTTCTCGTTACACAGTTGTTTCGAAAATCACCATATGCGCACTGTAGTGTCAGATAAGCGTTCCTAGGCATTCCAATAGCCTAATTAAGCTAATTCATGTCTTAAACACTATTTTTATCACCTAAAAATTTGTTAATCACGTAATTAGAAGCCGTTAATTTCCGGTTGTCACATTCTCCCCCTGTTACAGAAATTTCGTCCTCGAAATTTAGACTATGTTATCTCCTTAGAGTTATGACGTTCCTAGGTAAGTCCGAACAATGCCAACGTGAATAACCGCGTAATCAAATCAAGACTCATTCGGATTACGTGAGTGTAAAGACATTTTGCATCAATAAGAACCCAACGGTTCAGCTGAGTTTGTTCAAGAAATCGATGTCAAGTGAACGAAATGTTGTGATACTATCACCAATGTGACTAAGTTTACTGGGTTCAACAAAAGAGGAAATTCAACCAATGGAATTCCAAATGAACGTTCACAAACTGCAAACCAATTTTTGAAACAATAGTATTTACGACCAACGGAAACTTACGTCGATTGTTGTATGATTGAAACTCGAATTCAACGACTTAGAATCATATAGAATCATAAAAATGATTTGCCAACTATCGAACCATTAGATGAATACAATCAATGTGTTGCAAGGATACACCAAAACGAAATACAACTGAACCTGGTGCATCATCGTCTTAATACATAGTTGCATTAAGACCATTTAAATGATGAGTCAAACGAAAAGCAAATATAGTTTCGCATGAGACGGTTGTTCGTGATTAGCACAAGCTACAAGTTTATACCGACGTCACAAGGTGTCGTAGTGAATGAAATAATTAAACAATAGTGGTGACTGAACAAGCATCACCGTGTTTTGCATGAAACGCTCGATCATGATTGTTTGTTCCAAACAAATCTCATAGGATTTTCAATTGAAAATGAAACAAATAAACAATGTTTTTGAGCGAAGATGAAAAGCAATACATATCACAAAATGTTTGGTCGATGCTGAAAGAACCGTTAAGTGGTACACCGAAATATGACATAAATTTGTGTACCATTATCTTAACACACGATTGTGTTAAGATTGCTTTAATATGATAATCAACAAAGCGGATTTAATATCAATAAACAATTAAATAAATAATTAAATCCGTACATGAGGCGAGCAACGAAATTAGCGCAAGCTTCAAACTTGTGAAAAACGCCACAACAAGGTGATCGTGATCAAAGAAACGATTCAATGAAGTCGAAGACCAAACAAGCCTGTTATGGTTCAAAGCAAATGAAGTGCTTGTTGGGATTATTTCGAATATGATGGCCTCAATCCATCATATGGAATCTTGAATCGAATATATATCACGAGCAAGTTCAATCAATTGAACTTGGTTGAAACACAATTCAACAATGAATTTAAGTATCAATAAGAAAGATTCGACATGGTTACAACGAAAAAACCAAGTATGCCACTAAAAAAAAGAGTTTTCCAAGGAATCCGTCGACTCGATATCAAGGAGTCAACATGTTGCAATAATACGAGTCATCTAGATCATAATGCAAAGATTGAGTATAGCGAAATAATATATGAGATGTTGACAAAACAACCATTCAAAGTGAAACTACATGCGTAACAAACAACGCATGTGTAGCATACGAATTTGTCAAGAAATAAGTAAATGAGTACTCGCTATTATAAAAGAAATCTGCGTGGTACAATGACCATTAGGAGGAGTAGAACTGTGAGAATCCACTCACTATATGCAAAAAGTCGAAATTTCAACAAAAGAAATTTAAGAACTTTACCTGGAAGTTCGTGTGATAACCGGTTGTTAGATGACATTACCATGGAATGTCGAACATAGCGTATTCGCCATAAATGAAATAGGGGGAATGCGAAGGCATGTGACTTCTTTTGCAGCGCCAACAACTGTGAGTCTCTTTAGACTAAGTACCGACTGTTGTGAAATCTTGTTCTAACGTACCTCAGCGAGATTCGTGTCGTTTGCAAGATCACGTGGCAAAGTGCCGCATTGCAGTCCGTAGTTCTCCCGCTGTCGGGTTTAGCATCATGGTTATCGTGCCCTATCATTTTTTCTAGAGGCCTTGCCTCGAAAGTCGTGTCCGCTGACGTATAGTTTAAGTTTCATGTATACTTGTGCACTAGCATTTCGTTCCGCGTAGGTTACCTACTCGGGTAAGTGAAATAGCATAGACGACATAATATGATGGCGTTTGCCCGAGTTAATAGTCACAGTTCCTACGTAATGACCTTTAATGAATTTTGACATAAATTCTCCAAAGGTCCTAGATGCATGTTATCAAAACTCTCAAGGTTTTGCTTACTGTGTGTAATCGTTTCGTGTATCGTGTATCAAACGCAACTCTTGTGCATGTTTAAAATCAAAACAGTTGACTCATTGTTCTTGGCAACGGTTGGAACCCATATTCGAGTCTTAGGCGTTCGGTATGTGTTCAATTCTTGATATCTAAGTCCCCAGAGGATAGTGAGGTTAAAGCCTAGGTATCAATACAGAAACCTAATTCGCTGAAACCGATAGCTCTGATACCAATCTGTCACACCCCGAAATTATCAAAGCTGGCTTGACTGGACTGGTATCTTCATTGCACAGCGGAAGTATTTGAGCTAAGACTTCTAGAAATTGAACGCCCGCTAAGTACTCGAAATCCCGTGGGTTCTCCTATTCCAACCGTTCCATAGCTTTGAAAATGCAACCTGAGAAAGAACATGCGAAAAAGTCAACATAAAGTTGAGCGAGTTCATAGTTTGTTTTGTATCAAATGCGTTTTAAAACACTTGTAATCTTGCATTTGAAAAACCGGTTTGTGAGATCTTAATATCTCAAAGCATTTGAAATGTCGTCTTTGTATATCGGTAACGAAATGTTTTATGTTATGTTTATAAACCGATATATGTAACTGTTGAGTTCGTAAACCAGTAATGATATGTTTTCTGTCGTATCTGTAAACTGGTATTGAAATGATTTCTATTATCTTTGTAAACCGGTATTGAAATGTTTTCTGATATCTTTGTAAACCGGTATTGAAATGTTTTCTATTATCTTGTAATCATGGTATGCTCTGATTCATTCATGGAGTCTGTTAAGGATCTATCAGTGGGTAGCGAGCCCCCTGACATAATGTACCATAAGCAAATAACCAAACCGAGAACACTTTGTCATCATTGGGATCACAAAAGCACTCCAGGGTATACCAACCAGGAGTGGGGCGTGCCTCAAGCCCAATGATCTACACCTTTTGCACCTTGGTCACTAAGTGATTAATGGTTACTAATGTAGTTTCCCTACTTATGCACATTGATCATGTCATCTACTCCATAACTAACATACCAATAGTTTTAGCATGTATTTCCCCTCGATGTTTTTGAAAACAAAACATTGAAAACAGTGAAAGGAGGGACATGAACTCACTGGGTGATCTCGTTTTTCGTACACAGAACAACCCAGTCCTATTGTTGTAACTTGGACATTCCCGTCCCTAGTCATGAAAATCATGCACGTTTCGTAAATACGTACTTGTTGTAAGAACCGGTAAGTTTAGCTTAAACCTTTTCGTAAACCATTTGAGTTCGTTGAAATCATGTTGCGAAATGGTTTAGAAACATATGATTTTGTTTCTCGAAACATTGTGTTTTTGCAAAACTTGCATGTCTTTCCACCCCCGAAAACATTTATAAAAAATGTAAAACAGTAAAAAGTGGGGGTTATGAACTCACCTTGATGTCCTTGTGCAAAGCTAGCTAAAGTGTGATTTCCGTAATGTTGTTCCAAGACGTGAACTCGCTAGCATGCAACTATGAAATTCCTAATCAAGGAATAACCAAACTATTGTTAGTTAATCCCGTTTATACTCGGGATAAAACTAGGTCTCGAAAACGACTTAGTATTCCAAATACTTTATGATATATATATTTATATTTATATTTAGATATAAGTATATTTACGTAGTCGTGTTAGTCGTCGTGAATTAGAAGGCGTAGGTGAATAGTTGTACGACTCTTCGTAGCTTTCGTAGAACGTAATGAAATAAATATAAATATTATATTTATCTTATAAAAATACACGACGTAACGACGTTTGAAATAAATATAAATCGTTACTTTTATTTTATGAAAGTACTCGGAAGTATCGATGTTCGAATAAATATAGATAATTATGCTTATCTAAATAGGTGTCGGGTTTCGTTAAGTTGTAACTCGCGTGTTGTCGAAATGTTATAATTTCAGTTTATAAGTTATAAAACGTCACTAAAATAAATATACTTTTATATTTATTTTATAAGAACACTTGGATTTCGATAAGTGTCGTTGTTAAGATTTATATACGTTTATTATTCGGGTTTTAACGAAAATCGGGCAGAGTTTCCTCTGTTTTTGGAATAACCCCGACAATAAAAGTGGTCGTATTTTGTCAAAACTCAACAATATTCAATCAATTCAACCAATATATACTAAAATTTTATCAAATACGACAAAAATAGAACGTAATTAATTACTAACGGTATCGGTCGAGCTCGGTTTCGCGTAGACTAAAAATATATATAAACTATCAATCCAAACTAATTTTCACGTCATTAACTTTACCGCGTCTTGCGCTTGACCAGTTGACCCGACAGTTGACTGGTTGACCAGAGTTGACTTTTGTTGACTTTCTGACCCGTTTTGAATTGAATCCGAACCTGTCGAACCGAACAAACTTGAGGTGAATCGAGACCGAACCAAAAGTAAACCGCATACTCAAAACTGACCCGAGATGATTTTTGACTGGCGTTGACCAGCTGTTGACCTGTTGACTAACAGTTGACCGTCTGTTGACCCGAGTTGACTTGGGTTTGACCGAAACAAACCGCACCAATCCTGAACCAAGCATGAATCAAAGCTGAACTGCCCGAACCATAGTTGTGTTATAATGACCCGAAATAGCCAAGTGTAACCCCCCCCCCCTTCCACGGCCGTCATACAGAACCACCACTCGCCACCAAAACCTGAAACGGAAACCAACGGCCGAGAAAAAAATGGAGATCTAAGAGAATCTGAGATGAAGAACTAGGAGTCACAACTTACTGGAACCGGTGTCGTCATCAATCGTAACATCATCGTTAACAGTGGCTCCCTCTTTCTCTGCTTCTCTTCGTCATCAGTCCGTGTCATCATCTCCGACGTCACCGGCGGAGCCAGTTTCACCGGTCGGACCATGTAGCCGGGGGGTGTCGTGATGTTGTCGGTGAAGGTGGGTGTACGGTCGCCGAAATACCGGCCGGATCTGTGTCCGGTTCTCTGCTCCGGTAACCGGAGTTTGCAAGAGAGGGGGAAGAGGGAAAGGGGTGTTTCATATGTATGTGTTTGAGGTGTGAAGGAAATCGTATGTGTTCTCTTTAGTTTTGAAGGTTAGGATTCAAGAAGATGAAGTTAGAATGAGAGCAGGGAAATGGGGGTCGTGGTGTGCGCAGATAACAAATGAGAACACTAGGGTTTGGTGGTTATTTATACCTAGGTTAATTCTTGTGTTAAGTGGGCTTGGGCCCAAGGCCCATTAGCGCGTGTTAGATGGCCCGATTACGTTTACAAGGCCCGTTCTCGTTCTCGAATTTCTTGAAACGTCATTAAAGACATATTTAAAGTAGAAAACACCTAAAATTAAGTCGGGTGTCGATATTAGGCGCGTACGTTTGCCGGTTGTGATCAAATCGCGTAAACTGTGTAGTTTGTCTTTTTTTTTTAAATCCGTTTCTCAATCCGTTTTTAACTATGAATATTAAAATTCGAAAAAGATGCCAAATATATCATAATATTTTAATTTCGAGACGAAATTCGTGTTTGGTGCTTCCGTTTCATCGTTGATTGTCGGTGCGTTACTGTTTCCGCGTTTTTCGTTCGCGTTTGCGTTTTGTGTTATTTGAAAGCATAGTATTTTTGCAAAACGTAATCCATAAGTATATGTTATAGGTATAGACTTCGTAATTGAAGGCGTTGTCAGAATTTTGCACGGTGTCAGTTCGTTATCGTTTCTCGTTACGCAGTTGTTTCGAAAATCACCATATGCGCACTGTAGTGTTAGATAAGCGTTCCTAGGCATTCCAATAGCCTAATTAAGCTAATTCATGTCTTAAACACTATTTGTTATCACCTAAACATTTGTTAATCGCGTAATTAGAAGCCGTTAATTTCCGGTTGTCACAAATATCAAAATCGATACCAAAATAATGGTGGTCGAACTTTTTATAACAATGGCTTTAGAAATTACAACAATAATGCTTCTTGGAATCAAAATCAAAATTTTCAAAGGTCAAATAGTCCAAACACATATAGGAACCCTCAGGACCATAGACCTTGTGACAACCCGCACTAAACCAGGTATCCGTACGACTTAATTAGTAATTAATTACTGCTGAATTACTGTGCTTACTTGAACTTGTGAATAAACTGCTACTTGAATACTGATACATGTACTTTCTTGCATCATACTTGCTTGCTGTCACTACATTATTTACATGCTGAACCTTAGTGACAAACATGATGCACAAAAAGCACAGTAGCACTATAACGGATAACCTATTGAACATGCTGATAAAGCCAGCATCAGGCAAACACTGCCTCTAAAGGCCTGTAAGAGCCTGAGATATTTTGCTACACCAGTGGTGAGTGTAGGGATATAAGGGTTGTAGAACTGCGTCTCTAGGAATAAGTCACAATGACTGGATGTGCCTAAAACGTACTCTAAGTACAAAACTCAGCACTTTACAAAATAATTCAGCTTTTAGCTAACTAATGAAGTGCTAAAACATGAGAAAAATATTACTAGACACTTTCCAAAGTGTCAGGAATAAGTTGTGTCACTAAAAAGGGTATTAACGACACTTAAAGCTTTGTTAAGCACTTTAACGGATTACCATCCAACCGAACAACCGGACTATACCCGGAACATGAAAATATTGTTATTTTCATTATTTATCTTTTTCTGAGCCAGTTAGGGTCCCTGAATACCCTAACCCCCGTCATAACACACTACACATAACTAACCAAGTTAACTACTTAACTAACTTGCTTAACCTAACTAATTACCTAACTACTAGTTGAAATCGGACCAAGACCCCCCCCCCCTCCTAACCGTCCCCAACTAAGGGGAGACATACCATGTCCTTGCAAGATTATTATAATCTAGTGTGCTTAGAATCTAGATGACACAAGACCCAATGGTTAATACACACTTAATTTGTCTATAAGATCAAGGTTAAACACTTATGGTTATTTCCATCACACAACACACTTCACAACTCTCTCTCTCTTTCTCTTTGGCTCTCGGCCGAACCCACACCCACACATCCATCCATCCTTCGATCTTGTTCAAGCCAGTCCAACATCATACAAGTGTTAAGGGTCGCATATTAGGAAGCTTGGAGCAAACGGAACGCGAAGGACCTCTTTATCTTGCTTTTATCCACGCCATTTTCGTCAAGATTCTTCCCTAGCCTCGAGCTAGTGGTATGTTGCTTAGAACACCTTCTCAATCTATTCTAATGTGGTTAAAAGGATTTGTGTCGGTTAAAACTCGTTAACATGCAAGATGATACTTTAAAGTTTACTAAAAACACTAAAAATAGTGGTTAAAAGCTTACATGTTGTGTAAATGTTGTAGTAATTGAAATTTGTGATTATTTAGACCCGATCTATGATGTGGTAGCTCGGATCATCGTTTAACCCGATTTGGTAAGGTCATGGATCTTAACATAAGCTTGTTTTGAATGATACAAGGGTTAAAAGGTGAAACTCTACCACACGCGAACCATGAACTTGTGTAAAAGAGTTTTACTTGTGAAATTGTGTTTAAAACTAGCAGATCTACGCATCTGCAAGTGGTATTTTCAAAGAACCACGTATCAAAGAAATCATGTATTTTAAAAGATGGATTTTACACTAACACGCATGATTTTTATAAACCACAAGTGTGTAAACACTTGTGAAATGAAAAGATCCGACAAAATAACAGTTTTTGTAAAAGATGACGGGAAGTTGTAAAGATGGATTTTCTCTAAAAACGAGGTTCTTACAAGATCAAATTACCTTATATGAAGATCTACTAAATTTAAGGGGATTTATACCACGATTTTGGGAAAACTGCAAGTTCATGTAATTTTTGGCAATTTACACATATATTGATTAGTTGTTGTGATGAAAGTTGTTCTGATCAAATAAAGAAAATTGTTGAGTTGATTTGTTAAAGAAAATGATACGCTTGAAAGCGTGGCCACCTCCAGTTACAGAGGAAACTCTGGCGAAATTTTTCTAAAACCTAACACTTAGAATTATTTTCACTATAAGTGTTAGAAATACTTTTCGACTTGTTTTCGAAATATAGATTTCGCCACAACTTATTTACAAAATATCGGAGGTGGGATTTCACAAAATAAAACGTGATACATATATATATTTAGTATATATTTTTCACAACATCACTTGTATAAGTGTTTATGATTATTTTGTGAACTACGTAAATATTATTTTTAGGGTAAAAATAATATTACTAAGTATTATTTTGGGAAAATCACATGTATTAAAATATAATATTTTTGAGAAGAATATTTATATTTTGGGAGTTAGAAATAAAATATATTAAGTGAGACTTAATAGTGAAATCCAAATTATACGAACGCACATGTATTAAATCCCTCATCCTTGGGAAGGAGAATAACTACCAAGTATACAGAATGTAAACACGAAATAGTTGCCTAACTATTTCCCAAAAACTTAAACCATAAAGCTAAGGCACGGCCATCCGTCTAATAGAGTTAGCACGTGTAGGTCGTCATACAGCTGATCGATTTGGAGGCATACTTGGTAGAGACGCACCACTGTGAGTTCATGTCCCCCTTTTCTCTAACTGTTTTCAGTTTTCTTAACTGCGGGGGTGAAATACATGTTACTTTGATTACAAGTACTTTATACATGGTATGGTTAGCGTAAGGAGGTTTACTCTACTTAGATCATGTGAGTGGGTAGGAGCAATATGAGGCCATTAGTCCTCATAACGGGACCGAGGGACAGGAGCGGTAGATCTATCTGGGTGTAGCGAGCCCAGCCCCAGGCCAAACTAGAAACGGACCTTGGGGTGACTTTGTCCACATACTAATGCCGTGGCGAAATCTGCTAGGTTTGAGTCTCCCTATTTGCACTTCACATATATCAGTGGCCTTGCAAACCATTGGTGATCTCAATTCCCTTATTTGCTACATACCAAGACTATTTTTATACTCACAAAGGTTTGCTTACTCACTTACACATGAACTCGCTCAACATTATTGTTGATTTTTCAACTTACATGTATTTCAGGAAATTAAAGATCTGGCGCGGTATGTTATGTTTTCCCGCTGCATAAGGGTTCCAAGGTCATCCCAGTTTAGGAAATGTGACTCTTTCCTGGACAAGTCACAAATCTTAAACTGCGTTTATTTCATGTTGATGTTTATGTTTTTCAAGACAATGTTTTATGTTATGAGGTTGTAAGTCCCTAAGACAATGTTATGTTACTCTGGTTTTAAAACTTAATCGAATGGATGATCTTGCATGATTTTATTTCATATAGCTTTGTTATGGTTAAGCTATGTATTAAGAAGTCACACCAAAATTAACCACGCTTCCGCAAAGCCAGGGTGTGACAGCTTGGTATCAGAGCTCTGATCATAGCGAACTAGGATTCCTTCTCGAGTCTAGACTATGATCACTAGGGCTCTCACGGAAACATTTTTCTGCATACCACTTAAGTCCAGATCCAAAACTTTTTACAAACAAATGTTGAGCACATTTTATTATTTATAGGCTCAGTCTAGAAGGGCTGAGGCTCGGTCTGAGAGGCCGAGGCTCGGTCTGAGAGATCGAGGTAGTTGGCTAGTTGGACTAGGAAGAGTAGGCTCAGTCATGGAAGCTGAGGCTCGGTATTGGAGACCGAGGCTCGATCTGAGAGGTCGAGGTAGATGATAGAGCAGTCTTAGAGACTCGGAGAAATTGGCTAGTGAGACTAGGAGAATGATTTGAATGTTTACTTGGTGACTTATGTGATTATTTGATTGTATGATTGACTGTTTGTGCATGTTGTGTTTATGTTACAGACATTATGGACACCTCTGGCACTGGTGATTCAGAGACCACCGGACCTAGACCTATAGTATCGGACGACCTAGAGTCTTCTGAGCGTGAGGTTCACACATCCGACGTTACGAGCACGGACGAGGATGATTTCCAGCCCTTTGCCTTACCTGATGGTGCTGATGAGCTCGCTGATGGCCCTTTGGCCGGGGACCTACCGTTAGTGGAGATCCCTGCTCCCATACCCTTAGCTGTTTATCCTGCCTATGACTTGCTTCTCGACGCCGACGATGATGACGACGTCGATCTTTTTGATGACGAGCCTTTGGAGGATGAGGTTCAGGGCGAGGCCCTTCTTGCTGCTGGTGATCTTTTGATGATCGCAGATGCTCCCGCCGAGGAGTCACCTGCTCACTCTCCGGTCCCAGACTCTTTCGAGTCTGTGGCCTCCGCACCTTCACATACTCAGAGTGCGCAACACTTTTCTCATGGGTCAGATCCCGACCAGGCATCCTCTGTTGCCCCTATTCCTAGTTTTACTTTCGACCATGATGATATGGAGGATTCCGATCCTGTCTTTCCCCCAGGATTCGACCCAGATGAGGATATAGAGTATATACCCATGGATCAGCCTATGGAGGATCCAGTCGACCCAGTTGATCCCATCGACCCTGAGTTTGATTTTGAGATGGCCTTTGATGAGCCCGAGCAGCCACTAGACCCTGCTCCTGACCCAGTACTTGAGCATGACCCAGTTCATGCTGACGCACCTATCATTGAGCCTGTCATAGCAGACCCACCTGTTGATGATCTCCCCGTGGATGTTCCTTTGTTAGAGGGCGATCATGTCGTTGTTGATCCTGTTGTTCCTCTACCTGTTGTTGATATACCTGTTGACCATCCTGTTGAGCACATTGCACCTGTTCACCCTTTTGTTGCTCCCCCACCTGATCCCATCCCACTAGAGCCCGAGCATGCACTGTTCGCGGCACACATGGATCCACCAGATGAGCATGCACAGCACGGTTGGATACCTGCTGATGAGGATGTTCCACCTTTTCCCCCACAGATCCCTGTTACACGTCACATTGATACTTCCTTTTCAGTTCCTCAGTTTACACCTCCAGCACGAGCTGGAGAAGGTTCTTCGGCACACCCTTTTGGGTATGTACCAGTATCTATCCCTGCTATACCACCATCTGCTACTTTTCCCACTATTTCACCATTTCATGTGGCACCTTTTGATCCCACCAGTGAGCCGTTCCTTTGGGCACCACACTCTGCTATGCCACCTACTGACCCCTACCATTCTTTCCACATGGGGTATACCATTGAGGACGTTTTGATGTCTTTTGTCGCCCAGCACGAGGCACACACACAACGCATTCAGGAGCTTGAGAGAGCTCAGCCCCCGCCGTGTCCGTGCAAGGGTCAGACCCACTCTCCGTTGCAGCCCTCTCGACCTGTTCCACCAGACTATGCTGCACGTCTTTTTGCCCTGGAGCAGCAGGTTGCTTCATTCATACGCACCCAGAGAGCCATGGACGAGGACTGGCTCCATTTGCGCCGCTTGTTTTACACTCACTTTCCCCCTCCTCCACCGCCATCCGTGTAGAGCTCTTCAGTACCGTATAGGTAGATATTGGTGAGAAGACGGCGAATGCTTTTGACTGCACAACATTTTTGGAGACTACATTATGATTCTGATTTTTGTTGACATGTATTTGATGTATTGACACTGATTCGATATAATTTTTGGACTAGGGTGATGTAGCCCATAGTCGACTGATGTTGTATGACACTGTGATGTACTTGTACGCTTACTATGTGGTCTCGATATATGGCAATCGCAGTATTCTCATCATATTTGATGCTTGATTTGGTTAATTGTGTTCTAGGACATGGGATGTTGTGTGATTGATGTTTGTGACATGGGATGTTGTGTGATTGATGTTTGTAACATGAGATGTTATGTACTATTACTATCATAAAGCGTATATATTATAACTATGGCCTGACCGACGTAAACCATCTTTTAGAAGATGCCGCCGAGACGTGAGACACACATGCCTACTAATGAGGCAGAACTCCAGCAAATTATCGCTGCTGCCATTGCACAATACGCCGCCTCTCAAGGAGGGACTAGTGGAAGCAACTCTGGCAACACTGGCAACAACAATAATCCACCTCATGGTGATACTAAGTCATTTAGACATACCATTACCTAATTGGATATCTTTAGCAATGATGCTAATGCCAATCGTATGTTATAACGTATGTGCAGGATGCACCTACAAGCAGTTTCTAGACTGCAAACCGGTCAACTTTGATGGCACAGGAGGTGCTGTCGCCTTTGTTCGTTGGGCCGAGAAAACCGAATCTGTTCTACGCATGAGCAAATGCGCACTGGATCAGCAAGTCACCTATATCTCAGGGCTATTCTTGGATGGAGCCCTCTCTTGGTGGAATCTGCAAGTACAAACACTTGGTGAAGCTGCTGCCTACGCGCTAACCTGGACCGAACTGAAGGAACTTATGCGCAAAAAGTACTGCTCTCGCGCGGAAATCCAGAGATTGGAAACCGAGTTCTGGCATTTGAAAATGGACGGTCCAAAGATCGCAGAATACGTTCAAAGGTTCCATGACTTATCACATGTGGTACCCTACATGGTCACTCCAGAGTTCAAGCGAATTGAACGTTTCATTTGGGGATTAGCTCCTCAAATCATAAGCATGGTAACCTCATCCAAGCCTGCGACCATTACTGAGGCGATTGATTTGAGCGTAGCTCTCACTGAGGAGGCTATTCGCCTGAACAAGTTTGATGATGCTGAGCCTAAGAAGAAAGAGACTCACGTCGAGTCGTCAGGAGGTAACAAACGAAAGTTTTCAAACTTCAAGCAGGGCGCCAGTGTAGCGGTTAAGAAAGGAGGATCAGGCACGCCAGCTCAGGTTACAGCTGGTAGTGGAAAGAAAGGAAAAGGATATCAGGGCACCCAGCCCAAGTGTAATACCTGTCAACGCCATCATACTGGCCATTGTAGTGTGAAAGTATGCGAAGCATGTGGAAAGCCGGGCCACTTGAAGGATTCTTGTTGGGCTAGTGCTGGCCGGGGAGGCCAAGGAGGATTTGGGAACAGAAATAATAATTGTGGTGGTAATGGAAATCGACCACAAGGAAACTATGGAGGAAACGGGAATCGAGGCAACTTTGCGAATCAGGCTGGCAATGCAAACCAAAACAACAACCAAGCTGGAAATGGAGGTGGAAACGGGTAAAGACTTGGATGCTTTAACTGCGGTGATATCGGGCATTTTAAGAAGAACTACCCAGAGTTAAACCAAGCCCGTGGAAGAGTGTTCCAAATCGAAGCTAGGGAAGCGCGCTAGGACCCCAATGTTGTTACTGGTACGTTCCCTGTAAATCAACGCTATGCATCCGTTTTATTTGATACTGGTGCCGATTATAGCTTCATGTCGTTAGAATTTAAGAATATGCTTGGGTTAGCCGCTAATAAGTTAGATATTCCCTACTCAATCGAATTGGCCAATGGGAAGTTAGTAGAAGCCAATGAAGTTATCAGAGGTTGTGTGATCGAATTAGGAGAGCGTGAGTTTGCTTTAGATCTACTACCAGTCCAGTTGGGAAGCTTCGACGTGGTGGTAGGAATGGATTGGTTATCAGGCAACAAGGCTGAGATAGTTTGTCACGAAAAGATTGTTCGTATCCCAACCGAAGATGGCGAGACAATTGTGGTTCACGGAGAGAAGGGTGATACGCCGTTAAGAATTATCAGCTGCCTGAAAGCGCGAAAGTGTTTGCAGAAAGGATATGTTGCCTTCCTGGCACACATTGTGGATAAGAAGGCTGCTGAGCCAAGAATCGAAGAGATCCCTGTCGTGAGGGAATATCCAGAAGTCTTCCTAGAGGACTTACCTGGATTGCCACCTCAGAGACAAGTAGAGTTCCGCATTGACTTAGTTCCAGGCGCCGCGCCTGTGGCTAAGGCACCTTATAGACTTGCTCCGTCTGAGATGCAGGAACTGTTGACACAGCTTCAAGAGTTGTTAGACAAGGGTTTTATCCGACCAAGCTTCTCGCCTTGGGGAGCTCTGGTCCTGTTTGTCAAAAAGAAGGACGGTAGTTTTCGAATGTGCATCGACTACCGGGAGCTGAACAAGCTGACGATCAAGAATAGATACCCTCTGCCAAGAATTGATGATCTGTTTGATCAACTGCAAGGCTCAAGCTTTTATTCAAAGATCGATCTTCGATCTGGATACCATCAGTTAAGGATACAAGAGGAGAGTATCCCAAAGACAGCCTTCAGAACTCGTTATGGACACTACGAGTTCCTTGTTATGCCGTTTGGTTTGACAAACGCACCTGCAGTCTTTATGGATTTGATGAATAGAGTTTGCAAGCCGTACTTGGAAAAGTTCGTGATTGTGTTTATCGACGACATCTTGATCTATTCAAGAACAAAGGCCGAGCACGAACAACATCTAAGAGCTATTTTGGAGCTGCTAAAGAAGGAACAGTTGTATGCCAAGTTCTCTAAGTGCGAGTTTTGGCTACGTGAAGTCCAATTCCTTGGGCACGTTGTAAATGGAGATGGAATCCATGTGGATCCAACAAAGATTGAAGCGATCAAGAATTGGGAAACGCCAAAGACGCCAACCGAGATTCGACAATTCTTGGGTTTGGCTGGCTACTATCGAAGGTTCATTGAGGATTTCTCAAAAATCGCTCAACCATTGACGCTCCTCACCCAGAAAGATAAGAAGTTTGATTGGGGAATCAAACAGGAAGAAGCGTTCCAGATACTGAAGGATAAGCTCTGCAATGCGCCAATCTTAGCACTACCGGAAGGTACAGATGATTTTGTGGTATACTGTGACGCTTCGCGTCAAGGATTAGGTTGTGTGTTGATGCAACGCCAAAAGGTTATTGCTTACGCATCGCGTCAACTGAAAGTGCACGAAAAGAACTATACCACACATGATTTGGAGCTCGGCGCAGTGGTTTTTGCTTTAAAGATCTGGAGACACTACCTTTATGGTACAAAGTGTACGATCTTTACAGATCACAAGAGCCTACAACACATATTCAACCAGAAGGAGCTGAATATGAGGCAAAGACGATGGGTTGAGTTGCTGAACGATTACGACTGCGAGATAAAGTATCATCCAGGGAAGGCGAATGTGGTCGCCGATGCCCTAAGTCGAAAGGAGAGGATCAAGCCCATAAGGGTTAGAGCTTTAGAAATGATTATCCGAACCGATCTTTCCTTGCGCATTCGTGCCGCGCAGAAAGAAGCCCTCAAGGAAGGAAACCTTGAAGAAGAATATCTCCGTGGGATGGAGAAGCTACTGGTACCAAACGAGGAAGGAACGTTATGTTTTGAGAAAAGGATTTGGGTTCCTCTGTTTGGTGGTTTAAGGAAAGTTATTTTTGATGAAGCTCACAAATCACGGTACTCTATCCATCCTGGAGAGGATAAGATGTACCAGGATCTCAAAGATTATTATTGGTGGCCTAGGATGAAAGGCGATGTTGCTGTTTATGTAAGCAATTGTCTAACGTGTGCTAAGGTTAAAGCGGAATACCAGAAGCCTTCAGGACTTCTGCAACAACCTGAGATTCCCAAGTGGAAATGGGAACAAATCTCAATGGATTTTATTACGAAATTGCCAAGAACGCCAAGAGGCCATGACACTATTTGGGTGATAGTGGATCGATTAACGAAGTCAGCACACTTCTTACCTATCAGAGAGAAGGATAATACGAGCAAATTGGCTGAAATTTACATAAGAGAGATCGTCGCACGTCATGGAGTGCCTCTCTCAATCATTTCTGATAGAGATGGAAGGTTTGTGTCAAGGATATGGCAATCCTTCCAAGAAGCCTTTGGCTCACAATTGAATCTGAGCACTGCGTTTCATCCGCAAACTGACGGTCAGAGCGAGCAAACGATACAGACTTTGGAAGACATGCTGAGAGCGTGTGTTATGGATTTGGGCGGTAGCTGGGACAAGCATTTGCCTTTGGTCGAATTTTCGTACAACAACAGCTACCACACCAGTATTGGTGTCGCGCCATTTGAAGCCCTTTACGGACGCAAGTGCCGATCACCCTTATGTTGGGCTGACGCAGGTGATAGGCGGCTTGCTGGTCCCGAAATCGTCCAAGAGACGACAGACAAGATTGCGCAGATTCTTAAACGCATCGGAGCAGCTCGCCACAGACAGAAGGCCTATGCGGATCCAAACCGGAAACATGTGGAATTCCAAGTTGGAGAAATGGTGTTATTGAAAGTTTTGACTGTTAAACGTTTTAACAAAACATGTCATGAATTAATGTTTAACAAAAAGCCAAACTTGGAAGGTTTTGAACCATTTGGATTACCCTGCACCATTGTGCGAAATAAAGATAAGCAAAAATTCGGTGAGGTGGCTGACGATGGCTACTTTCTAGGTTATGTGCCTGGCACACCGAATAAAAGGTTTTTTAATCTAAAAACTGGTAAAATTGAGGTTGTTTACAATGTTGAAATTACTACATACAAACCTCAACAATCAACGAGTGGTCCTGCTATATTATATGATTATGAAAGCACTTTTAAATCATTTAATATTCCTGAGTTTCCAAATGCAGATGATTCTCAGTTGATTCAGACAATGATTGGTGGAGACGATGAAGGTGAGTTCATGCCTAGATCGAATGTTGATATGACAGATGCTCCAGAAACTTCCAAAGGTGCTGCTGATCCTGATTCAAGTGATAGTGACTCTGAACCCATTGAGGGGGAGGATTTCATTAATCCATTTGCAGATCAGAACATTCAAGGGGAGGTTGGATCAAACCTGGGTGACAATTTAGAAGTTGATGTTGTGGCTACTACACGAGCAAATAGAGATCATCCAGTTGACATGATACTTGGAGATCCTAATGCAGGTGTTCAGACGAGAAGAAGCATAGCAGAGAATTCTGGCTTATTTGTGTCGATTGAGAAGACTGGGATTGTGAACGAGTGCTTGTATAGCTGTTTTATTTCCCAAGAGGAGCCGAAGAACATTCATATGGCTCATAAAGATAATTCATGGGTTGAAGCTATGCAAGAGGAATTGGCCCAGTTTGCAAAGTTGAAGGTTTGGGAGTTAGTTGACCTTCCTAAAGGTGAAAGAGAGATAGGAACCAAGTGGGTGTTTAAGTGCCAGAAGGATGACAGAGGGATAGTGACGCGAAACAAGGCTCGATTGGTGGTAAAAGGTTTCAATCAGCAGGAAGGGATTGATTACAATGAGGTGTTTGCACCAGTGGCAAGGTTGGAGGCAATTCGTTTGTTTTTAGCCTTCGCAACATTCAAGGGCTTCAAAGTTTACCAACTAGACATGAAGAGTGCATTTCTTTACAGGAAAGTCCAAGAAGTGGTGTATGTCTCACAACCAGATGGGTTCATTGATCCAGATTATCCAAATCGTGTGTACAAACTTGATAAGGCTTTGTATGGATTACATCAAGCTCCCAGGGCGTGGTACGAGACACTGTCTACACATCTGATCAAGAATGGTTTTGAAAGAGGTCAGATTGACAGTACACTGTTCATCAAGAGGAAGAAGGAAAATTTTCTCCTGGTACAGATGTACGTGGATGACATCATCTTTGGGTCATCAGATGAAGATATGTGTAAAGAGTTTGAGCAGGTGATGAAAAGTAAGTTCGAAATGAGCGCTGGGATTACAAGTTGAACAGAAGGAGGATGGGATGTTTATTCATCAAACAAAGTATGTGTATGACATTTTAAGTCGGTTCAAAATGAATGATTGCTCTAATTTCAACACACCCATTTGTGAAAATCACAATCTTGGCCCAGATCATGAAAGTACTGAAGACGTTGATCCTAGTCAATACAGGGCGATGATTGGTTCTCTAATGTACTTGACTGCTTCAAGACCTGACATTATGTTTGCAGTATGCTTGTGTGCTAGATATCAGGCAAATCCAAAAGAGTCACACATGAAAGCAGTGAAGCGTATTCTTCGTTACTTGAAGGGGAAACCTAAACTTGGGTTGTGGTATCCAGCTGATAGTGATATGAATTTTGTTGCTTACACTGACTCAGACTTTGGAGGATGCAAGTCGAACAGAAAGTCTACAACAGGTGGTTGTCAGTTCTTAGGAGGCAGGATTGTGTCTTGGCAATGCAAGAAGCAATTTTGTGTGTCTACATCTACGTGTGAAGCTGAATATATTGCTGCGGGTAGCTGCTGCTCTCAGGTTCTCTGGATACAAAAACAGATGCGCGATTACGGTTTGGATTTCACTCGTACTCCTATTATGATAGACAATAATGCCACAATTTCAATAACAAATAATCCCGTGAAACACAGTCGCACAAAACATATTGACATACGTCATCATTTTATACGGGATTGTGCTGAAAAGAGACTAATTGAATTACATCGAGTCGACACCGAAGATAACCTGGCAGATCTTTATACTAAAGCTTTTGACAGGGCTCGCTTTGAACACTTAGTCGAACTCAACGGGATGAGGAATCCTGAATAACTGGTTTTTCATAAGAATTTTTTTGTAAATAGTTTACTGCTTTTCTTAAAAATAAAAAATACAAAAAACATTGAAAAATAAAAAATATAAAAAAATAGAAAATCAAAAATGAGTTATCACTGTGTGAAAAAGAAGAAATGATAGTACATCGGCAAGTTAGACTGTCACACTGAAATTGAATCTAAAATTGCTTAAGTGCGATAGCAGCTTCATCATATGATGTATCAGTAGGAAAAAAGCATGACATAATCAACTTACCAATGTGATATAAACTTAAATGAACTGTGTATGAGTGGGGAACACATCAGTGGTGTATGGTTTAATGACCTTAAATCTTGCGTTGATAGATTGCCAAAATCTGAAGTTTTGGGTCTTTATACTGTTATTTCATCTGGGGATATCAGGGGTGTCCTTCTGCTGTATCCAGATACATGCTGACCTAGACACACCCCGGATATCTTAAAAGATCTAAAAATGCCAAAACCCTTAAATGAAGAAGCTCTCATAGAGAGTTATTCAAAATGTGCAAAATGCATAAATCGTACCAAAAAATGGTATTTGTCTTAGCCCTCGTTAGATATTTTGGTCTCTCTGCTGTACGGAAGTACTGACCTGTTCACCAAGTATCTAAACGTTGAAAAACAAAACGGATGAATTCAGTATACTCACCTACTACGATGAATCTTTGTGCATACCTTGATCGCGGGGGTATATCCTGAAGTGGGACACACTAATATATCAGAAATAATATTACCTTAACGTATCATACGGTAATGGTACTTGAAATGTTCATGCATTTTGTTTAAGTGGACAACCATACTGGTAATCGTCTTGGACTGCTTTTCATGAAAAATTAAATAAAGAATTATCTAATTGTGTGAAAACAGTTTGATTGTGCTGATATGATCTTCATACCGGTGATTCTCACAAAAATAGAGTGTTTATTGCTTTTGTTATTTACTTGCTTTCAGAAAATATAAAAATACAAAAATAGTGTCTTTTTCTGTTTAGAATTCTTAACGTACGGAAAACTGTTATTCTTGGAGGAATTGTTACTGATAGGGGGAGACGGTGTTAGAAAGTGAGTTCAAAATTTTAAATCATGCGGGTTATAGGGTGTGTGATTAAAAAGTTTTGCGTGTTGGTGATAAAATTGAAACTGCTTAATCTGTGATACAGTTTAACTATCTCTTGAAAAATAATAATTTATTTAACTTATGTTGAAAAATTCTTATGGTTTCTCGAGATGTTTGTTTTATAGTAAACAGATTGAAGCAGTGTGTTGCTGAGAAGTTGCTGTGTTGCTGAGAAGTTGCTGTGTTGCTGAGAAGTTGCTGTGAAGATGAGAGTTTGATTGAATGCATGGTAGAACCTCCTTTCTACATTGTAGACAAAGTTGACGAGTTTGAAGATTGCTTTACAAATGCTGAACTGGAGTTTACTCAAACGCTAAAGTTTTTGAAGATTTGGTGATTGGATGCATCAGCTTAGGGGGAGTCTGTTGCTGACAGAGCTATTGAAGTTGAAGCTATCCAAAGACCAAAGACAGTGCAAGATTACGTGAAGATTGCAAGATGACTGAAGACAAAGTTATTTTATGAAGCTATTGTCAAAGGGGAGTTTGTTGGTGCATGTTTGTGACAACAGCTTAGATTTGGTCTTTGGATATCTTGTAATTAGATAAACGATAAACAGTTAGCGGGTTTAGCTTTGTATTAGTGAGTTAATAGAGTTTGGGCTAAACAAAACCCACATTGGGTGATGGGGGGCGAATTGGGCCTAGTCCATGTAGCAAACCCAGCCTAATGTTGCAACCTTGTGTTATATAAACAAGGTTAGGCTTTAGGGTTTAGGTTAATCAGCCAAAACAATATTTGAGAGGCATTGAAATTCGTGAGAGCTAGACTTGGACGAATTTGAGTGTGGTTAGGGTTTAGATTGATTGTAATATGTTTGTTTGATAATCAATAGAAACCCAGTTTGAAAGTGAATTGCTGATTTCTGTTTCTACTCCTTCTGCTATATTCTGATCAAGAGGATTCCGCACTCTTGATTGGAAAGACAATTCTGTGAAAGATCCATACGTCAAGGGGACCAACACCATGGTGGATCTTCTTCAACAACTTCAAACCAATCTGCATCAAAGAATCTGTTTCAATGCAACATTGCTGTTGATCTGAAGAATGGTCAGAATTTCAGTGAAGAGTCTGCTAAACAACAGATGGTGTTTTTAGCGTCTGTGTTAGAATCGTACGAAAGTCTTGTTGCAGGAAAGATAGGCAACACCAACCAAACAAAGGAAGACTACGATCAAATAGATCCTGAGGATATGGAATTGATCGATATACGGTGGTGTATGGCCAGTGCAGTGAGAAGAGCGCAGCGTTTCATGGAGATTACTGGAAGACAGTCTATTGGTGGACCTTCTACCAAGTTAGGCTTTGACATGTCAAAAGTGACGTATTTCAAGTTTAAATAGAAAGGTCACTTTAAGCGTGAGTGTAGGAATGCTTACACTGATGATACTTCAAATCCTTTTCGAGAGGATTATTACAAAAAGGCAATTTATCATCAGAATAAATCAGAACCTCCCAGGATGAAGCAGATAGAGGAGGTACCCAAAGAGAAATCCAGGGCACTTGCAGTTTTTCATGACGATGAAGGTTATGATTGGAGTGATGTTTTCCCTGAGGAAGACGCAGTTGGTTATGCTTTTACGGCAGCAAAGATTGTTCCGTTTAAAGATAAAAGATCTGAAGAAGTGAAGTATATAAACAGGAGGGAAACATCTCATTTCATGAAAAGCAAAATCTATCGTATATATCAAGAAGCTAAACAGGGAAAAAAATGGGATCCTGATAGAGAATGTTATCTTGATCCTAATGGTAACATAGCTGTGGATCCAGATATTGTTAATCTTGAAGTTCTCACCAAGCAAGTTGCTGATGAAGAAGAAGCCAGACAGAGAGAATGGTGGGGAGGAGGAGAAGTTGTTGAGAAAGAAAAAGAAAAAGAGACAGCAAAAGAACCAGAGTCAAAGAAGATTGATGATGGAGTTATTGATACGTCACAAGAACTCACCGCTAAAAACTTGAAGAAGATGGCTGACAAAGTTCTAGCTGCAAAAGAACTAGAGGTAGTTTCTGGTTCTGGAACTGAGTCCAAAGATAAGGTCAGTACAAATGATACACATGTGTCAGGTAAGAATGGTAAATCTGAGAGCAACTGCAAAAATTGCATGAAAGAGTGCAAAGTTTGTAGTACAGTTGCTTACCTTAGTGGTAAGAAGGTTGAAGAACTGACTGGTAGAGACAGAAGTGTTGAAGAGCAAATCTTAAACCGGGATAAATTATTGAAAGCTTTGAACGACAAATTAAAAGAATTAACTGAGAAAATCGAAAAAGATAAAAATGACGTAGAAAGAATTAGGAAAGAAAATGAAAACTTGATTCTTAAAAATCGTCAAATTTCAGAAAATTTTGAGAAGCTAAAACGAATGGTTAAAGATTGTGATGAAAGAAATGGTAAAACAGACAAAGAAAATCTTCAACTGACCGGTGTTCTTAGAGTGAAAGAAGAGTTAATCAATCAGTAACTCGATGAAATTTCTAAGTTGAAGCTTCAATTTCAAGAAGCTAAAATTGAAAATGAACGTATCCAGTTGAAATTGAACAGTTACAACTTTGCAAGCTTTTTTTTACAACACATTGTTCCCAAACCCATCGGGAAAAACAAAGCAGGCGAAGATGTATACTTTGATGGAACCGGGGTTGGATTTCATCAGGTTCCACCACCAGTTCTAAACAATTTCTCAAAGAAGAAATCTGGGTTGGTTAATGATGAAAATGAAATGAATGAATTAAAACTTCCAGAGTCAATTGATGTGACATTTTCTTCATCATCATCTGATGATAGTGTGCAAACTGATATTGTGAAAGGCATGGCTGAAAGTGTTTTGAAGTCTGATAGTGATTCAGTTGAGGATGAAGAGTGTTTTCTGAACAATTACATTCTGAAACCAAAATCCAAAAACAACTTAGGTGATGAACAGGGTCTTGTGATGTACAAGATGGCTGGATCTGACAAGTTGTATTCGGATGCTGATTTTCCATTGGAGAATGTTAATGTTGCTAAGTTGAAAAATGTTTTCAAATTGATTGAAATTGATTTGTCTGAAGTAGAAGGTTTGAATCAGACAAAGAGGCAAATGAATTTTGAAAAAGATAAAGCTTACTACAAGAAACCTGTTGTTCCACCGCGTTTTTATAACAACAATCGAAACAGATGGTCGGGTGGATATCAGGGTGGTAAGAACTATCAAAGGAAAAATGTTCAAAACAAGAAGTTTGCTGAGAAAAAGGTGTTTGTGAACAGTTCAAGTTCACTTTCTGAAGAAGAATTTGAGATTTTTTCAAAATCAAACAAAGAGTTCTTTGAGAAGAAAGCATCGCAGCCTCAGCCTGAAGGCACAAGTCGGGTTGTTGATACTCGAACATGCTTCAAATGCAATCAAGTTGGACATATTGCACGAAAGTGTACCAACTTGAAGCCTAAGACTGAAGTTGTAATGAATTTAAGAAAGAAAGATGATGTGAAGGGAAAAGCTCCATTGGTTGTTGAGAAAAAGGTTTTGAAAAATGATAACACCAAGATCAAAATTGAACCTTTTAAAAATATGGTAACTAAAAATGACAAGTTTTACAAACGGGTTGCATCATCTCAACAAACATGGAAGCCGAAAGTGGTTGAAAAGAAATCAAGTGTTTCAAAACCAAAGGTTTCAGAGAAAGAAAAAAAATCGTCTTCTACCACATCGGTAAAGATGAATGTTCCTTTGGAGTATTATGAGAAACTTGATCCAAAAGAGGCTATTACTTCTAAGAAGAAGGTTGTTTCGAAGAAAGACCAACCATCTGGTCAACCTCAAAAAGACGAATTTTTCTTATACAAAAAGGTTGAGGTTGGGTCTGCAGAAAGCTTAAAGATGAATGATAAAAATTTTCCGCCACTTTACACTACAAAATCTCACATTAAAGTCCAGTTACCTGAGTCGAAAGAGGCTTGGGTAGCATCAAAATCTCACTAAATGTTTTTGATATGTGCAGGAGCTTCTAAGATCTGTTTCACGATGGATTATGGATAGTGGAGCTTCTCGGCACATGGCGGGGAAAACAGCCTTGCTGTATGATGTCAGAAATTTCAATGGTGGTTACGTGGGATTCGCAGGAAATCAAGGTGGTAGAATAATTGGTGAAGGAACGTTATCCAATGGGATTGTTACGTTTGAAAGAGTTAACTACATCGCTGAGCTTGAAAACAATCTTTTGAGTATTTCTCAGATCTGTGATAGGATGTATACCACTCACTTTACAGACAAAGAATGTTTGATCTTGAAACCAGGATTTGTTATCCCTGAAGAATGGATTATCATGAGGGAACCTAGAGTGAATGATTTGTATGTATTGGACATGAGTGTAGCAACTACAACAACGAGTCAGGCTCATTTTTTTGTGTCAAAAGCAACTAAGAAAGAATCGCAATTGTGGCACCGGAAAATGGGTCATATACATCTTAGAAAAATGAATCACTTGGTGCACAATGACTTGGTTATAGGTGTTCATGTCAAAGGTTTTCATCTTGAGGGGGAGTGCATTAGTTGCATCAAAGGAAAGCAAAAGAAGAAATCGCACCCCAGGAAGAAAGAAAACTCAATTTCGAGACCTTTAGAGAGACTCCATATGGATCTGTTTGGTCCAGTAAATGTCAAAAGCATTACTGGGGATCTCTATTGTCTTGTAGTTAAAGATGATTATTCAAGATTTTCATGGGTTTCATTTCTGAAGACGAAAGATGAGACGTTTGATAGTTTGATGGCATTGTTCAGGAAAGTTGAAAATGTCACACCCCGACCACGTGAGACAACGAAACGTGGCGGAAACATCGGGGAGTGTTGTAACAGAATTAATTGTTTCAAATCCATGGCAATTGAAGTTTCGTTTTATTAATCAAACATGAAAGTTTACATTGTTTTAAACAAGAACCAAAGAGTACATAACATAAATTAACTAGTTCTTGTCTCGTTTTAAGTCACTAAGGCACATGTCCGCCTAAGTATGTCTTGATAAGTCCTATGCATCATCTCCTGAAAACACATGTGAAAATAGGTACGTCAGCATAAAAACGCCTGTGAGATACATAGGTTTTGTGAAAACAGAATTCATGACTTATGTTTGAGAAAATGTTTTGTCATGAACCTGGTAATTTGCTTTGTCTTGTAAATCATTTGAAAAACGATAAGATCAGATGATATGTATAAATAAGAGAATAATGTATGGTTAAATGAATAACCATGTAAAATGAGTTTGTATAAGATAAATTGTTTGTAAGTCAATGTCTTGTGAAAAGTATGTTGTTTGTATAAAATGTTATATGTCTTAAATTGAAATGATTCAAATAACGCTACAATATGTGACAGCATACAAGCACTTATATATAGGAAGTACCAGCAGCGTATCCACCATGCTTGTATCATATTACACACGTCTCGTTACTTAAATCACTTACTCTAACCAAGCCTCCAAGATGTAATGCTTAACAATTGTAGAAATGTTTATGTATAGTTAAATGTCTATTGTCAAATGTAAATCATGTCAACAGATACAATTGGTTCACACGGTTCAACAGTTACAAACGGTTCACACGGTTCAACACTTACAAACGGTTAATATAATCAAATGGTTACGACGGTTTACATAGTCAAATGGTTACAACGGTTCAAAATGTAGTATAATGTGTTCATATGCTGGATGAGCATATGCAAAAAAAATACAATGTAAAACAATGTACTAAGTATGCACGTAATGGACATACATAGCATAAATGTAATGTAAAACAATGTACTAAGTATGCACACAATGGACATACATGGCATAAGTGTAATGTAAAACAATGTACTAAGTATGCACACAATGGACATACATAGCATGAAATGTAATGTAAAACAATGTACTAAGTATGCACACAATGGACATACATAGCATGAAATGTAATGTAAAACAATGTACTAAGTATGCACACAATGGACATACATAGCATGAAATGTAATGTAAAACGATGTACTAAGTATGCACTCAGTGGACATACATAGCATGAAATGTAATGTAAATCATGTACTATAGATGTACTAATGAACATAGCAAGTATATGATGTGAAAACATGGAAAGCATGAAAGTAACAAGTAGGCACATGTGTTTCACCCCAAAACAGTTTGAAAACGGTAAAAGAGGGGTCTATGTACTCACTTGAGATTGCTTAGTAGTCATTGAGTAACAACCAAACAATGCTAGAGATCACGGATATCAAACGGCACCTAATATAGGTAACTACATCAATAAACCGGACCTAAATCGGAGGATTTAGATAGAATGAGGGCTCGTAAACCAAATGAGTAAGGGAACTCAGGTAGTATGGTTTAACAAGGCCTACATACTAAATGAAACCTAGCCTAAGTGCTTACAACCCATTACGACCCGTGTAGGTAGCTTATGCTACTTTAACGCGTCGTTCGCGTGAAACGCGTTCGGAATGGCTAACTAGTCCTAGGATAAGTAAAATATGCCTTAACATGTCTAATATTGTTACCAAATCAGTTTAGATACCAAAAATTACGTTACATATGCTTGAAATGAATTTTGGCGTCAAAAGGGCATTTTGGTAATTTACCTAAGGCATATAAACTACCAATCATACAACTACTTAAACGAAGCGACCATAAGGTATAACCTTGGAAGGTTATTCCCTATATACTATGGTCACCTAATGTGTTTGGTCGGATCCTAATGATCGACCAAACGAGTCGGGTTCGAAACTATAAGCGATTGTTTAGATCGCTTACCTTACGACCCTATATAAGCACTAAACTAAAAGTGACGAGCTAAGCATGTTAAAACATGCTTAACTAAGTTTAGAAAACAGGTTTGGTATCAAAACAAACGGTTTTGATACCTAAGAGTAGTTTGGTTACAAAATACGCAAGAATGCGCATTTTGGCCGAAACTACGACTCGTCACTGAGCCTAGATAACGTGGTAATCAGTAGGTATAGTCACTAGGGACTATAACCATCATGATCACGCTCACGTTATGAAGTTCAAATGAACTTCGCATTGACCATAAACTGGTCAATGCAGAAAGTCAAACAAAGTTTGACTTTCGGACTCGAAAAGCAATAAAAGAATGAAGGAACACTTACAAAGGGTCCCCGCAAGATTGATTTCCAAGTAATCTCAGGTAGGAAGTGTATAAACACAACCACTTAGAGAAAAACTCAGATTTCAAGTGGGTTTTGCAATGGGGATGGATGGGTATTTATAGTAAATGGACCACCGTTAGGATCGTTCCTCGAATAACGTGATCGAATCTCACCCGTACAAGTGTTGGAATGTTATGGTAGCTCATTTTGCCCCCACCACAAGAGTTTGACAAGTGGCATTGGCCTTTGGGGGTTTGAAAGGCTGTTAACAGCTGTTAAAAACATTGAATCTGGTCTGGTAGACTGATGCGGGCCGCGTAAAGTATCACCCTGGGTTTACGCGGGCCGCCTGAAGTCCTGATCAGAAACCAAGTTTCAAAAATGACAGTTTTGGTCCCTGTAGGTGTTAAAGGCCATTTCCGCCATGTTTAAGGCCCGTTAAGCCAACGTTAAGGCCCTAAAATGATGCCTAAAAATTGTGGACATGAAACATGCTCAAAAATATGTCGGATGTCAGTTCGTTTGGTCGTACGATCGCGATGTTCGCTTAATTACGACGGAATGCGCATAAGCGCGAAAAACGATCCAAATGACGCGACGAATGGATTTTTCTTATGCCAAACACTAAAATAAAATATTTTAGTGCTTACATAAATTTTTGGATGTCCGAAGGTATTCAGAACGTAAGTTATGCGCGAAAATGCAAACTTGTGCACTTTTTGACGCTTTTAGTCCCTGAATGACCCAAAAGTTTATTTTAGCACACCGAACCCCTCAAAGCCTATTTCTAAGCTATGTAAAGGATCTTTAGGGTATGTTTAACTTATGGTCATGTTCCAGAATGTCTGTTACAGTTCAAATTGGCATACTTTCGTAGTTTGTCAACTTTAGTCCCTGTAAGCGATTTAACTTGATTTTGCCATACCAAAGCCTTCAAAACTTATTTCTAAGTTATGTAAAGGTTATTTAAGGTATGTTAAGCCTATTTCACTATTCCGGAGTGTTCTTTGCATTAAACTGGTTATATTTACGCATCATTGCGCGTATAACCTTCCAGAAAGCGATTTAGAGCTTGAAATCGAACAAGAGTTGATATGTGCAAAAGATACACATATTTATACAGATCCCAAGTATGAAATAAAATATTTCATTGGCTTGGTATTTGTTTGATGGTCGCAGTGACCCAGGTGTCACAGTCTCCCCTACTTTAGGAAATTTCGTCCCGAAATTTATTCGTAGGAGTCTATCTGTGACTTTGTGTCAGATAACCACTAGAGATATGCAAGGCATAATCCTGTCATTTCCTTAACGGACATTCTTCAGAAACGAAAATGAACAGACGGAGTCATTTTCCTCAACGAGTATTCTTAGAAGCGGAAATGAAGGAATAAACAAACGGGGATTCATTTCCTCAACGGACAATCTTCAGAAACGTAAAATGAACTTACGGAGTCATTTTCAACGGGTGCTTCATCAGAAATGGAAATGAAAAGGAAAAACAAACGGATATTCATTTCCTCAACGGACAATCTTCAGAAACGAAAAATGAACTTACGGAGTCATTTTCAACGGGTGCTTCATCAGAAATGGAAATGAAAAGGAGAAACAAACGGATATTCATTTCCTCAACGGACAATCTTCAGAAACGAAAAATGAACTTACGGAGTCATTTTCAACGGGTGCTTCATCAGAAATGGAAATGAAAAGGAGAAACAAACGGATATTCATTTCCTCAACGGACAATCTTCAGAAACGAAAAATGAACTTACGGAGTCATTTTCAACGGGTGCTTCATCAGAAATGGAAATGAAAAGGAGAAACAAACGGATATTCATTTCCTCAACGGACAATCTTCAGAAACGAAAAATGAACTGATGGAGTCATTTTCAACGCGTGCTTCCTCAGAAACGGAAATGAATAGAGTTAACTTCTAGACACATGACAAAACTCGCTGTGGTTTCTGTGCACTAAATTCCATAATTATGTATGCATCCATAATTACGTAATTCCTTGCACAGTCCGCACAGTTTGTCGTGTAATGTTTAGGGGAGGAAAATCAAACCTGTGATGAGGGTGACTAGACTACCATAGGGTCCTTTTAATTAGATCGACAAATGATCTTATTAATTTGGCCACCAAGGAGTCCTTTCAGCTATATCATCACATGATGTTCCTAACCAGATTTTTGGATCAATCTGTTTAACTAGACCACTCAAGGGGTCTAATTATGGAGTAGTACTTTATAACCCAAGGGACTTAACTACAACGTAGAAGTCCATTAAGGATTTTAGATAACAAAAACTTGGATTACACCAAAAACGTAAAAGGGAACACATAAGCACATAATCACATAATCACATAGTTGCTTAACTCAGTTATTAATTTGTTATTAACTTGTTATCGATTGAAAATGGATATGGAAACCAGTCGATGGACTTCAACATCCTTAAACATCTATTGGAAAAGATAGAATGATTTTCCAACAATTTGATTTCTGATTACAAGGAATCACCACATTCGAATTAAGGTATACAACAATTAAGGACTTACGGAAATACCCTTAGGTACCCTATTAAGGATTTATAGTGGTACTTTGGGTATTTATCCAGTGTTGTAACTTGCGCCTTGTACTTCGTATCCTTGGATGAAACAGGTACTTAGGAATTTCGTGGAAAACGCAAGAGATCATAAAATGGGAAAATTTTGGGGGTAGTTTGTTCTTTAAGGAATACGGTTCCTTGATTGTCGGTATTGTAAGGGATATGTTGTTTATACATGCAACCACATAAATACATTGCAATGTAAATAAAAGATTTATTTATAAACAACGATAACAACTGTTTCTTGGACCTTGACAACAAAAGAAAATAATACATAAGACGTGATTATTTCTAAACGATGTTGTCTTCTAGTCAGTCAGATGCTCATCCCTGTGCTGGATTTGCATTAGCAAGCTTTGGGCAATTTCTTTGGAAATGACCCATCTCGCCACAGTTGAAGTAAGAACTTGGTAGAAAATGACCTTGAGCAGGATTGTTGCCAGCTTGGTTTGGTGCAGCTGTAGCTGGGCAGACTCTTTACGTTGGCATGATGATGGAGGCTACATTGGTTGCACAAGGGTGCAGTTCCATTGTATGGCTTCCTAGCAGGGGGTTGAGCTGGTTGGTTGGGGACGGCTTGATCATTGTGAGTAACCATGGCGAAGTTCTGAGAAGCCTTTCGCTTCTTTGACTTCTTAGGAGATCCAGTCTGTTCATCCATGGTCTTTGATTCCTCGATTAGTTTCGATTCCTCGACCGGTTTCTTGTCACCTTTCCTGAAAATTTTACCTTTCCTGATCTTTGATTCAGTCAAGGTTGCAGATAGCTCAATGGCCTGTCTAACTGTAGTAGGGTTGCTACCAGTCACAATGTCTTGTATTGAGTCAGGGAGACCATCAATGTATTTTTCGATCGCCTTATCCAAAGGCATAACCATGGTAGGACACAACAGGCTCAGCTCCTCATATCGATCAGTATATGCTCGATGTTCACCGCTGTCTTGCTTAAGATCGTCGAATTCCCTTTCCAGGGCCCTGATCTCGTGACGAGGACAGAAGTCCCTCATCATAAGGGCCCTAAGTTCGGCCCATGTTTGTGCTAGAGCAACTTCTGCACCACGGTCTCTCATCACCCCGTTCCACCATGTAAGAGCCCTCTTCTGAAACACACTCGAAGAAAACTCGACCTTGCGATTATCAGGACACTGAACATGACGGAAAGTATTCTCAATGCTCTCAAACCATTGAAGAAGCCCAGTTGCTCCTTCAGAACCACTAAACTTGAGTGGCTTAGCTGAATTGAAACTCTTGAAGTTGCAGGGAGCATGATTGTTGTTAGGTTGGTTCCATTGAGCAAAAAGGTTTGGGAACGCAGCAGCCATTTGTTGCGCAATGATTTCTGCCAGTTCGGCAGTCGCTATCTGATTCTCGCGTCGAGGAGGCATTCTAAAAAGGGGAAACAAGAGAGAAAACAAATGAAATGGCATTGGGTAAGAATAGGATGTTGCAAATATCGACCAAAATCATGGGTGATGGTCATTTGTTTGAACCATGAAGCAAACAAACGACACACAAAGGCTGAACCAAAGCAAATAGGTCCTCATAATGTATCGCGAAGACATGCTTTCCTATAAGTGAACACTCACCCCAAGAGTTCCCAGGTAAGAGTGATTGGTCCGATTATGTGGATTTGTACGAACACTCTAGCCTTAGACAGAAAACCCAGGGTACAGGCATTCACTCTTCCAGTTTGCACGTGTTCACATTATTTAGGACTCAAAACTTTGGCGAGAGTTTGAAAATTCAAAGGGGTTCAAAACCTTATAACAGAGGGTTCAAAACCTTACAATAGAGGGTTCAAAACCTTGCAATAGAGGGTTCAAAACCTTACAATAGAGGGTTCAAAACCTTGTAATCAATCATCCTAGAACAGATGATTAATTTTTAAAGCGGTTTTGAAATTTGTGTTCTTGTTGTGGTCGTCGCCTAAGGATAGGTGACGGTATTGTTTTATGACTAAATGCAAGTAAACTCGTGTTAGGGTCCTAGGAAGGTTATAGTCTAGGTCAAAGCATTACTAATAACCTAATTCCCTATAACCATTGGCTCTGATACCAACTTTTCTGTCACACCCCGACCACGTGAGACAACGAAACGTGGCGGAAACATCGGGGAGTGTTGTAACAGAATTAATTGTTTCAAATCCATGGCAATTGAAGTTTCGTTTTATTAATCAAACATGAAAGTTTACATTGTTTTAAACAAGAACCAAAGAGTACATAACATAAATTAACTAGTTCTTGTCTCGTTTTAAGTCACTAAGGCACAGGTCCGCCTAAGTATGTCTTGATAAGTCCTATGCATCATCTCCTGAAAACACATGTGAAAATAGGTACGTCAGCATAAAAATGTCTGTGAGATACATAGGTTTTGTGAAAACAGAATTCATGACTTATGTTTGAGAAAATGTTTAGTCATGAACCTGGTAATTTGCTTTGTCTTGTAAATCATTTGAAAAACGATAAGATCAGATGATATGTATAAATAAGAGAATAATGTATGGTTAAATGAATAACCATGTAAAATGAGTTTGTATAAGATAAGTTGTTTGTAAGTCAATGTCTTGTGAAAAGTATGTTGTTTGTATAAAATGTTATATGTCTTAAATTGAAATGATTCAAATAACGCTACAATATGTGACACCATACAAGCACTTATATATAGGAAGTACCAGCGGCGTATCCACCATGCTTGTGTCATATTACACACGTCTCGTTACTTAAATCACTTACTTAAACCAAGCCTCCAAGATGTAATGCTTAACAATTGTAGAAATGTTTATGTATAGTCAAATGTCTATTGGCAAATGTAAATCATGTCAACAGATATAAATGGTTCACACGGTTCAACAGTTACAAACGGTTCACATGGTTCAACAGTAACAAACGGTTAACATAATCAAATGGTTACGACGGTTTACATAGTCAAATGGTTACAACGGTTCAAAATGTAGTATAATGTGTTCATATACTGGATGAGCATATGCAACAAAAATGCAATGTAAAACAATGTACTAAGTATGCACGTAATGGACATACATAGCATAAATGTAATGTAAAACAATGTACTAAGTATGCACACAATGGACATACATGGCATAAGTGTAATGTAAAACAATGTACTAAGTATGCACACAATGGACATACATAGTATGAAATGTAATGTAAAACAATGTACTAAGTATGCACACAATGGACATACATAGCATGAAATGTAATGTAAAACAATGTACTAAGTATGCACACAATGGACATACATAGCATGAAATGTAATGTAAAACGATGTACTAAGTATGCACTCAATGGACATACATAGCATGAAATGTAATGTAAATCATGTACTATAGATGTATTAATGAACATAGTAAGTATATGATGTGAAAACATGGAAAGCATGAAAGTAACAAGTAGGCACATGTGTTTCACCCCAAAACAGTTTGAAAACGGTAAAAGAGGGATCTATGTACTCACTTGAGATTGCTTAGTAGTCCTTGAGTAACAACCAAACAATGCTAGAGATCACGGATATCAAACGGCACCTAATATAGGTAACTACATCAATAAACCAGACCTAAATCGGAGGATTTAGATAGAATGAAGGCTCGTAAACCAAATGAGTATGGGAACTCAGGTAGTATGGTTTAACAAGGCCTACATACTAAATGAAACCTAGCCTAAGTGCTTACAACCCATTACGGCCCGTGTAGGTAGCTTATGCTACTTTAACGCGTCGTTCGCGTGAAACGCGTTCGGAATGCCTAACTAGTCCTATGATAAGTAAAATATGCCTTAACATCTCTAATATTGTTACCAAATCAGTTTAGATACCAAAAATTACGTTACATATGCTTAAAATGAATTTTGGCGTCAAAAGGGCATTTTGGTAATTTACCTAAGGCATATAAACTACCTATCAAACAACTACTTAAACGAAGCGACCATAAGGTATAACCTTGGAAGGTTATTCCCTATATACTATGGTCACCTAACGTGTTTGGTCGGATCCTAATGATCGACCAAACGGGTCGGGTTCGAAAGTATAAGCGATTGTTTAGATCGCTTACCTTACGACCCTATATAAGCACTAAACTAAAAGTGACGAGCTAAGCAAGTTAACACATACTTAACTAAGTTTAGAAAACAGGTTTGGTATCAAAACAAACGGTTTTGATACCTAAGAGTAGTTTGGTTACAAAATACGCAAGAATGCGCATTTTGGCCGAAACTACGACTCGTCACTGAGCCTAGATAACGTGGTAATCAGTAGGTATAGTCACTAGGGACTATAACCATCATGATCACGCTCACATTATGAAGTTCAAATGAACTTCGCATTGACCATAAACTGGTCAATGCAGAAAGTCAAACAAAGTTTGACTTTCGGACTCGAAAAGCAATAAAAGAACGAAGGAACACTTACAAAGGGTCCCCGCAAGATTGATTTCCAAGTAATCTCAGGTAGGAAGTGTATAAACACAACCACTTAGAGAAAAACTCATATTTCAAGTGGGTTTTGCAATGGGGATGGATGGGTATTTATAGTAAATGGACCACCGTTAGGATCGTTCCTCAAATAACGTGATCGAATCTCATCCGTACAAGTGTTGGAATGTTATGGTAGCTCATTTTGCCCCCACCACAAGAGTTTGACAAGTGGCATTGGCCTTTGGGGGTTTGAAAGGCTGTTAACAGCTGTTAAAAACATTGAATCTGGTCTGGTAGACTGACTTGGGCCGCGTAAAGTATCACCCTGGGTTTACGCAGGCCGCCTGAAGTCCTGATCAGAAACCAAGTTTCAAAAATGACAGTTTTGGTCCCTGTTGGTGTTAAAGGCCATTTCCGCCATGTTTAAGGCCCGTTAAGCCAACGTTAAGGCCCTAAAATGATGCCTAAACATTGTGGACATGAAACATGCTCAAAAATATGTCGGATGTCAGTTCGTTTGGTCGTACGATCGCGATGTTCGCTAAATTACGACGGAAGGCGCATAAGCGCGAAAAACGATCCAAATGACACGACGAATGGATTTTTCTTATGCCAAACACTAAAATAAAATATTTTAGTGCTTACATAAATTTTTGGATGTCCGAAGGTATTCAGAACGTAAGTTATGCGCGAAAATGCAAACTTGTGCACTTTTTGACGCTTTTAGTCCCTGAATGACCCAAAAGTTTATTTTAGCACACCGAACCCCTCAAAGCCTATTTCTAAGATATGTAAAGGTTCTTTAGGGTATGTTTAACTTATGGTCATGTTCCAGAATGTCTGTTACAGTTCAAATTGGCATACTTTCGCAGTTTGTCAACTTTAGTCCCTGTAGGCGATTTAACTTGATTTTGCCATACCAAAGCCTTCAAAACTTATTTCTAAGTTATGTAAAGGTTATTTAAGGTATGTTAAGGCTATTTCACTATTCCAGAGTGTTCGTTGCATTAAACTGGTTATATTTACGCATCAGTGCGCGTATAACCTTCCAGAAAGCGATTTAGAGCTTGAAATCGAACAAGAGTTGATATGTGCAAAAGATACACATATTTATACGGATCCCACGTATGAAATAAAATATTTCATTGGCTTGGTATTTGTTTGATGGTCGCAGTGACCCAGGTGTCACAGAAAACTTGTACCAAACACGCATTAGAAGAATCAGAAGTGACAATGGTACTGAGTTCAAAAACAACAAGATGGAAAAATATTGTGATGAAAAAGGTATATTGCATGAATTTAGTGCTCCTTACACTCCGCAGCAGAATGGAGTAGCTGAAAGAAAGAACAGGACGCTAATTGAAACGGCTAGGACGATGCTTGCTGATTCAAAGCTACCAGTCAATTTTTGGGCAGAAGCAGTACCCGCCGCATGCTATACACTCAATCAGGTTCTCACTGTTAAGAAATTCAATAAGACGTGTTTCGAGCTGATCAATAACCGCAAACCGAATCTGAAGTATTTAGAACCGTTTGGGTCTCCTTGCACAGTCTAGATCCTTTTGGGAAATTTGGTCCAAAGAGCATTGAAGGGATATTTGTGGGATACTCAAGTCCTCAAAAATGAGTCTTTGTTCCTAGCTTGAAGCGGATTATTGAAGCACACAATGTTGAGTGTCAAGGTTACACAATACCACCACAGAATCCTGGAGATTCATGGCGTTTTCATTATGACACTTTGTGGGATTCGTTTGACATGGAAGAAGAAAAGGAAGAAGAAAAATACTTCTTTGACGAGTTGGATATTCTAAGAGAGTATGAAGATTCACAGGAAAGGTTTCCAGCTGAGTATTCAAGTCGACCGCGACAAACTTCAAATGACAATGAAGCGGGTCCGAGCAATGCTGGAGAGCATGATGATATCCAACAAAATGAAGTTGCTCATGATAATCAAACGGCACAGAATGATAATCAGGAATATGAGAACATGCCAGTATTTGATCGTGGTGATTCAGATTCTGAGGGGGAGAAAATTCAGATTTCAAGTCAAACAAACCCAGTCAGTGAACAAGATGCAAATCAGAATATTACTAATCTGGAAGGCGAAGTAGATGTTTCAGGCAAGGTGATGCCGAGAACTCTTTCATACCATCCAGAAGAACTGATCATTGGAGAATTGCAATCAGGCGTTCGCACTAGATGTCAAATTGATCAAGGCCTTACTTGTTTTTATTCTACAGTAGCACCTTTACAAACTGAGTTTTCACTTAGTTGTTTTATTTCATAGATCGAACCGCGTACATACAAAGAGGCGCTAACTAAAGATTCTTGGGTCAATGCTATGCAAGAAGAGTTGAGTCAGTTTGAGAAGTTGGGAGTGTGGAAGTTAGTAGACTTGCCTGATGGTCAGAGGAAGATAAACACCAAGTGGGTGTTCAAGTGTAAGAGAGGCGATCGAGGGGTTATTATTCGTAACAAAGCTCGACTCGTAGTCCAGGGTTTCAGTCAGCAGGAGGGGATAGATTTCACTGAAGTATATGCTCCGGTTGCTAGACTAGAAGCGATCATAATCTTCCTGGCATTTGCATCTTGGAAAAATTTCAAAGTATATCAGTTAAATGTTAAATATGCGTTTCTCTATGGGAAGGTAAAAGAGGAGGTATATGTCGGACAGCCACCGGGCTTCACCGATCCAATCCACAAAGACAAGGTCTACTTGCTAGTCAAAGCGCTGTATGGTTTACACCTGGCCCCGAGAGCTTGGTATGAGACATTGTCTCAACACCTGCTAGCCAACAGTTTCATTCGTGGAAAAGTGGATGCCACTCTCTTCACCAAAGAGGTAGACGGACATCTTCTGATCGTTCAGATATACGTGGACGACATAATATTTGGGTCAACAAATGAAAATTTGTGCAAAGATTTTGAAAGAGTTATGAAGAAAAAATTTGAAATGTCATCGATGGGTGAGATGAAATTATTCTTGGGATTACAGGTTGATCAACTGCCTAAGGGAATTTTCATACATCAAACAAAGTACGTTCATGATATCTTGGAGAAATTCGAGATGTCAGGTTCTACTCCAGCCTCCACCCCATTAGCGACGAACCATGGGATACACCCTGATCTCACCGGAGAGAAGGTAGATGAAACGTTGTATCGTTCCATGATCGGATCGCTGATGTACTTGATAGCTTCAAGACCCGATATTATGTATCCAACCTGCCTCGCAGCAAGATTTCAATCTAATTCGAGAGCTTCGCACATGGTTATTGTTAAAAGGATATTACGCTACCTTAAAGGAACTCCATCGTTGGGGTTATGGTATCCAAAAGATGGCGAATTTATGCTCGAAGGATATTCCGATTCAGATTTCGGAAGCTGCAAAGTTAACGCTAAATCAACAACAGCGGGGTGCCAGTTCTTTGGAGCACGATTGGTCACCTGGCAATGCAAAAAGCATACCTCTGTGGCTTTATCCACATGTGAAGCGGAGTATGTATCTGCAAGCAGTTGCTGCTCACAGATCTTGTGGATCCAGCAACAGATGCGCGACTACGGTTTGCAATTTCTAAACACCCCTATCTTTGTTGATAATGAGGCAGCGATTAATATTACTAAAAATCCTGTTCATCACGCTAAAAACAAACACATTGAAATTCGTCATCACTTCATCCGAGATTGTTTCGAGAAGAAGTTGATACGAATTGAGAAAATCCACACTGATGAACAAAAAGCTGATTTACATACCAAAGCGTTTGATAAAACTCGTTTTCAATACTTGCTAAAATTGAACGGTATGAAGCTTTTATCGGTGTTGGAAGAGATTCTTGGTATTGATGAAGGTACCAATGTAGATGATGATGTTGAGAAGCAATCTGCAATGGTTTGTCGATTTTTTACTTGTTTTGGTATTTAGGGGGAGAGTATAGGGTAATATTTTCAGAAAATACAAAAACAGTAAAAAAATTTTAAAAAAATCAAAAACATGAGATATTTTCAAAATCCAAAAACAATATAAAACCCGAAAAGAGCTTGTGTAAAAAGGGAAAATGATAGTACATCAGCTTGACAGTTACAATATGCTAAAGATTTGGAATGTTTAAAATGCATTAAACAGTCTCGCTGATGATATGCCGATAGGTTTTTTCACATTTAGTAGGTTTGTTCGGGATATAAACCTAAAATCCTTACTTGCTTATTTCGTGGGGAACACTACTTGGATATATAGGTAACCCCTGAAATCTTGTTTGAAGGATCCCTTTTTCTGAGATACTAGGTCATTATACTCAGTGATATCTGGGGTATTATTCCGGGACTTCTGATAATGCGGAAGCAATGGCCTAGTCCCCGAATAATACTTTCTGCATTGCTTGAAATATAGCGCCGGCCTCAGCAAAAATGATGAAACAATAAAATTGATAATCATTGCTGTTGTAAAAAAGATCCTCTAAAGGGGACACACCAAAGTCGAAGCCGTCATCTCTCTGTTGAACGGAAGTTCTGACCTGAGCTCTCACGGTTCTTCGCAATTTAACCCCTTACAGATATCATCTGTGGTATACTCACCTGTAAGACTGAATATTGGGATTTGGATACGGGAGTATATTCAAGAGGTGGGACACATGAATGAGTTTAAGTCTTTAAAACACTAATTCCGTATCCTGGACAGATTGAAATGTGTGTGAAAATTTAAGTGGATCAGTATAGCGACAATCTAAGCGAATTGTTTAATTCTGAGTATGTAATTGAAGCTTAACGGTACTTGTGACTTGTCGAATAGCTGATATGATTCCCTAACACGCTCACCAAAAATATGTTTGTAAATAGTTTACTTTCATTGTATTTCATTTACTGCATTTTAGTTTTGTATTTCATTTCTAGTTTAGAAGTTTTTTTAAAAATCCAAAAAGATTTTACATTTCTGCTTTATTTTCCGACAAACCAAAGTGGAAAGCTGATCTTCAGATTCGATTTGAAGCAGATGCAGGAAGTTTCTGGGCTGGATGATGAGTTGTGAGCTTAACATGATAACTTTGTGAAAGTTGGAAAGTAAAGCAAGTTCATTAACTTGAAACTTGTAAATTTAAAAAAAAAATTGTTTCAAAATGTCAGTGTGAATTGTCTAAGATCAACCAAGGTCATTAAGTTGGACTTGGTAGATTAATTGAGTAATCAGGGTCATTAACTTGGACCTGAATACTTAAGTGGATTTCTAATTCTGACAAAACAACAATTGAAGGTGAATGGTAAGTTTGGATTGAATCTATTATTGTCATATATCTTATATTTGGGTAGAGATTATGCAGGAAACAGGAATCCCCATGGCAATGAAAATGTCAAAGATTGAATCAGAGTGTGAGCCCTAGCTTATCGAGAGGGGGAGTCTGCAAATGGGGGTGTCAGATTTCTGGATCAACATTCAAAGGGGAGATTGAAGATTAAAGTTTGAAGATAAAGTTTGAAGGGAGCTTTACAATATCAAGACAATTTGGATAGAGACACAAAGACTAAAGACTCAACGCCGAAGACTTCGTCAACATCCAAGGGGGAGCCTGTTGGTGCATCCAGTGTCTGTTAACTTCGTCTTAATCGAGTCTAATTTCTAGATAGGATGAACGAGCACACAACAGGGTTAGAAATTAGAGTTTTATATGTTTATATAGGTAATTTCGCTTGAAACCAACATATGCAGTTCAAGCGAAATCAACTCAAGTGATTTCGCTTGAAATGACATGTTGTATGTTCAAGCGAAATCAGCTCAACTATCTATAGATGTGTGCTGAATTCATTTGGAGCTGAACCTAGTCATTAGTTATGAGTCAAGGTGATGTCCATTTGTCATCTGAATTGTGTAAAAGCTCAGGATTGATTTATAGAAGGATAATTAGAAAGGAACAAGCTGTTTTTACATCGTTTACATTGATTCCGCCTTTGTACTTGATGATGAACTACTCAAACTGACTGTTTAGGGTCACCAGACGATCCAACAAATATCATTGCATTCAATCATAACATCAACTATATGATAAAACCATAGGTTTGTCATCCATTAAATAAGTTCAAAACATAACAACATTGTTTTTTAGACTTCAAATTCAAGTTTTACAAACCGTACAAATTGCTTATGAGTTCATTAAGGACTCGTCAAAAGATATTGAATAACACCAAGGTTTGGAAGACGTGCCTCGTCCAGGAATAAGACACACTGACCAAACTCAAAGACCATGGATGACATCTTTATTTCTAACGCAGCATAAAAACTTCCAACGCTCGCCAGATCCACTTACAAATTCCCTGAAATACATGTAGTTTGAAAGATCAACAAAAGTTGAGCGAGTTCATGTGTTCATTTGAGTGTATGTATAAACCTTTGAAATCGTTGTAAGTATGTATGTAAGTTTGTAAGTCCCGGTATGAAAGCAAAAAGGAAACAGATCAATTAATGTGTAGCTAATAAATAATATACGTGACATGGTGCAGGAAGACTCAAACCTAGCAGACTTTGTACCGGGCTTCCGGTTGTAAGACATAGTCACCACATGGCCCATTCCGCGGACTCATGGATGGGGCTCGCTACACCCAAATAGATCTATCACTCATGCCCCTCGGTCCTACAAGAGGATTGATGGCCTCAAGTATACGCCTACCCATTCACATGATCTATGGTTCTTTCCTAGGCTAACCATACCAATTGTATTTGTAAGTAATCCTTTGTAACATGTATTTCACCCCCAAAGTAAATAAACAAAACAGTTTAAAGAAAAGGGGGACATGAACTCACTTTTTTGCGTTCCTTATATCCGATGTAACTCAAAGCTTCCTTTAGAACGCACGACTACCTACATGCGTATTACGGTCCATTAGGCGAGCGGGTAGTGCCTTGACTTTGTATTAATTTGTGCCTTTGAGTTACGTTTTAAAGTGTCTTCGTTATTATTCCAAGCATATAATTATTTGTTAAAATAATAATTATTTCAACTTAAATTATATTTATTTAGTTTCGGAATAATTGTTAAACAATATCTTGTAACAATACTTCTCAAGTATTTGTATTCGTATTTCCTACCCAAGGAAGGGGGTATCTCATACATGTAAATCTGTATTCTTGTATTTGTATAACTTGCCATGTATTGGCGTCGTATTCCGGTGTGTACGTATTTTCTTAATAAATATCCAATATATATCTCCAAAACAATATATTTTCAAGTCTCACTTAGAAAATATATATAAACTTATTTTATCCCAAATGTATTTCAAGTCTATTCAAGAAAACGTATATTTTTCCCAAAAATCACACGTCTTCTAAAAACTCTAGGAAAATATATTTTTACTTTTGTCGAAAATATGATATACTTTGTAATAATAACGAAAATCATATTCTCATTTCTTTCGTATCCAAAATAATATTTACCAAAAATATATTTATAACGATGTTCTCCGGAGTATTTGTAAGTTACGTTCTATCGTTCGGTTCCACAATATTATGTGTGTAACTTATATATTTATTCCTTGTGATTTTTGGTAATATTTCGGATATTAAATTTCATGGTACTATGTTAGGTTATATTATTTTACCCTAAAATAATATAACTATTTCACAAATAATCACACACAATGTGTCTTCTAAACATATATCCTCTAAATACATATTTAGTTATTTTTATTTACAAAAACCAACCTCCAATACTTGTATGTTTTTTAACAAAATCTATGGCAAAGTTTGTATTGAGGACCATAGTTAAAACTCACTTGTAAATACTTGTTTAGCAAATATTTTTCTAAGTGTTTGTATTTTTAGAAAAAATTTGCCATAGTTTCCACTAAAAATGGAGGTGTCCATGCTATTAAAGCATATCATTTTCTTTTCAAAATCATCATAAATAATCAACAATCCAATCAACACTTCCCAAGTGCCAAAATCATGCAATTTATGCAACAACACGAACTTGAACTTTTATATAAACTTGTAGTAACTTACTATGTTGTTAAGTAGACCTTGTTACCCTTAAAAATATGGTTATTTGTTTGTAAATCTTATTCTTGTAAAATTTAGTACTTTACAACTTGTATGGTGATTTTCCAAAAATCAAACTTCTTGTATTTTTCATGTTAACAATGTATTTCTATATTTGATTCACCACCAAAACATAGTTACTTTCTTTAAAATCCATGATTATGTAAATCTTGTGTATAACTTTAGTTTCTTGAGAAAAATATTTCTTGAAGTCATCCATTTACAAGGCTTGTATTGTGTTTAAATCATCATCACATATGAAAACAAATTTTATTATTCAAGTTCATGTCTTCATAAAGTATGATCAGCTTGGTCTTTCACAAGATCATCACTTTAACTTACTAGATCATGTGTTTAATCACAATCTAGTAGGTTTCATATGATGTCTAACATCATAAACACAAACAATCAATCATGAAGTAGTAAAACAACATTAAACAATATGTATTCTTATGCTTTTATGCTTTATGTGAAAGATTATGTTCTTATTCTCTAGTGTTCTTCATAATAAACAACATGAATTTTCTTTTAACCATAATTATAAGATGAACAATGGTGTGTATGAAGTTCTTACCACTAGCTCAAGGCTAGGGATGATTCAAGAGGATAAATGAAGTGGATAAAAGCAAACGGTGAAGGTCCTTCAACTTCCGAAAGCTCCAAGCTTCCTAACTTAGCTCCTTACACCTCTAAATCACCTTGGAATGTATGGAAAATGGTTGGAAATGAAGGTGATGTGGTGGTGTTGTTGTGGCCGTGAGGAAGAAGAGAGGAGGGAGAGAGTTGTGTGTGTTTTTAGTATGTGAAAGAATGAGGGAATGATCTTGTGGGTTATATAATATCTTCATAAATCTCATAAGATCTAACCATATCTAGCAAGATCTCAATGAATCTTCCCAATTCCAAGCAAAATCAAAAGAGATCTTGTAATATCTAGTGTGATCATGTAATATCTAGTGAGATCATGTAGGATCTTGATGGTGGGCCTTCTCTATAACCGTAACTCCAAGGGGGAGGGGGGTATAGTTGGGTGGTGATGATAAGTTAGGGAATCTAGAGAAGATCTAAGCAATATCTAGAGAAGATCTAAGCAATATCTAGAGAATATTATATAGGATCTTGCAAGATCATGGAATATTATGGTGGGCCACCATGTGACTGTAAGTATGAAAGGGGGGGTCTAAGTGTAAGTTTTAACCATATAGTTAGATAAGGTTCCATTTCAAGTGTTAGTTGCAAGTGTTATTTACTAGATATTTTTAGTGGGGTGTTATGATGTTCGGGGATCATAACCAGCTCAGAAACATTAAAACAATGCTTCTAGTATAATTTTGGTGTTTCGGGTAGTGTCCGGTTATTTGGTTAGATATCGGTTCGTTAAAGTGTCAAGTTATTCCGTTTAGTGATCTTTAAGTACCCTTTTGTGACACTTTTAATTCCCGACACGTAGGAAAGCATACAGGACCATTTTGCCATATTTTTGCATGTTACTAGCTCAATAAATTGCTGAATTTTGCTGAAATATGCAGAATTCTGCACTTAATGTGGGTTTTAGGCACTTTTCGGCACTTAAACTATCACCTAGTGACGCAGTTTTATGGTACTTACTTCCCTACACACCATACTAGTGTAGTACCTTGTCTCTGGCCCATACTGGGTCTCAAAACACTGTATGTCTATGTACCGAACAGCGTCAGCATTTTCTGAGTTATCCGCTAACTGTGCTAGCTATGCTTTATGCATCGTTTATGTCACTAAAGTTTGTATGTAAAAATGATGTGACAGCATGAAATGTGATGCACATGTAAATATGATGCAGAAATCAGAACGCAATTCAAGTCATAAATTGTAGATCAGCACAGTCATTAGGCACTAATCATAGTTAATTAATTGTACGGATGCATGCAAATTTGACAGTTGTCACATTCTCCCCCTGTTAAGAAAATTTCATACTCGAAATTTGTACCACCTTATCTCCTTAGGGTTACATTATGCGTGTATATATATGGATAATATTGAGGTAGGTAAAAACAAAACCGAATCGAACCTTAATGAAACGATGTGTTCTGGTGTCAATATTTGTGTATTTGTGTGTGATGATTTTACGTTTTGATTCTAGTTTGATTTTAAGCTTTAAATCGCTTTCTGGAAAGTTATACGCAAACTGATGCGTAAACGTAATTAGTTTAACGTGAAAAACACTATGGAATGGTGACATAGGATTAACATACCTTAAATAACCTTTACATAACTTAGAAATAAGTTTTGAAGGGTTTGGTGTGTCGAAAACAAGTTTATTCGATCGCAGGGACTATTTATGACAAACTACGAAAGTACGCCGATTCGTATAGTAACGAACATTCTGGAACATGATCATAAATTAAACATACCGTAAATATCCTTTACATAGCTTAGAAATAGGCTTTGAGGGGTTCGGTGTGCAAAAATAAACTTATTTGATCAACAGGGACTAAAAGCGTCAAAAAGTGTATAAGTTTGCATTTATGCGCGTATCTTACGTTCTGAACATATCGAGACATCCAAAAATTTTTGTAATCATTAAAATAATTTATTTTAGTGACCGGAATGCAAAAATACCATTCGTCGTGTAATTTGGATCATTTTTGCGTCCGTTCGAGTTTTAGTCGTAATTAACCGAATAACGCGACCGTACGACAAAACGAACCGACATCTGAGATGTTTGTAAGCATATTTGATGTTCCCTATTCTTTCACATCATTATAGAGCCTTGAAATGGGGTTAACGGGGCTTAAACGTGTCGAAAATCAAGTTTTAAGAATGCAGGGACCATTACTGCCATTTTTGGAAACTTAGAACAGACCAGCCTCGCGCCACGCGCCAGCCCAGGTTGATCCTGGCATGCCACGTGATAGAGACTGTTTCCAGAATAACCAGTTTTCAGCAAACAGTAGCTGAATCATAGTTTTAATCCTTGGTTTTTGAATACCATGAGCTGGTTTGTGTGTTTTGCAAGTTGCCCAATCATAGATTAACAAGTCTAAGGTCAAGATTGAGCCTCATAACACATGGAATGATCTTGTTGATCCAAACTTTCTTTAAATGGGCTTAGGTTTTCACTTCATTCCTTGCTCATTCATTCAAAATCTGCTCTCATTTGATCATTGAAGCTATCCCTCTGGATGAAGGCTTCAATCTTTAGTTTTCTTGTTCCAATCTTCAAGCTTGGACCCTTTGTAAGCTTCTTTCATGCTTGTTTATGCTTTTCAAGCATGAAAGTCAAACATTGTTTGACTTTCTTCTTTGACCATGAATTGGTCAACACAAAGTTCGTTTGAACTTTGCAACGTGAGCGTAATCATGATGGTTATAGTCCCTTGTGACTATACCTACTGATTACCACGTTGAATAGTCGAAGTGACGAGTCAAAGTTTTGGTCAAAATGTTGTTTATGCGCATTTTGCGACGAAGCTATTTTCCCTGTTTTCTAACTTAGTTAAACATGTTTTAACATGTTTAACTCATCACTTTTAGTCTAGTGCTTGTATAGGGTCGTAAGTCAAGCGGTCTTGACAACCGCTTAGACTTTCGAACCCGACCCTTTTGGTCAATCGTTAGGATCTGACCAAGCATATATTGTGACCATAGTTGTATAGGGAATAACCTTCCGAGGTTATACCTTATGGTCACTTAGTTTAATTAGTTGTATAATAGGTAGTTTATATGCCTTAGGAAAATGACCAAAATGCCCTTTTCATGCATAATTTGAATTTAAGCATATGTAACTTAAATTTTGTTATTTAAACTGATTATGCAACATATTTAAACATGTTAGGGCATATAATACTTGTCATAGGACTAGTTAGACGCCTAGAACGCGCATTCGCTTGTACGACGCGTTAACGTAGCATAAGCTACCTTAACGGGTTATAACGGGTCGTAAGCACTTAGGATATGTTCCGATTTAGAGTGTAGGCTTTGTTAAACCATATCACATGAGTTCCAATACTCATTTGGTTTACAAGACCTCATTCTACCCGACCTTCCGATTTAGGTGTCGATTTATTAATATAGCGATTCGATTACTAGGTACTACTTGATTTCCTTGGTTTGCCTAAGCCTTGTTAAGTTCATTTAAATCGAGGATACCTTGCAATTCAATGTGAGTACATAGTTCCCCTATTTTACTGTTTTCAATTGTTTTGGGGTGATTCATATGTGTTAAACGATTTCGATGTTTTCAAAAACAAATACTATGGTTTATATTAAACATAACGATTTTGATAATGTGAACGAACTTGTTTGGGACGTTATTACAAAACGAATGACATTCATTAGCTTTAGCCGAGCCGACCAGTAGTATGTTATGGTACCATAGGATCTGACAAATCCCATTATCGGAGTGCCACCATGGTTATGTATGGGGGTTATGTGGGTAACGACTGAACCTGATGATTGTTAACTTACCCTTTGGTGGTTTGTTAATATGAGTTGAACGATGGACGAGTTACGAAGGTTTGAATGTATTCAACGAGATGACCAAAAGTTAGTTTTCATAATTAAAACATGAACGATTTGAACGATTGGAACAATTTGAGCGATTTGAACGATGTGAACAATTTGAACGAATGAACGATGGTTTATAACACAACGAGGTAAATGAAATGAACGATTGGTTTTTGGTATGTGATTAGACAACGGGACGGGTGTAATGTGATAAAAGCATGGTAGATACGCCGCTGGTACTTCTTATATATAAGTGCGTTTATCATATTACATTCCGTGGCGTTATTAAGTTCACTTGGATGAACGATTTTAAACGATGATACGCAATGATGTTTACAATATGATATAAACCATACGAGTTTTAATACGAGAACGATTCACAATTTGGTTTAGATAAGCAAATGTTTTAGTTTAGATTCATGGCAACGGGATTTTATAAACTATAACCAACTTGTTTTGAGTTGGTTAATCATATTGCAATACTAAACACTTTTCAAAACCAGGTTTTCAATTATCGACTCTTATAGTCAAACGAGGTATTGCAACATGTATACGAGCCAAGAATCTGACACACTCACAAAACCTATGTGCTCGCCGACATTTCTTTGCTGACTTTATTTTCACATATGTTTCAGGTGGTGTTTGATGATGATGATTGTGACTAGGATGCATGCTCACTTAGGATCTGACGAGGCCTTAGTGACTTAATAACGATGATAGACGATGTAGTTGTGTTTTAACTTTAAGTTCAAGACAACGTAAATGTTTAATACTTAAATAAAACAAAACTTTTGAATCCATGGTTGCGAAACAATAATTCTGTCACTCCACTCCCCGACGTTTCCGCCGCGGTTTGTTGTTTTACGTGGTCGGGGTGTGACAGACTGTGGAACACCCAATTCCACCAGACACTCTGACTTCGACCGTGTCTGCACTTGGAAGACTTATGCTTCTGTTCCAGTACGCAGGCTGATCCGGCGCTCCCTTCAATCCAATCCCGATCGTGTTTAGCTGTAAACACGCACGGTGAGTATACTCGAACCCTTTTTCGCTTAACGCACTTTTGTGTGTTACATACGTTCTCTATTAAAACACAACAGACAACGCAAACACTTTTAACGCTAACCGCTCCCGCAGGCTATACGTGATTAGTTGAATGCTTGTTACTATGCTGATACAGTGATTACTTGCCCGACCGCCTTTAGCAACGATAATACTATAGTTTGGACTCATCACCTGATTTGTCAAGGATTGCTAAGGATCACATACTTTACTTCACGTGTTCGCTCCGGTGAACATGTGTCGCGCATACTCTGTCACACCCTGACTTTTGCGGAAGCGTGATTATGGTGTGACTTTCTTAATATCATTGCATTCAATCATAACATCAACTATATGATAAAACCATAGGTTTGTCATCCATTAAATAAGTTCAAAACATAACAACATTGTTTTTTAGACTTCAAATTCAAGTTTTACAAACCGTACAAATTGCTTATGAGTTCATTAAGGACTCGTCAAAAGATATTGAATAACACCAAGGTTTGGAAGACGTGTCTCGTCCAGGAATAAGACACACTGACCAAACTCAAAGACCATGGATGATATCTTTATTTCTAACGCAGCATAAAAACTTCCAACGCTCGCCAGATCCACTTACAAATTCCCTGAAATACATGTAGTTTGAAAACATCAACAAAAGTTGAGCGAGTTCATGTGTTCATTTGAGTGTATGTATAAACCTTTGAAATCGTTGTAAGTATGTATGTAAGTTTGTAAGTCCCGGTATGAAAGCAACAAGGAAACAGATCAATTAATGTGTAGCTAATAAATTAATATACGTGACATGGTGCAGGAAGACACAAACCTAGCAGACTTTGTACCGGGCTTCCGGCTGTAAGACATAGTCACCACATGGCCCATTCTGCGGACTCATGGATAGGGCTCGCTACACCCAAATAGATCTATCACCCATGCCCCTCGGTCCTACAAGAGGATTGATGGCCTCAAGTATACGCCTACCCATTCACATGATCTATGGTTCTTTCCTAGGCTAACCATACCAATTGTATTTGTAAGTAATCCTTTGTAACATGTATTTCACCCCCGAAGTAAATAAACAAAACAGTTTAAAGAAAAGGGGGACATGAACTCACTTTTTTGCGTTCCTTGTATCCGGTGTAACTCAAAGATTCCTTTAGAACGCACGACTAGCTACATGCGTATTACGGTCCACTAGACGAGCGGGTAGTGCCTTGACTTGGTATTAATTTGTGCCTTTGGGTTACGTTTTAAAGTGTCTTCGTTATTATTCCAAGCATATAATTATTTGTTAAAATAATAATTATTTTAACTTAAATTATATTTATTTAGTTTCGGAATAATTGTTAAACAATATTTCGTAACAATACTTCTCAAGTATTTGTATTCGTATTTCCTTCCCAAGGAAGGGGGTATCTCATACATGTATATCCGTATTCTTGTATTTGTATAACTTGCCATGTATTGGCGTCGTATTCCGGTGTGTACGTATTTTCTTAATAAATATCCAATATATATCTCCAAAACAATATATTTTCAAGTCTCACTTAGAAAATAAATATAAACTTATTTTATCCCAAATGTATTTCAAGTCTATTCAAGAAAAGGTATATTTTTCCCAAAAATCATACGTCTTCTAAAAACTCTAGGAAAAATATATTTTTACTTTTGTCGAAAATATGATATACTTTGTAATAATAACAAAAATCATATTCTCATTTCTTTCGTATCCAAAATAATATTTACCAAAAATATATTTATAACGGTGTTCTCCGGAGTATTTGTAAGTTACGTTCTATCGTTCGGTTCCACAATATTATGTGTGTAACTTATATATTTATTCCTTGTGATTTTTGGTAATATTTCGGATAGTAAATTTCATGGTACTATGTTAGGTTATAGTATTTTACCCTAAAATAATATAACTATTTCACAAATAATCACACACAATGTGTCTTCTAAACATATATCCTCCAAATACATATTTAGTTATTTTTATTTACAAAAACCAACCTCCAATACTTGTATGTTTGTAACAAAATCTATGGCAAAGTTTGTATTGAGGACCATAGTTCAAACTCACTTGTAAATACTTGTTTAGCAAATATTTTTCTAAGTGTTTGTATTTTTAGAAAATTTTGCCATAGTTTCCCCTAAAAATGGAGGTGTCCATGCTATTAAAGCATATCATTTTCTTTTCAAAATCATCATAAACAATCAACAATCCAATCAACACTTCCCAAGTGCCAAAATCATGCAATTTATGCAACAACACGAACTTGAACTTTTATATAATCTAGTAGGTTTCATATGATGTCTAACATCATAAACACAAACAATCAATCATCAAGTAGTAAAACAACACTAAACAATATGTATTCTTATGCTTTTAAGCTTTATGTGAAAGATTATGTTCTTATTCTCTAGTGTTCTTCATAATAAACAACTTGAATTTTCTTTTAACCATAATTATAAGATGAACAATGGTGTGTATGAAGTTCTTACCACTAGCTCAAGGCTAGGGATGATTCAAGAGGATAAATGAAGTGGATAAAAGCAAACGGTGAAGGTCCTTCAACTTCCGAAAGCTCCAAGCTTCCTAACTTAGCTCTTTACACCTCTAAATCACCTTGGAATGTATGGAAAATGGTTGGAAATGGAGGTGACGTGGTGTTGTTGTTGTGGCCGTGAGGAAGAAGAGAGGAGGGAGAGAGTTGTGTGTGTTTTTAGTATGTGAAAGAATGAGGGAATGATCTTGTGGGTTATATAATATCCTCATAAATCTTACAAGATCTAACCATATCTAGCAAGATCTCAATGAATCTTCCCAATTCTAAGCAAAATCAAAAGAGATCTTGTAATATCTAGTGAGATCATGTAGGATCTTGATGGTGGGCCTTCTCCATAACCGTAACTCCAAGGGGGGGGGGTATAGTTGGGTGGTGATGATAAGTTAGGGAATCTAGAGAAGATCTAACCAATATCTAGAGAAGATCTAAGCAATATCTAGAGAAGATTATATAGGATCTTACAAGATCATGGAAGATTATGGTGGGCCATCATGTGACCGTAAGTATGAAAGGGGGGGGGGGGGATCAAATTGTAAGTTTTAACCATATAGTTAGATAAGGTTCCATGTCAAGTGTTAGTTGCAAGTGTTATTTACTAGATATTTTTAGTGGGGTGTTATGATGTTCGGGGATCATAACTAGCTCAGAAACATTAAAACAATGCTTCTAGTATAATTTTGGTGTTTCGAGTAGTGTTCGGTTGTTTGGTTAGATACCGGTTCGTTAAAGTATCAAGTTATTCCGTTTAGTGATCTTTAAGTACCCTTTTGTGACACTTTTAATTCCCGGCACTTAGGAAAGCATACAGGACCATTTTTCCATATTTTTGCATGTTACTAGCTCATTAAATTGCTGAAATTTGCAGAATTCTGCACTTAATGTGGGTTTTAGGCACTTTCCGACACTTAAACTATCACCTAGTGACGCAGTTTTATGGTACTTACTTCCCTACACACCATACTAGTGTAGTACCTTGTCTCTGGCCCATACTGGGTCTCAAAATACTGTCTGTCTATGTACCGAACATCGTCAGCATTTTCTGAGTTATCCGCTAACTGTGCTAGCTGTGCTTTGTGCATCGTTTATGTCACTAAAGTGTGTATGTAAAAATGATGTGACAGCATGAAATGTGATGCACATGTAAATATGATGCAGAAATCAGAACGTAATTGAAGTCATAAATTGTAAATCAGCACAGTCATTAGGCACTAATCATAGTTAATTAATTGTACGGATGCATGCAAATTTGACATTTGTCACATTCTCCCCCTGTTAAGAAAATTTCGTACTCAAAATTTGTACCACCTTATTTCCTTAGGGTTACATTATGCGTGTATGTATATGGATAATATTGAGGTAGGTAATCACAAAACCGAATTGAACCTTATTCACATCAGATGAATCCAAGAATATATTACAACAACACGAATTCAATGGTTAAAAGATATGTGCTTTTAGCATTTGATGTCAAAGGACACGAGATGTATAGATGTAGAATCTAGTGTTACTTAGTTAACAGGGGTGCAATAAAGGAGTTTCGACCGATGGATTCTCAAACAATTGGTCACAATATGCAAACAAGTTTTCACAAACCACAGCATCCGCTATATGAATTCAAAATCAACAACTCAAATGTGATAGTAACATAAAAATGATCTGTCAACTTCCGAATAGATGAATGGTAAGGTTTAGTGTGTTGACATTCTTGAATTGCGAAAATACGCCGAATGAAATACAAGCGAATCTGGTGTATCATTGTCTTAATTTGTAGTTGCATTAGGAATGTTTAAATGACAGGTCAAACAAAAGTATGCGTAGTTTCGTGTGAAACGGTTGACCATGATTAGCACAAGCTACAAGTTTGTAATGACACCACAAGGTGTCGTAATGACATAATTCAATAATAGTGGTGACTGAACGGGTTCACCGTGTTTGAAGTCAAATGAAAGTGTACTGAGACAAGTCTGAAGATTTGATTTACACAATGTCATAGAGTTTTCAGTTGGATACGGAACATCAAAAAGCCATTGTTTTTGATCGAGGATGGAAAATATTAAGTACCGCAAGGCATTCGATTGACAATGAAAGAATCGTTAGGAGGTTCATTGTGATATGAAATGAATCTATGTACCACTGCCTTAACACACAATTGTGTTGAGACCGCTTTAATTGTGATAACCAAAAAGGATTTAGAACAAATAATTAGACAATTAAATCCGTGTATAGGGTGCGTAACCAAATTAGCGCAAGCTTCAATTATATGAAAGTATCACCGCAAGGTATTGAGACCAACAAACGATTTAGTGGGGCCGTAGACCAACCAAGTCTACTACGATTCGAAATGAAAGAATCTTTGCAAAAATACTTGAATATGATGCTCTCAATACATCATATGACTTCTTAAACTGAATATGCGAAATGGATAAGTTCAAGCAATTGAACTTGGTTTTAGCGTAATCCGACAATAAACGTATGTATCAACATTGGAATCTCAGCATGGTTACGAAGATAAACCATGAGTGTAACTTGAAAGAAGAGAAGTCTCAAGAAAGTGTGTTGACTTGGTAACAAAAGAGCCAACAATTATAATAAGGTAGGTCATTCGAATCACAAATCAGTAATATTTGAATTTCAATGGAGCATTTATTCGAAACGAAACCACATGCATAGCAAATGGTGCATGTGTAACATATATGTTTCCAAGCAATGAAACAATGAGTAATTGCTAAAATGACGAGGCCCTACGATCCGAACACAGCGGGGGTACCTCAGGGAATAACCCACCTAACGGTAATGTTTAAGTCACCTAAGATACATTTCAATACGTTTGGACATTTCCAAAGTGTGCTTTGCTAATGCGTTATGTGAATGATGTTGCTTGTGCACAGGCTGTACTTACAAGCAGTTTTTGGACTGCAAGCCTTTGAACTTCGACGGTACTGGAGGTCCCGTAGCTTTTGTAAGATGGGTTGAGAAGACAGATTCTGTTCTGCGAATGAGTAAATATGCACCAGAGCATCAAGTTACGTACATTTCTGGACTATTTCTAGATGGGGCTCTGTCATGGTGGAACCTTCAGGTTCAGACTCTAGGTGAGGCTGCAGCGTATGCTCTGACATGGGATGAGTTGAAAGAGTTGATGCGTAAGAAGTATTGTTTAGGGCAGAAATTCAGAAATTGGAAACTGAATTTTGGAATTTGAAAATGGATGGTCCTAAGATAGCTGAGTATGTGTAGAGGTTTCAAGACATGTCAAGGGTGGTTCCTTACTTGGTTGAACCAGAGTTCAAGAGGATTGAACGATTCATCTGGGGATTGGCACCCCAGATTCTCAGCACGGTAACTGCTTCTAAGCCTCGAACAATTACTGAGGCAATCGACTTGAGTGTGGCACTGACTGAAGAAGCAATCCGTCTGGGAAAGTTCTTAATTTCTGAGACCAAGAAGAAAGAGACTCATGTAGAGTCTTCTAGAGAGAACAAAAGGAAGTTTTCGAATTTCAAGAAGGGTACCCAAGGGAACAACAATGCTAACAAACGGAGAGATGCTAACACACCAGCCGAGGTCAGGACTGGTGCTGCAAATGCTGAGAGCAGAGGAAAAGGGTATATGGGCACTCTGCCCAAATATGAAGTATGTCAGTTTCATCATGCTGGTCGATGCAGAGTTGGGAAATGTGAAACTTGTGGAAAAGTTGGTCATTCTAAGGAGACATGCTGGTATGGAAACGGACGTGGAAATGGTTGACAAGGCGGTAATGGTAATGGCAACTGTGGTGGAAACCGTTATGGGAATAGAAATAAGGGAGGTAATGGAAACTGGAACGGAAATGGGAATCAGGCGGGAAATGGAAACTGCGGAGGAAATAATAACAACAATCAAGGTGGAAATGGGAATGGACGCGGCCAAGGTTGTTATGGTTGCGGAGAAATAGGGCACTTTAAACAGGATTGCCCAAAGAATCACCAAGCTCGTGGAAGAGTGTTCAACATTGGAGCTAGGGAAGCTCGCCAAGATCCAAACGTAGTCATTGGTATGTTCCCTATTAATCAACATTTTGCATCTGTGCTATTTGATACCGGTGCCGACTATAGCTTCATATCTCTAGAGTTTAAGAATATACTCGGTTTAGTAGCAAGTAAGTTAGATATCCCGTACTCAATAGAACTAGCCAATGGGAAGCTAGTAGAAGCCAATGAAGTGATTAGAGGTTGTGTTATAGAGCTTGGAGAGCGTGAGTTTTAGTTAGATCTTCTACCAGGTTAATTGGGAAGCTTCGACGTCGTAGTTGGGATGGATTGGTTGTCGAGTAATCGAGCTGAGATTGTATGCCATGAGAAGGTTATCCGCATCCCGTTGGCGAATGAAGAGACGATCGTGATTCATGGGGAGAAGCACGCTACGCCTTTATGGATTATTAGTTGTTTGAAGGCACGGAAGTCTTTGAGTAAAGGATGTGTTGCCTTCTTAGCTAATGTCGTGCACAAACAGGCCGAAGAACTGAAGCTCGAAGATATCCCTGTGTTAAGGGAATATCCTGAAGTCTTCCCCGAAGACTTGCTAGGATTACCTCCTCAACGACAAGTCGAATTCCACATTGACTTGGTTCCAGGCGCGTCGCGCCTGTAGCCAAGGCACCTTATCGACTTGCGCCTTCAGAGATGCAAGAGTTGTCAGCGTAGCTTCAGGAGCTACTAGACAAGGGATTTATAAGGCCAAGCTTCTCTCCTTGGGGAGCTCCAGTACTGTTTGTCAAAAAGAAGGACGGTAATTTTCGTATGTGCATCGACTACCGGGAGCTAAACAAGTTAACCATCAAGAATCGGTATCCCTTGCCAAGGATTGATGATCTATTCGATCAACTTCAAGGATCAAGTTACTATTCTAAGATCGATCTTCGATCAGGTTATTACCAGCTGCGGATTTAGGAAGAGAGTATACCGAAGACTGCCTTCAGAACTCGTTATGGACATTACGAGTTTCTAGTGATGCCGTTTGGGTTGACTAATGCGCCGACAGTATTTATGGACTTGATGAACCGAGTTTGCAAGCCATATCTCGATAAATTTGTGATCGTATTTATCGATGATATTTTGATCTATTCGCGGACGAAGGAAGATCATGAGCAGCACCTAGAGCTGTTAAGAAAGGAGAAGCTCTATGCTAAGTTCTCAAAGTGCAAGTTTTGGATACGTGAAGTACAGTTCCTCGGTTACATGGTAAACGAGGATGGTATTCATGTGGATCCCACCAAGATCGAGGCAATTAAGAATTGGGAAACTCCAAAGACGCCAACCGAGATTCGACAGTTTTTGGGTTTAGAAGGCTACTATCGCAGATTCATTGAGGATTTCTCCAAGATAGCTCAACCGCTGACCTCCCTCACTCAAAAGGATAAGAAGTACGAATGGGGAGACAAACAAGAAGAAGCCTTTCAGCTACTCAAGAACAAGCTTTGCGATGCACCTATATTATCCCTACCCGAAGGCACCGATGACTTCGTGGTCTATTGTGATGCCTCGCGTCAGGGTTTGGGATGTGTGCTAATGTAACGCCAGAAGGTTATCGCTTATGCTTCGCGTCAGTTAAATGTCCATGAGAAGAACTACACCACGCATGATTTAGAGTTAGGCACAGTGGTGTTTGCTTTGAAGATTTGGCGACATTAATAGTATGGTACTCGATGTACGATTTTTACGGATCATAAGAGCCTTCAGCACATATTCGAACAGAAAGAGCTTAATATGAGACAACGACGATGGGTTGAATTGTTAGATGATTATGACTGCGAGATTAAATATCATCCAGAAAAGGCGAATGTGGTGGCAGACGCCTTAAGTCGAAAAGAAAGGATCAAGCCCATAAGGGTTAGGGCTTTAGAGATGATTATTCAGACAGATCTCACGTTACGCATTCGTGCTGCACAGAAAGAAGCTCTTAAGAAATAGAACATTAAGGATGAATATCTCCGAGGAATGGAGAAAAAGTTGGTACCCAATGAGGAAGGAACCTTGTATTTTATGGGACGTATTTGGGTTCTGCTTTTTGGTGGTCTTAGAGAGGTTATTTTTTATGAAGCTCATAAATCGAGGTACTCGATCCATCCAGGATCGGACAAGACGTACCAAGATTTAAAGGATTACTATTTGTGGCCAAGACTTAAGAGTGATGTTGCCATCTACATTGGAAAGTGTTTAACTTGTGGCAAGGTGAAGGCCGAGTATCAGAAGCCTTCAGGTCTTCTACAACAGCCAGAGATACCCATGTGGAAATGGGAGCAGATTTCTATGGACTTCATAACCAAGTTACCCAGAACTCCCAGAGGTCATGATACAATTTGGGTAATCGTGGACCGATTGACAAAGTCTGCGCACTTCTTGCCGATTAGAGAGAAGGATAACACTTGTAAGCTAGCTGAGCTTTACCTAAGGGAGATAGTTGCATGTCATGGAGTGCCTATCTCGATTAAATCGGACAGAGATGGACGGTTTGTGTCAAGGATTTGGCAATCCTTTCAAGAAGCTTTTGGCTCTCAGTTGAATCCGAGTACAGGTTTTCACCCGCAGACGGACGAACAGAGCGAGAGAACGATTCAGACGTTGGAAGATATGCTACGTGCTTGTGTAATGGATTTAGGTGGCAGTTGGGATACTCATCTGCCTTTGGTTGAGTTCTCCTATAACAACAGCTACCATACAAGCATCCAAGCTGCACCATTCGAGGCTCTCTACGGACGCAATTGCTGCTCGCCGTTGTGCTGGGCTGATGCAGGTGACAGATAGATGGTTGGTCCCGAACTGGTCCAAGAAATGACTGATAAGATCATACAGATCCGAGAGCGCATCAAGGCAGCTCGTGATCGACAGAAGAACTATGCGGACCAAAGACGAAAACCCTTTTGGAATTTGAAGAGGGTGATATGGTTTTGTTAAAAGTCTCACCTTGGAAAGGTGTGGCACGCTTTAGGAAGCGTGGTAAGTTAAACCCACGTTATATCGGGTCGTTCAGAATTTTGGAAAGGGTTGGTACTGTAGCATACAAGTTGGAGCTACCAGTAGAACTTAATGGTGTTCATGATACATTTCATGTATCTAATCTGAAGACAAGTCCAACTCAAGAGACAGTGGTCATCCCTGCGGATGAAGTTCACATTGACGACACACTCCACTTTACCGAATAACCCATTGAGGTTACAGATTGGAAGGTTAACAAGACTCGGAGTGTCGCACCCCAACCGATGGCTGAAACATCGGGGCGCGGCACTCAGCGAAATATATTGTCCAGAAGTTTCCATAACAACTACATTTACCAAATATTTAAAGCAACACGTCCTATACCATGTCATAAATGATAATACAGTTATTACAGAAAAGATCTAGTCAAATTGTTCTGTTCCGACAACTCAGATTTTTATTACAGACAATTGTTTATTGTTGACCTAGGTCTTTCCTAGCCTCGATTTCACAGCAAAGTAAGCAAATAAGCATCCTAAGCACCTGTCACATACGTTAAAGTAAAAGTCAATACACATAGTGTAAAGGTGAGCATACAAGTTTAATAATAGCATATAGAGTTCGAAATTGTTACGCATAACCAGCACGTACACAGTGTGAAATGAGGCATGTTAGTTATTGACATGAACCTATCGATACCAATGACTGCGGGTTGACTGCCCAAGGCAGTTCGCGATACACACTCACCACTGTGAGCCATGTAACTAATTATCCTTAACAACCCCTGAGTGAACAGGTGCTGAGTCCAAACTATAGTACTATCGTTGCTAAGGCAGATAGACAGCATTCCATGTGTAAACATAACAAACAAGCATTCATTAAGCCACATATATGATGCGGTAACGGTTAGCGTTAAAGCATTGCGTAGTGTGTTTGATGTGATTTAGAATAGGTAACGTATGTAACACCCAAAAGTGCATAAAGCAAAAAGGGATCGAGTATACTCACAGCGGTTGATGGATTGAAGGGAGCGCTAGAGAGTAGGGTTAGCCTGAATAGATTGATAGCATAACGACAAGCAACGCGTAGGACGGAACAAGTGACAGTGGGTCGAACAGCAGTTTGATCGGATGGTAGTCCGATCGGACGACCGGTCATTCGGTTGTCAGTCTGCTCGGATGGTCATCCGGTCGGGTGACCTTTCGAGTGGATTGTTCCTTTCTTTGTGAAGGATGTGTTTGTGTATGATGGTTTGACTTTTGAAGTTTTCGTTGTAGCATTTTGAAAATATAGAAGTATCTCTACCTTTCAGGTCGATTGATCGAACGACCGTTTGATCGGGCGACAGTCCGATAGGTTGGGCACTTCAGTGAGAACAAGTTCACAACAGGGTGTCACTCGATCGGTCGGTTGTTCTATCGGGTGGCAACACAGGTGCATTGAACATGTTGAAAATTTGTTCAAGTATGAAGTTCCAGAACATCACATAGCCGGATGGTCGGTCGATCGGGTGGTAACCCGATCGGACGGCAATCTGTTCGGTGTTCCAAAACTTATGAAGTTTGAATGATAGTTAAGTGTGGGGACCAGGATGTAAGTCGATCGGGTGACCGGTCATTCGGAGGACTGTCCGTTTGGACAGCAGTCCAATCGGACGACACTCTGTCCTGGTCGACCTGTTCGTCTTCTTCCTTGGTCATTCTGGTAGATTGTCGTTTTATCAAGATGATTTGATAACGCATTAGACAACAGAAACCTCGTCACGACTTAGTAACCTGATCGGACAGGAATCTCCCAAATCCGACCGGTTAACTATTCGAGACGGTGTTCCATGTTTAACCCGAAATCGGTAATCTCGTGGTTAGAATCCAGATTTTGAACCAACGCATCAACATGCGAGAGTGGAAGGTTAGAACAAGCTCCGATTCTATCAGTTTTGAGGCATTGAGTGTAAAAGAGTTGAAAGAAAGTTAGAACTCTTCTTTCAATCCCTTTTCACCTTGAATATGTTTAGATCTATACAAGAACTCTGTTTGTTTGTATGGAAATCGTTCAGATCAAAGTTATTCTTGGTGATTGAAGTCAAAACGTGAAGTTCCTAAGAACACCACGATGACATCATCCTAGAATACATCAATTCTAATGATTTCACCGTTAAAAGTTAAGATTTAAAAGATAGAAAGGTGTAGGAGTGCGTGTAGATTAAGATAGTACAAGATTTAGGACGAGTTCTTACCGGAATCGTGAGAAATCTTAAGAAAAGTGAGGAAGATGAGCTGGTTGGATGAGAGTTGCCAAAAGTGGAAAGTATGATGGTGACAGGAGGTATTTATAGGGTTTCCCAAAAAGGAAGGGAAGGAGAGGGGCTGGTCGATCGGTTGGTAGTCCGATCTATCAGCTGGTCGATCGAGCGGCAGTTCGATCAAGCGGCTGGTCGATCGGCCGGTCTCCTGGTCGATCGGCCATCTGATTCATGTGTTTGGTGCGACGAGTCTTGCCGTTTTGATTGCGATTGCGAGCGTATTGATGCGATAGAACTTCCTAGTCAAATTACTTTTAATCCCAACTACTATATAAACATACAAGCATCCTTATTTCGTGTTCGTTTAGCGTTTACGATTCGATTGCGATTGAGTTTCGATTGCGTTTCGATTGATCACCATTAACATTTTATAAATAAACATGCACAAATAACACATAAGGCACACACACACACATATAACAATACCATAATGCGTATTTCAAGTTGCGAGCGCGATTGCGATAAGCGATAAGTCGATTAAACATGCGATAAACAGCGGTTACTAGGCGATTATTAATAGATACTCCACATAATACAACTAAAGCGATAACAAAATAGACTAATTACAAGTCAAAGAAGTCAAAACAGGAATTGAGCACAGTGAGACGGATCGCAATTAGCAATCTTTTCTTGCTTTGACTTCAATCTTGACTTTGACCTTGACTTCCGAAACGCGGGGTGTTACACGGAGGAGTATTGTTAAGCTTGTTAAGGTTCAATAGAATGCACGTCACGTCCCAGAATTTACCTGGTAGCGTGAAGACCGTATGAAAGCAAAAAACCCACATTTGTTCCCCAACTCCCCTGCAGCTAATAGTAAAGCTTAAAATTTCAGGACGAAATTTTCTTAACAGGGGGAGAATGTGACAATTGTCAAATTTGCATGTATCCGTACAATTATTAGACAATGATTAATACTTAATGACTGTGCTGATTTACAACTTATGACATGAATTGCTTTCTGATTATTTTTATCATACATACATGTGCATCACATATTGCAAATGACATATCATTATTGCTTGCAACACTTATTGATTCAAATGATGCATGAAACAAAGTTAGCATAGTTATCAGACAAAACAGAAAAATGCTAACGGAGTTCAGTACATAGACAGACATGGTATTGAGACACAAAATGTGTCACACCCCGACCACGTAAAACAACAAATCGTGGTGGTGTTGGTCCATCCAGTGTCTGTTAACTTTGTCTTAATCGAGTCTTATGTCTAGATAGGATGAACGAGCACACAACAGGGTTAGAAATTAGGGTTTTATATGTAAAAGTGGGTGATTCCGCTTGAAAGTGTCGATGTGCAGTTCAAGCGAAATCAACACATGTGATTTCGCTTGAAACAGACATGTCATTTGGAGCGAAATCTCAACACTATATATATATGTGTGTGCTGTGTTCATTTGGAGCGGAATCTAATCATTGTCTCTGAGTCGAGGTGTTTTCCGTTTGTCATTTGAACGTGTAAAAGCTCAGGATTGATCAATAAAAGGATAATTAGAAAGGAACAAGCTATGTTGACATCTTTTACATTGATTCCGCCTTTGTACTTAATGATGAACTACTCATACTGACTGTTTAGGGTCACCGAACGATCCAACAAGTGGTATCAGAGCTCAGGATGAGGAGTTCATACCAATTCAGCTTGATTTTGCCGGATTCTCACACTTCTACTCATTCTTTTCTGATTTGAAAAAGATTGAACGTTTGAAATGGCCTGATTTTCACACATATCAAGCGAAACATAGTTCTAACTAATCCTTGAAAGAATTGGACCTTAAATCGAACAATTTCTGATAAAAACTTGTATTGCCGCTTGAAAATATGTTCGTAATTGCTGATGTCATCTTGATTTCGCTTGAAGATATTGTCTGATTTCGCTTGAAAATCAGATTTCGCTTGAAAGTTCAAGCGAAATAAGTGATTTCGCTTCAAGTGACCTGATTTCGCTTGAACTTGAATTGTTATTCCGCTTGAAAAGCATATTTCGCTTGTAAAGCTGATTTCGCTTGAGAGCTTATTCCGCTTGAAGCTATTTCGCTTCAACTGTTTCCGCTTGAAATTGTTGTTTTCAAAAATTCAAAAATATTTCTAAGTGTTTGTTGATTATTTCAGGTACGTGAAGATGGATGATTTCAATCCGTTTTGTGACATTTTTGCTTTTGCTGGAAATGGTGGAGATGATACTTCAAAAGACACATCGAACAACACAAATGAGAAAGCTCTGAATGCGAGAAAGACTATTTCAGATACATTAAGTGTTGAAAGTGCCTATGGAACATACAATAAACCTCCAAAACTGTTGGCTATTGAAGATTACAATAGGTGGGCTACAAGATTTGATGAGTGGCTTCAAGCTTTTGCATATCAAAGCTGGAAAAGTTTAAAGAATGGTTACATTAGAGGAGAACGGTTTGGTGAAAGTTTGACAGATCCTGATGATATTGAAATATATATTGCTGAACAAAAGTGCATTGCATTGATTCACCAGTCTGTGAGAGATGATATAATTTCGTTGATAGAATATGAAAATTCAAAAGATCTTTCGGAGAAACTGAGGGTAAAATATGTAGGTAATGATGAGATAGTCAAAAACAAAAAGAAACTGTTTAGAAAAGTGTTTGATTTATTTGGTTGTTTGAAGAACGAGTCTGTTTCCAAGATGATTGAGAGATTCGGGCATCTGAAATTGGAGCTGGCAAGACACAAAATTGTATATACTCACGAAGAGTTGGTTAACAAATTGTTCGACTCGCTGCCGAATGAACAAGATTGGCAGTACTTTGCATTAATGCTGAAGAATACAATCAAGTCTGAAGAGTTGACAGTGGATCTGCTTATCGAAAGACTGGAGAGTCACGAGTTGGAGATTAAGAAATCTAGCAAAGTCAATAACACATCTTATCAGCAGAATGTGGAGTTGTACTACAGAGGAAATCTACCAAAGACTGGTTCTCCAAGAACAACATTTTCTGCAGAGAGTTCAAATAATGTGAATCAAGAAATTCCTCACAGTGGTTTTCCTAGTGGATCTTCTTCAACAACTTCAAGCCAATCTGCATCAAAGAATCTATTTCAATGCAACATTGCTGTGGATCTGAAGAACGCTCAAAATTTCAGTGAAGAGTCAGCAAAACAACAGATGGTGTTCTTAGCATCGGTGTTAGAATCGTACGAGAGTCTCGTGGCGGGCAAGATTGGAAACACCAACCTGACTAAGGAGGACTATGATCAAATAGATCCTGAAGAGATGGAACTGATCGATATCAGGTGGTGTATGGCCAGTGCAGTCCGGAGAGCCCAAAGGTTCATGGAGATTGCGGGCAGACATTCAATTGGCGGACCGTCCACAAAATTTGGCTTTGTCAAATCAAAAGTCACATGTTTCAGGTGTAAACAAAAAGGACATTTCAAACGTGAATGTCGTAACGCTCCTGCTGATGATACTGCAAATCCATTCCGCGAGGATTACTACAAAAGAGCGATCTATCATCAGAATAAATCAGAACCGCCCAGAATAAAGCAGCTTGAAGATACTCCCAAATAAAAATCAAGAGCTCTTGCTGTTATTCATGATGATGAAGGTTTTGATTGGAGTGAATTGCTACCAGAGGAAGATGCAGTAGGATACGCTTTCGTAGCAGAAAAGATTATTCCTGTTAAAGACACCAGAACTGAAGAACAAAAATACCTCGCAAGAAAGCAAAAAGCAGAATTCAAGATGATCAGATTATCCTTGTCCAAAACCGATCAATGAAATTCCAATAAGTGACAATGTCACAAATTTTGACAAAGTCAAAATTCAAGATTGTGATGAGAAAACTGATGATGAGGTTGAAAAAAGAAAAATATTTTTGAAATTAAATGAAATGTTTCAAGATACTGTTTTACATTCTACTGAAATAGGTGAATGCTCTAAGCAAAAACCTGTTAAGAAGAATGTAGAACAAAAACAAAAAGCTAAAATTTCAGAAAATGTTCAAAACAAAAATAAAAGCTCACCAGTTCAATCATCCAATCATTATGAAAAACCACAAAAATTGAAAAATCAAAACTCACAAAAAGTTGGTAATAAGTGGTGCAGGTTTGACCAGAATGCTCAAAAGCCAAATTCAGATTACAAGAAAAGATGGGATGAAGATTCTTCAAAGACAAATCAATGTTTTGATCAAGGATATAAGAAAAGATATGATTACCACAAGGAAAATAAATGTTTTGATCTAAGTGTGTGGTATGAAAATGGTGCGTGGTATGAAAATAAGGAAAGGTATAATAACAGAGTATGTTACACATGTGGTTATCAGGGACACATTGCTGTTAACTGTCAAACTCAAAGATTTGGATCAAGAAGATGCTATGACTGTGGAATTAAAGGTCATATTGCCAGAGATTGCCCAATGAGATCAAGGAGAAGATCGAGGGCTGAATCTTATGGACAAATGTACGAATCAGTCAAGGTTGAAGAAAAGCCCAAAAGACAGAAAAAGAAAAAGGAAAAAGTGAAGTTATCACAGGGGCAGAAAGATCGACTGAGAAAGAAAAGGAAGAAAGTAAGAGAGTACCTAGAAAAGATTTTGTCTCGGATACAACTGGTAATCCGAGAAAAAGTTCTGATGAATCAATTTGCTCAACAAAGAATGGTAAATCAAGCAAAATGAACTCATCAGATGCAAATCTGAGGACAAAAGGGTTGATAAAGAAAGAAAAATTAACTAATCAAACCGATGATCAATCAAAGAAAGTTAATTTTTCAGACAAAGCCTTTATCAAAGTTTTTAAGTATAAAAATGACAAAGAAAAATTGTGCACGTCACATGTTGACAAATTTGGAAAGTTTAAACATTGTAGGGAATGGGTTCCAATAGAGAATGGCGATGAACTTGTTTCTAAGAAAACAAAAGAGCCATCTTCTGACAAGGAATTTGTCTCTAGGGAAGCAAAAGAGTTGTTTCCTGGTAATGATTCTGATATGTCAAAGTTAGAGGAGCCACAATCAGGCAATGAAACTGACTCGACAAAGTCAGAGGAGCCAAGTTTTGAGGTAAAAACTGTCAAACCCAAGGCTAGTCAGGCTTGGGTGAATCTGTTTAAATGTAAAACCTGACTTGCCGGAGTTTCCAGGTTGGTAAATGTGGAGCAGGTATCGGAATTTTTTTTAGAAATATCACCGAAGTGGTTGTTGGTTGGATCATTGATATTTCGACTTACGAGTGGTAAATCAAGGACATTAAGTTGTACTTGATTTTCTACAAGTGTTTGTTGTTGATAAGGGTTTAAAATGTTAAATATTTCAAATGGTTGAAGAAAACAATGTGATGAAATGAACCCCGAATTTGTGAAATGACACACAAAGCTTATTTTCCGGAAAAAACCATTTTTGATTAAAACAAACTTAAGTGTTTTGAAATCATAATGGGAAAATAGTTTGTTGTAAGGGGGAGTTATGATTGTTTATGCCAAGTGAATGTCGAATTAAAGCGATTTGATATCAGTTTGTCATTTTCCTTGTACAGTTTGTTTTCAAATTTTCCCAGAAAATCAAAATTGAAACATATTTTGATTTTAGGGGGAGAAAAATTTTTAAAAAATTAGAAAATTTGAAAATGTCAAAAACATTGAAAAAGTAAAAATGAGTTTTGTTGTGAATAAGAGGAAATGATAGTAAATCAGTGGACTATCACAGCATGCTAAAGAAATGAAATGTCAAAAGTAATAAACGGTCTCACTAAGGATGTGACGGTAGGCTCAGCTAGACTAGTAGATTTGCGATAACGATACAAACTTAAATGAAAAAGCCTAGTTCTAGTGGGAAACACGGTTGAAAGCATAGTACTTAGTTTTGTCCTTCTTGATTGTGTACCTACTCAGTAATCGCTGAATATCGAAAGACATAAAACCGGTTAAGTCTGTGAACTTTCACAACTTGCTGAAAAAGTCGCTGTGATTGTGTATTTTATTTTGCAAAGATTTACACTTGTTTTATTTCTTTATTTTGTTTAAGCATTGGACATCCTCTGCGTATACGTGAGTATCGACCTGGATGTTATTGCCTAAACGTTCTGCTTTATTTTCTTTGGTGTTTCGTTTAAGCTTTGGATCACCTCTGCGTATACGGAAGTATCGACCTGGTGGTTAAAGCCTAAACATCTTCAACTTGTTTTATTTTCTTATTTTGTTTAAACATTGGACTTTCTCTGCGTATCAAAAGATCGACCTGATTGTTAATGTTTAAACATTCTGCGTTGTTTTAGCACATATCACAGTTGATGAAAGTTTAAAGGCATTACTTGAGTTAGTGTATTGCATGATGAGGGGATATGCTGAGATCGTGGGGTCCTTAAGAATTTAGTGCAAAATTAATATACCTTAATGTATCGGTAAGCATTTTGAAAGTTTTTAGATTGAGTTTAAGAGGACAACTATATTGTCAGTCTATGTGAATCGTTTAGAACTTAAAGTGTTAAAAGCTCAACGGTGCGTGTGATTTGTCTCATGAACAGATATGATCCTCTTACACAAACTCACAAAAATATTGTTTGTATATATTTCTTTATTGCATTTCTTTAAACTCATAATCCAAAAAGATTTTAGTGTGTTTGAATTTTGAAAAATACAAAAAGATTTTTGACAACTAATGTTGGAGAGCTGATATTCAAAATTCCAAGTGCTAAACATGATAAACTATATTGGGTTGGGAAAGATTGTTGAAAAACTTTGAATATCATATACAAATGTTTTGAAAGAATGTATATTTAGTTAATCAAGGTCATTCATTTGAACTTGATGTAACTATAATAGTTTGATGAATGAATGATATCTACTAGTAAGTTTTTATTTTAACTTTCATAAATTTTTTGAAACTTATGTTGAAGTACAAGATATGCAGGTTAGTTGAGATAGATCAGCTTAAAGGAAATTACCAAGAAAAGAAAGAACTTCATGGCAAAGATTGTGTAAAGTTTGAACCAGAAAATAAATTCCAGCTTATCGAAAGGGGGAGTTTACTTTCTGGATCAACAATCAAATTGAAGTTTGAAGAATGAAGCTGATAGAGATTAAAGGAGCTTTACAGTGATAGACATTTTTGGTTGAACGCAAAGACTGATGAAGATTGAAGACTCGACACTGCAAACTTCGTCGACATCCAAGGGGGAGTCTGTTAGTGCAGTTTGTCTGTCAACTTCGTCTGGTATCAAGTCTTGCATTGTTCAATTTTGAAAAAGACAAAGACTAAAGACTCGACACCGAAGACTTCGTCAACATCCAAGGGGGAGTCTGTTGGTGCATCCAGTGTCTGTTAACTTTGTCTTAATCGAGTCTTATGTCTAGATAGGATGAACGAGCACACAACAGGGTTAGAAATTAGGGTTTTATATGTAAAAGTGGGTGATTCCGCTTGAAAGTGTCGATGTGCAGTTCAAGCGAAATCAACACATGTGATTTCGCTTGAAACAGACATGTCATTTGGAGCGAAATCTCAACACTATATATATGTGTGTGCTGTGTTCATTTGGAGCGGAATCTGATCATTGTCTCTGAGTCGAGGTGCTGTCCGTTTATCATTTGAACGTTTAAAAGCTCAGGATTGATCAATAATAGGATAATTAGAAAGGAACAAGCTGTGTTGACATCTTTTACATTGATTCTGCCTTTGTACTTGATGATGAACTACTCATACTGACTGTTTAGGGTCACCGAACGATCCAATAGGTGGAAACGTCAGGGAGTGTCGCAACAGAATCATTGTTTCACAACCATGGATTAAATAATTTCATTTTAGTGAATTATTGAACTTATTGTTTTATTACAAATCAGATAAATACAAATATTATCTTTCAAGTTTTAAAGTCGCAAAGGAACGAGTCCATCCTATGTATAGCATGCATCAACAATCATCACATAACAGCACCTGAAACATGTGTAAAAATAGCTACGTCAGCATAAAAATGCCTATGAGATACATAGGTTTTATTATAATAGGGTTCATGACTTATAAGTTTAAAGAAAAATATTTAATCAAAAATAGTCATGAACCTTAAAATATTTTCTTTTATAAATCATACTAAAATTTATAAGAAATCAGGTGATTTAACAGAAAGATGCATAATTACTTAATTAAGTAAAATGAGTTTTTATAAAATATATTGTTTGTAAAACAATATTTTGATAAAAAGGTTTGTAATATATATATAAAAATATACTTTGGTTTTAAGAAAGTCGAATAAGTAATATATTAAAATATATTTCAGCTCCAAAATCGTTAAACAAATAATATATTAAATATACTTTAGTCGTCAAAATAATAATTTTCAGTAGTATATCAAAAGTATACTTTGGTTTTATTAATAACATATTAAACTATGCTTTGGTTTTAAGAAAGTCGAATAAGTAATATATCAAAATATATTTCAGTTCCAAAATGGTTAAACATATAGTATATTAAATATACTTTAGTCGTTAAAATAATCGTTTTCAGTAGTATATCAAAAGTATACTTTGGTTTTATAAATAACATATTAAGTTATGCTTTGGTTTTATAAATAACATATCAAACTATGTTTTAGTAATTAACTAAATATATGTTGTTTTGTACAATATCACATATGAGAGTATATCAAACCATACTTTTGGGAGTATAACAAAATATATAATAAAAATGTGATTTAAGAATTCAACCAAACCTGAGTGCATCAAAATACACCTTTGAGAATATAGGAATACCACAAAGGCAATCCCTATTTGGATAAAATATCGGTTTCTGACATTCCATAACAACAGGAATGGGGTGTCAAATCCTATAGCACTATATCATACTACCAATCGGTCTGGTGAACATAAAATAAGTACAATTCAACAATTAATTTTATAATCTTTGAAAAATCAGTGTTTAAACCATAAATAATCATTCAGTTTGTCAAAAGATAAGTACTAATATGTATAATCAATTATACTTTGAAATCATGAATGTCACACCCCGACCACGTGTAACATACAAAACGTGGCGGAAACATCGGGGAGTGTTGTAACAGAATTAATTGTTTCATAACCATGGCATTCAAAGTTGTATTTTATTTATTAAACAAGAGTGTTACATTGTCTTGAACAGTAAACAAAAGAGTTTATAACATAATTAAACAAGTCTATCTCCATTTTTAGTCTCTAAGGCACAGGTCCGCCCTAGAATCATGATCAACATCCTACGGAAAAGCACCCGAAAACACATGTGAAAGTAGGTACGTCAGCATAAAAATGCCTGTGAGATACATAGGTTTGTGAAAATAGGATTCATGACTTGTATTTGAGAAAATGTTTAGTCATGAACCTTGTAATTTGCTTTGTCTTGTAAATCATTTGAAAAACGATAAGATCAGTTGATATGTATAAGTAAATGTAAGGTTAAATGAATAACCATGTAAAAATGAGTTTGTATAAGATAAGTTGGTTGTAAAACAATGTCTTATGAAAAGTATGTTATCTGTATAAAATGTTATATGTATCAAACTGAAATGATTCAAATAACGTTACGCTATGTAATATTATACAAACACTTATATATAGGAAGTACCAGCGGCGTATCCACCATGTTTGTATCATATTACATACGTATCGTTACTTAATCACTTAATCAAACCAAACCATCAAGATGTAAAATGTTCATGTACAAACCAATTGTCAAGTGTTATTGTGTAAACCATATCAAAATGTCTATGTCCAATGTAAACCACCAAATGTGTATATCAATGTCAAAATGTTTATGTTCAATGTAGATCATGTAATGTGTAACCAAAATGTAATGTATGGTAAGTGAAATGTATCAACTAAACTATATGTAAAATGCACAACAACAAGGTATTGAAGTAAAACACAGTTTAAATCAAAGTCATGTTGTGTGTAACAAATGCATGCTATACAGATACAAACATCTATGCGGTATTGTTATAATGCATACATCCAAGCCTTGAGACTGTGGTGATAAACCCTTAAACAGATTAAAGGTTCATCTGAATTATGTATATCGAATTCGGTCATTCCTTTCATCCCCTTTCCCTGGGATGTCCGGAACGGGAGTTGTCAATTCCTATGGTACCACTACCTACTAACGAACGGCGTAATTAATGTTAATGAATGTATTGTTCCATGTTAAACAAACCAAATGTCATAACAAAATGTAAGCATGTGAAAACAATGCACTAAGTATGTAATCAAATGAACATACATAGCGTGAAATGTCATGTAAAACGATGTACTAAGTAATGCACACAATGGGCACACCTAGCATGAAATGTAAGGTAAAACAATGTACTAAGTAATGCACACAATGGGCACACCTAGCATGAAATGTAATGTAAAACAATGTACTAAGTAATGCACACAATGGGCACACCTAGCATGAAATGTAATGTAAAACAATGTACTAAGTAATGCACACAATGGGCACACCTAGCATAAGATGTAATGAAATCATGTACTATAATGTACTAACGAACATAGCATGTATATGATGTGAAAACAGGAAAGCATGAAAGTAACAAGTAGGCACATGTGTTCCACCCCAAAACAGTTTGGAAAACAGTAAAAGAGGGGTCTATGTACTCACATTGAGATTGCTCAGATGTCTAAAGATAGCCACCAAGCAATGATATAGATCACGGAATCAAACGGCACCTAATATAGGTAACTATGTTAATAAACCGGACCTAAATCGGAAGATCGGATAGAATGAGGGTTCGTAAACCAAATGAGTATGGGAACTCATGTAGTATGGTTTAACAAAGCCTACATACTAAATGAAACCTAACCTAAGTGCTTGTGACCCATTACGACCCGTTTAGGTAGCTTATGCTACTTTAACGTGTCGTTCGCGTGAAACGCGTTCGGACCGCCTAACTAGTCCTATGACAAGTAATATATGCCTTAACATGTCTAATATGATTGTCAAATCAGTTTAGATGTCAAAAGTTATGTTACATATGTTTAAAATGAATTTTGGCATCATAGGGGTATTTTGGTAATTTACCTAAGGCATATAAACTACCTATCATACAACTACTTAAACGAAGCGACCATAAGGTATAACCTCATAAGGTTATTCCCTATATACTATGGTCACCTAATGTGTTTGGTCGGATCCTAATGATCGACCAAACGGGTCGGGTTCGAAAGTATAAGCGATTGTTTAGATCGCTTACCTTACGACCCTATATAAGCACTAAACTAAAAGTGACGAGCTAAGCATGCTAAAACATGCTTAACTAAGTTTAGAAAACAGGTTTGGTATCAAAACAAACGGTTTTGATACCCATAAGTAGTTTGGTTACAAAATACGCAAGAATACGTATTCTGACCGAAACTACGGCTCGTCACGGAGCCTAGATAACGTGGTAATCAGTAGGTATAGTCACTAAGGACTATAACCATCGTGATCACGCTCACGTTATGAAGTTCAAACGAACTTCGCATCGACCATAAACTGGTCAATGCAGAAAGTCAAACAAAGTTTGACTTTCGGACTCGAAAAGCAATAAAAGAACGAAAGAATACTTACGAAGGGTCCCCGAATGCTAATCAAAATCAAAATAGCTCAGGTATGAAACAAGGGTTTCAACTTAGAGCACAAATGATCAGATTCTTGTGAGAAATGAAGTGAAATGTGGTGGGTATTTATAGATTTCGGAGAACCGTTAAGATCGTTTCATGAAAACCGTGCTCGAATCTCATGCGTACATTTGTCAAAATGTTATGGTTACTGAAAATGATCCTTAATGTGCTGAAAGGTCAAGTGTTGAACTTGTGGTTGTGGTTTAATCAGCTGATAATCTGCTGACTGGTTGATATTATCTGTTCTGGCATAGGCTAGCGCACCGTTACACTAAAAGTGTAGAGGTGCGCTACTTACAAGTTTGGCAGAATTACACTTTTGGTCCCTGTCATGCATTCAGCCCATTTTCGACACGTTTAAGGCCCGTTAACCTCATTTCAAAGCTCTAAAATGAAGTTAAAGTATAGGGAACTTAAAACATGCTCAAAAATATCTTGGATGTCGGTTCGTTTGGCCGTACGGTCGCGATGTTCGGTTAATTACGACGGAATGCGCATAAGCGCGAAAAACGATCCAAATGACGCGACGAATGGATTTTTCTTAAGGCGAACACTAAAATATAATGTAGTCATGCTTTCATAAAATTTTGGATGTCCGGATGTATTCAGAACGTAAGTTATGCGCGGAAATGCAAACTTGTGCACTTTTTGACACTTTTAGTCCCTGAATGCCCCAAAAGTTTATTTTAGCACACCGAACCCCTCAAAGCCTATTTCTAAGCTATGTAAAGGATATTTAAGGTGTGTTTAACTTAAGGTCATGTTCCGGAATGTTCGTTACAGTTCAAATCGACATACTTTCGCAGTTTGTCAAGTTTAGTCCCTGTAAGCGAATTAACTTGTTTTTGACATACCAAAGCCTTCTAAACTTATTTCTAAGTTATGTAAAGGTTATTTAAGGTATGTTGAGTATATGTTGATGTTACGGAGTATTTCTCGCATTAAACTGAGTACGTTTACGCACTAGTTTGCGTATAACTCTCCAGAAAGCGATGTAGAGTTTGAAATTACATAAAAGTCAAAACATGAAAAATGTAGAACATAACAAAACAAACATTGGGATCAAATAACATTGTTTTATTGATAATAGAACTGTTCACAATGATTACAAGCACAGTTGTTACAGTCTCCCCTACTTGTGGAAATTTCGTCCCGAAATTTATTTAGAGGAAACTCGTGGAAAAAGATGCGGATATTTCGCTTTCATTTGATCTTCGCGTTCCCAAGTAAACTCGGGTCCACGTTTAGCTTCCCAGCGAACTTTGACCAAAGGAATGCGCTTGCGTTTAAGCCACTTGACTTCACGTTCCATGATTTCCACTGGTTTCTCAACAAATTTCAGTGTTTTGCCAACACGAATTTCGTCAAGCGGTATGGAGAAGTTCTCATCAGCTGAACACTTCTTGAGATTGGACACGTGAAAAGTTGGATGAACATTTCCAAGTTCAGGAGGTAACTCAAGTCTGTAGGCTACCTTTCCGATTCTTTCGACGATCTTGAATGGTCCAACGTATCTAGGTGCAAGTTTTCCTTTCTTTCCAAATCTGATCACACCTTTCCAAGGTGAGACCTTAAGTAATACTCGATCACCGACTTGAAATTCCAAGGCTTTGCGTTTTGGGTCCGCGTAAATCTTCTGACGGCTTCTAGCTGCCTGAAGGTTATCACGAACTTTCTTGACCTTGTCAGTTGTCTCTAAAATGAGGGCAGGTCCAGTAAGTTGAGCCTCGCCAATCTCATTCCAGCAGACTGGTGAACGACATTTTCGACCATAGAGAGCCTCGAAAGGAGCCATTTTGATGCTAGTGTGATAACTGTTGTTGTAGGAGAATTCAATCAATTTAAGATGTGAATCCCAGCTACCACCAAAATCGATCACACAAGCTCTTAGCATATCCTCCAGAGTCTGGATTGTTCTCTCAGATTGACCATCCGTTTGCGGATGATAAGCTGTGCTCAGATTAAGTTGGGTCCCCATGGCAGATTGCATGGTTCTCCAAAAATGAGAAGTGAAACGAGCATCTCTGTCAGAAATGATGTTCAACGGAACACCATGTCGAGCTACAATTTCATCCACATAGATTTGAGCAAGTCTGTCAGCAGGAAAATCCTCACGGATTGGTAAGAAATGTGCTGACTTTGTAAGACGATCAACGACTACCCAGATGGCATCATGACCTTTCTTTGTGCGCGGGAGTTTGGTAACAAGATCCATAGTAATGTTTTCCCATTTCCAAACTGGGATCTCTGGTTGCTCCAATAAACCCGAAGGACGCTGATGTTCAGCCTTAACCTTAAGACAAGTAAGGCATTTGGATACGTATAAGGCAATGTCTTTCTTCATACCAGGCCACCAATAGTGAATACGAAGATCCTTATACATTTTATCTGAGCCCGGATGAATAGAATAACGCGACTTATGGGCTTCATCCATAAGCAAGGTACGAAGATCATCCTGGCTTGGGACCCACAAACGGTCCATGAAGTAATATGATCCATTGTCCTTCAGTTCCAGAGCAGGTGTTATGTGATAGGGAAATTCCTTATCCATCAAACCTTGTGCAACACAAGATTGTTGAGCCTGAGAGATACGTGCTTGGATATCGGATCGAGCTTGAATAACAGACTGAACACGTACACAATGAAGCTTAGTACGTTCCTTACGACTCAATGCATCGGCTACGACATTCGCCTTACCAGGATGGTAGCGAATTTCGCAATCATAGTCGTTTAGAAGCTCAACCCAACGTCGCTGTCTCATGTTGAGTTCTTTCTGGTTGAAGATATGCTGAAGACTTTTGTGGTCAGTGAAAACCACACATTTTGTACCGTACAAATAGTGTCTCCAGATCTTGAGAGCAAAGACAACTGCACCCAACTCAAGATCATGAGTGGTGTAGTTCTTCTCATGAATCTTCAACTGCCTCGATGCATAGGCTATGACTTTGTTCCTTTGCATCAGAACACAACCAAGACCCAATTTCGATGCATCACAATACACGACGAAATCATCATCACCCTCAGGCAATGATAGAACAGGCGCATCGCAAAGCTTCTGCTTCAAGTGTTGAAAAGCTTCCTCTTGTTTGTATCCCCAATAAAAGGGCATTTTCTACTGAGTTAGAGCAGTTAGAGGAACTGCAATCTTCGAGAAGTTTTCTATGAAGCGGCGATAATAACCCGCTAGACCAAGAAAAGAACGAACTTCAGTAGGAGTAGAAGGTGTATCCCAATCCTTAATCGCACTGATCTTGGAGGGATCTACATGAATACCTTGTTCGTTTATAATATGTCCCAAAAATTGAACTTCTTTAAGCCAAAATTCGCACTTGGAGAATTTGGCGAAAAGTTGCTCTTTCTTTAGGAGTTCCAAAGTAAGACGAAGATGTTGCTCGTGGTCAGCTTGCGTCTTAGAGTATATCAAGATGTCATCAATAAAAACAATGACGAACTGATCCAAATAAGGTTTGCAGACCCTATTCATTAAGTCCATGAAAACAGCAGGAGCATTAGTCAAACCGAATGGCATGACTGTGAATTCATAATGCCCATAACGAGTACGGAACGCTGTCTTCGGAATGTCTTCTTCTTGCACCCGAAGTTGATGATATCCAGATCGTAGATCAATCTTCGAAAAATAAGAAGCGCCTTGTAACTGATCAAAGAGATCATCGATGTGAGGTAGGGGATATCGATTCTTGATGGTAAGCTTGTTAAGCTCACGATAATCGATACACATCCTAAAGGATCCATCCTTCTTCTTGACAAAAAGAACGGGAGCACCCCAAGGTGAAAAACTAGGACGTATAAAACCTTTGTCAGAGAGCTCCTGAAGCTGTTTAGACAACTCTTGCAACTCAGATGGTGCAAGACGATATGGAGCTCTGGCAATGGGATTTGCACCAGGTACGAGATCAATGCGGAACTCGACTTGGCGTGCTGGAGGTAGACCAGGTAAATCTTCAGGGAACACTTCAGAATAATCCCGAACGACAGGAATATCTGACATAGACTTACCCTTGCCTTTATCTTCTGTAACATGTGCTAAGAAAGCCACATAGTTCTTCCGCAGATACTTCCGAGCTTTAAAACAAGACATGAGTTTGAGACCACCGATAGGCTTTTCACCTTGAACCTGCAGAATCTCGCCTGTCGAAAGCGGCACACGAACAATCTTCTCAGAACAAACTATCTCTGCGTGATGCTTGGATAACCAATCCATTCCCACAATAACGTCGAAGCTTCCAAGTTGCATAGGCGCGAGGTCAATAGGAAAAAGATGGTCGTTAAGGTTCAACTGGCAGTTGCGAAGAACAGAATCAAGAATAATGGGTTCACCACTAGCAACCTCTACTGTCAAAGATTTGCCTAGTTTCGTTCTAGACACGCGAAGTATTTGCTCAAAAGAAAAAGACACGAAACTCTTATCGGCACCAGAATCGAAAAGAACATATGCAGGCTGATTATTAATAAAGAACGTACCGTTCACCACATTATCGTCAGCCTGTGCCTCTTGGGCATTCATGTTAAAGACTCGGCCTCGAGCCGGAGCCTGATTCTGGTTCTGGTTCTGGTTCTGGTTCTAGTTGGCTAGCCTTGGGCACCGGTTTCTGTAGTGGGTCAGATCCCCACAATTGTAACAAGCACCAGGTGGGTATTGTAGTCGTGCAGCTTGACCCTATTGCTGAGCAGGAGGCTGTACAACTTGTTGAGCCGGGTTTTGAACTGCGCGATTCTGAGCAAACCGACAAACATCGGCAAGATGACCTGACTTCCCACAGCTAGTACAGAAACGACACTGATGTTGCGGCTGATGGTGACTGTTGCATCTGTTGCACAAAGGTGCATTCCCTGAATAGGGCTTCTTTGCCGGAGGCTGCGCGGGTTGGTTGGGAGCTGCCTGATTAGCTTGGGCAGTGATAGCAAAATTTTGGGAAGCCTTACGCTTCCTTGACCTCTTCGAAGAACCAGAGTTCTTTCCATTCTTGTTTTGACCTTTCTTGCTATCTTCCTTGTCAGCCAACTGTTTCTTGCCCTTGTCATCCTTCCTGTGTAACTTTCCCTTTCTAATCTGCGACTCAGTCAATGTCGCTGATAACTCGATCGCCTGACGAAGTGTGGTAGGGTTGCTACCAGTAATGATGTCTTGTACAGAGTCAGGTAAGCCGTCGATGTATCTCTCGATAGCCTTGTCGAGTGGGGTAACCATAGTAGGGCAAAGCAAACTCAACTCCTCAAACCTATCCGTATAAGCCCTGTGCTCACCACTATCTTGCTTCAAAGCATCAAACTCTTTCTCCAACGCCCGCTGTTCATGGCGAGGACAGAATTCCCTCATCATAAGGGCTCTAAGTTCAGCCCATGTCTGTGCGAGAGCAACTTCTGCACCCCGGTCTCTCATTACCCCATTCCACCATGTAAGAGCCCTCTTCTGAAACACGCTCGAGGAGAATGTCACACCCCGACCACGTAGAACATACAAAACGTGGCGGAAATGTCGGGGAGTGTTGTAACAGAATTAATTGTTTCAAATCAATGGCAATTGAAGTTTCGTTTTATTGATTAAAAGTGTTACAATGTCTTAACAAACAAGGAAATACAACATAATTAACTAGTCTTGTATCTTTTATTGTCACTAAAGCCCAAGTCTGCCTATGTGTATCTTGATCATCTTATGCAACAGCTCCTGAAAAACACATGTGAAAATAGGTACGTCAGCATAAAAATGCCTGTGAGATACATAGGTTTTGTGAAAATAGGTTTCATGACTTATGTTTGAGAAAATGTTTAGTCATGAACCTTGTTATTTGCTTTGCTTTGTAAATCATTTGAAAATCGATAAGATCAGATGATAAGTATAAATAAATGTAAGGTTAAATGAATAACCAAGTAAAATATGTTTGCATAAGATAAGATGTTTATAAATCAATGTCTTGTGAAAAGTATGTTATTTGTATAAAATGTTCTATGTCTCAAACTGAAATGATTCAAATAACGTTATGATATGTAATACCATACAAACACTTATATATAGGAAGTACCAGCGGCGTATCCACCATGCTTGTATCATATTACACACGCATCGTTACTTAATCACTTAATCAAACCAAACCAACCAATGTAAGAAGTCTATGTTTAAATAAATTGTCAAATGTATTGGGTAATATGTCAAAGTGTTCATGTCAAGATGTAAATCATATCAAAATGTCTATGTCAAATATCCATGTCAAATGTCTATGTCAAATATCCATGTCAAACGTCTATGTCAAGATGTCATGTATGGCAAGTGAAATGTCTCAACTAAACCATATGCACAAAAACAAAGTATTGAAGTAAATCTTGGTTTAAATCAAAGTTATGTTTTGTGGGAAATGCATGATCAAATGTCAATCATGTTAAAATGTCTATGCCGAAATGTCTATGTCAAATATCTATGTCAAAATGTCATGTAAAACGATGTACTAAGTAATGCACACAATTGGGCACACCTAGCATGAAATGTCATAAAATCATGTACTATAATGTACTTACGAACATAGCAGTATATGATGTTAAAACAGGAAAGCATGAAAGTAACAAGTAGGCACATGTGTTCCACCCCAAAACAGTTTGGAAAACAGTAAAAGAGGGGTCTATGTACTCACTTGAGATTGCTCAGTAGTCCTTGAGTAACAACTAAACAATGCTAGAGATCGCGGATATCAAACGGCACCTAGTATAGGTAACTATGTTAATAAACCGGACCTAGATCGGAAGATTGGGTAGCATTAGGGTTTGTAAACCAAACGAGTGTAGAGACTCGTGTCATTTGGTTTAACAAAGCCTACATACTAAATGAAACTTAACCTGAGTGCTTTCGACCCATTACGACCCGTTTAGGTAGCTTATGCTACTTTAACGCGTCGTGCGCGTAGAACGCGTACGGACCGCCTAACTAGTCCTATGACAAGTGTTATATGCCTAAACATGTTACATAATCAGTTATGTGACAAAAGTTTAGGTTACATATGCTTAATTACCAATTATACATGAAAAGGGTATTCTGGTAATTTACCTAAGGCATATAAACTACCTATCATACAACTACTCAAACGATGTGACCATAGGGTATAACCTCGGAAGGTTATTCCCTACCTACTATGGTCACCTAATGTGTTTGGTCGGATCCTAATGATCGACCAAACTGGGTCGGGTTCGAGGTATAAGCGATTTATCAGATCGCTTACCCTACGACCCTAGACAACATGGTAATCAGTAGGCATAGTCCCAAGGGACTATAACCATCGTGATTAAACTCACGTTGCGAAGTTCAAATGAACTTCGCATTGACCATTACTGGTCAACGCTGAAAGTCAAACAAAGTTTGACTTTCTGACTCGAAAAGCAGTAAAATAAGGAAAAGAACGAAAGAATACTTACGAAGGGTCCCCGAATGCTAATCGTGATTCAAGTAGCTCAGGTATGAAACGAAGGTTCCAACTTAGAGCTCCTCAAATCAGATTCTAGTGGGTTTTAGCAATGGGAGGTATGGGGTATTTATAGTTTTCGGGTAACCGTTAAGATCGTTTGTTGTAAAACGTGCCATGATCCAAGGCGTACACTTGTCGGAACCTTATGGTGGCTGAAATTAGGTTCTTATCCGCTGACTAGACGATTGAGAATGTGTGGTTGAGAATCAAACAGCTGGGACCCGCTGTTAAAAACATGGAATCTGGTCCAGAAGGGGGCTCGCGTGACACTAAGGCCCGTCGCGTCACGCTAGGCCCCTGTTTTGGCAGATTTTTCAGAAATGGTCCCTGCACCTTGTTTAAGCGATTTTCGATGCGTTTGAACCCCGTTAACCTCATTTCAAGGATCTAAAATGAAGTTAAGGTATGGGGAACTCAAAATATGCTCAAAAATATCTAGGATGTCGGTTCGTTTGGCCGTACGATCGCGATGTTCGCTTAATTACGACGGAATGCGCATAAGCGCGAAAAACGAACCAAATGACGCGACGAATGGATTTTTCTTATGGCGAACACTAAAATATAATATAGTCATGCTCACATAAATTTTTGGATGTCCGGATGTATTCAGAACGTAAGTTATGCGTAAAAATGCAAACTTGTGCACTTTTTGACGCTTTTAGTCCCTGAATGACACAAAAGTTTATTTTAGCATACCGAACACCTCAAAGCCTATTTCTAAGCTATGTAAAGGATATTTATGGTATGTTTAACTTATGGTCATGTTCCGGAATGTCTGTTACAGTTCAAATTGGCATACTTTCGTAGTTTGTCAACTTTAGTCCCTGTAAGCGATATAACTTTGATTTCACCACACCAAACCTTCCAAAACTTATATATAAGTTATGTAAAGGTTATTTAAGGTATGTTAAGCCTATTTCACTATTCTGGAGTGTTCGTTGCATTAAGCTGGTTATATTTACGCATCAGTGCGCGTATAACCTTCCAGAAAGCGATTTAGAGCTTGAAATCGGACAAGAGTTGATATGTGTAAACGATACACATATTTTTACAAATCCCAAGCATGAAATACAATATTTCATTGGTTTGGCATTTGTTTGATGGTTTCAGTGACACGGGTGTCACAGTCTCCCCTACTTTAGGAAATTTCGTCCCGAAATTAATTCGTAGGAGTCTATTTGTGACTTTGTGTTAAATAACCATCAAAGATGAACAAGACGTAATCCTGTAATTTCTCTTTAACGAACATTTTTCAGAAATGAAAAATGAACCGAGTTATTTTCAACAGGCATTCTTTAGAAACAAAAATGAACAAAATAGTCATTTTCCACAACATCTTCAGAAACAAAAATGAACAGAATAGTCATTTTACATCTTCAGAAACAAAAATGAACAGAATAGTCATTTTACATCTTCAGAAACAAAAATGAACAGAATAGTCATTTTACATCTTCAGAAACAAAAATGAACGGAATAGTCATTTTACATCTTCAGAAACAAAAATGAACGGAATAGTCATTTTACATCTTCAGAAACAAAAATGAACGGAATAGTCATTTTACATCTTCAGAAACAAAAATGAACGGAATAGAATCTAGACACATGACAAAATTCGCTGTGGTTTCTGTGCACTAAATTCTATAATTATGTACGCGTCCATAATTACGTAATTCCTTGCACAGTCCACACAGTGCATTTCATGATGTGTAGGGGAAGAAAATATCAAACCTGTGATGAGTGTGACTAGACTACCATAGGGTCCTTTTAATTAGATCGACAAAGGATCCTTTTAAATTAGGCCACCAAGGAGTCCTTTCAGCTATATCATCACATGATATTCCTAACCAGATTTTTGGATCAATCTGTTTACCTAGACCTCTCAGGATCTAATTATGGAATGGTACAATATAATCCAAGGGTCTTTACTATTACGTACAAGCCCGTTGAGGATTTAATATAGCACCCAAAGATATGGAAGATTCTACGAGGATTTGGATGACAAGAATTTGGATCACACAAAAACATAAAAGGGAACACATAAGCACATAATCACATAATTGTTTAACTTGGTTATTAATTTGTTATCTTTGGACGCGGATACTTAAAGTACACCAGGAACCCAATTCGTGGATTTCATTTGGTACTTTAATCATTTCAAGAATCCATCCTTGAAGATAGGATGATCTACCAAAAATTCGATTTTCGTTTTTCAGGAAGACGCAATATTCGAATTAAGGTACACAATAATTTAGGACATACGGAAATACCCTTGGGTACCCTATTAAAAATTTATAGTGGTACTTGGGTTATTCGTACAGAATTATAACTTTTATCTTGTACTTCGTTTCTTTGCAAGAGACGGGTACTTGGGATCTTTACGCAAGAGATCATACAACGGAAGAAATTTGGAAGTAGTCTGTTCTTCAAGGAATGCGGTTCCTTGATTGTCGGTATTGTAGGGGATATGTTGTTTATGCATACAACCAGATAATATACATTGTAATGTAAATAAAAAGATTTATTTATTAACGATGATAACAACTGTTTCATGGACCTTGACAACAAAAGAAAATAATACATAAGATATGATTATTTCTAAAGAGTGTTGTCTTCTAGTCGATCAGATGCTCATCTCTGTGCTGGATTAGCATTAGCAAGCTTTGGGCAATTTCTTCGGAAATGTCCCATCTCACCACACTTGTTGCAAGAACCTGGTGGAAAGCGAGCTCGAATAGGTTTGTTGTCGGCTTGATTCGGTGCAACTGCTGCAACGCAAACTTTTGCCATATGACCTTTAAGTCCACAAATTTGGCATTCGCGGCACTTCACATTTGCATGATGATGTAGGCCACATCGGTTGCACAAGGGTGAAGTTCCATTGTATGGCTTCCTAGTACGGGGTTGAGCTGGTTGGTTGGGGACGACTTGACCATTGTGAGCAACCATGGCGAAGTTCTGAGAAACCTTTTGCTTCTTTGACCGTTCAAGGGATCCAATCTGCTCATCCATGGTCTTTGATTCCTCGATTGGTTTCGATTCCTCGACCGGTTTCTTGTCACCCTTTCAGAAAAGCTTACGTTTCCTGATCTGAGATTTAGTCAACGTTGCAGATAGCTCAATGGCCTGCCTAACCGTAGTGGGGTTACTACCAGTAACAATGTCTTGAACTGTGTCAGGGAGACCATCAATGTATTTTTCGATCGCCTTATCCAAAGGCGTAACCATAGTAGGACACAACAGGCTCAGCTCCTCATATCGATCAGTGTATGCTCGATGTTCACCGCTGTCTTGCTTAAGATCGTCGAATTCCCTTTCCAATGCCCTGATCTCGTGACGAGGACAGAATTCCTTCATCATCAGTGCTCGAAGTTCTTCCCAAGTTTGGGCCAGTGCCACTTCGGCACCCCTATCTCTCACCACACCGTTCCACCATGTCAAAGCTCGTTTCTCGAAGACACTAGATGCAAAATCTACCTTTCGCTCGTTTGGACATTGAACATGCCTGAAGGTGCTCTCTAGACTCTCGAACCATTGCAGAAGTGCAGTCGCTCCTTGAGACCCAGAAAACTTTGATGGCTTAGCCGAGTTGAACGTCTTGAAGTTGCATGGGGCATTATTGTTGTTGATAGCTTGGTGACATTGGGCAACGATGATCGGGATTGCAGCAGTCATTTGCTGTGTAATGACAGCTGCCAGCTCGTCAACAGATACCGGATTTTCGCGTCGTGGAGGCATTCTAAAAGAGAAGAACATGAAAGGAAACGAGTGAGAGAATTAGATGAAAAGAATGAGATGAAACAAATCTGATGAAAGCAAGGATAGTGGTCATTTGTTTGTTACTACAAAGCAACAAACGACCTCAGTGATTAATCAAAGTAGATAGGTCAAAAATAATGTATCGCGAAGACATGCTCGCCTATAAGTGAACACTCATCCCAAGAATTCCCAGGTAAGCACAACTGGTCTCGCGTCTGGTTGAGATGTATACGAAGTGCTTGCCTAGACAGAAAACCCAGAATACAGGCGTTCACCCTTCCAGTTTGCACGTGTTCACATTATTTAAAACCCAAAACCTTGACGAGATTTTGAAAATTCAAAGGGGTTCAAAACCATATAACAGAGGGTTCAAAACCTTACAATAGAGGGTTCAAAACCTTGTAATAAATCATCCTAGAACAGATGATTAGTTTTCAAAGCGGTTTTGAAATTTATGTTCTTGTTGTGGTAGTCGCCTAAGGATAGGTGACAGTATTGTTTTATGACTAAACGCAAGTAAACTCGCGTTAGGGTCCTAAGAAGGTTATAGACTAGGTCAAAGCATTACTAATAACCTAATTCCCTATAACCATTGGCTCTGATACCATCTTTTCTGTCACACCCCGACCACGTAGAACATACAAAACGTGGCGGAAATGTCGGGGAGTGTTGTAACAGAATTAATTGTTTCAAATCAATGGCAATTGAAGTTTCGTTTTATTGATTAAAAGTGTTACAATGTCTTAACAAACAAGGAAATACAACATAATTAACTAGTCTTGTATCTTTTATTGTCACTAAAGCCCAAGTCTGCCTATGTGTATCTTGATCATCTTATGCAACAGCTCCTGAAAAACACATGTGAAAATAGGTACGTCAGCATAAAAATGCCTGTGAGATACATAGGTTTTGTGAAAATAGGTTTCATGACTTATGTTTGAGAAAATGTTTAGTCATGAACCTTGTTATTTGCTTTGCTTTGTAAATCATTTGAAAATCGATAAGATCAGATGATAAGTATAAATAAATGTAAGGTTAAATGAATAACCAAGTAAAATATGTTTGCATAAGATAAGATGTTTATAAATCAATGTCTTGTGAAAAGTATGTTATTTGTATAAAATGTTCTATGTCTCAAACTGAAATGATTCAAATAACGTTATGATATGTAATACCATACAAACACTTATATATAGGAAGTACCAGCGGCGTATCCACCATGCTTGTATCATATTACACACGCATCGTTACTTAATCACTTAATCAAACCAAACCAACCAATGTAAGAAGTCTATGTTTAAATAAATTGTCAAATGTATTGGGTAATATGTCAAAGTGTTCATGTCAAGATGTAAATCATATCAAAATGTCTATGTCAAATATCCATGTCAAATGTCTATGTCAAATATCCATGTCAAACGTCTATGTCAAGATGTCATGTATGGCAAGTGAAATGTCTCAACTAAACCATATGCACAAAAACAAAGTATTGAAGTAAATCTTGGTTTAAATCAAAGTTATGTTTTGTGGGAAATGCATGATCAAATGTCAATCATGTTAAAATGTCTATGCCGAAATGTCTATGTCAAATATCTATGTCAAAATGTCATGTAAAACGATGTACTAAGTAATGCACACAATTGGGCACACCTAGCATGAAATGTCATAAAATCATGTACTATAATGTACTTACGAACATAGCAGTATATGATGTTAAAACAGGAAAGCATGAAAGTAACAAGTAGGCACATGTGTTCCACCCCAAAACAGTTTGGAAAACAGTAAAAGAGGGGTCTATGTACTCACTTGAGATTGCTCAGTAGTCCTTGAGTAACAACTAAACAATGCTAGAGATCGCGGATATCAAACGGCACCTAGTATAGGTAACTATGTTAATAAACCGGACCTAGATCGGAAGATTGGGTAGCATTAGGGTTTGTAAACCAAACGAGTGTAGAGACTCGTGTCATTTGGTTTAACAAAGCCTACATACTAAATGAAACTTAACCTGAGTGCTTTCGACCCATTACGACCCGTTTAGGTAGCTTATGCTACTTTAACGCGTCGTGCGCGTAGAACGCGTACGGACCGCCTAACTAGTCCTATGACAAGTGTTATATGCCTAAACATGTTACATAATCAGTTATGTGACAAAAGTTTAGGTTACATATGCTTAATTACCAATTATACATGAAAAGGGTATTCTGGTAATTTACCTAAGGCATATAAACTACCTATCATACAACTACTCAAACGATGTGACCATAGGGTATAACCTCGGAAGGTTATTCCCTACCTACTATGGTCACCTAATGTGTTTGGTCGGATCCTAATGATCGACCAAACTGGGTCGGGTTCGAGGTATAAGCGATTTATCAGATCGCTTACCCTACGACCCTAGACAACATGGTAATCAGTAGGCATAGTCCCAAGGGACTATAACCATCGTGATTAAACTCACGTTGCGAAGTTCAAATGAACTTCGCATTGACCATTACTGGTCAACGCTGAAAGTCAAACAAAGTTTGACTTTCTGACTCGAAAAGCAGTAAAATAAGGAAAAGAACGAAAGAATACTTACGAAGGGTCCCCGAATGCTAATCGTGATTCAAGTAGCTCAGGTATGAAACGAAGGTTCCAACTTAGAGCTCCTCAAATCAGATTCTAGTGGGTTTTAGCAATGGGAGGTATGGGGTATTTATAGTTTTCGGGTAACCGTTAAGATCGTTTGTTGTAAAACGTGCCATGATCCAAGGCGTACACTTGTCGGAACCTTATGGTGGCTGAAATTAGGTTCTTATCCGCTGACTAGACGATTGAGAATGTGTGGTTGAGAATCAAACAGCTGGGACCCGCTGTTAAAAACATGGAATCTGGTCCAGAAGGGGGCTCGCGTGACACTAAGGCCCGTCGCGTCACGCTAGGCCCCTGTTTTGGCAGATTTTTCAGAAATGGTCCCTGCACCTTGTTTAAGCGATTTTCGATGCGTTTGAACCCCGTTAACCTCATTTCAAGGATCTAAAATGAAGTTAAGGTATGGGGAACTCAAAATATGCTCAAAAATATCTAGGATGTCGGTTCGTTTGGCCGTACGATCGCGATGTTCGCTTAATTACGACGGAATGCGCATAAGCGCGAAAAACGAACCAAATGACGCGACGAATGGATTTTTCTTATGGCGAACACTAAAATATAATATAGTCATGCTCACATAAATTTTTGGATGTCCGGATGTATTCAGAACGTAAGTTATGCGTAAAAATGCAAACTTGTGCACTTTTTGACGCTTTTAGTCCCTGAATGACACAAAAGTTTATTTTAGCATACCGAACACCTCAAAGCCTATTTCTAAGCTATGTAAAGGATATTTATGGTATGTTTAACTTATGGTCATGTTCCGGAATGTCTGTTACAGTTCAAATTGGCATACTTTCGTAGTTTGTCAACTTTAGTCCCTGTAAGCGATATAACTTTGATTTCACCACACCAAACCTTCCAAAACTTATATATAAGTTATGTAAAGGTTATTTAAGGTATGTTAAGCCTATTTCACTATTCTGGAGTGTTCGTTGCATTAAGCTGGTTATATTTACGCATCAGTGCGCGTATAACCTTCCAGAAAGCGATTTAGAGCTTGAAATCGGACAAGAGTTGATATGTGTAAACGATACACATATTTTTACAAATCCCAAGCATGAAATACAATATTTCATTGGTTTGGCATTTGTTTGATGGTTTCAGTGACACGGGTGTCACAGTCTCCCCTACTTTAGGAAATTTCGTCCCGAAATTAATTCGTAGGAGTCTATTTGTGACTTTGTGTTAAATAACCATCAAAGATGAACAAGACGTAATCCTGTAATTTCTCTTTAACGAACATTTTTCAGAAATGAAAAATGAACCGAGTTATTTTCAACAGGCATTCTTTAGAAACAAAAATGAACAAAATAGTCATTTTCCACAACATCTTCAGAAACAAAAATGAACAGAATAGTCATTTTACATCTTCAGAAACAAAAATGAACAGAATAGTCATTTTACATCTTCAGAAACAAAAATGAACAGAATAGTCATTTTACATCTTCAGAAACAAAAATGAACGGAATAGTCATTTTACATCTTCAGAAACAAAAATGAACGGAATAGTCATTTTACATCTTCAGAAACAAAAATGAACGGAATAGTCATTTTACATCTTCAGAAACAAAAATGAACGGAATAGAATCTAGACACATGACAAAATTCGCTGTGGTTTCTGTGCACTAAATTCTATAATTATGTACGCGTCCATAATTACGTAATTCCTTGCACAGTCCACACAGTGCATTTCATGATGTGTAGGGGAAGAAAATATCAAACCTGTGATGAGTGTGACTAGACTACCATAGGGTCCTTTTAATTAGATCGACAAAGGATCCTTTTAAATTAGGCCACCAAGGAGTCCTTTCAGCTATATCATCACATGATATTCCTAACCAGATTTTTGGATCAATCTGTTTACCTAGACCTCTCAGGATCTAATTATGGAATGGTACAATATAATCCAAGGGTCTTTACTATTACGTACAAGCCCGTTGAGGATTTAATATAGCACCCAAAGATATGGAAGATTCTACGAGGATTTGGATGACAAGAATTTGGATCACACAAAAACATAAAAGGGAACACATAAGCACATAATCACATAATTGTTTAACTTGGTTATTAATTTGTTATCTTTGGACGCGGATACTTAAAGTACACCAGGAACCCAATTCGTGGATTTCATTTGGTACTTTAATCATTTCAAGAATCCATCCTTGAAGATAGGATGATCTACCAAAAATTCGATTTTCGTTTTTCAGGAAGACGCAATATTCGAATTAAGGTACACAATAATTTAGGACATACGGAAATACCCTTGGGTACCCTATTAAAAATTTATAGTGGTACTTGGGTTATTCGTACAGAATTATAACTTTTATCTTGTACTTCGTTTCTTTGCAAGAGACGGGTACTTGGGATCTTTACGCAAGAGATCATACAACGGAAGAAATTTGGAAGTAGTCTGTTCTTCAAGGAATGCGGTTCCTTGATTGTCGGTATTGTAGGGGATATGTTGTTTATGCATACAACCAGATAATATACATTGTAATGTAAATAAAAAGATTTATTTATTAACGATGATAACAACTGTTTCATGGACCTTGACAACAAAAGAAAATAATACATAAGATATGATTATTTCTAAAGAGTGTTGTCTTCTAGTCGATCAGATGCTCATCTCTGTGCTGGATTAGCATTAGCAAGCTTTGGGCAATTTCTTCGGAAATGTCCCATCTCACCACACTTGTTGCAAGAACCTGGTGGAAAGCGAGCTCGAATAGGTTTGTTGTCGGCTTGATTCGGTGCAACTGCTGCAACGCAAACTTTTGCCATATGACCTTTAAGTCCACAAATTTGGCATTCGCGGCACTTCACATTTGCATGATGATGTAGGCCACATCGGTTGCACAAGGGTGAAGTTCCATTGTATGGCTTCCTAGTACGGGGTTGAGCTGGTTGGTTGGGGACGACTTGACCATTGTGAGCAAGCATGGCGAAGTTCTGAGAAACCTTTTGCTTCTTTGACCGTTCAAGGGATCCAATCTGCTCATCCATGGTCTTTGATTCCTCGATTGGTTTCGATTCCTCGACCGGTTTCTTGTCACCCTTTCAGAAAAGCTTACGTTTCCTGATCTGAGATTTAGTCAACGTTGCAGATAGCTCAATGGCCTGCCTAACCGTAGTGGGGTTACTACCAGTAACAATGTCTTGAACTGTGTCAGGGAGACCATCAATGTATTTTTCGATCGCCTTATCCAAAGGCGTAACCATAGTAGGACACAACAGGCTCAGCTCCTCATATCGATCAGTGTATGCTCGATGTTCACCGCTGTCTTGCTTAAGATCGTCGAATTCCCTTTCCAATGCCCTGATCTCGTGACGAGGACAGAATTCCTTCATCATCAGTGCTCGAAGTTCTTCCCAAGTTTGGGCCAGTGCCACTTCGGCACCCCTATCTCTCACCACACCGTTCCACCATGTCAAAGCTCGTTTCTCGAAGACACTAGATGCAAAATCTACCTTTCGCTCGTTTGGACATTGAACATGCCTGAAGGTGCTCTCTAGACTCTCGAACCATTGCAGAAGTGCAGTCGCTCCTTGAGACCCAGAAAACTTTGATGGCTTAGCCGAGTTGAACGTCTTGAAGTTGCATGGGGCATTATTGTTGTTGATAGCTTGGTGACATTGGGCAACGATGATCGGGATTGCAGCAGTCATTTGCTGTGTAATGACAGCTGCCAGCTCGTCAACAGATACCGGATTTTCGCGTCGTGGAGGCATTCTAAAAGAGAAGAACATGAAAGGAAACGAGTGAGAGAATTAGATGAAAAGAATGAGATGAAACAAATCTGATGAAAGCAAGGATAGTGGTCATTTGTTTGTTACTACAAAGCAACAAACGACCTCAGTGATTAATCAAAGTAGATAGGTCAAAAATAATGTATCGCGAAGACATGCTCGCCTATAAGTGAACACTCATCCCAAGAATTCCCAGGTAAGCACAACTGGTCTCGCGTCTGGTTGAGATGTATACGAAGTGCTTGCCTAGACAGAAAACCCAGAATACAGGCGTTCACCCTTCCAGTTTGCACGTGTTCACATTATTTAAAACCCAAAACCTTGACGAGATTTTGAAAATTCAAAGGGGTTCAAAACCATATAACAGAGGGTTCAAAACCTTACAATAGAGGGTTCAAAACCTTGTAATAAATCATCCTAGAACAGATGATTAGTTTTCAAAGCGGTTTTGAAATTTATGTTCTTGTTGTGGTAGTCGCCTAAGGATAGGTGACAGTATTGTTTTATGACTAAACGCAAGTAAACTCGCGTTAGGGTCCTAAGAAGGTTATAGACTAGGTCAAAGCATTACTAATAACCTAATTCCCTATAACCATTGGCTCTGATACCATCTTTTCTGTCACACCCCGACCACGTAGAACATACAAAACGTGGCGGAAATGTCGGGGAGTGTTGTAACAGAATTAATTGTTTCAAATCAATGGCAATTGAAGTTTCGTTTTATTGATTAAAAGTGTTACAATGTCTTAACAAACAAGGAAATACAACATAATTAACTAGTCTTGTATCTTTTATTGTCACTAAAGCCCAAGTCTGCCTATGTGTATCTTGATCATCTTATGCAACAGCTCCTGAAAAACACATGTGAAAATAGGTACGTCAGCATAAAAATGCCTGTGAGATACATAGGTTTTGTGAAAATAGGTTTCATGACTTATGTTTGAGAAAATGTTTAGTCATGAACCTTGTTATTTGCTTTGCTTTGTAAATCATTTGAAAATCGATAAGATCAGATGATAAGTATAAATAAATGTAAGGTTAAATGAATAACCAAGTAAAATATGTTTGCATAAGATAAGATGTTTATAAATCAATGTCTTGTGAAAAGTATGTTATTTGTATAAAATGTTCTATGTCTCAAACTGAAATGATTCAAATAACGTTATGATATGTAATACCATACAAACACTTATATATAGGAAGTACCAGCGGCGTATCCACCATGCTTGTATCATATTACACACGCATCGTTACTTAATCACTTAATCAAACCAAACCAACCAATGTAAGAAGTCTATGTTTAAATAAATTGTCAAATGTATTGGGTAATATGTCAAAGTGTTCATGTCAAGATGTAAATCATATCAAAATGTCTATGTCAAATATCCATGTCAAATGTCTATGTCAAATATCCATGTCAAACGTCTATGTCAAGATGTCATGTATGGCAAGTGAAATGTCTCAACTAAACCATATGCACAAAAACAAAGTATTGAAGTAAATCTTGGTTTAAATCAAAGTTATGTTTTGTGGGAAATGCATGATCAAATGTCAATCATGTTAAAATGTCTATGCCGAAATGTCTATGTCAAATATCTATGTCAAAATGTCATGTAAAACGATGTACTAAGTAATGCACACAATTGGGCACACCTAGCATGAAATGTCATAAAATCATGTACTATAATGTACTTACGAACATAGCAGTATATGATGTTAAAACAGGAAAGCATGAAAGTAACAAGTAGGCACATGTGTTCCACCCCAAAACAGTTTGGAAAACAGTAAAAGAGGGGTCTATGTACTCACTTGAGATTGCTCAGTAGTCCTTGAGTAACAACTAAACAATGCTAGAGATCGCGGATATCAAACGGCACCTAGTATAGGTAACTATGTTAATAAACCGGACCTAGATCGGAAGATTGGGTAGCATTAGGGTTTGTAAACCAAACGAGTGTAGAGACTCGTGTCATTTGGTTTAACAAAGCCTACATACTAAATGAAACTTAACCTGAGTGCTTTCGACCCATTACGACCCGTTTAGGTAGCTTATGCTACTTTAACGCGTCGTGCGCGTAGAACGCGTACGGACCGCCTAACTAGTCCTATGACAAGTGTTATATGCCTAAACATGTTACATAATCAGTTATGTGACAAAAGTTTAGGTTACATATGCTTAATTACCAATTATACATGAAAAGGGTATTCTGGTAATTTACCTAAGGCATATAAACTACCTATCATACAACTACTCAAACGATGTGACCATAGGGTATAACCTCGGAAGGTTATTCCCTACCTACTATGGTCACCTAATGTGTTTGGTCGGATCCTAATGATCGACCAAACTGGGTCGGGTTCGAGGTATAAGCGATTTATCAGATCGCTTACCCTACGACCCTAGACAACATGGTAATCAGTAGGCATAGTCCCAAGGGACTATAACCATCGTGATTAAACTCACGTTGCGAAGTTCAAATGAACTTCGCATTGACCATTACTGGTCAACGCTGAAAGTCAAACAAAGTTTGACTTTCTGACTCGAAAAGCAGTAAAATAAGGAAAAGAACGAAAGAATACTTACGAAGGGTCCCCGAATGCTAATCGTGATTCAAGTAGCTCAGGTATGAAACGAAGGTTCCAACTTAGAGCTCCTCAAATCAGATTCTAGTGGGTTTTAGCAATGGGAGGTATGGGGTATTTATAGTTTTCGGGTAACCGTTAAGATCGTTTGTTGTAAAACGTGCCATGATCCAAGGCGTACACTTGTCGGAACCTTATGGTGGCTGAAATTAGGTTCTTATCCGCTGACTAGACGATTGAGAATGTGTGGTTGAGAATCAAACAGCTGGGACCCGCTGTTAAAAACATGGAATCTGGTCCAGAAGGGGGCTCGCGTGACACTAAGGCCCGTCGCGTCACGCTAGGCCCCTGTTTTGGCAGATTTTTCAGAAATGGTCCCTGCACCTTGTTTAAGCGATTTTCGATGCGTTTGAACCCCGTTAACCTCATTTCAAGGATCTAAAATGAAGTTAAGGTATGGGGAACTCAAAATATGCTCAAAAATATCTAGGATGTCGGTTCGTTTGGCCGTACGATCGCGATGTTCGCTTAATTACGACGGAATGCGCATAAGCGCGAAAAACGAACCAAATGACGCGACGAATGGATTTTTCTTATGGAGAACACTAAAATATAATATAGTCATGCTCACATAAATTTTTGGATGTCCGGATGTATTCAGAACGTAAGTTATGCGTAAAAATGCAAACTTGTGCACTTTTTGACGCTTTTAGTCCCTGAATGACACAAAAGTTTATTTTAGCATACCGAACACCTCAAAGCCTATTTCTAAGCTATGTAAAGGATATTTATGGTATGTTTAACTTATGGTCATGTTCCGGAATGTCTGTTACAGTTCAAATTGGCATACTTTCGTAGTTTGTCAACTTTAGTCCCTGTAAGCGATATAACTTTGATTTCACCACACCAAACCTTCCAAAACTTATATATAAGTTATGTAAAGGTTATTTAAGGTATGTTAAGCCTATTTCACTATTCTGGAGTGTTCGTTGCATTAAGCTGGGTATATTTACGCATCAGTGCGCGTATAACCTTCCAGAAAGCGATTTAGAGCTTGAAATCGGACAAGAGTTGATATGTGTAAACGATACACATATTTTTACAAATCCCAAGCATGAAATACAATATTTCATTGGTTTGGCATTTGTTTGATGGTTTCAGTGACACGGGTGTCACAGAGAACTCGACCTTGCGATTATCCGGGCACTGCACGTGGCGAAAAGTATTCTCAATGCTTTCGAACCACTGAAGAAGCCCAGTCGCTCCTTCAGAACCACTAAACTTGAGTGGTTTAGCCTGATTAAAATCCTTGTATTTGCATGGAACATTGTTGTTATTGTTGGCTTGGTTCCATTGAGCAAAGAGATTTGGAAATTGAGCAGCCATTTGCTCCGCAATAATTTCTGCCAGTTCGGCAGTCGCAATCAGATTGTCGCGTCGAGGAGGCATTCTAAAAGAGGAAAACACGAAAGGAAACGAGTGAGATGATTGGATGAAGAGAATGAGATGAAGCAAAATCAACAAAAGCAAAGATGGTGATCATTCGTCCGCATTACCAAGCAAACAAACGAATCACAGTGACTAATCAAAGTAAATGGGTCAAAAATAATGTATAATGAAGACATGCTCGCCTATAAGTGAACACTCATCCCAAGAATTCCCAGGTAAGCACAACTGGTCTCGCGTCTGATGAGATATATACGAAGTGCTTGCCTAGACAGAAAACCCAGAATACAGGCATTCGCCCTTCCAGTTTGCACATGTTCACATTATTTAAAACCCAAAACGTTTGACGGGATTTTGAAAATTTGAAGGCACAAGGCCAAAAACCAAACTGAAAAGGGTTCAAAACCATATAACAGAGGGTTCAAAACCTTACAATTGAGGGTTCAAAACCTTGTAATAAATCATTCAAAAACAAATGATTGTTTTTCAAAAATTGATTTGGAAAATTTGGTTCTTGTTTTGATAATCACCTAAGGATAGGTGATGTACATGTTTTAAGATCTAAACACAAGATAACTTGTGTTAGGGTCCTAGAAAAGTTATAGTCTAGGTCAAAGCATTACTAATAACCTAATTCCCTATAACCATTGGCTCTGATACCAACTCTTATGTCACACCCCGACCACGTGTAACATACAAAACGTGGCGGAAACATCGGGGAGTGTTGTAACAGAATTAATTGTTTCATAACCATGGCATTCAAAGTTGTATTTTATTTATTAAACAAGAGTGTTACATTGTCTTGAACAGTAAACAAAAGAGTTTATAACATAATTAAACAAGTCTATCTCCATTTTTAGTCTCTAAGGCACAGGTCCGCCCTAGAATCATGATCAACATCCTACGGAAAAGCACCTGAAAACACATGTGAAAGTAGGTACGTCAGCATAAAAATGCCTGTGAGATACATAGGTTTGTGAAAATAGGATTCATGACTTGTATTTGAGAAAATGTTTAGTCATGAACCTTGTAATTTGCTTTGTCTTGTAAATCATTTGAAAAACGATAAGATCAGTTGATATGTATAAGTAAATGTAAGGTTAAATGAATAACCATGTAAAAATGAGTTTGTATAAGATAAGTTGGTTGTAAAACAATGTCTTATGAAAAGTATGTTATCTGTATAAAATGTTATATGTATCAAACTGAAATGATTCAAATAACGTTACGCTATGTAATATTATACAAACACTTATATATAGGAAGTACCAGCGGCGTATCCACCATGTTTGTATCATATTACATACGTATCGTTACTTAATCACTTAATCAAACCAAACCATCAAGATGTAAAATGTTCATGTACAAACCAATTGTCAAGTGTTATTGTGTAAACCATATCAAAATGTCTATGTCCAATGTAAACCACCAAATGTGTATATCAATGTCAAAATGTTTATGTTCAATGTAGATCATGTAATGTGTAACCAAAATGTAATGTATGGTAAGTGAAATGTATCAACTAAACCATATGTAAAATGCACAACAACAAGGTATTGAAGTAAAACACAGTTTAAATCAAAGTCATGTTGTGTGTAACAAATGCATGCTATACTGATACAAACATCTATGCGGTATTGTTATAATGCATACATCCAAGCCTTGAGACTGTGGTGATAAACCCTTAAACAGATTAAAGGTTCATCTGAATTATGTATATCGAATTCGGTCATTCCTTTCATCCCCTTTCCCTGGGATGTCCGGAACGGGAGTTGTCAATTCCTATGGTACCACTACCTACTAACGAATGGCGTAATTAATGTTAATGAATGTATTGTTCCATGTTAAACAAACCAAATGTCATAACAAAATGTAAGCATGTGAAAACAATGCACTAAGTATGTAATCAAATGAACATACATAGCGTGAAATGTCATGTAAAACGATGTACTAAGTAATGCACACAATGGGCACACCTAGCATGAAATGTAAGGTAAAACAATGTACTAAGTAATGCACACAATGGGCACACCTAGCATGAAATGTAATGTAAAACAATGTACTAAGTAATGCACACAATGGGCACACCTAGCATGAAATGTAATGTAAAACAATGTACTAAGTAATGCACACAATGGGCACACCTAGCATAAGATGTAATGAAATCATGTACTATAATGTACTAACGAACATAGCATGTATATGATGTGAAAACAGGAAAGCATGAAAGTAACAAGTAGGCACATGTGTTCCACCCCAAAACAGTTTGGAAAACAGTAAAAGAGGGGTCTATGTACTCACATTGAGATTGCTCAGATGTCTAAAGATAGCCACCAAGCAATGATATAGATCACGGAATCAAACGGCACCTAATATAGGTAACTATGTTAATAAACCGGACCTAAATCGGAAGATCGGATAGAATGAGGGTTCGTAAACCAAATGAGTATGGGAACTCATGTAGTATGGTTTAACAAAGCCTACATACTAAATGAAACCTAACCTAAGTTCTTGTGACCCATTACGACCCGTTTAGGTAGCTTTTGCTACTTTAACGCGTCGTTCGCGTGAAACGCGTTCGGACCGCCTAACTAGTCCTATGACAAGTAATATATGCCTTAACATGTCTAATATGATTGTCAAATCAGTTTAGATGTCAAAAGTTATGTTACATATGTTTAAAATGAATTTTGGCATCATAGGGGTATTTTGGTAATTTACCTAAGGCATATAAACTACCTATCATACAACTACTTAAACGAAGCGACCATAAGGTATAACCTCATAAGGTTATTCCCTATATACTATGGTCACCTAATGTGTTTGGTCGGATCCTAATGATCGACCAAACGGGTCGGGTTCGAAAGTATAAGCGATTGTTTAGATCGCTTACCTTACGACCCTATATAAGCACTAAACTAAAAGTGACGAGCTAAGCATGCTAAAACATGCTTAACTAAGTTTAGAAAACAGGTTTGGTATCAAAACAAACGGTTTTGATACCCATAAGTAGTTTGGTTACAAAATACGCAAGAATACGTATTCTGACCGAAACTACGGCTCGTCACGGAGCCTAGATAACGTGGTAATCAGTAGGTATAGTCACTAAGGACTATAACCATCGTGATCACGCTCACGTTATGAAGTTCAAACGAACTTCGCATCGACCATAAACTGGTCAATGCAGAAAGTCAAACAAAGTTTGACTTTCGGACTCGAAAAGCAATAAAAGAACGAAAGAATACTTACGAAGGGTCCCCGAATGCTAATCAAAATCAAAATAGCTCAGGTATGAAACAAGGGTTTCAACTTAGAGCACAAATGATCAGATTCTTGTGAGAAATGAAGTGAAATGTGGTGGGTATTTATAGATTTCGGAGAACCGTTAAGATCGTTTCATGAAAACCGTGCTCGAATCTCATGCGTACATTTGTCAAAATGTTATGGTTACTGAAAATGATCCTTAATGTGCTGAAAGGTCAAGTGTGGAACTTGTGGTTGTGGTTTAATCAGCTGATAATCTGCTGACTGGTTGATATTATCTGTTCTGGCACAGGCTAGCGCACCGTTACACTAAAAGTGTAGAGGTGCGCTACTTACAAGTTTGGCAGAATTACACTTTTGGTCCCTGTCATGCATTCAGCCCATTTTCGACACGTTTAAGGCCGGTTAACCTCATTTCAAAGCTCTAAAATGAAGTTAAAGTATAGGGAACTTAAAACATGCTCAAAAATATCTCGGATGTCGGTTCGTTTGGCCGTACGGTCGCGATGTTCGGTTAATTACGACGGAATGCGCATAAGCGCGAAAAACGATCCAAATGACGCGACGAATGGATTTTTCTTAAGGAGAACACTAAAATATAATGTAGTCATGCTTTCATAAAATTTTGGATGTCCGGATGTATTCAGAACGTAAGTTATGCGCGAAAATGCAAACTTGTGCACTTTTTGACACTTTTAGTCCCTGAATGCCCCAAAAGTTTATTTTAGCACACCGAACCCCTCAAAGCCTATTTCTAAGCTATGTAAAGGATATTTAAGGTGTGTTTAACTTAAGGTCATGTTCCGGAATGTTCGTTACAGTTCAAATCGACATACTTTCGCAGTTTGTCAAGTTTAGTCCCTGTAAGCGAATTAACTTGTTTTTGACATACCAAAGCCTTCTAAACTTATTTCTAAGTTATGTAAAGGTTATTTAAGGTATTTTGAGTATATGTTGATGTTCCGGAGTATTTCTCGCATTAAACTGAGTACGTTTACGCACTAGTTTGCGTATAACTCTCCAGAAAGCGATGTAGAGTTTGAAATTACATAAAAGTCAAAACATGAAAAATGTAGAACATAACAAAACAAACATTGGGATCAAATAACATTGTTTTATTGATAATAGAACTGTTCACAATGATTACAAGCACAGTTGTTACAATGAACATAACAAATAGGTACACATACTTCACCCCAAAACATTGAAAACAGTAAAAGAGGGGACTATGTACTCACTTGAGGATGCTTAGAAGTCTTGAATAACGACCAAGCAAAGCTAGAGGGATCACGGAATTAAACGGCACCTAATATTGATAACTACATTAATAACCGTAATGTAGTTCGGAACGCCTAACTAGTACTCACTTGAGGATGCGTAAAATGCGTTCGGAACGCCTAACTCGTCCTATGACAAGTATTATATGCCTAAACATGTTTAATTATGTTGCAAAATCAGTTAAATGACAAAAGTTTGGGTTACATATGCTTAAATATCAATTATGCATAAAAAGGGCATTTTGGTCATTTTCCTAAGGCATATAAACTACATATCATACAACTACTTAAACGAAGTGACCATAAGGTATAACCTCGGATGGTTATTCCCTATACAACTATGGTCACTAAATATATTTGGTCGGATCCTAATGATCGACCAAACGGGTCTAGTTTGAAAGTCTAAGCGGTTGTTTAGACTGCTTGACTTACGCCTCTATATAAGCACTAAACTAAAAGTGACGAGCTAAACATACTAAAACATGTTTAGTTAAGTTAGAAAATAGGTTTTGATACCCAAGAGTAGTTTGGTTACAAAATACGCATGAATACGTATTTTGGCCGAAACTACGACTCATCACAACGCCTAATTAACGTGGTAATCAGTAGGTATAGTCACTTGGGACTATAACCATCGTGATTACGCTCACGTTGCGAAGTTCAAATGAACTTCGTGTTGACCATAAACTGGTCAATGCAGAAATTCAAACACGGTTTGACTTTCATGCTCGAAATACATAAAAAGCATGAAAGAAACTTACAAAGGGTCCAAGCTAGGAAGATCTTGATCCAAAATATTCAGGTATGAACCAAAGGCTTCAACTTAGGGCATAATTCAGATCAAGTGTGAAGAAAATGAATGAAGGGTTTGGGTTTATATAGATTTTGAAGAACCGTTAAGATCACTTCTTGAAGTTTGAGCTTCAATCTAGGCCATACACTTGGGCACAAGGTTTTGCAATACATGGGGTACTCAAAACCAGCCCATAGAGTGCAAATACAATGGTTAAAAACCATTACAACTAGTTCAAGAGACCAGATTCAATGTTTCTGCAATTTATGCTATGCTGGTAAGGCTTACGGACCGCATCCACATATCCATACGGTCCGCATGGACCTTGCAGATCAGCAATTTTCACAAATTGGCAAAACCGGCCCCTTTGACTCCAAACTTGATATTCGATGCATTTTTGACACGTTAAAGCCCCGTTAACCCCATTTCAAAGCTCTAAAATGAAGTTAAAGTATAGGGAACTTGAAACATGCTCAAAAACATCTCGGATGTCGGTTCGTTTGGTCGTACGGTTGCGTTATTCGGGTATTTACGACGGAAGTCGTAACGGACACAAAAACGTTCCAAATTAAGCGACGAATGGAATTTTATCATGCCAATCACTAAAATAAAATATTTTAATGATTACATAAATTTTTGGATGTCCGGATATATTCAGAACGTAAGATATGCGCGAAAATGCAAACCTATGCACTTTTTGACGCTTTTAGTCCCTGAATGACCAAAAAGTTTATTTTAGCATACCGAACACCTCAAAGCCTATTTCTAAGTTATGTAAAGGATATTTATGGTATGTTTAACTTATGATAAAGTTTTGGAATGTTCGTTATCACTCGAATTGGCATACTTTCATAGTTTGACATAAATAGTCCCTGCGATCGAATAAACTTGATTTCAACACACCAAACCATCCAAAACTTATTTCTAAGTTATGTAAAGGTTATTCAAGGTATGTTAAGCCTATATCACTATTCCGGAGTGTTTGTAGTGTTAAACTGATTACGTTTACGCATCAGTTCGCGTATAACCTTCCAGAAAGCGATTTAGAGCTCGAAATCGAACAAGAATTGATATGTGCAAATGATACACATTATGTATACAAATACCAAGTATGAAATACATTATTTCATTGGTTTGGTATTTTTTTGATGGTTGAAGTGACACAGGTGTCACAGTCTCCCCTACTTTAGGAAATTTCGTCCCGAAATTTAATTTTAGAGGAAACTTGTGTGTGCTCGAAATCCGAGTCAGAGAGTGTAAGATAAAATGACATTGGTCAAGGTCCAGGACTTCTAGTAACTTAAATAATGCTACATTCACAATGTAACAAGGAACACTTATATATAGGAAGTACCAGCGGCGTATCCACCATGACCTTTCTACATTGTTCTCGTTTCGTTATTCTCATCACTATGGGTCTTAACACATGACAAAATTTGCTGTGATTTCTGTGCACTGAATTCCATAATTATGTATGCATCCATAATTACGTAATTCCTTGTACAGCCCGTACAGTTCATTTCATAATGCGTACGGAAAAATCAATTAAATAAACATGAAGCGACTTGACTAGACCACCAAAGGATCTTTTTAACTAGATCAACGAACGATCTTTTTAACTAGATCAACACATGATCTTCTTAACTAGACCGTCGTACGATCTCCTTAAATAGACCACTTAAGGGATCTTTTCAATTATATCATCACATGATATTCCTAACCAGATTTTTGAATCAATCTGTTTAACTAGACCATTCAAGGGGTCCAATTATGGAATAGTACTTCATAACCCAAGGGACTTAACTACAACGTAGAAGTCCATTAAGGATTTGGGATAGTACTTTTGGATATCCTATTATGAATACCTCATATGAGATATGGAAGATTCTCTGAGGATTTGGATAATGAATATTCGGATCTCACAAAAACACAAAACATAAAAGAAATCACATAAGCATATAATCACATAATTGTTTAACTTGATCTTCATTTTGTTAATTTTCTTGTTAATTGAGCACACGAGTATTTAAAGCATACCATGAATTCAATCCGTGGATTCCATTTGGCACTTTAAACATTATGAAGATAGGAAGATCTAAATAGGAATTCATCTTTGTTCCTTAAAAAGAAACGAGTATTTAAGATTTTGGGGAGATCACAAGTGATCATAAAAATGACAGAACCACATGAGTAGTTTGTCTTGGTGTCGGCATCATAGGGTTGTATTAAACATACACACAATCGTATCAGTTTCGTAAAATAAAATTGAAACAACAAATTTTATTTATATAACAACTAAGTCGATTCAAACATTAAAAGATAACAACCAAGGAATTTCAAAAGACCAATTGTTCACTGCTGCATCGTTGTTCTCGTTTGCCTCGTTTATGTTAAACACTCGTCCACTAGCTGGATTTGCGTTAACAAGTCTTGGGCAATTGTTGTGGTAGTGAGTGAGGTCACCACAGTTATAACACGACCCAGGTGGAAACCGTGCTTGAACAGCAGCAGGATTGGCAGCAGCTTGGTTTTGGTTGGCATAACGACAGGTGTTGATCAAATGTCCCAATTGCCCACAGTGGGTACATTTGTGACACTGCACTTGCTCCAAGTGATGACGGTTGCATTTGTTGCACAAAGGTGCTATACCAACATAATTTTGCCTTTTACGAGGTTGTGCTGGCTGGTTTGGTGCAACCTGATTGTTCTGAGCAGTTATGGCACAGTTTTGAGAAGCCTTGCGCTTCTTCTTCTTGGGTGTCTCAGCCTGTTTTTCCTTTGGTTCATCTTGTGCAGTCATGTCAGATGGTCTTGGGTCATCCTTTCGAAAAAGCTTACCCTTCCTGATATGAGATTCAGTCAGAGTAGCAGACAATTCAATGGCCTGTCTGACAGTAGTAGGGTTGCTTCCAGTAATGATATCCTGAACTAAGTCAGGAAGACCATCAATGTACTTTTCAACTGCCTTCTCCACAGGCGTAACCATGGTAGGACATAACAGGCTCAGTTCCTCATATCGGTCAGTATAGGCTCGATGTTCACCACTATCTTGCTTTAAATCATCGAATTCCCTTTCCAACACTCTAAGCTCATGACGAGGACATAACTCCATCATCATTAGAGCTCGAAGCTCCTCCCAAGTTTGAGCTAGTGCCACATCAGCACCCCTATCATGCATCACCCCGTTCCACCATGTAAGAGCACGCTTCTCGAATACACTGGATGCAAACTCAACTTTACGCTCATTCAGACATTGCACATGCCTGAATGTCCTCTCCAAACTTTCGAACCATTGCAGGAGCGCGGTTGCTCCTTCAGACCCAGAAAACTTCAAAGGTTTAGCAGAGTTGAAGGTCTTGAAATTACACTGGGCATTGTTGTTGTTGTATATCTGATGGATCTCAGTTACTATGCCCGGAAGCACAACAGCCATTTGCTGAGCGACAAGGGCTGTGACTTCTTCATTAGTTTGAGGCTGTGCTTCTCGTCGAGGAGGCATTGTCTAAAAAGAACAAGAAAACATGAGGAGAAACAAGTGAAATGGCATTGGGCAAGAATGTTACAATTACTGACCAAAGAGGCATGGGTGATGGTCATTTGTTCAAACCACGAAGCAAACAAATGACACACAAAAGCTGAATCAAAGTAAATAGGTCTTCATAATGTATCGCGAAGACATCCTCGCCTATAAGTGGACACTCACCCCAAGAGTTCCCAGGTAAGAGTGACTGGTCCTATACTGCGGATTTGTACGAACACTCTAGCCTTAGACAGAAGACTCAGGGTACAGGCATCCACCCTTCCAGTTTGCACGTGCTCACATTATTTAGACCAAACTTTGACGAGATTTTGAAAACTTAGAAGTTTCAAAACCTAATGATCAATCATCCTAGAACAGATGATTGATTTTCAAAGCGGAATCAAAATTTGTGTTCTCGTTGTGGTTGTCACCTAAGGATAAGTGACGGTGTTGTTTTAAAACTAAACACAAGATAACTTATGTTAGGGTCCTAGGAAGGTTATAGTCTAGGTCAAAGCATTACTAATAACCTAATTCCCTATAACCATTGGCTCTGATACCATCTTTTCTGTCACACCCCGACCACGTAAAACAACAAATCGTGGCGGAAACGTCGGGGAGTGTCGCAACATAATCATTGTTTCACAACCATGGATTAAATAATTTCATTTTATTGAATTATTGAACTTATTGTTTTATTACAAATCAGATAAATACAAATATTATCTTTCAAGTTTTAAAGTCGCTAAGGCATGAGTCCATCCTATGTATAGCATGCATCAACAATCATCACATAACAGCACCTGAAACATGTGTAAAAATAGGTACGTCAGCATAAAAATGCCTGTGAGATACATAGGTTTTATTATAATAGGGTTCATGACTTATAAGTTTAAAGAAAAATATTTAATCAAAAATAGTCATGAACCTTAAAATATTTTCTTTTATAAATCATACTAAAATTTATAAGAAATCAGGTGATATAACAGAAAGATGCATAATTAATTAATTAAGTAAAATGAGTTGGTATAAAATATATTGTTTGTAAAACAATATTTTGATAAAAAGGTTTGTAATATATATATAAAAATATACTTTGGTTTTAAGAAAGTCGAATTAATAATATATTAAAATATATTTCAGCTCCAAAATCGTTAAACAAATAGTATATTAAATATACTTTAGTCGTCAAAATAATAATTTTCAGTAGTATATCAAAAGTATACTTTGGTTTTATTAATAACATATTAAACTATGCTTTGGTTTTAAGAAAGTAGAATAAGTAATATACCAAAATATATTTCGGTTCCAAAATGGTTAAACAGATAGTATATTAAATATACTTTAGTCGTTAAAATAATCGATTTCAGTAGTATATCAAAAGTATACTTTGCTTTTATAAATAACATATTAAGCTATGTTTTGGTTTTCTAAATAACATATCAAACTATGTTTTAGTAATTAACAAAATATATGTTGTTTTGTACAATATCACATATAAGAGTATATCAAACTATACTTTTGGGAGTATAACAAAATATACAATAAAAATGTGATTTAAGAATTCAACCAAACCTGAGTGCATCAAAATACACCTTTGAGACTATAGGAATACCACAAAGGCAATCCCTATTGGGATAAAATATCGGTTTCTGACATTCCATAACAACAGGAATGGGGTGCAAATCCTATAGCGCTATATCATACTGCCAATCGGTCTGGTGAACATAAAATAAGTACAATTCAACAATTAATTTTATAATCTTTGAAAAATCAGTGTTTAAACCATAAATAATCATTCAATTTGTCAAAAGATAAGTACTAATATGTATAATCAATTATACTTTGAAATCATGAACATAACAAATAGGTACACATGCTTCACCCCAAAACATTGAAAACAGTAAAAGAGGGGACTATGTACTCACTTGAGGATGCTTAGAAGTCTTGAATAACGACCAAGCAAAGCTAGAGGGATCACGGAATTAAACGACACCTAATATTGATAACTACATTAATAACCGGACCTAAATCAGGAGATCGGATAGGATGAGGTTTCGTAGACCAAATGAGTATTGGAACTCATATGATATGGTTTAACAAAGCCTACATACTAAAACGAAACCTAACCTAAGTGCTTACGACCCATTACGACCCGATTAGGTAGCTTATGCTACTTTAACACGTCGTTCGCGTAAAACGCATTCGGAACGCCTAACTTGTCACACCCCCAAAATACCACATGCGGAAACCCCCGCGAGGCGTGTGACGTAGCAGGATCTAGCCACCAATCACATTGAACTCATAGGTAGATTTAAATAAAACTTTCATTTATTAACATTAAGTGTTAAAACGTTACAAATAATTCACAGTATACAGCGGAAGCATAATTCATTCGTTAAGAGTTTATAAACCACATGTAAACACCATTAGTCTTGTGTTGCGATTTCATGTATCTCGACCCATGACCACTCCAGCCTCCCAGACAGCAAGTTCCAACGATATGCACCTAAAGGCCTGCAAGGCATGTAACAACGAATCAACAACAAAGTTGAGCGAGTTCACAGTTAGTTGTCCATTTTAAAGTTGTTCCAAAACCATAAGTTCTTTCGAAAACCATGTGTTAACCAATTCCTTGTTTCCCAAACCATAACCAGTGGGGGCTACCCCATGTTAACCACCAGACCCGTTACCATATCGACCACCGAGTGAAGTAAGTTGGTGCCCTAGCGTCAATGTCTATCATCATTGACGTGCCCAGATCCATTAGTTCACGCCCGTCCTCTGCGGCATGGTGTGAGGCTTGTCAAACCTAAATAGCGCTATCTAACTAATGACCCGCTCGCCATTGGCCCGACGATTAAGTCGATATAAAAATGAGGGACTTCATGATAGAGATTTTGGTCTAGTATCAATGTTATCACCCTTCAATAAATAGGATGTGGTACGTGTCCCCAAACCAGGAGATCACGCAGGTTCCGATTAAATCCTTAGTACATGTTATCACCCTTCAATAAAGAGGATGTAATACGTGTTCCAAACCAGGAGGTCACGCAGTTTCCTATTAAATCCTTTACCCATTCCAAACCACCGGGAATCCCATGCCTTGTAGAAAGTGTGAACTCACCTTAGATTAGCTCGGCAGATTAAGTTATGGAAATAAATATGTGAGGTGGAACTGGTCAATCACGTCCTAACATGATTACCGTTTAAGGGTTAGTGGGTGTGCTCACGCGGAAACACGAATCCTACACGTATCTAGCACGTAACACATTATATCATACAATACTAAATATCATGCATGCATTTATCACGACATAGCTTAGCGACAACACAAGTGTCACGAAAGACTTTAAATACTTTTCAATAAAAAAAATCAGTAATATAGTGCATTTTCGGCAGTTTTCGGATTGTTATCCGGAATAGTTCGTGTACAACAAAATTCCCAAAAAAATTACAGAACGTTTCAAACGATCCAAATATTATTGTGTCAAAATCTCGGGATCTAATTCATCACCAATTATTTTTTTTTAAATCATTTACCGGGCTGCAATCAGATTCGTCACTTTCTAACTGCAGTCCACGGAAAAATTCATTTAAAATTCATCGTAAGTCCGATTGATGAAATTCTAGTTGGAGGTTTGCACGGACACTTAAGAGCATCTACAGTACAAATTTCAAGTCTAAACAGTAAACACATACCAAGTTATGACATGAAACGTGGGCTGCGTTTTCTGCAGAAAAATGCAGCTTTAATTGCTGAAACGAAATAATTTATTTAAAATAGTAAATGACGTCCAAAAATTATTATTCCGGCATGATTAGAAGCGTATTTTGAAATAACACATTATAGACTCAAGAAAATCCAATTTTCGTTAAGTGATGACCTGGTTACAGCCGATTAAAGTTGGCTGTAACAGTTGGACAGATTCTGTCTTCGTTACCAGCTTCCTAAACGATTACTTAATACCACAAACCATCTATAATCGTTGCCCATAGCAGGTTATATATATCAGTTTTTATCAGATTTGTCATGCAAAACTTTCAAGATTAACACCCTAATCCATAAGAAAGCATCTATCCAATCTCTATGATTTTATACATCACATATTATCAAAGTACATCACATATCATAAAAGTACCTCACATATTATCAAAGTCCCATACAAAATCAATTAACCACAGCCATGAACTTGATTTTAACTACTGAAAACATGCACGATCTTTACAGTTATAAGCAAAAACACGCGATGTGGGTACCTAGTAATAAAGTAGTCAGTTTAGTCTTGAAGCCGAGAAGGTTTGGGTCCTTGATGCTCTTGAGTTGCGATGATAGAAGACAGGGAAAGAGGGCTGAGTATGATTGTATGTTTTGGTGTGTATATTAGGGTTTGAAGTTACGTAAAATATATATAGCAAAAAAAATAAAAATAAATAAATAAATAACAGGGATGAGGGCGGTTAGGCTAGCGAGTGGGCCGCAAGAATGAGATCAAAAGAATTGACATTGCTACTCTCGTTACTTGATATTGCCATTATTATGTATATTGTTTGTTTGTTTTTACATATAGTTAGTCAATTAATAATAATAATAATATAACTAATCAACTAATAATAATAATATAATGATCATGCTAATAAAATGTATGATAATCATGCTATGGTTCGGGACTCATAAGTTTTCGAGTTGCACGAGTGGGTTGATTCGACAAGCGAGACAGGTGCTTCGGCTCAACCGATTCGGGTCGGTTCAACATGACACAGATTTGGTTTCGAATATTCACTTGCAAGCTATAACTTAGAAAAGTTTATAATTAATCCATCAAATAAAATAAGTATAAGATTTTATTTATAAAAGCGAAATATATAGATTTTTACCTCGAAGTTACGGGTTGTCACATAACTAGTCCTATGACAAGTATTATATGCCTAAACATGTTTAATTATGTTGCAAAATCAGTTAAATGACAAAAGTTTGGGTTACATATGCTTAAATATCAATTATGCATAAAAAGGGCATTTTGGTCATTTTCCTAAGGCATATAAACTACCTATTATACAACTACTTAAACGAAGTGACCATAAGGTATAACCTCGGAAGGTTATTCCCTATACAACTATGGTCACTAAACATGTTTGGTCGGATCCTAATGATCGACCAAACAGGTCTAGTTCGAAAGTCTAAGCGGTTGTTTAGACCGCTTGACTTACGACTCTATATAAGCACTAAACTAAAAGTGACGAGCTAAACATGCTAAAACATGTTTAGTTAAGTTAGAAAACAGGTTTTGATATCAAAACAAAGTGTTTTGATACCCAAGAGTAGTTTGGTTACAAAATACGCATGAATACGTATTTTGGCCGGAACTACGACTCGTCACTACGCCTAATTAACATGGTAATCAGTAGGTATAGTCACTTGGGACTATAACCATCGTGATTACGCTCGCGTTGCGAAGTTCAAATGAACTTCGTGTTGACCATAAACTGGTCAATGCAGAAAGTCAAACACGATTTGACTTTCATGCTCGAAATACATAAAAAGCATGAAAGAAACTTACAAAGGGCCCAAGCTAGGAAGATCTTGATCCAAAATACTTAGCTATGAAGCAAAGGCTTCAACTTAGTGCATAATTCAGATCAAGTGTGAAGAAAATGAAATAAGGGTTTGGGTTTATATAGATTTGAAAGAACCGTTCAGATCGTTTCTTGAAGTTTGAGCTTCAATCTAGGCCTTACAGTTGGGCACAAGGTTTTGCAATACATGGGGTACTCAAAACCAGCCCATAGAGTGCAAATACAATGGTTAAAAACCATTAAAAGTAGTTCAAGAGACCAGATTCAATGTTTCTGCAATTTCTGTTGTGCTGGTAAGGCTTACGGACCGAATCCACATATCCATATGGTCCGCATGGACCTTGTAGATCAGCAATTTTCACAAATTGGCAAAACAGACCCCAATGACTCCAAACTTGATATTCGATGCATTTTTGACACGTTTAAGCCCCGTTAACCCCATTTCCAAGATCTAAAATGAAGCTAAAGTATAGGGAACATGAAACATGCTTAAAAACATCTCGGATGTCGGTTCGTTTGGTCATACGGTTGCGTTATTCGGGTATTTACGACGGAAGTCGTAATGGATGCAAAAACGATCCAAATTAAGCGAAGAATGGAATTTTATCATGCCAATCACTAAAATAAAATATTTTTCTAATTACATAAATTTTTGGATGTCTGGATATATTCAGAACGTAAGATATGCGCAAAAATGCAAACTTATGCACTTTTTGACGCTTTTAGTCCCTTAATGACCAAAAAGTTTATTTTAGCATACTGAACACCTCAAAGCCTATTTCTAAGCTATGCAAAGGATATTTATGGTATGTTTAACTTATGATCAAGTTTCGGAATGTTCGTTACCACTGGAATCGGCATACTTTCGCAGTTTGACATAAATAGTCCCAGCGATCGAATAAACTTGATTTCAACACACCAAACCATCCAAAACTTATTTCTAAGTTATGTAAAGGTCATTCAAGGTATGTTAAGCCTATATGACTATTATGGAGTGTTTGTCGCATTAAACTGATTACGTTTACGCATCAGTTCACGTATAACCTTCCAGAAAGCGATTTAGAGCTTGAAATCGAACAAGAATTGATATGTGCAAATGATACACATTATTTATACAAATACCAAGTATGAAATACATTATTTCATTGGTTTGGTATTTTTTGATAGTTGAAGTGACACATGTGTCACAAAATGAGCCAGAAACCAAGAGTTACACTAGTATAGTGTGTAGGGAAGTAAGGATCATAAAACTGCCTTCCTCGTGATAGTTTAGGTGCAGGAAAGTGCCTAAAACTCACATAAACTGCAAAATTATGCAGAATTTAGCAAAATTCAGCAATTAAACAACTTAATATCATGCAGAAGCATGGTTAAATGGTCCAGAATGTTTTCCTGAGTGTCGAGAATCAAAACTGTCACAAAAGCTAACATAAAGCTCACTAAACTGCATAGTTTAGCATCTTAACGAACCGGTAATCAATTGAACAACCGGACACTACCCGAAACACCAAATTTTCACTAGAAACATTGTTTTAACATTTATGAGCTAGTTATGGTCCCCGAACATCATAACACACTATATAACATACTAATAACTAAATACCCTAACTATAACATTAGATTTCAACTATATAACCTAACTAACAATTAAGCCCTAATCTATACCCCCACCTATTTACGGCCATGATGTGCCCCCCACACCTTAATTTTGTTTTGTTATTTTATTAGATTATGTTTCCTCTTTTATAACATAATATACAATAGGTAAATTTGTGTTGGAAGTTATAAGAACTAACCTATAGATCATAACTCATCATTCTCTAACAGCCTCAAGACTTGAACTCATCTTCTTCCTCTCCTCTTACCTTCGGCCGAGAAACCACACACACACATCCACCTTCATCAATCAACTTTCATCCAATCTCTACATATACAAAGGTGTAAGAAGCACTACAAGGAATCAAGGAACTCTTGGAAGTTGAAGGACCTCTTGCAAGTGCTTTTAACCACCTCATCTTCATCTTGTGATCATCCCTAGCCTTGAGCTAGTAGTAAGATCATCTACGCTCCATTTTACATCTTATTTAGTTGGTTAAAGAATGATACAAGTAACTTAACATAAAGAACACTAATGATTATGAACATGAATCATAAATATAAGCTTAAAATCATAAGAATACATGTTGTTAAGTGTTATTATACTTCTTGATTGTTGATTGTTTGTGTTAATGATGTTAGACATCATATGATCTTGCTAGATGGCGATTAAAGACATAATCTAGCAAGATGAGAGGATGATTATGTTAGAAATCAAAGTGATCATCCTTGTGTAAAACATGAACTTGAAGTATAAATTGTTTTCTTGAAGTATGATGATCAAAGTAAATATAAAGTCTTATAAACATATGATTTTAAGAATGATTTTCTCAAGAAACCAAGTTAAAATACAAGATTTACATAAACTTGGTTCTTAAAGAGATTAATCACATTTTTAGTGGTTAATCCAGTGTAGGATCATGTATTTAACATGAAGAACTCAAGAAGAAATATTTTTAGAAAAATGATTTACAAGTTGAAAACATCTAAATCCTTCAAGAATGTTATTTTTAAATAAATAACCACACTTTAAAGGGTAACCAAGCTTACTAAACACACTAGTAAGTTACTACAAATTTTTATAAATTTTCAAGTTCATGAAGTAGTGTAAATAGCTTGATTTTGGCAAATTGGTAAGTATTGGTTGATTTGTTGTTGATTGTGATGATTTATAAAAGAAAATGATATGCTTTAAAAGCATGGAAACCTCCATTTTTAAGGGGAGACTATGGTAAAAAATTTCTAAAAATTAAATACTTAGAAAAATATTTGTAAACAAATATTTACAAGTATATTTTAACCATGATTTATATATAAAGTTTGCCATAAATTTTATTACAAAAATTACAAAATAATGGAGGTTGATTTTTGATAATAAAAGTGACTGGATATGTATTTAGGAGAATATATATTTAGATGTCACCATGTGTGTGATTATTTGTATATTATGTGTATTAGTTATAATATTTTAGGACTTGAAATAATATAACTCACCAAAATACCAAAAATTACAATACAAAAATTATTACCAAAATTTCAAGAAATAAATATATAATTTATACCCAAAATATTGGAGAAACCGAACAAGGAATATAACTTACAAAAATATTCCGGAATTTAATTCATGAGTATATTTTGGTAAATGGTATTTTGGACACCAAAAGAACCAAAATATCATTTTTACAATTATTACAAGAATATACCATATTTTTTATAAGAAGAAAATATATTATTTTTGGGTAAATAAAAATATATATGTTTTCTTGAAATTATTAGAAAATATATTATTTTTGGGTGAAAAATAGATTTATATATATTCTCTAAGTTAAACTTGAAAATATATTATTTTTGAGGTTTAAAGGAAAATACAATTATTTTTGCCAAAGGAAAAATTATCAATAATTTTTCTATGTAAGTTTTCTTAAAATATATATTATTTTAAGAATATATTTTGGTGAATTTTATTAGAAATATTATTCTGGAAAAATTAACACAAAAATTAAATATAAGAATACTTAATAGACACAATAAGAATACGTATTCTCGTACGTATAAATGCACCGGAATACGCCACCGATACTTGGCAAAAATATACAAGTTTAAGATACGAGTATGAATACACCCATCCTTGGGAAATATTACATGTACAAATACATAAATGTGACAAGTTAAAATATATTATTTTAACAATTATTCCAAACTTTAATAAATGTAATATAAGTTAAAATATTTATTATTTTAACAAATAATTATATATAACTTGGGATAATGTCTATAACACAATGAAACATAACTCAAAGATACCAATTAAGACTAAGTCAAGGCACGACCCGCCCGTCTAATAAATCATAGTACGTTGTAGGTAGTCGTGCACACAAGTAGCAGCTTTGGGTTACATTGGGTACAAGACGCAAGACTGTGAGTTCATGTCCCTCTTTTCTTTTAACTGTTTTCAGTTTTCATAACTTCATGTGTGAAGTACATGTTACAAAATGTTTACAAACGTTTACATATGGTATGGTTAGCTAAGGAATGAACTGTTAGATCATGTGAATGGGAGGCGCACACTTAAGACCGTTAATCCTCATATAAGGATCGAGGGACATGAGTGATAGATCTATTTGGTTGTAGCGAGCCCCACCCATGAGGACCGGGATTTGACCCATGAGGTGACTATGTCTTACAGCCGAAAGCCCGGTATAAAATCTGCTAGGTTTGAGCCTTCGTACGCCGTTGCACACATGTTAATGGCCTTGCAAACCATTAATTGATATGTTTTTCCTTGTTGCTTTCATACCGGTTTACAAATACATACATACTTTCAATGATTGCAAAGTTTATTCGAGCTCACATACAAAACACATGAACTCGCTCAACTTTTGTTGATGTTTTCAAACTACATGTATTTCAGGAAACTAAATGTGGAGGGCGTTTGGAAGTTTCAAGTGATGTTTGAAATAAGAGATGTCATCCGGTGTCTAAGGGTTTGGATTGTGTATCTTATCCTGGATAAGATACATAGTTCAAGCCTAGTTTTTACTAGTGACTTTTGTCGAGTCCTTATGGAACTTTAAACAATTTGAATGGTTTGTAATATGAATTTGAAGTCTGTGTTCAGGATTTCAAACAATGTTGTTGTAATGTTTTAAAACTTATCTATGGATGAAAATCTTAGGTTTTATCATATAGTTTGTTTGTTATGATTGAATGCAATGATATTAAGAAAGTCACACATAATCACGCTTCCCCAAAAGTCAGGGTGTGACAAAGACAGATCAAGTTTAGGATTGATCTTGTTCCAGTTGCAGCACCGATTGCAAAATCTCTATATAGATTAGCGCCTTCGAAAACGAAAGAATTGTTGAATCAGCTTCAAGAGCTACAAGACAATGGTTTCATTCGGCGAAGTTTTTCTCCTTAGGGAAACACCTGTTTTGGTTGAAAAGAAGAAGGATGGTTCCTTCAGGATGTGTATAGATTATTAAGAACTGGACAGACTAATTATCAAATATCGGTACCTACTACCGAGGATTGATGATCTATTTGATAAATTGCAAGGATCCAGCTATTACTCGAAGATTGATTTGCGTACAGATCATCACTAGTTGAAGATTGCTGATGAAGATGTTCCGAAGACTGCTTCTAAAATGCATTATGGCCATTACGAGTCTTTATTCATGCCGTTTGACTTAACTAATGCGCCTGCAGTGTTCATGGATCTCATGAACAGGGTGTGCAAACCCTACTTGGATAAATTCATGATAGTAGTCATTGATGATATACTTATCCATTCACGAACCAAAGAAGATTATGAGCAACATCTGAAGATGATTTTGGAGTTGCTAAGGAATGGGAAGTTGTATACCAAGTTCTCTAAATGCGAGGTTTGGATTCGAAAAGCCATTTTCTCGGACATGTTATAAATGAGAAAGGTATACGTGAGGACTCGTCGAAGACTGAAGTGATCGAGAATTGAGAAGCACCAAGGACTTCCTTAGAGGTGCGATAAACCTTAGGAATTACCGGGTACTATCGGAGATTCATAGAAAATTTCTCCAGACTAGCGTAGCTATGGACGCTATTAACCCAAAAGGATTTGAAGTTAGATTGGACAGAAAAGCAGAAGAAAGCTTTTTGGTTGTTGAAGGAAAGATTGTGTAGTGCACCTATTCTATCCTTGCCCGAGGGAAATGTCGCAACCCTCGACCCCTGCCCCAGGAGGCAGGCGGCCGCGACACGCAGAGCTGGTGGTATCGGTGTTTGTTAATTTGGCAGCGAAAATTTACATCAGGACCGTAGTTAGGAAATAGTTTATCAGAGTAAAACACCTCATTTTTATAAATAAAAAATACAGGGGAAAAACCTAAGTTTCCATTATAATATGTTTTTAGGGATAAACCCTAATTTATTGAAATAAAACTTCTTTCTTGTTTAGGTAACTTTTATAGCCATTTTTCCAAGCCTTCAGTGCTCTCAGCTGGCTTCTATTTGCCTTTCACATTTTGTTACCTGAAACACGTTTTAAAAAGTTTTATCAGCAAGAAATACTTGCGAGTGCATCCCAGTTTAATCAAAACAATTTTTATCACTTTACAGTATTGAGGGCATCCGCAATTACATTTGTTTATATCTACCCAATTACCACCCATGGTACTGTCAATCCTGACTTGTGGTCATGCTACTACTCACAGTGTAGTAACAAGTAACGTATACAAAACCCTAACATACTGACAGTAATTGTAGAATCACAAATCCTCAATCACCGTTAAATGTAATTTAAATAATTGAGGTTTTGGTAAAACACTTGCTACTGATGTCTGGTGACTTCCTGGTTATAATCTATTAAAATTAAACAATGCACACATGTTAGTCAGATAACCCAATTTACATTAGCTATACCCCAGAGACAGAACTCCAACGACTGAGTTAGGCAGAGCCTTGACATGTGTTATGGAGCTCTAGATCAATCAGGCAGAGTAACTAATACGTAAGCGGGGGCTATAATATTTACGAGGAAGAGCTTCGCTTTTTAGGGGTATAATACCCAAGTGTTTTGCTTATAATATCTGAGAGAACGAAAAGAATTGAGCGGTTAGCAACTGAGGTCGAGGCCTTCTTATATAGGCTAGAATTTGGGCGGCTCGCGGCCCGCGAGCGCCTGTTCTAACCTTTACGGGGCCCGTGAGAGACCTAGGGTAGGTCCTAGGCTTGATGAATCAACGGCCTAGATCTCGCACGTATGTGGACACGTGGCAGCACCGGGGGCGGCCTAGTGTCACTGGGTCGCGGCCCGCGACTCGTTGGCTTAACTGGGTCGCGCCCTGCGAGCGATACCCAATATTTGTTTTTCTTGATTTTTAATAATATAAAGGTATATTAGATCCGTTTTTCGTACACGGGGTATATTTTAGGACGTATAGGGATACTTTAAAGGTTTTAGGAGAGTTTTTATATCCTCCCCACCTTGTTTTAGATCTCGTCCTCAAGGTCTACTGGAACAGGTGTGGATATTTCCTTTGCATCTCTGATTCAAGCTCCCACGTATACTTTGGTCCTCTCTTGGAATCCCATTTTACTTTGACAAGAACTAATCTCTTGTGTTTGAGATTCTTGATCTTTCTATCTTCAATCTGTAGCGGTTCCTCTACAAACTTAAGTTTCTCATTTACCTCTATTCCTGCCATTTCCTCTGGCAATTGTAGCTGGTAAGCTACTGGTCCTATTCTTCTAATAATCTCAAAAGGTTCGACATACCTGGGGCTTAGCTTTCCCCTCTTTATGAATCTGACCACTCCTTTCCATGGCGAAACTTTTAATAGTACCTTATCTCCTACTTGAAATTCCAACGGTTTTCGCCTATTATCAGCATAACTCTTTTGACGATCTTGTGCTGCTTTTAGTCTTTCATTGACTTGAATAATCTTTTCTATTGTTTCTTATACTATCTCTGGTCCAGACAGTTGCTTTTCTCCAATTTCTGCCCAACAGACTGGAGTTCGGCACTTTCGTCCATAAAGTGCTTCAAAGGGTGCAACATTGATACTGGTATGATAGTTGTTATTGTAGGAAAATTCTATTAATGGTAAATGATCATCCCAATTTCCTCCGAAATCAATTACACAAGCTCTAAGCATATCTTCCATTGTCTGAATTGTCCTTTCGCTTTGTCCGTCCGTTTGAGGATGATAAGCTGTGCTTAGATGTAACTTGGATCCCATTGCTTTTTGGAAACTAGTCCAAAAATGAGAAGTAAAACGGCTATCTCTATCGGAAACAATAGATAAAGGAATTCCATGTAATGAAACTATTTCAATTACATATAACTTGGCTAATTGTTCCAAACTAAAAGTTTCCTTCATAGGTAAGAAATGAGCAGATTTGGTTAATCTGTCTACAATCACCAAGATTGCATCATTACCTTTTCGTGTCTCGGGTAATTTAGTAACAAAGTCCATTGTTATCAATTCTCATTTCCATATTGGCATTTCTAGTTGCTGCAATAAACCTGAAGGTTTCTGATGTTCAGCTTTAACCTGTGAACAGGTTAGACATTTAGCAACATAGGTTGCTATATCCTTTTTCATTCCTATCCACCAGAAATTCTTTCTTAAGTCTTGATACATTTTATCATTACCAGGATGTATCGTATACTTAGACTTATGGGCTTCTTCTAAAATTCGGTGGCGTAGGTTTCCTTGTTTAGGTATCCAGATTCTTTTTGTTGGTACATTCGTCTGTCGACTTCGTCTTGTATCGAGTCTTGTGTTGTACTAGATAGATAAGGGCACGAAAAACGAGAAAGTGTATACATAGGTAATTTCGTTTGAAATGGTACATGATCATTTCAAACGAAATCAGACTGGTTAATTTCGTTTGAATGTGTTTCAAACGAAATCAGACTTGTTAATTTCATTTGAATGTGTTTCAAACGAAATCAGCATACCTATAAATACCTTTAGTGCCGTTTCATTTGTAATGGTTCCGGTCATTGTAACGAAGTGCTGCCGAAGTATCCACAGACTTGTAATTGATCTGAAATCAATATACGGATAGTTTAAAGTGTGAATCTAGCTGAATTGACCTTAGTACGATTGTTTCCGCCTCTCGTACTGAGCAAAACTCTCCTGATCAACTCGTTCGGGTCTGAATACGATCCTACAAGTGGTATCAGAGCTCAGGAGGAAGAGTTCATACCAATTCAGCTTCTTTTTCTGACTTCTACACCTTCTTTTCAAAATTAAACAAGTTTTGACGGTTAAAAACGTCTGATTTTCACATATCATGTGCGTTATATTGTTTTAACAAACCCTAGAAAGTTTCAGAACTAAAATCGGCTTAAAACTTGATCAATTGGACAAAATCTGGACCGAAAAGATGACATCATGCTGATTTCGTTTGAGATGGCTTGCTGATTTCGTTTGAGAGTGTACATTGTTCCTGATTTCGTTTGAAAATACATGTTGATTTCGCTTGAAACATGTATTTCGTTTGAACTGATTAGTTAATTCCGTTTGAGGACCATATTTCATTTGAGAATTTTGTTTCAAGGCTGCAATTTCGTTTGAAATAGTTGGTGTTTCAAACGAAATTAGGTATATTTTTTGAAAGTGTTTGATTCCGTTTGAGGAAAGCTATTTCATTTGAAGAGGGATCTTGGTTAACTTTGGTATTCCGTTTGAAACAGTCTGTTTGTGAATCTTTGAAAATCAAAACATGGAGAACGAGTTTTATAACGCTTTTGCTATTCCAATGACTGTGACTCAAAGTACATTGCTTGAAAATGAGATGGGGACATCACAAAAACCGCCTAAGATTTTGGATATTGATGATTATAATGGTTGGTCCGAACGTTTTGGTAACTGGGTTGAAGCTTATCATTTGGATGCTTGGGAACATACTGAAGTTCAATATGAAAGACCAACAAAGAACAATAATCAGATAATTCCAATTAGAGAAATGAATGCTGATGAAAAAAGAAGTATAGAGATGAGAAATTGATGGTTAGTCTATTACAGCAAGCGATTAAAGAGGACATATTGATTCTTCTTCAACATGACGGAAGTGCATATTCGATTTGGAATGAATTAGAATCAAAATTTCTGGGAAGTGATGATATGCTCAAGAACAAAATGTCACTTATGAAGAAAGAATTTGATCTATTCCGTGGTTTGAAAACAGAAAACACCAAGCAGATTATTGAAAGATATTGTAACTTGGTGAAAAATATGACAAAACTAGGCATCAAAAAGGATACAGATATTGAGAAACTAGCTGATGCGTTACCACATGATATTTGGGGAACGTATTTGATGATGTTGAGGAATAATAGAAAGGAATATAAAAAGCTAACACTGGGAGAGTTTATTAAACATCTTGAAGCTCAAGAGATGGAGCAAAGAAATATTGCTAGGAGGAAGAACTATGATGGAGAACAAGACATCGGATTGTATTTCAAAAGTGGTGTTAGTGATAAGACCAATTTTTCTCCAAAAGTTGAAACTGCTTACAATGCAAGAAGTTCTTCAGAAAGTTCATCTCAAGGATCAAGCAGCAAAACAGGATTTACTTCATTTCCAACATTTGATCCGCATTCTTCCACAACCAAGAATGGCAAGAAGCTACAATGCAATATTGTATTAAATCTTGAAAATGATCAAGGTTATTATGAAGAAGTCGCAAAAAGTCACATGTCTTTGTTGGGAACTGTTTTGGAGTCGTATGGAAGTTTAGTGGCAGGTAGAATCGGAAATCCTATGTTGACAAGAGAGGATTACGATCAAATCGATGCTGAGGAGATGGAATTGATGGATATAAAATGGTGTTTGGCTAGTGTGTTAAGACGAGCTGAGAAATTCAAACAGATCACAGGAAGAGATGACTTCCGTGATGCATTTTTTTCTAATTTATGTTTTGATAAATCTAAAGTTAATTGTTTTCGTTGCAGGGAAAAAGGACACTTCAAGAGGGAGTGCACTAATCGCGAAGCAAATGGAGCTCAAAATCCTTTCAACAACAATGATTACTATAGGAAATCCATCTATCATCAAGTTGTTCCACAACAACAAGAACCTCAAGTGGCACATGGTAGGAAAGTGATTGAAGATTCAAAGAGAGCATGTTTGGTGAATAAAGAAGATCAGAAATCATCAGAAGGTTTCAGTTGGGATAAATATATTCCAGCTGACACTAAAGCATGTCTGATAAACCAAGATGATGAAAAATTGCCAGAAGGATTTAGCTGGGAAAATTTTAGCTGGGATAATTGTAACATCTGTGCTTGTAATCATTGTGAATAGTACAATTGTCAATAAAACAATGTTATTTGATGCCAATGTTTGTTTGGTTGTGTTTTACATTTTTCATGTTTTGACTTTTGTTCAATTTCAAACTCTATATCGCTTTCTAGAGAGTTATACGCAAACTGGTGCGTAAACGTAATCAGTTTAATGCGAAAAATACTCCGGAACATCAACATATACTTAACATACCTTAAATAACCTTTACATAACTTAGAAATAAGTTTTGAAGGCTTTGGTATGGCAAAAACAAGTTAATTCGCTTACAGGGACTAAACTTGACAAACTGCGAAAGTATGCCAATTTGAACTGTAACGAACACTCTGGAACATGACCATACATTAAACACACCTTAAATATCCTTTATATAGCTTAGAAATAAGCTTTGAGGGGTTCGGTGTGCTAAAATAAACTTTCGGGTCATTCAGGGACTAAAAGCGTCAAAAAGTGCACAAGTTTGCATTTTCGCGCATAACTAACGTTCTAAATACATCCGGACATCCAAAAATTTATGTAAGCACTAAAATATTTTATTATTAGTGTTCGGCTTGAGAAAAATCCATTCGTCGCGCAATTTAGATCGTTTTTCGCGCTTATGCGCATTCCGTCGTAATTAAGCGAACATCGCGATCGTACGACCAAACGAACTGACATCCGGCATATTTTTGAGCATGTTTCATGTCCACAATGTTTAGGCATCCTTGTGGACCCTTGAAAATGATTTAACGAGTCTTAAACATGTCGGAAATGGCCTTAATACGCAACGGGGACTGAAAGGGGAACATTGAAAAGTGGTTGCTGATCAGGTGGACCTTAGCGTGACACCTAGCCCCCTAGGCGTCACGCGAGGCCCCTTCTGATCAGCAAAAGACATTTTAATGACATGTTAACATCCCCTAACACCCTCCAAAGGTCAAGTGCCACATGTTAATCTCTTATGGTGGCCAAAATCAGCTACCATAACTTTCCAACAAGTGTAGGGATGTGATCATTCCCTCTTCTCCAAGAAACGATCCTAACAGTGGACCGAAAACTATAAATACCCAGCTCCACCCTTCACTTTTCCTCACAAGAATCTGATCTAATGTGCTCTAAGTTGAAACCTTTGTTTCATACCTGAGCTATTTTGATCTAGATTAGCATTCGGGGACCCTTCGTAAGTGTTCCTTCGTTCTTTTATTGCTTTTCGAGTCCGAAAGTCAAACTTTGTTTGACTTTCTGCATTGACCAGTTTATGGTCAATGCGAAGTTCGTTTGAACTTCGCAACGTGATTGTAATCACAATGGTTATAGTCCCTTGTGACTATGCCTACTGATTACCACGTTGTCTAGGGTCGTAAGGGTAAGCGATCTAACTAATCGCTTATACCTTCGAACCCGACCCATTTGGTCGATCATTAGGATCCGACCAAACACATTAGGTGACCATAGTATATAGAGAATAACCTTCTGAGGTTATACCATATGGTCGCTTCGTTTAAGTAGTTGTATGATAGGTAGTTTATATGCCTTAGGTAAATTACCAAAATACCCCTTTGATGCCAAAATTCATTTTAAACATATGTAACATAACTTTTGACATCTAAACTGATTTGACAACAATATTAGACATGTTAAGGCATATGTTACTTGTCATAGGACTAGTTAGGCGGTCCGAACGCGTTTCACGCGAACGACGCGTTAAAGTAGCATAAGCTACCTAAACGGGTCGTAATGGGTCGTAAGCACTTAGGTTAGGTTTCATTTAGTATGTAGGCTTTGTTAAACCATATGACACGAGTCTCCATACTCGTTTGGTTTACGAACCCTCATTCTATCTAAATCTTCCGATTTAGATCCGGTTTATTAACATAGTTACCTATATTAGGTGCCGTTTGATTCCGTGATCTCTAGCATTGCTTGGTGGTTATCTTAGGACTTCTGAGCAATCTCAAGTGAGTACATAGACCCCTCTTTTACTATTTTCAAACTGTTTTGGGGTGGAACACATGTGCCTACTTGTTACTTTCGTGCTTTCCTGTTTTCACATCATATACCTGCTATGTTTGTTAGTACATTATAGTACATGATTTCATTACATTTCATGCAATGTATGTCCATTGTGTGCATACTTAGTACATTGTTTTACTTTACATTTCTGCTATGTATGTTGACTGATAGCATGCTAGCACATTGATTTACATGACTTTCTGCTTTGTATGTTAACTTAGCATACTTAGTACATGGTTTTCATATAACATGTTCACTTTTGCTATGACATTTGGTTTGCACAAACGAGACTATTATACCTTCATTAACATTAGCTACGCCGCTCGGTAGTAAGTACTGGTACCATAGGACTTGACAAATCCCATTCCTGACATCCCGGGTTTGTTTGGATGTAAGGAATGACTGAATCCGAAAACATTTCTTTTGATAACCTTGACTGAAAGGGTTATCCGACTGTCTCAAGGCTTGAATGTATGCGTTAACTTACCACATAAATGTTTATATCAATGTAACATGCATTAATTTGCAAAAACATAACTTTTTGATATATTCAAAATACTTTGTTTTGTACATTTCTTCATTTGGATTATGTGACAATACTTTACTTACAATACATAACATTTGTTACACATTACTTGACTACTTTTGGACTGTTAACATTTGATATGATTTATACAAGGACTTTTGACAATTGGTTTAAACATAGACTTTATACATTGTTGGTTTGTTTAAGTGACTTAAGTAACGAGATGTGAGTAATATGATACAAGCATGGTGGATACGCCGCTGGTACTTCCTATATATAAGTGTTTGTATTATATTACATATCATAGCGTTATTTAAATCATTCAATTTGGACTTATACATTTTACACAAGTAACAAAATTTTCACAAGACTTTGGTTTACAAACAATTTACTTTATACAACTCATTTTACTTGGTTATACATTTAAACCATACATTATTCTCTTATTTATACATACCATCTGATCTTATCATTTTTCAAATGATTTACAAGACAAAGCAAATTACAAGGTTCATGACTAAACATTTTCTCAAACATAAGTCATGAATCCTATTTTCACAAAACCTATGTATCTCACAGGCATTTTTATGCTGACGTACCTATTTTCACATGTGTTTTCAGGAGCTTTTGCATAAGATGATGATCATGACACTAGGGCGGACCTGTGCCTTAGAGACATAAAACGAAGATAGACTTAGTTTAATTATGTTATGTACTCTTTGATTCCTGTTTAAAACAATGTAACTCTTATGTTGATAAATAAAAATACAACTTTGTATGCCATGGTTATGAAACAATTAAATCTGTTACAACACTCCCCGACGTTTTCCGCCATGTTTTGTATGTTATACGTGGTCGGGGTGTGACAGACGAGTTGGTATCAGAGCCAATGGTTATAGGGAATTAGGTTATTAGTAATTCTTTGACCTAGACTATAACCTTTCTAGGACCCTAACACAAGTTATTTTGTGTTTAGATCTTAAAACATGCACATCACCTATCCTTAGGTGATTATCAAAACAAGAACCCAATTTTCCGAAACGATTTTTGAAAAAACAATCTTCTGTTTTTGAATGATTTATTACAAGGTTTTGAACCCTCTATTGTAAGGTTTTAAACCCTCTGTTGTAAGGTTTTGAACCCTTTTGAATTTTCAAAAATCTCATCAAAGTGTTGGGTTTTAAATAGTGTGAACACGTGCAAACTGGAAGAGTGAATGCCTGTACCCTGGGTTTTCTGTCTAAGGCTAGAGTGTTCGTACAAATCCACATAATCGGACCAGTCACTCTTACCTGGGAACTCTTGGGGTGAGTGTTCACTTATAGGCGAGCATGTCTTCGCGATACATTATTTTTGACCCATTTACTTTGATTAGTCACTGTGTCGTTTTTTTGCTTTGTGATGCGGACAAATGACCACCATCTTTGCTTTTGTTAATTTTGTTTCATCTAATTCTCTTCATCCAATCATCTCACTCGTTTCCTTTCATGTTTCCTCTTTTAGAATGCCTCCTCGACGCGAAAACCAGATAGCGACTGCCGAACTGGCAGAAATTATTGCGCAGCAAATGGCTGCTCAATTCCCAAACCTCTTTGCTCAATGGAACCAAGCCAACAACAACAACAATGCTCCATGCAATTTCAAGAATTTTAACTTGGCTAAACCACTCAAGTTTAGTGGTTCTGAGGGAGAGACTGGGCTTCTTCAATGGTTCGAGAGCATTGAGAATACTTTCCATCACGTGCAGTGTCCTGACAATCGAAAGGTCGAGTTTTCTTCGAGTGTGTTTCAGAAGAGGGCTCTTACGTGGTGGAACGGGGTTATGAGAGATCGTGGTGCAGAAGTTGCTCTAGCACAGACATGGGCTGAACTTAGGGCCCTTATGATGAGGGAGTTCTGTCCTCGTCATGAACAACGAGCTTTGGAGAGAGAGTTTGATGACTTGAAACAAGACAGTGGCGAGCACAGGGCATATACTGATAGGTTTGAGGAGTTGAGTCTGCTTTGCCCAACAATGGTTACCCCACTCGACAAAGCTATCGAAAGGTACATCGATGGTCTACCTGACTCGGTACAAGACATCATTACTGGTAATAACCCTACCACACTCTGTCAGGCGATCGAGTTAGCAGCGACATTGACTGAGTCGCAGGTTTGAAAGGGAAAGCTGCACAAAAAGGGTGACAAGGGTAAGAAGCAGGTGTCTGACAAAGAAGATAGCAAGAAAGGTCAAAACAAGAAGGGAAAGAATTCTGGTTCCTCAAGGGGGTCAAGGAAGCGAAAGGCTTCCCAAAACTATGCCGTTGCTGCACAGGTCCAATCTGCACCAAATCAGCCTGCGCAACCACTAGCCAAGAAGCCATATCTTGGCAATGCACCTTTGTGCAACAGGTGTAACGGCCATCACCTACCACATCTCCAATGTCGTCATTGCACTAACTGTGGGAGAATTGACCATCTTGCCGCTACGTGCCGCATTCCTGTCAACCAGAACCAGGCAGTTCAGAACCAAGCCCAACATGTTGCTCAGCCTCTTGCTCAGCAACAAGGTCAAGCTGCATGACCTCATTTTCCTCCTGGTTCGTGCTACAATTGTGGGGATCTGACCCACTACAGAAACCGGTGCCCAAGGCTAGCCAACCAGAATCAGAATCCAAATCAGAATCAGGCTCAGGATCGAGGTCGAGTCTTCAACATGAATGCTCAAGAGGCACAAGCAGACAATGAAGTGGTGAACGGAACGTTCTTTATTAATAATCAGCCTGCATCTGTTCACTTTGATTCGGGTGCCAATAAGAGTTTTGTGTCTTTATCTTTTGAGCCATCGCTTCGCGTGTCTAGAACGAAACTAGGTAAACCTTTGACAGTAGAAGTTGCTAGTGGTGAACCCATTATTCTTGATTCTGTTCTTCGCAACTGCCAGTTGAACCTTAACGACCATCTTTTTCCTATTGATCTCACGCCAATGCAACTTGGAAGCTTCGACGTTATTGTGGGTATGGATTGGTTAGCCAAGCATCGCATAGAGGTAGTTTGTTTTGAGAAGATTGTTCGTGTGCCGCTTTCGACAGGCGGGATCCTACAGGTTCGTGGTGAGAAACCTGCCGGTGGTCTCAAACTCATGTCTTGTTCTAAAGCTCGGAAGTATCTGTGAAAGAACTATGTGGCCTTTTTGGCACACGTTGTAGCAGATAAGGGCAAAGGTAAATCTATTCAAGATATTCCTGTTGTTCGGGATTATTCTGAAGTATTCCCTGAAGAGTTACCTGGTCTACCCCCAACACACCAAGTCGAGTTCCGTATTGATCTCGTACCTGGTGCAAATCCCATTGCCAAAGCTCCATATCTTCTTGCACCGTCTGAGATGCAAGAGTTGTCTAAGCAGCTCCAAGAGCTCTCTGACAAAGGTTTTATCCGTCCTAGCTTTTCACCTTGGGGTGCTCCTGTTCTTTTGTCAAGAAGAAGGATGGATCTTTTAGGATGTGTATCGATTATCGTGAGCTTAACAAGCTTACCATCAAGAATCGATATCCCCTACCTCGCATCGATGATCTCTTTGATCAGTTACAGGGCGCTTCTTATTTTTCAAAGATTAATCTACGATCGGGATATCATCAACTTCGTGTGCATGAAGAAGATATTCCTAAGAAAGCGTTCCGCACTCGTTATGGGCATTATGAGTTCACAGTCATGCCATTTGGTTTGACTAATGCTCCTGCTTTTTTCATGGACTTAATGAATAGGGTCTGCAAGCCTTATTTGGATCAGTTCGTCATTGTTTTTATTGATGACATCTTGATATACTCTAAGACGCGAGCTGATCACGAGCAACATCTTCGTCTTACTCTGGAACTCCTAAAGAAAGAGAAACTTTTCGCCAAATTCTCCAAGTGTGAATTCTGGCTTAAAGAAGTTCAATTCTTAGGATATATTGTCAACGAACGAGGTATTCATGTAGATCCCTCTAAGATCAGTGCGATCAAGGATTGGGATACGCCTACTACTCCTACTGAAGTTCATTCTTTTCTTGGTCTTGCGGGTTATTACCGCCGCTTCATTGAAAACTTCTCAAAGATTGTAGTTCCTCTAACTGCTCTAACTCAGAAGAACAAACCCTTTGATTGGGGATTCAAGCAAGAGGAAGCTTTTCAACACTTGAAGCAGAAACTTTGTGACGCGCATGTTCTGACTTTGCCTGAGGGCAACGATGATTTTGTCGTTTATTGCGATGCCTCTAAATTGGGTCTTGGCTGTGTTCTGATGCACAGGAACAAAGTCATAGCATATGCATCGAGGCAGTTGAAGATACATGAGAAGAACTACACCACTCATGATCTTGAGTTGGGTGCAGTTGTCTTCGCTCTTAAGATCTGGAGACACTATTTGTACGGTACAAAATGTGTGGTTTTCACAGACCACAAAAGTCTTCGGCATATCTTCAATCAGAAAGAACTCAACATGAGACAAAGACGTTGGGTGGAGCTTCTAAATGACCATGACTGCGAAATTCGCTACCATCCTGGCAAGGCGAATGTCGTAGCCGATGCATTGAGTCGTAAGGAACGTACTAAGCTTCATTGTGTTCGTGTTCAATCTGTTATTCAAGCTCGATCCGATATCCAAGCCCGCATTTCTCAGGCTCCACAATCTTGTGTTTCACAAGGTTTGATGGGAAAGGAATTTCCCTATCACATAACACCTGATCTTGAATTGAAAGACAATGGATCGTATTACTTCATGGACCGTTTGTGGGTCCCAAGCCAAGATAACCTTCGCACCTTGCTTATGGATGAAGCCCATAAGTCTCGTTATTCTGTTCATCCTGGCTTAGATAAGATGTATAAGGATCTTCGTATTCAGTATTGGTGGCCTGGTATGAAGAAAGACATTGCCTTATACGTATCAAAATGCCTTACTTGTCTTAAGGTTAAGGCTGAACATCAGCGTCCTTCTGGTTTATTGGTGCAACCAGAAATCCCAGTTTGGAAATGGGAAAACATTACTATGGATCTCATCACTAAACTTCCGCGCACAAAGAAAGGTCATGATGCCATCTGGGTAGTTGTTGATCGTCTTACTAAGTCAGCGCATTTCTTGCCAATCCGTGAGGATTTTTCTGCTGACAAACTTGCTAAAATCTATGTGGATGAAATTGTAGCTCGACATGGTGTTCCTTTGAACATCATTTCTGACAGAGATGCTCACTTCACTTCTCATTTTTGGAGAACCATGCAATCTGCTATGGGGACCCAACTTAACCTAAGCACAGCTTATCATCCGCAAACGAATGGTCAATCTGAGAGAACAATCCAGACTCTGGAGGATATGCTTAGAGCTTGTGTGATCGACTTTGGTGGTAGTTGGGATTCACATCTTCCGTTAATTGAATTCTCCTACAACAACAGTTATCACACCAGCATCAAAATGGCTCCTTTCGAGGCTCTCTATGGTCGAAAATGTCGTTCACCAGTCTGCTGGAATGAGATCGGCGAGGCTCAACTTACTGGACCTGCCCTCATTTTAGAGACAACTGATAAGGTCAAGAAAGTTCGTGATAACCTTCAGACTGCTAGAAGTCGTCAAAAGAGTTACGCGGACCCAAAACGCAAACCCTTGGAATTTCAAGTCGGTGATCGAGTATTACTTAAGGTCTCACCTTGGAAAGGTGTGATCAGATTTGGAAAGAAAGGAAAACTTGCACCTAGATACGTTGGCCCATTCAAGGTCGTCGAAAGAATCGGAAAGGTAGCCTACAGACTTGAGTTACCTCCTGAACTTGGAAATGTTCATCCAACCTTTCACGTATCCAATCTCAAGAGGTGTTTAGCTGATGAGAACCTCCACATACCACTTGACGAAATTCGTGTTAATAAAACACTGAAATTTGTTGAGAAGCCTGTGGAAATCATGGAACGTGATGTCAAGTGGCTTAAACGCAAGCACATTCCTTTGGTCAAAGCTCGCTGGGAAGCAAAACGTGGACCCGAGTTTACTTGGGAACGCGAAGATCAAATGAAGGCGAAATATCCGCATCTTTTCCCACGAGTTTCCTCTAAATAAATTTCGGGACGAAATTTCCACAAGTAGGGGAGACTGTAACATCTGTGCTTGTAATCATTGTGAACAATACAATTGTCAATAAAACAATGTTATTTGATCCCAATGTTTGTTTGGTTGTGTTTTACATTTTTCATGTTTTGACTTTTGTTCAATTTCAAACTCTATATCGCTTTCTGGAGAGTTATACGCAAACTGGTGCGTAAACGTAATAAGTTTAATGCGACAAATACTCCAGAACATCAACATATACTTAACATACCTTAAATAACCTTTACATAACTTAGAAATAAGTTTTGAAGGCTTTGGTATGGCAAAAACAAGTTAATTCGCTTACAGGGACTAAACTTGACAAACTGCGAAAGTATGCCAATTTGAACTGTAACGAACACTCCGGAACATGAACACAAGTTAAACACACCTTAAATATCCTTTATATAGCTTAGAAATAAGCTTTGAGGGGTTTGGTGTGCTAAAATAAACTTTTGGGTCATTCAGGGACTAAAAGCGTCAAAAAGTGCACAAGTTTGCATTTTCGCGCATAACTTATGTTCTGAATACATCCGGACATCCAAAAATTTATGTAAGCACTAAAATATTTTATTATTAGTGTTCGGCTTGAGAAAAATCCATTCGTCGCGCAATTTAGATCGTTTTTCGCGCTTATGCGCATTCCGTCGTAATTAAGCGAACATCGCGATCGTACGACCAAACGAACTGACATCCGCCATATTTTTGAGCATGTTTCATGTCCAAAATGTTTAGGCATCCTTGTGGAGCCTTGAAAATTATTTAACGAGCCTTAAACATGTCGGAAATGGCCTTAATACGCAACGGGGACTGAAAGGGGAACATTGAAAAGTGGTTGCTGATCAGGTGGACCTTAGCGTGACACCTAGCCCCCTAGGCGTCACGCGAGGCCCCTTCTGGTCAGCAAAAGCCATTTTAATGACATGTTAACATCCCCTAACACCCTCCAAAGGTCAAGTGCCACATGTTAATCTCTTATGGTGGCCAAAATCAGCTACCATAACTTTCCAACAAGTGTAGGGATGTGATCATTCCCTCTTCTCCAAGAAACGATCCTAACGGTGGACCGAAAACTATAAATACCCACCTCCACCCTTCACTTTTCCTCACAAGAATCTGATCTAATGTGCTCTAAGTTGAAACCTTTGTTTCATACCTGAGCTATTTTGATCTAGATTAGCATTCGGGGACCCTTCGTAAGTGTTCCTTCGTTCTTTTATTGCTTTTCGAGACCGAAAGTCAAACTTTGTTTGACTTTCTGCATTGACCAGTTTATGGTCAATGCGAAGTTTGTTTGAACTTCTCAACGTGATTGTAATCACGATGGTTATAGTCCCTTGTGACTATGCCTACTGATTACCACGTTGTCTAGGGTCGTAAGGGTTAGCGATCTAAATAATCGCTTATACCTTCGAACCCGACCCATTTGGTCGATCATTAGGATCCGACCAAACACATTTGGTGACCATAGTATATAGGGAATAACCTTCCGAGGTTATACCTTATGGTCGCTTCGTTTAAGTAGTTGTATGATATGTAGTTTATATGCCTTAGGTAAATTACCAAAATACCCCTTTGATGCCAAAATTCATTTTAAACATATGTAACATAACTTTTGACATCTAAACTGATTTGACAACAATATTAGACATGTTAAGGCATATGTTACTTGTCATAGGACTAGTTAGGCGGTCCGAACGCGTTTCACGCGAACGACGCGTTAAAGTAGCATAAGCTACCTAAACGGGTCGTAATGGGTCGTAAGCACTTAGGTTATGTTTCATTTAGTATGTAGGATTTTTTAAACCATATGACACGAGTCTCCATACTCGTTTGGTTTACGAACCCTCATTCTATCTAAATCTTCCGATTTAGATCCGGTTTATTAACATAGTTACCTATATTAGGTGTCGTTTGATTCCTTGATCTCTAGCATTGCTTGGTGGTTATCTTAGGACTTCTGAGCAATCTTAAGTGAGTACATAGACCCCTCTTTTACTATTTTCAAACTGTTTTGGGGTGGAACACATGTGCCTACTTGTTACTTTCGTGCTTTCCTGTTTTCACATCATATACCTGCTATGTTTGTTAGTACATTATAGTACATGATTTCATTACATTTCATGCTATGAATGTCCATTGTGTGCATACTTAGTACATTGTTTTACTTTAGATTTCTGCTATGTATGTTGACTAATAGCATGCTAGCACATTGATTTACATGACTTTCTGCTTTGTATGTTAACTTAGCATACTTAGTACATGGTTTTCATATAACATGTTCACTTTTGCTATGACATTTGGTTTGCACAAACGAGACTATTATACGTTCATTAACATTAGCTACGCCGCTCGGTAGTAAGTACTGGTACCATAGGACTTGACAAATCCCATTCCTGACATCCCGGGTTTGTTTGGATGTAAGGAATGACTGAATCCGAAAACATTTCTTTTGATAACCTTGACTGAAAGGGTTATCCGACTATCTCAAGGCTTGAATGTATGCATTAACTTACCACATAAATGTTTGTATCAATGTAACATGCATTACTTTGCAAAAACATAACTTTTTGATATATTCAAAATACTTTGTTTTGTACATTTCTACATTTGGATTATTTGACAATACTTTACTTACAATACATAACATTTGTTACACATTACTTGACTACTTTTGGACTGTTAACATTTGATATGATTTATACAAGGACTTTTGACAATTGGTTTAAACATAGACTTTATACATTGTTGGTTTGTTTAAGTGACTTAAGTAACGAGATGTGAGTAATATGATACAAGCATGGTGGATACGCCGCTGGTACTTCCTATATATAAGTGTTTGTATTATATTACATATCATAGCGTTATTTAAATCATTCAATTTGGACTTATACATTTTACACAAGTAACAAAATTTTCACAAGACTTTGGTTTACAAACAATTTACTTTATACAACTCATTTTACTTGGTTATACATTTAAACCATACATTATTCTCTTATTTATACATATCATCTGATCTTATCGTTTTTCAAATGATTTACAAGACAAAGCAAATTACAAGGTTCATGACTAATCATTTTCTCAAACATAAGTCATGAATCCTATTTTCACAAAACCTATGTATCTCACAGGCATTTTTATGCTGACGTACCTATTTTCACATGTGTTTTCAGGAGCTTTTGCATAAGATGATGATCGTGACACTAGGGCGGACCTGTGCCTTAGAGACATAAAACGAAGATAGACTTAGTTTAATTATGTTATGTACTCTTTGATTCCTGTTTAAAACAATGTAACTCTTATGTTGATAAATAAAAATACAACTTTGTATGCCATGGTTATGAAACAATTAATTATGTTACAACACTCCCCGACATTTTCCGCCACGTTTTGTATGTTATACGTGGTCGGGGTGTGACAATAATTATTGCCCAGACAAAGAATTACTAGCTAAGGATTTGCTAAAGGATGTGTTGCTAATGCTTCTGATGAATATTGGGCAGAAAAATACAGAAAAAATTGCAAAAGCTGAAGAAGAGAAATGGAAGAAATATGAAGAAGAAGAATAACAGGAACAAGCTGAAGCTGAGAAAAAGAAAAAGGCTAAAGAAGAAGTTCAAGTAAGAATAGTCAAAGAAGTTCCAGAATTTGAAATCAAAACAGATGCTGATGCAATAAAAGTTCCTGTGAAGTGTATGAATTGTGATTCTCTGATCAAGCAAAATAATGAGTTGCTACACAATATAAAAAGGCTGAAAGAATCATATGATGTTTTGAACAGAGAGATGAATAAGTACACCGAGTCGAATAGTGAACAAGCTGTAGCAATGAATACACTCAAAGGGGCATACATGAGACAGCTTGACAATGTCAACTATTACACTGAAAAGTGTGCTGAGCTTGAGCTGAAACTGGAAACTCAGAGAATTGAAACTGAGAGAGTTAACAGATTATTAAAAAGTTACTCATGCTCTACTTTTGTTGTTGACAGGATTTACCCCATAGTTGAAGAATTGGCGACGTTTGAAGAAGAGAAAACTTTGGCAGAAAAGAAGTTTAAGACAAAAAAAGATGATGAAATAAAGATTTCTGGTAAGAAACCAAGTGTTGTCTATAACAAATGTCCACCCCCGGTCGAAAATGGATATTCTCCTCGAAATCCAAATTCTGAAAGAGTCAAAAAGGTTACAAATTTACAATGGGAGTCTGAGTCGTCAGATAACTTGCAAGAAAATATTGATATCACTTTCACGTCGTCCAATACTGATCATGAGTCCGAATTAATAAAAAAGGTGGTCGATCAAGTGTTGGATAAAGATGAAACAGAGGAGTCAATGTCGAAGTCAAAATCAGAGTCAAAGTCAAAGTCCAAATCGTCAAAGTCAACGTTCAAAAGAGGAGTCAATGTCGAATTGATCCGTCCTTTTTCTTGACAAACATGATTGGTGCTCCCCATGGTGATGAACTAGGTTGTATGAAACCTTTCTCCAGAAGTTCGTCCAATTGTTTCTTGTTAGGAAACTTTATTTGTAAGTATTGAAGAAAAGTCAATTCAGCATGATATATGAAGAAGGTGAAGTCCTGAAGATCAAAACAACAAGAAGAAGCCTGATAAGACAACTGAAAAGAACAACATCTACTTCAAAGAATCAGAAGCTGATCAAGAACTAAAGAAGATTATCAGAAAAGGCCATTCTGATGGATCTGATGATATTTCTCAGTTTCTGGCAAATGTGATCATCAAATTTTCTGATGATTTGTTCACTAGAATTTCTGATGAAGTGGTCAATAGAAATTCTAATGAAACTCCACTTGTCTAAAATGAGTTCTACCCTGCCACAATAACCGAAGCAACTTGACATTATTGGATGTCATGATGACAAAGGCAACTTGATAATTGGATTCAATGAATATGTTAAGAAGCTACTTTTTGAAGGACATATACATGAATTAACAAATGTTTATTCATGTATCTGGGCTCTCTATAAATAGAAGGCTCATCAAGCAAAGGACATTGAGTTAAGCCAAACATTCAATACATACAACAAAACTCCATTGTCCTTTCACCACAGAATTACACAAGTATTCGTTTGTAATAGATAATAATCTCACAATCACCTTGTAAACCATTTTGTTTCAAAGTGATATAAACTTGAAAATTATGTAGGTCTTGTTTCTTGAAAGTCTAATTTCTATTTCCGCACACTATTTTCATATTTGTTGAAATCACTTGCCATATTACGTGTAAAAAAGTTTTTAAATCCAACTGGGACTAACAATTGGTATCAGAGCAGATTGAACAAATCATTTTCAAATGATCAATTGCTCATCTTCTTTTTCTCTAAATATGGCAAACTTTCAAACATGGAATAATGCTTTCAACATTGGTTCAATGTCTAAACTTCCGACCTTGGTCAGAGAGAAATACCCACAATGGAAAATCAGGATGGTCAACTTCCTTAATGGACATGACCGAGCTCTGTTTCAATCCATTGAAAGGGGTCCACATGTACCAAAGACTGAAATACCAGCTATTCCAGCAACTGATCAATCACCAGGAATCCCTGCCTCCCAGGCTCCCAAAAGTGAAAATCTTTGGAGCCCAGAAGACAAGGATCTGGTGGCTGCAGATGAAAGGGCCAAATCACTTTTAATAATGGCTCTCCCTAATGACATATTCTCTTAAGTTGATGCATGTGCATCGGCCAAAGAGATATGGGATCAGTTGGAAAATCTTTGTGAAGGAGGGGAAAGGATGAAAAGAAACAAAAGAACAAATTATGTTTCCTCATATGAGAGATTCAAAAGCTTACCAAATGAAAAACTATATAAAGCATATCACAGATTTGCAAAGCTTTTGAATTAGCTAAAGAAATTTGGAATTATAAAATCAAATGATGAAAGGAATATACAATTTTTGGATGCTTTGCATAGAGAATAGAGAAGTCTAACCATGACTTTGTCCTCCACCTTAAAACTAGGTAATATGAGTCTTCATGACTTATACAGCATTCTGGTCCCCAGAGAAGATGAGATATTTGAATAATCAAATCAAAGGGGGGATCTTTAGCTTTAATCTCAAACTCACAAAGAACACCTACCAATGATCCACAAACCTCAAACAGTCAAAATATTGAAAATTCTGATACATCATAAGATTTTTCAGCTTTTGCTGAAGCAATTGCACTGCTCACCAAAAATTTTGAGCAGAGGTTAAGGGAGGTGGCCAAAGATACCAGAAAAGTGATAGAGGGAGGATGGAAGGAAGATCTGGGAATGAAGGAAGATCAAAGGATAAGGGAATAGTTGAAATTGTGTGTTACAAATGTAAACAAAAGGGACACTATGCATCAGAATGCAAAACCAAGAAACTGAAGGATGCTGCATACTATGAGAAGAAGCTGGAAGAAGCAAAGAAGCAACAACAAGTCAGTTTGATAGAAGGGACAGATACATGGCTGTCAGATAACTCTTCTGATGAAGAAGAAGAGATGGCTAATTTCTGCCTCATGGCACTTACTGATGAACTATCTGTAACATCAGAACATAAGGTAAATCTAGATAATCTTGACCTTGAACACAAATTATGTGACACCCGGCTTTTCAGGTTGTACCGTACAATTGTAATATGAGTTGTGAATAGATAAAAAGGATGTATTTGACTGGTTATGATGTTTATATGTGGAATTTAATGAGTGGATAAATTTAAACTTTGGTAAAAATTATGTTGGCAACGATAAGATAAACGCTTATTGCGTAACGGTTAAAATGCGAAACGAACGTCGATGACCATCCGATCAGTGTTAAAATCCTAAAAATAGTCTATTATGATTGGAATAATAATTTTAATCCTATTCGTGAGGAAAAATAAATTAAAATGCTAGGAAACTCTATTTTTCGAGTTTAAGCGCGTACCACGCAATGCAGCACGTGTACCGACAAAATACTGTCAACACAGCCTGTCAAGGCAACTGATAATCATTTTAGTAATAATTTGATGAGTTTATTACTTTAGAATGATAAAAATAAATAAAAACGCATAAATCCCTATTTTTGTGATTTTAAGCACGTACCGCGCAGCACAGCGCGCGTACTGCCAAATACCGGCAATGTAGCCAGTCCAGGCAAGCAAAATACTGTTCAGTAATATTTTGGTGAGTTTATTTTTATAGAGTGTTAAAAATAATTTAAAACACGTTAAAACGCTAGATAAAATACCCGGTAACCGGTTAAATACCAGTTTTTAGTCTGGAATATGTAAATATATGTATATATATACGATTATATGTGTGTGTAAGAGAGAGAAGGGCTGGTTGGCAGCCATGCACATCCTTTTCTCTCTCTCTCTCTCATGCTCCTATTGGTGTAAGTGGAGGTGCATGATGACACTTTGCTCTAAACTCCCAATATCTTCGACCTTTTCAAGAATTATGTCTTTAAAACACTCAAAGACTCTCTCTCTCTCTCTCTCCTAAAATCAGCCGAATACCCCCTTTCTCACCTCCATGATTTGGAAATTTTAATGTTCTTGTAAGAATCAACTTAAATCCAAGGTGTTTCCAAGCTATTTTGATGATCCAAAGGTGCTTTCTTGGTGAAACAAGCTTTCAAACATCAAAAATCATGTCAAAAACCCACTTGAATCTTGAAGGTATAAATTTTATTTTTTAAAACATATTCTTGATTATTGGTGACGTTCATGATGTTGGAAGGTTTCTTTTAAATCTTGGAATGATTCACAAACTTAAAATTCTAAACAAATGGGTTTTTATACAAAATTTAAAATGGAACTTGTGTGTATGTTATTAGAGTGTATCGATTAGAGATTGGATTTTTGATGATTCTTGATTTTTATGATGTGATATATGCAAAATTTGATGCATGCATGGATAAAGGTTGATGTTATAGGAAGTTCTATGATAAAATAATGTTATGAAAATTGAAGTTTTAGATTTTTTTATGCACATGTGTGTGTGTATGTCGTGTATGTATATGTGTGTATACATGCATGTGGGAAATTTTATCACATGTTCATGAATAGAGTGAATCTTGCATTTATGTTAACATGATGATGATGTGATGAAGATGTCTTTGAATATTTAAAACATAAGTTAAATAAATATGTAGATGCATTAATTTCATGCAAGTTGATTTTGACATGATATGGGTGCATTAGATGTTTGTACTTGAGCAAGCATGTTGGATTATGGTCATGAAATGATGATTAAGTTATGATTTGATAAAATTAAATTTTAATCATAATCTAAACACTAAAAATATGAATACTTGAAGTGTTAAAATGCTATAAAACTTTGTCATAAAGTTTGCTAGCTTTGCATGTTGTACTTGGTGCTTTGTGTGTTGTAAAATACGTGAAATCGCATGATTTATGTGACTTACACAAAAACTACACTAATCTGATTATAACCACTATTTTAATAAGTAAATAACATGTATTGTGTTAAAATATCAAGTCGTTTTGAGTTAGGATGATTATAGTAACGCTTAACGCAAAACTATGCGTTAAAACGGTCGAAAATCGGCTTTTCGAGTGATTTTTATAAAACTGATTTAGATCATTAAGAAAACTTATGTTTTCAGTTTAAAAATAAGTATTTTAACGAATTTTAAGTTTACTTGGTGTTTGGTTGGTCATACGTGACTTCCGACGCCCGAAACCGTTACCGAATCGCTAAAATGCGCATTTTTCAATATACGCTAATGTAGGTAAAATTCTGGATGAACCTTATGTGTTAAAATGTGTTATTTGATTTAAACATAAGGATGTGAAAATATGTTAAGTTTTAACATGATTTTAAAGATTGGGATTATGTATGTATACTTGTACGTTTTGTGCGGTAGAAACGGTAAAAATCGCGTTAAATGTGTAACTTGTTTGTCGAGCATAAAATTTGAGACTTATGAGGTGTTCTATGTATATTTGCTTTAAAAATGACAAAATACATAAGTTAACAAGATTTTGCGTGTCTCGGTGTTAAATTATATGAACGTTTATGTATATGTATTTGCGACGTGCAAATCGTAGATATATTGCGTATAAACGGCAGAGTTAACGGATTTACATAATAATGGTCACCAATAAATTCGTTCAAGTCGCAAAATCATAAAAATATATATACATGGACTCATATATATATATTAACGTGCCCACATAATCAAAAATGGTAATTTTTCGAGAAAATCCCAAAGGTATGTGAAAATTCTAAGAAACAGAGAAACTTAGGATTTTGTAATGTATGAATATTGATTTAAAAATCATTCCTACTTATATAATAGGACGTGTAGAAATCAATCTCTGGGATTGCGCTATTTAAAAATACGCACCCAAAGGTGAGTGTCACTAAACCCCTCTTTTTACTGCTTTGTATATATTTTGGGGGTAGAACACGTCAATAAAAAGGTTTAATAATGTTTTTGAAATAAAACATACCTTTTAATATAAGATATATCTTTTCGATGAAAACATATGAAATTTGATAAGTCATACGTTTCGAAGTAAAAACGTTTTTGATGAATAAATGTTGGACATTGGGATGGTACGGTATTTCCTAGGCGAAACATGACCGTACAGTTGGGATGGATGCCGGCATGGGTCTCGAATGATGTAGATCCAGGGGATTGGTACAATATCGTGTATTAAATTGTCATATTAGTAGGATATATATATATATATTGTACATGAGGCAGACATTATATTGTCGTTTAAGAGGACCCTGCGCCCATGATGTCGTTTAATCATTTAAGTATTACACGTGAGGAATTGTTGGTAGATCTATCAGGTTGACAACCCCGTCGTGACCGGTCGCCCCGTGTCAAGTCAAACGACGAATTGATATTCTGTTTATTGTCTAGCTTTGATTATCCCTGCATGGTTAATATATAGTTCATATTGTCTAGCTAACATACGAGTCTGAAAGTTGACGCTATAATTTAATATACAAAACCTGGGCAATATATATTACAGTTGTCGGATTGATGAACCGGCGGAAGGCCCATGGATTTTATTAAGGAAGTAAAATGGTGTAACATCTGTTCTTGTAATCATTGTAAACAATTCAGTTATCAATAAAACAAAGTTATTTGATCCCAATGTTTGTTTGGTTGTGTTTTACATTTTTCATGTTTTGACTTTTATTCAATTTCAAACTCTATATTGCTTTCTGGAGAGTTATACGCAAACTGATGCGTAAACGTAATCAGTTTAATGCGAAAAATACTCCGGAACATCAACATATACTTAACATACCTTAAAAAACCTTTACATAACTTAGAAATAAGTTTTGAAGGCTTTGGTATGCCAAAAACAAGTTAATTCGCTTACAGGGACTAAACTTGACAAACTGCGAAAGTATGCCAATTTGAACTGTAACGAACATTCCGAAACATGACCATAAGCTAAACACACCTTAAATATCCTTTATATAGCTTAGAAATAGGCTTTGAGGGGTTCGGTGTGCTAAAATAAACTTTTGGGTGATTCAGGGACTAAAAGCGTCAAAAAGTGCACAACTTTGCATTTTAGCGCATAACTTACGTTCTGAATACCTCCGGACATCCAAAAATTTATGTAAGCACTAAAAAATTTTATTTTAGTGTTTGGCATAAGAAAAATCCATTCATCACGCGTTTTGGATCGTTTTTCGCGCTTGTGCGCATTCCGTCGTAATTAAGCAAACATCGCGATCATACGACCAAATGAACCAACATCCGACATATTTTTGAGCATGTTTCATGTCCACAATGTTTAGGCATCATTTTAGGGCCTTAAAGTTGGCTTAACGGGCCTTAAACGTGCCGAAAATGGCCTTAAACACCAACAGGGACCTAAACTGTCATTTCAGCAAAGTTTCTTCTGATCAGACAGGCCAGGCGGCCCGCGTGGGTTTGGTGTGTCCTCTTACGCGGCCCGCGTTAGCTCCCCAGATCAGATAAGATCAATTTAACAGCATATTACAGCTGTTAAGCACCCAACAACTCACCCACACTTGCCCTTTCAGTTCATGAGGGGCCATTTTGAGTCACCACAACATTCCAACAAGTGTACGGATGAGATTCGATCACGTTATTCAAGAAACGATCTTAACGGTTCGAAGAATACTATAAATACCCAACCCCATTCATTGCAAAACCCACAAGAATCTGATTTGAGAAGCTCTAAGTTGAAACCATTGTTTCATACCTGAGCTACTTGAATCAAGATTAGCTTTCGGGGACCCTTTGTAAGTATTCCTTCGTTCTTTTATTGCTTTTCGAGTCCGAAAGTCAAACTTTGTTTGACTTTCTGCATTGACCAGTTTATGGTCAATGAGAAGTTCGTTTGAACTTCGCAATGTGAGCGTAATCACGATGGTTATAGTCCCTTGTGACTATGCCTACTGATTACCACGTTGTCTAGGGTCGTAAGGGTAAGCGATCTGATAAATCGCTTATACCTTCGAACCCGACCCATTTGGTCGATCATTAGGATCCGACCAAACACATTAGGTGACCATAGTATATATGGAATAACCTTCCGAGGTTATACCTTATGGTCGCTTTGTTTAAGTAGTTGTATGATAGGTAGTTTATATGCCTTAGGTAAATTACAAAAATATCCCTTTGATGCCAAAATTCATTTTAAACATATGTAACATAACTTTTGATAACTAAACTGATTTGGCAACAATATTAGACAAATTGAGGCATATTTTACTTATCATAGGACTAGTTAGGCATCCCGAACGCGTTTTACGCGAACGACGCGTTAAAGTAGCATAAGCTACCTAGACGGGTCGTAATGGGTCGTAAGCACTTAGGTTAGGTTTCATTTAGTATGTAGGCTTTGTTAAACCATATTACATGAGTTCTCATACTCATTTGGTTTACAAGCCCTCATTCTATCCGATCTTCCGAATTAGGTCCGGTATATTAACATAGTTACTTATATTAGGTGCCGTTTGATTTCCGTGATCTCTAGCATTGTTTGGTTGTTACTCAAGGACTACTGAGCAATCTCAAGTGAGTACATAGACCCCTCTTTTACTGTTTTCCAAACATTTTGGGGTGAAACACATGTGCCTACTTGTTACTTTCCTGCTTTTCATGCTTTCATATCAAATGCTTGTTATGTTCGATAGTACACTTATAGTACATGATTTCATTGTGTTCATGCTATGTATGCCCATTGTGTGCATATTTAGTACATCGTTTTACATTACATGTTATGCTAGGTATGTCCATTGTGTGCATACTTAGTACATTGTTTTACATTACATTTCATGTTATGTATGCCCATTGTGTGCATATTTAGTACATTGTTCTACATTACATTTCACGCTATGTATGTTCATTTGATTACATACTTAGTGCATTGTTTTCACATGCTTACATTTTGGTATGACATTTGGTTTGTTCAAATGGGACAATATACATTCATTAACATTAGCTACGCCGCTCGTTAGTAGGTAATGGTACCATAGGACTTGACAACTCCCATTCCTGAACCCTAGGTTTGTTTGGGTGGAAGGAATGACCGAATTCGATAAACATAACGCAGATAAACCTTTAATTTGTTTAAAGATCTATCACCACAGTCACAAGGCTTGGATGTATGCATTTTCACAATACCGCATAGATGTTTGTATCAGTATAGCATGCATTTGTTCCACAAAACATAACTTTGACTTAAACTATGTTTAATTCAATACCCTGTTTTTGTGCATTTTACCTATGGTTTAGTTGATATATTTCACATGCCATACATGTGACACCTGTGTCACTCCAACCATCAATCAAATGCCAAACCAATGAAATATTGTATTTCATACTAGGGATTTGTAAAAATATGTGTATCGTTTGCACATATCGACTCTTGTTCGATTTCAAGCTTTAAATCGCTTTCTGGAGGGTTATACGCGCTCTAATGTGTAGATATAACCAGTTTAATCCAACGAACACTCCGGAATAGTGAAATAGGCTTAACATACCTTAAATAACCTTTACATAACTTAGATATAAGTTTTGGAAGGTTTGGTGTGGTAAAATCAAAGTTAGATCGCTTACAGGGACTAAAGTTGACAAACTGCGAAAGTATGCCAATTTGAACTGTAACAGACCTTCTGGAACATGACCATAAGTTAAACATACCATAAATATCCTTTACATAGCTTAGAAATAGGCTTTGAGGTGTTCGGTATGCTAAAATAAACTTTTGTGTCATTCAAGGACTAAAAGTGTCAAAAAGTGCACAAGTTTGCATTTTTACGCATAACTTACGTTCTGAATACATCCGGACATCCAAAAATTTATGTAAGCACTAAAACATTTTATTTTAGTGTTCGGCATAAGAAAAATCCATTCGTCGCGTCATTTGGATCGTTTTTCGCGCTTATGCGCATTCCGTCGTAATTAAGCGAACATCGCGTTCGTACGGCCAAACGAACCAATGTCCGGCATATTTTTGAGCATGTTTCATGTCCAAAATGTTTAGGCATCATTTTAGGGCCTTAAAGTTGGCTTTACGGGCCTTAGAAGTGTCGAAAATGGCTTAAACACATAACAGGGACTGAAACTGCAACTTTTGAAACTTGTTTTCTGATCTGAAGAGCTAGGCGGCCCGCCTCAGCCAAGATTAAATCTTAGGCGGCCCGCCTCAGCCTCTGCAGACCAGATTCATTGTTTTAACAGCTGGTTGCAGCTGTTTAGCACTCCCAATCCCTCTTCCACATGTCAATTCCCTATGGTGAGTGGCCATTTGACACACCACAACATTCCAACACATGTACGGCCTTGATCGTGCCCTCTTTTCCATGAAACGATCTCAACGGTTACCCGAAAACTATATATACCCATCCACCCCCATTGCATTTCTCACTAGAATCTTGATTTGAGAGCTCTAAGTTGAAACCATTGTTTCATACCTGAGTTCTTGGATCGAGATTAGCATTCGGGGACCCTTCGTAAGTATTCTTTCGTTCTTTTCCTTATTTTATTGCTTTTCGAGTCAGAAAGTCAAACTTTGTTTGACTTTCAGCGTTGACCAGTAATGGTCAATGCGAAGTTCGTTTGAACTTCGCAACGTGAGTGTAATCACGTTGGTCATAGTCCCTTGGGACTATGCCCACTGATTACCACGTTGTCTAGAGTCGTAGGGTAGGCGATCTGATAAATCGCCTATACCTTCGAACTCGACCCATTTGGTCGATCATTAGGATCCGACCAAATACATTAGGTGACCATAGTATATAGGGAATAACCTTCCGAGGTTATACCCTATGGTCACATCGTTTGAATAGTTGTATGATAGGTAGTTTATATGCCTTAGGTAAATTACCAGAATACCCTTTTCATGCATAATTGGTAATTTAGCATATGTAACCTAAACTTTTGCCACATAACTGATTATGTAACATATTTAGGCATATAACACTTGTCATAGGACTAGTTAGACGTTCCGAACGCGTTTCACGCGCACGATGCGTTAAAGTAGCATAAGCTACCTTAATGGGTCGCGATGGGTCGTAGACACTTAGGTTAAGTTTCATTTAGTATGTAGGCTTTGTTAAACCATATCACATGAGTTCCTACACTCATTTGGTTTACAAACCCTCATGCTACCTAATCTTCCGATTTAGGTCCGGTTAATTAACATAGCTACCTATACTAGGTGCCGTTTGATATCCGCGATCTCTAGCATTGTTTAGTTGTTACTCAAGGACTACTGAGCAATCTCAAGTGAGTACATAGACCCCTCTTTTACTGTTTTCCAAACTGTTTTGGGGTGGAACACATGTGCCTACTTGTTACTTTCATGCTTTCCTGTTTTCACATCATATACTTGTTATGTTCATTAGTACATTATAGTACATGATTTCATTACATTTCATACTAGGTGTGCCATTGTGTGCATTACTTAGTACATTGTTTTACATTACATCACATGCTACGTATGTCTATTGTTGCATACTTAGTACAGGTCGCATGCTACGTATGTCTGTTGTTGCATACTTAGTACAGTTCACATGCTATGTATGTTCAATCGTTGCATTGTTCTTCATACTTAGTACATTTGTTATTCATCACATACTTACATTTTGGACGCATATTACATGATTTACATTGATCATGCAGTTACTACACAAAACATAACTTTGATTTAAACCAAGTTTTACTTCAATATTATGTTCTTGTGCATATGGTTTAGTTGATACATTTCACTAGCCATACATATCATTTTGGTTACACATTACATGATTTACATCTTGACATAAACATTTTGACATATTATTCAATACATTTGGCAATTGGGTTAAACATAGACATCTTACATTGTTTGGTTTGGTTTGTGTAAGTGATTTAAGTAACGAGGCGTGTGTAATATGATACAAGCATGGTGGATACGCCGCTGGTACTTCCTATATATAAGTGTTTGTATGGTATTACATATTGTAACGTTATCTGAATCATTTCAAGTTGAGACATAGAACATTTTATACAAATAACATATTTTTCACAAGACATTGATTTACAAACAATTTATCTAATACAAACTCATTTTTACATGGTTATTCATTTAACCGTACATTATTTATACATATCATCTGATCTTATCGATTTTCAAATGATTTACAAAACAAAGCAAATAACAAGGTTCATGACTAAACATTTTCTCAAACATAAGTCATGAAACCTATTTTCACAAAACCTATGTATCTCACCGGCATTTTTATGCTGACGTACCTATTTTCACATGTGTTTTTCAGGAGCTGTTGCATAAGATGATCAAGATACACATAGGCAGACTTGGGCTTTAGTGACAATAAAAGATGCAAGACTAGTTAATTATGTTGTATTTCTTTGTTTGTTAAGACATTGTAACACTTTTAATTAATAAAACGAAACTTCAATTGCCATGGATATGAAACATTAATTCTGTTACAACACTCCCCGACGTTTCCGCCACGTTTTGTATGTTCTACGTGGTCGGGGTGTGACAGAAAAGATGGTATCAGAGCCAATGGTTATAGGGAATTAGGTTATTAGTAATGCTTTGACCTAGTCTATAACCTTTCTAGGACCCTAACGCGAGTTTACTTGCGTTTAGTCATAAAACAATACCGTCACCTATCCTTAGGTGACGACCACAACAAGAACATAAATTTCAAAACCGCTTTGAAAACTAATCATCTGTTCTAGGATGATTGATTTCTAGGTTTTGAACCCTCTATTGTAAGGATTTGAACTCTCTATTATATGGTTTTGAACCCCTTTGAGTTTTCAAAACTCTCGTCAAGGTTTTGGGTTTCTAATAATGTGAACACGTGCAAACTGGAAGGGTGAATGCCTGTATTCTGGGTTTTCTGTCTAGGCAAGCACTTTGTATACATCTCATCAGACGCGAGACCAGTTGTGCTTACCTGGGAATTCTTGGGATGAGTGTTCACTTATAGGCGAGCATGTCTTCGCGATACATTATATTGACCCGCTTACTTTGATTAGTCAATGTCTCATTTGTTTGCCTTTGGTAACAAACAAATGATCGCAATCTTCATGCGTTGTCATTTTCTTTTGATTATCTTTCCCTTGTTTCCTCCCATGTCTTCCATTTTCTTCATTGTGCCTCTTCATCGCAACAAGACTCGAGTGTCCGGACCAGGTGCTACAATTTCCCAACAAATAGGCGTCGTACTCCAGAAGACCGTTGATTTAGCTATCACCATGACTTGTCTCAGGGATGAAGCTGTATAAAGGGAACTGTTCCTTGGTGCAATTAATACCACTGCCATTATCCGAACCAAATACCCTGTTACAAATGTACCCACGGTGGACGATGGAGACATTTGGTTAACATGTGCCGCTTTGCAATCCAAAGCAAAGCTGTTACAAATCCTGCTGCTGCTCAACCTTCAAACTCTGCTTCATATGTCGCTTGACATATCTGGCGCCTCAACCTCATGAACTTTCTACCTTGTGTATCGACTTAAGCACGCCTAGTGCAAGGTGTCGGAACACTCTCGTTACACAAACTCCAAAAAAAAAAAAAAAATCCATGTAGGATCTTTCTATCCTCATAATTAGATCCTTGTGGATGGGTATCATTCATCGGAGCCCTTAATTGAATTCTTTGTATGATTCAATACGTACATCACAATTCAATAAGGACAAAGACGAATTCGTTTTAAGATTATCCTATCTTCACAGATAGATTCTTGAAATGATTAAAGTTCCAAATGAAATCCATGAATTGGATTCCTGGTGTGCTTTAAGTATCCGCGTCCAAAGATAACAAATTAATAACAAATTAAACAACTATGTGATTATGTGCTTATGTGTTTCCTTTTATGTTTTTGTGTAATCCAAGTTTTTGTTATCCAAATCCTCGTAGAATCTTCCATATCTTCGTATAAGGGATTCATAGTAGGATATCCAAAGGTACTATATTAAATCCTCAATGGGCTTCTACGTTGTAGTAAAGACCCTTGGATTATATAGTACTATTCCATAATTAGACCCCTGAGTGGTCTAGGTAAACAGATTGATCCAAAAATCTGGTTATGAATATCATGTGATGATATAGCTGAAAGGACTCCTTGGTGACCTAATTAAAAGGATCATTTGTCGATCTAATTAAAAGGACCCTATGGTAGTTTAGTCACACTCATCACAGGTTTGATTTTTCCTCCCCTTCACATTACGAACAAATTGTGCGGACTATGCAAGGAATTGCGTAATTATGGATGCATACATAATTATGAAATTCAGTGCACGGAAACCACAGCGAGTTTTGTCATGTGTCTAGAGTTATTCCGTTCATTTTTGTTTTTGAAGATGGAAAATGACTTTTCCGTTCATTTTTGTTTCTGAAGATGGAAAATGACTATTCCGTTCATTTTTGTTTCTGAAGATGGAAAATGACTTTTCCGTTCATTTTTGTTTCTGAAGATGGAAAATGACTTTTCCGTTCATTTTTGTTTCTGAAGATGGAAAATGACTATTCCGTTCATTTTTGTTTCTGAATATGGAAAATGACTATTCCGTTCATTTTTGTTTCTGAAGATGGAAAATGACTATTCCGTTCATTTTTGTTTCTGAATATGGAAAATGACTATTCCGTTCATTTTTGTTTCTGAAGATGGAAAATGACTTTTCCGTTCATTTTTGTTTCTGAAGATGGAAAATGACTTTTCCGTTCATTTTTGTTTCTGAAGATGGAAAATGACTTTTCCGTTCATTTTTGTTTCTGAAGATGGAAAATGACTATTCCGTTCATTTTTGTTTCTGAAGATGGAAAATGACTTTTCCGTTCATTTTTGTTTCTGAAGATGGAAAATGACTATTCCGTTCATTTTTGTTTCTGAAGATGGAAAATGACAATTCTGTTCATTTTTGTTTCTGAAGATGGAAAATGACTTTTCCGTTCATTTTTGTTTCTGAAGATGGAAAATGACTATTCCGTTCATTTTTGTTTCTGAAGATGGAAAATGACTATTCCGTTCATTTTTGTTTCTGAAGATGGAAAATGACTTTTCCGTTCATTTTTTTGTTTCTGAAGATGTTGTGAAAAATGACTTTTCTGTTCATTTTTGTTTCTGAAGATGTTGTGGAAAATGACACATTCTGTTCATTTTCGTTTCTGTTCATTTTCGTTGCTGAAGAATATCCATCGAGTGAAATGAATATCCTTGTTTATTCCTTCATGTTCCATTTTCTAAAGAATGCCTGTTGAAAATAACTCCGTTCATTTTTCCTTTCTGAAAAAAATGTCCGTTAAAGAGAAATTACAGGATTATGCCATACATATCTCTGGTGGTTATTTGACACAAAGTCACAAATAGACTCCTACGAATTAATTTCGGGACGAAATTTCCTAAAGTAGGGGAGACTGTGACACCTGTGTCACTCCAACCATCAATCAAATGCCAAACCAATGAAATATTGTATTTCATACTAGGGATTTGTAAAAATATGTGTATCGTTTGCACATATCGACTCTTGTTCGATTTCAAGCTTTAAATCGCTTTCTGGAGGGTTATACGCGCTCTAATGTGTAGATATAACCAGTTTAATCCAACGAACACTCCGGAATAGTGAAATAGGCTTAACATACCTTAAATAACCTTTACATAACTTAGATATAAGTTTTGGAAGGTTTGGTGTGGTGAAATCAAAGTTAGATCGCTTACAGGGACTAAAGTTGACAAACTGCGAAAGTATGCCAATTTGAACTGTAACAGACCTTCCGGAACATGACCATAAGTTAAACATACCATAAATATCCTTTACATAGCTTAGAAATAGGCTTTGAGGTGTTCGGTATGCTAAAATAAACTTTTGTGTCATTCAAGGACTAAAAGTGTCAAAAAGTGCACAAGTTTGCATTTTTACGCATAACTTACGTTCTGAATACATCCGGACATCAAAAAATTTATGTAAGCACTAAAACATTTTATTTTAGTGTTCGGCATAAGAAAAATCCATTCGTCGCGTCATTTGGATCGTTTTTCGCGCTTATGCGCATTCCGTCGTAATTAAGCGAACATCGCGTTCGTACGGCCAAACGAACCAATGTCCGGCATATTTTTGAGCATGTTTCATGTCCAAAATGTTTAGGCATCATTTTAGGGCCTTAAAGTTGGCTTTACGGGCCTTAGAAGTGTCGAAAATGGCTTAAACACATAACAGGGACTGAAACTGCAACTTTTGAAACTTGTTTTCTGATCTGAAGAGCTAGGCGGCCCGCCTCAGCCAAGATTAAATCTTAGGCGGCCCGCCTCAGCCTCTGCAGACCAGATTCATTGTTTTAACAGCTGGTTGCAGCTGTTTAGCACTCCCAATCCCTCTTCCACATGTCAATTCCCTATGGTGAGTGGCCATTTGACACACCACAACATTCCAACACATGTACGGCCTTGATCGTGCCCTCTTTTCCATGAAACGATCTCAACGGTTACCCGAAAACTATATATACCCATCCACCCCCATTGCATTTCTCCCTAGAATCTTGATTTGAGAGCTCTAAGTTGAAACCATTGTTTCATACCTGAGTTCTTGGATCGAGATTAGCATTCGGGGACCCTTCGTAAGTATTCTTTCGTTCTTTTCCTTATTTTATTGCTTTTCGAGTCAGAAAGTCAAACTTTGTTTGACTTTCAGCGTTGACCAGTAATGGTCAATGCGAAGTTCGTTTGAACTTCGCAACGTGAGTGTAATCACGTTGGTCATAGTCCCTTGGGACTATGCCCACTGATTACCACGTTGTCTAGAGTCGTAGGGTAGGCGATCTGATAAATTGCCTATACCTTCGAACTCGACCCATTTGGTCAATCATTAGGATCCGACCAAATACATTAGGTGACCATAGTATATAGGGAATAACCTTCCGAGGTTATACCCTATGGTCACATCGTTTGAGTAGTTGTATGATAGGTAGTTTATATGCCTTAGGTAAATTACCAGAATACCCTTTTCATGCATAATTGGTAATTTAGCATATGTAACCTAAACTTTTGCCACATAACTGATTATGTAACATATTTAGGCATATAACACTTGTCATAGGACTAGTTAGACGTTCCGAACGCGTTTCACGCGCACGATGCGTTAAAGTAGCATAAGCTACCTTAATGGGTCGCGATGGGTCGTAGACACTTAGGTTAAGTTTCATTTAGTATGTAGGCTTTGTTAAACCATATCACATGAGTTCCTACACTCATTTGGTTTACAAACCCTCATGCTACCTAATCTTCCGATTTAGGTCCGGTTAATTAACATAGCTACCTATACTAGGTGCCGTTTGATATCCGCGATCTCTAGCATTGTTTAGTTGTTACTCAAGGACTACTGAGCAATCTCAAGTGAGTACATAGACCCCTCTTTTACTGTTTTCCAAACAGTTTTGGGGTGGAACACATGTGCCTACTTGTTACTTTCATGCTTTCCTGTTTTCACATCATATACTTGTTATGTTCATTAGTACATTATAGTACATGATTTCATTACATTTCATACTAGGTGTGCCATTGTGTGCATTACTTAGTACATTGTTTTACATTACATCACATGCTACGTATGTCTATTGTTGCATACTTAGTACAGGTCGCATGCTACGTATGTCTGTTGTTGCATACTTAGTACAGTTCACATGCTATGTATGTTCAATCGTTGCATTGTTCTTCATACTTAGTACATTTGTTATTCATCACATACTTACATTTTGGACGCATATTACATGATTTACATTGATCATGCAGTTACTACACAAAACATAACTTTGATTTAAACCAAGTTTTACTTCAATATTATGTTCTTGTGCATATGGTTTAGTTGATACATTTCACTAGCCATACATATCATTTTGGTTACACATTACATGATTTACATCTTGACATAAACATTTTGACATATTATTCAATACATTTGGCAATTGGGTTAAACATAGACATCTTACATTGTTTGGTTTGGTTTGTGTAAGTGATTTAAGTAACGAGGCGTGTGTAATATGATACAAGCATGGTGGATACGCCGCTGGTACTTCCTATATATAAGTGTTTGTATGGTATTACATATTGTAACGTTATCTGAATCATTTCAAGTTGAGACATAGAACATTTTATACAAATAACATATTTTTCACAAGACATTGATTTACAAACAATTTATCTAATACAAACTCATTTTTACATGGTTATTCATTTAACCGTACATTATTTATACATATCATCTGATCTTATCGATTTTCAAATGCTTTACAAAACAAAGCAAATAACAAGGTTCATGACTAAACATTTTCTCAAACATAAGTCATGAAACCTATTTTCACAAAACCTATGTATCTCACCGGCATTTTTATGCTAACGTACCTATTTTCACATGTGTTTTTCAGGAGCTGTTGCATAAGATGATCAAGATACACATAGGCAGACTTGGGCTTTAGTGACAATAAAAGATGCAAGACTAGTTAATTATGTTGTATTTCTTTGTTTGTTAAGACATTATAACACTTTTAATTAATAAAACGAAACTTCAATTGCCATGGATATGAAACATTAATTCTGTTACAACACTCCCCGACGTTTCCGCCACGTTTTGTATGTTCTACGTGGTCGGGGTGTGACAATACATGATATTTTTGGATACACATTATATGATTTACATTAAACATAAACATTTTGACATTGATATACATATTTGGTGATTTACATTAGACATGGACATTTTGATATGGTTTACACAATAACACTTGACAATTGATTTATACATGAACAATTTACATTGGTGGTTGGTTTGGGTAAATGATTTGAGTAACGAGGCGTGTGTAATATGATACAAACATGGTGGATACGCCGCTGGTACTTCCTATATATAAGTGTTTGTATAATATTACATATCTTAGCGTTATTTAAATCATTTCAGTATAGACATATTACATTTTACACAAATAACATATTTTTCACAAGACATTGTTTTACAAAACAGTTTATTTTATACAACTCATTTTATTTGGTTATTTCATTAACCATACGCCTTTCTTTTATATAATCTGATTTCTTATTGAGTTTTCATATGATTTATAAAAGAAAACACTTAACAAGATTTATGACTAACTTTTATTAAACCTGTCTTCTAAAAACCCAAGTCATGAATCCTATTTTCACAAAACCTATGTATCTTACAGGCATTTTTATGCTGACGTACCTATTTTCACATGTGTTTTCAGGAGCTGTTTCTTAGGACAATGATCGTGACACTAGGGCGGACCTGTGCCTTAGAGACATAAAACGAAGATAGACTTAGTTTAATTATGTTATGTACTCTTTGTTTCCTGTTTAAGACAATGTAACTCTTATGTTGATAAATAAAATACAACTTTGAATGCCATGGTTATGAAACAATTAATTCTGTTACAACACTCCCCGACGTTTCCGCCGCGGTTGCATGTTATACGCGGTCGGGGTGTGACAGATGGACTTTCTAAAATTTATATGGATGTTTTCAAATAAACACCTAAACAGAAAGTTTTCCTTGGAATAAAATTATTTGTAAGCGAATATGTGAACTCACCTTCCTTTGTGTTGACACTTGATTTTTAACGTGTTCTACAGGTACTTAAGTTCGGCTTCGGGAATTATGGTGTATCTTGTGGTTGTTGATGCATGTTTTATCACTTAAAATGTTGGACTGACTTTTAAATTTTCTGGGACAATGTAATAAGATCCGTTAGGATCAAAAGACAACTTAAAGTTTGTCATGATTATGTCGTGCTTTGGGACGTTAAGTTTAAAACCAACGTTATAATTAAGTAATAATGTCCAACACTATAATGCATCAAACATCAAGATAGAGATGGGCACCAGCTTCCGTCACCACTACGTTTTATATTCTGCTGCGACGTATTTGGGGTGTAACAGAAGTTGGTATCAGAGCCATTGGTTGTTAGCGAACTAGATGTTTTCGGAGGAAAACACTAGACTTCAACCGGAGAATTTTGAAATATAAAATCCAAAATTCTCGAAGCCAAGAATTTTAAATAAACATAGAAAATTTTTATCATGTATGAAAACCCTTATGTGTTTATGTGCATACGTGATTTTCTGTTTATTTGGGCATTATGTGTTACTATTCATACTGATCACACACTTACTTTGTACGGTTTCGATATGTCACGTCTCGGCCTATAGAGCCATTAGTAGTCCTGCTCACTGACATTGTCGAGCCTACACTTGAGATTCTTTCTCCCGTCGTTACAGAATCGTTTATTCTGCTATTCGAGCCACGTGTTTTGCTACACCTCTTTTAGTCTACACTCATCATAAGAAGAGGACACGACCCATTACAGAGATCGCATCGACTTTGAGAGTTGAGATAACGTCCACTATGAAGAGACAAAAAGGGGTTTGGGTCAACCGCTCTTACTGTGATTGTCAGTTCGCCACGTTACGCGGAGGCATGGAGACGATGAAGGACTTAGAAGGACAGTAGGACTGTTTTGATGAGCTAGAAGGGCTTGTTAGGAAGATGTTGGACTTCCAGGGAATGAAGCGTTAGTTGTTGGTTGTTTCAGTTGTTTGTTTTGTATGTCTCATTTGATGAACCCTATTTATGGCTTGCATGCCAAATTTTTGCCACACCCTGGCTTTGCGGAAGCGTGGTTAATTTTGGTGTGACTTCTTAATACCATAGCTTAACCATAACAAAGCTATATGAAATAAAATCATGCAAGATCATCCATTTGATTAAGTTTTAGAACCAGAGTATCATACCATTGTCTTAAAGACTTACAACATCATAACATAAAATATTGTCTTGAAAAACATAAACCGTAACATGAAACAAGCGCAGTTTAAGAGTTGTGACTTGTCCAGGAAAGAGTCACATTTCCTAAACTGGGATGACCTTGGAACCCTTATGCAGCGGGAAAACATAACATACCGTGCCAGATCTTTAATTTCCTGAAATACATGTAAGTTGAAAAATCAACAATAATGTTGAGCGAGTTCATGTGTAAGTGAGTATGTAAAACACTTGTAAGTATAAAAGTTCCCTGGTATGTAGCAGTGTAAGGAAAAAGAGATCACCAATGGTTTGCAAGGCCATTAGTATGTGTGAAGTGCAAGTAGGAAGACTCAACCTAGCAGATTTCGCGTCGGGTACAAAGTCACTCCAAGGTCCGTTCTGTTGGGCCTCTCAGAGGTCCGTTCTGTTGGGCCTAGAGTTGGGCTCGCTACACCCAGATAGATCTACCGCTTACGTCCCTCGGTGTTTCTGCCTACCCACTCACATGATCTAAGTAGTAAACCTCCTTACGCTAACCATACCATGTATAAAGTACTTGTAATCAAAGTAACATGTATTTCACCCCCGCAGTTAAGAAAACTGAAAACAGTTAGAGAAAAGGGGGACATGAACTCACAGTGAAGCGTCTCTACCAAGTATCTCCTGCTCACGCAGCTGTGCGACGACCTACAGGTGCTAATTTCTATTAGATGGACGGCCGTGCCTTAGCTTTATAGTTTAAGTCTTTGGGAAATAGTTAGACAACTATTTCGTGTTTACATTCTGTATATACTTGGTAGTTAATCTCCTTCCCAAGGATGGGGGATTCAATACATGTGCGTTCAAATTAAATCATTAAGTCTCACTTAATATATATACATATTTCCAATTCCAAAATATAAGTATTTTTCTCAAAAAAATATTATACTTTCATTTCACATAATTTTTCTCCAATAATACGTTGTTAAAATACGCGTTCATAAATATTTCCGTAAGTGCGTAAGTTACGTTTTAACAATCGAGTGGTAATATAATTACCGGTGTAACTTATGTATTTATGGTGAAAGCGTTCGTATTATTTTGGATTCGTTAATGTTCGTAAATATTATTTTTACTCTAAAAATAATATTTATGTATTTTCACAAAATAATCATAAACAGTGTGTGAAAGTATATATTTATCACGTTAAATTTTGTGAAAATCCCACCTCCGAATATTTAGTAAATAAAGTCATGGCGAAATTTATATTTCGAAAACATGTCAAAAAATAATTCTAACACTTGTAGTGTAAATAGTTCTAAGTGTTAGGTTTTTAGAAAAATTTCGCCAGAGTTTCCTCTGTAACTGGAGGTGGCCACGCTTTCAAGCGTATCATTTTCTTTAACAAATCAACTCAACAATTTTCTTTATTTGATCAGAACAACTTTTCTCACAACAATTAATCAACATATGTGTAACTTGCCAAAAATTACATGAACTTGTAGTTTTTCCCAAAACTGTGGTGTAAATCTCCTTAAATTTAGTAGATCCTCATATAAGGTAATTTGATCTTGTAAAAACCTCGTTTTTAGAGAAAATCCATCTTTACAACTTCCCGTCATCTTTTTACAAAAACTGTTATTTTGTCGGATCTTTTCATTTCACAAGTGTTTACACACTTGTGGTTTATAAAAATCATGCTTGTTAGTGTAAGATCCATCTTTTAAAATGCATGATTTCTTTGATACGTGGTTCTTTGAAAATACCACTTGCAGATGCGTAGATCTGCTAGTTTTAAACACATTTTCACAAGTAAAACTCTTTTACACAAGTTCATGATTCGCGTGTGGTAGAGTTTCACCCTTTAACCCTTGTATCATTCAAAACAAGCTTATGTTAAGATCCATGATCTTACCAAACCGGGTTAAACGATGATCCGAGCTACCACATCGTAGATCGGGCCTAAATAATCATACATTTCGAATACTACATCATTTACACAACATATAAGCTTTTAACCACTATTATAGTGTTTTTAGTAAACTTTAATGCTTCAAAATGCAAGATTCCGAGTTTTAACCGATAAAAATCCTTTTAACCACTTTAGATTAGTTCAAGAAGGTGTTTTAAGCATTATACCTCTAGCTCGAGGCTAGGGAAGAATCTATGCGCAAAAGAGGTGGATAAAAGCAAGATAAAGGGGTCCTTCGCGTTCCGTTTGCTCCAAGCTTCCTAATACGCGACCCTCGACACTTGAGTGATCTTGGAATGGCAAGAACTAAACTTGAAAAATTGATGGATGGGCATAGGGGGTTCGGCCGAAAGCTTTGTGAGGGAGAGAGAGTGTTGTTGTGAGTTGTTAAGTGTGTATGTTATGTGTGTTTAGTGTTAACTTATAGACAATTTCATGTGCAATTAACCAATGGATATTGTGTCTTGTAGATATTAAACATCATTGATTAAAATAATCAAAATGGTACCATGGGGGGTCACAAAGTGACCGAGTTCGGTCAAGGGGGGGGGGGTAGTTTGGTTCCATTTCAACTAACCATTAAGCCTTAGTTAGATAATTAGGTTAAGTTAAGTGTTTAACTTGGTTACTAGGGTATGGTGTGTTAAAGCGGGTGTTAGGGTATACGGGGACCCTAACTGGCCCAGAAAAGACAAATAATGAAAATAACAATATTTTCATGTTTCGGGTATAGTCCGGTTGTTCGGTTGGATAGTAATCCGTTAAAGCGTTACTAAAGCTTTAAAGTGTCGTTATTACTCTCTTTAGTGACACAGCTTATTCCTGACACTTTGGAAAGTGTCTAGTGTTATTTTTCTCATATTTTGGCACTTTATTAGTTAGCTAAAAGCTGAATTATTTTGTAAAGTGCTGAGTTTTGTACTTAGAGTACGTTTTAGGCACATCCAGTCATAGTGACTTATCCCTAGAGACGCAGTTCCACAACCCTTATATCCCTACACTCACTACTAGTGTAGCAAAACATTTCAGGCTCTTACAGGCCTTAGAGGCAGTGTTTGCCTGATGCTGGCTTTATCAGCATGTTCAATAGGTTATCTGTTATAGTGCTACTGTGCTTTTTGTGCATCACGGTTGTCACTAGGGTTCAGCATGTAAATAATGTAGTGACGATAAGTAAAGTATGATGCAAGTAAGTACATGTATCAGATATCAAGTAGCAGTTCATCAGCTAGTTCAAACAAGCACAGTAATTAAGCAGTAATTAATTACTAATTAAGTCGTACGGATACCTGGTTTAGTGCGGGTTGTCACATTCTCCCCCCGTTAAATAAATTTCGTCCCGAAATTTAAGTTCTGCTTGAAGATGCAGGGTTCTTAGGAAAAAGGTGGGGGTATTTCTCTTTCATCCGGTCCTCACGCTCCCAGGTGTACTCAGGACCGTGTCTGGCATTCCAACGAACTTTGACGAGCTTGACACTGCTCCGGCGGGTCTTGTTTACTTTCCAATCCGTAACCTCAACCGGTTCTTCAACGAAGTGGAGCGTGTCGTCAACATGAATCTCGTCGATGGGAATGGCAATGTCAACTTGAGTTGGACTTTTCTTCAGGTTGGATACATGAAATGTATCGTGAACACCATTCAGTTCAGCAGGTAGGTCCAACTTGTATGCTACTAGTCCTATTCTTTCCAGAATTCTGAAGGGACCAATGTAGCGCGGATTTAACTTCCCACGCTTCCCGAAGCGTGCCACACCCTTCCAGGGTGAGACTTTCAATAACACCATCTCTCCAACTTGGAAATCCATATGTTTCCGGTTTGGATCCGCATAGGCCTTCTGTCTGTGGCGAGCTGCTTCGATGCGTTTAAGAATCTGCGCGATCTTGTCTGTCGTCTCTTGGACGATTTCGGGACCAGCAAGTTGCCTATCACCTGCGTCAGCCCAGCATAAGGGTGATCGACACTTGCGTCCGTAAAGGGCTTCGAATGGTGCGACACCAATACTGGTGTGGTAGCTATTGTTGTATGAAAATTCGACCAAAGGCAAATGCTTATCCCAGCTACCGCCCAAATCTATAACACACGCTCTCAGCATGTCTTCCAAAGTCTGTATCGTTCGCTCGCTCTGGCCGTCAGTTTGCGGATGAAACGCAGTGCTCAGCTTCAATTGTGAGCCAAAGGCTTCTTGGAAGGATTGCCATATCCTTGACACAAATCTTCCGTCTCTATCAGAAATGATCGAGAGAGGCACTCCATGACGTGCAACGATCTCTCTCATGTAAATTTCAGCCAATTTGCTCGTATTATCCTTCTCTCTGATAGGTAAGAAGTGTGCTGACTTCGTTAATCGATCCACTATCACCCAGATAGTGTCATGGCCTTTTGGCGTTCTTGGCAATTTTGTAACAAAATCCATTGAGATTTGTTCCCATTTCCACTTGGGAATCTCAGGTTGTTGCAGAAGTCCTGAAGGCTTCTGGTATTCCGCTTTAACCTTAGCGCACGTTAAACATTTGCTCACGTAAACAGCAACATCGCCTTTCATCCTAGGCCACCAATAATAATCTTTGAGATCCTGGTACATCTTATCCGCTCCAGGATGGATAGAGTACCGTGATTTGTGAGCTTCATCAAAAATAACTTTCCTTAAACCACCAAACGAAGGAACCCAAATCCTTTTCTCAAAACATAACGTTCCATCCTCGTTTAGTACCAAAAGCTTCTCCATCCCACGGAGGTATTCTTCTTCAAGGTTTCCTTCTTTGAGGGCTTCTTTCTGCGCGGCACGAATGCGCAAGGAAAGATCGGTTTGGATAATCATTTCTAAAGCTCTAACCCTTATGGGCTTGATTCTCTCTTTACGACTTAGGGCATCGGCGACTACATTCGCCTTACCTGGATGATACTTTATCTCGCAGTCGTAGTCGTTCAACAATTCAACCCATCGTCTTTGCCTCATATTCAACTCCTTCTGGTTGAATATATGCTGTAGGCTCTTGTGATCTGTAAAGATTGTACACTTCGTACCATAAAGGTAGTGTCTCCAGATCTTTAAAGCAAAAACCATTGCGCCGAGCTCCAAATCGTGTGTGGTATAGTTCTTTTCGTGCACTTTCAGTTGACGCGATGCGTAAGCAATAACCTTTTGGCGTTGCATCAACACACAACCCAATCCTTGACGCGATGCGTCGCAGTATACCACAAAATCATCAGTACCTTCTGGTAGAGCTAAAATTGGCGCGTCACAAAGCTTATCCTTCAATATCTGAAACGCTTCATCCTGTTTGATTCCCCAATCAAACTTCTTATCCTTCTGCGTGAGGAGCGTCAATGGTTGAGCGATCTTTGAAAAATTCTCAATGAATCTTCGATAATAGCCAGCCAAACCCAAGAATTGCCGAATCTCGGTTGGCGTCTTTGGCGTTTCCCAATCCTTGATCGCCTCGATCTTGGTTGGATCCACGTGGATTCCATCTCCATTTACCACGTGCCCAAGGAATTGGACTTCGCGTAGCCAAAATTCGCACTTGGAGAATTTGGCATACAACTGTTCCTTCTTCAGCAGCTCTAGAATGGCTCTAAGATGCTGCTCGTGTTCAGGCTTCGTCTTTGAATAAATTAAAATGTCATCGATGAATACAATCACGAACTTATCCAAGTACGGCTTGCAAACTCTATTCATTAGATCCATGAATACCGCAGGTGCGTTTGTCAAACCAAATGGCATAACGAGGAACTCGTAGTGTCCATAACGAGTTCTGAAGGCTGTCTTCGGGATGCTCTCTTCTTGTATCCTTAACTGATGGTATCCAGATCGAAGATCGATCTTTGAATAAATACTTGAGCCTTGCAGTTGGTCAAACAGATCATCAATTCTTGGCAGAGGATACCTATTCTTGATCGTCAGCTTGTTCAATTCCCGGTAGTCAATGCACATACGAAAACTACCGTCCTTCTTTTTGACAAACAGGACCGGAGCTCCCCAAGGCGAGAAGCTTGGTCGGATAAAACCCTTGTCTAACAACTCTTGAAGTTGTGTCGACAGTTCCTGCATCTCCGACGGAGCAAGTCTGTACGGTGCCTTAGCCACAGGCGCGGCGCCTGGAACTAAATCGATGTGAAACTCTACTTGCCTCTGAGGTGGCAGTCCAGGCAAGTCTTCTGGGAAGACTTCTGGGTACTCCCTTACGACAGGGATGTCTTCGATTCTTGGCTCAGCAGCCTTCTTATCCACAATGTGTGCCAGGAAGGCAACACATCCTTTCTGTAAACACTTCCTTGCTTTCAAGCAGCTGATAATCCTCAACGGCGTCTCACGCTTCTCTCCATGAACAATAATGGTCTCACCATCATCGGTTGGGATACGAACGATCTTTTCGTGACAAACTATCTCAGCTTTGTTGCCTGATAACCAATCCATTCCTACCACCACGTCGAAGCTTCCCAACTGGACTGGTAGTAGATCTAAAGCAAACTCACGCTCTCCTAATTTGATCACACAACCTCTGATAACTTCATTGGCTTCGACTAACTTCCCATTGGCCAATTCGATTGAGTACGGAATATCTAACTTATTAGCGGCTAAACCAAGCATATTCTTAAATTCTAACGACACGAAGCTATAATCGGCACCAGTATCAAATAAAACGGATGCATAGTGTTGATTTACAGGGAACGTACCAGTAACGACATTGGGGTCCTGGCGCGCTTCCCTTGCTTCGATTTGGAACACTCTTCCACGGGCTTGGTTTAACTCTGGGCAGTTCTTCTTAAATGCCCGATATCACCGCAGTTATAGCATCCAAGTCTTTGCCCGTTTCCACCTCCATTTCCAGCTTGGTTGTTGTTTTGGTTTGTATTGCCAGCTTGGTTCGCAAAGTTGCCTCGATTCCCGTTTCCTCCATAGTTTCCTTGTGAGCGATTACCACCACGATTATTATTCCTATTCCCAAATCCTCCTTGGCCTCCCTGACCAGCAGTGGCCCAACAAGTGTCCTTCGAGTGGCCACGTTTCCCACATGCTTCGCATACTTTTGGCCCGCAATGACCAGAATGGTGGCGCTGGAAGGTGTTGCATTTGGGCTGGGTGCCCATATACCCTTTTCCTTTCTTTCCTCTACCAGCTGTAACCTGAGCTGGCGTGTCTGACCCTCCTTTCTTAACCACCACACTGGCGCCCTGCTTGAAGTTCGAGAACTTCCTTTTGTTACCTCCTGATGACTCGACGTGAGTCTCTGCCTTCTTGGTCTTGATCTCGTCAAACTTGTTCAGGCGAATAGCCTCCTCAGTGAGAGCTACGCTCAAATCGATCGCCTCAGTAATGGTCGCAGGCTTGGATGAGGTTACCATGCTTATGATTTGAGGAGCTAGTCCCCAAATGAAACGTTCAATTCTCTTGAACTCAGGAGTGACCATGTAGGGTACCACATGCGATAAGTCATGGAACCTTTGAACGTATTCTGCTATCTTTGGACCGTCCATTTTCAAGTGCCAGAACTCGGTCTCCAATCGCTGGATTTCTGCGCGGGAACAGTACTTTTTGCGCATAAGTTCCTTCAGTTCGGTCCAGGTCAGCGCGTAGGCAGCAGCTTCGCCAAGTGTCTGTACTTGCAGATTCCACCAAGAGAGGGCTCCATCCAAGAATAGCCCTGAGATATAGGTGACTTGCTGATCCAGTGCGCACTTGCTCATGCGAAGAACAGATTCGGTTTTCTCAGCCAAACGAACAAAGGTGACAGCACCTCCTGTGCCATCAAAGTTTACGGGCTTGCAGTCTAAGAACTGCTTGTAGGTGCATCCTGCACATACGTCATAACATACGTTTGGCATTAGCATCATTGCTAAAGATATCCAATTAGGTCATGGTAGGTCTAAATGACTTGGTATTACCATGAGGTGGATTATTGTTGTTGCCAGTGTTGCCAGAGTTGCTTCCACTAGTCCCTCCTTGAGAGGCGGCGTATTGTGCAATGGCAGCAGCGATAATTTGCTGGAGTTCTGCCTCATTAGTAGGCATGTGTGTCTCACGTCTCGGCGGCATCTTCTAAAAGATGGTTTACGTTGGTCAGGCCATAGTGAAACGTACGTATATAGTAATAGTAATAGCACATAACATCTCATGTTATCAATACATCACAAATATCAATCCCATGTCATAAAAATATAAATAAGCAATCAAGCGAATCAAATACGGTGAGAATACTGCGATTGCCATATATCGAGACCACATAGTAAGTGTATCAGTACATCCCTGTGTCATACAATCATCAGTCAACTAGGGGCTACATCACCCCTGTCCAAAAACTATATCATGTCAATGTCAAATACGTCAAATACATGTCATCAAAAGTCAAAATCATCATGTAGTCTCCAAAAATGCTGTGCAGTCAAAAGCATTCGCCGTCTTCTCACCAACGTCTACCCAAACAGCACTGATGAGCTCTATACAGATGGCGGTGGAGGAGGGGGAAAGTGGGTGTAAAACAAACGACGTAACTGGAGCCAGTCCTCCTCCATGGCCTGCTGGGTACGAATGATAGAAGCAACCTGCTGCTCTAGTGTAAAGAGACGGGCAGCATAATCTGGAGGTAGGGGTCGAAACGGCTGCAGAGGAGAGTGTGTCTGACCATGGCACTGGCATGGCCGCAGCTGAGCTCTCTCAAGCTCCTGGATGCGCTGCGTGTGTGACTCGTGCTGGGCGACAAAAGACATCAAAACGTCCTCGATAGTATACCCCATGTGGAAAGAATGATAGGGGTCAGTAGGTGGCATAGCAGAGTCTGGTGCCCAAAGGAACGGCTCACTGGTGGGATCGAAAGGTGCCACATGAAATGGAGCAACAGGGGGTGGAACAGATGACATCTGGGGCATGAAGGGGATAGACATCGGTATATGCCCAAAAGGATGGGCTGAAGAACCCTCTCCAGGCCTCGCTGGAGGTACAAACTGTGGAACCCGAAAAGAAGAATCAACATGTCGTGTATCCGGGATCTGAGGGGGAAAAGGTGGAACATCCTCATCAGCAGGTATCCAACCGTGCTGTGCATGCTCATCTGGTGGATCCATGTGTGTCGCGAACAGTGCATGCTCGGGCTCTAGTGGGATGGGATCAGGTGGGGGAGCAACAAAAGGGTGAATAGGTGCAATGTGCTCAACAGGATGGTCAACAGGTATATCAACAACAGGTAGAGGAACAACAAGGTCAACAACAACATGATCGCCCTCTAACAAAGGAACATCCACGGGGAGATCATCAACAGGTGGGTCCGCTATAACAGGCTCAATAGGGATGCCAGCATGTACGGGGTCATGCTCAAGTATGGGGTCTAGAGCGGCTGCCTGCTCAGGAGCGATGACAGGCTCGGGATCATCAAAAGCCATCTCGAAGTCAAACTCGGGGTCGATAGGATCTACTGGGTCAGCTGGATCCTCCATGGGCTGATCCATAGGTATAAACTCGATATCACGATCCGGGTCGTATCCCGGGGGAAAGATAGGATCAGAATCCTCTATGTCATCATGGTCAAACGCAAAACTGGGAATGGGTGCAACAGAGGCTGCCTGGTCAGGATCAGAATCGTGCGCAAAGTGCTGTGCGCTCAATGTGTGAGAAGGTACGGATGCCACAGACTCGAAGGAGTCTGGGACAGGAGAATGTGCAGGCGAATCCTCAGCGGGAACGTCAACGATCATCAGAAGATCGTCCGCAGGAAGAAGGGCCTCGCCCTGGATCTCATCCTCAAAGGGCTCCTCCTCAAATAGGTCAACATCACCGTCAGCCTCGGCGTCAAGAAGGAAATCATATGCTGGATAAACGGCTAAGGGTATAGGAGCCGGAATCTCTACTAGAGGTAGGTACTCAGCGGGAGGGTCATCTGCAGGCTCATCAGCACCATCGGGTAGTGCGAAAGGCTGGAAATCATCCTCTTCAGTACTGGTATAGTCAGATGTGTACACCTCATGCTCGGAGGATGTGAGGTCATCAGATACGATAGGTATGGGTCCAGTGGTGTCCGAAACGCCAATATCGTCTGAGTCCATAAGTCTGTAACATAAACACAATTATGCTCAAATAATCAGTCATACAATCAGATAATAACATAAGTCACCAAATAAGGTATCACATAATTCCCCTGGTCCACTAGCCAAATTCCTCCCAGTCTCGAAGACTGCTCTATCCTCCACCTCGACCTCTTAGATCGAACCTCGGTCCCCTTGACCGAGCCTCAGCCTTCATGACTGAGCCTACTCTTCCTAGCCTCACTAGCCAACTACCTCGGTCACCTAGACCGAGCCTCGATCCTCCAGACCGAGCCTCAGCCCTCCAGGCTGAGCCTATAATAAATCAACGTGCTCAACTACCTCGGTCACCTAGACCGAGCCTCAATCCTCCAGACCGAGCCTCAGCCCTCCAGGCTGAGCCTATAAATAATAAAATGTGCTCAACATTTGTTTGTAAAAAGTTTTGGATCTGGACTTAAGTGGTATGCAGTAAAATGTTTTCGTGAGAGCCCTAGTGATCATAGTCTAGACTCGAGAAAGAATCCTAGTTCGCTATGATCAGAGCTCTGATACCAAGCTGTCACACCCTGGCTTTGCGGAAGCGTGGTTAATTTTGGTGTGACTTCTTAATACCATAGCTTAACCATAACAAAGCTATATGAAATAAAATCATGCAAGATCATCCATTTGATTAAGTTTTAGAACCAGAGTATCATACCATTGTCTTAAAGACTTACAACATCATAACATAAAATATTGTCTTGAAAAACATAAACCGTAACATGAAACAAGCGCAGTTTAAGAGTTGTGACTTGTCCAGGAAAGAGTCACATTTCCTAAACTGGGATGACCTTGGAACCCTTATGCAGCTGGAAAACATAACATACCGTGCCAGATCTTTAATTTCCTGAAATACATGTAAGTTGAAAAATCAACAATAATGTTGAGCGAGTTCATGTGTAAGTGAGTATGTAAAACACTTGTAAGTATAAAAGTTCCCTGGTATGTAGCAGTGTAAGGAAAAAGAGATCACCAATGGTTTGCAAGGCCATTAGTATGTGTGAAGTGCAAGTAGGAAGACTCAACCTAGCAGATTTCGCGTCGGGTACAAAGTCACTCCAAGGTCCGTTCTGTTGGGCCTCTCAGAGGTCCGTTCTGTTGGGCCTAGAGTTGGGCTCGCTACACCCAGATAGATCTACCGCTTACGTCCCTCGGTGTTTCTGCCTACCCACTCACATGATCTAAGTAGTAAACCTCCTTACGCTAACCATACCATGTATAAAGTACTTGTAATCAAAGTAACATGTATTTCACCCCCGCAGTTAAGAAAACTGAAAACAGTTAGAGAAAAGGGGGACATGAACTCACAGTGAAGCGTCTCTACCAAGTATCTCCTGCTCACGCAGCTGTGCGACGACCTACAGGTGCTAATTTCTATTAGACGGATGGCCGTGCCTTAGCTTTATAGTTTAAGTCTTTGGGAAATAGTTAGACAACTATTTCGTGTTTACATTCTGTATATACTTGGTAGTTAATCTCCTTCCCAAGGATGGGGGATTCAATACATGTGCGTTCAAATTAAATCATTAAGTCTCACTTAATATATATACATATTTCCAATTCCAAAATATAAGTATTTTTCTCAAAAAAATATTATATTTTCATTTCACATAATTTTTCTCCAATAATACGTTGTTAAAATACGCGTTCATAAATATTTCCGTAAGTGCGTAAGTTACGTTTTAACAATCGAGTGGTAATATAATTACCGGTGTAACTTATGTATTTATGGTGAAAGCGTTCGTATTATTTTGGATTCGTTAATGTTCGTAAATATTATTTTTACTCTAAAAATAATATTTATGTATTTTCACAAAATAATCATAAACAGTGTGTGAAAGTATATATTTATCACGTTAAATTTTGTGAAAATCCCACCTCCGAATATTTAGTAAATAAAGTCATGGCGAAATTTATATTTCGAAAACATGTCAAAAAATAATTCTAACACTTGTAGTGTAAATAGTTCTAAGTGTTAGGTTTTTAGAAAAATTTCGCCAGAGTTTCCTCTGTAACTGGAGGTGGCCACGCTTTCAAGCGTATCATTTTCTTTAACAAATCAACTCAACAATTTTCTTTATTTGATCAGAACAACTTTTCTCACAACAATTAATCAACATATGTGTAACTTGCCAAAAATTACATGAACTTGTAGTTTTTCCCAAAACTGTGGTGTAAATCTCCTTAAATTTAGTAGATCCTCATATAAGGTAATTTGATCTTGTAAAAACCTCGTTTTTAGAGAAAATCCATCTTTACAACTTCCCGTCATCTTTTTACAAAAACTGTTATTTTGTCGGATCTTTTCATTTCACAAGTGTTTACACACTTGTGGTTTATAAAAATCATGCTTGTTAGTGTAAGATCCATCTTTTAAAATGCATGATTTCTTTGATACGTGGTTCTTTGAAAATACCACTTGCAGATGCGTAGATCTGCTAGTTTTAAACACATTTTCACAAGTAAAACTCTTTTACACAAGTTCATGATTCGCGTGTGGTAGAGTTTCACCCTTTAACCCTTGTATCATTCAAAACAAGCTTATGTTAAGATCCATGATCTTACCAAACCGGGTTAAACGATGATCCGAGCTACCACATCGTAGATCGGGCCTAAATAATCATACATTTCGAATACTACATCATTTACACAACATATAAGCTTTTAACCACTATTATAGTGTTTTTAGTAAACTTTAATGCTTCAAAATGCAAGATTCCGAGTTTTAACCGATAAAAATCCTTTTAACCACTTTAGATTAGTTCAAGAAGGTGTTTTAAGCATTATACCTCTAGCTCGAGGCTAGGGAAGAATCTATGCGCAAAAGAGGTGGATAAAAGCAAGATAAAGGGGTCCTTCGCGTTCCGTTTTCTCCAAGCTTCCTAATACGCGACCCTCGACACTTGAGTGATCTTGGAATGGCAAGAACTAAACTTGAAAAATTGATGGATGGGCATAGGGGGTTCGGCCGAAAGCTTTGTGAGGGAGAGAGAGTGTTGTTGTGAGTTGTTAAGTGTGTATGTTATGTGTGTTTAGTGTTAACTTATAGACAATTTCATGTGCAATTAACCAATGGATATTGTGTCTTGTAGATATTAAACATCATTGATTAAAATAATCAAAATGGTACCATGGGGGGTCACAAAGTGACCGAGTTCGGTCAAGGGGGGGGGGGGGGGTAGTTTGGTTCCATTTCAACTAACCATTAAGCCTTAGTTAGATAATTAGGTTAAGTTAAGTGTTTAACTTGGTTACTAGGGTATGGTGTGTTAAAGCGGGTGTTAGGGTATACGGGGACCCTAACTGGCCCAGAAAAGACAAATAATGAAAATAACAATATTTTCATGTTTCGGGTATAGTCCGGTTATTCGGTTGGATAGTAATCCGTTAAAGCGTTACTAAAGCTTTAAAGTGTCGTTATTACTCTCTTTAGTGACACAGCTTATTCCTGACACTTTGGAAAGTGTCTAGTGTTATTTTTCTCATATTTTGGCACTTTATTAGTTAGCTAAAAGCTGAATTATTTTGTAAAGTGCTGAGTTTTGTACTTAGAGTACGTTTTAGGCACATCCAGTCATAGTGACTTATCCCTTGAGACGCAGTTCCACAACCCTTATATCCCTACACTCACTACTAGTGTAGCAAAACATTTCAGGCTCTTACTGGCCTTAGAGGCAGTGTTTGCCTGATGCTGGCTTTATCAGCATGTTCAATAGGTTATCCGTTATAGTGCTACTGTGCTTTTTGTGCATCACGGTTGTCACTAGGGTTCAGCATGTAAATAATGTAGTGACGATAAGTAAAGTATGATGCAAGTAAGTACATGTATCAGATATCAAGTAGCAGTTCATCAGCTAGTTCAAACAAGCACAGTAATTAAGCAGTAATTAATTACTAATTAAGTCGTACGGATACCTGGTTTAGTGCGGGTTGTCACAATTTTCAGATATTTAGGAAGAAATTTCATATAGACTTGTTGCGGGTGTTGATGTAGACATGCCGAATTTTGATTAGTCTTAGTACTAAAAACAAGTTTTGTAAATTTCTGGTATAAATATCGAATGAGTTCCTTTTGGCTTAAAAATAGTTCTCATTAATGTGTGGATATTATACATGCGCAATGTTTTGTCCACTGACACATAATGATTTAATTATTTTTGGTTATCGTTTTATGTTGATATTATGTTGTAATAATAGAAACGACGAAATGCCGCCAAAAGTGAGACAAGGTTCTTGACTACCTATTACCCCAGAAGAGTTGGCACAACTCATAGCCCAACACGTTAATACTGCCATGGAACAGCGCGATGCTAACCAAAATAATGGCCAGGAATGTGGACGTGATGCTCATGGGCATGGTTTTGGTGGGAAAGATCGGAGACCCCTCAGGTGATATAATGATCAGAAATTTTTTAGTAGTTCCTGTGTTTTGATAAAATCGGAGCGTAAATCTGATTTTTCATTAACTTTGTGAACAGTACATAGATGTACACATAAAATAATCCAGGGTTGTAACCCAAGATCATTTTTTGGTACCCCATGCAATGACGTGGCAACAGTATGCGTGATGTCGGGCCGTCACAGTGGGTCGACCATTCAAATAATTCCGCATTCCAAGCCTAGATCTGGGGATTCACAAAAGCGAAAGTCTGAGAGTTCGAGGAAAGATACCGATAAGAAGCGTGGTGAGGAACGTAAATTGGAGAAACATGTGTAGCTAACCCTAGAGAGTCGGTAAAGGAAAATGCCAGGGATGGCAGGAGTGGTCTTGAGAGGAAGACTCTCGAGGATAAGTGGAGAAAGTGCGCCAGATGTGGTTGGACTAGACATATGACTCGCGAGTGCTATGCTAAGAGTACATCGGAGGGAGGTACACTCGAGGGATGCTACGAGTGTGGTGAGCAAGGACATTTCAAGAGAGATGGTCTGAAAATGAAGGGTCAGGATGCCAGGGGTAGAGCGTTCGAGTTAAACGCTGGGAAAGCACAAGACGAACGTGTTGTTGTTATCAGTATGTTTCGAATCAAAAACCAATCTATGTTCATACTTTTAATACCAAAGCTGACTTGAGTTTTGTTCGAAAAACTTTGAACCATTTCATTTTTGTGTTCACCTACAAGTAAGTTGGGTATAAAGTGCCCTATAGAACTAGCAATTGGTAAGTTGATAGAAACTAGTAAGGTTGTTTGCAGTTGTAGTATTTAGTTAGGTGATCGTAGTTCTAGTGTTGGTTTATTTCCAGTGGAGCTGGGGAGCCTTGATGAAGATGTGAGAATGGACTGATTATCCAAGGATGAAGTGGGGACTATCACTTGAAGAAGCTAGCTAGGATATCTCATCCTGATGACGATAGAAAGGTGGTAGTTGTTCGCGGAGATCGACCAAGTCGAGTGTTGAGTATTGATAGTTGAAAGTTGTCAGTTTTGTGAGGATGCTCAGGTGGTTGCAAAAAGGGGCTATCCTTCGTTCTTAGTTAACGTGATGGGTACGAAAGCCGAATGTAGGAATACCGGAGAGATTCCTATTGTTCGCAATTATCCAGAAGTTTTCCTAAAAAGACTTACCTGGATTTCCCCCTACGAGACAGATCGAATTTCGGATCGATCTAGCACCCGGTGCTGAAACCAATTGCAAAATCTCTTTATAGATTAAGCACCGTTTGGGATGATAGAAATGTCAAGTCAGTTTCAAGAGCTACTGGACAAGGGTTCCACTCGATCAAGCTTTTTGCTTTAAGGCGCATCTGTTTTGTTGAAAAGGAAGAATGATGGATCCTTTAGAATGTGAGAGGATTTCAGAGAACTGAACAAGTTGACTACCAAGAATCAGTACCCTTTCACCGAGGATTGACGATTTGTTCGATCAAGCTACCGGGATCCAGCTGCTACACGAAGATCAATCTACGATTGAGATATTATCAGTTGATGGTTGCTGACAAAAGATATGCTGAAGACTGCTTTTCAAACGCGATATGGCCATTTCAAGTTATTAGTCATGCCTTTTTGACTAAATTAATGCGCCATTTATAATCATGAATCTCATGAACAGGGTATGGGAATCCTAATCGGATAAATTCATAATAATACCATTGACGACGTACTTGCCTATGTGCGAACCAACGAGAATCATGAGTAACGTTTGAAGTTAACTATGGAATTGGTGAATGATGAGGAGCGCCAAAGACCCCGTCGGGAGTATGATGATCCATATGACTAGCTGGGTACTACCGAAGATTTATTAAGAATTTCCCTAACTTAGTGCAGCCTTCGACACCAATAACCCCGAAAGGAAAGGGAAATTGATTAAACGGAAAAGCAGGAGGAAGCTTTTCAAACCGTTGGAGGGAAATATTGAAAGCGTGTAGGATGGATTTTGAAGAAAGTTAGGATACTCACATGCCTGTGCTAGAGCTATCCTACAGTAATTAACGCGCTAGTACTTAGGTTGCTTGGTTGGAAGCCTTGTATAGATGGAAGTATTGATCGCCACTTTGTTGAGCTAATGTGGCAAAAGACGATTAACCAGACCTTAGTTTATCTAGGAAACCAGCGCCAGGATTTGCCTAGATCGAGGGAAGGTTAAAAGTCGCCAATTGATCGACAGAAGGATTACATGGACAATTGAAGGAACTATTGCGATTCCAGATTGAAGATTTGATTCTGTTAAAGGAGTTATCTTGCAAAGATACTATTAGGTTTAGCAGAGAAAAGGAAAGCTGAGCGACAATGATTTTTGTCCTTTCAAGAGCCCATCTTGAGTTGGATCAATCGCTTATAGGCTCAAGCTACCATAAGGATGGAGTAGTGTAGATGATGTATTGTTTGGGTTCAGTTGAGAAAGTGTATAATGGATAATACACTGATTTTGTTCTTTACAGAGATTTGTTTGGAAGATAAACGGAGGTTTATCGAAACACCATAGAAGCAGTACGAATAGCTAGAAGAGTTATGCTAATAACCAGAAAGGCGAATTTCAGCATTCTAGTCATATATGTGATATATTGACTTGGCGATTTGTGGATATCTGAAATGAATGTAAGAAGGAAGGAAGACGAGTTTATGAGATTTGATTCTTTTGAGAGGCCATCTCGAGTTGGATCAATCGGGTGTAAACTCAGACTATCTTAGGTACGGGGTAATGTATATATAAATATACGTATGTAGAACCCGAATTGGTGGAATTTTAACTTAATCTTCTTGATCAAGTGCTTGTGAATGTTGGACCTTGGAAAGGGTGGAGAGCATTGAGATGTGAGATTAGGAATTAAGAGTGTATATAGATTCTTTGTAAGAATCAAAGTTTCTCGCAGAAACTATAAGACTATATTCATTAAACTTGTTGTTGCTGTTTCCACCTAATGCAAAAACAAAACCAGTAGGGTAAAAATTTTGGGACGAAATTTCCTAAACAGGTGGAGACTGTGACACCCGGCTTTTCAGGCCGTACCGTACAATTGTAATATGAGTTGTGAATAGATAACAGGGCTGTATTTGACTGGTTGTGATGTTTATATGTGGAATTTAATGAGTGGGTAAATTTAAACTTTGGTAAAAATTATGTTGGCAACGATAAGATAAACGCTTATTGCGTAACGGTTAAAATGCGAAACGAACGTCGATGACCATCCGATCAGTGTTAAAATCCTAAAAATAGTCTGTTATGATTGGAATAATAATTTTAATCCTATTCGTGAGAAAAAATAAATTAAAATTCTAGGAAACTCTATTTTTCGAGTTTAAGCGCGTACCGCGCAATGCAGCGCGTGCACCGACAAAATACTGTCAACACACCCTGTCAAGGCAACTGATAATCATTTTAGTAATAATTTGATGAGTTTATTACTTTAGAATGATAAAAATAAATAAAAATGCACAAATCCCTATTTTTGCGATTTTAAACGCGTACCGCACAGCACAGCGCGCATACTGCCAAATACCGGCAACGTAGCCAGTCCAGCCAAGCAAAATACTGTTCAGTAATATTTTGGTGAGTTTATTTTTATAGAGTGTTAAAAATAATTTAAAACGCGTTAAAACGGGTTAAAACGCTAGATAAAATACCCGGTAACCGGTTAAATACCAGTTTTTTGTCTAGAATATGTAAATATATGTATATATATATGATTATATGTGTGTATAAGAGAGAGAAGGGCTGGTTGGCAGCCATGCACATCCTTTTCTCTCTCTCTCTCTCTCTCTCTCATGCTCCTATTGGTCTAAGTGGAGGTGCATGATGACACTTTCCTCAAAACTCCCAATATCTTCCACCATTTCAAGAATTATGTCTTTAAAACACTCAAAGACTCTCTCTCTCTCTCTCCTAAAATCAGCCGAATACCCCCTTTCTCACCTCCATGATTTCGAAATTTTGATGTTCTTGTAAGAATTAACTTTAATCCAAGGTGTTTCCAAGCTATTTTGATGATCCAAAGGTAGGGATGGCAATGGGTCGGGTTCGGGTCGGGTATTGGTAATCCCATACCCGTACCCGGTTATAAAATCGTGTCCCATACCCGACCCAATACCCGTCGGGTACTTACCCGTCGGGTATCGGGTATACCCGTGGGTATCGGGTTTACCCATTAGTTTGTTAAAAGATATACGTTGGGATTTCTAAATACATTTTTTTACTATTGTAATTATTATATTATTTTATTTATACAACAACTATTACAAATTAAAAACGTACATTACATACATATAAGTTTTATCATAAATTAATAACTTTATAATACTTATACACTCACATACATATACTTCACAACATACAAAATATAAATACTATTATCAAATGCATATACTAAAAGAAAATTTATTTTTTCACATTATAAACATACTAAAATAAATCACTGATAGACAAGGGTTAATGGAAAATAAAGTATAAATAAAAAAAAATCGGGTATATGATCGGGTATATAGTTCGGGTAAACGGTATGTGGTTTCAGGTAATCGGGTCGGGTATCACCTAATCCCATACCCGACTAGGGATGGCAATGGGTCGGGTTCGGGTCGGGTATTGGTAATCCCATACCCGTACCCGGTTATAAAATCGCGTCCCATACCCGACCCAATACCCATCGGGTATTTGTCGGGTAATTACCCGTCGGGTATTGGGTATACCCGTGGGTATCGGGTTTACCCATTAGTTTGTTAAAAGATATACGTTGGGATTTCTAAATACATTTTTTACTATTGTAATTATTATATTATTTTGTTTATACAACAACTATTACAAATTAAAAACGTACATTACATACATATAAGTTTTATCATAAATTAATAACTTTATAATACTTATACACTCACATGCATATACTTCACAACATACAAAATATAAATACTATTATCAAATGCATATACTAAAAGAAAATTTATTTTTTCACATTATAAACATACTAAAATAAATCACTGATAGACAAGGGTTAATGGAAAATAAAGTATAAATAAAAAAAATCGGGTATATGATTGGGTATATAGTTCAGGTAAACGGGTATGTGGTTTCGGGTAATCGGGTCGGGTATCACCTAATCCCATACCCGACCCATACCCGCGAAAATTTTTTAAACTAATCCCATACCCGGCCCAATACCCGTCGGGTATCGGGTATACCCGTCCCATTTGTGTCGGGTTTTGGGTATACCCGTCAGGCTCGGGTATTTTTGCCATCCCTATACCCGACCCATACCCGCGAAAATTTTTTAAACTAATCCCATACCCGGCCCAATACCCGTCGGGTATCGGGTATACCCGTCCCATTTGTGTCGGGTTTCGGGTATACCCGTCAGGCTCGGGTATTTTTGCCATCCCTATCCAAAGGTGCTTTCTTGGTGAAACAAGCTTTCAAACATCAAAAAATCATGTCAAAAACCCACTTGAATCTTGAAGGTATAAAATTTATTTTTTAAAACATATTCTTGATTCTTGGTGATGTTCATGATGTTGGAAGGTTTCTCTTAAATCTTGGAATGATTCACAAACTTAAAATTCTAAACAAATGGGTTTTTATACAGAATTTAAAACGGAACTTGTGTGTATGTTAATATGGCCGAAAATGTTAGAGTGTATGGATTAGAGATTGGATTTTTGATGATTCTTGATTTTTATGATGTGCTATATGCAAAATTTGATGCATGCATGATTAAAGGTTGATGTTATAGGAAGTTCTATGATAAAACAATGTTATGAAAAGTGAAGTTTTAGATTTTTGTATGCACATGTGTGTGTATGTCGTGTATGTATATGTGTGTATACATGCATGTGGGAAATTTTATCATATGTTCATGAATAGAGTAAATCTTTAATTTATGTTAACATGATGATGATGTGATGAAGATGTCTTTGAATATTTAAAACATAAGTTAAATAAATATGTAGATGCATTATGTTCATGCAAGTTGATTTTGACATGATATGGGTGCATTAGATGTTTGTACTTGAGTATCCATGTTGGATTATGGTCATGAAATGATGATTAACTTATGATTTGACAAAAATAAATTTTAATCAGAATCTAAACACCAAAAATATGAATACTTGAAGTGTTAAAATGGTATAAAACTTTGTCATAAAGTTTGCTAGCTTTGCATGTTGTACTTGGTGCTTTGTGTGTTGTAAAATACGTGAAATCGCATGATTTATGTGACTTACACAAAAACTTCACTAATCTGATTATAACCACTATTTTAATCAGTAAATAACATGTATTGTGTTAAAATATCAAGTTGTTTCGAGTTGGGATGATTATAGTAACGTTTAACGCAAAACTATGCGTTAAAACGGTCGAAAATCGGCTTTTAGAGTGATTTTTATAAAAATGATTTAGATCAGTAAGCAAACTGATGTTTTTAGTTTAAAAATAATTATTTTAACTAATTTTAAATTTACTTGGTATTTGGTTGGTCATACGTGACTTCCGACGCCCGAAACCGTTACTGAATCGCTAAAATGCGCATTTTTCAATATATGCTAATGTAGGTAAACTTTTGGATGAACCTTATGTGTTAAAATGTGTTATGTAATTTAAACATGAGGATGTGAAAATATGTTAAGTTTTAACATGATTTTAAAGATTGGGATTATGCATGTATACTTGTACGTTTTGTGCGGTAGAAACGGTAAAAATCGCGTTAAATGTGTAACTTGTTTGTCGAGCATAAAATTTGATACTTATGAGGTGTTCTATGTATGTTTGCTTTAAAAATGACAAAGTAGATAAGTTAACAAGATTTCGCGTGTCTCGGTGTTAAATTATATGAACGTTTATGTATATGTATTGCGATGCGCAAACCGTAGATATATTGCGTATAAACGGGAGAGTTAACGGATTTACACAATAATGGTCACCAATAAAATTGTTCAAGTCGCAAAATCATAAAAATATATATACATGGACTCATATATATATATATATATATATTAACGTGCCAACATAATCAAAAATGGTAATTTTTCGAGAAAATCCCAAAGTTATGTGAAAATTCTAAGAAACGGAGAAACTTAGGATTTTGTAATGTATGTATATTGATTTAAAAATCGTTCCTACTTATATAATAGAAATCAACCTCTGGGATTGCGCTATTTAAAAATACGCACCCAAAGGTGAGTGTCACTAAACCCCTCTTTTTACCGCTTTGTATATATTTTGGGGGTAGAACACGTCAATAAAAAGGTTTAATAATGTTTTTGAAATAAAACATACCTTTTAATATAGAATATATATTTTCAATGAAAATATATGAAATTTGATAATTCATACGTTTCGAAGTAAAAACGTTTTTGATGAATAAATGTTGGACATTGGGATGGTACGTGTTTTGGTCAAAAATTACCGAAGCAATTAAATGATCAAATTAGTAAAGTGAGGTAGTGTGCTAGAGAGTGTACTTGAAAATATACTTGTTGAGTTAATTAGGAAATCAGTATTCAGGATACGGCTCAGGATATTGAGCTGTATCTATGATCAAACAATGAGCAAAAGTAAAGTAAATGACACGAGATGTACGAGGAAATCCCTTGATCAATCTAGATCGCCGGCATAAAACCTCGGGAGCTGACAATCGCAGCTGCCTTGTTCTTCTATTACTTCAAATATCAGGATACAGCGCAGGATGTGGTACGGATCGACTAAGTGTTACAACGAAATTTGAATACAAGTGTGGTGCTTGCAATGAGCTAGAGAGTGAAAGTACTCGAGAGTGTAAGTGAAGATTGTGCGCCTTAAACTGATCCGCCCCCATCTATTTATAGTAAAGATAAAATAACAAACTATCCTAAACTTCCGGGATCCACCGAATATTCCTTCTTCGAACGTTGTAGAACTGGTCTTTCGGGCTCAACGTCTTTCCTTCAACAAACTCGTCCGAGTCTTGAGGAGAAGAAGTCCTCTTGACCGTTAGAAAGTCTTAGCCTTTAACCTACACGTGGTTAATTCAATAAACCTTAGGATATCGCCCAAGATGTTAGCAATATCCTCTTCCAGCATCCTGGTCACAAATAAACAAACAAAGGCAGGATATTGGTCAGGATACGTATGCAAAGAAAATGAGCCCTAACAATTGTCCCCAAATATATCAGTTGGTATACCAATCCAACGGATATATTTCAAAAATCTTATCCCATAACTCAAGACATTTAAGACGAAGCGACGGTCAAGATCACATCGTAACCTCCAACGCGTTTTTTACTCAATGGAAGTCCACAACGCCCCTATATCTTCTCTTTTCTTGTTTAAAAAGCAGATATCTTCAACAGAACCTTCAGGTAATCCTCCATTTCCGATTTACTTTTTATCAATTTACATCACCTTACTCGCAATGGACGCCGAAACCTTCACCCAGCAGAATCTCCTTAAAAATCCCGAAAAGGAGATCTGTGCTTTTGATAACGCAGACATTGCAGCTTTAAGAGCTTCCGGCGCTTTCCCTGATAACACGGTCTTCAGACCATTCGATCGGTCAATCCGATCGGATGTTTCTTCCACTGAATGGGTTTGTTTTCCAGCATATCCTTTTTCACTAGGTCTTCGATACCCTTTTCCTGAATTCATGATGCAATTCTTTCGAACCACCGGCATCTCTTTTGCTCAAACTATGCCCATGGTTTGGAGAGTACTAATTGTACTTAATCAAATCAAAAATCTCCATTGTTCCGACCTTCGCATCGAGGATTTGCCTATTGCTTATCGCCTCCGATCCCACGGCTCTAGCCGGTTCTTGCTCTTCTCGACCTCCAGCAAACCCCTGATTCTCAAGGCCACCAAAAACGAAGACGGATGGCAACGCAAATTTTTCTTTGTCAAACGAGACTCCATTGCTGAGGGTGCCAGCCTTCCGGTGGAGTGGTTAACCACCGGTAGGATCATAAATATCCTCATAGACCATTTGATTGTTATCTTCTATTAATACTCTTCTTTTTGATCTTTATGCAGTGAACTTCAAGGAAGTTGCTCCCCCTACCGCTGAGTCAGAAGAGAGAATCAATACTGTTTACCGGTTACCTGCAATAGACAGGACTTTCACCACACACGCCCCGAGTTCCAGTCAATACTCATCATCCGAGATGTCTGGTAAGAATTTCTTTCAAAATAATTAGTCACAACAGTATAATGATAAGATAAAGAGTAAAACTTTTCCCTTTATGCAGCACCAGCTAAGATCCCTGAAGTCTTTGACCATGACGAATTGGACAGCTACTCTGACCAGATCCAGGTCAAGAAAGAACCTAGCCCCAGGACCACAGCTACATCCAAACCCAGCAGCTCCAAAGCCATCATCATTCCTAAACCTTCACCGGCTACCAAGCCCCGGAGTTCAAGTTCCCGCAAAAGGAAAGAACCTGATTCCTTTGACACATTTCCTTATGAGAAGCACGGGTTCATTGAAGCTAGCGGGTTTATGACTTCTTTTCTCAACCAGGCTAATATTCTCATATCATATCCTGCAATTTACATTATTATCAAAGATTTATCAATATTAATACCTGTCGTCTTACCTTTGTAGGGTCTTGAGCGTTTGGTTAACTTATATCAAGAATCCTGCAAGCTCAACAAGACGCTTGAAACCAAGCTAAAGGAAGCTGAAATCACAATCTACGATCAAGGCATGATTGCAGCCGCCAAATCTCGTCACTATGAGCAGAAATTTAAAGCCATGACTCAAGAACACCAAGCCGCTCTCAACAAAGTTACTCTTCAAGCCCAGGCCGATCTGGAAGCCGCCCATGTGCAGTACGAACGGGATATGGTCAGCTACCGGGAAAGCCTCAAAAGTTCCGTCGTCATTTCTCTCCTTCAAGCCAGGTTGAAGATGGCTCATGAAGCCAAAACATTGGGTTTCGAATGCCCTTCTTGGGATGTTGGTGCTTGGGAGACCAAGCTGAAGAACCTCGGCGGCACCTCTTCCAAATCAACTGTCGAAGAACCTTCCAAAGCAGTTGAAAAAGCAACCGATGCTGAGAAAGATGCTGAGGCGGATCCCAAGACGGATGTTGCTGAAACCACTATGGACCAAGAAGGCACTACCCCCTAGAGCTTATTTCCTTTAAATCATTCGAACAATTTTATGTTTTTATGAACAATTTATATTTCTGTATCGAAACAATTTGATAGCCGAAGGTGGATGGGTCCTGGGTTTCAGGATGAAACCTTTGGTTATCAACCAGTATTGATTGTTTCAAGAATAATTTCATCTTTTTATCTTTCTAAGTATAAATCTTAGCTTTGCAAAAAAATTCATACTGTTATCTTATAAAATATCCTGATCAGTATGCTCAGCGATATACCGTAAAAACCTTTTATTAGATAGAATTTCCAAATGTTCCTTCAACTTTGTAGAAATTTCTTTAGAAAGTGAAAAACAATCTATCTTTTCAAAACCAAGTTTTGATAATATTTAAATGATCAAAGTTCCAAACTAATACTAGTTTCAAACACCCTAGTCAAATATCCTTAAAAGGACTTTGAGGATATATATCAGGATACTTAACATAATGTCACTAAAAACTTAAACGAGGCTTACAAAGGAAAGATCATACCCGGAGTAGTATATAACCCTTTTATCAAACCTCAATCTTCTTGCAACTCTTCCAATGAAGATGTCCCCTGTATGAGATATTTAGCATACTAGTTCCGAACTTTAGCCTTTGAGCTTTTCATCACTGCCCTGGTAGGAATGTCCCCTGTGTACAATGTCTTCAAACACTTAGAAATCTTCTGAATGTCAGTTTCCATTGTATAGGCAATTTTTTAGGTCCCAAGGGTAAAACCCAAGGATGTACTGGAGATAAATCCCTTGTATCCTGGGGAAAATCCCAAATTTTCATGCGCTACAGGCGGGAGTGTATAAACTCCAAGACTTAGAAAGGTGAAAACCTTTAAACCTTAGAGAGTATGAAAATACCCTTTCGTGAGAGAGGGTGATCAATCCTCATATACCTTTAGGATTCAGGATATAGCCAACAGTAACGAAATTGTCAGCCACTTTTACATGGACTGGTCCCGCCACCTTGAACTATCCCCGAATAACTTGCGCTCCAGGCGGGGTGTTTAAACCCAATTCGGAAGAAAGGTGAATACCTTTAAACCTGTGAAGGGATCAGTATCCCTTAAACGTGAGAGAGGGGGCCAATCCTCTAATCTTTCGAGTTATCCTGAGTACATATCCTGGAGCTATATCCTGAAACATATCTTGCAAAACAATTGTAAACTAAGTTGGTGTTAGCTTGGCTAACACCCCTCCGATGCTTAAGTTAGTATTGAGTTTCAAAGAATAAATTAAACCAAAACATATTTAAAAAAAATAGAATTCATACCATTCTGAGTTAGAAATTGAATTCTAAACTCACTTGAAATAGAGCTTAAGGTGTATAGCATTCCAAGACCTCGGTAGCATATCTCCCTCCATATTCTTGAGTCTGTATGCTCCTTTTCCTGCTTCTGATTCAACTTCATATGGTCCTTCCCATTTTGGAGCTAACTTGCCATCGGCAGGATTAGTAGTATTCTGAAAAGCCTTTCTTAGCACCCAATCTCCAACCTTAAATCTTCTGGTCCTAATATTCTTGTTATATGCCCTGGATATTCTCTGTTGATATACTGCCATTCTTAGCCTTGCCGCATCTCTCTTCTCATCTATAGTGTCTAAATCCTGACTCAAGGCTTCAGGATTCTGTTCAGGATCACTTAGGGTAGATCTTGCGGTAGGTATTGTCATTTCTGTTGGAATCATTGCTTCTGCTCCAAATACCACGGAAAATGGAGTTTGGCCTGTTGCATTCTTTACCGTTGTCTTATTAGCCCATAAAACAAAGGGTAATTCTTCTGCCCATCTTCCTTTTTTGGCTCCAAGTCTCTTCTTTAAGTTATTGACAATTATCTTGTTTGAGGATGCTGCTTGTCCATTTGCTTGAGGATGTACCGGAGTAGATGTAATCATTTTGATTCCCCAACTTTTGCAAAAGTCAGTAGTTCTCTTGCTTATAAATTGAGAACCATTGTCACAGATTATCTCGGCTGGTACTCCGAATCTGGTTAGGATATTCCTCTTTATGAAGGATACTACTTCTTGATCTCTCACTTGAACAAATGCTTCTGCTTCAACCCACTTAGAGAAATAATCCGTCATTGCTAACATAAAGACTTTTCCTCCCGGGGCTTTTGGTAGCTTTCCCACTATATCCATACCCCACTTCATAAACGGCCAAGGGGAAACAATAGGATATAATGGTTCAGCAGGTTGATGCAGTATATTACTATGTCTTTGGCACGCGTCACATCTTCGAGCATATTCTGCTGCATCCTTTCTCATTGTTGGCCAATAATATCCCGTCCTTAACACTTTTGAGAATAACGACCTGCCCCCAGTATGGTTACCACAATCCCCTTCATGTATATCCTGAAGTACTTCTTTGGCTTCAGGATCCTCCAAGCACCTCAAATACGGTCCTGCAAGAGATTTCTTGTATAAAATATTATTTATAATAGTGAATCGTGATACCTTCATCCTAAATGCCTTAGGATTCTCATTTCTAGGGATGTGTCCTTCTTTGAGATATCTCATGATTGGAGCCATCCAGGATTTAGGATCCTTCTCAGGATGTTCTACTCCAGGATCCTGAATACCCGCTACTTCTTTATCTTGAGGATTCATTGCAGGATATAAGACATGTAATATTGGTATTTGGGTCCCTTCAGGTATCCTGATCGATGATCCCAAATTTGCTAAGGCATCCACTTCAGCATTATCCTCCCTCGGTACCTGTTCAAGTATAAAAACATCGAAATATCCTGCTAATTTTTTGAGAATATCGAGATATTCGATTAATTTCTCACCCTTAACTGCATAGGATCCATTAAAATGGTTAGTAATTAACAAAGAGCCAACATATACTTGCAAATTTTTGACACTCATGCTCTTAGCCAACTCTAATCCTGCAATTAAAGCCTCATACTCTGCTTCATTATTAGTAGCAGGAAATTCACACCTAATAGCCTGGGGTAATATGTCCCCCTGTGGCGATTTTAGTAGTATTCCTAATCCTACTCCTCTTACATTAGATGCACCGTCAGTATATAATGTCCAGGATCCTGAGGATTCTCCTAACTGTTGAACTTCTAGGTCTACCTCGTCCTGAATGTCACTACTAAAGTCAGCCACAAAGTCAGCTAAAGCCTGAGATTTTATGGCATTTCTAGTTTCATATACTAAATCATAAGCACTTAACTTTACTGACCACTTGGCCATCCTGCCTGACATCTCTGGTTTCCTAAGCACATTTTTGACAGGATAATTTGTTTTAACATGTATCCTATGTGTCTCGAAATAATGCCTAAGTTTCGTTGATGCCATGACTAATGCTAGTATCAATTTTTCTAAATGAGAATACCTAGTTTCAGCATCTAGCAAACTTTTACTAACATAATAAACAGGATATTGCTGACCTTCATGATCCTTTATGAGAACGGCACTTACAGCATTCCCTGATACAGCAAGGTACAGGGATAGTGGTTCACCATTTTCAGGCTTCATCAATAGAGGTGCGGTTGAGAGATATCGTTTCAAATCCTGCAAGGCTGCTTCATGCTTCTCCCCCCATTCGAATCTTTTATTCTTCTTCAGGATATCATAAAAATCTTTGCACTTCTCTGAGGATCTTGAGATAAACCTGTTTAAAGCTGCTACTCGCCCTGTCAATCTTTGTACGTCCTTCATATTTGAAGGTGATTTTATATCCAGGATAGCTTTGATCTGCTCTGGGCTTGCTTTTATCCCCCTTTTTGTCACCATATATCCAAGAAACTTTCCTGCCCCCACTCCGAAATGGCATTTAGCGGGATTCAGCTTCATGTTGTATTGGTCCAGAATATCAAATGCTCCCTTGATATCCTAGAGGTGATCCTCAGCCTTTTTAGATTTCACCACCATATCATCGATATATACCTCCATGGTGTCCCCCAGTTTGTCTTTGAACATCATGTTTACCAATCTTTGGTACGTTGCACCTGCATTTTTCAAACCAAAAGGCATAGCGGTATAACAATAAATACCTGTTGGTGTCATGAAGGCAGTATCCTCCTGGTCAGAAGGCTCCATTTGGATCTGTTGAAATCCTGAAGATGCGTCCATGAAGGTTAGCATTTCATGCCCGGCAGTGGCATCTACCATTGCATCAATGTGGGGAAGAGGAAATGGGTCTTTAGGACAGGCTTTGTTCAAGTCTGTGTAGTCTACACAAACTCTCCATTTCCCATTTTTCTTTTGTACTACAACCACGTTTGCTAGCCATCTTGGGAACTTAACCTCTCTGATCATTCTGGACTTTAATAGTCTTTCAACTTCTTCCTGGATAATAGTGTTCCGCTCAGGAGCAAACTTCCTTCTTTTTTGTTGCACATGCTTGAATGACTTATCAATCCCAAGCTTGTGAGTGATAATATCTTTGGATATGCCCGTCATATCCTCGTGCTTCCATGCAAATGTTGACATCCTGCATTTCAAAAAGTTAATTAATTGTTCTTCAATATCCTGAGGGATATTGGTCCCTACGAGCACCGAAATATCGGGATTATCCTGGTCCAGGATAATTTTCTTCACATCCTGCTCCGGATCCTCCACGATATCCTGGGCCCGCGTCTTTAATTGCTTTGCTGCACTAGGTTTGGTTGAGGATTTCATCGAGGATGAGTAGCATTCTTTCGCCTCCTGCTGATCACTATCAACTTTGACCACTCCCCAAGGGGTAGGTATCTTGATGCATTGGTGATATGTTGATGGCACGGCCTTCATATCGTGAATCCACGGTCTTCCCAGTATGATGTTATAGCAGGATAGAGAATCCATCACACAGAAACGTTGTATCGAGTTGACTCCTTCAACGTATACTGGCAACTTTATCTCTCCCACTGTGTTTCTAGCCTCTCTACTGAACCCAACAAGCACGGTAGACTTTGAAGTGATATCCATTGGAGATACATTTATTCTCTTCAGAGTTTCTAGTTGGATTATGTTGACGGAGCTGCCATTATCAACCAGTATCCTGCGTACAAAATGGTTAGCCACATATAACGTTATTACCAGAGCATCATGGTGAGGATCCTGGACAGTATCCCTGTCATCAGCATCAAAAGTGATCACTTTGTCAGTTGTGAGGGTAGTCATTCTGACAGGTTTGTCTCCCCTTTCGGCCTTAGCTTCCTTTGCATGTCTCTTTGCTGCCGAATACGAAGTTCCACAAATGTCGGATCCTCCCGAAATGAAGTTGATTATCTTGGCATCCGCGGGAGGTGATGCTGCTCGCTCAGGATCCTTCTCAGTATCCTGACCCTTATTCTTCTTTCTTCCTAAGAGGTCTTTCAGATATCCCTTGCTTAGAAGATAGCTTATTTCTTTCCTTAGAGCAATGCAATCCTCAGTTACATGTCCGAAATCTTCGTGGAAAGCACACCATTTTGACTTATCTTTCCAGTCAGCCTTTTGTTGATTCTTTGGCCACCTAGCCTTGTCTCCTAGACCCTGCATGGCATACATCAATTCAGGAATGTTAACAGAAAAGCAATATTCAGACAACTCAGAATACTCTTCAGGATCCTCATCTTCGACAGCATTCACTCTCTTGTTATCATTTCTACCATATGGCTTAGGCTGATATGACTTAAATGAGGATTCTGACTTCCTGTTAGTTGACTCATAAGTGTTAGATGAGTTCATCCTTTCTTGCATTTTCCTGTCATCTTCCAGACGGATATATCTCAAAGCCATGTTACGAGCTTCGTCGAGATTCCTGCAGGGATTCATTACAAGATCCTGATAAAACTGAGAATCCTTTTGTAATCCCATCTTAAAAGCTTGCACAGCTGTTGCAACATCAAGATGTGGGATATCCAAGGATTCTCGACTGAATTTGTTCACATAATCCCTCAAGGATTCCTGAGGCCCTTGAGTTATCCTGTAAAGATCACTGGTTAGTTTCTCAAAACTCCGACTACAAGAAAATTGACTGTTAAATAAATTAACCAAATGAGCAAACGAAGTAATTGAGTGAGGAGGAACGTTTAACAGCCATTTCAAGGCTGATCCTGTTAAGGTAGAACCAAATCCCTTGCACAAGCACGCTTCCTTAAGCTCCGGAGGGATAGGGTTAATCTCCATTCTTTCCCTATACTGAGCAATATGCTCCTCAGGATCCGTAGTTCCGTCGTAAAGCTTCATGTTGGGGGTTTGAAATCTCTTTGGGATCTCAGCGTCACAGATAGGATGTGCAAAACGAGATATCTTATGGCTGTCTTGGGACACTTCCGGGATCGGCTGGACCACCCCAGGTACACTAGATATCATGTCCTTCAACTTTTGGAGTTCCCTAGTAAGTGCTGATGTCACACCTGTATCCTGCAAAGATCCACTATTGTTAGTAGCATGAGTATTATTATTATTTGACACGTTACCCGTTGGAGGATTTTGCCCATATCCTGAAGCATATCCTGAGCTCCTCATGGTTGACATCCTGACCGAGGAGGGTATTTCAGGAGTATGATTCTGAGGAAGGTTGGGCACAATATTCCCCCTGTTATCTTCAGTATACACAGCTGAACTAAAGTTCAACGCTCTGGGATGTAATGGAGTGACATTATCCTCAGCAGATCTGCTCGAGCCAGACTTCAGGAGTTGTATTTCTCTCAAAAGCATTTGGTTTGTTTCCTGTTGCTGCCTCATTTGTTCCTGCACACTTCCAAATAAAGTAAGAATTTCATCATTAGAAGCTAGAATGGGAGCAGATTCCTGAACACTGCGAGTAGGGATAATATCCTGAGGTCGTGAAGAGGCTCGCATCCTTGGAGGAGGTGGTGGAAGCACCGAACCAGTAGTAGCGGAAGTCATAGCAGACACAGTAGAGGAACTCATGTTTGATCTTGAGGCCATTATGGACAATGTTGCAAAAAGTTTTGAAAATAGAAAGCCGATTAGCGATCTCACAAAAAATTTTAGTAAAGAGAGCACCACTTGCCCCACGGTGGGCGCCAAATTGTTTTGGTCAAAAATTACCGAAGCAATTAAATGATCAAATTAGTAAAGTGAGGTAGTGTGCTAGAGAGTGTACTTGAAAATATACTTGTTGAGTTAATTAGGAAATCAGTATTCAGGATACGGCTCAGGATATTGAGCTGTATCTATGATCAAACAATGAGCAAAAGTAAAGTAAATGACACGAGATGTACGAGGAAAGCCCTTGATCAATCTAGATCGCCGGCATAAAACCTCGGGAGCTGACAATCGCAGCTGCCTTGTTCTTCTATTACTTCAAATATCAGGATACAACGCAGGATGTGGTACGGATCGACTAAGTGTTACAACGAAATTTGAATACAAGTGTGGTGCTTGCAATGAGCTAGAGAGTGAAAGTACTCGAGAGTGTAAGTGAAGAGTGTGTGCCTTAAACTGATCCGCCCCCATCTATTTATAGTAAAGATAAAATAACAAACTATCCTAAACTTCCGGGATCCACCGAATATTCCTTCTTCGAACGTTGTAGACCTGGTCTTTCAGGCTCAACGTCTTTCCTTCAACAAACTCGTCCGAGTCTTGAGGAGAAGAAGTCCTCTTGACTGTTAGCAAGTCTTAGCCTTTAAGCTACACGTGGTTAATTCAATAAACCTCAGGATATCGCCCAATATGTTAGCAATATCCTCTTCCAGCATCCTGGTCACAAATAAACAAACAAAGGCAGGATATTGGTCAGGATACGTATGCAAAGAAAATGAGCCCTAACAGTACGGTATTTCCTAGGCGAAACATGACGTACAGTTGGGACGGATGCCAGCCTGGGTCTCGAGTGATGTAGATCCAGGGGATTCGTACAACATCGTGTATTAAATTGTCATATTAGTAGGATATATATATATATTGTACGTGAGGCAGACATCATATTGTGGTTTAAGAGGACCCTGCGCCCATGATGTCATTTAATCATTTAAGTATTGCACGCGAGGAATTGTTGGTAGATCTATCGGGTTGACAACCCCATCGTGACCGGTCGCTCCGTGTCAAGTCAAATGACGAATTGATATTCTGTTTATAGTCTAGCTTTGATTATCCCTGCATGGTTAATATATAGTTCGTATTGTCTAGCTAACATTGGAGTCTGAAAGTTGACGCTATAATTTAATATACAAAACCTGGGCAATATATATTACAGTTGTCGGATTGATGAACTGACGGAAGGCCCATGGATTTTATTAAGTAAGTAAAATGGACTTTCTAAAATTTATATGGATGTTTTCAAATAAACACCTAAACAGAAAGTTTTCCTTGGAATAAAACTATTTTTAAGCGAATATGTGAACTCACCTTCCTTTGTGTTGACACTTGATTTTTAACGTGTTCTACAGCTACTTAAGTTCGGCTTCGGGAATTATGGTGTATCTTGTGGTTGTTGATGCATGTTTTATCACTTAAAATGTTGGACTGACTTTTAAATTTTCGGGGACAATGTAAAAAGATCCGTGAGGATCAAAAGACAACTTAAATTTTGTCATGATTATGTCGTGCTTTGGGACGTTAAGTTTAAAACCAACGTTATAATTAAGTAATAATGTCCAACACTATAATACATCAAACATCAAGATAGAGATGGGCACCAGCTTCTGTCACCACTACGTTTTATATTCCGCTGCGACGTATTTGGGGTGTGACAAATTAAACAAACTTATGTTAGATTTTCTAAGTCTGCAAGATAAACAGAAATCAGATAGTAAAAAATCTGATGAGTTGCAAAGAACCATGAATAAAGTTATACTTGAAAACCAGTTACTGATAGAAGAAAGCTTAGATCACAGAGCAAAAATTGAATTTTATGAAAAGGAAAAAAAAGACTTATACAAGAAAATTCATGATAAAGAAATAAATGTAAAGGGTTTTCAACAAGCAAAGGAATTCATTAACTTTATTGAAAAAACACCAAAGAACAGAGGTAAGGGTTTAGGGTATGTAAAAACAAGTGAAATTAAACCCACCACCTTTGTGAAAGCAACACATTAGATTTCTGATAAATTTACATCATCTGATTCTGAATCATGCAGATCAACAAGTTCTGAGAACTCTTTTGAAATATCAAAAATCAACTTAAAAGCAAAAAGTAGTGAATCCAAACAAAAGTGTTTAAGGACACCAGAAGTGATTCACTCAAGATTTCAAAATTATCCAACAATTCCATCACAAGTAGAGAAATCAGAGAATTCTGATAAAACTTGTATGTGTGTTGACATTCTAAAGCTCCAAGCACATGACTGGGGACAGGAGCTTACTCAGTAATTTTGTTTCAAAACTCGGTAAAATGGTTAATTTTGGGAAATGGGTAAAAGGAAGGATTTTGGGGTATGGATGCATAAAGTATGGATGTTTGACCATAGAAAAAGTAGCATATGTAGAAGGCTTAAAGTACAATCTGCTGAGTTGTGGTCAATTCTGTGCTAAAGGTTTTCAGGTAACCTTATTACCAGAAAAATGCTTGTTAATTGGTATGGATGATAATAAGATTTATTTAAGTGGAAAAAGGATAAGACAGTCAAACTACTATTTTGATTTTAAAGAGGAAAATGAACATCCAAAATTATGTTTATTTTCAAAAATTAACAAGGGTAGTAGTTGGTTGTGGCACAGAAGGTTAGCCCACTTAAACTTTAAAAATTTAAGCAAATTAACAAGCAAAGGCCTGGTAAAAGGATTACCTTTCATATCCTCAAAGAAGTATAAAATTTGTGAAGCATGTGAAATGGGCAAATCTAAAAGAAGCTCACACAAAACAATTTCTGAATCTTCAATAACACAAAATTTAGAACTTTTGCATATGGATCTTTGTGGACCCATAAGCACTGAATGCTTTTCTGAAGAGAAGTATATACTTGTAATTGTAGATGATTTTTCCAGATACACATGGGTAGAGTTTTTAAGAAAGAAAAGTGAAACTCCTGATCTGATCATTAATTTTATCAAAAAAATTGAAATCTGCTAAAATTAACAGTCAGAAGGATCAGAACAGACAATGGAACAGAATTTAAGAATTCAAAAGTTGAGAGCTTCCTTGTAAGTAAAGGAATCTCTCATGACTTTTCTGCTCCAAGATCACCTCAACAGAATGGAGTGGTAGAAAGGAGGAATAGAACCTTAGTGGAAGCAGCCACAACAATGCTTGCTCATGCAAAAATGCCCACTCATTTTTGGGCAGAGGCAATAGCAAATGCTTGTTTTACCAAAAACAGAGCCATAATCAAGAAAAGACATAATAAAACACCCTACAACATTATCAATGGGAGAGCTCCAAGTGTAAAATTTTTACACACATTTGGTTGTAGATGTTTTGTTTTTAGTGATTTTGAAAGTCTTGAGAAGTTTGACAGAAAAGCAGAAAAGGGTATTTTTCTTGGTTATTCAATGTCCTCAAAGGCATATAGAATTTTTATTCTAAACACAAGGACAATCAGAGAAAGTTTATATGTATCTTTTGATGATTCATCAAAAACAGAAGTTTCTGGTGAATATATGAAGGAAATAAACTTTTCTGATAAACAAGAAAAACTTGAACATCTTTTTGAAATGATAACAGAAGATTTCCTAGAACATGATCAATCTCTTACAAACAAATTTATAGATAATTCATGTGCTAACCCTGCAGAACAAATGGAAAATGTATCAGAAACCTTGAATCAGAACAATGAAAACACTTTTGACAATTAAAATTATGATACATTCCATACAACTAAGCCAAATATTCAAGGGGAAACTTTAAATCCATCAGAACCAACAACTTTTCACAACAAGTTGAGATGGTTACAAGGACATGTTCATTCTGACATCATTGGAAATCCAGAAGATGGTGTAAGAACAAGATCTGCTACAGCACATGAGTGTGCTTTTGCTGGGTTCTTAAGCAAGATAGAACCCAAGTCTGTCAAAGAAGCTCTTAATGACTCAGACTGGATTCAAGCAATGGAAGAAGTGCTTGATCAGTTTGAGAAGAGTAAGGTATGGGATCTGGTGCCAAAGCCAAATGACAAATCTGTCATAGGTTCAAAATGGGTATTTAGAAACAAATCAGATGAAAATGGCATAATAACCAGGAATAAGGCAAGGTTAGTAGTCAAAGGTTATTGTCAACAAGAAGGTATTGACTATGATGAAACCTTTTCACCAGTGGCCAGAATAGAAGCAGTAAGAATCTTTCTTGCTTATGTTGCATCTAAAGACTTCAAAGTATATCAAATGGATGTGAAATCTGCATTTCAAGAATGGTAAGATTGAGGAAGAAGTTTATGTGCATCAACCAGAAGGCTTTGTTGATCCTAAATTTAAAAAAAAATGTTTACAAATTAAACAAAGCCTTGTATGGTTTAAAGCAAGCTCCAAGAGCATGGTATGAAACACTTTCAAACTTCTTACTCAATTATGGCTTCACAAAAGGTACTATTGATACGACACTTTTTCTTAAAACACACAAAGGGCACACTTTGTTAGTCCAAATTTATGTTGATGACATTATATTTGGATCAACAAATGAAAGGTGTTGCAAAAAGTTTCAAAAATTGATGACCAGCCACTTTGAGACGAGTATGATGGGTGAGTTAACCTTTTTCTTAGGTTTACAAGTCAAGCAAAGAAATGATGGTATATTTTTGAGTCAATCTAAGTATGTGAAAACAATTTTGAACAAATACTCATTGGAAAATTGCTCAGTCTCAAAAACTCCCATTGCAACAGGGAACAAACTTGGTTCTAATAAAGAAGGAATAAGTGTGGATATTAAAGCCTATATGGGGATGATAGGATCATTGTTATACTTAACTGCAAGCAGACCAGATATTATGTTTGCTACATGCTTTCTAGCCAGATATCAATGCAATCCTAAAGAATCTCACCTAAAAGTAGTAAAAAGGGTTTTTAAATATCTAAAAGGCACATCGGATATTGGTCTCTGGTATCCTAAGGATACAAATCTTAAACTAATTGCATACATAGATGCAGATTATGTAGGGTGCAAGATTGACAGGAAGAGCACATTTGGTGCATGTCAAATCTTGGGAGAAAAGTTGGTATGTTGGGCAAGTAAGAAATAAAACTGTGTTGCAACATCAACAACTGAATCCGAATATGTAGCAGCAGCAATTTGTTGTGCACAAGTGCTATGGATGCAAACTCAGCTGAAGGATTATGGAGTAAATCTGAAAAAGATACCCATTCTATGTGACTCAAAGAGTGCAATTGCAATTACAGAAAATCTAGTTCATCACTCTAGAACCAAGCACATAGATGTCAGATATCACTTCATGAAGGATCATGTTGAAAAAGGTAACATAGAAATGTACTTTGTTCCAAAAGAAAACCAAATTGCTGACATTTTTACAAAACCTCTTGATGAAAAGAGACACAATATTCTAATCAGCAAACTTGGCATGGTTAACATATAAGAAACTGAAAACAATAAAACTGAAAACTAAATTGATGATAATCGAGGTACAGACAAAAATTCTGATGATCAAAGAATGAAACAACATATTTCTGATAAAGAAAACCATCAATCTGATGAAATATCAGAAAATCTGATAAACTATCAGAAAATCTGATAAATCATTAGAAAATCTGATGAGTCATCAGAAAATCTGATGAATCATCAGAAATTCTGATAAAACATCAGAAAACTTGTTAAAACATCAGAATCACCCCTGATTATCAGAAAAACTCATGGATTTCATCATCCTTTTTCATATCTCATAACTGTATAAACACATAACTGTAGAAAGTCTGTTTTTGAATTTTTTTTTTCTCCTTTGTTTATATTAAAAAACAAAAAGGGGCAAAGTAACTTGTATTAAGATAGATTCAAAGCCACCATGGGAAAATCAACCGTCACAGGTAAAATTTTAGCAGAAAATTCAATTCTCTTATACTTCCAATGCATGCTACGTCATCCTTCATAAGAGAATAGATTAAAATTCTATTTTTTAATCATATTTGTGAAGACAAATTAATTAAAACACTTAAAAAACGCTATTTTGCGAGTTTATGCGCATACTGCGCATATACTGCAAAATATAGACAACGCAATCAGTCTAGACAAATAATATATTATTCAATAATATTATGGCGGGTTAATTATTATAGAATGATAAAAATAATTTTAAACGCCTTAAAACGTAATTTCAAAAGTGTCAACTAGTTCATGAAGATTAAAGGCATTTCCAAGTTCCAACAAAGATTTGGAGGGCAATCCATGGAGTTTTTAAGAAGATGCAAGCTCTTTAACACAAAAACCATCATCAAAAACCCATTTATATTCTTGAAAGGTATAAATTTATTTTAAACATTTATATTTTGTTTCTTGAGGATCATGATTAATGGAAAGTATCTCAAAAGCTTGGATTTCTCACATACTTGGAGTTTAAATAAGAAAAGGTTTTGAAAAAAAAAATGGAAATATGTGTGAGTATGGATGAGCCATGAGCATTCATGTATGTAATTACTTGATTGTGTTTTGATTATTAATTGGTTTTTGATAGATATGATTCTTGAAAGGTGAATAGAAAATACGATCAAAAGGATTTTATGAAATTTCATATGAATGAAGATGAATATATGAAAAATTGATTTTAGGAAGTATAAAAATATATATGTATATAGCCGTGTATATACAAGCATGTATGTGTATATATGAAATTTTGTTTGATAATTCTTAAATGCGCAAAAACATGTTACATGCATTAATATTAAAAATGATTTGATGATGATTAGATGAAGATGATTTCTTGAATTTATTTGAAAGTTATAAAAAGTATTGTAGATGCACTTAAAAAAATCTGATGATGTGATAAACAAGCATTAGATACTTGTACATAAATATATATGATGATTAAATGATCATAAGTTGGTGAACTTGAAATGATATGATAAAAGTGAGTTAAAACAGAATATAAACATTAAAAATAATGGCATATGATGTGTATGATGGTACAAAATTATGTCATAAGTTTGGTAGCTTTGCATGTTGTACATGAAGCTTGAATAGTAGTAAAATGGGTGAAATTGCATGATTTATGTGTCTTACATGAGACCTGCACTATCATGAGTATAACCACCATATTAATTAGTAAATAACACGTGTTGTATTAAAATATCAAGTCATGATGATTTCGGATGGTTACGGTAAAGTTTGGTACAAGCCTATGAGTTAAAAACGTTAAAAAACGGCTTTTAAAGTGATTTTTGCAAAACTGTTTTAAATCATATTATAAACTGATATTTTTATAATAAATGTCACACCCCGACCATGTAAAACATCAAATCGTGGCGGAAACGTCGGGGAGTGTTGTAACAGAATTATTGTTCCACAACCATGGTAATTAAAATTACATTTTATTCAACAACCAAAGGTGGAATACATTGTTTCAAAACAAGAACCAAAGAGTACACAACATAATTAAACTAAGTCTATCTTTATTTTAAGTCTCTAAGGCACAGGTCCGCCCTAGCGTGTCACGAACATCCTAAGCAACGGCTCCTGAAAACACATGTGAAAATAGGTACGTCAGCATAAAAATGCCTGTGAGATACATAGGTTTTATGAAAATAGGATTCATGACTTGAGTTTAAAGAAATGTTTAATAAAAATTTAGTCATGAACCTTGTTATTTGTTTTGTTTTATAAATCATTTGAAAAACGATAGCAAAATCAGATGATATGTATATATAAAAGGATAGTGTATGGTTATAAGAATAACCAAGTAAAAAGAGTTTGAATAAACCAAGTTATTTGTAAAACAATGTTTAAGTGAAAAAGTGTTGTAAATGTAATATGTCTAAACTGAAGTGGTTTAAATGACGCTACGATATGTAATATCATACAAGCACTTATATATAGGAAGTACCAGCGACGTATCCACCATGTTTGTACCATATTACACACGCCTCGTTATTTAAGTCACTCAAACCAACCAACATTGTAAAATATCCATGTTTAATCCAATAGTCAAATGTCATAGTATAACCCAAGTTGAAAATAAACCATGTAATGTGTAAACAAAAGTTATGTATGGTAAGTAAAATGAGACTACTTAAACCACAAGTAAAAATGTACAAAACAAAGTATTTTGAATAAATCAAAAATTATGTTTTGTAAAATAACTAAATAAATACATGCTTTACTGATACAAACATTTATGCGGTAAGTTAACGCATACATTCAAGCCTTGAGACAGCAGGATAACCTTAGAGTAAAGATTATCAAAGTAAAATGTTTTCGGATTCAGACATTCCTTACACCCAAACAAACCTAGGATGTCAGGAACGGGATTTGTCAAGTCCTATGGTACCATTACTTACTACCGAGCGGCGTAGCTAATGTTAATGAATGTAATTTAGACCCGTTGAACAAACCAAATGTCATATCAAATTGTAAACATGTGATGAAAGGAATGTACTAAGTATGCTAAGTTAACATACAAAGCAGAAAAGTCATGTAAATCAATGTGCTATTATGCCAAGTAAACATACATAGCAGAAAAGTCATGTAAATCAATGTGCTAAATATGCTAAGTTAACATACATAGCAAAAGAAGATGTAATGTAAATCAATGTGCTAAATATGCCAAGTAAACATACATAGCAAAAGAAAATGAAATTATGTACTAATAGTGTACTAATGAACATATCAAGTATATGATATGAAAACATGGAAAGAATGAAAATAACAAGTAGGCACATGTGTTTCACCCAAAAACGTTTGGAAAACAGTAAAAGAGGGATCTATGTACTCACTTGAGATTGCTCAATAGACTTTAGATACCCACCAAGCAAAGCTAGAAGATTACGGAATCAAACGGCACCTAATATAGGTAACTATATTAATAAACGGACCTATTCGGAGGATCGGGTAGCATGAGGGTTCGTAAACCAAATGAGTGTAGGCACTCATGTAATATGGTTTAACAAAGCCTACATACTAAAATGAAACTTATCCTAAGTGCTTTTGACCCGTTACGACCCGTTTAGGTAGCTTATGCTACTTTAACGCGTCGTCCGCGTAAAACGTGTTTGGACCGCCTAACTAGTCCTATGACAAGTAAAATATGCCTCAACATGTCTAATATTGTTGCTAAATCAGTTTAAATGTCAAACGTTATGTTACATAGGCTTAAAATGAAATTTGGCGTAAAAAGGGCATTTTGGTAATTTACCTAAGGCGTATATACTACCTATCATACAACTACTTAAACGACATGACCATAAGGTATAACCTCGGAAGGTTATTCCCTATACAACTATGGTCACCTAAGGTGTTTGGTCGGATCCTAATGATTGACCAAACGGGTCGGGTTCGAAAGCATAAGCGATTGATTAGATCGCTTAGCCTTACGACCCTAGACAATCAAAAATCGAAAAGTGACGAGCTAAACATGCTAGGACATGTTTAGTTAAGTTAGAAAACAGGTTTTGATATCAAAACAAACGGTTTTGATACCCTAGAGTAGTTTGGTTACAAAATACGCGAGAATACGCATTTTGGCCGAAACTACGACTCGTCACTGAGCCTAGATAACGTGGTAATTAGTAGGTATAGTCACTTGGGACTATAACCATCGTGATTATGCTCACGTTATAAAGTTCAAACGAACTTCGCATTGACCATAAACTAGTCAATGCAGAAAGTCAAACGCAGTTTGACTTTCAAGCTAAAAACGCATAAAAAGAACGAAGGAACACTTACAAAGGGTCCCCGCAAGATTTGATCCGATTTTCTCTCAGGTAGGAAGCATATACTTCCACTTAGAGAGCATAAATCAGATTCAAATTATGGGTTGCAAGTGAACTATGGAGGGGTATTTATAGTTTTCGTAGAACCGTTAGGATCGTTTCTTGAAAACCGAGATTCAATCCCAGCCGTACACATCAAGCCAATAGTTTTACAAAACCAGGGGAGTCCATAGAAATGCTTAAAACCAGGTGCAAAGGTGGGATCAAGCTGGAAATAGCTGGAAAACACTTTCTGCTGAACTGGGGACACCTTACGGACCGTATGGTCCAGTCCTTACGGACCGTATGCTGGTCAGCAGACCAGCAACTTTCAAAGTTTATAATTTTAGTCCCTGTGCGCGTATGGTCGTGTTTTGGCACCTCTAACACCCCTCAAACCCATTTTTAAGCTCCCTAAGGATGTTAAAGCATAGGGAACATGAAACATGCTCAAAAATATGTCGGATGTCAGTTCGTTTGACCGTACGGTTGCGTTGTCCGGTTAATTACGACGGAAGTCGTAACGAATGCAAAAACGATCCAAATTAAGCGACGAATGGATTTTTGACAGGCCAAACACCAAAACATATTATTTTAATGCTTACATAAATTTTTGGATGGTCCGGATGTATTCAGAACGTAAGTTATGCGCGAAAATGCAAACTTATGCACTTTTTGACGCTTTTAGTGCCTGACTGAGCAAAAAGTTTATTTTAGCACACCGAACTCCTTAAAGCCTATTTCTAAGCTATGTAAACGATATTTAGGGTGTTTTTAACTTATGGTCATGTTCTGGAATGTCCGTTACAGTTTAAATAAGCATACTTTCGCAGTTTGTCGAATTTAGTCCCTGTAAGCGAATAGACTTGATTTTGCCATACCAAAGCCTTCAAAACTTATTTCTAAGTTATGTAAAGGTTATTTAAGGTATGTTAAGCATATGTTGGTATTCCAGAGTATTTGTCGCATTAAACTGATTACGTTTACGCACCAGTTTGCGTATAATTCTCCAGAAAGCGATATAGAGTTTGAAATTGGATAAAAGCCAAAACATGAAAAATGTCAAACATAAACAAACAAACATTGGGATCAAATAACTTTATTTCATTGATAACTGAATTGTTTACAATGATTACAAGCACAGATGTCACAGTCTCCCCTACTTGTGGAAATTTCGTCCCGAATTTTGTTTAGAGGAAACTCGTGAGAAAAGATGCCAATACTTCGCCTTCATTTGATCTTCATGTTCCCAAGTAAACTTAGGTCCACGCTTAGATTCCCAGTGAACTTTAACCAAAGGAATGCGCTTGCATTTAAGCCATTTGACTATTCGGTCCATGATTTCCACAGGTTTCTCAACAAAATGTAGTGTTTTATCAACACGAATTTCGTCAAGTGGTATGTGGAGGTTCTCATCAGCTAAACACTTCTTGAGATTGGACACGTGGAAGGTTGGATGAACATTTCCAAGTTCAGGAGGTAACTCAAGTCTGTAGGCTACCTTACCGATTCTTTCGACGATCTTGAATGGTCCAACATATCTAGGTGCAAGTTTTCCTGTCTTTCCAAATCTGATCACACCTTTCCAAGGTGAGACCTTAAGTAATACACGATCACCAACTTGAAATTCCAAGGGCTTGCGTCGTTGGTCCGCGTAACTCTTTTGACGGCTGCGAGCTGTTTGTAGGTTATCACGAACTTTCTTAACCTTATAAGTTGTCTCTAGAATGAGGTCAGGTCCAGTAAGTTGAGCCTCACCTATCTCATTCCAGCAGACTGGTGAACGACATTTTCGACCATAGAGAGCCTCGAAAGGAGCCATGTTGATGCTGGAGTGATAATTGTTGTTGTAGGAGAATTCAATCAATGGAAGATGTGAATCCCAACTACCACCAAAATCAATCACACAAGCTCTAAGCATATCCTCCAAAGTCTGGATTGTTCTTTCAGATTGACCATCAGATTGCGGATGATAAGCAGTGCTCAGATTTAGCTGGGTCGCCATAGCAGATTGCATGGTTCTCCAAAAACGAGAAGAGAATCGAGCATCTCTATCAAAAATAATGTTCAAAGGAACACCATGTCGAGATATGATTTCATCCACATAGATTTTAGCCAATTCTTCAGCAGATAGATCCTCACGGATTGGCAGGAAATGCGCTGATTTAGTAAGACGATCAACAATTACCCAGATGGCATCATGACCTTTCTTAGTGCACGGAAGTTTAGTAATGAGATCCATAGGAATGTTTTCCCATTTCCAAACTGGAATCTCTGGTTGCTCCAAAAGACCAGAAGGATGTTGATGTTCAGCCTTAACCTTAAGACAAGTAAGGCATTTTGAAACGTATAAGGCTATGTCTTTCTTCATACCAGGCCACCAATACCGAGTACGAAGATCCTTATACATCTTATCCGAGCCAGGATGGATAGAATAACGAGACTTATGAGCTTCATCCATAAGCAAGGTGCGAAGATCATCTAGGCTTGGGACCCACAAACGGTCCATGAAATAATATGATCCATCATCCTTTAGTTCAAGATCAGGCTTAATGTGATAGGGTAATTCCTTACCCATCAAGTCTTGTGAAACACAAGTATGTTGAGCCTGAGAGATGCGGGCTTGAATATCAGATTGAGCTTGAATATCAGATTGAACACGAACACAATGAAGCTTAGTACGTTCCTTACGACTCAATGCGTCAGCCACAACATTCGCCTTACCAGGGTGGTAGCGAATTTCGCAGTCATAGTCGTTTAGAAGTTCAACCCAACGTCTTTGCCTCATGTTGAGTTCTTTCTGATTGAAGATATGCTGAAGACTTTTGTGGTCAATGAAAACCACACATTTGTACCATACAAATAGTGTCTCCAGATCTTAAGAGCGAAGACAACTGCACCCAACTCAAGATCATGAGTGGTGTAGTTTTTCTCATGCACCTTTAACTGCCTCGATGCATATGCTATGACTTTGTTCCTTTGCATCAGAACACAACCAAGTCCTAAATTGGATGCATCGTAGTACACGACAAAATCATCATTACCTTCGGGCAAAGATAGGATAGGCGCATCACAAAGTTTCTGCTTCAAGGTCTGAAACGCTTCTTCTTGTTTAGAACCCCATTCAAAGGGTTTGTTCTTCTGAGTTAGAGCTGTTAGGGGAACTGCAATCTTTGAGAAATTTTCGATGAAACGGCCGTAATAACCTATGAGACCAAGAAAAGAACGAACTTCGGTAGGAGTAGTAGGCGTATCCCAATCCTTAATCACACTGATCTTGGAGGGATCTACATGAATACCTTGTTCGTTGATGATATGACCCAAAAATTGAACTTCTTTGAGCCAAAATTCGCACTTGGAGAATTTGGCGAAAAGTTGATATTTCTTTAGGAGTTCCAGAGTAAGACGAAGATGTTGCTCGTGATCAGCTTGCGTCTTAGAGTATATCAAAATGTCATCAATAAAAACGATGATGAACTTATCTAAATAAGTCTTGCAAACCCTATTCATTAAGTCCATGAAAACAGCAGGAGCATTAGTCAAACCGAATGGCATAACTGTGAACTCATAATGCCCATAACGAGTGTGGAATGCCGTTTTGGGAATATCTTCTTCATGCACACGAAGTTGATGATACCCAGAACGTAGATCAATCTTTGAAAAGTAAGAAGCGCCCTGTAACTGATCAAAGAGATCATCAATGCGAGGTAGGGGATATCGATTTTTGATGGTAAGCTTGTTAAGCTCACGGTAATCGATGCACATTCTGAAAGATCCATCCTTTTTCTTGACAAAAAGAACGGGAGCACCCCAAGGTGAAAAACCTTTATCCGAAAGCTCCTGAAGCTGCTTAGACAACTCTTGCATCTCAGACGGTGCAAGACGATATGGAGATCTGGAAATGGGATTTGTACCAGGTACAAAATCAATACGAAACTCGACTTGGCGCGCTGGGGGTAATCCAGGTAACTCCTCAGGAAATAGCTCCGGATAATCCCGAACGAAAGGGATATCATGAATAGACTTACCTTTGCCTTTATCTGCTACAACATGTGCTAAGAAGGCCACATAGTTCTTTCGCAGATACTTCCGAAGTTGAAAACAAGACATGAGCTTGAGACTGCTAGCAGGCTTCATACCACGAACCTGTAGGATCTCCCCTGACGAGAGTGGAACACAAACAATCTTCTCGAAACAAACTACCTCTGCGTGATGCTTGGCTAACCGATCCATACCCACAATAATGTCGAAACTCCCAAGTTGCATCGGCGTGAGGTCAATGGGAAAAAGATGGTCGTTAAGGTTTAACTGGCAGTTGCGAAGAACAGAATCAAGAACAACGGGTTCACCACTAGCAACTTCTACTGTCAAAGGCTTACCTAGTTTCGTTCTAGACACGTGAAGCAATGGCTCAAAAGATAATGACACAAAACTCTTATCAGCACCAGAATAAAAAAGAACAGATGCGGGTTGATTATTAACAAAGAACGTACCGTTAACCACTTCATTGTCTGCTTGCACCTCTTGTGCATTCATGTTGAAGACTCGACCTCGAGCCTGAGCCTGAGCTGGATTCGCATTCACCAATCTTGGACATTGATTACGGTAGTGGGTCAGATCTCCACAGTTATAACAAGAACCTGGTGGGTAGTGAGGTCGTGCAGCTTGACCTTGTTGCTGAGCAAGAGGCTGAACAACTTGTTGAGCCGGGTTCTGAACTGCCCGATTCTGATTGGCAGGAATGCGGCAGGTGTCAGCAAGATGACCAGATCTTCCGCAGTTGGTGCAATGACGACATTGGAGGTGTGGTTGATGATGACCGTTACATCTGTTGCACAAAGGTGCATTGCCAAGATAAGGTTTCTTGGCAAGTGGCTGCGCAGGCTGATTTGGTGCAGCTTGATTTACCTGTGCAGTAACGGCATAGTTTTGGGAAGCCTTACGCTTCCTTGAACCCTTCGAGGAACCAGAGTCCTTACCCTTCTTGTTTTTACCTTTCTTGCTATCCTCTTTGTCAGACGACTGCTTCTTACCCTTGTCCCCCTTTCTATGCAGCTTACCCTTTCGAACTTGCGACTCAGTCAATGTCGCTGATAGCTCGATTGCTTGATGGATTGTGGTAGGGTTACTACCAGTAATGATGTCTTGTATGGAGTCAGGCAGGCCATCGATATACCTCTCGATAGCCTTCTCGAGTGGGGTAACCATTGTTGGGCATAACAAACTCAGCTCCTCATACCTATCAGTATACGCCCGGTGCTCGCCACTATCCTGCTCTAGGTCATCAAATTCCCTTTTCTAAAGCTCGCAGTTCATGACGAGGACAAAACTCCCTCATCATAAGCGTCCTAAGTTCAGCCCATGTTTGTGCTAAAGCAACCTCAGTACCACGGTCTCTCATAACCCCGTTCCACCATGTGAGAGCCCTCTTCTGAAACACACTGGAAGCAAACTCGACTTTGCGATTATCAGGACACTGAACGTGACGAAACGTATTCTCAATGCTCTCTAACCACTGTAGGAGCCCAGTTGCTCCCTCAGAACCACTAAACTTGAGTGGTTTGGCCGAATTGAAGCTTTTGAAGTTGCATGGAGCATTATTGTTGTTGTTGGCTTGGTTCCATTGAGCAATAAGATTTGGGAACGCAGCAGCCATTTGTTGTGCGATGATTTCTGCCAGTTCGGCATTTGGTAGCAGATTTTCGCGTCGAGGAGGCATTCTAAAAGAGGGAACATGAAAGGAACGAGTGAGATGATTAGATGAAAAGAATGAGATGAAACAAAAATCGACAAAAGCAAATATGGTGGTCATTTATCCGTATCACAAACAAACAAACGACACACAGTGACTAATCAAAGTGAATGGGTCAAAAATAATGCTTCGCGAAGACATGCTCGCCTATAAGTGAACACTCACCCCAAGAGTTCCTAGGTAAGAATGACTGGTCCGATTATGTGGATTTGTACGAACTGTCTAGCCTTAGACAGAAAACCCAGGGTACAGGCATTCACTTTTCCAGTTTGCACGTGTTCACACTATTTAGAACCCAAAACTTTGACGAGATTTTGAAAACTTGGAAGGCAAAAGGCCAAAAGAATCATTCAAAAATGGATGGTAAATTTTCAAAATCATTATGAAAAATCAAAGAGTTCAAAACCATATAATAAATCATTTAAAAATAGATGATTGATTTTCAAAAATTGGGTTCTTGTTTTGGTGATCACCTAAGGATAGGTGAAGTGCATGTTTTAAAAATTAAACACAAGACAACTTGTGTTGGGGTCCTAAAAAGGTTATAGTCTAGGTCAAAGCATTACTAATAACCTAATTCCCTATAACCATTGGCTCTGATACCAACTCTTCTGTCACACCCCGACCACGTAAAACATCAAATCGTGGCAGAAACGTCCGGGAGTGTTGTAGCATAATTATTGTTCCACAACCATGGTAAATAAAATTACATTTTATTCAACAACCAAAGGTGGAATACATTGTTTCAAAACAAGAACCAAAGAGTACACAACATAATTAAACTAAGTCTATCTTTATTTTAAGTCTCTAAGGCACAGGTCTACCCTAGCGTGTCACGAACATCCTAAGCAACAGCTCCTGAAAACACATGTGAAAATAGGTACGTCAGCATAAAAATGCCTGTGAGATGCATAGGTTTTATGAAAATAGGATTCATGACTTGAGTTTAAAGAAATGTTTAATAAAAATTTAGTCATGAACCTTGTTATTTGTTTTGTTTTATAAATCATTTGAAAAACGATAGCAAAATCAGATGATATGTATATATAAAAGGATAGTGTATGGTTATAAGAATAACCAAGTAAAAAGAGTTTGAATAAACCAAGTTATTTGTAAAACAATGTTTAAGTGAAAAAGTGTTGTAAATATAATATATCTAAACTGAAGTGGTTTAAATGACGCTACGATATGTAATATCATACAAGCACTTATATATAGGAAGTACCAGCGGCGTATCCACCATGCTTGTACCATATTACACACGCCTCGTTATTTAAGTTACTCAAACCAACCAACATTGTAAAATATCCATGTTTAATCCAATAGTCAAATGTCATAGTAGAACCCAAGTTGAAAATAAACCATGTAATGTGTAAACAAAAGTTATGTATGGTAAGTAAAATGAGACTACTTAAACCACAAGTAAAAATGTATAAAACAAAGTATTTTGAATAAATCAAAAATTATGTTTTGTAAAATAACTAAATAAATACATGCTTTACTGATACAAACCTTTATGCGGTAAGTTAACGCATACATTCAAGCCTTGAGATAGCAGGATAACCTTAGAGTAAAGATTATCAAAGTAAACTGTTTTCGGATTCAGTCATTCCTTACACCCAAACAAACCTAGGATGTCAGGAACGGGATTTGTCAAGTCCTATGGTACCATTACTTACTACCGAGCGGCGTAGCTAATGTTAATGAATGTAATTTAGACCCGTTGAACAAACCAAATGTCATATCAAATTGTAAACATGTGATGAAAGTAATGTACTAAGTATGCTAAGTTAACATACAAAGTAGAAATGTCATGTAAATAAATGTGCTATTATGCCAAGTAAACATACATAGCAGCATGGTTGTAAAAGAAGGTTTCCAAGGCCGAGTACTCTCCGAGTAGTCGCTATAAGGTAGGCTGCCGAGGAGACTTTCTTTGACTCCGCCAAATTACTTGGAATCGGTCAAACAAGGTCAACCTCGGCCAAAATCGTATCTCGTAGGTCAACTTGGCCGAGTTAGACTTAAAAAAATAATAAAACATAATTTTTATGCCTATCATATTCATGGTTGTAAAAGAAGGTTTCCAAGGCCGAGTACTCCCCGAGTAGTCACTACAAGGTAGGCTGCCGAGGCGGCTTTCTTTGACTCCGCCAAATTACTTGGAATCGGTCAAACAAGGTCAACCTCGGCCAAAATCGTATCTCGTAGGTCAACTTGGCCGAGTTTGACTTAAAAAAATAATAAAACATAATTTTTATGCCTATCATATTAAAGAATGAATATTATTTTCACGTATTTTGTTTTAGATATTAGTAAATTTATGCTATTTGACATATATTTAATTTTTAAAATCTAATTTTTTTATAATTTAACATGTCCGAGTACTCCCCGAGTACTCTCCGCCTAGGCCGAGTACTCTCAACTCCCCGGTTGACCGACTAGGGAGCGTCTAGCGACTTTTGCAACCATGCATAGCAGAAAAGTCATGTAAATCAATGTGCTAAATATGCTAAGTTAACATACATAGCAAAAGAAGATGTAATGTAAATCAATGTGCTAAATATGCCAAGTAAACATACATAGCAAAAGAAAATGAAATTATGTACTAATCTATACTACTTTAATAAGCATATATGAAGGACAAGATGGTAATTCAACAAGGTGTTGAAAAAACACTTAATGCACAATGTACAAGTCTTAAGGCACAAGAAAACACAAACAATTTACCCTTTACCCGGATCATCATCAACCGTCCATCTTTTTCACTTTTTCACACGGATCACGATCTGGACCGTCCATTTGACTTCACACGGATCAACAATTCCTTTCTCTCTCATTTCTCACACATCTCACAAAAACATCAGATCTTCTCTCTCTCTTCTCTCCCTCTCTCTCTCTTTCTGAGTCTCTGGCGATTCAGGAACGATTTCACCAGATATGCTCCTCTCTTTCTGGCGATTCAGGAACGATTTCACCAGATCTATGAAGTTTCAACAGATCGATGAAGATTCTGACCTCCTGGTTCCGTTTTCCGGCTTTTATTGGCGTTTTGCAACATTCGTCAAGGGTAACTGACCCCGTTCTTTTGAGTCTGAACACTATTTCTTCATGTATTCACTGGATTTTACTTACGTTTGTGTTTTAAGATGGATTTTCATTTTTTGTAGGTCATGGTTTGAAGACTAGATCTGGTGAAGAATAATAAGAATACTCGGAAGGAGACAACAAAATCATGGAGAAGAATCAGATCTCGGTGGTTGGAGTTCCAGATGCGATTCCCGTCAAGTATATGGAGGTGACCGAGGTTTTAATTTCAGTATAGTGGATAAATTCCCATATTTGTGTGTTCATGTGAAGTTTCGTACTTATCAATTGAATTTACAGTTTGTCAATATATGTGAACGAGGTTTTAATTTCAGTACAATGGATAAATTACTTGATAATGTGTGATTTCAGTCTTCATTAGGGTTTCTAAGTCACTATGATACACGTTTAATTATCATATGTTTTCGCAAGTGCTTAATGTCATACCCTGGTAGAGAAATTGATAGATGTGTGTTTTCGCTTATGTTCTTGAATGGGATCATTCCTGAAGTTCTTTTGGGTAGATTGACTATTGAAATGTGTTTAATGATGTTATTTCTTGTATTGACTTGATCTGTTAATGATGACATGAATACATCAAGCGTTACAACAACGTCAAGCTCTCAGCCTTGGGGATGGGTTAGATACAACAATTCATTTCTCTATTTTTTGCTAATTGTCGTCAAGAACATAATGCACACTTAAACACATGAGTTTAACGACTGCTGTTGATGTAACACATGCAGCCATACCAACTGTTGTTTTAATCTCCGAGATTCTGAAGGAAGATGGACTGGCAACTCAGAAATGTAAGGATATAATTTCTTTATTTATACAATTATATCGAACATTCAGTCTGAAATATTACTTGTTTGGGTATTGACACAGTGATAGCCGTATCAACTGTTCAAACCAATGATAAATTTACTAGCAGACACATTCAGAAGGCCAAGGTATATGCACGTTTGACTCAAATTTGTTCAACTACCATGCTATATTATCTTAGTATCTTACATTCATCGTTCTTGATCAAAGGTACTTTTGATTTTTAGCAAGTCAAACGGGTCACAAAACCAAGCATTCACAAATGTAATCATCTCAGGTTACGTTTGATTTTTAGCAAGTCAAACGGGTCACAAAACCAAGCTTTAGCTGAAAATAATCTGTCTTACAGATCAAAAGCCTCCCAAAACTGTTTTTAACACGCAAAACCTTCTCATTTTGCATTGTATGTTTGGTTTATGGCTGACCTTTTGCATTCAAGTTATGGATGAAACTCCTCAACTTGCAAAAGGATTGCTAAAGTTGTGCATGAGTAATATGATGTCGTAATTCATTATCCCTTGTCGCTGATTTAAGGTATGATGTCTGTTTATCGTTTGCAGAGAAGTAGGAATTGGAATCGTGCCTTTTGCTCCATTGGGTAGCGGGTTCTTTGCATCGGGTCCGAAGGTGATGGACAATTTGGCCGATAATGATTTAATCGGCGACAAACGCAGCAGCAAACGGGTGTAAAAACGCAGCCGTTGGCAGCCGTTAAACGACGCGTTTACGGCTGCAAAAGCAGCAGCAAATGGCTGCGTTTTTACACCCATTCCCGTTTGCTGCTGCGTTTGCAGCTGTAAACGCGCTGTTAAAACAGCTGTAAATGGCTGTGTTTTTGCACCCGTTTGCTACCGCGTTTGCAGCCGTTTAACGGCGCGTTTACAGCTGTGAACGCAGAAGCAAACGGGTGTAAAAACGCAGCCGTTTGCCGCTGCGTTTGTAGCCGTAATGACGAGTTTCGGATAGAATTTTGAACACAGCCAGAAAACCTTTTTTTCTTATATTTTTTACTGTTCGAACACATCAAACATAGATCCAAACACTTGTAACTCAGATCTAACACGAGATGATGTTTCGAAATTTAAAACGATGATAAAACAAACTGTTTCTAATGATAAATCTTTTCGAAGTTATTAAAACATGATCCAAAACTAACCAAAATTCATTAACACATGTTCGAACACATCAAAAAACACATCGAAATAAACTGAAACTGTCCGAAATTCTCAAATGACACACCGAAACAATTCGAAAGTCTATCGAATCAGTCCGAACCAGGATCTACATAATGAAAATGTTAAACGATCAAAATAGAAGATGTCTGAATATTTGATATTTTATGTAATTTTTAGATAAAGGAGGATGTTGAGACTCAAGGTGAATTCGTTAATACGAGAGGCCAACAATGCGATTTATCCGGAAACAGAAGATGTGGTGGCTTTTGTGAACTGGCTGCTTTCTTGTAAGTTTATCATATGAGCTAAAGCAAGAAATTTTGACCCGTTGATGAATAAATGGATCCATTCTGGTTATGTTTTTCCGCAACCGCTTAACGGTGCGTTTACGGCTGCAAACGCAGCAGCAAACGGCTGCGTTTTTACACCAGTTTGCTATTGCATTTGCACCCATAAACGCACCGTTAAATGGCTGCATTTTTGCACCCATTTGCTGCCGCGTTTGCAGCCGTTTAACAGCGCGTTTAAGGCTGCAAACGCAGCAGCAAACGGGTGTAAAAACGCATCCATTTGCAGCCGTTTAACGGCGCCTTTACGGCTTCAAACGGGTGTAAAAACGCATCCGTTTAACGGCACGTTTACGGCTGCAAACGGCTGTGTTTTTGCACCCGTTTGCTGCTGCGTTTGCAACCGTTTAACGGTGCGTCTACGGCTGCAAACGTAGCCTCAAACGGGTGTAAAAACGCTGCCGTTTAACGGCGCGTTTACGGCTGCAAACGCAGCAGCAAACGGCTGCGTTTTTACACCTGTTGTTTCGGATAGATTTTTGAACTCAGCCATAGAACCTTTTTTATTATATTTTTTACTGTTCGAACACATAAAACTCAGATCCGAACACTTGTAACTCAGATCAACACAATGTGTTAACTTATAATTTCACTTAATTTCATTCTATTTTGTTTCCTCATTCCATAAAACACTGGGGCCTTGCAAGATACACGGACCTTTTTTTACTTTGAGTTCAAATTTCTTTTATTCTACCCATCCTTAAATACTTTGTCATGCTCCATCTCTATTATTATATTAATAATTATTTGAAGTAGTAAATTGGATAATTAATAACGTTCATGATATTCATGGTGAAACAGGGGTTAGAGGAATCAAGGAACCAATGTCCAAAAAATATAAGTTTTCACCTTTACCCTAAAAAGGTACACTCATTTTGGTGATATCACAACTTTTGACATTTTAAGTCAAAACATTACAACAGAGAAGAGAGGGTCACAATGAAAAAAATAATAATCCAAATTTTTATCAATTTTTTTTACATTTTAAGTCATGTATGTTTAGGAAGATTATAAGTTTGGATAATAATCTGATTTTTTATTAAAATTATTTTTTTACATGTATGTCAGAATGTACTGTTTGACTTTTGTTCTTTTTGTTTTTACATCTACAATCTATAGCTGAAAGACAGCTTGCTTACATCTACAAGCAACATTTTACTGTTGTCTGAAAGACACCTTGCTTGCTGCAGTCTCTATAAGTACTTCAGATGTATCAACACTCCACAAACACTGTCTGAAAGACAGCATGCTTGCTTCAGTCTCTATAAATACTTCACATGTATCAACACTCTACAAACACTCTACAAACACTCAACTACACTCAACTGAGACGAATTAAACTTTCAAATTGTAAGTTTATCTCAGTTGAACTAAATCCTACTTTCAAAACATCAACCTAACAACTTCTATTTTCTTCGATTTCAGAATATATCGACTCTTTGCATCTGGATCTTGCGTTGTTTCTCGGCTCTCACATCAAGGTTTTAAATTTTTTGTCGGCTTTTCACATCTCCCTCTTGCATTGTTGTAAGTTCTTTCAAATTTCTTGGTTTTTTTGTAACTTTTAACTGTGGCTTTTAACTTTAGAAGGTTGTAAATGTTGAAATAACTGGGGTTTTTGGATCTGTATTGTTTAACTGCTTCTTTGTTTTTTTTTTTATTAAAAAGTCTAGCTAATAGTTATGTAGGAAGTTCATGCTTATACATTGACACGACATGCAGATGTTTTTTTTAACTGCCAAATGTTTTTTTTTTATTAACTGCCTCTTTGTTTGTAGCATTAATTTATTTGTATTAATCTGTTCTGCAAGAATTTTATATGAGTTCGCATACAAACAATATAGACGAATTTAGTCATATGTTAAAATACGAAATTGAATCTTCACCATGGACAAACTAAAGCTGTGTTTGCTTTAATTACGAAAATGCCACTGCGTAAAGTTTGTTTTCATCAAGTAGATCTGATAGATAAAAAGTACTTCTATTCTAAGTTTTAATAATTGTATATAAACTTGCTGGGGTGTTTAGGAAGTCACTAACTTCGCTTGTTAGAAGCTCCCATAGCACTATCACGAAACTGAACACATCAGCTATATGATCATACAGTTTGTGCTCTCGATAACCTTCATTCATATCATAACAACTGTTAATAAAACAAGCCCACAAATGAAAAACTTTATAAAAGATAAACGGGCAAGACGTCATGAACAAGGTGATGTATTAACTGAACATTCAAAATTCATAAACAACATATATATAAAGTTATAAACATAGTCATACCTCGGGTGCCATCCACCTGTATGTTCCGGTTTTTGTCGTCATTACTCCAGATTCAGTCTGCACCCTTGCAACTCCGAAATCAGCAACTTTCACAACCTGCCCAATAACTTTCATTTTGCCACCTTAGATCACTTACATTCCACACCTACAGTGAGTCCTTTACTCCTTTATCACCAACTTAAAATTGTGTACCATATTTAGGAGTTTTTTCCCATAATGGTGTTTGTAGATAAAATATTTACTAAAATGGTGTTGTTGAAAAAGTATTTACTAAAATAGTGTTTTAAAGATTTTTTTGTTTCTCACTCCTAACTTCATTGGATAAATCCAATTCATTAAGGAAGTGCTAATTTATTCACGTTATTTGTATGAATCTTTAAAAAAAACTATTTTTATTTATAAAACCTACTTTGAAAGTAAAAAACTAATTTAAGTAACTAAAAAAACGGTATTTGATTAAAAACACAAAGATACGTTTTTTTATATTTTATACGTGACTAAAAAGATCTAAACTGTAAAATATTTTTATATGTTTTTTATTATATTATTTTTTTAGTTTCAATATAACAAGATATAAATAATTATGGGTGCATTCTCAAAGTGTTGAATATATTTTTAACTAATGTAGTTAGTAAAAAAAGAAATATATTATATTGTCTGATTTATATAAAAAACAAGTCAAAGGAATTATAACAACGAACTGTATACACATCATGAGTAAACTTTTCAGTTTTTTAATTAAATACATAATTACGATGGTATAGCTACACTTCTTCGAATCACATGTAGGCTTTTCTGTTTTTCAAAATAGGTTTTATAAAAAAAAATAGATTATTTTTAAGATTCTTAAAAAAATAAGTTTGGTTAGAGGCACAATACCATGATTTGATCCATAGTTATGTAATAAATTAGAATTATCTAATAAGGTTAGGAGTGAGAAACAAAAAAAATTAAAAACACCATTTTGGTAAATACTTTTCCAACAACACCATTTTGGTAAATATTTTTTCCACCAACACCATTATCAGATTCATAGTATGTATCTTAAATATCGCAGATCTACGTGCATATATATTCATTCTTCATACATTATAAAAACCCAAAAAACCTTCACTTTATCACTCCATTCACATTAAATATTACTAAACTATAGAAAGGGAAAATATCATAATCAACAGTCCTTTAAGTTTATTCAAGTTGATAAAAGTCCTTTTTTGCATGGTTAAGTCCTTACACGTATCAAAGTTCAATAAAAAGGCTCCATTTTTGCATATGACCAAGTCACTAAACTTTATTAAAGGGGCCTTTTTGAGTTTTAAAGTCTATAGAATTAACCATAAAAAATAAGGTTCACGGACTTATGTTAACATTTAGTGAAACTTGTTTTGACAATTTTCTTAAAAATACACATTGGGTGACAGGTTTGACCCGTTCTTCTTTCAATAAAAGCTGTTTCCATCTTACCTGTTATACAGAAAGCATAACCCAAATTGAACCATGCATAAGTAAATGCGTCGAAATTGCAACCTTTGGAAAACAAGAACAAAATTGCAACTCAAAGGCCACATGTATTACATTTACTCAAATTAATATATTATATTACTGTTATGTGAGTTTTTTTAAAGTTAATTAAGGATTAATAACACGCAAGATATGGTTTATTTTTTTTAAGTTATATTACTATTACAAGATATGGTTTATTTTTTTAAAGCTTTCTGCACTCTACATGCCTAGAAATTTCAGAAAATGGTTTTGGACAAGTTGTATTATCCCTATAGGTGTCGTCCCTATAGGGGTTTTTTCTTATAGTACAAAGCGATACAATAGTTAGCGGTACAACACAATCTTCCGTTAACAACATTAGTTTCTAACCATATAAGTCTAAAAAGTAAGTAGTCAAATAAATTGGATACTCTAAATTCAAGTATTATCTATTTGTCTTTTTGTATTTTTCAGTTTACAAATCACTCCAAACACATATCAATTGAGAGGTATGGGTGGTGGTTATCCAATTCCCGTTGAACCACTAGGATCAACAAACCATGGATGATCATCCCATCGCCATTTAAACCTTCCTGATTCAAACCCTCTAACTTCAAACCCACCTCCGGTGTCAACTCCACCTCCGGTTTTGTAACACCTGTGCCTCCACGGCCATCAAACAAATACCAAACCAATGAAATATTGTATTTCATACTTGGGATTTGTAAAAATATGTGTATCATTTGCACATATCAATCTCTGTTCAATTTCAAACTCTAAATCGCTTTCTGGAAGGTTATACGCGCACCGATGCGTAAATATAACCAGTTTAATGCAACAAACACTCCGGAATAGTGACATAGGCTTAACATACCTTAAATAACCTTTACATAACTTAGAAATAAGTTTTGAAGGCTTTGGTATGGCAAAATCAAGTTAAATCGCTTACAGGGACTAAAGTTGACAAACTGCGAAAGTATGCCAATTTGAACTGTAACAGACATTCCGGAACATGACCATAAGTTAAACACACCTTAAATATCCTTTATATAGCTTAGAAATAGGCTTTGAGGGGTTCGGTGTGCTAAAATAAACTTTTGGGTCATTCAGGGACTAAAAGTGTCAAAAAGTGCACAAGTTTGCATTTTCGCGCATAACTTACGTTCTGAATACATCCGGACACCCAAAAATTTATGTAAGCATGACTACATTATATTTTAGTGTTCGCCATAAGAAAAATCCATTCGTTACGTCATTTGGATCGTTTTTCGCGCTTATGCGCATTCCGTCGTAATTAAGCGAACATCGCGTTCGTACGACCAAACGAACCATCACCCGGCATATTTTTTTGAACATGTTTCATGTCCACAATGTTTAGGCAACATTTTAGGGCCTTAAAGTTGGCTTTACGGGCCTTAGAAGTGTCGGGAATGGCCTTAAACACGTGCAGGGGCTGAAACTGTCATTTCTGAAACATATATGCAGATCAGAAGCCTCAGGCGGCCCGCATTGTGTTTGGCTGATTCTAAAGCGGGCCGCTTCCCACCTTCTGACCAGATTAAGTGTATTTAATCACAAGTTGCACATGTTTGATCCACCACCACATGTTCTAACTTGCTTAGTCATTAGATAAGGATGGAATTTAGCTTCCATAACCTTTCAACAAGTGTACGGACTAGATCTTTTCCCCTTTTCCAAGAAACGATCCTAACGGTTACCCGAAAACTATAAATACCCCATACCCCCCATTGCTTAAACTCACAAGAATTCTGATTTTGAGAGCTCTAAGTTGAAACCATTGTTTCATACCTGAGTTCTTGAGTCGGGATTAGCATTCGGGGACCCTGGGTAAGTATTCTTTCGTTCTTTTCCTTATTTTATTGCTTTTCGAGTCAGAAAGTCAAACTTTGTTTGACTTTCAGCGTTGACCAGTAATGGTCAATGCGAAGTTCGTTTGAACTTCGCAACGTGAGTGTAATCACGTTGGTCATAGTCCCTTGGGACTATGCCCACTGATTACCACGTTGTCTAGGGTCGTAGGGTAGGCGATCTAATAAATCGCCTATACCTTCGAACCCGACCCAGTTTGGTCGATCATTAGGATCCGACCAAACACATTAGGTGACCATAGTAGGTAGGGAATAACCTTCCGAGGTTATACCCTATGGTCACATCGTTTAAGTAGTTGTATGATAGGTAGTTTATATGCCTTAGGTAAATTACCAGAATACCCTTTTCATGCAAAATTGGTAATTTAGCATATGTAACCTAAACTTTTGCCACATAACTTATTATGTAACATGTTTAGGCATATAACACTTGTCATAGGACTAGTTAGGCGGTCCGAACGCTTTTCACGCGCACGACGCGTTAAAGTAGCATAAGCTTCCTAAACGGGTCGTAATGGGTCGAAAGCACTTAGGTTAAGTTTCATTTAGTATGTAGGCTTTGTTAAACCATATCATATGAGTTCCTACACTCATTTGGTTTACAAACCCTAATGCTACCCAATCTTCCGATTTAGGTCCGGTTAATTAACATAGTTACCTATATTAGGTGCCGTTTGATTTCCGTGATCTCTAGCATTGTTTGGTTGTTACTCAAGGACTACTGAGCAATCTCAAGTGAGTACATAGACCCCTCTTTTACTGTTTTCCAAACTGTTTTGGGGTGGAACACATGTGCCTACTTGTTACTTTCATGCTTTCATGTTTTCACATCATATACCGGCTATGTTCGTTAGTACATTATAGTACATGATTTCAATACATTTTATGCTAGGTGTGCCCATTGTGTGCATTACTTAGTACATCGTTTTACATGACATTTTATGCTAGGTGTGCCCATAGTGTGCATTACTTAGTACATTGTTTTACATCACATCACATGCTATGTATGTTCATTTGTTGCATACTTAGTACAGATTCATTTCATCACATGCTTACATTTTGGTATGACATTTGGTTTGTTTAAATGGGACAATACATTCATTAACATTAGCTACGCCGTTCGTTAGTAGGTAGTGGTACCATAGGAATTGACAACTCCCGTTCCGGACATCCCAGGGAAAGGGGACAGAAAGGAATGACCGAATTCGATGATATTTACGCAGATAATCCTTTAATTTGTTTAAGGGTTTATCACCTCAGTCGCAAGGCTTGGATGTATGCATTATAACAACACCGCATAAATGTTCATTATCAGTATAGCATGCATTTACACATTACATGATTTACATTGATCATGCATTTACACAAGACATAATATTGATTTAAACCAAGTTTTACTTCAATAATTTGCTTTTGTGCATATGGTTTAGTTGAGACATTTCGCTAGCCATACATGACATTTTGACATAGACATTTGACATAGACATTTCGACATAGACATTTTAACATGATTGACATTGATCATGCATTTACACAAAACATAACTTTGATTTAAACCAAGTTTTACTTCAATACTTTGTTTTTGTGCATATGGTTTAGTTGAGACATTTCGCTTGCCATACATGACATATTTGACATAGACATTTGACATGGATATTTGACATAGACATTTGACATGGATATTTGACATAGACATTTGACATGGATATTTGACATAGACATCTTACATTGATTGGTTTGGTTTGATTAAGTGATTAAGTAACGATGCGTGTGTAATATGATACAAGCATGGTGGATACGCCGCTGGTACTTCCTATATATAAGTGTTTGTATGGTATTACATATCGTAGCGTTATTTGAATCATTTCAGTTTGAGACATAGAACATTTTATACAAATAACATACTTTTCACAAGACATTGTTTTACAAACAACTTATCTTATACAAACTCATTTTACATGGTTATTCATTTAACCTGACATTTATTTATACATATCATCTGATCTTATCGTTTTTCAAATGATTTACAAAACAAAGCAAATAACAAGGTTCATGACTAAACATTTTCTCAAACATAAGTCATGAAACCTATTTTCACAAAACCTATGTATCTCACCGGCATTTTTATGCTGACGTACCATATTTTCACATGTGTTTTTCAGGAGCTGTTGCATAAGATGATCAAGATACACTTAGGCGGACATGGGCCTTAGTGACAATAAAAGATGCAGACTAGTTAATTATGTTGTATTTCCATGTGTGTTTAGACGTTGTAACACTTTTAATCATTAAAACGAAACTTTAATTTCCATGGTTGTGAAACATTAATTCTGTTACAACACTCCCCGATGTTTCCGCCATGTTTTGTATGTTCCACGTGGTCGGGGTGTGACAGGTTTCAACCCCACCTTCGGTTTCAAACCCACCTCCAGTGGCAAACCCTGAACATGATGATCCATTTGGTTGGACGGATGACGAGTTGAATTGGGCGTATGACTATACCTTCGCTCAACTACGATTTGGTGGACTACAAATTGAGGGGTGCCATCGTCCGGTGCCAAACACTCCTATACTGCCTATGCATCCTCCACCTTCAAACCCCCCTTATGTGGAAAACTACAGTCAAACACAAGAACTACCGACCTGGGCTGAAGGGTACGAAACTGACCCTGGGGCGGTTTACGAACCACCATTGGATGAAGAAATGGTTTGGGAACCTTAGAAAAACTTTTATGATGATTGTAGTTTTTTTTTCTCGAATTAGTTTGAATCTTAATTATGTAACTTTTAATTATGTATTAGTTTAAATTTAAATTTGTTGTTGTTTAATTTTAATCATGTTTTAGTTTAAATTTAATTTCTGGAGTTTTTATTTTTTAGTTAACTAACATTGAACACTTAATAGGATATGTCTGATCATTTTTCCGTTGAAGAATTTCCATCATTGAGAAATGATAGAGCATGGTATAATATAATCTTTGTTAAGGTGGAGTTTATTTGGCATGACGTCGATGGAAAGAGATTAGTGGTTATATTTCTTGATCAACACGTAAGAACATTATTTTAATTTACTTTGTGTTATACGAGTAAGCGTTTTTCCACCACTAAATTTCTTTTCATTTTAGAGACAAAAAATTGTTGCGTTCGTCCCACAACATTTGATACACAAATATAATGACGCGTCATTGATGGGTGGTTTTTTTTTTTTTCCTTGAATCATTTCCAAATTGAGAATCTCAACTATCATGAGTACCCAAAGTACCAGAATTACGTGTTAGTTTGGTTCGAGAAAAAAATTGTCATCAACGAATATACAAAGCTTTCTTCACTTATGCTTACGATTCCAAGGGGTGCTTCTTTATATCCATTGGTCCCTTCCATTATAGAATTGAAGCATGACAGGAGACCTCAAATGGATATTGTTGGTACATATTAATTCTCTATCTATAATTTTTATTAAATATATAAAACTTTATATATGGTCTATACGATTTGACTGATTTGGTTTTAGATGTGGTTGGGAGAATACTAGAAGGCAAACGTGATCGATGTTGTTTTGAACTTTCTCTTCAAGATAAGACGTACGTTATTATTTATTATTAACATATTACAAACATAATATTTACGTTATATGTAAGAAAATATTATTATTAGAAGAACTTTAACCCAAAATCGTAATATACAGTGGTCACACAATACAATTGTTTTTGTCTGCCCTGAAGCCTTCCGATGTTATACGTTCTATTCGAGTCGTGCAACAAAGGTCTATCATATATGTATCACGTCTCAAGTTGGTTCATCTACCAGATAGTATGTTATGCTTTACACATGAACATTCTAATAATTAGTTAGATTTAATGGCTCATGTAGTTTAATAAAAGTTATATTTTATTTGTTATTTCAGTTAATATTTTGAAGTCTACGGAGTTGAGTACGATTACGTACGAACCGGATATGGTCGAGGCACGGGATATGTAAATTATGGATCGTTATCCAAGTTTGTGTTTAAGTTAGAAACATTTGGTGTTGTTATTTGTTTAGTTGTTGAATATTAAAGTCTCTCTTGGTGTTTCGTGTTTTGCTTTTTGTTTCCCTCATATTGATGTAATTGTAGAAGTATACTTTACTTTGTTATTACAAGTATGTTATATTACTTGATTTACATGTAATGGTTACACCTATTTTTCACCAAAGTATAATCTTCTTAGATTGGACAACTAAATAATCATTATCTGTCTTAAACGAAGGTATAACCATGGTTGACCTTCCTATTCATACAATCGTGTTTGAGATATTAACGAGGCTGCCAGCAAAGGATGTAGGTCGTTCTAAGAGTGTATGTAAGCAATGGTATGCGTTATTGTCAACACAAGATTTCGTAAGGATACATTGTTCTCGCTCATTAGTTTCATCTAACCAGAGAGTTCTACTAATTGACGACCTAACGTGCTCTGTTCGTCCGATCATCTCTAAATCCAATGACTATGGGCCAAGCTCCATAGTTACATTTCCATTCCATCACCAAAATAATGATGTCTCAATACTTTCACATTTGAATGGATTGTTGTGTGTTTGCTTGAATCATACATACAAGCTGCTTCTTTGGAATCCAACAACTACTGCTTTCAAGCGTTTGTCAACTCCTGATTCTCATGGATTCTATATAAATAACCTTGATGCCATTGGTTTGTACGTTGACGCTGACGATGATTACAAGGTCTTGCATATAAAGCGTAGGAGTGGTGTACTTGGTGTCTATGTTTATTCTAGGGAAGTAGACTCTTGGAGAAATATTCCTTTCATAACAAGACAAGAGTACCTAAGCCCTCATTTCAATTGGTCAGCTGGCACATTTTGTGGTGGTACTCTATATTTCACTGTTTGCGAATGTTGGCTTGGAGGTACGAAAAGGGTGATTTGTTTTGATGTTAATTCAGAGCAGTTCAAGGAGATAAGCTTTCCACCCGTTCCTTCTATAGGAATGGTTCAAGGTGTTTTAGTTAATGTAAAAAATGAGCTTCACATGTTTGCTAGCACTGGCATGTTTGAGATGACAATTGACCTATGGACACTACAAGGGGATTACTGGATTAAGGTCTTATCATGTCCTCCGATCCCCCCGATATCATTGTCATTGTGGTGCGATATAACACATTATGTGACAAATGGTAATTGGTTTGTGATGACTAAATTAGGGAAGTTGTATACAATTGAAATGGATATGAAGCCCTTCGAATGTTTTTATCCCGTTTCTTGGTTTCGAGGTTTTAAGGGTGCGGTGTTTGTGCAGACCATTGTTTCACCAAGTATTTAGATTGGCTTTCACTTAATGTTATCATTATGTATGTCAATGTTTTAAGGATTTGTGTTTTTTTTTCTCTAAGTCATGATATTCGGTTTAAGTCATGTATTTTAATGTTATCATTATGTATTTCAATGTTATCATTCGGTTTGTTTTTCTCTAAGTTATGTGTTGGAATGTTGTTATGATTTGAGAATTTCATCATCTATGATAACTCTCTTTTATTTAATTTGCAAGGTATTTGTAATTTTATCAATTTACAATGACTAATGGACTCTCAAACCCTCGAAATCATGCTTCTAGCTCGAGTGCATCTACTAAAGCTGAAAAACGAAAAGAGTATCAAAAAAGATACTATGCTGCACGCAAAGAAAATAACAAAGTATCTAAATTTGGGAGTGGTGATGCCCCCCAAAGTGCTTCATCAATATCTTTAATGAATAATAGGTCAACAGAAAGGACACCGTTAAGAAGTTTACAAACTAATATTACTCAATTTCCACAAACAACAAATGAGAACGCCTCAAGTGTTTCTACTACAAAATGCAAGGAGTACAATAAAGGATGTTCTAATACACCAAACGATAATGGAATGCGTATTTCAAATGGCAGTCAAGTCAACCAAACCCCGATAGATGATGTTACGCCGACAACCACATTCCCATCTGTAATTGACGTAGTCAGGCATAGAACATCACGAGGTTTCTATTTATTTAACAATGATTTCTTTTTCAAACTTGACATCTTTTACAACCTTCATTACTTAATACACCAATTTTTTTAGGTATTCAAATTCATCCGCGTACTTTATTACCCCAATTTGCTGAAGTAGTTGATCAACCTTCCCTCCAACATGGGAGCGTAGAAGATGATTCTTATAATTTTGTTTACAATGGTGTACCTGGAGAGCATCGTGTTTTAAAGGAACGAGGTGCATGTCCTAATTGTGGAGCAAAACGATTTCAATTTGAATTTGATACCTTTTGTTGTATGAGTGGGAAAACCGTGTTAGCAAACTTAGAAATTCCAGAGGAATTGTACCGACTTTTCACGTCTCAAGATGAAATTGGAGATACGTTTAGGCAAAACATCCGTGCTTATAACACAAAATTTTCTTTTGTTGACATTGGATGATACATTTAACAATATGAGAGACGGCGTATATACTTTTCGTGCACATAAAGGAATATATCACAGAATCGACCAATTAGTTTCGAGGGATGGGACCCCTAGGTACTTGCAGTTGTATTTTTACGATCCTGATACTGAGTTAGATCACAGACTCCGATGGCCAAATCTTGATCGACGTATTACTCAGATTTTAACACGCGTTCTTTCTACAAACCCATATGTCGATACATTTAGAAGACTTGCGGAACTAGGACCTCTGGACAACTATAGAGTCACTTTGAATACTTCGGTTGAACTTGACCAAAGGGTGTACAACCGACCAACGACATCGGAGGTATATATAATATTATATTAATTGCAATTATTTAATAGTATTGCTTATTTTACTTACTTATAGTTCACAATTATATAGGTTGCTGGTATTTGGGTTGAAGGTAATGACAATATCACTTCGTATAAACGAAGTATTGTTGTGTACGGTAGGTCTGAATATAGACAAACTATTCAGCCGTACTTCAGTTGTTACGATCCATTGTCGTATCCTCTATTTTTTCCTAATGGTGAGTCGGGTTGGCATGCTAACATACCACATCACGGAGTATCAATCAATGAGGTTCGCAACAATGACAACATCGAAGGAGAAATGGAAGGTACCAACAATTTGTTATCCTTTTTAAGTGAAGATCATAAAAATAGCGTAATGCGTTTTATTTTTATTAACTGTTTGTTTTTAATACATCTTCATCGTTCAGAGGCTAACACACGAAGTGGTAGAACAACCGTGGCTATGCGAGAGTACTACTGTTACAAGTTCCAGATTCGATCTACCAATAATGTGCTTTTGTTCGGTGGTAGGCTGCTACAGCAGTTTGTGGTTGATGTTTACATCAAAATTGAGACGTCACGCTTAGAATTTTGTGAGAGAAACCAGGATAAGATTCGGGCCGAATTGTACCAAGGTATTGTGGATTGCGTCAATACTGGTGAGGTTCATGCAAACAGAGTCGGGAAAAGAATTGTGTTGCCTGCATCTTTCATCGGGGGGCCTCGCGACATGCGACGTCGGTTTCTAGATGCGATGACGTTAGTTCAAGATGACGGCAAGCCTGATGTATTCCTTACAATGACATGTAATCCTAAGTGGCCTGAGATATGTGATAATTTACATGTTGGTCAAACTGCACAAGATCGTCCTGACCTTGTTTCAAGAGTGTTCCCGGCTAAATTAGAAGATCTTAAGGATCAACTCTTCAAGAAAAATGTCCTCGGGGAAGTTAAGGCATACGTCTATGTCATTGAATTTCAAAAGCGGGGTTTGCCGCACGCACATTTTCTCCTAATCATGTACCCGCAAGACAAGATCAATAACGCAGACCATTATGATAAGGTTGTGTGTGCTGAAATTCCTAACAAACTAACACATCCCAGATTGCATGAGATGGTTGTCAAGCACATGATTCACGGTCCTTGCGGCAATTTACGATCAAGCAGTCCTTGTATGCAGGGTTATCCTAAAATTTGTCGTTTTCACTATCCTAGACAATTTAACGAACAGACGACACAAGGAGAAGATTCGTATCCGTTGTATCGAAGGAGAGATACCGGGATAGAAGTGGACCTACGAGGACAAACACTTGATAATAGATGGGTGGTCCCATATAACCCAAGGCTTTTGATGATGTTTAACTGCCACATGAATGTGGAAGTTTGCTCAAGTATAAAATCTGTGAAATATCTTTTCAAATATGTTTATAAAGGACATGACAAACAGGTTATTCAAGTCGATCAAAGTGAGCCAGGGGTTGTTATTAATGAGATAAAAAGATTTCAAGATGCACGCTACATATCGCCCCCAGAGGCTATGTGGCGCATTTTTTCCTTCTCTCTTTCTCAAATCTTTCCTGCTGTTCTAGCCTTACAACTTCATCTCCTAAATAATCAGATGGTTAGATTTAGAGATGATGACTTAATGCCTAATATTTGTTGATAGGGAAAGGGATAAGAGAACCATGCTAACAACATTTTTTTATCAGAATAGAAACGATGAAATACAAGGGTACATTTGTATAAAGATTTTCCAAAACACTTTACGTGGAATGGAAGCACACGCCGTTGGAGTCGTCGTTTCGGTAAAAAACAAAGAGGTCGTATCGTTTCCGCTAATCCAGCCGAAGGAGAAAGGTACTACTTACGCCTACTTTTGTCAAATGTCAGAGGGCCTACTTATTTTGAACATCTTTGCACAGTTAATGGTCAACGGTGTGCGACATTTCGGAAAGCAGCTCTTGAGTTAGGCTTAATAGAAGACGATTAATATCTATCACAATGTCTCGAAGAAGCCTCTATGTTTCAGTTTCCCAATGCTCTTAGAAGGTTATTTGCGACCATAATGATTTTTTGCCAACCTGGAGATATTCGAAAGTTATGGAATGACCACTTTGATTCACTGTCTGAAGATCATCGGTTACACTGTCAAAGTATAGAACGAGTTCAAAATATGGTTCTTACCGAAATAAGTGTCTTGGTACAATCCATGGGTAAAAATTTCAATGAATTCGACCTTCCTAAGATAACAGACGATGTTAACTTACAAGATGCAGGTTATCGTGAGTTACAAGAAGAGTATGGGATTGTTTTGGAACCTGAACACTTGAATGCCAAATATTCACTTAATCCGGACCAAAAAAACGTGTTTGATGAGATCATGATGCATGTTGATAATGATCTTCCAGGCGTGTTCTTTATTGATGGTCCAGGTGGAACTGGAAAAACATTTTTGTACATTGCCTTGCTTGCTGAAATTCGGTCACGTGGTCTTATTGCTCTCGCAACAGCTTCGTCAGGTAATATGCCAGGAGGTAGAACGGCTCACTCGAGATTCAAGATTCCTCTTAATCTTGAAAATAATTCAATGTGCAATATCAAAAAACAGAGTGGGGCCGCTAAACTGATTCGGTCTGCCAAAATAATCATATGGGATGAAGCGTCGATGGCTAAACGACAAGCGATAGAGGCAGTCGATCGTACATTCCAAGACATTATAGGTGTTAGTCTCCCATTTGGTGGAAAGATAATGGTTATGGGAGGTGACTTCAGACAGGTGTTGCCGGTTATTAAACGTGGCACTCGAGCACAGATTGTAGACTCCAGCGTACGAATGTCACCTCTTTGGTCTTTGACGAAGAAGATGCGGTTAACCATAAATATGAGAGCGCTGAAAGATCCATGGTTTTCTAAATTTCTTTTAAGAGTCGGCGATGGAACTGAAGAACCAATCGAAGGAAACTATATCCGCATACCCGATGACATGACAATTCAGTGCAACAACAGAGAAAACGCTATAAAAGAATTGATCCATGCCATCTTTCCATCAATTGAAGATAATGTATATTCTTCAGATTATATAATCTCTAGAGCAATATTGTCCACTAAAAATGATAGTGTTGACGAGATTAATAATCAAATGATTGAAATTTTTCAAGGGGAGGAAAAAGTTTATTACAGTTTTGATGAAGCTGAAGACGATCAGCGCAACTTCTATCCGGTCGAGTTCTTAAATTCGCTAAATGTTAGTGGTTTGCCGCCTCATAAGCTTCGTTTAAAAATTGGATGCCCAATAATATTGTTACGTAATATCGATCCATCACATGGCCTGTGTAATGGCACGCGGTTGATATGTAAGGGTTTCATGCGAAATGTTATTGATGCGGAAATTGCAGTCGGTCAACATGCCAGAAAAAGAGTTTTTTTTGCCAAGAATCCCTCTAACTCTTTCTGAAGATGACATGTTCCCATTCAAGCTGAAAAGAAAACAATTTCCAATTCGACTTAGCTTTTCCATGACGATTAATAAAGCTCAAGGTCAAACAATTCCGAACGTTGGTATTTATCTACCTGATTCTGTATTTTCACATGGACAACTTTATGTCGCGTTATCAAGAGGGATTTCAAGACAAAGTACGAAGGTGTTGGTACATCTCAACAAAGAATTCAAACAACGCGGAGTTTACACATCAAATGTTGTCTACCAAGAAGTGTTGCGTGATTAATTAATCGCATCCGTATCAAAACGAAGGTAAGTTAGTAGATTTTGTGCCTTATTTGCTTCCAGAAATTACTTTTTAATTACTATTTTAAAGCACCTGTAAGCGTGTAACATTTTTTTATGTGTCGAAATCTGGTACAGGAGAGGAGAAGATACAAGAAAGTCATAAGCGAACGGATGTATTGGTAAAACAGGAAGAGATACAAGAGACTCCCCGCATTTTGTTTTTATTGTTTTGTCCAGCTACTTGACTATTTTGAACTCTTCTTGTTTTTAATTACATCTACTTCCTTGTTTTGTACTATTCTTGTAGAAGATCACGAATAAGAAAACTAACTTAAGTACTATACGATATATCACGAGACAACGGATAAACTAACGGTAAACGAGTATCCTATTGTAAATCGCCACTCCCGCCGCATCGCGCGGGTAAGTGACTAGTAGTGTATTAATGAACATAGCAAGTATATGATATGAAAATATGGAAAGCATGAAAATAACAAGTAGGCACATGTGTTTCACCCCAAAACGTTTGGAAAACAGTAAAAGAGGGGTCTATGTACTCACTTGAGATTGCTCAATAGACTTTAGATATCCACCAAGCAAAGCTAGAATATTACGGAATCAAACGACATCTAATATAGGTAACTACATTAATAAACGGACCTATTTGGAGGATCGGGTAGCATGAGGGTTCGTAAACCAAATGAGTGTAGGAACTCATGTAATATGGTTTAACAAAGCCTACATACTAAAACGAAACTTATCCTAAGTGCTTTTGACCCGTTACGACCATTTTAGGTAGCTTATGCTACTTTAACGCGTCGTCCGCGTAAAACGTGTTTGGACCGCCTAACTAGTCCTATGACAAGTAAAATATGCCTCAACATGTCTAAGATTGTTGCTAAATCAGTTTAAATGTCAAACGTTATGTTACATTGGCTTAAAATGAAATTTGGCGTAAAAAGGGCATTTTGGTAATTTACCTAAGGCATATATACTACCTATCATACAACTACTTAAACGACATGACCATAAGATATAACCTCGGAAGGTTATTCCCTATACAACTATGGTCACCTAAGGTGCTTGGTCGGATCCTAATGATCGACCAAACGGGTCGGGTTCGAAAGCATAAGCGATTGATTAGATCGCTTACCCTTATGACCCTAGACAAGCATAAATCTAAAAGTGACGAGCTAAACATGCTAGGACATGTTTAGTTAAGTTAGAAAACAGATTTTGATATCAAAACAAACGGTTTTGATACCCTAGAGTAGTTTGGTTACAAAATACGTGAGAATACGCATATTGGCCAAAACTACGACTCGTCACTGAGCCTAGATAACGTGGTAATCAATAGGTATAGTCACTAGGGACTATAACCATCGTGATTACGCTCACGTTATGAAGTTCAAATGAACTTCGCATTATCCATAAACTGGTCAATGCAGAAAGTCAGACGCAGTTTGACTTTCAAGCTAAAAACGCATAAAAAGAACGGAGGAACACTTACAAAGGGTCCCCGCAAGATTTGATCCGATTTTCTCTTAGGTAGGAAGCATATACTTCCACTTAGAGAGCATAAATCAGATTCAAATTGTGGGTTGCAAGTGAACTATGGAGGGGTATTTATAGTTTTCATAGAACCGTTAGGATCGTTTCTTGAAAACCGAGATTCAATCCCAGCCGTACACATCAAGCCCATAGTTTTACAAAACCAGGGGAGTCTATAGAAATGCTTAAAACTAGGTGCAAAGGTGGGATCAAGCTGGAAATAGCTGGAAAACACTTTCTGCTGAACTGGGGACACCATACGGACCGTATGGTCCAGTCCTTACGGACCGTATGCTGGTCTGCAGACCAGCAACTTTCAAAGTTGACAGTTTTGGTCCCTGTGCGCGTATGGTCGTGTTTTGGCACTTCTAACACCCGCCAAACCCATTTTTAAGATCCCTAAGGATGTTAAAGAATAGGGAACATGAAACATGCTCAAAAATAAGTCGGATGTCAGTTCGTTTACCGTACGGTTGCGTTGTTTGGTTAATTACGACGGAAGTCGTAACGAATGCAAAAACGATCCAAATTAAGCGACGAATGGATTTTTGACAAGCCAAACACCAAAACATAATATTTTAATGCTTACATAAATTTTTGGATGTCCGGATGTATTCAAAACGTAAGTTATGCGCGAAAATGCAAAATTATGCACTTTTTGACGCTTTTAGTCCCTGACTGAGCATAAAGTTTATTTTAGCACACCGAACTCCTTAAAGCCTATTTCTAAGCTATGTAAAGGATATTTAGGGTGTGTTTAACTTATGGTCATATTCCGGAATGTCCGTTACAGTTTAAATAAGCATACTTTCACAGTTTGTCGAATTTAGTCCCTGTAAGCAAATAGACTTGATTTTGCCATACCAAAGCCTTCAAAACTTATTTCTAAGTTATGTAAAGGTTATTTAAGGTATGTTAAGAATATGTTGGTATTCCAGAGTATTTTTCGTGTTAAACTGATTACGTTTACGCACCAGTTTGCGTATACTTCTCTAGAAAGCGATATAGAGTTTGAAATTGGATAAAAGCCAAAACATGAAAAATGTCAAACATAAACAAATAAACATTGGGATCAAATAAATTTATTTCATTGATAACTGAATTTTTTACAATGATTACAAGCACATATGTCACAATAAATATAAGTATTTTAACTTATATTATGTATCTTTAGTGTTTGGTTAGTCATACATGACTTCCGACGCCCGAAAACGTTACCGAAACGGTAAAATATGCATATTTCAAAGTACATGAAAATGGGTTGTTTAAGGGTGAACTTTATGTGTTATAATATGATATGTGAATATGAGCATGTGTAATGTGTTATGTAAAGTGACGACATGATAGTAGGAATCAAAACTATGCATGTAAGCTTGTACGGTTAAAACGGTAATTTCGTTAAATATCACGCTAAATATATATAACCTATTTGTCGAGCATGAAAATAATACATAGGTTAACTTGAGGAGTTATTTCATGTGTAAATGCTTTAAAAATGATAAAATATATATAAGTTGATATAATACGTGTATAACGATATATGATGATATGTTCACGTTTAAGTAAATATATTACGAAGCGCAAATCGTAGATATATTGTTCATAAACGGGTGTGATAACGGATATAATATAATGAGGGTCACCATTGAAATCGTTCAAAACGCAAAAATCTTAATATATATATACTATATATAATATACATATCCAAAGGACTATTTAAGGTCATTGAAATTTCCTTAAAACACTCCTAAAGCATGATGTACAAGTCTTTTAAGCATCAAAAAAATCACTTTCCACTTATACCCTTCTACTAAAAAAAACACGGGATAACATCAGGGTTTCACCTTCATTCATTTCAAAACATTTCAAAATCTCCTGCTTCCCTGCTCCTCTCTCTCTCTCTCTCTCTCTGGCGATTCCAAAGATCTGGATCTAGGGTTTTTCCCCAGGCGATTCAAGATCTAGCCTCTCATTTACACCAGATCGATAAACAAATCTCAATGCATTCTCCATTCAGATCTCAATCTCATCTCACACCTACTCTCTCTCTCTCTCTCTCTCTCTCTCTCTCTTCAACCTTGGTGATACGGCTGCTACTCGGAAGGATCTTATATCTGTTACTATCGTCAATGTGTGGTGGTGGTTTTGCGACTCGGCAATGAGAACGGGTAATTTTTTTTTGCTGAAAGTTTTCTCAGATCTACTGTGCTACCGTCATTTTTTTGAGGATTTTTGTTGTAGATGAAGACACGAGCCAATGAGGTAACACGGCTAAGGAATATGACAAGCAAAACTTTGCAGATCTGAGTTTTTAGAGGAATATTAACTGCCCAGATCTGTGTTCCGGTATGGAAAACTTTTAGTGCTTTACACATTGATCACTTCACGTATATGTTTAAGTGTAACTTGGCTGTGACAATAGAATTATAATTGTATTTTTGACTAACTTTATGTATGTATACATGATAAATGTCACAAGCAGGGAAGTGTTGTAAACTTGTAATGTGCTGATCCAATTTTGCTTGGGTCTTCAGTTGGTTTTTGCTTATTTAGTATAATTGGAATATGCTAATATGTTTTAGTGATTACTGTGCTTAGCAGGTTTGTTGTATATCTATGTTAAACTGGAGTGTGTTTTATTGTACTATTGTTGCTTGTTATTGTAAAGCTATATAATATATCCTTTGGGCTTGCAGGTGGTTTCTGCAAAAGTCACACGTAACAAGCAATCTGGTCAATCTGAGGGTTATGGTTTCATTGAGTTTGTTAACCGAGCAGCTGTAGAAAGGCATCTACAGGCATATAATAGTACTTTGATGCCCAATGTTGAGCAGCTCTTTAGGTTGAACTGGGCTTCCTTTTGTGCTGGTGAAAGAAACCAAGATGACACACCCGATTACACTATATTTGTGGGGGATTTGGCAGCTGATGTTACGGATGATACCTTACTGGAGACGAGTTATTGTATTCTATTTAATCCTTCAAATATTGTCACGGTATACTTTCTCTTAACTTTTCTTAATAATATAGATTGCTTTGATTATATCTTGAATGATTCAAGTTGAATCGAGTTATTGTACATAAAGCTTGCAATTGTTGTTGTGTTGTGTTGAGAACTTATGATCCACTTATGCATACAGTTAAGTGTTTTGAACGTGTTTGATTTTGTTAGGTTTTGGATATGAATAGTTGCTCTATTATGTGTTGTTTTGGTGCATCTGTTTAGAAATAGAGGTCTGTTTGGCTTGATTTCTGTAGATTCAAAATTATTATCAACATAGGGCATATTTGAGATATGAAGATTGAGTGATTGGTATATGTGTTACATCTCGCAAGTCGTGACAGAATGAGTGTTTGCTTTGCTCACATTATGAATTAAGAAAAGTTTTATATGCTTATTCGGATGGATTAATCAATGTTGACTGCATACCATGAAAAGTGGAATAAATCTGTTGGATAGCTTGCTATAGGTAGTTATGGGTTTAATCTTTATCTATAGGTGTTTGTATGACTTAAACTGTGAAACTATATACATATATGTGTGAGAGAGAGATTGAGAGAGAAAAGTTAAGACTAATCTATAACTAGGTTGAAATTGCTCAATTATAAGGAGCAAACAACTTCATGCTTTACTACTGAACCAGACAAAAAGGGAAGAGGTCAAAGCTTGAAAAGAAAAAGCTGAGATGCAGGGATCAAAATTGGCTCCAACACATGTGACTTTTGAATTTTGAACTTGAATTCATTTCTAAATCTCTGCTCTTTCCTCAACGCCATTCCTTCTTCATCTTATTCTCTCTCGATTTGCAACATATGAATACCTATTTGAAGTAATCCCAACTGATTTGTAGGTTTGTTGCTATACTTGCCCCGATCTTGTTTCACTTCTTGTTCTTGTTCAAATATTGTTCTAGAATCGATTTCATTATATGGTAAGTTTCTATAGCTATACACTATTTTCAGCCATTAACATATGCTTCACGCATTTGTTACTTATCTTAGTCATCATAACTGAGTTCTCCTCTCTGTAACGATTGTTTGTTCGTTCGATGTAAAAGAATAGAAGAGTCCAGATTTTGGTGTGTGTTTGTGTGTGGTGATGGTGTGGAGAAAAAGAGGAGTAAAAAGAGTTTTGATGATCAAGAGTTGAAGCCAGAATTGCATCAGAAGAGATGTCAAGATTTAGTTCTTGTAACCTTAAAGACCCATTGTAAGTATCATCTTCTTTCTTATAACTCTATTTTTGAAGTAAAGCTTATAAGTGGGTAATGTCAATTTTGGTTGAATTTAGATGTTATAGGATATTATCTACTTTAAAATCCACATATGTTATGTTAATATATCGTTGGAAATCATCAATTATATTGTCCAATGAAATTTTGGGTAGAAAAAAGAACTAGGGTTCTTTAACAATTTTTGGATTTTGAACTATAACAGATTTACATGCTCTTAGGGTTAAAAATAAATAAATAATAATTTTAACGAGCCGGCTTGATTTGGCTCGAGCTGGCTCGAACATTATATGAGCCGAGTTCGAGCCCCATTTTTTAGCTTGATTAAGTAAACGAGCCGAGCTGGCTCGTTCAAGTTCGAGCGCAAGCTCAACCTAGCTCGGCTTAGTTACAGCCCTACTTAAAAGTTGAGATATATTATGTGAAAACTTTAAATATAAAGAGACTGACATCAACGTTTCATAATTTAGAAGTAATCATTTTATATAAATTTGTATTTTTTTTTGTTGTAACTTTGTAATTTTAGAGTATTGATATGCTAAAGATAAAAAAACGAAAAATATTTCAGGGTAAACGGACCGTGTTCATGTCAAGCCACGAATCTTCTTGTTGCATGCCAGTTCATGTGTCCGACAGGGTGCATGCCGTGTTTGGGTTTGACCCACGAACACGACTTTTTTAATAATATTGATTTATTTGGTAGGTTCAGGGAGCATATTTGAGACGCAAAGGTTGGCAAAACCGTTAATAGTGGTAGTAAACGAGGGCCTAATGGACAACCATCAAAGCGAGCTTGCTGAAGAACTTTCGGAAAGAAAACATTTATTTTGTGGTCGCCCTCAAACGCTCTGCGAGGTCATCAAGTCGCTAAATCTGGATGTTATTGTTACAATGAAATTTTGGGTAGAAAAAAGAACTAGGGTTCTTTAACAATTTTCAGTCAATGCTTAGTGAAATATTTTTTGATGATAGATTCAGCTGGTTGTTTGGACAAAGGAATTAGAAGCTGCTGGATTAAAGGCCAACTTGACAACATTAGTCTCTGAGGTTCAAAGGTTTAACATTTTGTGTGAACCGAGAAGGGAAGCTGAAGATTCTTTAAAGAAACAATGGAAAAAAGTTGAAGAGTTTGATGCTTGAAGATTAGAACTCAAGTCCATCTAAATAGAGTTCACCAATTCCTAGACATGTTGGATCTGATTTTGGTTTTGATTGTGTTTTCACGTTTGAATTAGATGAAGATGAATGAGTTGTGCAGCGGAATTAAGATGGAAACAAACTTTACACACAATCAAACGAGAGTATTGCTTTGATCAAACATTTTTCACAAAGAACCGAAAGATTGAATTTAATTTCAACAACGATTACAATGCAATGCTTAATACAAACTCCCCCTCAGCCAGAGCTCAGCGTTTGTTCGTGCAGGAAGAGAATTTTGCAAAGAGCTCATAGAACAGTACAGAGCACTGTTCTATTTATAGGCACTAGCAAACCACTGAGCATCTAAGCTGACGTCACCATGAAAGTGACATCTAACCTCCTAACAAACTCTAACCTCTGATCAATACAAACACTACTATGCTAACTACTGCTATTACATTTCATTACATAAAAGACATCTAAATAACTGCTGCATCCTTCCACTGCTGTGAACCTAGCAGTACTTGTCCGGATCAGCAGTGCTTGACTCAAGGTAGTAGATTGAACAACAGAGCTTTAGTCTTTCATCAGGCCTTTACTTGATCAACAGTTTGGAGGTCAGCAGTTTGCATGATCAGTAGATAGGAGGTCAGCAGATGTTGAAATCCCTTTCAAGGGGAGAGACTTGTATGTAACATCTGCTTATTCTGGATCCACTGCTCTGATCCAGTTTTGGCTTTAATTATCTGTTCCTTTGATAGGGTTCAATCCCAACAATCTCCCCCTGGAACAGATAATGCCAAAACTCTTCATTATTATGGAACTTTATTGCCTCATCAACAGTTCCCTTATCTGACCTTTAAGCTGTAACTCAATGTCTATGGCATCTGTGCCATCTTCATCCCTACCAAGTGGAAGATCAAGGAGATCCTGCATATCTTCAAGACTCAGGCCAAGAGCTTGTTCCCTTGTCATTTTCTTCACTTCTCCACCAGACCTGAACATAGTCAATACATGGGTCTGTTTGTCAGTTTCCCACTTTAGTACTTTTGAGCCTGGTGGGTTTCTTGGGAGATTTTTATTTGATGAAGTGTTTGGTGAAGCTGGCCTATTGATGACTATCTGAGCAGTACTTGCAGGTTGATCCAATCCAAGAGTTTCTACCATCATTTTCTTGATGCCTTCTTTTACAAGAGCATCTCCTTCTATGAGCTCTTGAATGGTTTCAGCACCCGACTGTTTGTGTGGCCTTCTTTTATAGATGGCTGCACCAGCTGGAGCAGTGGCTCTCCTGATTTGCAGCTTTGATGGTCTTTTTGAAACCTCTGCTTTAGGATAGTCAGGTTTTTGTGGAACTGTTGGATCTTTCTTCCTTAATTCCTCCAACCTTTTGTAGGTGGTCCTGACTGTATCTTCTTTCCATCTTGCCACTTGATGTTTAGACCCATAATCAGCAGCAACTAACTCCTCTTTCATTCTCTTCAGCTCAAGTGATTTCTCAGGCACATTCTTTTTGTACTTTGGCCAATCAGGAGGAGTGTGTTTGACCTTTTTGTTTATCATTTCTTGAATCCTGGCTGCTTCTTGTTCAAGCTCAGGAATGGTCCACCCCTTGTACATGTGCTTTTCTCCCTTGTACTTCTTGGTTGACATAATGCTTTCAATGTAGTCTTTTCTTAGAGTTTCATCTTCTCTTTCTGAAATTTGTTGACATACATTTTTTGCAAACTGTTCCAGGGATTTGACTTGTGTGAGCAAGTATTGATAGTTCTGATGTATTTCCCTATCAGATTTCCCTTGTGTATTTATTTTTGAGATATCCTCTGCTTGCTTAGCCTTGATTTTCAAGTATTCTTCAATATTGTTAGGCCTGGGATATCCTTTAACTGATGGCAATCTCCTTTTAGCAGGGTCATCCTCATAGTAGAAAGATTTAATTTCTTCTCTGACTGCTATAAGTTCAAGAGGGAATTGAACACCTGCAGGAGCTAAGGGCTGTTGAACTTGTGCTGATGAGAGAGGAACAGGTTTGGGTATTGTAACAAGTGATAGAGATGTTGAAGATGTTGGTGGTGGTGATGGTGAATCATCATCTGGTATGAAAATCCTTCTCCTTTTTATTTTAGGAGAGGCAGATGATGTTTTGGGTGGATCAGTGGTGGTGATTTGAGTGGCAGTGGTTTGTGATTGACTAACAGTTGTTGAAACAACTGGTGTTTCAACCACTGTTGTCATTACAACAGATGTTGTAACATCTGTTGTCTTCTGCTTTTTGGCAGGAGACGATGGTGGTGGTGTTATTTTTGGTGGAGATGGTGGTGGTGGTAAAGCAGTGGTTGTGGTGTGTGTTGAAGTGGTGTGTGTTGAAGTGATAACAGATGTTGAAACCTCTGAAGTACCAGTAGTAGTTGATACAGAAGGAGTTACAACAGCTGTTTGGGTGGAGGTTTGATGTTGGAGGCTTTTGGATGGTGGTTTTGGAGTATGCTTTGTGAGTATGGATGGGATGGACTTGGGTTTTCTTTTTGGCTTAGGATTTTTAGCATCCTTTGACTCAGAACAACCCTGCGCACTCAGCTCCATGTAAGCTCTTTTCTCCTCATTCCACCTTGACATATCCTTTGCCTCTCTGTCCCTTTTTACACATGCTATAGCTTCATCAAGTGCATTTTGGGTAACATCAACCTTTTTGCTACCATCTGGCAAGGGAATATTTCTGGTCATAGCATCTTTTTCTGGTTCAATGTAAAGACCATCATCAATTCCCTTCTTCTTCCACTCCTGAATTTTCTCCCCCTTTTTGGCATTATCTGGGGGAAGTTGATCAATAAAAAGAACTGTTGGAGGAGCAGTGCTAGTGGTTTTCAATAAATGGGCCTTGATTGCCTTAATATCTGCTTGTGTGTTCTTGAACCTTGACTCCATGGTGTTTCTCAGCTCTTGTACATGTAGTTCATATTGCTGATCAGCCATTTGTTTTTGTTGTTGGAGAAAAGGTTGAAATAGATTCCAGAGCTCATTTGTAGCAGGTGCTTGAGGTGGAACAGCAGTGGATTGCTTCTTTTGTACTTTCCACAACTGTTTTAGCATGTCTTTGATATCTGCAACAGCTGTATCCAGTTTGTCAACTCGTTCCGTCAATTCCAGATATTTTAAATCATCACCCAATTTAATGGGATCATCTGATTTCCCACAAGCAGTGGTTTTATCAGTGGTTGAAGTAGGGAGTGTACTCCAAACATTAACCACTGATGACCCTTTTTCTTGGTACTGGGGTCTTCTTCCTTCAACACTTGACAACCTTTTGATGTTCCCAGTGGTCAAAACAAATCCACTGGTGGATGTCAGAGGTGCTATGGAAGGAATTGCCTCCAAGGAAATCTTATTGATGTAACCACTGTCCAAGTGCAAACCAGTGGGTTCAGCACTTGTAGTGGCTGCTTCACTTGGAATACCACCAAGAGTTACGTGTAACTCAAGGGGTGTAACCTCCTCAGGTTGTGTTGGTGGGTTAGCAAAGATTGATACATCAGACCCGGTCATTTATTGAGGCATGTTCTCATTGATAGGTGATTGAGAAGGACTGGTTAGTGCCTGGTTCAAATCAATTGCATCCAACAAAAGTTTAGTTGGTGGGGGAATTATGGATGTGATGTTTGGTGTAGAAAGAGAATTTGCCCCGGGCATTGGGCTGTGGATTATGGAAGCGAGTGATTCCAGAGCATCATATTGTGGAGTCCCTATTTGTACAACCTGTTCTTTTTGAGAAGAAGCAGGAGGAGTTTCGGTTATGGGTTGAGATATTTGTACCATCTGCTATGAGGAAGTAGCAGCAGTGGTTTCTTGTGACTTTTGTGTTGTCACTGGCAGTAGCTCTGGTATCTCATCCTCCAGAGTTGCCTTTTTGTTGGGTTTGGGAGGTTTTTGTGTTTTTCTTTTTGTTGGCTTTTTGATGATTGTAGGTGTGGGTTTCAAAGCAGTTGTTTTGCTACTTTGATCACCTTGAGCAGTGGGCTCAGAAGCAGATACCTGAGGAGCAATGGTAGCTGCTAAATTCTACTCAGGCACCTCTGCTTGTGTTTTGCAAGGTGTTGATATTCTTGTAAAAGTTTCAGCAGTTAAGTTGTGCATTTGAAGAGATTCACCTTGTTTTATTGCAGAAGGATCATTCTTACCAAGTTTCTTTTCAAAATAATAACTCAGAAATCTTGGAAATAGTAAGAATGCCTTTGTTTCAACATTTTTAACCAAATCATTAAAATTTTCCCGAGAATAATTATAATTTTCTCCTTGAAGAATAGCATATCCCAGATTTTGAATTTTTAATGGTATTTCATTAAAAGCAGTGGTTTTGTTTGAAACACACATTAGGAGGGTATGGAATAAAAATCTTGTTGCAGGGGGGAAGAAACCTTTTTGTAAGGTATCCCTTTTCATCATTGTGTCTGCATACCCTCTTTCAATGAAGTCAATTTTTAACTCGTTTTTAGGGATAGAAGTTAAACCTGTCTGATCATCGAGTTGAAAGACCTCTGATATGGATTGTGGTGTGATGTTGACTGCTTTACCCTGTAAAGTGGAGTTAATGGCTATGACATTGTCGCCTTGTTTGTCAAGGGTTACATTTTTCCAAAACTCCCTTTGGGTTTGCAGGTAAATGGGTGCATCTGCTGTAAGCAAAGTTTTGTACTTTGACGCAGAAATGAGATCAATGATGGAATCGAAAATTTGTGTGGTGCCGGGTTTTGTGAGTAAACCCAGAAGGTTGTGAGAAGGTTTGTGTGGAATTTCGGTGGATTTGGCCTTTTGAGAGACCTCTTTTGACGATGATTTGGAAGTGGGTTTTGTAGATAGCTTCGATTTTGTCATTTTGGAGATGATGATTGAAGAAGATGTTGAAGGAATTTGATGAAGAAACTGCTTTGAGAAGAGAATTTTTGAGAATTCAATTCGACAGTAAAACCCTGTTTTGGTGTGAAGTGGGGGTTTTATAGAGGAAAAAGTGAAGGCTGACGTGGCAGCGGTTACAAAAGGTCTGACCACTATGTACTGCCCACATGCCAGCCCCTGATGAGATGAAGGACAATACTTTTGTGAAAGTTACTGATGAAGACAGTGGTTACAACGGTAACAAATGGAAGCAGTGGATGATTTACACTATCAGTGGATAGCATATCAGTGGATAAGACACTGCTTTTGAACAACAGAGTTTATCAAGGAAATGAAAGGACAAGGGATGACTTTCAGCAGTGGACAAACATTTTGAAGTGGAGCAGACTTTTGAACAATCAGTGGTTATGGCAGACTTTTAAGGATTTTAATGAAAACTTCATTTTTAGCTATTTTTAAGGATGGATTTTTTATTTTCTGAAAACATTTTAATGCTTTTATTCATTGAAAAACAAGATTTTGCTTGTTATTCCATGTTTAGCATGCCAATCCTAGAGACCAAGCTTTCAAAAGTGGCTGTATCTAATGCTTTTGTGAGCACATCTGCCAGCTGGTCTTTAGTTGGAACATTATGCAGAGAAATCAAACCTTTTTCATAGCAATCCCTCACAAAGTGATGTCTGATGTCGATGTGTTTGGTGGTCGAGTGAGAGACTGGATTTTTGATGATATTTTCTGCTGCCTGGCTATCCAACATGAGTGGTGTCTTTAAGGCAGTGATACCAAAATCCAGCAACTGATTTTGAAGCCACAGGAGTTGGGCTGTACAGCTTGCAGCAGCAATGTATTCAGCTTCAGCAGTGGATGTTGAAACAGCTGCTTGCTTTTTGCTTTGCCATGAAACTAAGCACTCACCTAGAAACTGGCACCCTCCTGATGTGGACTTCCTTGTTGTGTTACATCCAGCAAAGTTACTGTCTTAAAATCCTGAAAGCTTGATATTCCCATTAGCTGGATAGCAGATACCAAGTGTGGGAGCACCTTTTATGTATCTGAATATCCTTTTTACAGCAATAAGGTTGGATTTTCTGGGGCTGATTGACTTCTTGCACAAACACATGTTGCAAACATGATGTCTGGCCTAGATGCAGTTAGGTACAGCAAAGACCCAATCATGCTTCTATATAGAGTTTGGTCAATCAGCTCATCCTTTTCATTAGACATGACAAGCTTATTTGTTGCCATGGGTGTGCTGCATGGTTTACAATCATTCATATCAAATTTGTTTAAAAGTTCTTTTGCATATTTTCTTTGATGAATGAAAGTACCATTTTGCATTTGCTGAACTTGGAGACCAAGAAAGCATTGCAGCTCACCCATTGCACTTATTTCAAATTCAGCTGTCATGAGTTCCCTGAACTCTTCACACATTTTATTACATGTGCTTCCAAAAATAATGTCATCCACATAAATTTGGACAATCATTAAATCCTTTCCTCTCCATTTTAGAAACAATGTTTTATCAATGGTACCTCTTTTGAAACCATTTGAGAGTAAAAAGGTGGAAAGAGTTTCATACCAGGCCCTTGGTGCTTGTTTCAGGCCATACAAGGCTTTGTTTAGCCTGTAAACATGATCTGGATAAAATGGATCCTCAAAACCTGGAGGTTGACAGACATACACCTCTTCTTGAATTGTACCATAGAGGAAAGCACTTTTGATATCCATTTGAAACACCTTCATGTTGTGGTTGACAGCAAAGGCCAGGAACAGTCTTATAGCTTCCAATCTTGCTACAGGGGCAAAAGTTTCATCATAGTCAATCCCATCTTCCTGTCTGTAACCTTGAACCACAAGCCTGGCTTTATTCTTGACAACAATACCCCTTTCATCAGTTTTGTTTTTGAAGACCCACTTTGTGCCGATGGGGCTAACCTCTTCAGGCAGTGGTACAAGCTCCCATACTTGTTGTCTTTTAAACTGTTGGAGCTCCTCTTGCATGGCTTCTACCCAGCTGTTGTCTTTCAGTGCCTCTTGTTACTTGACTGGCTGATGTAGTGACAGAAAACCAGCAAAAAGACAAATGTTTTGGGTTTGGCTTCTTGTGAGCACCCCTTCATTGATGTTGCCAATGATTTGATCAGGTGGATGGGATCTCAAGAAGATTAAGTCTCCTTGGTATAGAATGATGGCATTTGTTGGTGACGGCTGCAAATGTGTATCATCTGAGCTAACCACTACTGGTGACTTTGATGATCCAGCACTGGCTTCAAAAGGTGGTGGAATGGGAGGTAATGGTGAGGACACATGCTGACTTTTATCCACTGTTTGGGGACTTTTGTCAGCAGTGTTTGTTGATGTGGAAGCAGTGGTTGATGGGCTACTTTGGTCAACAACTGTTGAGGTAGCAGTGGTTGAGCTTTGACAGCTGTTCTGTACTACTGATGCTTTTCCCATTGTGGCAGACTTTTGTTGAGGAATGATGATCTCATACCCATAGTCTGGTGTTGAATCCTCTGATGGACCTGCACTGTTAGTCTTGACAGCAGTATTTTCAAAAGTGAATTTATCAAGATCAAACAGATCTGTAGGATTTGCTGGGATTTTCATTGATGAAAGTTCATTGAACTTTACATTCAAGGTCTCCTCCACTGCCTTGGTCCGTGTATTAAACACTTTATAGGCCTTGGCAGTGGTTGAGTATCCCAGATGATAACCACAATCAATTTTTACTGCAAATTTTGAAACGGAATCTTTTAAGTTCAAAATAAAGCATGGGCAGCCAAATACCTTGAAGTATGAGATGAGTGGTTTGATTTTATACAGAATTTCATAAGCACTCTTTTTGTGCCTGGGGTTTATTAAAACTATGTTTTGGACATAGCAAGCAGTATTTACTGCCTCTGCCCAAAAAGTTAATGGCAAACCTGAATCAGCAAGCATGGTTCTGCCAGCCTCAATCAAAGTTCTGTTCTTTCTTTCAACTACCCCATTTTGCTCTGGTGTTCTAGGGATGCTGTACTGCCTTACAATCCCTTTCTTCACACAGAAGTCATCCAACTCCTTATTTTTGAATTCTGTGCCATTGTCACTCCTGAAGACTTTTACTGGAAGGTCAAATTGCTTTTCAACCTGTGTCACAAAGTCTTGCAAAATGCCTGCAGTCTCATCTTTTGAGTGTAAAAAGAAAGTCCATGTAAACCTAGAGAAGTCATCAACAATAACCAAACAATATCTTTTCTTCTTGAGACTCATGACTTGAACTGGGCCAAACAAATCCATGTGCAGCATTTGCAAACACTGGGTTGTTTTGGACTCTTCAATGGACTTAAAAGAGCTTTTATGCTGTTTTCCTTTTAAACAGGAAACACAGTGCTCAAAACATGCAAACAATTTTTGTGGCAAGCCTCTTACAAGGCCATTTTTTGAAATTTCTGTGATTGTCTTGAGATTTGTGTGCCCCAATCTTCTGTGCCAAAGTTCTGTCTCTTTGTTAGAGGCAGCTGAGAACAGACAGGCATCAGCTCTGGGACTCTCTTTTGACATATCAACAACATAAACATTGCCACTTCTTTGAGCAACAAGTTTTGTTTTTTCAGTTTTTATTATTGCTTCAATCTTTTTGACCATTTCTGGTCCAACAATCCTACAACACTCCTTTGTGAATAATGACCCATATCCCTTGTCACTCATTTGTGAAACACTCAGGAGGTTGAATTTCAGACTGTCTATCAGATTGACATTTTCAAATTTTATATTTCCAGACTGCACTGTACCAGACCCCAGAACTTTCCCTTTACTATTATTCCCAAAGGATATATCACCCCCTCCATGAATTTTGAAATCTTTGAGTAGGGCTTTACATCCTGTCATGTGCCTGGAGCCTCCACTATCTACATACCAAAGGTTATCTAAGCATGCAGAAGCTCCCTGCACATGAAGTAAAAGGATTAGTTCATTAGGGTTTCCAAAGCCAATAAGGCTTTGGATGGGGTCTCAACAGTGTCTGGGATGGATGCAGATTGATGGACAGTGGGTCAAGGGTTTGGACAGTTTTAGGACTGTTTCTCTCTAACTACTGTTGTGGGTTTTGACCAATCACCTGTTGGTACCCAAAAGGATGCCTGTTCACTCTGGGTTTAGAGGGCCTTTTGTAGGTCTCATAAACGTGTGGAATCCTTTGGTAAGATGATTGTTCCTTGCCTTTTCTGAACTGATTTGCAGGGGGTGCATCAGTAACCTGAATATCTCTTTTGACAGATATTTGGTTCAGTTGTTTTGTGACAGCTGTTTGAACTGGCACAAACAGTGGTTGGTTCTTGGTGAATTTGACAGATGATGTTGATGGACTCAAGGATGTTTTAGCAGTGTATTCATTCTTTTTCACATCAAACTTTTTGAGATACACACATGCTTGAGTTTTGTGGTTTGTTTTACCACAGATGGTGCAGCTTTCAGCAGGAACAATGACACTTGTTTTATTTAGATCATATGCTTTTAGATGAAAACAGTCTTTTGTTAGATGATTTCTTTTTTCACAAAATTCACAAAACAAGTTATTACTCTTTTCTCTTTTCTTCCTCTTTTCAGACTCCTTTGCAACAGATTTTTTAACCTCTGTTGGGATATCCTTAAGAGGAATGACTTTTGCTTTTGGAGCTTTGACACCATCAGTGGTTGTAAAGTCCATGGGCTTGAAATTTTCAAGAATGTCACACTCATCAGACCATGTTGGTTTAAATTGATATTTTTCAAGCTCCTCAAAAGTAGAGGACCCCACTGGTCTGTCAAGTGTGATTTTGTTACCAAGTTTATCAGTGATTTTCACTTCTTGGCCATTCTTGTTTGTGGGGATGAACTCAGTGGTTACATCAGTGGTTTGAACAGATTTTTCAACAGCAGTGTTTTCATCATCATGTTTTCTATAACCAATACCAAATTTCACATTGCTTTTAATCTGTTTTTCAAGCATTAACTCGTATCCTTTGCAGGATTCCACCCATTTCTCACATGTGATTTGGGTGGACTCTAACTCCTTTTTACAAACTTGTTATTTTTCTACCATAGTTTGGAGTTGAGTTTTAGTTATGCTTTGCTCTTCTTTGAGACTGCTGATCTCTTTATCCTTTTCAGCCAATTTGTTTGTAAGTTCTTTTAATGACCTTTCAAATTTGACTTCATCAGACAAGACTTTATCCCTAAGGTTTTCATTTACCTCTTTGATGTTAGCAAATGCAATAATGCATTGGTCTGAACACAGTTTTTCAAGAACTTGAGGTGATACCTTGGCAGCAGCCATCATGGCACAATCACATTGATGATTTTCTTCATCATCAGCTCTTACTTCCTTCTCACCTGCTCTCTTCTCTTCCTCTTCTTCTTTGTCCTCTTTGGACCAGGGATCTGTCAGTGGTTCAATCAGGGTTTCTGAATTTTCTCCCAGCAGCAGTTCACCAGCAACTGCATTAACAACTACTTCAGTCACCTCATCCACTGTTTCATCACTTAGTTGTTCACCTTCAGTTTCTCCCCCTTCTGGTATTGACTCTAATGCCATCAAACAAAATTCATCATTAGAAGGTTCATTAAAAGCATAGAGTTCAAAATTTTTATCACCAAGCTCATCAGGGATGCTGCTCCAGTCAACAAAGCCTTGAGTGAAGAAGCTTTGCTGATCTGGTTGAACCACTGCTGGAGCAGCTGTTTGAGGTGCAACAGATTGCACTTGTGCCTGAGGGACAGGGGTTTGAACGTACTGAATTTGTGGAATAGTGGTTTGGATATAATGCACAGGCACAGGGGTAGCAGCATAGTGAGCAGTGTTAACATGGGCTGCAGGGGTATATTGGGTATAGTGCACAGTGCTTCGATTTTGTGGTCTAGGGTTTGAGCTGGGATGAGTTATTATAGGACCAGTAGTTTGACTCCTGCATTCCCTAGCAAAATGACCTAGCCTATTGCACTTGTAACACTTGATTTTCGATTTATCCAACCCAACCCTTAAATTCCCATGTAACCCTGGGAATTTTCTCCCTGTTCTTTTGTAGAATTTGCTTGTTCTTACACTAAGCAAAGCCAATTGATGCAAGATGTCCATCTCTTCTAAGTCAGTGGGATCAAAGTGTTGCAAATCATTGAGTTCAAAGCACAAATTATCTGACATCTGGTTCTCACAATTTGCAGTAAAAGCATAATTTGCAGAGTGAGGATCAGGGTTGTTAAAATTTCCACCAGCAGTTATATCAATAAAGTGATCATAACCCTGATCCTTACCACTGCTACCAGATTCTTCCTGACCAAAAAGAGCTATGCCACCGAATGAATAATCATCAGTAACTTTGCCAGACTCTTGCAACTTCTTTTTCTGGTTCAACTCCCTTTCATAGGTCAGGAGTCTACCATGAAGTTGGGTCAGGGTCAGATCTTTGAACTCAGCAGAGTTTCTAGTAACAAAAGCTATGGTGCCCCATTTTTCTGGTAGTGATCTAAGGAACCTGCTATTTTGAGTTGTATTCGGAAAAGTTACTTTAACAAGCCTTAGTTCACTAATGAGACAACTGAATCGCTCAAACTGCAGAGTCAATGATTCACCCTTGATGTGACAAAATGTTTCATACCGCTGATTCATAATTTCCCTATTGTTTTCAATGACTTCTTTTGTCCCCCCAAACTGTTCCTTCAACACATCCCATAGCTCTTTAGCACTGTTACAATGTAACAGTCCAGTATAGATCTCATTTGGTAATGCAGATGCTATGATGCTAAATGCTTTGGCATCGAGTTCAAACTTTTGAAAATCAGTTTCAGTATAGTTTTCAGATGGTTTAGGAATGAACTTCTTTGCATCCTCAACACTTGGCACCATAGGAACACGGGGACCAAAAACAACAGACCTCCAACATCCAGTGTTCTGTTGAGCAAGGATGTGACCCATCCTTCTCTCCCAGATGTTGTATTCATTACGTTTAAGCATGGGTGGTTTAAAAAGCGAGCCAATGTTATTCTTATCATCTTGTGATTGTGACGTCATCCTGGTTGTTTTACAGGCACTGATTAATCAACTTTAATGGTGATTAAACCTTACTCTGTTTTTCAACAAGCCGAACAAACTATCGATATCAACGATTATGAGCTGAACTATTTATGTCAAAATGATTGTTAAATCAAATTTAACTGTCCAAGCTCTGATACCAATTGTTGGATCTGAGTTTGGTTTTGATTGTGTTTTCACGTTTGAATTAGATGAAGATGAATGAGTTGTGCAGCGGAATTAAGATGGAAACAAACTTTACACACAATCAAACGAGAGTATTGCTTTGATCAAACATTTTTCACAAAGAACCAAAAGATTGAATTTAATTTCAACAATGATTACAATGCAATGCTTAATACAAACTCCTCCTCAGCCAGAGCTCAGCGTTTGTTCGTGCAGGAAGAGAATTTTGCAAAGAGCTCATAGAACAGTACAGAGCATTGTTCTATTTATAGGCACTAGCAAACCACTGAGCATCTAAGCTGACGTCATCATGAAAGTGACATCTAACCTCCTAACAAAATCTAACCTCTGATAAATACAAACACTGCTATGCTAACTACTGCTATTACATTTCATTACATAAAAGACATCTAAATAACTGCTGCATCCTTCCACTGCTGTGAACCCAGCAGTACTTCTCCGGATCAGCAGTGCTTGACTCAAGGCAGTATATTGAACAGCAGAGCTTTAGTCTTTCATCAGGCTTTTACTTGATCAGCAGTTTGGAGGTCAGTAGTTTGCACAATCAGTAGATAGGAGGTCAGCAGATGTTGAAATCACTTTCAAGGGGAGAGACTTGTATGTAACATCTGCTTATTCTGGATCCACTGCTCTGATCCAGTTTTGGCTTTAATTATATGCTCCTTTGATAGGGTTCAATCCCAACAACACATCTGAGTAAGTTGCTTAAAAAGATTATAGTATTATATGCTTGCATTAAATTGAAAGGCCCCAAATTTTTGCAGCAAGTCCTATTACTTTGATTATCAGATTTTTTTTATTTAAAAAAAAAACCATTTTGGTTCAGCTGACATTGGGTTTTGTCCAATTTGGGTACTGGTCGAAACACACTGTTTTTAAAGAAGAGTAAGCATGTTACATATTTCTTGTCATTGATAGGATTTGTTATTGTGACCAGGTAAATATCCCAATTTCTTCATCAAACTTGAATTTTGGCTTTTGGATTTCAGTTACAATAGGTGTTCGCTGCGAGGTATTTATTTCGGGTAACATGAATTTAGGCTTTTGGCTTTTAGTCTATCGTTAGACTAACATCCACGGCCAACACTTCAGTGACTTGATTGTTAGAAAAAAATGTTGTTTTGACTTGTTATTTCATCTACGGCCAACACCTCGGTGACTTGATTGTTTTAGTGTGCTGTTTTTTAGCCATATAACTTTTATACCTTCAGGTTGATCAATTTAGGAAGTCTAAGATTGAAACCAAATCAAAATTTTGATTCTACTTGGTCAAAAGCGTAGGAAAACAGTTGTTACACAAAGGTGAAATTAATTTTATTTAAACAAATTATTCAAGTTCTTCAATCGAGTAAAGATATTCTTCATGTTTACTTCTTTTCCAAACGACTTTAACCAAACAAAGCTATTTAACTTTTGTGTTTTTGTTTTAAATTTAGTTAAATTACTTTTGTTATGTTATATTTGTTGGTAATTAGAGTCACATAGATGGAGAATAAAGTAAACAAGGTTGTGGAATTTTTTTTTTGAATTTTATTGCTTGAAATGGAAAACCTCCTACCTGTTTGCTTACAAAAGGGAAATGCAGAGAATCATAACGGAAAAGTTGTAATACCATAAAGATACCCTACCAATAGAGGTGTACAAAATCTGTGCACATGTTACAAACTAAACCCATTTTGGTAAAATCTGAAAAACATTCTGAACCGTTTTACTTTTTAACATAGAGTGCAAAAATAGACCCATTTTTGTGAGTCAAACGTTATTTTTATTGAGTCAAATAATCAGACTTACTTTTGTTTTAATTTTGAGTCAAAACATCTGTTTTGGTGAGTAGTCAAACCTACTTTCTTTATGTATCCTACTTGCTTTCTCCAAATCATACCATTTCCCTTTTTCTTTTCTTGAACATGAACACGAATCATAGCATTTATCTGGTTTTTAGTCAAACAATCTACCATATCTCTCCTGTATAAAGTCAAGCTTAATATCCACACACCTCCCTCTCATTATAAAGTATTACAATTTGAAGTGAAGACAAAGAGTAAGAGCAAAAAGAAGGTAATATTTTCTCATAATATTTAATTAGATTTTTTGGTAATTATACTCTTAACTTCTTCTAGCAGCTACCTATTCTTTGACCTTTTTACATAAGACTTTTCTATATTATCAATCATATCATGCATATATTTGTATTGACCACAGCTTATGTAAGCTTAAATCAACTTGTGTTTTAATTCATTTAACTTATATATCTCTAAATTGAGTAACATACTGAATATTGTTTTAAATATAATTTATTAAAATATATATTAAAAATCAAACGTATTGAGATGTTTATGATTAATACCATATTGAATATACTTATAAGACATAAAAATATAACAAATATAAAGATTTTTTTTTTTTTTTTGCATATTGCATTAAAGAAAAAACAAAATTACAATATACATAACTATAGAGTACTCATAAGTCTCTCAATACTTATCTATACTATTATAAAAAGGAGAAGTGATGTACACACATGTAATTTTACATGGCGTCCATCATTTTATGCAATATGTACAAGTAAAAACAACACATTTAAAAGGGATATAATAGTAAATAGCACTAATTTTTAAGACACTAGAGGGGTAACATGGTAAATTTATCATGCTCCTCCTTTGCAATTTAAAAGCCAATTCCATATTTGCCCTTGTTAACAACTGAGAAGCCCAGCTATTGAATGCCATTTGATCGGATTATTCATAGATAAGATGAAGTGAACAGACGCCAGTTGTTCTCCAGAATTGAAAACCCTACATTTATATCAGGCGTTACATCTTCATATGCTAAGCAAATCAACGCTTGAGAGAAGGATAAACTGAGCTCATCATCTTCAACATTTGAAAATTTTCCGTCATTTGTAAGACGCCAAAACCCACTCTCCATACTTGCAGCTAAAAATCAATTCCATATGAAATTTGAAGTTCAACCGTTAATCGATTTCACAGTGTGAATTATAAGGAAGATGAAGATGATGGTGGCCATCAAGCGAGTCGTTGAACACGCTCATCAAAATCCGAGTTAAATCCCAAGGTAAACAAATCAACTCTCTTTTAAAAATTAGGGTTATAGTTACTATAAATTTGGTGTCAAAGAATTTATGTTTAATTTGCTTGTGGAGAAAGTGGAAATAGTTCATGAATTGCAGTTAAGGTGTTCGATGAATTGCCTCCTTGTGTTTATCATGTATTTTCCATCTCTGAACACATAACCGGATAGTTAATGGTCCTTAATATATGTTAAGTGCTATGGTTTTTTTGCAATAAGTTTTCGGTAAATGGGAAAACTGGGGTCTTTATACTTGTATGTCAAAATCAGTTGTCTTGGATTAAAACTGTTAGGATTTGACAAGAATTTGTATGTTGGTGGATTGATATAAGTCCTCGCCAATCACCATCATCCACTTCCACAACTATTTCCATTACAATTTAAACCTTGACACTGTAAGGGATGCCATGAAGAGATTAGTTTTTGTATTAATTAACATGTCATTCACAGAATAAGACTCTGTTTAGCGCATGTCATATGTGAAGAGATTGTTAAGTGATGAAGTGATATCGCGAGCGAGGATTTTTAACGAGGGAGGAGATGGATTCAATGTTAGAGTGATTGGTGAAATTGAAGGTACACATGACGAGTTGCTAAATGAAGCACAGCTGGCGGCTGTAGACGAAGAAAAAGAAGCCCATTCTTTTGAAATGATCCTTCTCAGGTATACCTCTACATCTCTTTAACTTTAGTACTTTGACCCGTCTTGTAAAAATAATTCTCTAATCTGTAAAGTTTATCTTCTTGCCAGGTGGAAAATGTAAAGCAGAGATGCTTGCCAAATGCTTTAAACTATCCCATGTTGGAAGAATATGATTTCCGCAATGACACTGACTTTTCATTTAAGCCGACATTGCTTTTCATTGAAATAATATCGGTTGCTGATTTTTTTTTTTTTACATATTGCAGATCAATCCATGCAGATCAATCCAGACCTTGAGATGGAACTAAAACTGCAAGCACAACCATGGCCTTATCAAGAAAAGAGTCTTAGCAAGATGTTTGGAAACGGTATAAACTAATAATCTAAACTTTCGAACCAGTTGAACCCATTTGACCCGTCTGACCCGCTTGCAGGCAGAGCAAGATCTGGCATCATCGTCTTACCCTGTGGTGCCAGAAAGTCATTAGTGGGTGTTTCCGCAGCCTTTATAATAAAGAAAAGTTTTCTCTGGTGAGAACTCCAGTAGGTTCCGGCAACCTACGATTTGGTAGAATGGTAGATGAAAATTGAAGATTTGGATCCAAGATACACTGCCATTTGATGCTCAGCTCGAGCATCATGTATTTTCATGATGTCCGAAAAATTCTTAACAATTTGGTAGAGGTAATAAATATTATAAATTTCACAATTAATTATAAAGTTTAATATCAAAAATAATTTATCAAAATGCAGAACAGGTTTGTCATACTTAAAGATTCTCGCTTAAATTGTTTTTTATACTCAATTTCTTGACATCATAAGAATGATGCATGTGTGTTGAGGGTTGTGCTTAGCCTTACTGGAGTGAACTTAATGCAGAGCCATTAAGACTGTCTAGAAAGTGATGTTAATGTAAAAGTCTAAATTTATGGCAGTCTATTGTTTGAAGTGTTGTGGCTGTACCCATTTTCTATGTGTTTTCTTGTTTTTTACCTATGTAGCCAAAGGTCCCAAAGGTGGGCGCCTAGGCGAGGCTAAGACTGCATTATAGTATAGCAAAGCGCAGAAAGGGCTTGAACCATGAGAGTTAGGCGCAATGGTGCATACAATCATACAGATTACGATGATTCTGTTTGCTGATGTAAACTCTTACAATCCTATACATACATACTGATGACTCCCTGTTACATAAAAATACCATTCTTTTGGACTACTTTCATTTGGTCGGCTTGGTTACGGCTCGGTTGTGCGACCCACACTTGTTAAAGGATGGAATAAAGAGGAATGTGGGTACTTAGCCATTAAATTAAAGGGTACCATTTTGCCATTTTTACTTGCCATATCTATCATTAGTCTTAAAAGTTAGCAATATTAGTTCAGGTTATGCTTCATTTCTAATCGGTCACATAATAAAAGTCAGCTTGAAAGGAAATGTTCCAAAGGTATATCATCCAAAAGTAATTGTGGAGCCCTACATCATCCAAACGCTCAAAACCTCCTATTAAATACTGCAATTGAACCATCCCTTCTTCAGTTATATGCAGAAGTGGCAGTCCTCTTATATTGCGGACTTGAAAAAGGTTTCAGTTATATGCAGAAGTGGCAGTCCCCGTTTCATACCTTTTCAGGAGTTTTAATGAATCCCAGACTTTTCTTAAGTCATATTTCAAGCATCGTGTTTATATTTCTTGGTGCCACATCTTTGAGGGACTATTTTTGACATTTAAGAGAACTTGGAGGGCAGGAAGGTGACAGAGAGGAAGAATTACATGGAAACGGTGCTCGAATTGCAAGGAGACAAGGTAACCCATATCTTCTTGGTGAAGGGAATGGTGAAGATGTTGTCGGAGCCAACGGTATTGTTGGGGCTGGTCAATTGATTAGAAGAAATGCAGAAAATGCTGGTGCTAGGGGAGATGCAACCAACTGGGTTTGAGGCACATGTGGAACAGATGTTCGATGGTTTGGATGACGGTGATGGTGCAGAGGATGTTCCTTTCGATGAACTGGTTGCTATGTCGGGGCCCATGTTTCATTTGCTGAAAAATGCATTTGCTGTGAGTATATTATTTTATTGCAGTTGATTTTGCTACAAACCTTACATTTTTTTATAATATTTTCTTTTTTGGAAAATTTTGAGGTCAAGAAGAATAAGCTGGAGCTGATGACACTGGGATAGTGTTGGGGTACAAAAGCAAATTGAGTTAAGGACCCTTTCTAATTTATTATTTGACATTACATATATACAATTAATTTTTCTAGAATAGTTTAGTTTCGGTTCAAGAACCTTTACAATTGGTCCTCTATTCAGTTCGGAATTCACGATGTCTAAAAAGATGAAATCATTCCAATATCAACACCAAGGATCCTTGAAGGCAACCAAAATCAATTGCAAATATGATCCTGGTATAATTTGAATTACAAGTTTTTTATTTACACCTCTTTATGTCAACTAATATCTGCAGAAGCTAGGCCAACTACATTTTATAAAATATAAACTATTTAGTTATTTTAGGTTGACCAAGTATTCAGATATTTTTTAGATGGAGCAACAACTCTGGCTTCTACTGTTGAGGAAGTGAAGGTCATGGCTTTTTTGTGGATGCGAAATCGGTCTCGGGCGATGGCACTTTCTTGGGAGCAATGGAGAAGGTTTGACTTGGATTCTTTGGGTAAATGATTTGTTTTGTCGTTGCTAGCTGCCTTTTTGTTGTCATTTTCTATTTTTTTTTTTCTGTTATGGTTGTTGACTTGTTGTACTTAAGCTAGCCACTGGCTTGCCATTTCTTGATAGTGAAAAAATAAAATTGAAGTTTTGTTGGCTGTTAACAAAAAGTGTTCCTTTTTATACGTCTTTGTTAATGTTAATCTTTTGTTACTGCTACTACAGATGATCTTTTCCCTTGGATAGATCAACGCCCAGTCCTAGAATCTATAGCTATTGAGATTTTGTATCGCAAAAGAGTAAGTGAACATCAGAGTAAGGTCAACTTTATATAATATAATATGTTGTATGTATGCCAATGGTCATCTGCTCATGTATAATATTACGTATGCATTTGAATTATAGAAAATTTAAGATAAAAGATGCATTACACCGTCGCAATGCGATGCGGGTAAATTCCTACGACATGCGCATAGTATGATACATCTCACCACAGTACTCGACACTCGTATTTTTTTCGTTTGGATCTTTATTTTTAAACCGCATTCTAAATAGTAGATTCCGCCGCAACGCGCGGGTCCCTACTAGTTTACATATAATATACAACCAAGCAAAGTATGAGATAACAAGTCACCCATTAGCTGCCATAACTTTAAGAGCAAAGTCTGCATTTTTTAAAAGGCCAACAAAGACTATTATTATCACCAGGTATAATATTACACCGTGAACCAACAGTTAGCACAACCAAATATACAAACAACCGAAACACACACTCATACAAACCAAATTAAAAGTGTACTACAATTCCCACGAGAGGGCGATATGAGTTCGATTGGTTTCGTATCCACCAAAAGCTTAGAATTTTTATCTTCTCCATAAGGTTTTGGAAGCTCATTTGTCTCCTGTTGAACACTGCATCATTTCGTCTTCTCCGGATGCACCAAAGTGCAATTCGTATAATCAAGTAAAATCGTTTTTTTTTTCTTCCAATTTTGACCCTCTTACATGGTTATGGATGTTTAACAAATGTTTGACACATTCACCGAACAAACCGCATTCGTATCAAAACAAAGGTAAGTTTGTAGATTTTGTGCCTTAATTGCTTCCAGAAATTACTTTTTTAATTACTTTTTCAGAACACCTGTAAGCGTCTAACATTGGTTTTTTTATGTGTCGAAACTGGTACAGTAGAGGAGAAGATACAAGAAATTCATGACCGAATGGATGTATTGGTAAAATAGGAAGAGATACAAGAGACTCTCCGTATTTTGATTTTGGTGTTTTGTCCAGCTATTTGCTTGTTTTGTACTCTTTTTGTTTTTAATTACATTTACTTCCTTGTTTTGTACTCTTCTTGTAGATAGATCACCCCGAAGCTTCAGCTAAAAAAATTAACAAAAGTATATCACCAAAGAATCGATAAACTAACAGAAAAACCAGTGCCAACATATCACGAGTAAGAAAATTAACTTAAGTACTATACAATATATCACGAGACGACTAATAAACTAACGGTAAACAAGTATCCTATTGTAAATTGTCACTCCCGCAACATCGCGCGGGTAAACAGCTAGTGTATATATATATATATATATATATATATATATATATATATATATATATATATATATATATATATATGGGAAGGATAAATGAAAACCCCCTTGAGTTAAAGAAACCCTGGAAGCCCAATAATAGCCATTGATTAATAAGATGAATGGTTCTGATCATTTTTGTTGTACACATTTATTGCTTTTTAATATAATAATAATTGAGAATACAACCAATGGTATTTACAGGTATCATGTGTTAAAATTATGAATCTTTGGGAAAATTGAAATTGCATGTGTCAGATGTTTTGTTTCTTTTGACATAATTCTCCTTTTTTTCATTTTTTATATACATCAGATCTTTTGCTTTTTTAAATACATTTGTATTTGTACTACATAAAAATGTAACATACATTTTTTAATTATCAATTTATGCCACATTTGTAATAACACACTTTATTTCTGTAACATAAAATATTACATAGAAACGTAACATATAATTTTTTACATAATCAATTTTACGTCACATATGTAACAACCACTTTTTTTGTAACAAAAAAAATGTAACACTTTGTTTCTATAACAGGCACTTTATTTTTACAATAATCTGGAAAAAAATGACAACACACTTTATTTTTATAATAATCTAAAAAAGTGTAACAATGCACTTTATTTTCTGTAACGAGCATTATTTTTGTAACACAAAAAAATGTAACAGCCATTTTACAGGCATTTTTGCTTTGATTGATTGTTACATTTCTAACACAAAAAAAAATGTAACAACACACTTTGTTTATGTAACAGTCACTTTATTTTTACAATAATTTGGAAAAAAATGTAACAACACGCTTTATTTTTACAACAATCTAAAAAAGTGTAACAATGCACTTTATTTTCAGTAATATGCATTATTTATGTAACACGAAAAAATGTAACATGCATTTTTTCTTTGATTGTTACATTTCGTAACTAAGAGGCAAAAGAATTTTTATGAGAATGGTTACATCAAAAATAAACTTCATTAACAATAATCCAACATAAGTAATGTAACTAATAATGTTACAAAATTTACATAAAAAATATAACTTCATTAACAAGAATCCAACAAAAATTGATTTTTTAGATTGAGTCATAAAATCAGTAATAAAAAAACAACAATCCAGAAAACAAAAACTTAATAACATTCATCTTCTTAAACAAAAAAATAAAAAAAAGTTGCAGATCTACAAAACAAAAAAAAATGAAGATCTACAAAACACAAAAAAGTGAAAAATCTGCAAATTGCAAATCTGGAGGACCTTTTAGATCTGGAACACAAAAAAATTGCAAATCTGAAAATTACAAAAAAGTTGGAGATCTACAAAACACAAAAAAATGAAGATCTACAAAAACACAAACATATTTATGGATTTCGAGGATCTTTTAGATCTGGAACATCATGTTCAACATCAAACATCTTTTGGATCATCTTCAACATCTGAAACATCATCTTCAACATCGGATTTGTTGACCACAGCCGGATCTTGAAACCACCATCAGATCTTGAGCCACTCAAAGCACTAAATCCGCCAAGAAAACCAGTGGTTTTGGTGATGATTTGTGGTGGATCGATGGATATTTCATTCGCCAAGAACGAAATATATATATATATATATATATATATATATATATATTTACACACACTAGTCGTTTACCCGCGCGATGCGGCTGGAAACATATCACTTATGTTGATGAGTTTAGGGCTATGTACGAGGTGATTCGGTTTTGAGCCATAACCAAAACCAAATTCGCGATGCAACGGAAAATGCAACACTTGTTAGTAATTCTAAGGGTGTGCATGAGAAGGTTCAGTTCCGTTGGGTCATAACTAAAATCCAAATTTTTGGTTATGGTACTTCAAAACCGGTCATGGGGATTTAAAGAGTTTTAAAAGGATGTAAACAAACCGAAATGCACCAAGCCAATAAAAGCACAACCATAAAGCCTTCTTTCTCTTTGCTTTGATGATGTAGTGAATAGCCTGGGCATAAAAAGCTTTCTACTCCCTCTCTTTGGCGTCATTGTTAACACTTTCTTGTTGTGCGCTATATAATGTGGTACCCGTTTTATGTTAGTTTATCAATCCTCTAGTGGGTTCACTCGCAACTTACGACGGGCAAACCAGATTTTAACAATATATAAATAGAAGCGTAAACGCAACAATAACTACAACTAATACTTAGAGCTGAAATTTTATACATGACTCACGATGACCAAGTAACAATATAAGAATTCATAAGACGGGTTTTTTTTTTATTTTTTGAACAGGACTCAACAAACACCACATCTAAATCTACTAAAATATTATCAGGGTCAAAAAGTTCTTTAATTAGATTATATATTAAATCAATAGATATCTTATTCTTTGTTCTCATACATACCATAAAATGGGTCAAACAACAAGAGGATTGCTAAAATTACCACTACATAAATACTTTCACATTTACCATTTTCACTTTTATTTTCCATTTGCTCACAAATACGTGACATAGAAAAAAATAAGCCCTTCACATTTACAATTCTTAAGCTTTACAAGGAACCATATAACTTTGATTAAAAATTATTTTATCAACAATTGCTTCCATTAATGTAAAAATCATAATTTATTAATCTTGAATATGGAAACCATTTTATTTTTTTAAATCTGACATTTTGTAATTTCATTTTTTCCAATCTTTAAGACCATTTAATCGATTAAAAATTATTTATTACCCATTGAATTAAATTTATAGTCTCTATTTAAGCTTAAATAAATATTGATCATGCGTTCGTGAAGAAGTCATTGGACTTCCTTGAGTCCATGCTCCAGTCCAATGACTTAAAATGAAAAACAAAATACAATATTAGGCTTGTGGCTTATGAGTTCCCAGGTAAAAAAAAAATAGTTTTAAAAAATTGCTATCAAACAGAATCGAACCGCTGCTGGTGGTTAAGGCGAAATGTTCCTCATATCCTGTTTCATGGTATTTACATATATTTGGAGAAACCCAACTTAGTAATTACATACATCAAATTAGTTACAGTTTATTAGTAATTACATCAAACTGGTTACAGTTTATTAGTAGTTAGATATATCAAGAACCATGGCTCATTTACGACTATGATTTGGACGAAGCCGACTTAGAGCTTTCATGAGATTCGTCGGTTTCAAAATGCTCTTCGGGTTCCAAGCCTTTCGGATCTTGAAAACTGTCACACCCCCAAAATCCACCTGCGGAGTATCACCGCTTGGAGGCGTGACTGACCAGGATCCAGCCACCAATCATATCGAACATGCATAAAAGTAATTATAAAAATCCAACCAATACAATTGGTGTCCAAACATAACATAGTTAAGTTGCAAGCGGAAGCATAATGTTTAAAACCAAAACATGAGTTCAATTGTTCAAAGTTTAACATGGCACACAGCTGTCCATGTCCCACAACGACTCTCTTCCATGCAAGCTCCAGCTAAGTACCTATTGTCCTGCAAAGCATGTAGTAAGGAGTCAACAACAAGTTGAGTGAGTTCACGGTTGGGTGTTCGTTTTAAGTTGTTACGAAAACAGTTTCCTTTATCTGGCATCCTGCCGTGGGGGTTACCCCATAGTTAAAAACGTGACTTGTTTATTCCCGGTTACTCTGGCAATCCAGCCGTGGGGCTACCCCGTGTTAGTTATCTGGCATTTCGGCCGTGGGGGCTACCCCATGTATACACTAGACTCGTTACCATATCGACTGCTGACTGTAGTCATGTTTATGTGCCCTGAAACTGTCATTGTCTATCATCATTGACGTGCCCCAGATCCATTAGTTCACGCCCGTCTTCTGCGGCATGGTGTGAGGTTTGTCAGACCTAAATAGCGCTATCTAACTAATGACCCGCTCGCCATTGGCCCGACGATTAAGTCGATATAAAAAGGAGGGACTTCGGGATAGAGTTTTGGTCTAGTACGAGTTATCTGTCCATGAGGACGAGGAATTACATTCCTGAACCAATGCTGTCCTACCCAAGGAGGACGAGGAATCCACGTTCCTTAACCCCATTCCCAACCCAGGGAATCCCATGCTTTGTAGAGGGTGTGAACTCACCTTGGTTTGCTCGGCAGATACACAGAATGGTCAATCAAGTTGTGAGTGGTCAACTACGTCCTAACATAGATACCATTCAAGTCAGGTTCAAACCAAGTAGTGCACGTATTTTCTACACGTATTCATACACAAGTAACGATCATGACATACTCGTCTATCATGGCAAATCAACAACAGTGCACAACATACTCAATTAACAGCAGCACATACGGCCCATATGTTCGGCCCAATCACTTAGGCCCGTAATAGGGTGCAAGTCCAAACAGCGTGTACATGCATATGGTCTCGAGTCGAGACTGTGCGGTCTCTAGTCGAGATTGTGCGGTCTCGAGTTGTAACCTACTAGCTCTCGAGTCGCAACTGAGGTGGTCTCGGGTCATGCATGTATTGGTCTCAGGTCGCAACTGGACTCGCAAGCATGGTCTCGAGTCATGATGTTTGTGTGCAGATCAAGTGTGGTCTCGAGTCGAGACTAGGGGTTCTTGACTCGCAACCTGTGTCGAAATCTACGTTCTCGAGTTATCATGTTCATGGTCTCGAGTTGAAACCAGAGGTCTCGACTAGACATCAGCTGATTCTACACAGTGTACTATCCAATAGAGTTTTGATTTCATGCAACAATGTGTACTATCCATTTAAACATGTTTTCTTGTCTAACCATTTACTAAAATGGATCAAACAACTAGTTTTCAAATATTCAAGACATCTTCATATCATATTCATGTTGTTCTTCATGTATTCAAATCATTCATCATGATCATTCAACTTGTTCATCATATTTTAGGGTTTTTAGCATTAATCACCATCATAACATGAACAATAATCAAACACTTAAACATACTCATCTAATGGTTTCAAATCATTACATAACACCTCAAACTCGGTTCTATACTAATCCGATTTCCACACACATGTAGCCGGTTTAACAAGCATTCGGTTCTTAGCACAAGAATGTACAATCCTATTAACATGACATTATCTAATACACATATGCAAGCCTATTTTCATGAACATCAACAATCAATGGTTTAAATCACATTTAGGCACAAGACATCATTAGTTCTTTATGCAATATATCCGAAATCAAGACATGTTAGCCAAACATCATCATACACATCCGATACACAAGAACATCATCATTCGTACAATTATTCTAGCTACACCATGTCATTCATAACATTTAACAACAACAACATCATAAAACACTAACCGGTTGATGGGGTGTGTCTGAAGGAGAGTAGGTTTGTTGTCCGTAAGTTTCCGAGTGAAGAACACAAGCGAATCCGAGAGCTCGGCTTGCTATCCTTGATCCGACACAAGGAAGGAGAGTGGTGTTGCTAGGGTTTTAGTGAGAGAGTGAGAGTGTGTGTGTAGGAGAGTGTGTATTGTTTGCCCAAAAATGACAAGTGTGGCTAATCACAATGGTTATATACTAGTGGACTAAAGAGGTGCATGGCCCAAATCCGGCCCAACTATTACACTATTCACTCGAGACCGCATGGTCTCGAGTCGGGTTCTTGTGTCTCGGGTCGCATACATTCAAGCATACATATAAACGTAACACATAATCACATAATTTCACTTAGGTCATTCATTGAACTAACAAGTTAACTAATCACATAACGTTCAAGCAAGTTACACCAAGATACAACGAAAGGTTCTAGATTTCGAGTTGTCACATCATCCCCAAGTTGAAAGAAATTTCATCCCGAAATTTGGTAAGCACTGACTGAGGAAGCTAGTTAAGTTGTATGGTTTTCCCGGTTTTCCTGGGGTGTCACATCCACCCCCCGTTGATCTGGAATTTCGTCCCGAAATTCCGTAGCTTCAGCCTCAGTAGTGGTTGTACGGTTTGCGAACAGTTGGGGATACTTTTGTTTCATCCGATCTTCGCGTTCCCAGGTGAACTCTGGGCCGCGACGTGAGTTCCAACGAACTCGAACGAGAGGTATTCTAGTGCTCTTGAGGACCTTAACATCCCGGTCCGTGATTTCGACTGGTTCCTCGATGAATCGTAACTGCTCGTCGATAGTGAGTTCCTTCAGAGGAACTACGTGGGTCTCATCTGACAGACACTTCTTCAGATTCAACACGTGGAAAACGTTGTGAACTGCACCGAGTTCTGCTGGTAAGTTCAGTCTGTAGGCCACCCTGCCTATTTTCTCGATGATTTCGAAAGGTCCAACGTATCGTGGGTTAAGTTTGCCTCGTTTACCAAAACGAACCACACCCTTCCAGGGTGAAACTTTGAGTAGTACCCGCTCCCCAACCTGGAGCTCTAGTGGTTTCCTGCCCTTATCGGCGTAGACTTTCTGACGGTCACGAGCTGCCGCCATGCGTTTTCGTATTTGAGCAATTCGTTCGGTTGTGTCTACCGCATGTTCTGGACCAGTGATCTGACTATCTCCCACCTCTGCCCAACAAAGAGGTGACCGGCATTTACGTCCGTACAATGCCTCAAACGGAGCAGCTTTAATGCTGGTGTGGTAGCTGTTATTGTACGAGAATTCCACAAGTGGCAGATGCTTTTCCCAGCTGTTGCCAAAGTCGATAACACATGCACGAAGCATGTCTTCTAAGGTTTGAATAGTGCGCTCGGACTGCCCATCCGTCTGAGGGTGATACGCTGTGCTCATGTCTAATCGTGAGCCAAAGGATTTGTGCATTGCTTGCCACAGTTCTGAAGTGAAACGTGCATCTCGATCCGAGATAATAGAGGTGGGCACCCCGTGCCTCGAAACAACTTCCTTGAGGTATATCTCTGCTAGAGTGGAGAATTTATCCGTTTCCTTGATCGCCAAGAAGTGTGCGGACTTTGTGAGTCGATCCACGATCACCCAAATAGTATCGTTTCCGCGCTGAGATCTGGGTAGGCCAGTGACAAAATCCATGGAAATTTGCTCCCATTTCCATTGAGGTATCTCTGGTTGTTGGAGTAGGCCTGAGGGTTTCTGGTATTCAGACTTGACTCTCGCACAAGTCAAGCACTTGCTAACGTAGGTTGCTATGTGGGCCTTCATGCTAGGCCACCAGTACGTAGTTTTGATATCGTGGTACATCTTATCCGAACCAGGGTGTACCGAGTAGCGAGACTTGTGTGCTTCCTCCATCACGAGCTCTCGCAAGTTTCCATAGAGTGGGATCCAAATGCGTCCCGTTACGTAGTAAGCACCATCTTCCTTCTGTTCTAAGTATTGCCTTGATCCGCGTAGGGCTTCAGCCCTGACGTTTTCTGGTTTCAATGCCTCTAGCTGGGCGCCTCGTATTTGGGAAGGAAGACTAGAATGTATAGTGAGTTGTAAAGCTCGCACGCGCTTAGGCGCAGTGTCCTTTCGACTGAGGGCGTCAGCCACAACGTTGGCCTTGCCCGGGTGATACCTGATAGAGCACTCGTAGTCATTCAGTAGCTCGACCCATCGTCGTTGCCGCGTATTCAGTTCCTTCTGCTTGAAGATATGCTCGAGGCTCCTGTGGTCGGTGTAGATGGCGCACTTGGTACCGTACAGGTAATGCCGCCATAACTTAAGTGCAAAAACAACAGCTCCCAGCTCCAAGTCGTGTGTAGTGTAGTTTCTTTCATGAACTTTAAGTTGGCGTGAGGCGTAGGCTATAACCTTATCTCGTTGCATCAATACACAACCAAGACCCTGAATTGATGCGTCGCAGTAGACCACGAAGTCGTCTGTGCCCTCCGGCAATGAAAGGATAGGTGCGCTGCAAAGTCTATCCTTTAAATGCTGAAATGCTAATTCCTGTGCATCTCCCCATCGATAAACAACGCCTTTCTGCGTTAGTGAGGTGAGAGGCTGAGCAATCTTTGAAAAATCCTTAATGAACCTCTGGTAGTAACCTGCCAATCCCAAGAATTGGCGAATTTCCTTTGGTGTACGAGGCGCAGGCCAGTTCTTAATCGAGTCTACCTTGGATGGATCAACGTGAATCCCATCTTTGTTCACCACATGGCCTAGGAAATGAACTTCACGAAGCCATAAGTCGCATTTCGAGAACTTTGCGTATAGTTGTTCCGTTCGAAGGAGTTCCAAAACGAGTCGTAGATGCTGCTCATGCTCCTCCTGACTCTTAGAATAGATCAGGATGTCGTCGATGAAGACTATAACGAACTTATCCAGATAAGGTTTGCACACTCGATTCATCAAGTCCATGAAGATCGCAGGTGCGTTTGTCAGCCCAAAAGGCATGACCAAAAACTCATAGTGCCCATAGCGAGTTCTAAAGGCTGTTTTGGGGACGTCCTCTTCTCGGACTCTCAGCTGGTGATAACCCGATCTCAAATCGATCTTCGAATAGTAGCTCGACCCTTGCAGTTGGTCGAACAAGTCGTCAATACGCGGTAGAGGATAACGGTTCTTCACCGTCACCTTGTTGAGTTCCCGGTAGTCGATGCACATTCTGAAGGTACTGTCCTTCTTCTTTACAAATAGCACTGGTGCTCCCCAGGGCGATGAGCTAGGACGAATGAAACCCTTATCCAAGAGTTCTTGTAGTTGCGTAGAGAGTTCTTCCAACTCCGATGGAGCTAAACGATAAGGTGCACGAGCTATAGGCGCAGCTCCAGGAGCTAGTTCAATCTGAAACTCGACTTGGCGATGAGGCGGAAGACCAGGTAATTCCTCAGGAAATACCTCCGGATAGTCGCGTACAACTGGAAAGTCTTCTATCTTCTTCTCTTTTTCCGAGGTGTCAGTAACGAGAGCCAAAATGGCAGTGTGGCCCTTTCGTAAGCACTTTTGGGCCTTAAGGAGAGAGATGATGTTCTCAACGGCACTTTTCTTGTCGCCACGAATCATGAGAGGTTCACCACTGGGACCAGGAATACGGACAATCTTCTCGTTGCAAAGAATCTCTGCTCGATGTTGGGATAACCAATCCATCCCAATGACAACGTCGAAACTACCCAAGACGATAGGAATAAGGTCGATAGAGAAGGTATGGTCTGCAAGAATAAGTTTACAACCCTTGACTACGTGTGTGGCTTCTAAACTCTTACCATTTGCTAGCTCTACAGTGTGCTTGTTGTTCATAGGTGTTGGAATACGCTTAAGCATTCGACTAACTTCTAGTGACATGTAGCTAGTATCGGCACCCGAGTTAAATAAAACCGTAACATAAAAGTCGTCGAGAAGGAACTTACCCGCCACAACATTGGGGTCATTCCTTGCTTCACCTTGGCCAATCACGAACGCCCGCCCCCTGGCTCCATTGTTGTTGTTGTTCCCATTGTTACCATTCCCCTGATTATTGTTATTGTTGTTGTTGTTCTGGTTCCTGTTCAGTTGGGGGCAATCCCTCTTGAAATGGCCTTCAGCTCCACACTGAAAGCACCCTTTGCTATCACCTTGCTGCTGCTGCTGGCGCTGGTTCTGTGGGGCCTGTTGTTGACGATTCTGGTTTGCGGGGTATAAGCTCCTGCAATCCTTTGCAGCGTGACCTGTCTTGTTGCACCGATGACAGTTGCCCCTGGTGCATGGCCCGCTGTGGTGCAGGCTGCAGCGATTGCATTTGGGGTGATTCCCTTTGTACCCACCATGACCTTGACCACCAGATGATTGTTGACAAGGGCTCTTGTAGTCTTCAGTTTTTCTCTGCTGAGACTGAGATTGAACAGAAGTTGATCCCTTACTTGAAGTTCCATCCCATTTCCGTTTGTTGTCGCTAAGAGCACCTGAAGTAGTTGCCGCACCTATGCGTTTTGGCAACCTGTTCTGCTCCACCGCCTGGTCCGTGAGACGGTGAGCCAATTGCACAACTTGCTGGATAGTAGTGAGGTTTACTGAAGACACATGACTTTGGATCTCTGGCACCAAGCCTTTGAGAAAGAGTTCAATATGCTTAAATGGAGGGTCCACCATAGTAGGACACAGTAAGGCAAGCTCATTCGATCTCTTAGTGTACGCCTCAATTTCTGACCCCGTCATCTTGAGGTTGAAGAACTCGACTTCCAGCTTATGAATGTCATCACGACTGCAGTATTCTTCCTTGATCATCTCCTTAAAAGTTTCCCATGGGGTGGCGTTAGCAGCAACCAACCCCAGCATCTGAACCTGAGCGTTCCACCATGTGAGGGCTAAACCCTCGAGAGTACCGGTAGCATACTTCACCCTGCGTGCCTCAGGGCATTCACACATTTCGAAAACTGACTCGAGTTTCTCAAACCAGTGGAGGAGACCTACAGCTCCTTCAGTGCCGCTAAAAGTAGTTGGTCGGCGGTCCATGAAAGTTTTAAAAGTGCACACGGGTGGCTGAGCATGCTGACCTATTGTGGGCGAAAGAAAGACAGAGTTTAACACAAAGGTTGGTTCACGAGAGTAGGATTCTAAAGATCCTAGAATGAGTTTGGACTACAGGATATACCTCCTGCGTGTGCAGCTGCAAGTGCCGCAGCAACTCGTTCGTTAATCAGAGCCGTCAACTGGGCTTGTGTCAGGCTAACGCGTCCAGACATGATCTTCATATCAAGAGGAACGTGAGTGAGAGGGGTTCGCGAAAATGCGATGACAGAAGTGAGTAAGTACACACGTGTCCAAGCAACAGTAGTTATACTAACCAAGCATACCATGGGCAATGTACTATGTAACTAACAAGTAGGCAATATACACATAGATCATATCACCTAGAATGTTGAGCCTTGCATGTGGAGTGAAGCGTCGTTGTGGATCGTTGAGCACTGTACAGGTTATAGTCCGGTTTTAACAAAAACGTTTCTCCTTTATTAAAACCAAGTTCACTATAACCAATGGCTCTGATACCAATCTGTCACACCCCCAAAATCCACCTGCGGAGTATCACCGCTTGGAGGCGTGACTGACCAGGATCCAGCCACCAATCATATCGAACATGCATAAAAGTAATTATAAAAAATCCAACCAATACAATTGGTGTCCAAACATAACATAGTTAAGTTGCAAGCGGAAGCATAATGTTTAAAACCAAAACATGAGTTCAATTGTTCAAAGTTTAACATGGCACACAGCTGTCCATGTCCCACAACGACCCTCTTCCATGCAAGCTCCAGCTAAGTACCTATTGTCCTGCAAAGCATGTAGTAACGAGTCAACAACAAGTTGAGTGAGTTCACGGTTGGGTGTTCGTTTTAAGTTGTTACGAAAACAGTTTCCTTTATCTGGCATCCTGCCGTGGGGGTTACCCCATAGTTAAAAACGTGACTTGTTTATTCCCGGTTACTCTGGCAATCCAGCCGTGGGGGCTACCCCGTGTTAGTTATCTGGCATTTCGGCCGTGGGGGCTACCCCATGTATACACTAGACTCGTTACCATATCGACTGCTGACTGTAGTCATGTTTATATGCCCTGAAACTGTCAATGTCTATCATCATTGACGTGCCCCAGATCCATTAGTTCACGCCCGTCCTCTACGGCACGGTGTGAGGTTTGTCAGACCTAAATAGCGCTATCTAACTAATGACCCGCTCGCCATTGGCCCGGCGATTAAGTCGATATAAAAAGGAGGGACTTCGTGATAGAGTTTTGGTCTAGTACGAGTTATCTGTCCATGAGGACGAGGAATTACATTCCTGAACCAATGCTGTCCTACCCAAGGAGGACGAGGAATCCACGTTCCTTAACCCCATTCCCAACCCAGGGAATCCCATGCTTTGTAGAGGGTGTGAACTCACCTTGGTTTGCTCGGCAGATACACAGAATGGTCAATCAAGTTGTGAGTGGTCAACTACGTCCTAACATAGATACCATTCAAGTCAGGTTCAAACCAAGTAGTGCACGTATTTTCTACACGTATTCATACACAAGTAACGATCATGACATACTCGTCTATCATGGCAAATCAACAACAGTGCACAACATACTCAATTAACAGCAGCACATACGGCCCATATGTTCGGCCCAATCACTTAGGCCCGTAATAGGGTGCAAGTCCAAACAGCGTGTACATGCATATGGTCTCGAGTCGAGACTGTACGGTCTCGAGTTGTAACCTACTAGCTCTCGAGTCGCAACTGAGGTGGTCTCGGGTCATGCATGTATTGGTCTCAGGTAGCAACTGGACTCGCAAGCATGGTCTCGAGTCATGATGTTTGTGTGCAGATCAAGTGTGGTCTCGAGTCGAGACTAGGGGTTCTTGACTCGCAACCTGTGTCGAAATCTACGTTCTCGAGTTATCATGTTCATGGTCTCGAGTCGAAACTAGAGGTCTCGACTAGACATCAGCTGATTCTACACAGTGTACTATCCAATAGAGTTTTGATTTCATGCAACAATGTGTACTATCCATTTAAACATGTTTTCTTGTCTAACCATTTACTAAAATGGATCAAACAACTAGTTTTCAAATATTCAAGACATCTTCATATCATATTCATGTTGTTCTTCATGTATTCAAATCATTCAACATGATCATTCAACTTGTTCATCATATTTTAGGGTTTTTAGCATTAATCACAATCATAACATGAACAACAATCAAACACTTGAACATACTCATCTAATGGTTTCAAATCATTACATAACACCTCAAACTCGGCTCTATACTAATCCGATTTCCACACACATGTAGCCGGTTTAACAAGCATTCGGTTCTTAGCACAAGAATGTACAATCCTATTAACATGACATTATCTAATACACATATGCAAGCCTATTTTCATGAACATCAACAATCAATGGTTTAAATCACATTTAGGCACAAGACATCATTAGTTCTTTATGCAATATATCCGAAATCAAGACATGTTAGCCAAACATCATCATACACATCCGATACACAAGAACATCATCATTCGTACAATTATTCTAGCTACACCATGTCATTCATAACATTTAACAACAACAACATCATAAAACACTAACCGGTTGATGGGGTGTGTGTGAAGGAGAGTAGGTTTTGTTGTCCGCAAGTTTCCGAGTGAAGAACACAAGCGAATCCGAGAGCTCGGCTTGCTATCCTTGATCCGACACAAGGAAGGAGAGTGGTGTTGCTAGGGTTTTAGTGAGAGAGTGAGAGTGTGTGTGTAGGAGAGTGTGTATTGTTTGCCCAAAAATGACAAGTGTGGCTAATCACAATGGTTATATACTAGTGGACTAAAGAGGTGCATGGCCCAAATCCGGCCCAACTATTACACTATTCACTCGAGACCGCATGGTCTCGAGTCGGGTTCTTGTGTCTCGGGTCGCATACATTCAAGCATACATATAAACGTAACACATAATCACATAATTTCACTTAGGTCATTCATTGAACTAACAAGTTAACTAATCACATAACGTTCAAGCAAGTTACACCAAGATACAACGAAAGGTTCTAGATTTCGAGTTGTCACAAAAACTGCCCACGCTATCCCGATTTCATGCCCCGCAACATCCACCCTTGCCTATTACCAACCATTAAGAGTCCTATTAGCTTGAAAAGCTAATAACTCAATCCTTTTTTTCAAATAAGATGGCAAGGTAGAATTGAACTCACTATTAGACAGTAACTAAGCCAAATTTGAAAGCAAAAATATTCTTGCGTAGTTGCTATCTTTGCTCGCGACTACGTCTCGCTAATAGCAACTTCAGTGTACATTCTCTACTTTGGTCGATATCTTAGACGACTTCTATGTACTAATAAATGTCAGGTTGACCCGAACATTATAGTCAAAGTTTTAGTTCTCTTTAACACAAATGTATATATGGGTCAAAAACACTTACTTATGAGTAAGATTGGCTGTAACAGTTAATGTTGTTGACATAACGATTCGCCCGGCCACTTCAACCACATCACACACCTTGTCTGTACACGAAAACTATCTTTGTTATCTCAATTCACAAATGGGTATATAAACAATAATTGTGACATAATTGACAACAACCTTCAAGACTCATGAAAGCAGCCCGCTCACTACACTCTCCGACATTTTGGTCAACTTCTTAATCAAAACTCTTCTTAGGGGCCATACTCACTAGCTAAAAACTTAGAGTTAAGGATGAGGCCAAGGCCTTGGAATTCTCAAAATAATTAAATGTTGTGTGCAATTTAACACAAAAGAAGCCATAGAATGGTCACCTCGCTCGCAAGTCGGTGTCTTCCCTTAACATAAGTCAAAACTGAGATACCACACTTATGCATATTAATTTAAACAATATTTCAAATGTAAGTTTCTACCAAAATAATACCTTTAATTTTAAAAAAATAAATCAAATAATCAATGTATGTTAAAAAATAAAGTGACTATTGCCATGGCATACATCTTCATGTCCTTGATGCCTGCATTTCTTTTGCTTTATTAGTTGTCTTTCTTTTTCATGAGGATTCAAAATCATTGGCCATATATATGGTTCTCACCTCTGATCCAGTTTTTTTCTTCAAAAACAACTTATTCATTTTGGACCCATCATAAGGGCTTTTGATCTTTTGATAAGAAAAAACCAAAAATAAAGTAGAAAACCGTAAGTTTAAAAAATTCATATAAACTATTAATATCTACATGCACAAAGGGCAAGATCACGATTTGGGTAGCGGGTTAAAATAAACTCGGGTTGATATAGGTTGGATTGGGTTAAGTTGTAAACAAAAAACATAAACAAAACCGAGCATTCACATAACCAAGTCAGAACCATTAACACGTATATATGCATATAAAAGAAGTATCTTTTCTTGCCTTGTAAAGACCTTTGTAATCAAGTGTTCAAAGATCTGGTGAAATAATCCCTTCATCCAATCTGTCAACAAGCTGAAATACAACAACCATGGACCCAAATACTACATGTTTATTGTCTTTGCCACTTAGTGATAACTGAAATTCATTAGAAAAAAAAAGTCTCAGATAAAGGGGATAGGGTACCTGCTTCTAAAAAATGAATAAAAGCTTACCATTTTGGAGACTGAAGGTCGAGAAACCCTGATGCTTGGCAATGAAAAAGATGTAAATTGTTTCCCTCACCGTCTCTGACGTCACTTTAACACCAGAACCCTAAAACCTTATGCCATCACCATCCGCTACCACCAATAACACAGTGCTAGCTTGAAACGGAATCAGGAAACAAACTGATTTCTTATTCATCTTTGATTTTATTATACAAAATTAGAGAATCTTTATACAAAAACATATTAACTGCCTCAGTTTAAGTGTTATTTCTGTCTCTCAGTTGATGCTTCCCAAAGGTTTTGTTTGTCTGATTTGGGACTCTTTGTGGACAAAGTCACCTATTTATTCTCAGTTGATGCTTCCCAAAGGTTTTGTTTGTCTGATTTTGGACTCTTTGTGGACAAAGTCACCTATTTATTTACAGAATAATATCAATAGTCAAAAAACTTTAATTACAAAATGACGTGACCGTGTCGTCCCGATCAGTCAAAAACCCAATTAAACCTAGGTAGCTAGGGTAAGTCGGGTATCGAATCCACGAAGAGCAGGTGGTCAGTATTGCACGACCCGTTCGATTAGTTAGACTATTTACAAATAATGTACAAGATGATTATGAAGATTGCTATTTTTATTTATTTGTTTGGTTTTTAAAATAAATCGGAATGAACCGACAAATTGATGTTATCGAAAACAATGATTTATTAACTAAACTTGTAAACTAAACTACTTAATTGAAAACATGAATTAAGAATACGGATCACACCCGGTTTCGGTAATTGTAAGTCCTAGGGTTCCTACATGTTTTAATTCAACTCAATTGCATACGATTAGCGGATTTAGTGTACCGTGACTTATGTGCCAATAACTATCAACGTCCTGAAGAACGGACAAGAATGCACTTTGTAATCAACACAAGTAAATCCTAACCACGACAACGCATAATTACACATAACCATTTCGCAAAGTCCTAACTTTTAACATCGTTCGACAATTTACGAATACGAAACAAATGTAAACTATTGTCAATGGTTTCAAAAATCAATACAAGTTGTCACAAAGTCGAATCAAAGAACAAATGCATAAACCCTAGAAAATACAACTACCTAAGGTTAAGGTCTAATGTCATACCCGGTTCAACTTTTTTACAATTTACGAAATATTTAACGGAAAAGTGAGCATTCACATATACAATGGTTATCCAAGATTAACCCGCCCTTAAAACTAATAAATCATGCACATCCCTCACAATGTTCTCTCCACTCGGTTTAAAATTTGGCTAATAGATAATGAATTAGCACTTTTCAAGTAATCACTCAAAACCGATTAGAACACGTACCCACATAGGCTTGCAACTCAATCATTCTCCACCACCGAACACGAATACTAAGCACAAGTCAAAAGGTCTTTGTAAAAGTTGTAACGGGGATAGGCTAAGGGTAGGGAAGTAGGATATTTAAAGTGGCTAAGGTTATGAAAATTCAATTTTTATTACAAACCACTAAACTAAACAAAACTAAATATAAACATCAACTATGAGGCAACGACGTTTGCCTTTTATTCAACAACTACTAACACTTCTTTTTGTGTTTTTCTCAATGCCTTTTCATTTTTTTTCATAACATTTTCTGATTTTTCTCTCTCTCTCTTTTTTTATAAATAAATCACAACTATACAAACACATAATCCTATAATCGAATTTTCATCACACGGGTTTAAAAAGAAAAGGTTTAATGGTTGTGGGCTAAATGAGTTGGTCAAACGAAAGGATTAGGCTCAAAGTGAGCGACTAGGGGATTTATTTGGGTAAGGATGGATAAATGGTTTTAAGGGAAAAGGTTTACCTAATGCCTTAATCATTCTCGTGCCTGTATTCGGTCTATGGTCTCAAACGTATCAAAAGATGCAAGTTCTACAATACATGACTAATGGTCCACTCAAACAAAGAAAAATAAATATCTAATTCTATGATGTAAAAGTGGCCCAAAACCTCACATATATAAAGGGTATGGTATGTGACATGCATGATGTGCTAGTTTCTTAGGCGGATTATTCCAAAATAACCACCCGCTAAATACCCGTCATGCTATTAATTTGACTAATGCACCAGCGGTCTTCATGGACCTCATGAACCATGTGTGCAAACCGTATCTCGATGATTTCGTCATCATGTTTATCGATGACATCCTGATTTACTCTAAGAGCAAGGAGGACCATGAGCGTCAGTTGAGTCTTATCCTGGAGCTTCTGAGGAAGGAGAAACTCTACGCGAAATTCTCTAAGTGTGATTTCTGGATTCGAGAAGTACACTTCCTTGGCCACATTGTTAATGAATCAGGGATACACGTAGATCCTGCTAAGATTGGCGCTATCAGAAATTGGGCGGCACCGAAGAACCCTTCGGAGGTGCGATAATTTCTTGGTCTCGCTGGATACAATCGTAGATTTATTAAAGACTTCTCAAAGATCGCTCAACCTCTCACCGCATTAACACAGAAAAGCATTGTATACTCATGGGGAACAAAGCAAGAAGACACATTCCAACTTTTAAAGCAAAAGCTTTGCAGTGCACCAATCCTGTCCTTACCTGAGGGTACCGAAGATTTCGTGGTGTACTGCGATGCTTCTATTCAGGGTCTCGGTTGCGTGCTAATGCAATGTGAGAAGGTGATAGCTTACGCTTCTCGACAGTTGAAGATCCATGAGAAAAACTACACGACACATGTGACTTGGAGTTGGGGGCCGTAATTTTCGCGCTAAAGATCTGGAGGAACTACTTGTACGGTACCAAATGCACTATTTATACCGATCACATGAGTGTTCAGCATATCTTCGACCAAAAAGAGTTGAACATGTGACAGCGTCGCTGGGTGGAACTCTTAAATGACTACGATTGTGACATCAAATATCATCCAGGCAAAGCTAATGTTGTAGCTGATGCCCTTAGTCGAAAGGAAGCGAAACCTAAACGTGTACGAGCTTTATAGCTCACCATCCACTCAAACCTCCCTGACCAGATCCGTTCTGCTCAAACTGAAGCGTTGAAAGAAGAAAACCTTAAAGCTGAATATTTGCGGGGCATGGAGAAATGACTTGTAGAGAGATCTGACGGTATTTACTATTTCATGGAACGAATATGGGTCCATTTGTATGGTAACCTTAGAGAGCTTGTGATGGACAAAGCACACAAGTCTCGATACTCCGTTCATCCAGGTTCTGATAAGATGTATCAGGATCTGAAAGTCTTATACTGGTGGCCAAGGATGGAAGCCAACATAGCGATGTATGTGAACAAGTTCTTGACTTGTGCAAAGGTCAAAATAGAATACCAAAAACCCTCTGGTTTGCTTCAGAAACCAGAAATACCCATGTGGAAATGGGAACAAATTGTTATGGACTTCGTCACTGGTTTGCCAAGAACTCAAAACGGAAATGATACCATCTGGGTGATCGTTGACCGCCTCACGAAATCTGCATAATTCCTTGCGATCAAGGAAACTGACAAGTTCACACAACTTGCTGGAATATATTTGAAAGCGGTGGTTTCTAGACACGGGGTGCCAACCTCTATCATCTCCGATCGTGATTCACGTTTCATATCCAATTTGTGGCAAGCGATGCACAAGTCATTCGGCTCACGTCTGGACATGAGCACTGCTTATCACCCACAGACGGATGGTCAAAGCGAACGAACCATCCAGACACTTAAAGACATGCTGCAAGCATGTGTGATTGACTTTGGTAAAGGTTGGGAAAAACACTTGACCTTGGTAGAGTTATCCTATAACAACACTTACCATTCCAGTATTTAGGTAGCTCCGTTTGAGGCTTTGTACGGACGAAAATGCTGATCTCCTCTTTGTTGGGCCGAGGTGGGTGACAGCCAGATCACAGGTCCAAAACTGGTTCTTGAAACCTCTAAAAAGATTGTTCAGATCAGAAACCGCATGGCGGCAGCACGTGACCATCAGAAAAGCTATGCTGGCAAGCGTAGGAAACCTCTGGAGTTCGCTGTAGGCGATCGCGTTATGTTGAAAGTCTCACCCTGGAAGGCTGTGGTGCGTTTTGGAAAGCGTGGTAAACTGAATCCATGATACGTTGGTCCGTTCAAAATCTTGGAAAGAATCGACAAGGTTGCCTATCGGCTTGAGTTACCTGATGAGTTGGGTAACGGTCATGACGTCTTTCATGTCTCGAACGTGAAAAAGTGTTTATCCGATGAAACACTTGTTGTGCCGTTGAAAGAACTAGAGACTGACGACAAGTTTCAGTTCGATGAAGAACCTATTGAAATCATGGATCGGGAAGTTAAGATTCGTAAGCACAGTCGAATCCCAATCGTAAGAGTTCGTTGGAACTCAAGGCGTGGACCGGAGTTCACGTGGGAACACAAAGATTAAATGAAGCTTAAGTATCCTCAGCTGTTCAACACTGCTAAATCAAATCCTGATGCGACTGGTGAATTTCAGGACGAAATTCCCTTTCAAGTTGGGGATGGTGTGGCACCCAAGGGAATCCACAATCATCTTGAACTACCATTCCATTTCTTTGTCATCGCTTGCCAAATTTCGGGATGAAATTTCTTTCAAGTTGGGGATGATGTAACAACCCGTAACTTCAAGAGTCTCTCTTGGTACTGTTTCTTTTCTTTGTGTTGTTTTTTGATGTAACTAGTGAGTAAGCTATCTAAATGATGAATGTGTTTAATTATAAATGAACGGTTGCGAGTTTATATGTTATATGAATTGTGTATGTTTGTATAAATCTCGTTGCATGAAACCCTTGGGCCGCACACCTTTGCTCCATCCGCTCTCGGCCCACATGAAACCCCAAGCATGGGCCCGGCCCTCCACAACAACGCATACACCCCTAGAGTTGGTGTATGGCTTCCATTATCTCTTAAACCAAACACCACTGGCAAACCCTACTCTCTTCTCCCCCTCAAGATCGGACGACAGCAATCCTTCTTGGTTCGAAGCCTCTAATCGAGCATCCCAACATCCTTGTGTGCACACTATCTTGTGGTTAGTAACACTATTATGATTTGAACCAACTTGCTCCTAATTCTTGCTCATGTATGTTTGATTGATTTTATTGCCATGATTGAGAACAAAGCATGATCTAATGTCCAGTTAGTGGTGTGATATGATTATGGTTAGGATCAGTTCATAAATCATGTAGATTATGTTGTAATTGAATTAGGGTTTGCATGACAAAGGGCTTTGATGTGTAGGCATGGGATTTACGGATTGATATGACGCTTGAAACTGATTTTTTTTTACGTGAACTTTGCTAGTAATGGATGGATTCAGACTGTTAATGATGGGGGGTTCGTTGTGATAATCCTACTAATTGATTCTTTGGAATGATGCTTTTGTGTTAGTTATTGTTAAACAATTTGAAGGTAACTAGGGTTTATGCAAGGAAATGATTTTAAATAGTTAATGAATTGATTTGGAACGGATTGTGAATATTGATTTGTGGGAAACTGATGAGCCGAAATTGTGGGGATGTGTAACTGCCAAAGTCATGAATCGCACAAATGTGGATCGCACAATGAGATAGCAGTCGCACACCCCCATATGTTGTGTATGTCTTGGGCTGTAGAGGGATGTTGGGCCGGACCACACTTCGGTCGCACACCCATATCTTGGTCACACACCCTCTTGTAGTCGTACACGGGATTGGATCGCACAAATATTTGTGCCCACCCTTACAGTTGGATTTCCTGGAATCGCACACCCAGTTGGGCCGATACCTTATTGGGCTCAATCGCACACTTGTGCCTTGATCGCACACCCCAGATCCGTCGCACAAGTCCCTTGGGCCTCATGTTAGGTGGGCCTGTTATACGAAATGGGCCGCACAGTGTTGGTTTGGACTGCATGTTATTGGATCGCACCGTAGGGAGTGTGCGATCGAAATACTGTTTGTTTATATGTGTATGGAACGTGTATCACGTATACTTGGTGTAAAATGCTAGAATACGTGCATGGATAAGTAATTTTCATACAAACTGATTGAGTATGTGTAAACATTATAGGCTCTGATTGATTAACTTGAACGTGTGATTTGTCTTACTGAGAAAATCTAAGATGAGTTCACTGCTCTTTCTCAAGCATGCGTCCCGGGGAGGGACATCTGGTAAATATTCCGGGGAGGAATATTGGGTTAATGGGTTTAATTGGAATGTTAAACTTGGATGTTGGATAATACACTCACTTTCTATCACTTAAGTCTCATCTAGTACCGAATTAGTTACCCGGGAGGCAACGAGGTTATTAGTTGATACCGCTATTAGGTTTGGCACCCTCACACCGTACCGGGGAGGACGGGCGTGAACTAATTACCTTAACCACTCGACCAATGTCTGATAGAGCATTGGGGAAGGGCAAACAAACTGGAGCTATCTTGCGGTATTGAGTTATTATCAACATGCTTTAAACTTATATTTGGTAACTAAACGTTTTAACAAACTTTGAACTAGCCAGCGTTATGCTGATACACTTGTCTGCATGCTTGCAGGTCGTTAGATTCATGGACATGGAACTTGCTATCTGGGAGTGCTGGAGTGGTCATGGGTCGAGTCTATTGGATACATGTGACCTGTTTATTGGCTTCGTACATTAGTTTTGAAACATTTGAACAATGATTTACTTTATGCTTCCGCTGACTTATTGGTTTTAAGTTATGTTATGGAAATACATTACGTAATAAATGGAAACTTTTATTTAATATCTTGTTATAGTTCAATGTGATTGGTGGCTGGATCCTGGTACGTCACACGTCCCGCGGGGTTTCCGCATGTGATATTTTGGGGGTATGACAGTTTGGTATCAGAGCCACTGGTTATAGTGAACTAGGTTTTAAAACGCTTTTATAAAACCAGACTATAACCGAACAATTTTGAAATCGACCATGACATTCAGCTCCAGATTGCAAGGTTCGTCTCTTGTTTACTTATTGCATTGCATACCTAGTGTACCCATACGTGTGGCATGACCTGTTATTGCACACCTGGCACTATAGTATAAATTCGTGTGTTGTCTGCCTGTGTTATGTAAACGATAGTGTGACATTTCCCCTAGACTTTTGTGATCCATGTTTTATGTTGCCTTTGTCTTGATACTCGAATTTGAAGAGCCTTTTAGCGTGAGTTAAGAGGAGCTGAGATAAGCATGTAAACCGCATTATCATTATGGGTGCACACATAATAATAATGTGGGGTGCATGTGAGTCCTAGCAAGGCTTAATGAGTTTGAAAGGGGTTATGTTCCATTACCTGACATGATGGTAGGACTCGGTGATTCGTAGAAGTCATAGCGATTTTGACTCCTACTCGATCCCGAACCCTAACCTTTCCCTTTTCTTATATAGAATCATGAGTGGACGTAATGGACGTAATGGTGAACGTGGTGGTGGCCGCGGCGGTGGATGTGGCAACATTGTTATGTCCCAGGCAGAACTAACCGATTTGATCAACACTCGAGTTGCTGAAGCCCTAGCAGCAAAGTAAGCTGGTACGATATGTACCAAACGCTCTTATTTCCTGTGTCGTGTACTCGACTCTCACTCGTGCGTTGTATTTTCTCTTATCTTTAGGTCAACATGCGAACCAGAACAAGAATAACCCACCTGCTTGCACTTTTAAGTCGTTAATGGATTGTAAGCCACAGACTTTTAGTGGAACCGAAGGAGCAGTGGGGAGTACTTAGTTGGTTTGAGAAAGCCGAGTCAGTTTTCGCTATGTGTAACTGTCCCGTGGGGGACCGGGTGAAGTATGCTACTGGCACACTAGAGGATGGTGCCTTAATTTGGTGGAATGCCCAGGTGTAGATGTTGGGCATCGAAATGGCTAATGCAACTACTTGGGATAATATCAAGGACTTGATGCGGGAGGAGTACAGTCCTCGTGATGAGATTCAGAAACTAGAGAACGAGTACTATAATCTGAAGATGGTGGGGTCCGAGATTGAGGCTTACATGAAACGATCTCATGAACTGGTGAACATGTGCCCTAACTTATCACGACCACCACATCGAAGAATTGAACTGTATATCAATGGCTTAGCGCCGCAAGTCAAGGGTTTAGTTACTGCTGCAAATCTTGACAACTTGCCTCGAATCATTCGTTTAGCACACAAGATTATAGACCAAGAGGTCGAGCGTGGTTCGCTACCTCCGCATGTTACCACTTCTGCTACTGCTACTCCTGCTAATGATAACAAGCGCAAGTGGAATGATACAGACAAGGTGTCCAACTCGAACCAAATGCAGAAGAAACCAGACAACAGCGACAATCGAAGTTTCAGCCAGTCGTCCTCTGGTAACCAAAGCCAGTACAGCAACGCGAACCCAGGACCCTAAGCGGGAAAACAACCAAAGTGTAACAAGTGCAATTATCATCATCGTAGACCGTGTGTCCGAGGCTGCCATAGGTACGATAAGGTGGGCCACATGCCAAAACACTACAGAGCTCCGTTTCTAAAGCAACAGCAGCAGCAGAATCAGCAGCAACAATAGCAGCAGCAACAACAGTAAAGGTAACAGCCCCATCAGAACCAAGGCAATAGGAAGGATGTTTCCAGTGTGGGGTCGAGGGTCACATTAAACGGGATTGTCCTCAGTTGAATCAGAACGCCAATGATAACAACAACCGTCAGAACAACAATAATAATGCTAGGAACAACAATAACGGCAACAATGGGGGCAATGGTGCTCGCAGAAGAGTATTTACGATTGGCACTGGTGATGCTAGAAACGATGGCAATGTCGTGACTGGTACGTTTTCTGTGAACAATCTCTTTGCTTCTATGTTATTTGATTCCGGTGCCGATTGGAGTTATGTGTCCTTGAAGTTCAGTCGACAGATGGAGTTAGCTCCAACACCTCTAGAAACCAAACATGTAGTAGAACTGGCTGATGGTAACTCAATTGAAGCCTCACACGTTCTTATGGGGTGCAAACTCGATCTTGTGGGTCAAGTGTTTGACATTGACCTTCTTCCAGTTACTCTCGGTAGTTTTGACATAGTGGTTGGTATGGACTGGTTGTCCAAGCACCGTGCTGAGATACTTTTCCAGGAGAAAATCGTACGTATACCTCTCACTAGTGGAGAATCACTGTCTGTCCAAGGTCATCGAAGTGGTGCACTGGTTAGCATCATTTCGGCTATGAAAGCCCAGAAGTGTTTACGGAAGGGCTACCCTGCTATTTTAGCACTTATCACCGACACCCAACCCGAGGAAAGAAGGATTGAAGATTTACCCGTTGTCTGTGAGTTTCCTGACGTGTTTCACGAAAAACTTCAAGTTTTACCTCCACATCGTCAAGTGGAATTCCAGATTGATCTTACGCCAGGGGCATCCCCGATCACTCGTGCTCCTTATCGTCTTGCACCAGGGGATTTGCAATAATTTTCTAATCAGCTCCAAGAACCGTTGGATAGGGGCTTCATTCAACCTAGTTCTTCGCCTTGGGGAGTCCCAGTCCTATTCGTGAAGAAGAAAGACGGATCCTTTCGAATGTGTATCGATTATCAGAAACTCAACAAGGTGACCGTCAAGAACCGTTATCCTTTACCACGCATCGATGATCTATTTGACCAATTGCAAGGGTCAAGTTTTTATTCGAAAATCGACTTAAGATCGGGCTATCATCAGATGAGAGTCCGAGAAGAGCATGTTCCTAAAACAGCCTCTCGAATGCGGTATGGCCATTATGAGTTTCTTGTTATGCTGTTCAGGTTTACTAACGCACCAGCGGTCTTCATGGACCTCATGAACCATGTGTGCAAACCGTATCTCGATGATTTCGTCATCGTGTTTATCGATGACATCCTGATTTACTCTAAGAGCAAGGAGGACCATGAGCGGCACTTGCGTCTTATCCTTGAGCTTCTGAGGAAGGATCAACTCTATGCGAAATTCTCTAAGTGTGATTTCTGGATTCGAGAAGTACACTTCCTCGGCCACATTGTTAATGAATCAGGGATACACGTGGATCCTGCTAAGATTGGCGCTATCAGAAATTGGGCGGCACCGAAGAACCCTTCGGAGGTGCGATAATTTCTTGGTCTCGCTGGATACTATCATAGATTTATTAAAGACTTCTCAAAGATCGCTCAACCTCTCATCGCATTAACACAGAAAAGCGTTGTATACTCATGGGGAACAAAGCAAGAAGACACATGCCAACTTTTAAAGCAAAAGCTCTGCAGTGCACCAATCCTGTCCTTACATGAGGGTACCGAAGATTTCGTGGTGTACTGCGATGCTTCTATTCAGGGTCTCGGTTGCGTGCTAATGCAACGCGAGAAGGTGATACCTTACGCTTCTTGACAGTTGAAGATCCATGAGAAAAACTACACGACACATGTGACTTAGAGTTGGGGGCCGTAATTTTCGTGCTAAAGATCTGGAGGCACTACTTATACGGTACCAAATGCACTATTTATACCAATCACAAGAGTGTTCAGCATATCTTCGACCAAAAAGAGTTGAACATGCGACAACGTCGCTGGGTGGAACTCTTAAATGACTACGATTGTGCCATCAAGTATCATCCAGGAAAAGCTAATGCTGTAGCTGATGCCCTTAGTCAAAAGGAAGTGAAACCTAAACGTATACAAGCTTTACAGCTCACCATCCACTCAAACCTCCCTGACCAGATCCGTTCTGCTCAAACTGAAGCGTTGAAAGAAGAAAACCTTAAAGCTGAATATTTACGGGGCATGGAGAAACGACTTGTAGAGAGATCTGACGGTATTTACTATTTCATGGAATGGATATGGGTCCCTTTGTATGGTAACCTTAGAGAGCTTGTGATGGACGAAGCACACAAGTCTCGATACTCCGTTCATCCGGGTTCTGATAAGATGTATCAAGATCTTAAAGTCTTATACTGGTGGCCGAGGATGAAAGCCAACATAGCGATGTATGTGAGCAAGTTCTTGACTTGTGCAAGGGTCAAAATAGAGTACAAAAAACCCTCTGGTTTGCTTCAGCAACCAGAAATACCCATGTGGAAATGTGAACAAATTGCTATGGACTTCGTCACTGGTTTGCTAAGAACTCAAAATGGAAATGATACCATCTGGGTGATCATTGACCGTCTCACGAAATCTGCACACTTCCTTGCGATCAAGGAAACTGACAAATTCACACAACTTGCTGGAATATATTTGAAAGCAGTGGTTTCTAGACACGGGGTGCTGTCACACCCCGACCACGTGTATCATACAAAACGTGGCGGAAAACGTCAGGGAGTGTTGTAACAGAATTAATTGTTTCATAACCATGGCATACAAAGTTGTATTTTTATTTATCAACACAAGAGTTTCATTTTTTTAAACAGAAATACAGAGTTTATAACATAATTAAACATAGTCTATCTTCTTTTAAAGTCTCTAAGGCACAGGTCCGCCCTAGTATCATGATCAACATCCTATGGAAAAGCTCCTGAAAACACATGTGAAAATAGGTACGTCAGCATAAAAATGCCTGTGAGATACATAGGTTTTGTGAAAATAGGATTCATGACTTATGTTTAAGAAAAATGTTTAGTCATGAACCTTATAATTTGTTTTGTCTTGTAAATCATTTGAAAATGATAAGATCAGATGATATGTATAAGTAAATGTAAGGTTAAATGGTTTACCATGTAAAAATGAGTTTGTATGAAGTACGATGTTTGTTAACAATGTCTTGTGAAAAGTATGCTATTTGTATAAAATGTTCTATGTCTCAATATTGAAATGATTCAAATAACGTTACGACATGTAATACCATACAAACACTTATATATAGGAAGTACCAGCGGCGTATCCACCATGCTTGTATCATATTACACACGCATCGTTACTTAATCACTTAATCAAACCAAACCAAACAATGTAAGATGTCTATGTCTAAACCAATTATCAAATGTATTGGATAATATGTCAAAGTGTTTATGTCAAGATATAAATCAGGTAGTGTAAAACAAATGTCAATCATGTTTATGTGTCAAAGGTAAATCATGTCAAAATGTCTATGTCAAATATCCATGTCAAATGTCTTTGTCAAATGTCTTTGTGTAAAATGTCTATGTCAAAATGTCATGTATGGCAAGTGAAATGTCTCAACTAAACCATATGCACGAAAACAAAGTATTGAAGTAAAACATGGTTTAAATCAATATTATGTCTTGTGGAAAATGCATGCTAATACTGAATATGAACATTTATGTGGTATTGTGAAAATGCATACATCCAAGCCTTGTGACTGTGGTGATAAACCCTTAAACAAATTAAAGGTCTATCTGTCTTATATCATCGAATTCGGTCATTCCTTTCTGTCCCCTTTCCCTGGGATGTCCGGAACGGGAGTTGTCAATTCCTATGGTACCACTACCTACTAACGAACGGCGTGATCATTGTTAATGAATGTATTGTCCCATGTAAACAAACCAAATGTCATACCAAAATGTAAGCATGTGAAAACAATGCACTAAGTATGTAATCAAATAAACATACATAGCGTGAAATGTCATGTAAAACGATGTACTAAGTAATGCACACAATGGGCACACCTAGCATGAAATGTCATGTAAAACGATGTACTAAGTAATGCACACAATGGGCACACCTAGTATGAAATGTAATGAAATCATGTACTATAGTGTACTAACGAACATAGCAGGTATATGATGTGAAAACAGGAAAGCATGAAAGTAACAAGTAGGCACATGTGTTCCACCCCAAAACAGTTTGGAAAACAGTAAAAGAGGGGTCTATGTACTCACTTGATATTGCTCAGTTGGCTAAAGATAACCACCAAATAATGCTATAGATCTCGGAATCAAACGGCACCTAATATAGGTAACTATGTTAATAAACCGGACCTAAATCGGAAGATCGGGTAGTATGAGGGTTTGTAAACCAAACGAGTATTGAGACTCGTGTAGTATGGTTCAACAAAGCCTACATACTAATTGAAACCTAACATAATTGTTTACGACCCATTACGACCCGTTTAGGTAGCTTATGCTACTTTAACGCGTCGTTCGCGTGAAACGCGTTCGGACCGCCTAACTAGCCCTATGACAAGTGTTATATGCCTAAACATGTTACATAATCAGTTATGTGACAAAGGTTTAGGTTACATATGCTTAATTACCAATTATACATGAAAAGGGTATTCTGGTAATTTACCTAAGGCATATAAACTACCTATCATACAACTACTTAAACGATGTGACCATAGGGTATAACCTCGGAAGGTTATTCCCTACCTACTATGGTCACCTAATGTATTTGGTCGGATCCTAATGATCGACCAAATGGGTCGGGTTCGAGGTATAAGCGATTTATTAGATCGCTTACCCTACGACCCTAGACAACGTGGTAATCAGTAGGCATAGTTCCAAGGGACTATAACCATCGTGATTACAATCACGTTGCGAAGTTCAAACGAACTTCGCATTGACCATTACTGGTCAACGCTGAAAGTCAAACAAAGTTTGACTTTCTGACTCGAAAAGCAATAAAATAAGGAAAACAACGAAAGAATACTTACGAAGGGTCCCCGAATGCTAACTTCGATTAAAAAATCTCAGGTATGAAACAATAGTTTCAATTTAGAGTTTCTCAAATCAAAGTTCTTGTGATTTTGAAGCATGGGGGGTTGGGGTATTTATAGATTTCGGGTAACCGTTAAGATCGTTTCTTGAATAACGTGATTTAATCTAGTGCGTACACTTGTCAAAATGTTGTGGTAACTAATTTTGGCCACCACAAGTGATTAACATGTGGCACTTGACCTTTGGGAGAGTGTAAGGGGTGTTAAAAACGAGTTTATGCATTTATTATTTTTTTTTTTATTTTTTTTTTTGTATATTTTTTTGCAGTTTTGCAGTTTTGCAGTTTTGGTTCCTGTGCGCGTATCGTCGTGTTTTGGCACTTCTAACACCCGTCAAGCCCATTTTTAAGCTTCACAAGGATGTTAAAGTATAGGGAACATGAAACATGCTCAAAAATATGCCGGATGTCGGTTCGTTTGTCCGTACGATCGCGATGTTCGGTTAATTACGACGGTATGCGCATAAGCGCGAGAAATGATCTAAATTGCGTGACGAATGGATTTTTCTCAAGCCAAACACTAAAATAAAATATTTTAGTGCTTACATAAATTTTTAGATGTCCGGATGTATTCAGAACGTAAGTTATGCGCGAAAATGCAAACTTGTGCACTTTTTGACACTTTTAGTCCCTGAATGACCCAAAAGTTTATTTTAGCATACCGAACCCCTCAAAGCCTATTTCTAAGCTATGTAAAGGATATTTAAGGTGTGTTTAACTTATGGTTATGTTCCGGAATGTCTGTTCCAGTACGAATCGTCATACTTTCGCAGTTTGTCAAGTTTAGTCCCTGTAAGCGAATTAACTTGTTTTTGCCATACCAAAGCCTTCAAAACTTATTTCTAAGTTATGTAAAGGTTATTTAAGGTATGTTGAGTATATGTTGATGTTCCGGAGTATTTCTCGCATTAAACTGAGTACGTTTACACACTAGTTTGCGTATAACTCTCCAGAAAGTGATGTAGAGTTTGGAATTGAAGAAAAGTCAAAACATGAAAAATGTAAAACATAACAAAACAAACATTGTGATCAAATAACATTGTTTTATTGATAACAGAACTGTTCACAAGGATTACAAACACAGGTGTTACAGTCTCCCCTACTTGTGGAAATTTCGTCCCGAAATTTATTTAGAGGAAACTCGTGGGAAAAGATGTGGATATTTCGCCTTCATTTGATCTTCGCGTTCCCAAGTAAACTCGGGTCCACGTTTAGCTTCCCTGCGAACTTTGACCAAAGGAATGCGCTTGCGTTTAAGCCACTTGACTTCACGTTCCATGATTTCCACTGGTTTCTCAACAAATTTCAGTGTTTTGCCAACACGAATTTCGTCAAGCGGTATGGAGAGGTTCTCATCAGCTGAACACCTCTTGATATTGGACACGTGAAAAGTTGGATGAACATTTCCAAGTTCAGGAGGTAAGTCAAGTCTGTAGGCTACCTTTCCGATTCTTTCGACGATCTTGAATGGTCCAACGTATCTAGGTGCAAGTTTTCCTTTCTTTCCAAATCTGATCACACCTTTCCAAGGTGAGACCTTAAGTAATACTCGATCACCGACTTGAAATTCCAAGGCTTTGCGTTTTGGGTCCGCGTAAATCTTCTGACGGCTCTGAGCTGCCTGAAGGTTATCGCGAACTTTCTTGACCTTATCTGTTGTCTCTAAAATGAGGGCAGGTCCAGTAATTTGGGCCTCGCCGATCTCATTCCAGCAGACTGGTGAACGACATTTTCGACCATAGAGAGCCTCGAAAGGAGCCATCTTGATGCTAGTGTGATAACTGTTGTTGTAGGAGAATTCAATCAATTTAAGATGTGAATCCCAACTACCACCAAAATCGATCACACAAGCTCTAAGCATATCCTCCAGTGTCTGGATTGTTCTCTCAGATTGACCATCTGTTTGTGGATGATAAGCTGTGCTCAGATTAAGTTGGGTCCCCATAGCAGATTGCATGGTTCTCCAAAAATGAGAAGTGAAACGAGCATCCCTGTCAGAAATGATGTTCAAAGGAACACCATGTCGTGCTACTATTTCATCCACATAGATTTGAGCAAGTCTGTCAGCAGGAAAATCCTCACGGATTGGCAAGAAATGTGCTGACTTTGTAAGACGATCAACGACTACCCAGATGGCATCATGACCTTTCTTAGTGCGTGGAAGTTTGGTAACAAGATCCATAGTAATGTTTTCCCATTTCCAAACTGGGATCTCTGGTTGTACCAATAAACCAGAAGGACGCTGATGTTCAGCCTTAACCTTAAGACAAGTAAGGCATTTTGATACGTATAAGGCAATGTCTTTCTTCATACCAGGCCACCAATACTGAATACGAAGATCCTTATACATCTTATCTGAGCCCGGATGAATAGAATAACGAGACTTATGGGCTTCATCCATAAGCAAGGTACGAAGGTCATCCTGGCTTGGGACCCACAAACGGTCCATGAAGTAATATGATCCATTGTCCTTCAGTTCCAAAGCAGGTGTTATGTGGTAAGGAAATTCCTTATCCATCAAACCTTGTGAAACACAAGATTGTTGAGCTTGAGAAATGCGTGCTTGAATATCGGATTGAGCTTGAATAACAGATTGAACACGTACACAATGAAGCTTAGTACGTTCCTTACGACTCAATGCATCAGCTACGACATTCGCCTTACCGGGATGGTAGCGAATTTCGCAGTCATAGTCGTTTAAAAGCTCAACCCAACGTCGTTGCCTCATGTTGAGTTATTTCTGATTGAAGATATACTGAAGACTTTTGTGGTCAGTTAAAACCACACACTTTGTACCGTACAAATAGTGTCTCCAGATCTTTAGAGCGAAAACAACTGCACCCAACTCAAGATCATGAGTGGTGTAGTTCTTCTCATGAATCTTCAACTGCCTCGATGCATAGGCTATGACTTTGTTCCTTTGCATCAGAACACAACCAAGACCCAATTTCGATGCATCACAATACACGACAAAATCATCATCACCTTCAGGCAATGATAGAACAGGCGCATCGCAAAGCTTCTGCTTCAAGTGTTGAAAAGCTTCCTCTTGTTTGTATCCCCAATAAAAGGGCATTTTCTTCTGAGTTAGAGCAGTTAGAGGAACTGCAATCTTCGAGAAGTTTTCTATGAAGCGGCGATAATAACCCGCTAGACCAAGAAAAGAACGAACTTCAGTAGGAGTAGAGGGTGTATCCCAATCCTTAATCGCACTGATCTTGGAGGGATCTACATGAATACCCCGTTCGTTGATAACATGCCCCAAAAATTGAACTTCTTTAAGCCAAAATTCGCACTTGGAGAATTTGGCGAAAAGTTGCTCTTTCTTTAGGAGTTCTAGGGTAAGACGAAGATATTGCTCGTGATCAGCTCGCGTCTTAGAGTATATCAAGATGTCATCAATAAAAACAATGACGAACTGATCCAAATAAGGTTTGCAGACCCTATTCATTAAGTCCATGAAAACATCCGGAGCATTAGTCAAACCGAATGGCATGACTATGAACTCATAATGTCCATAACGAGTACGGAACGCTGTCTTCGGAATATCTTCTTCATGCACCCGAAGCTGATGATATCCAGATCGCAGATCAATCTTTGAAAAATAAGAAGCACCTTGTAACTGATCAAAGAGGTCGTCTATGCGCGGTAGGGGATATCGATTCTTGATGGTAAGCTTGTTAAGCTCACGATAATCGATACACATCCTAAAGGATCCATCCTTCTTCTTGACAAAGAGAACAGGAGCACCCCAAGGTGAAAAACTAGGACGTATAAAACCTTTGTCAGAGAGCTCCTGAAGCTGTTTAGACAACTCTTGCATCTCAGATGGTGCAAGACGATATGGAGCTCTAGCAATGGGGTTGGCACCAGGTACGAGATCAATACGGAACTCGACTTGGCGTGCTGGAGGTAGACCAGGTAAATCTTCAGGGAATACTTCAGAATAATCCCGAACGACAGGAATATCTGAAATAGACTTACCCTTGCCTTTATCTTCTGTAACATGTGCTAAGAAAGCCACATAGTTCTTCCGCAGATATTTTCGAGCTTTAAAACAAGACATGAGTTTGAGACCAACGGTAGGCTTCTCACCTTGAACCTGCAGGATCTCGCCTGACGAAAGCGGCACACGAACAATCTTCTCAGAACAAACTATCTCTGCGCGATGCTTGGATAACCAATCCATTCCAACAATAACGTCGAAGCTTCCAAGTTGCATAGGCGTAAGATCTATTGGAAAAAGATGATCGTTAAGGTTCAACTGGCAGTTGTGAAGAACAGAATTAAGAATAATGGGTTCACCACTAGCAACCTCTACTGTCAAAGATTTACTTAGTTTTGTTCTAGACACGCGAAGCATCGGCTCAAAAGACAAAGACACAAAACTCTTGTCGGCACCCGAATCAAAGAGAACAGATGCAGGCTGATTATTAATAAAGAACGTACCGTTCACCACATTATCGTCTGCCAGCGCCTCTTGGGCATTCATGTTAAAAACTCGGCCTCGAGCCGGAGCCTGATTCTGATTCTGGTTCTGGTTTGCTAGCCTTGGGCATCGGTTTCTGTAGTGGGTCAGATCCCCACAGTTATAACAAGCACCAGGTGGGTATTGTGGACGTGCAGCTTGACCCTGTTGCTGAGCAAGAGGCTGAGCAACTTGTTGAGCCGGGTTCTGAACCGCGGGATTCTGAGCAGACCGACAAAAATTGGCAAGATGGCCTGACTTCCCACAGTTAGTACAGAAACGGCATGGAAGTTGCGGCTGGTGGTGACTGTTGCATCTATTGCACAAAGGTGCATTCCCTGAATAGGGTTTCTTCGCTGTAGGCTGTGCGGGTTGGTTAGGAGCTGCCTGGTTAGCTTGGGCAGTGACAGCATAGTTTTGAGAATCCTTACGCTTCTTTGCCCTCTTTGATGAACCAGAAACCTTTCCATTCCCGTTTTGACCTTTCTTGCTATCTTCCTTCTCAGCCAACTGTTTCTTGCCCTTGTCACCCTTCCTGTGTAACTTTCCCTTTCTAATCTGCGACTCAGTCAGTGTCGCTGATAACTCGATCGCCTGACGGAGTGTGGCAGGTTCACTACCAGTAATAATGTCTTGTACCGAGTTAGGTAGGCCGTCGATGTATCTTTCGATAGCCTTGTCAAGTGGGGTAACCATTGTCGGGCAAAGCAAACTCAACTCTTCAAACCGATCAGTATAAGCCCTGTGCTCACCACTATCTTGCTTCAAAACATCAAACTCCTTTTCCAACGCCCGCTGTTCATGGCGAGGACAGAATTCCCTCATCATAAGGGCTCTAAGTTCAGCCCATGTCTGTGCGAGAGCAACTTCTGCACCTCGGTCTCTCATTACCCCATTCCACCATGTAAGAGCCCTCTTCTGAAACACGCTCGAAGAAAACTCGACCTTGCGATTATCCGGGCACTGCACGTGGCGAAAAGTATTCTCAATGCTCTCAAACCACTGAAGAAGCCCAGTTGCTCCTTCAGAACCACTAAACTTGAGTGGTTTAGCCGAGTTAAAATCCTTGTATTTGCATGGAACATTGTTGTTGTTGTTGGCCTGGTTCCATTGAGCAAAGAGATTTGGAAATTGAGCAGCCATCTGCTGCGTAATGATTTCTGCCAATTCAGCAGTTGCTATCTGGTTCTCGCGTCGAGGAGGCATTCTAAAAGAGGAAAACATGAAAGGAAACGAGTGAGATGTTTGGATGAAGAGAATGAGATGAAACAAAATCAACAAAAGCAAAGATGGTGATCATTCGTCCGCATTACCAAGCAAACAAACGAATCACAGTGACTAATCAAAGTAAATGGGTCAAAAATAATGTATAATGAAGACATGCTCGCCTATAAGTGAACACTCATCCCAAGAATTCCCAGGTAAGCACAACTGGTCTCGCGTCTGATAAGATGTATACGAAGTGCTTGCCTAGACAGAAAACCCAGAATACAGGCATTCACCCTTCCAGTTTACACGTGTTCACATTATTTAAAACTCAAAACCTTAACGGGATTTTAAAAATTTGAAGGCACAAGGCCAAGAATTTTAGTTAAACCGAAAGGGTTCAAAACCTTACAAAAGAGGGTTCAAAACCTTGTAAAAATTATCCAAAAACAAATGATTGTTTTTCAAAAATCATTTCGGAAAAATTTGGTTCTTGTTTTGATAATCACCTAAGGATAGGTGATGTGCATGTTTTAAGATCTAAACACAAGATAACTTGTGTTAGGGTCCTAGAAAAGTTATAGTCTAGGTCAAAGCATTACTAATAACCTAATTCCCTATAACCATTGGCTCTGATACCAAATCTTCTGTCACACCCCGACCACGTGTATCATACAAAACGTGGCGGAAAACGTCGGGGAGTGTTGTAACAGAATTAATTGTTTCATAACCATGGCATACAAAGTTGTATTTTTATTTATCAACACAAGAGTTTCATTTTTTTAAACAGAAATACAGAGTTTATAACATAATTAAACATAGTCTATCTTCTTTTAAAGTCTCTAAGGCACAGGTCCGCCCTAGTATCATGATCAACATCCTATGGAAAAGCTCCTGAAAACACATGTGAAAATAGGTACGTCAGCAAAAAAATGCCTGTGAGATACATAGGTTTTGTGAAAATAGGATTCATGACTTATGTTTAAGAAAAATGTTTAGTCATGAACCTTATAATTTGTTTTGTCTTGTAAATCATTTGAAAATGATAAGATCAGATGATATGTATAAGTAAATGTAAGGTTAAATGGTTTACCATGTAAAAATGAGTTTGTATGAAGTAAGATGTTTGTTAACAATGTCTTGTGAAAAGTATGCTATTTGTATAAAATGTTCTATGTCTCAATATTGAAATGATTCAAATAACGTTACGACATGTAATACCATACAAACACTTATATATAGGAAGTACCAGCGGCGTATCCACCATGCTTGTATCATATTACACACGCATCGTTACTTAATCACTTAATCAAACCAAACCAAACAATGTAAGATGTCTATGTCTAAACCAATTATCAAATGTATTGGATAATATGTCAAAGTGTTTATGTCAAGATATAAATCAGGTAGTGTAAAACAAATGTCAATCATGTTTATGTGTCAAAGGTAAATCATGTCAAAATGTCTATGTCAAATATCCATGTCAAATGTCTTTGTCAAATGTCTTTGTGTAAAATGTCTATGTCAAAATGTCATGTATGGCAAGTGAAATGTCTCAACTAAACCATATGCACGAAAACAAAGTATTGAAGTAAAACATGGTTTAAATCAATATTATGTCTTGTGGAAAATGCATGCTAATACTGAATATGAACATTTATGTGGTATTGTGAAAATGCATACATCCAAGCCTTGTGACTGTGGTGATAAACCCTTAAACAAATTAAAGGTCTATCTGTCTTATATCATCGAATTCGGTCATTCCTTTCTGTCCCCTTTCCCTGGGATGTCCGGAACGGGAGTTGTCAATTCCTATGGTACCACTACCTACTAACGAACGGCGTGATCATTGTTAATGAATGTATTGTCCCATGTAAACAAACCAAATGTCATACCAAAATGTAAGCATGTGAAAACAATGCACTAAGTATGTAATCAAATAAACATACATAGCGTGAAATGTCATGTAAAACGATGTACTAAGTAATGCACACAATGGGCACACCTAGCATGAAATGTCATGTAAAACGATGTACTAAGTAATGCACACAATGGGCACACCTAGTATGAAATGTAATGAAATCATGTACTATAGTGTACTAACGAACATAGCAGGTATATGATGTGAAAACAGGAAAGCATGAAAGTAACAAGTAGGCACATGTGTTCCACCCCAAAACAGTTTGGAAAACAGTAAAAGAGGGGTCTATGTACTCACTTGATATTGCTCAGTTGGCTAAAGATAACCACCAAATAATGCTATAGATCTCGGAATCAAACGGCACCTAATATAGGTAACTATGTTAATAAACCGGACCTAAATCGGAAGATCGGGTAGTATGAGGGTTTGTAAACCAAACGAGTATTGAGACTCGTGTAGTATGGTTCAACAAAGCCTACATACTAATTGAAACCTAACATAATTGTTTACGACCCATTACGACCCGTTTAGGTAGCTTATGCTACTTTAACGCGTCGTTCGCGTGAAACGCGTTCGGACCGCCTAACTAGCCCTATGACAAGTGTTATATGCCTAAACATGTTACATAATCAGTTATGTGACAAAGGTTTAGGTTACATATGCTTAATTACCAATTATACATGAAAAGGGTATTCTGGTAATTTACCTAAGGCATATAAACTACCTATCATACAACTACTTAAACGATGTGACCATAGGGTATAACCTCGGAAGGTTATTCCCTACCTACTATGGTCACCTAATGTATTTGGTCGGATCCTAATGATCGACCAAATGGGTCGGGTTCGAGGTATAAGCGATTTATTAGATCGCTTACCCTACGACCCTAGACAACGTGGTAATCAGTAGGCATAGTCCCAAGGGACTATAACCATCGTGATTACAATCACGTTGCGAAGTTCAAACGAACTTCGCATTGACCATTACTGGTCAACGCTGAAAGTCAAACAAAGTTTGACTTTCTGACTCGAAAAGCAATAAAATAAGGAAAACAACGAAAGAATACTTACGAAGGGTCCCCGAATGCTAACTTCGATTCAAAAATCTCAGGTATGAAACAATAGTTTCAACTTAGAGTTTCTCAAATCAAAGTTCTTGTGATTTTGAAGCATGGGGGGTTGGGGTATTTATAGATTTCGGGTAACCGTTAAGATCGTTTCTTGAATAACGTGATTTAATCTAGTGCGTACACTTGTCAAAATGTTGTGGTAACTAATTTTGGCCACCACAAGTGATTAACATGTGGCACTTGACCTTTGGGAGAGTGTAAGGGGTGTTAAAAACGAGTTTATGCATTTATTATTATTTTTTTTTTTTTTTTTTTTGTATATTTTTTTGCAGTTTTGCAGTTTTGGTTCCTGTGCGCGTATCGTCGTGTTTTGGCACTTCTAACACCCGTCAAGCCCATTTTTAAGCTTCACAAGGATGTTAAAGTATAGGGAACATGAAACATGCTCAAAAATATGCCGGATGTCGGTTCGTTTGTCCGTACGATCGCGATGTTCGGTTAATTACGACGGTATGCGCATAAGCGCGAGAAATGATCTAAATTGCGTGACGAATGGATTTTTCTCAAGCCAAACACTAAAATAAAATATTTTAGTGCTTACATAAATTTTTAGATGTCCGGATGTATTCAGAACGTAAGTTATGCGCGAAAATGCAAACTTGTGCACTTTTTGACACTTTTAGTCCCTGAATGACCCAAAAGTTTATTTTAGCATACCGAACCCCTCAAAGCCTATTTCTAAGCTATGTAAAGGATATTTAAGGTGTGTTTAACTTATGGTTATGTTCCGGAATGTCTGTTCCAGTACGAATCGTCATACTTTCGCAGTTTGTCAAGTTTAGTCCCTGTAAGCGAATTAACTTGTTTTTGCCATACCAAAGCCTTCAAAACTTATTTCTAAGTTATGTAAAGGTTATTTAAGGTATGTTGAGTATATGTTGATGTTCCGGAGTATTTCTCGCATTAAACTGAGTACGTTTACGCACTAGTTTGCGTATAACTCTCCAGAAAGTGATGTAGAGTTTGGAATTGAAGAAAAGTCAAAACATGAAAAATGTAAAACATAACAAAACAAACATTGTGATCAAATAACATTGTTTTATTGATAACAGAACTGTTCACAAGGATTACAAACACAGGTGTTACAGGTGCCAACCTCTATCATCTCCGATCGTGATCCGCGTTTCATATCCAATTTGTGGCAAGCGATGCACAAGTCATTCGGCTCACGTCTGGACATGAGCACTGCTTATCACCCACATACGGATGGTCAAAGCGAACGAACCATCCAGACACTTGAAGACATGTTGCGAGCATGTGTGATTGACTTTAGTAAAGGTTGGGAAAAACACTTGCCCTTGGTAGAGTTCTCCTATAACAACACTTACCATTCCAGTATTCAGGCAGCTCCGTTTGAGGCTTTGTACGGACAAAAATGCTGATCTCCTCTTTGTTGGGCCGAGGTGGGTGATAGCTAGATCACTGGTCCAGAACTGGTACTTGAAACCTCTGAAAAGATTGTTCAGATCAGAAACCTCATAGCGGCAGCGCGTGACCATCAGAAAAGCTACGCTGGAAAGCGTAGGAAACCTCTGGAGTTCGCTGTAGGCGATCGCGTTATGTTGAAAGTCTCACCCTGGAAGGGTGTGGTGCGTTTTGGAAAGTGTGGCAAACTGAATCCACGATACGTTGGTCCGTTCAAAATCTTGGAAAGAATCGACAAGGTTGCCTATCGGCTTAAGTTACATGATGAGTTGGGTAACGTTTATGACGTCTTTCATGTCTCGAACGTGAAAAAGTGTTTATCCGATGAAACACTTGTTGTCCTGTTGCAATAACTAAAGACTGACGACAAGTTTCAGTTCGTTGAAGAACCTATTGAAATCATGGATCGGGAAGTTAAGATTCGTAAGCACAGTCGAATCCCAATCATAAGAGTTCGTTGGAACTCAAGGCGTGGACCGGAGTTCATGTGGGAACGCGAAGATCAAATGAAGCTTAAGTACCCTCAGCTGTTCAACACTGCTAAATCAAATCCTGATGCGACTGGTGAATTTCGGGACGAAATTCCCTTTCAAGTTGGGGATGATGTGGCACCCAACGAAAATCTACAATCATCTTGAACTACCATTCCATTTCTTTGTCACCGCTTGTTAAATTTCACGATGAAATTTCTTTCAAGTTGGGGATGATGTGACAACCCGTAACTTCAAGAGTCTCTCTTGGTACTGTTTCTTTTCTTTGTGTTGTTTTTTGATGTAACTAGTGAGTACGCTATCTAAATGATGAATGTGTTTGATTATAAATGAATGGTTGCGAGTTTATATGTTATATGAATTGTGTATGTTTGTATAAATCTCGTTGCATGAAACCCTTGGGCAGCACACCTTTGCTCCATCCACTCTCGGCCCACATGAAACCCCAAGCATGGGCCCGACCCTCCAAAACAACGCATACACCCCTAGAGTTGGTGTATGGCTTCCATTATCTCTTAAACCAAACATAATTAGCAAACCTACTCTCTTCTCTCCCTCAAGATCCGACAGCAGCAATCCTTCTTGGTTCGAAGACTTCAATCGAGCATCCCAACATCCTTGTGCACACACTATCTTGTGGTTAGTAACACTATTATGATTTGAACCAACTTGCTCCTAATTCTTGCTCATGTATGTTTTATAGATTTTATTGCCATGATTGAGACCAAAGCATGATCTAATGTCCAGTTAGTGGTGTGATATTATTATGGTTAGGATCAATTCATAAATCATGTAGATTATGTTGTAATCGAATTAGGGTTTGCATGACAAAGGGCTTTGATGTGTAGGCATGGGATTTACGGATTGATATGATGCTTGAAACTGATTTTTTTACGTGAACTTTGCTAGTAATGGATGGATTCGGACTATTAATGATGGGGGGTTCGTTGTGATAATCCTACTAATTGATTCTTTGGAATGATGCTTTTGTGTAAGTTAATGTTAAACAAGTAGAAGGTAACTAGGGTTTATGCAATGTAATGATTTTAACTAGTTAATGAATTGATTTGGAACGGGTTGTGAATATTGATTTGTGGGAAACTGTTGAGCCGAAATTGTGGGGATGTGTAACTGCCAAAGTCATGAATCGCACAAATGTGGATCGCACAATGAGATAGTAGTCGCACACCCCCATATGTTGTGCATGTCTTGGGCTGTAGAGGGATATTGGGCCAGACCACACTTGGGTCGCACACCCATGTCTTGGTCGCACACCCTCTTGTAGTCGCACACGGGATTGGATCGCACGAATATTTGGGCCCACCCTTACAGTTAGATTTTCTGGAATCGCACACCCAGTTGGGCCGATACCTTGTTGGGCTCAACCGCACACTTATGCCTTGATCGCACACCCCGGATCCATTGCACAAGTCCCTTGGGACTCATGTTAGGTGGGCCTGTTATACCAAATGGGCCGCACAGTGTTGGTTTGGACTGCATGTTATTGGATCGCACCGCAGGGAGTGTGCGATCGGAATACTGTTTGTTTATATGTGTATGGAACGTGTATCACATATACTTGGTGTAAAATGGTAGAATACGTGCACGGATAAGTAATTTGCATTCAAAATGATTAAGTATGTGTAAACATTATAGGCTCTGATTGATTAACTTGAACGTGTGATTTGTCTTACCGAGCAAATCTAAGGTGAGTTCACTGCTCTTTCTCAAGCATGTGTCCCGGGTCTGGTAAATTTTCCGGGGAGGATAATACACTCACTTTCTATCACTTAAGTCCCATCTACTACCGAATTAGTTATCGGGGAGGCAACGAGGTTATTAGTTGATACAACTATTAGGTTTGGCACCCTCACACCGTACCGGGGAGGACGAGCGTGAACTAATTACTTTAACCACTCGACCAATGTCTGATAGAGCATTGGGGAAGGGCAAACAAACTGGAGCCATCTTGCGGTATTGAGTTATTATCAACATGCTTTAAACTTATATTTGGTAACTAAATGTTTTAACAAACTTTGGACTCGCTAGCATTATGCTGATACACTTGTCTGCATGCTTGCAGGTCGTTAGATTCATTGACATGGAACTTGCTATCTGGGAGTGCTGGAGTGGTCATGGGTCGAGTCTATTGGATACATGTGACCTGTTCATTGGCTTTGTACATTGGTTTTGAAACATTTGAACAATGATTTACTTTATGCTTCCGCTGACGTATTGGTTTTAAGTTATGTTATTGAAATACATTACGTAATAGATGGAAACTTTTATTTAATATCTTGTTATAGGTCAATGTGATTGGTGGCTGGATCCTGGTACGTCACACATCCTGCGGGGTTTCCGCAGGTGATATTTTGGGGTTGTGACGTTCTTAGTTTTGCTCTATTTAATCCCTTACTTCCAATTGTCCTGAATTAGTCCATTAGGTTTAGTTTTGTTTAAACCCCCATATGACTTACTAACAATTAACCATTATCGTCACTAGGTTTAGATATCCTTAGTCGAATAACTTAAATTTGGGGTGTTACATCCCATCTCATTTTAAGTCCCGCTCATCCGAGCTTTTTTTAAACCTTTACTTACTACAAAGTATTTGTTCACTTTAATTAGCGGTAGCTTTGATTATTTAAAATCCTAACGCTTATCCGGTCAACTTTTACCACTGATGGTATTTTACCCGTTCTTTAATATTAACGGGTTTTAATTACCAAACCCTTTTTTGGGGTGTTACAAGTCTACCCCACTTATAGAGGTTTCGTCCCCGAAACCTTTCTTATGTAGTTCATTGGGTTACACCTAATGAATTTAGTTCCGGTGATCCCTTGAGCATTGCTTACATTTTAATAATTTAATAATCTTACCAGGAAGGTACGGTAGTGTCTTTCAGGTTCCAAGGTGCATGCGTGTTTTATGTGTAAGGCCTCATGAGTCGTTCTTTCATCTTCTATCCCTTATCTTTATCGTTTACTTGATCGAGTCACCATTTGGCCACTCGGTCATACGAATCTGTCAACATGTTTATTCCACGCTAATCCTATAATGATAAGCGTATTAAACAAATTTAAATTTAAATTTGACCTTAACCGGTCTTGCCGGTTAGACTTATCAGTTATCGGTTACCTTGTACCGCATCGCTCAGGCATACCAATATTGCCTTCCCAAGGCTTACAAAGCATTTCATGACCCCAATCCCATAGCTTGTGTTACAAAGAGATCATATACCATGTTATTTTTCCTGACCGTAATTGCATCACGTCATGTTTAAGTTTATATCAATCTTTTCATTTTTCAAAAATTTTCTTTTCGAATTTATCTTCTTGCACCTATTGATGTCAAGACCTGTTTCTTTTAATATTAATCGTTTTCCAATTCCACTCATACTATTTGTGTTTGTTAAAACGTTTTTGCTAACTAAAACTGAATTTTAGTTTAACGTTTTCTCTTTAACTTATGTTCAGTTACTCATATCAAGAAATTGACAACCAAGCATTTCTTCTTTACTGTTCTTATTTTATGCGGGGAATCGTAACCGGTTCCCACGTTTGCCCAAGTGACCAGTAAGTCCTTTTACTCAGCCTCGTAGGCTATTTCTTTAGGCTCTCACCTTTTTAAACTAAGGCCTCTAAGGTCCATTCTCTTTCAATTCGTGACCCGAAGGTCATTTTTTTAATTGTATTTGTTGTCAACGTACTCATTTTATGGTTAAAATGAAAATATTTTACCTTGTATTTTCTTTTATCCGCCAATCATAGCCCCCTTTTGACCATGAAGGCTAATTTATTTCTATTTCAACTATGGTCCTTAGACCATGTTTGGTCCGTGTTGGCAATATTTCCGTTTCTATGACCCCGTGAGTCATTTATGTATCACAGTTTCTTACCGGATCTATTAGTTGTTTCACCCTTTTATATTTATTTATTAGTTACCGCGCGCTCGCGCGGGACTACCACATGGAAATGTGCGACAGAAAATGAATATAGCAACACGACAGTTGCAGAAGATGTGGATTCAGATAATACTAACAAACTGGGTAATGATCATTTGCGCCTAAGCCTGGCGCAAGGATCAAATGACATTGACCACTTGTCACCATCTAGTCACAACTGCCATCTTTAGCAGCAACCATCACATTCTGTCTATGTTGCCTAAAACACTCGTTCTCATACACAGATGAGATACCGTCTGATGGTACGCGCGATCGTAGTCCATGACTAGATCGTTTTCCGTTCGGACAACTCCTCCGCTTTTATGACTTCTTATATCATTTGTGTGTCAGTTTGCCTCATGCTTCCTGTTACTCGTCTTGCGCTTACATTTCATTATAACCCATTTCCCGGGTTAATTATTTTAATGCCTTAACGCTCCCATTACTTGGTTTGTGTTTTCGTTTATATTCACTCACGTCCCATTACCCGGGCTCGTTATTTTAATGCTTTAACACTTCCATTACCTGCTTTGTGTTTTCGTTTATATTCATTTCAAACATTATACGTCATTTGACTCTTTTAACTCGTTCATCTAAAATCCATCACTTATGAACAATCAAACCTTATTCTTTATTTGACCCGTTTGACTTGTTCGCTTGAAATCCATCACTTATGAACAGGAAAACCTTAGTCTTTATTTAACCCGCTTGACTTGTTCGCGTGAAATCCATCACATATGAACAATCAAACCTCATTCCTTATTTGAACTGTTTGACTTGTTCATGTGAAATCCATCACTTATGAACAGTCAAACTTTATTCTTTATTTGACCAGAAGGACTCCTTTATAACTCATCTCAATAGCCTCGTCTTTACTACATTGGACGTATATGTGGTCATTATAAGAAGTTTTAAATTTATAAAACACGATATTCTACTAACACTAAACACACATATGGGCAAGTGCACCCATCGTGAGCGTAGAAAAAGGTTTATCCTCAACGTCTAATCAAATCAAAAGTTTAGAAAAAGGTTTTAACATGAAAATAAAAACTAAAAATGCTGAAAATAAAAATAAAATAAAAAAGATAGATAAGATGAATCACTTCGATCCGACTCGCCTTTAGTGTAACCTTTGATGTTTTCCGAACTTTTGCACTTTTTAAGAGATTATCTTAGTTATAGTAGTAGGCCCCTCTTTTGAAGGTGGCGTTACCCTCAACCAAGTAGTTTAAGTCAGCAAGGATATAATCCTAAAGGGTTGGAATATTGAAAGATAATTAATTAAGTTATTAATTAGTAATGTGGTAGGCCCCTCTTTTGAAGGTGACGTTACCTTTGGCTAAGTGGTTTAAGTCAGTACGGATACAATCCCAACTAGCTGGGTTAATGTATTAATAGTAGTTTACATACGAGGGGATCAAGCCATTCGCACCCCCGCCATCCAATACCAGAAGGTATTAAAGGAGGTCCTAGTAAGCATGACCCAGGTCCTTGCAGGATCTATACAATGAACAAGGCAAGAACCTTACCAAACCATTCCCTTAACCCCCGACCAGGTAGCCAGCATATCTCTATATAGACCGTAGAGATATGAATGGTGTAAATCTTTTATTCTCTATAGACGGTAAAATAACGCCAAGACACCACGAACAAATGATAAGGAAGTTTCACCTTCAACATAAGAAACTAGTTATTAAAGTCATTAATACAAAACCAAATAAAAAGTGCGAAAAGATTAAAAAAAACAAAAGTATTACACTAAATGCTTGTCTTCACCAAGTGATGTAAGAGACTTAGGCAAACATGGTCTTTGATTGTCAAGAACTCTTACTATCAATCTTGGATCCCGAGACTACTACAAACACTCTATGATGGATTATGGATGATGATGGTGGATGTGGGTGTTGTGATGGTGGTGGATTGTGGGTGAAGTGGGAAAGAGGTGGTTTGCCAAGGGATGCCTTTGAAGTGAACCAAGCACCCCTATTTATAGCCTGCACAGAAGCCTGGACACGGACTCGTGTCCGGTGGGCACGGCCCTGTGTCCATCAACTTTCTCTTTCTTCATTATTTGCAGTTTATCTGTATTAGCTCCACACGCCCTCGTGTCCGCTGGGCACGGCCCCGTGTGCAGAAGCGTATCTGTACTATGAAGATTTTCTTGGATTCTGTGAATCTTAGCGTTGACCACGGCCGTGTTGAGCTGGGCACGCCCCCGTGTTGGGAAATAGAAGCTTCTACAACTTTGTCTTTTTTGCAGACACCTGAGCACGCCCCCGTGTCCGCTGGGCACGGGGCGTGTTCAGCCTTCTGATCTCTTGTTTTTGCTTGGGAAGATGCTGTCGAGGGGTTGGGCATGCCATGTTTATTCCTTTTCTTGTAATTATGTTAGATTTTGCTGCATATTTGCTTCTTTTGTTCATTTATGCTCATTTAATCCTGAAAATACAAAAGGAAGACAAAAGCACACTTTTTCCAACATTAGTACTAAAAAAGGGTTAGTTTTATGCCTCATTTGATGTAATTTATATGTTGCATTTTATACACATCAAATACCCCCACACTTGAATCTTTGCTTGTCCTCAAGCAAAACTCTTTATAATGTGGCTTACACTCCCAAATGGAATGGGTAGAAGAGAAGTTTTAGGCTTATCTTGAGTGTCGGGAAATCCAAGATCTTTGTTAGGCTTTATTTTTATGTTATATACAATCCTATTCGTTATGATTTATTTAGAACTTTTCATAAGAGAAATTACCTATTTGGGCATAACACGCCTCTTTAAAATTCCATTTATATACAATTTCACATACCTCACGGGAGATCACTCAACACTCGGCCGAAAATGTATTTTTGTGAAACACTCGAGACCGGTATGGAACTTACTTCTACCATATGCTTTCCAAGCAATCAATCCTCCTCCTTTTTAACTATAAACCTTTGTAAATATCAAGAGGACTTGGGGAAGGGTTAGGCTTGGGTTAAAGGTAGGTGGTTTTGGGTTAGTGGTTAGTAAAAAGGGCGAAAGGCGTAAAAAGCGTCGATTTTCGTAAAACTTTTTATTTTTGTGACTTTTATTCAAACGAAGCATTTTCAAAAAAAGTTTCTTTTGGGGAACTTGTTTGTTTATTGATATACTTCATATATATCCTTTTTTTATAAAGAATGTCACATGAAAACCGAGCTTTTTACTAAAATAAAGGGTTTAAAATAAAAAAAGGTTTTTGGTGGGTAAAGGGTGTTTATTTTGTGGGTTTAGAAATAAAAAGGTTTAGGCTTAAAGGGGTTAACTAGGGGGATTTTGGGTAGGTGGTAAAAAAAAAAATAATGGTGTTGAAAAGAAAAAGGGTTAGTCCTAATGCCTCCATCATTTACTTACTTGGGTTTAAGTTGGTAAGGACCGGGAATGTATCATCATGGCAAGTTCTAGAGTCGTAAGAAACCAAGCGGCTATTCACACAAGAAACGAAAGATGAGCATTTAGTTTAAAGATGTGTATTTGTATGCTCAATAAAGGCTCAAAACTCATTTTTTGTGGGAATGGGTTTTTTAATGTGATCAAGTATATATAATCAAATTTTAAGTAGATTTGTCATGCCGTTTCATAATTTTCTTATGTTGGTTCTTTTTATCATGACGCTATCGGTTGTAAATTTGTAAAAATATAAAATTTTTAGAACTTGTTATTCACAAATTAAACCAAGACAAGTAAAAAAAATGAAAAGTTTTTTTTGAAAAAATTTGGGGTGTTTAGCTGTTCTAATAGAGTTTTGTGTAAGGCTTGTAATTAGGACTTGCAAAATTCAAGGTTTTAGCATCTCCCCCATACTTAAATTACACATTGTCCTCAATGTGTCCCAAAAATAAGTTTTTAGGCTGATTGAATGTGTAAAAAAGGTGTCAAAAAGCAAAATTTTATGTTACTGGGCATCTGGACACGGGCCCGTGGTGACCGGGCACGGCCCCGTGTTCAGATTGCCAATATCAAAAAGTAACAGAAGGCTGGGCACAGGGGCGTGTTCAGCGAACACGCCCCGTGTCCAGTTACCTGAACTGGGCGTTTTTCTGCAGACACTTGAGCACGGGGCATGTTGGCTGAGCACGGCCCGTGCTGAACTTGTTGTAATGAAGAAAAATTTGTCGGGAGGCTCTGTTTTTGTGCATGGGGTGTTGGTTCAAGTTTCCCTTATTATCCTTCACCATCCCGAGTGTGTTTTACCCATTACAACATCATCCAAACACCATTTAATAATTCAAAACCATCATTCATTAAAGAGAAGATTACAATAAGTTCCTAGAAAATAAAAGCATAAACTAAAACTTAGATAAGTAGGTCAAGAAACACAAGAAATCTAAAACCGTAAAGAAGTCCTAACCTATAGTTTATTTTAAGAGCAAAATTTCCGACAAAGATAATTTTCTCGGTTGAATGAGGCTTGAAGAACTTCTTCTCTGGGTATGGTCCCTCACACGTCGTTGAGCCATTCTTCTATCTCCCGAGGTAGAAGAAAGGCGGGCTCATTGGCATCATCATTTTGAGGGGGTGTAACTTCCACCGGAACTTCTTGCAAATTGTCAAGAGGAGGTTCCGCGGGGATGTCATCCCACCCGGTGCTGTTAATGACTCCAAGTGCTAAGTTCCAATCCTCTTGGGGAAGGGTTAGTTCCATGGGAGGTGTCACAAGAATGTTCAACCTCTGGTGCAAGAGGTTGATTTCTTCTAAACTATTTTCCAGCCCCACCGTCAAATAATTTATACGGTCGATCAGGACCTCTTCTACGGATGTCATTTCGTCAAGAGCTTCTCGTAGTGCCATCACATAGCGTACAAGAGTTGCTTCGATTGAAGGCCTTCGTTCCCTACGACTGTTTCTGGAATGTGCTGAAGAGGTTCCACTGTTTTGGCTTGACATTCTACGAAAAATAAACCAAAAAGAGTTCATTTTAATGAAACAGTACCTCGAACACGGCCCCGTGCTCACCGAGCACAGCCCCGTGTTCACCTCTCTGCAGGTTTTTAAATCAAGGAATCTTGGAGTTTTAAATTAATTTTCTGACTTTTGAAGCGTTTTTAAGAAGAAATAACTTAAAACAATGTTGTAAAACTTATTTTTGACAATATCCCTTGAATAAAGTTGAGGTTTTAAGCTTTAATGGAGGTTTTGAGGAGAGAATGAAGAAGAAGGCAATGGACATAAGTAGAAAAGACAAGATGGTTGTTGAGAACCTTCTTTAGAATATACCTAGCATGGTATGTGTGAAAATCCCACCAAATCTCTGTCGTTGGAATGGTCTAAATGTGCAGGAATCTTGTTGCATTTATAGAAAACGACAACACGCTGGACACGGCCCCGTGTCGGCTGGACACGACCCCGTGTGCAGACGAGATTCTGACACTTTTTGTCCGTATTCTGACCGAAAGTCAGACGAGAATCTTTTGGTGGACACGGGGGCGTGCTGACCTGGACACGGCCCCGTGTCTACAAGCTGTTTATGAAGTTTTGTCTATTTTTAAGGAATTTATCCGGATCGGGTGGTTCCTTACTGATCGGAACAACAGCGAAGTGCCTGAGATACCTTAGTTGCCCTAGTTTTAGATGAGAACACAAGAAGTTATCGGAAATGGTGATTCCTATGCTAAATGTAGGTGGACAAGTCCAACCCTTATCCGGTCTCTCGTTAAAGAAGGTGTATGTCGAATCGCTCAGGTCTATGTATGCATCGACGGAAGTCGATGGGGAGTCCTTCACGGCACAATCGACACAGGGACGACTATCGCTCAAGTCTTCGCAAGTAGCACAATCGACACAGGGACGACTATCGCTAAAGGGTCTTCGATGGGGAGTCCTTCACGGCACAATCGCCTTTAGTGTAACCTTTGATGTTTTCCGAACTTTTGCACTTTTTAAGAGATTATCTTAGTTATAGTAGTAGGCCCCTCTTTTGAAGGTGGCGTTACCCTCAACCAAGTAGTTTAAGTCAGCAAGGATATAATCCTAAAGGGTTGTAATATTGAAAGATAATTAATTAAGTTATTAATTAGTAATGTGGTAGGCCCCTCTTTTGAAGGTGACGTTACCTTTGGCTAAGTGGTTTAAGTCAGTAGGGATACAATCCCAACTAGCTGGGTTAATGTATTAATAGTAGTTTACATATGAGGGGATCAAGCCATTCGCACCCCCTCCATCCAATACCAGTGGGTATTGAAGGAGGTCCTAGTAAGCTTGACCCAGGTCCTTGCAGGATCTATACACTGAACAAGGCAAGAACCTTACCAAACCATTCCCTTCACCCCCGACCAGGTAGCCAACATATCTCGATATAGACCGTAGAGATATGAATGGTGTAAATCTTTTATTCTCTATAGACGGTAAAATAACGCCAAGACACCACGAACAAATGATAAGGAAGTTTCACCTTCAACATAAGAAACTAGTTATTAAAGTAATTAATACAAAACCAAATAAAAAGTGCGAAAAGATTAAAAAACAAGAGTATTACACTAAATGCTTGTCTTCACCAAGTGTTGTAAGAGACTTAGGCAAACATTGCCTTTGATTGTCAAGAACTCTTACAGTCAATCTTGGATCCCGAGACTACTACACACACTCTATGATGGATGATGGTGGAGGATGTGGGTGTTGTAATGGTGGTGGGGTGTGGGTGAAGTGGGAGAGAGGTGGTTTGCCAAGGAATGCCTTTGAAATGAACCAAGCACCACTATTTATAGCCTGCACAGAAGCCCGGACACAGCCCCGTGTCCATCAACTTTCTCTTTCTTCATTAATTGCAGTTTGTCTGTATTAGCTCCACACGCCCCCGTGTCCGCTGGGCACGACCCCGTGTGCAGAAGAGTATATATACTATCAAGATTTGCTTGGATTCTGCGAATCTTAGCATTGACCATGGCCATGTTGAGGTGGGCACGCCCCCCGTGTTGGGAAATAGAAGCTTCTACAACTTTGTCTTTTCTGCGGACACCTGAGCACGCCCCCGTGTCAGCTGGGCACGGGGCGTCTTCAGCCTTCTGATCTCTTGTTTTTGCTTGGGAAGATGTTGTCGAGGGGTCGGGCATGCCACGTTTATTCCTTTTCTTGTAATTATGTTAGATTTTGCTGCATATTTGCTTCTTTTGTTCATTTTCGCTCATTTAACCCTGAAAATATAAAAGGAAGACAAAAGCACACTTTTTCCAACATTAGTACTCAAAAAGGGTTAGTTTTATGCCTCATTTGATGTAATTTATATGTTGCAGTTTATACACATCAGTAAGAGATCAACACATGGTATGCGTGACCATATTATAATTATCACATTACTTCCCATGTAAGTAAATCCTCGATTCATGTCCATATTTCTGATTTTATTTAGTAAAACTTTCTTTAGTTGTTATTTAACAATTATTATTTTTACCTTTTTTATTTCAAAACATATAGAATGTTTTCCTTTTTATAAAACTTTTATGCCATCACACTCGTTAATGTGATCGTTACTTTTCCTCAATTGGATCTTATTGATAATGTCTACTTGGATGGTCACCCCTATTCAAGTTCTTAAATCTGAAATTCTTTTATTGTTTTGTTATTCACGATTGTGAATAACGTGTAATTCCCACCCAATTTCACTTGGAAACATTATCCTGGATAGGTATCCTATCCAGGTTTTCCAATTTTTGATATTCCCTATGCAACTGTAATTCATTGCTTGAATGTTGCCTAATACTGTTCATGTAATAATATAAAGTGTGCACCTGGGTGATATTCGCCCTGATGAGTTTTCCTTGTCGTTCTATCTCTATGCGAGATCATTACTTGATTTATGTCCTTAGTGAGTATGGTTTATTTGTTATACTTTGGACCATTTCTTCATCATATCGGTAGATCATTAGACTCCAGCCATCTTCAGATGCGAGGGTCCTTCAACTAAAACATTTACAAAAGATTAGTAACGTTGAAAATTAACAAGCGCCCCTAATATAGTGCTAGGCTTTCTATAATACTTGTTAACCCGAGTAGTTCGCTAACTATACCGGTCTTTTACCAATTTATTTGAGGTAACGTGCGTTCGCGCGATAGCCTTATGTGTTGTTTACAACAGTTTTAACCATTTTAGGATTTTAATATTCATAATAACTTACCAGATTATGCGATCAAGCTACGAACTGAACACATTTAATCTTTAACCTTGAGCTCTGATAACCAACTTGTAAGACCCTTAAGTAACTAAGATTTGAATAAAAAGATTTGCAATTATATATATAATGCAAATACAAAACCATACATATTTTCGAGTTTCTTAAAACTTCGTAAACATTAAGACATTTCAATTGTTAACGATGTTTGGTTTAGTAAACAACTAAACATAATATGGAAGCTTGAACTTCAATCATGTTCGGTTCTTTGCTATGCTTGATCGTCATCTGGTTCTTCAAACCATTACCTATATTTCATAAATTATGAAATACGTTAGTTATAAGGAGTTTATAAGGTAACAAATTGAACCCGAAGGCCCAAAACAACAAAACAAACATTTTGTGAGAAAACCCGTCGTAAGCTACGGCTCTATGCCATACCTTATGTGACAACTCGTATCTCGAACCTATCTTTGTACTTAGTGTAACATGTTTTGAACGCTACGTGATTATGTGATGCATTGATTTAATGTATGTGTTATGTTTATATGTTATGTGTAATGTATGTGTGTACGTGATCGCACAAGCCCATTCGGGCCACACTGTTTGTACTCGAGAACACAAGGGCAACCCATGAAGGGTTCGGCCCACTCCTTTATGTTATCTAGGGTGTTAGTATAAATTCTATACTCCACCAACTCACACAAGTTTAGCAAACCCTAAATCCCTCTCATCCTCTCTCTCAAACTCGACGGCAAACACACCCTCTCCATCGAAGCTTTCTTGTTCGGATCAACCTTTGTTATCCTCTAATCCGGTTAGTGTTTTATTGTTGTTAATGTTATGCATGATGAGATGATGAATGATTGTTTGATGTCTCCGTATGATTAATCTAAATCCGTTTGAATACTATGAGATTTGTATTGGCTTGGAATTAGGGATTTTGTGTGTGATGTGTAAACAAATTCGTTTTGCATGATTATGATCTGGAACCGATTGAATGTTAACCGGCTGTGATATGCCCCTGTTCGATTGAATTGTGTGGGGGGGGGGATTGTCATGTTAGTATGCATGTTAGTGATCAAGAATATGAATCGTGTTTAAGTGTTATGATTATTGTTCATGTTTTGATTATGTTAGGGTTCATAAGAATAGATGTTAAAACCCTTGTTTGATCGATCAAATGTATGAATGGAAACTGTTAGTGATGTTGATTGATTGAATAATTGTAAAACAAGAAACTGTCCAAATTATTATAACTAATATGCATGAAATTCGGAAGTAATAACCAATCGCACAAGACTCCTTGGTCGCACAAGATCAGATCATACAAGATCTGATCTGATCGCCCAAGGCAGTCGCACAAGCTAGGTACAACAGGGTTTAGCACAGTGTATAACATATTTATTGCATGATCGTACAAGACCTTGTGGATCGCACAAGACAGTGCTGATCGCACAAGGCCTTGGGCCACACACACGAACACTTAGGCTGTTGGGCCTCAAAGCCCAATCTCAGTCGCACAAGATAGATTATCTGTTTATTAAATTGGGCCGTGTATATGTATATAGATGTGTTTGGGCTTTCTAGTTATTGGGCCGGGTACTATTGGGCTTTAATTGGTGAATCGCACAAGGTTGTTGAACTTGTGCGGGCTCAATACATCCTGATCGCACAAGTTCGGATATGCTATGTACTTGACTGTTAATGTGTTTGCTATGATCAATACGTGTTTGCAACCTGTCAGCTTGTGTGTAAACATATGTGCACTACTTGAACCTAGACCTGACTTGTATGGTAACCATGTTAGGACGTGGTTGACCATTAGGAGCTCAATCGACCTTTACTTATCTGCCGAGCTAACCTAAGGTGAGTTCACACTTTCTACAAAGAATGGGATTCCCAGGGGTTGGGAATGGGTTAAGGAATATGGATTCCTCGTCCTTCTTGGGTAGGACAGTACGGGTTCAGGAATATAATTCCTCGTCCTCTTGGACAGTTTAAATCTCACTAGACCAAAACTCTATCACGAAGTCCCTCCTTTTTATATCGACTTAATCGCCGGGCCAATGGCGAGCGGGTCATTAGTTAGATAGCGCTATTTAGGTTTGACAAGCCTCACACCATGCCGCAGAGGACGGGTGTGAACTAATGGATCTGGGCACGTCAATGATGATAGAGATTGACGCTAAGGGCACATAAACATGACTACAGTCAGCGGTCGATATGGTAACGAGTCTAGTAGTATATACATGGGGTAGCCCCCATGGCCAGAGAGCCAGATAATTAAACATGGGGTAATCCCCCATGGCTAGATAGCCAGAGTGAACGGGATTAAACAAAACACGTTTTCAACTATGGGGTAACCCCCACGGCAGGGATGCTAGTTAAAGGAAACTGTTTTTGGAACAACTTAAAACAAACACCCAACTGTGAACTCGCTCAACATTATTGTTGACTCGTTACTACATGCTTTGCAGGTCATTAGGTTATCAGGAGCTTGCATGGGGAAGAGTCGTTGTGGGGCATGGACATTGAGTGTTCATGAATAACTTAAACACTATTAACTTATACTTTGGTTTTTGACATTATGCTTCCGCTTGCAACTTAAACTATGTTTTGTTTGGACACCAATTGTATTGTGTTGGATTTTATTATTACTTACATGCTTGTTCAATATGATTGGTGGCTTGATCCTGGTCAGTCACGCCTCCAGGCGGTGATATTCCGCGTGTGGATTTTGGGGGTGTGACACCTTACGGCTTGTAAGTTCTGTTTCCAACAGCAGCTGCTTGCCGTAAGTTACGGCAGGCCACTGTAGCTTACGGTAGGCTACTCCGGCATTTTCCATGTTTGCCCTTTTTATATGAAAATCTTCGTAACTTGTTCAATTCTCATCTATTTCACTTGAAACTTGTTTCTAATTGTCTGTAAAACGTTTACCTACATATTTAACCTAAAATCCTTAACCCGGATTCATAATTTTTATGAATTACGCAATGATTACCTGGTTTATGCCCATGTTCATTTTGTCCGTTAAGGGATTTAAGCACTTAAGCTTAAATCTCGCTCCTTCTTTCCTTACCTCTTATTTCCATACTAAGACTTCTATTTATCTTCCACCACAACTATATTTGTGATGGATTTGTTATAGAAAATCATATATTCTGACTTCTACCCTTCGATTTAACAATTTACGAAAAAGACCCGTTAGGAGGCATTAAACCAAAAAGGCTTATGTCTTTCACTTTTGCACTATCAAAAGGGTCTATTCAATTATAAAACTCATTTTTAGACTACCCTTAAGGGTCGTTTGCTCAGTTTGTCATTCTTTGGCATTTTGGTCAATATTAGTCCTCGTGACTACGAAGAACATTTAAAAACTTGTTTTACCAAGTGGGCACTTTAACCCGTATTCCATTTAAAATTTACTATGTTCTTAAAAACATAAAAGTCTCCCAACGTTTAATGTTATAAACTCACTTAAATACCCTTTTCGCTATAAACATGTCTTTGGCTCTAATGGTCGTTTTACCCTAACACTAGATATACCTCACTTGAGGTGATCTAGTGTCCACCCTTAACTCGACTAACCTTAGTCGTACCACAAACCCTCATCGAGAGCATGACCATTACAATTACCTAGCGCGGGTCAAAGTACTGACCCATTAGCGATACTTTGCGAATCTATATACTAACGCATGGTAATGCATGCCCACAAATCATGCTTACCTGTAATCATGAAACTTAACAAACAGAATATTAAATATCATTTTCAAATGGCGATAACATCACCATTTGACCTGTTTGTCCATTTGACTTGTTTCTTGGCTCGCCCTTTTTACATATCGGTATAACCAAACATTGTTTATTGTAAAAAAGGTATTTACTTACCATTTATTTCATTTGACCCACTATGGTCCGCACCATAGGGTTCCATTTATAATTTTTATTATATAAATAACCGATGTACGATTATTCACCATTTTGCTCGTTTGATCTGTTTTGGTTCGCGTCAGCGAATATTTACATCAACAACTCATTTTATTCGTTTGTCCCGTTATGGTTTACACCATGGGGTCCTAATTCTATGATTCTTTGTTTATTACCAATTTATAATATAACTAATTCTACTCATCTTAACCCGTTTCATGGCTTTCTCCATGGAGGTCTCATCTTAACATTTCTCCTTTATGGCGAACATTAGTTCGTCATAACTTATCCATTATGATCCACCTCGTGGTTTACACCATGGGGTCTCATTTTGACATTTTTAGCCGTTTAACCACAACCGTTCTTAATTATATACTTCCTATCACTTATATAATGGTTCTATTCTAGGAGATGCAAGTTTTACTTACCTTGCATCCGATTATGCTTTTTCGCGTCTTTGACCCGCTTGACCCATTCCTTCCAAGCTTCCATCAAGCTTCCATTCTTAATTATATACTTCCTATCACTTATATAATGGTTCTATTATAGGAGATGTAAGTTTTACTTACCTTGCATCCGATTATGCTTTTTCGCGTCTTTGACCCGCTTGACCCATTCCTTCCAAGCTTCCATCAAGCTTGTCAAGAGTCAAACTATAATGCAACATCCACAAGATGGTTATATTATGGATTCTCTTTACCATTTTTTGCATTCAATTCTATTATAGGCCAATTTGACTTTTTAAAAGTCAAACTGCCAATTGACATGTATAAATGCACTAACACTTTGATAGAACTCACTTAGACATTTTACCAAAGACTTGGTGGGCATTATTTTTTTAGGCTATAACTTTAGCTAACTTTGCCAACCAAGATTACCATGTTTCTTTCAATTTCAATAATGTTGGTGCATATTTTGTATGCCCGCCACTGTGCGAATAGGCTAGATAGAGCGTGTGATGAATATTGTATAGTAGTGTGAAAACCGGCCAGCTTTGTATGTATTGAAGCCCTTTCATACGAAAGGAGCCAATTGCCCACTTACACGAGAGGAGCCCACTCGTCCCAGGTGGTTTCGGACGAATGGACATTGCCTATAAATATAGGACTTGGGCTCCTCATTTGACAAGTTTTTGAGTTCCCAGAGGGGAAACGCTGCTTGTAAAAGATGTAATCTGAATGAAGCAAGCATTTAACCAATGACTATTATGCTTCTACTCCTTTCTTATCAATAATATTCTACCGAATCGGTTCTATTAGGGCCAAAACTCCGTCTAATCCTGCCGGATCCTGGACTCTCAAACATGTTCATACATTTAGTAATATCAAGTCAATATAAACTTTATGTCAACTATCATATAAGAATTTGGGGTTTTCATCACTATGTAAAAACCCCATTTCACCATTTACATGGAATTTCATCCAAACATCTAGTTTAGTCAAGTATCTCATATTTTCTTGTAAATATGATGATTATATGCACACTTTAACATCACTATAACATCAATTTCATCCTATCATCAAAACCCACTTCATGTTATATATGAACACTTGACCTAGTCTCTAATTTATTTAAGTATTTCTCAAATACTAACAAGTATGATGATCATAAACATAAATACATCATCAATTTCATCATACTACTTATTATATTGAACTCAAAGTTATCACCTTCAAGTTCCTCTTCACATGGAGTTCATGAAATCAAGTTTTACAACATACCTTGTGATCTCCAAGCTTAGATTATCACGAATTTATGTTCATGCATGTGACTTGTCACTAATTCATCCACCAATTTGATGGATTAAGATTGAAGAAGGGTTGCTCCCTTTTTCTTTCTCCTGAACATCGACCAGAACACACACTAGTGTGTGTGTTCTTCTTAGTTTTGCCCTATTTAATCCCTTACTTCCAATTGTCCAGAACTAGTCCCTCAGGTTTAGGTTTTGTTTAAACCCCCATAAAACTTACTAACAATTAACCATTATCATAACTAGGTTTTGATATCCCTAGTCGAATAACTTAAATATGGGGTGTTACATCCCGTCTCAATTTAAGTTCCGCTCACCCGACCTTTTTATAAACCTTTACTTACTACAAAGTATTTGTTCACTTTAATTAGTGTTAGCTTTTATTATTTAAAATCCTAACGCTTATCCGGTCAACTTTTACCACTGATGTATTTTACCGGTTCTTTAATATTAACGGGGTTCAATAACCAAACCAGTTTTTGGGGTGTTACAGAATCTTTTGTACTGCAATTGTTAGATCTTTCAATACTTTTCAATTTTGTGCAGTTTTCGGATTTAAAAGCAAAAGTATTCTGTTAGGCCATTTGATCAAGATCTGTTCGAGTAGAACGTGGCTGGGTCGATCAGAATCAAGGTGCGGAATCCCTTGATAATGTCACAGAATTAACAATGACAAGTTCAACGCGTCTGAATTCTATTCAAAGATGATGAAAATAAAGAGGATCTGGTAGAACTTCAGACTAGCAGAGCTTCGCTACAAGTTCAGCAAAAGTTGTAAATGATCTAACACTAGCAAGCTATTTATAGGCAACCAGGGAGTGGAGAAGTGTCACCCGATCAGATGGTGATCCGATCGGATGACATTCGTCGTCCGATGGATTTCACTTTTACATTTACACACCATTCCCTGAGTTGTCTTTACACAAACATACATACATGTTCATACATATACAAAAATACATACACAGCACAAAATATACAAGACTCGATGCAGACGGAAGCTACAGACATATGTACTAACAGACTCCCCCTTGGATGTAGCTGTAGTTCCTTCCTGCATAGTATTCATTCAGTCTTCCTATTGCGCCTTCTCTCCTTAGCTCTCTGCCTTCTCTTTTCTGCTTTCTCTTCAAGCATCTTTCGTCTGAGAAGCCTACCAACTTCATTCCAGTATTTTCTGTATTCAGGATCACCATCTCGCTTCCTATCCCATCGAGGGATCTTGTTTTCTTCCTTTTCAATCGGTGTCTGGTCAGTTGGTGGAGGTCTCATCAACTTGTACCTTCCAAGCCTTGCAGCTTTATCAGCAATTTCCTTGAATTTCTGACTGCACTTGTACCTCTTCAAGAACTCATCAATCTCCAAATCTCTCCACTTAGATTTCCAGTATCTGCCAGAGTTTATGTATTTTGCAAAGCACACACCCACTACTTTTTGATATTGCATAGCTTGCACTTTATCTGGCTTCTCGTACACAATCTTGTTGTAGAATAAGTAGTCGATATCCTTCTTTGAACAGTTAACAAGCCACATAGGATCCAACATGCTAATCCTTCTTGATTTACCAGTAGACTTGTCGTACAGAGAGATCACCGCTTCCACTGTGCTTTGATTATATAACCAACCTTGAAAATCTTCATGAAAGTCTTGTTCCATTGCACGTAGCGGCATATTCTTCAAACATCTCGGCGGTTTTATATCCTACGTGATATCTTTCTCTCATGATTCCAAGGTTGTAGCAATTTGCTTTGGATACTGCGGCTTCCAATCTGGAAATCTTGCTTTTGCTTGCTGCTTTATATAATTCCACAAGTGTTGATCATGCTGTTTCACATCCAACCCATAATAAAACTGCTTGATATTCTTTGTTTGCACCAATTCTTCAACATCCCACCACGGGAGGGTTTTAATGTCTGACAAAAATTTGAAGTACTGAACCCCTTGTTCCCGTCTGATGGTATACACTTGTAGATCTTCCAGATAACCCCAAGACAAGATATCTCCCCATGATATATAAGCATCATGCGTGAAGTATTGTAGAGGTCTTATAAACTTTCTTTCCTTCGGCATCACCTTGAACCATTTCTTTCTCTCTTCAACAAGATTCTCTCACGGAATAGTTCTTGGAACACCTTCAGTTGTGATTTTCTCCACAATTTTCCTTCTAACTTCGTCTTCATTCTGTTCTTTAAACATTTCAGCAAGAGACGGAAACATTTCATCAACACCAGCATAATGAAATACTGTCTCTTCATCAGACGAATCAGATCCTTCTTCAACTATTACATCATTGTACTTATCAGCCTCCTGAGCAGACTTGAACTCATATTCCTTTTCAGGTGACGAAGGAATCTCATCTTCAATGTCAAACTTAAATTTTCCGTCGTCTAACCCTAATTCCTCTAACATTTCAGCCCTGGACCTAGGCACCTCTATATCCCCCTCAACTCGAGCATGTAAGTATATAACAGTAGGTTGTGTGAGGAATACCTGGTCAGCATGTTTATTTCCTGAAGAAGAAGACTCTTGTTATTGATCCTCCTCTTGTTCGTTGATTTCGTCATTCATAAAGTCATCTATCTTCTGTTGAACAGAGGGGTTCACAATCAAAATCCCTGATGATCCTTGATCTTCATCATCATCTTTATCATTTTGAGGATCGTAATTTTCAATCTCATTCATCCAATAATCCATCTCTCCATCATCTTCCTCTTCTTTCTCTTCATCTTCTACTACCTTCTCCTCTTCCTTCCATCTTAAAAACAACATCTCTGGTCCTTTCACCTTCCATTTTCTTTGTTCAACTTGAACAAGGCGAATGATGTCTTCATAGCTATAGGATAGAGTAGTAGCTTCACCAACAAGTACGAATCCTTGAGCTTGATCAGCTTCAACATCAACCATTTCAACATCAGCTTGACTCGAAGAACCTCTAGCATCTTGAGTCACTATGATAACATCTTTCTTTCTTTGAGTAGCTTCCTCAGCCAACCTCTTTTCTCTCTCAATCCTTTGTTCCTCAACTCTTTTGATCTCTATATTGTTGTAGATGGATTGAACGTCAATACCAAGATGATGTTCCATAACAGTGTACAACATGTTGAGCTGTTTATCCTTCATAACTTTATCAGCCCTCAGTGCTTCCATTTCTAGCTTCATTGCTTTGAATTCATTTGCCGACGCTTCATGAAGTTCACTTATCAGTTGATTTAGTGTCTTATTTATCTCATTCAACTTTATGTTCTTCACATGCAGATCAGAAATTTCTGTTGATAGTAAATCAAACAGCTTTGCATTGTCATCAACATCTCCTTCCATTTTTTTATCTTCTTTGCATGTTTGATCAAAACAGACTTTATTTCTTCATTCACATTCGTCAATTCTTCAAGTTGCTTCTTTAGCTCGTCACATTCAGATTCAGCTTTCTCTTTCTCCAGAAAACTCATTTTCTTCTTCAGATCATTGACAGACTCATCATGAAACATATCAAACTCATCAACAAGAAGAATATCATCTTTGAGTTCACCTCGAATATTAGGAAAACCTTCTAATATATCAGGAAGAACAGTTTTCTTTGGCTGTGAAGATTCACCACTTTCTAGAATAGGTTGATCTTTTGGTGGTGGTGGTGGAGAAACCCTTACTTCAACGTAATCATTATCACCAGCATCTGCTTTCTTCTGATCTTCAGGATTTTCAACACTTTGAACTTCTAGAGCCTTAGGAACTTCAACACTTTGAACTTTTTCAGCTTTAGGACCCTTAGAAGTTGCAACATGCTTCTCACTTTTTCCACTTTGACTTTCTGGCATAGATGCACCTCCTTTCCTTGCCCTTAGATTCCTCGGAATGACACCTGTCTGAACTGCTTGACGTTTTATCCTTAGCTTCTTTTTCTCAACGGCTGTTGGAGTATATGTAGAATCTTCATCATCAGACCCTTTTCTTTTCTTCTACTGAGGTTTCTTTTTCATCTAAACTTTCCCAACACCTATTCTTTCAATTTCTGGCTCTGTCTCTATAGACTCATCATCCGCATCACTAGAATCGATATGAGGAACACCTTCAGATTCTTTAGCTTTGACACTTTCTGCTTCATTGTTCTTAGAGGATTCAGCATTCTCTGCAGCTTTCTTAGTTTCAGCTTCCTCATTCTTCTTTAGAAAATCATCATATGACATGTTAAGAATATCAGCTCCTTGCTTTATCAACTCTGTTGGATCAACGACTGGATCATCAACCAACTTTTGTTGTGGTTCTATTGAAGGCCCTGCAAAACAAGCATTAAAGCATTCACTAGATAGATATAACAATTGAAATATCTAACTTTTCTTATGACTCCCCCTTTCAACTGTACCCTTAACAACTAACTTCAGTGATGATACTTTAGAAGCAGTTATAGTTGGAGAGGCCTTTGGTGTTCTCTTCCTTTTTTCATCCTTCACAAACCAATATCTAAGCTTCTTCTCATTCATCTCCCTCAATCTATCAGTTTCATCTTCAGAGTTGCTGTTTTCATGTCTCCATGCATCGTTTTCAAGAGCAGCATATGCTGGATTATCAATCTTGCAAATCATTCTCCTTGCCCTTTGTTCAGAACCTTTAGATAATCTGCTCAAAGTATCAGCTGTCATGTTTCGTAGTCCTAAAATATCAGTAGGATCCTTTGGAAGGTCTTTAAATTGATCATTTATCATCATCTGGATAAACCTGGGATACATAATGTACTTTCCACTTCCACTTCTTATATTGTCTACCGAATGGTCAAATATCACTTGAGACACATTATATGGCCTGTTCAGCACCAAACATGTGATGATATTCATGATATAGTCTGACGTCTCATCATAAGCTCCCTTTCGATGTGACAAAGCATGTACTACACAGTGAATTAGGAACTTGTATGGTGGACTAAACATAGTCTTAAGATATTTCCCATTCAAATGTCCTGTAAAACCCATTCTGCACCACAAACCTTTGCATAATCGTTCAGGAATAATGGTAGGATCATTGTCACTGTCTCCTAACTCCAAAACACGTCTTAAATTTCCCACATCAAACTTGATTTCAGCATCTATATCTTGACCATTCTCATCCTTCTTTCTAACAGCTGAACATATCATCTTTTCATTCTCAACATACCTCACCGAACTCCAAAACCTTCTGACATGTGATTCATATACTATTGTTTTATCGGTTAAGGCCTTATTAATCTTACTCTCCCTAAAAATTTTTGCCATTACTTTAAAAGGAGTATTGTCTGTATAGTGTGCGTCCAACAAACAGTAAATATTGTGAGATTTATCCCAATCTGATGCCCTTCCCTGCAATAATACACAATGTTTAATGTTTACACAAAGTTCAAGACAAGAAGTAAGATGTTACAAAATTTTGAAATTACAAGAAATTTTTCTAACTCTGGAGCTCACACTCTATAGAGTACTGAGGATCAGATAGTCATCCAATTGGATTGTCATCCGATCAGGTGTCACACCCCGACCACGTAGAACATACTAAACGTGGCGGAAACATCGGGGAGTGTTGTAACAGAATTAATGTTTCACAACCATGGAAATTAAAGTTTCGTTTTATTCAATATAAGTGTTACAATGTCTAAACAAACATGGAAATACAACATAATTAACTAGTCTGTATCTTTTATTGTCACTAAGGCCCATGTCCGTCTAAGTGTACCTCCATCATCTTATGCAACAGCTCCTGAAAAACACATGTGAAAATGTGGTACGTCAGCATAAAAATGCCGGTGAGATACATAGGTTTGTGAAAATAGGACTCATGACTTGTATTTGAGAAAATGTTTAGTCATGAACCTTGTAATTTGCTTTGTCTTGTAAATCATTTGAAAAACGATAAGATCAAATGATATGTATAAGTAAATGTAAGGTTAAATGATTAACCATGTAGAATGAGTTTGTATGAAGTAAGATGTTTGTTAACAATGTCTTGTGAAAAGTATGTTATTTGTATAAAATGTCATATGTATCAAACTGAAATGATTCAAATAACGCTACGACATGTAATACCATACAACCACTTATATATAGGAAGTACCAGCGGCGTATCCACCATGCTTGTATCATATTACACACGCATCGTTACTTAATCACTTAATCAAACCAAACCAACCAATGTAAGATGTCTATGTCTAAACCAATTGTTAAATGTATTGGATAATATGTCAAAGTGTTTATGTCAAGATGTAGATCATGAAGTGTAAAACAAATGTCAATCATGTTATGTGTCAAATGTAAATCATGTCAAAATGTCTATGTCAAATATCCATGTCAAATGTCTTTGTCAAATGTCTTTGTGTAAAATGTCTATGTCAAAATGTCATGTATGGCAAGTGAAATGTCTCAACTAAACCATATGCACAAAAACAAAGTATTGAAGTAAACTTGGTTTAAATCAATATTATGTCTTGTGTAAATGCATGATCAAATGTCAATCATGTTAAAATGTCTATGTCGAAATGTCTATGTCAAATGTCTATGTCAAAATGTCATGTATGGCTAGTGAAAGGTCTCAACTAAACCATATGCACAAAAGCAAAGTATTGAAGTAAAACTTGGTTTAAATCAATATTATGTCTTGTGTAAATGCATGCTATACTGAATATGAACATTTATGCGGTATTGTGAAAATGCATACATCCAAGCCTTGTGACTGTGGTGATAAACCCTTAAACAAATTAAAGGTTTATCTGTCTAAATATCATCGAATTCGGTCATTCCTTTCTGTCCCCTTTCCCTGGGATGTCCGGAACGGGAGTTGTCAATTCCTATGGTACCACTACCTACTAACGAACGGCGTAGCTAATGTTAATGAATGTATTGTCCCATGTAAACAAACCAAATGTCATACCAAAATGTAAACATGTGAAAACAATGCACTAAGTATGTAATCAAATGAACATACATAGCGTGAAATGTCATGTAAAACGATGTACTAAGTAATGCACACAATGGGCATACCTAGCATGAAATGTCATGTAAAACAATGTACTAAGTAATGCAGACAATGGGCACACCTAGCATGAAATGTCATGTAAAACAATGTACTAAGTAATGCACACGATGGGCACACCTAGCATGAAATGTAATGTAAAACAATGTACTAAGTAATGCACACAATGGGCACACCTAGCATAAGATGATATGAAATCATGTACTATAATGTACTAACGAACATAGCATGTATATGATGTGAAAACAGGAAAGCATGAAAGTAACAAGTAGGCACATGTGTTCCACCCCAAAACAGTTTGGAAAACAGTAAAAGAGGGGTCTATGTACTCACTTGAGATTGCTCAGTAGTCCTTGAGTAACAACCAAACAATGCTAGAGATCACGGAAATCAAACGGCACCTAATATAGGTAACTATGTTAATTAACCGGACCTAAATCGGAAGATTGGGTAGCATTAGGGTTTGTAAACCAAATGAGTGTAGGAACTCATATGATATGGTTTAACAAAGCCTACATGCTAAATGAAACTTAACCTAAGTCTTATCGACCCATTACGATCCGTTTAGGTAGCTTATGCTACTTTAACGCATCGTTCGCGTAAAACGCGTTCGGACCGCCTAACTAGTCCTATGACAAGTAAAATATGCCTTAACATGTCTAATATTGTTGTCAAATCAGTTTAGATGTCAAAAGTTACGTTACATATGCTAAATTACCAATTATGCATAAAAAGGGTATTCTGGTAATTTACCTAAGGCATATAAACAACCTATCATACAACTACTCAAACGATGTGACCATAGGGTATAACCTCGGAAGGTTATTCCCTACCTACTATGGTCACCTAATGTATTTGGTCCGATCCTAATGATCGACCAAATGGGTCGAGTTCGAAGGTATAGGCGACTTATTAGATCGCCTACCCTACGACTCTAGACAACGTGGTAATCAGTGGGCATAGTCCCAAGGGACTATGACCAACGTGATTACACTCACGTTGCGAAGTTCAAACGAACTTCGCATTGACCATTACTGGTCAACGCTGAAAGTCAAACAAAGTTTGACTTTCTGACTCGAAAAGCAGTAAAAATAAGGAAAAGAACGAAAGAATACTTACGAAGGGTCCCCGAATGCTAAACTCGATACGAAAATCTCAGGTATGAAACTAGTGTTTTAACTTAGAGTTTCTCAAATCAAATTTCTAGTGATTATGAATGAAACATATGGTGGGTATTTATAGTTTTTCCATATAGAATATTCCTAGAATATTCCAAGCATATTCCAAGCATATTCCTAGCATATACCTTAGCATATTCCAAGCATATACCTTAGCATATTCCAAGCATATGCCAAGCATATTCCTAGTATATGGCTAAAACGGGTATTTAACTGGGTACCGGGTATTTTATCTAGCGTTTAAATCCCGGTTTATGGCGTTCTAAATTATTTTTATTACTCTATAAAAATAAACTCGCCAAGTTATTACTGAAATAAATTTTTGTTGCCATGACTGGCTGCGTTGTCTGCGTTTTGCAGTAGAAGCACTGTGTTGCGTAGAAACACACGGTACGCGCTTAAACTTTGAAAAATAACGTTTTTAGGCGTTTTAATTTATTTTTCAACACGGACCTGATTAAAATAAGATTTTAATCATAACAGAATATTTGTGGGATTTAAATATTATCCGGTCGGTCACCAACGTTCGTTTGGTCGTACGATCGCGATGTTCGGTTAATTACGACGGAATGCGCATAAGCGCGAAAAACGATCCAAATTGCGCGACGAATGGATTTTTTTCTTATGCCAAACACTAAAATAAAATATTTTAGTGCTTACATAAATTTTTGGATGTCCGGATGTATTCAGAACGTATGTTATGCCCGAAAATGCAAACTTGTGCACTTTTTGACACTTTTAGTCCCTGAATGACACAAAAGTTTATTTTAGCATACCGAACACTTCAAAGCCTATTTCTAAGCTATGTGAAGGATATTTATGGTATGTTTAACTTATGGTCATGCTCCGGAATGTCTGTTACAGTTCAAATTGGCATACTTTCGCAGTTTGTCAAATTTAGTCCCTGTAAGCGATTTAACTTGATTTTGCCATACCAAAGCCTTTAAAACTTATTTCTAAGTTATGTAAAGGTTATTTAAGGTATGTTAAACCTATGTCACTATTCCGAAGTGTTTGTTGCTTTAAACTGGTTATATTTACGCATTAGTGCGCGTATAACTTTCCAGAAAGCGATTTAGGGTTTGAAATTGAACAAAAATTGATATGTGCAAATGATACACATATTTTTACAAATCCCAAGTATGAAATACAATATTTCATTGGTTTGGTATTTGTTTGATGGCCGTGGAGGCACAGGTGTTACAGTCTCCCCTACTTTAGAAAATTTCGTCCCGAAATTTATTTTGAGGAAACTTGTGAAAGCTTGGAAATATGAAGTTGAAAAGATCGAACAACATTGGTTAAGGTTCTTGAACTTCTAGTAACCTTAATAACATTATGCTTTGCAATGTAAGAGGGACACTTATATACAAGTATATGAAGCGTCATTGGTGCGTCCACCGTACCTCCATTACATCGTTCGCATTTCGTTACTGTTGTCACTATCGGTTCTTACACATAATAAACCTTACTGGGTTTCTGTGCACTAAATCTCATAATTATATACGCGTCCATAATCAGACAATTCCTTGCACAGTTCACACAGTCTATTTTATAATGCGTAGGGTAAAACCAAATGAACAATCCTGTGATGAGTGTGACTAGACCGCCATAGAGTCCTTTTGACTAAATCAATAAATGATCTAAATAGACTATCAAGGAGTCTGTCCAGGTACATCACTAGATGTCATTCTTTAACCAGATTGCGAATCAATCTTTTGACTAGACCACTAAAAAGGGTCTGGAGTGGTACTATATAATCCAAGGGTCTTAACTATTACATAGAAGCCCATTAAGGATTTAAGGTAGTACCTTTTTGAATATCCTACTACGAATCCCTCATATGAAGATATGAAAGATTCTACGAGGATTTGGATAACGAATATCCAGAGTATACCAAAATCACAAAAATGCATAAATGAAAACACAAAATATGCAAACTCATAATCACATAACCACAAAATTGTTTGTTAATTTGTCTTGTTACTTGCGTACATGCATTTAAAGCACACTAGGAATCCATTCAGCGGATTTCATTTGGTACTTTAAACGTTATCAAGAATCTAACTATAAAGATAGAAAGATTTTTGAAGAGAAAATTCGATCTCGATTATAAAGAACCGAAATGTTCGAATTAAGGTACATAAGGAATCCAATTAAGGACTCTGATTTGAATGATGATCATCCACAAGGGTCTAATTATGGAGATAAAAAGATCCCATATAGATTTTAGAAGTTGAAGATGCTTTGAATTCTTGCACGGGATGTGCTTAAGTCAAAACATGAAGTAAAATGCTTATGAGGTTGAGATGCTAGATATGTCAAGGCGACATACGAAGCAGAATTTGAAGGTTAAGTAAATGTGTGAGGAAAATATATTTGGAAAACTATGCATGGGAAAAAAAATGTTTTTGAAACCTTATATATAATATTTTGAAATCATAAAGTAGGTGTACTAGGTAAGTATATTTATAAAAATGTTTTAAAATCATGCGAGATAAATTTTGAAATTATGTATAAGGTTTTTTTTTTTTTTTTGAAAAAAATTATATGATGCTTTTCGAAATCATGCACTTGATAAGAAAATGTATTGTGTTAATATTGTCTTCAGACTATATGAAATATTTTGAAATTTGAAAGGTTGGTTTTGATAACATGGCCAATGTTTTTGAAATAACATAGACAATGTATCTAGAAAAATTGTTTTCAAACTATATGAAATGTTTTGAGATCATGAAGATTGTTTTTGAAATACCTGTACTGTGTATGTTGAAAAATCAAAACGTAATGGGTATGAGATTTGAAAATATCCTTAGTTATCTAACCAAGGATTCAAAGGCACATATGTGCAGAAGCATGATTACTCATAATGTCACTTTATTTTCTGTACTTCGTATCTTAGAATGAAACGAGTACTTAAAATTTTTGAAGGAATCATGAGCGATCATTTGAAAGAGAGAATCATAAGAGTAGTTTGTAAGGAACACAGTTCCTTAATGCAGGTATCATAGGAATATCATACACACATGTATTATACTTGTATATCAGAATTGCGAACAACAACTTTTATTTATGAACAAGACATATTGTTTCACAATACACGAGGACAAAAGAAACAAAGGCATAAGACAGCAACCTCCTTTGTTCAGCCGAATTCTCATCCAAGGGTTAAATTTGCATTCGCAAGCTTTGGGCAATCCCTCAGGAAATGGCCCATCTCGCCACAGTTGTAGCAAGACCCTTGTGAGAAACGAGCTTGAGCAGGATTGTCGCCAGCTTGATTTGGTACAGCTGCAGTTGGGCAAACCCTTGCTGTATGACCTATAAGTCCACAAATCTGACATTTGCGGCACCTCACACTAGCATGATGATGAAGGCTACATTGGTTGCACAAGGGTGCAGTTCCGTTGTATGACTTCCTAGCAGGGGGTTGAGCTGGTTGGTTGGGAATGGCTCGACCATTGTGAGCGACCACGGCGAAGTTTTGAGGAGCCTTTCGCTTCTTTGACTTCTTAGGCGATCGTTCATCCATGGTCTTTGATTCCCCGATTGGTTTCTTGGCTGGTGGGGCTGTCACTTGACTAGGTCTTGCCTGTCTTGGTGACTCTTGGGTGGCTTCATCCTGGAGACGATACATGGCAGTAGCCAATTCAACAGCCTTCAGGACTACTTCGCCTATTCGTAGGGTAAATTTGGCAGTCTGCTCGGATATCTGGGCGTCATCGTGATGAAGAGACATTCTAGAAGAAAATGAAAGACTTAGGAAGAAACAAGTGGAAGGTTTTATCGGGTAATCAAAACAGAATGGTAACATATGAAAATTGCGATCATTTGTTTGTTACCTAAGGTAAACAAATGAGATGGTGACTAATCAAAGTAAACAGGTCTTATTAATGTATCACTGAAGACATGCTCGCCTATAAGTGAACACTCATCCCAAGAATTCCCAGGTAAGCACAACTGGTCTCGCGTCTGATGAGATGTATACGAAGTGCTTGCCTAGACAGAAAACCCAGAATACAGGCATTCACCCTTCCAGTTTGCATGTGTTCACATTATTTAAAACCCAAAACCTTGACGAGATTTTGAAAATTCAAAGGGGTTCAAAACCATATAACAGAGAGTTCAAAACCTTACAATAGAGGGTTCAAAACCTAGTAATCAATCATCCTAGAACAGATGATTAGTTTTCAAAGCGGTTTTTAAATTTATGTTCTTGTTGTGTTCGTCGCCTAAGGATAGGTGACGGTATTGTTTTATGACTAAACGCAAGTAAACTCGCGTTAGGGTCCTAAGAAGGTTATAGACTAGGTCAAAGTATTACTAATAACCTAATTCCCTATAACCATGAGCTCTGATACCATCTTTTCTGTCACAACCCGACCACGTAGAACATACTAAACGTGGCGGAAACATCGGGGAGTGTTGTAACAGAATTAATGTTTCACAACCATGGAAATTAAAGTTTCGTTTTATTCAATATTAGTGTTACAATGTCTAAACAAACATGGAAATACAACATAATTAACTAGTCTGTATCTTTTATTGTCACTAAGGCCCATGTTTGTCTAAGTGTACCTCCATCATCTTATGCAACAGCTCCTGAAAAACACATGTGAAAATGTGGTACGTCAGCATAAAAATGCCGGTGAGATACATAGGTTTGTGAAAATAGGACTCATGACTTGTATTTGAGAAAATGTTTAGTCATGAACCTTGTAATTTGCTTTGTCTTGTAAATCATTTGAAAAACGATAAGATCAAATGATATGTATAAGTAAATGTAAGGTTAAATGATTAACCATGTAGAATGAGTTTGTATGAAGTAAGATGTTTGTTAACAATGTCTTGTGAAAAGTATGTTATTTGTATAAAATGTCATATGTATCAAACTGAAATGATTCAAATAACGCTACGACATGTAATACCATACAACCACTTATATATAGGAAGTACCAGCGGCGTATCCACCATGCTTGTATCATATTACACACGCATCGTTACTTAATCACTTAATCAAACCAAACCAACCAATGTAAGATGTCTATGTCTAAACCAATTGTTAAATGTATTGGATAATATGTCAAAGTGTTTATGTCAAGATGTAGATCATGTAGTGTAAAACAAATGTCAATCATGTTATGTGTCAAATGTAAATCATGTCAAAATGTCTATGTCAAATATCCATGTCAAATGTCTTTGTCAAATGTCTTTGTGTAAAATGTCTATGTCAAAATGTCATGTATGGCAAGTGAAATGTCTCAACTAAACCATATGCACAAAAACAAAGTATTGAAGTAAACTTGGTTTAAATCAATATTATGTCTTGTGTAAATGCATGATCAAATGTCAATCATGTTAAAATGTCTATGTCGAAATGTCTATGTCAAATGTCTATGTCAAAATGTCATGTATGGCTAGTGAAAGGTCTCAACTAAACCATATGCACAAAAGCAAAGTATTGAAGTAAAACTTGGTTTAAATCAATATTATGTCTTGTGTAAATGCATGCTATACTGAATATGAACATTTATGCGGTATTGTGAAAATGCATACATCCAAGCCTTGTGACCGTGGTGATAAACCCTTAAACAAATTAAAGGTTTATCTGTCTAAATATCATCGAATTCGGTCATTCCTTTCTGTCCCCTTTCCCTGGGATGTCCGGAACGGGAGTTGTCAATTCCTATGGTACCACTACCTACTAACGAACGGCGTAGCTAATGTTAATGAATGTATTGTCCCATGTAAACAAACCAAATGTCATACCAAAATGTAAACATGTGAAAACAATGCACTAAGTATGTAATCAAATGAACATACATAGCGTGAAATGTCATGTAAAACGATGTACTAAGTAATGCACACAATGGGCATACCTAGCATGAAATGTCATGTAAAACAATGTACTAAGTAATGCACACAATGGGCACACCTAGCATGAAATGTCATGTAAAACAATGTACTAAGTAATGCACACGATAGGCACACCTAGCATGAAATGTAATGTAAAACAATGTACTAAGTAATGCACACAATGGGCACACCTAGCATAAGATGATATGAAATCATGTACTATAATGTACTAACGAACATAGCATGTATATGATGTGAAAACAGGAAAGCATGAAAGTAACAAGTAGGCACATGTGTTCCACCCCAAAACAGTTTGGAAAACAGTAAAAGAGGGGTCTATGTACTCACTTGAGATTGCTCAGTAGTCCTTGAGTAACAACCAAACAATGCTAGAGATCACGGAAATCAAACGGCACCTAATATAGGTAACTATGTTAATTAACCGGACCTAAATCGGAAGATTGGGTAGCATTAGGGTTTGTAAACCAAATGAGTGTAGGAACTCATATGATATGGTTTAACAAAGCCTACATGCTAAATGAAACTTAACCTAAGTCTTATCGACCCATTACGATCCGTTTAGGTAGCTTATGCTACTTTAACGCATCGTTCGCGTAAAACGCGTTCGGACCGCCTAACTAGTCCTATGACAAGTAAAATATGCCTTAACATGTCTAATATTGTTGTCAAATCAGTTTAGATGTCAAAAGTTACGTTACATATGCTAAATTACCAATTATGCATAAAAAGGGTATTCTGGTAATTTACCTAAGGCATATAAACAACCTATCATACAACTACTCAAACGATGTGACCATAGGGTATAACCTCGGAAGGTTATTCCCTACCTACTATGGTCACCTAATGTATTTGGTCCGATCCTAATGATCGACCAAATGGGTCGAGTTCGAAGGTATAGGCGACTTATTAGATCGCCTACCCTACGACTCTAGACAACGTGGTAATCAGTGGGCATAGTCCCAAGGGACTATGACCAACGTGATTACACTCACGTTGCGAAGTTCAAACGAACTTCGCATTGACCATTACTGGTCAACGCTGAAAGTCAAACAAAGTTTGACTTTCTGACTCGAAAAGCAGTAAAAATAAGGAAAAGAACGAAAGAATACTTACGAAGGGTCCCCGAATGCTAAACTCGATTCGAAAATCTCAGGTATGAAACTAGTGTTTTAACTTAGAGTTTCTCAAATCAAATTTCTAGTGATTATGAATGAAACATATGGTGGGTATTTATAGTTTTTCCATATAGAATATTCCTAGAATATTCCAAGCATATTCCAAGCATATTCCTAGCATATACCTTAGCATATTCCAAGCATATACCTTAGCATATTCCAAGCATATGCCAAGCATATTCCTAGTATATGGCTAAAACGGGTATTTAACTGGGTACCGGGTATTTTATCTAGCGTTTAAATCCCGGTTTATGGCGTTCTAAATTATTTTTATTACTCTATAAAAATAAACTCGCCAAGTTATTACTGAAATAAATTTTTGTTGCCATGACTGGCTGCGTTGTCTGCGTTTTGCAGTAGAAGCACTGTGTTGCGTAGAAACACACGGTACGCGCTTAAACTTTGAAAAATAACGTTTTTAGGCGTTTTAATTTATTTTTCAACACGGACCTGATTAAAATAAGATTTTAATCATAACAGAATATTTGTGGGATTTAAATATTATCCGGTCGGTCACCAACGTTCGTTTGGTCGTACGATCGCGATGTTCGGTTAATTACGACGGAATGCGCATAAGCGCGAAAAACGATCCAAATTGCGCGACGAATGGATTTTTTTCTTATGCCAAACACTAAAATAAAATATTTTAGTGCTTACATAAATTTTTGGATGTCCGGATGTATTCAGAACGTATGTTATGCCCGAAAATGCAAACTTGTGCACTTTTTGACACTTTTAGTCCCTGAATGACACAAAAGTTTATTTTAGCATACCGAACACTTCAAAGCCTATTTCTAAGCTATGTGAAGGATATTTATGGTATGTTTAACTTATGGTCATGCTCCGGAATGTCTGTTACAGTTCAAATTGGCATACTTTCGCAGTTTGTCAAATTTAGTCCCTGTAAGCGATTTAACTTGATTTTGCCATACCAAAGCCTTTAAAACTTATTTCTAAGTTATGTAAAGGTTATTTAAGGTATGTTAAACCTATGTCACTATTCCGAAGTGTTTGTTGCTTTAAACTGGTTATATTTACGCATTAGTGCGCGTATAACCTTCCAGAAAGCGATTTAGGGTTTGAAATTGAACAAAAATTGATATGTGCAAATGATACACATATTTTTACAAATCCCAAGTATGAAATACAATATTTCATTGGTTTGGTATTTTTTTGATGGCCGTGGAGGCACAGGTGTTACATCAGGTGAACCATCAACATTAAAGATCAGAAACATGTGTCATGTGCATATGGATCAGATAGCCATCCGATCGGATTGCCATCCGATCGGATTATCACTCGATCCTTAACAAGAAAGATAGCACCTTTGACAAGTCAACTCTTTTGAGTGAGTGACATGAATCAGATGGCCATCCGATCGGATTGTCATCCGATCAGATTGTCACTCGATCCATGACAAGTTTGAACAGATGATGAACATTTTTGTCACTATGTGATGTGGATCGGATGGCCATCCGATCGGATTGCCACCCGATCGGATTGCCACTCGATCATTAACAAGAAAGTATAATGATGAACAATTAGGACATGATATGATTAGGGTCGGATGGCCATCCGATCAGATTGCCACCCGATCGAATTGCCACTCGATCAATTTGACAATCTCATAATCAATGAATGAATAAATGTATGTTATAGATCGGATGGCCATCCGATCGGATTGCCATCCGATCGAGTTGCCATTCTTTCCAAAACAACTGTTTAACATGTTAAGGCACATATTTCAAGGTAAAACACTTAGAAAATTCAAACAATTAACACGCATTGGATCGGATGGCCATCCGATTGGATTGCCTTCCGATCGAGTTGCCACTCGATCCTTGAACAATGAAGAACACTTAGAATAGATTATGAACATCAAAATTTTTCTAAGATTTCAACAAAATTGATCATAGATCCACGTAGAGAATTCGCCGATGATCAAAACCCTATGTCCATCTTTTTCTAATTCAGCCTAAATTGAGTTTAATTTCACTTTTAGTGCACCGAAGGCCGAACATCTCTAATCATCAATTCTCTAGATTTAACATGTTTTTGCACAAATTGAGACGGTAAACCTATAGATCTAAGCCCCGTGAACAAAACCTTATGTTCAAAATCTATCAAACATCATTAAAATTGCCTAGACCTAAGATTTTAGGTCCGAACAGACGCTGACATTCAAAAACTCATCAAATTCATCAAATTAACAGATAAAGTTTGAAATCTTACCTTTCCCATTGTGAAGGTTGAGTGTGCCAACAATCCAATGAAGTGTGGAAAGCAAGAATGTGAAAATCAGATCAAGAAAGTGAGAGTGTTTGAGAGAGTGTCGGATGGTCGCCCGATCGAGTAAAGGTTTGATTGAACAACATTGACTTCTATATATAGGGGTGACCAAGTGTTGGATGGCCACCCGGTCGGATTGTCATCCGATCCAAACATCTCTCTTTGACTTTCGATGTTTTGACCTTTTAACTTTTTTTACGTTTTATCAGATTTGATCAGTTTAGGAATCCACTTAAGTATCTAGGTCCAAGTTAATGACCCTAGGCACTTAATTCGTCTACCAAGTCCAAGTTAATGACCTTGGTTGACCCGATACGAAACAAACTGACATTTTAATCTATATTTTCAAACACTTTTTCATGAAAATTTACAAGTGTCAACTTAATGAACTTGCTCTTACTTTAAATGTTCAGAATTTTCAAGATTAGCTCCTAACCCAGTTGTCCAGTTCAGAAACTTTTCTGCTCCGCTTCACTTCTCAGAATCTGAAGATCTGCTTTCCACCTTGGTTTGTCACAAAACTAAAGCAGAAATGTAAAATCTTTTTGGGATTTTAAGAAAGTTTAAACTAGAAAACTATGAAATCTTTTTGGGATTTTGAAAACTAAACAGAAATGAAATGAAATGCAGTAAAAGTAAATCAGTAAATGTAACTATTTACAGACATATTTTTGGTGAGTGTGTTAGGGGATCATATCAGTGACCGATAAGTTACAAGTACCATTGAGCTGATTACACACTACGTATTAAACAAATCGCTTAGATTGCTGATATACTGATCCTTTTAAATTTTTACACAAATTTCAACTATTCAGTATACGATTTAGTGTTTTAAGATCTTAACTTATACGCGTGTCCCACCTCAGAATATACTCTCGTATCCAGACTCCTATATTCAGTCTTACAGGTGAACGTACAATAATGATATCTGTAACGGGTAATGCGAGGCCATGAGAGCTCAGGTTAGAACTTCCGTTCAGACAGAGAGATATGGCTCGACTTTCGGTGTGTCCCGTTTGGGGATCTTTTCTTCAACAACACATGATTAGCATTTTTTCAATGTTTCATCATTTTTTATGCTGAGGGTAGGCTTTAAGATAAAAGCAATGCAGAGTATTATACGAGGACTAGGCTATTGCTTCCGCAAAATCAGAAGTCCCGGTATAATACCCCAGATATCATCACGCACATAGACCTAGTATGTCAGAAATAGAAAGCCCTTCAAACAAGATTTCAGGGGTTACCTATATATCCTGGAGATGTTCCTCACGAAACAAGCAAGTTGTGATTTAGGTTTATATCCTGAAAAATCTACTAAGTGTACAAAAACCTATCAGCATATCATCAGCGAGAGTGCTTAATGTTTTTAAAAACATTACATATCTTTAGCATACCGTAACTGTCTAGCTGATGTACTATCATTTCCCCTTTTTACTTTCTATTGTTTTTGGATTTTGAAAATATCTCATGTTTTTGTTTTTTTTGCATTTTTTAATGTTTTTGTATTTTCTGAAAATATTATCTATCTCCCTATAAATACCAAAACAACTAAAAATACGACAAACCAAAGCAGTCTGCTTCTCAACATCATCTGCCTCGGTTTTCTTATCAACTGTCACACCCCGACCACGTAAAACAACAAAACGTGGCGGAAACGTCGGGGAGTGTTGTAACAGAATCATTGTTTCACAACCATGGATTAAACAATTTCGTTTTATTTAATTAAATGTATTACATTACATTGGAATTAGAAACAAAACATGAACAAATAGACTTTTATTGTTATTAAGTCGCTAAGGCCTCGTCCGTTCCTATGTGAGCATGCATCAATATCATCATCAAATATCATCAACTATGGTACCTGAAACACATGTGAAAATACATCAGCATAAAAATGCCGGCGAGTACATAGGTGTAACATCTGTGCTTGTTATCATTGTGAACAATTCAGTCATCCATAAAACAATGTTATTTGATCCCAATGTTTGTTTGGTTGTGTTTTACATTTTTCATGTTTTGACTTTTATGTAATTTCAAACTCTACATCGCTTTCTGGAGATTTATACGCAAACTGGTGCGTAAACGTAATCAGTTTAATGCGACAAATACTCCGGAACTTCAACATATACTTAACATACCTTAAATAACCTTTACATAACTTAGAAATAAGTTTTAAAGGCTTTGGTATGGCAAAAACAAGTTAATTCGCGTACAGGGACTAAACTTGACAAACCCGAAGCTTGTAACGGTTAAATATGCTCACTAGAATGCACGATATAAATTTCATAAAGTTTCATTATCGTACGGGAAAGTTATGATCAAATCCGTGTACAAGGGGTTAAAGCGTCAACGTTGAAATTTAGGACCTTTCGGGTTAACCAGAAGTGTCCAAGGACTTGGCAAAGTGGGTATAAGTCTTGAAGCCCTTGTATGTAGATATGAAGGGGTCAAATTGCAAGAAATAAGCTTAGTTGGCCTTTCGAATGGCCAAAGGACAAGTTGCAACAACTTGAAACCTTTTAACCTGAAAACAAGACTGACGCGGGCCGCGTCAAGTTTAACCTGATCTTAGGCGGGCCGCGTCAGACATCCAGTTGCAGAAAAAAACAGGCAGCAACCTGTTAAGCCTTCAAACCGACTTAAATTCGATTCTCCTCATCTTTCTTGACCCCTAAACACCCCCTAAACATCTAGGGATACTTGTTAATGATTTGTGGTAAGTCGTAGACCTATGTGTCAACACTTTGTGGTGATTTAAATACTATAAAAGGCCATAAGTTGCAACAAGTTCTTCACACTTCACTTCTGCATTTATGTTGCATTTCTGGAGCACAAGTCTTCTCCCAAGTGATCCCTAATCAAGCTTAGGACTCCTGTAAGTTTTCCTAACCTTCCTTAGTTTAGTTTTTGCTTAGTTTTAGCTTAAAAGTCAAACCGTCGTAATTAACGGTTGACTTTAAGATTAATCACTAATGGTCCAGTGATTAGTCGAATCAAAAGTAGTTATAAGTTGGTAATTATGTGGGTAATAAACCCTCCAAAGGGTTCCCCCTGATTCCCACTCTAACTATGTCAAAAGTCGGGTCAAACTTGCTAATAAAAAGTCAACAGGATGCTTAAATTCTAATTTATGCATAATTAGCAATGTAGAACATATACAACCTGTTTGATCATTATTATAACTTGGTAATTAGTGTAAGAACATGTCTAAACATGTTCAACCTGACAATTTCCTGTTTAGACCCGGTTCGGAACCGAAAGTCGCATAGTTTGACTTTTACTTTGACTTTCAGTTCTGACCCGTTTAGGCATGTTTTAGAAATACCCCAGAGCTTTAATTGGACTAGGTTACATACTAGTATAACCCTCTGTGATTATACAACTTGGTTCATTAGTTATCCAATTAATATGCATGTTTCCGTTAATTGCTCATATGTTGACCATTATGCCTTTTTTACCTTAAAACGTGATTTTTGAAAATGTAAAAGAGTAGAAACCTTTGTTACTGATATATAAACTTGTACCCAAAATTTGAGATCAATTGGTGGTGTAGTTTGAGAGTTATGCTCATTAGCGCAAAATGAAAGCTTTATGTAAATTAAATGGCGTAATTAGCGTATAGCCTAGTTAAGCCTACTTTTTGTTATCAAACTTATTACCCACTGATGTAATATATTATTTTGGGATTTTTGAAGATTTTTAATTAATTTTAGGCTGAGCATAACTTATAGTCGTAGGCTTAATCCGGTAATTGTCGGTTTTGCCCTTACGGGCTATAAAATGAGTTTTACATATCTAAACAGCTCCAAACCTTTTGCTACTAATCTTAAATGATAAATAAATTATTTTAAGCCTTCTAGAATAATAAAAATATCAGCTTTATGTATACAACCCGGAAACGGCTCCTAATCGCCTTTCTAAGCGTTTTTAACGCATAGTATGTACTAGAACTATGTTAGACATACAAGGGTTGATACCTACTGATATTTTTGGTAAATTATAATGTTTTAACAGTAAGCAAAAGTTGTTAAACTCAGACTTCAGTTTTGAGCTTTACGGCTTATGTGAAATTTCCAAAATGCCCCTACGGTGCATAGTTTGGTTATAATTGATAAATTTCACATATATACATTACCCTACTGATATAACTTATTAAATTGAGTATTTTTACTGATTACATCAGACCTGTAACTCAGGTAAATACTTAAACTCTTTTATAACCTTTTAAATGACCAAACTACCCCTACGGGACCTAGTTTGTGTTTAAATTCGTTTCGGGCATAATGAAAGACATCTTACTGATGTCACAACATATTTGAAGCATATTAACTTAGGAAACCTGTATGTGGCTCTTACGGATAGCCGTTACGCTTATTACGCATTCGGTTCGGTTTATATAACTAGTTTACATAAATTAGCCGAAGCGGGTCAAACCTTATCGGTTTTATCTAGAAATCCAGAATGTGTATGAAATACCCATATTAAACAAGTCTTCAAACTTGTCGGGTCTAAATCACATTCTATCCGATCTTCCGATTTAGGTCCGGTTTATTAATGTAGTTACCTATATTAGGTGCCGTTTGATATCCGTGATCTCTAGCATTGCTTGGTGGTTAAATTAGGACTTCTGAGCAATCTCAAATGAGTACATAGAACCCCTCTTTTACTGTTTTCAAACTGTTTTGGGGTGGAACACATGTGCCTATTGGTTACTTTCGTGCTTTCATGTTTTCACATCATATACCTGCTATGTTTGTTAGTACATTATAGTACATGATTTCATTACATTTCATGCTATGTATGCCCATTGTGTGCGTATTTAGTACATCGTTTTACATTACATTTCATGCTATGTATATCCATTGTGTGCATACTTAGTACATTGTTTTACTTTACATTTCTGCTATGTATGTTGACTAATAGCATGCTAGCACATTGATTTACATGACTTTTCTGCTTTGTATGTTAACTTAGCATACTTAGTACATTGTTTTCATATGACATGTATACAACTGCTATAACATTTGGTTTGCACAAACGAGACTTATGTACATTCATTAACATTAGCTACGCCGCTCGGTAGTAAGTACTGGTACCATAGGACTTGACAAATCCCATTCCTGACATCCTGGGTTTGTTTGGATGTAAGGAATGACTGAATCCGAAAACATTTCTTTTGATAACCTTGACTGAAAGGGTTATCCGAATGTCTCAAGCCTTGAATGTATGCGTTAACTTACCACATAAATGTTTGTATCAATGTAACATGCATTACTTTGCAAAACATAACTTTTTGATATATTCAAAATACTTTGTTTTGTACATTTCTACATTTGGATTATGGGACAATACTTTACTTACAATACATAACATTTGATACACATTACTTGACTACTTTTGGACTTATAAACATTTGACATGGCTTATACAAGGACTTTTGACTATTGGTTTAAACATAGACTTTATACATTGGTGGTTTGTTTAAGTGACGTAAGTAACGAGATGTGAGTAATATGATACAAGCATGGTGGATACGTCGCTGATACTTCCTATATATAAGTGTTTGTATTATATTACGTATCATAGCGTTATTTAAATCATTCAATTTGGACTTATACATTTTACACAAGTAACACAATTTTCACAAGACTTTGGTTTACAAACAATTTACTTTATACAACTCATTTTACTTGGTTATACATTTAAACCATACATTATTCTCGTATTAATACATATCATCTGATCTTATCGTTTTTCAAATGATTTACAAGACAAAGCAAATTACAAGGTTCATGACTAAACATTTTCTCAAACATAAGTCATGCATCCTATTTTCACAAAACCTAGGTATCTCACAGGCATTTTTATGCTGACGTACCTATTTTCACATGTGTTTTCAGGAGCTTTTGCATAGGATGATGATCGTGACACTAGGGCGGACCTGTGCCTTAGAGATATAAAATGAAGATAGACGTAGTTTAATTATGTTCTAAACTCTTTATTTCCTGTTTAAGACAACGTAATTCTTATGTTGTTAAATAAAATACAACTTTGTATGCCATGGTTATGAAACAATTAATTCTGTTACAACACTCCCCGACGTTTTCCGCCACGTTTTGTATGTTATACGTGGTCGGGGTGTGACAAAAGAGTTGGTATCAGAGCCAATGGTTATAGGGAATTAGGTTATTAGTAATGCTTTGACCTAGACTATAACCTTTCTAGGACCCTAACACAAGTTATCTTGTGTTTAGATCTTAAAACATGCACGTCACCTATCCTTAGGTGATTATCAAAACAAAAACCAAATTTTCCAAAACGATTTTTTGAAAAACAATCTTCTGTTTTTAAATAATTTATTACAACTTTTTGAACCCTCTATTGTAAGGTTTTGAACCCTCTGTTATATGGTTTTGAACCCTTCCAGTTTGGTTTTTGGCCTTGTGCCTTCAAATTTTCAAAATCTCGTCAAAGTTTTGGGTTCTAAATAGTGTGAACACGTGCAAACTGGAAGAGTGAATGCCTATACCCTGGGTTTTCTGTCTAAGGCTAGAGTGTTCGTACAAATCCACATAATCGGACCGGTCACTCTTACCTGGGAACTCTTGGGGTGAGTGTTCACTTATAGGCGAGCATGTCTTCGCGATACATTATTTTTGACCCATTTACTTTGATTAGTCACTATGTGTCGTTTATTTGCTTTGTGATGCGAACAAATGACCACCATCTTTGTTGTTGTCAATTTTTGTTTCATCTCATTCTTTTCATCCAATCATCTCACTCGTTTCCTTTCATGTTTTCCTCTTTTAGAATGCCTCCTCGACGCGAAAACCAGATAGCAACTGCCGAACTGGCAGAAATCATTGCGCAGCAGATGGCTGCTCAATTCCCAAACCTCTTTGCTCAATGGAACCAAGCCAACAACAACAACAATGCTCCATGCAAATACAAGGATTTTAACTCGGCTAAACCACTCAAGTTTAGTGGTTCTGAAGGAGCGACTGGGCTTCTTCAATGGTTCGAGAGCATTGAGAATACTTTTCGCCATGTGCAGTGTCCTGACAATCGCAAGGTCGAGTTTTCTTCGAGTGTGTTTCAGAAGAGGCCTCTCACATGGTGGAATGGGGTTATGAGAGACCGTGGTGCAGAAGTTGCTCTAGCACAAACTTGGGCTGAACTTAGGGCCCTTATAATGAGGGAGTTTTGTCCTCGTCATGAACATCGAGCGTTGGAGAAAGAGTTTGATGACTTGAAACAAGACAGTGGCGAGCACAGGGCATATACTGATAGATTTGAGGAGTTGAGTCTGCTTTGCCCGACTATGGTTACCCCACTCGACAAGGCTATCGAAAGATACATCGACGGCCTACCTTACTCAGTGGAAGACATCCTTACTGGTAGTAACCCTGCCACACTCCGTCAGGCGATCGAGTTAGCAGCGACATTGACTGAGTCGCAGGTTCGAAAGGGAAAGCTGCATAAAAAGGGTGACAAGGGTAAGAAGCAGGCGTCTGACAAGGGGGATAGTAAGAAAGGTCAAAACAAGAAGGGAAAGAATTCTGGAGGATCTAGGAAGTGGAAGGCTTCCCAAAACTATGCCGTTACTGCACAGGCCCAAGCTGCACCAAATCAGCCTGCGCAGCCACTAGCCAAGAAGCCTTATCTTGGCAATGCACCTTTGTGCAACAGGTGTAACGGCCATCATCCACCACACCTCCAGTGTCGTCAGTGCACCAACTGCGGAAGATCTGGTCATCTTGCCGCTACTTGTCGCATTCCTGTTAACCAGAACCAGGCAGTTCAGAACCAAGCCCAACAAGTTGCTCAGCCTCTTGCTCAGCAACAAGGTCAAGCTGCACGACCTCATTTTCCTCCTGGTTTGTGCTACAATTGTGGGGATCTGACCCACTACAGGAACCGGTGCCCAAGGCTAGTAAACCAGAATCAGAATCCAAATCAAAATCAGGCTCCGGCTCGAGGTCGAGTCTTCAACATGAATGCTCAAGAGGCACAAGCAGACAATGAAGTGGTGAACGGTACGTTCTTTATTAATAATCAGCCTGCATCTGTTCTCTTTGATTCGGGTGCCGATAAGAGTTTTGTGTCATTGTCTTTTGAGCCAATGCTTCGCGTGTCTAGAACGAAACTAGGAAAACCTTTGACAGTAGAAGTTGCTAGTGGTGAACCCATTGTTCTTGATTCTGTTCTTCGCAACTGCCAGTTGGACCTTAACGACCATCGTTTTCCTATCGACCTCACGCCTATGCAACTTGGAAGCTTCGACGTCATTGTGGGTACGGATTGGTTATCCAAGCATCACGCAGAAGTAGTTTGTTTCAAGAAGATCGTTCGTGTGCCGCTTTCGACAGGCAAGATCCTACAGGTTCAAGGTGAGAAACCGTCTGGTGGTCTCAAGCTCATGTCTTGTTTTAAAGCTCGGAAATATCTGCGGAAGAACTATGTGGCTTTCTTAGCACATGTTACAGAAGATAAAGGCAAGGGTAAGTCTATTTCAGATATTCCTGTCGTTCGGGATTATTCTGAAGTTTTCCCTGAAAAGTTACCTGGTCTACCTCCAGCACGCCAAGTCGAGTTCCGCATTGATCTCGTACCTGGTGCAAATCCTATTGCCAGAGCTCCATATCGTCTTGCACCATCTGAGATGCAAGAGTTGTCTAAGTAACTTCAGGAGCTCCTTGACAAAGGTTTTATACGTCCTAGCTTTTCACCTTGGGGTGCTCCCGTTCTTTTTGTCAAGAAGAAGGATGGATCTTTTAGGATGTGTATCGATTATCGTGAGCTTAACAAGCTTACCATCAAGAATCGATATCCCCTACCGCGCATAGACGATCTCTTTGATCAGTTCCAGGGCGCTTCTTATTTTTCGAAGATTGATCTGCGTTCCGGATATCATCAACTTCGTGTGCATGAAGAAGATATTCCCAAGACAGCGTTCCGCACTCGGTATGGGCACTATGAGTTCACAGCCATGCCATTCGGTTTGACTAATGCTCCTGCTGTTTTCATGGACTTAATGAATAGGGTCTGCAAGCCTTATTTGGATCAGTTCGTCATTGTTTTTATTGACGACATCTTGATTTATTCTAAGATGCGAGCTGATCACGAGCAACATCTTCGTCTTACTCTGGAACTCCTAAAGAAAGAGCAACTTTTCGCCAAATTCTCCAAGTGTGAATTTTGGCTTAAAGAAGTTCAATTTTTAGGACATATTGTCAACGAACAAGGTATTCATGTAGATCCCTCCAAGATCAGTGCGATCAAGGATTGGGATACGCCTACTACTCCTACTGAAGTTCGTTCTTTTCTTGGTCTAGCGGGTTATTACCGCCACTTCATTGAGAACTTCTCAAAGATTGCAGTTCCTCTAACTGCTCTAACTCAGAAGAACAAGCCCTTTGACTGGGGATTCAAACAAGAGGAAGCTTTTCAAAACTTGAAGCAGAAGCTTTGCGACGCGCCTGTTCTGACTTTGCCTGAGGGCAATGATGATTTCGTCCTTTATTGCGATGCATCTAAATTGGGTCTTGGTTGTGTCCTGATGCAAAGGAACAAAGTCATAGCATATGCATCGAGGCAGTTGAAGATACATGAGAAGAACTACACCACTCATGATCTTGAGTTGCGTGCAGTTGTTTTCGCTCTAAAGATCTGGAGACACTATTTGTACGGTACAAAATGTGTGGTTTTCACGGATCACAAAAGTCTCCAGCATATCTTCAATCAGAAAGAACTCAACATGAGGCAACGACGTTCGGTTGAGCTTTTAAACGACTATGACTGCGAAATTCGCTACCATCCTGGTAAGGCGAATGTGGTAGCTGATGCATTGAGTCGTAAGGAACGTACTAAGCTTCATTGTGTACGTGTTCAATCTGTTATTCAAGCTTGATCCGATATCCAAGCACGCATTTCTCAGGCTCAACAATCTTGTGTTTCACAAGGTTTAATGGATAAGGAATTTCCCTATCACATAACACTTGATCTGGAACTGAAGGACAACGGATCGTATTACTTCATGGACCGTTTGTGGGTACCAAGCCAAGATAACCTTCGCACCTTGCTTATGGATGAAGCCCATAAGTCGCGTTATTCTGTTCATCCTGGCTCGGATAAAATGTATAAGGATCTTCGTATTCACTATTGGTGGCCTGGTATGAAGAAAGACATTGCCTTATACGAATCAAGATGCCTTACTTGTCTTAAGGTTAAGGCTGAACATCAACGTCCTTCTGGCTTATTGGTGCAACCAGAGATCCCAGTTTGGAAATGGGAAAACATTACTATGGATCTTGTTACCAAACTTCCACGCACAAAGAAAGGTCATGATGCCATCTGGGTAGTTGTTGATTGTCTTATTAAGTCAGCGCATTTCTTGCCAATCCGTGAGGATTTTCCTGCTGACAGACTTGCTAAAATCTATGTGGATGAAATTGTAGCTCGACATGGTGTTGCTTTGAACATCATTTCTGACAGAGATGCTCGTTTCACTTCTCATTTTTGGAGAACCATGCAATCTGCTATGGGGACCCAACTTAACCTGAGCACAGCTTATCATCCGCAAATGGATGGTCAATCTGAAAGAACAATCCAGACTCTGGAGGATATGCTTAGAGCTTGTGTGATCGACTTTGGAGGTAGTTGGGATTCACATCTTCCGTTAATTGAATTCTCCTATAACAACAGTTATCACACCAGCATCAAAATGGCTCCTTTCGAGGCTCTCTATGGTCGAAAATGTCATTCACCAGTCTGCTGGAATGAGATCGGCGAGGCTCAACTTACTGGACCTGCCCTCATTTTAGAGACAACTGACAAGATTAAGAAAGTTCGTGATAACCTTCAGACAGCTAGAAGGCGTCAAAAGAGTTACGCGGACCCAAAACACAAGCCCTTGGAATTTCAAGTCGGTGATCGAGTATTACTTAAGGTCTCACCTTGGAAAGGTGTGATCAGATTTGGAAAGAAAGGAAAACTTGCACCTAGATACGTTGGACCATTCAAGATCATCGAAAGAATCGGTAAGGTAGCCTACAGACTTGAGTTACCTCCTGAACTTGGAAATGTTCATCCAACCTTTCACGTGTCCAGTCTCAAGAGGTGTTTAGCTGATGAGAACCTCCACATACCGCTTGACGAAATTCGTGTTGACAAAACACTGAAATTTGTCGAGAAGCCAGTGGAAATCATGGAACGTGAAGTCAAGTGGCTCAAACGCAAGCACATTCCTTTGGTCAAAGTTCACTGGGAAGCTAAACGTGGACCCGAGTTTACTTGGGAATGCGAAGATCAAATGAAGGCGAAGTATCCGCATCTTTTTCCACGAGTTTCCTCTAAATAAATTTCGGGACGAAATTTCCACAAGTAGGGGAGACTGTAACATCTGTGCTTGTTATCATTGTGAACAATTCAGTCATCAATAAAACAATGTTATTTGATCCCAATGTTTGTTTGGTTATGTTTTACATTTTTCATGTTTTGACTTTTATGTAATTTCAAACTCTACATCGCTTTCTGGAGATTTATACGCAAACTGGTGTGTAAACGTAATCAGTTTAATGCGACAAATACTCCGGAACTTCAACATATACTTAACATACCTTAAATAACCTTTACATAACTTACAAATAAGTTTTAAAGGCTTTGGTATTGCAAAAACAAGTTAATTCGCGTACAGGGACTAAACTTGACAAACCCGAAGCTTGTAACGGTTAAATATGCTCACTAGAATGCACGATATAAATTTCATAAAGTTTCGTTATCGTACGAGAAAGTTATGATCAAATCCGTGTACAAGGGGTTAAAGCGTCAACATTGAAATTTAGGACCTTTCGGGCTAACCAGAAGTGTCCAGGGACTTGGCAAAGTGGGTATAAGTCTTGAAGCCCTTGTATGTAGATATGAAGGGGTCAAATTGCAAGAAATAAGCTTAGTTGGCCTTTCGAAGGGCCAAGGGACAAGTTGCAACAACTTGAAACCTTTTAACCTGAAAACAAGACTGACGCGGGCCGCGTCAAGTTTAACCTGATCTTAGGCGGGCCGCGACAGATGCCCAGTTGCAGAAAAAAACAGGCAGCAGCCTGTTAAGCCTTCAAACCGACTTAAACTCGATTCTCCTCATCTTTCTTGACCCCTAAACACCCCCTAAACATCTAGGGACACTTGTTAATGATTTGTGGTCTGTTGTAGACCTATGTGTCAACACTTTGTGTTGATTTAAACACTATAAAAGGCCATAAGTTGCAACAAGTTCTTCACACTTCACTTCTGTATTTCTGGAGCATTTCTGGAGCACAAGTCTTCTCCCAAGTGATCCCTAATCAAGCTTAGGACTCCTGTAAGTTTGCCTAACCTTCCTTAGTTTAGTTTTTGCTTAGTTTTAGCTTAAAAGTCAAACCGTCGTAATTAACGGTTGACTTTAAGATTAATCACTAATGGTCCAGTGATTAGTCGAATCAAAAGTAGTTATAAGTTGGTAATTATGTGGTCAATAAACCCTCCAAAGGGTTCCCCCTGATTCCCACTCTAACTATGTCAAAAGTCGGGTCAAACTTGCTAATAAAAAGTCAACAGGATGCTTAAATTCTAATTTATGCATAATTAGCAATGTAGAACATATACAACCTGTTTAATCATTATTATAACTTGGTAATTAGTGTAAGAACATGTCTAAACATGTTCAACCCGACAATTTCCTGTTTAGACCCGGTTCGGAACCGAAAGTCGCATAGTTGGACTTTTACTTTGACTTTCAGTTCTGACCCGTTTAGGCATGTTTTAGAAATACCTCAGAGCTTTCATTGGACTAGGTTACATACTAGTATAACCCTCTGTGATTATACATCTTGGTTCATCAGTTATCCAATTAATATGCATGTTTCCGTTAATTGCTTATATGTTGACCATTATGCCCTTTTTACCTTAAAACGTGATTTTTGAAAATGTAAAAGAGTAGAAACCTTTGTTACTGATATATAAACTTGTACCCAAAATTTGAGATCAATTGGTGGTGTAGTTTGAGAGTTATGCTCATTAGCGCAAAATGAAAGCTTTATGTAAATTAAATGGCGTAATTAGCGTATAGCCTAGTTAAGCCGACTTTTTGTTATCAAACTTATTACCCACTGATGTAATATATTATTTTGGGATTTTTTAAGATTTTTAATTAATTTTAGGCTGAGCATAACTTATAGTCGTAGGCTTAATCCGGTAATTGTCGGTTTTGCCCTTACGGGCTATAAAATGAGTTTTACATATCTAAACGACTCCAAACCTTTTGCTACTGATCTTAAATGATAAATAAATTATTTTAAGCCTTTTGGAATAATAAAAATATCAGCTTTATGTATACAACCCGGAAACGGCTCCTAATCGCCTTTCTAAGCTTTTTTAACGCATAGTATGTACTAGAACTATTTTAGACATACAAGGGTTGATACCTACTGATATTTTTGGTAAATTATAATGTTTTAACACTAAGAAAAAGTTGTTAAACCCAGACTTCAGTTTTGAGCTTTACAGCTTATGTGAAATTACCAAAATGCCCCTACGGTGCATAGTTTGGTTATAATTGATAAATTTCACATATATACTTTACCCTACTGATATAACTTATTAAATTGAGTATTTTTACTGATTACATCAGACCTGTAACTCAGGTAAATACTTAAACTCTTTTATTACCTTTTAAATGACCAAACTACCCCTACGGGACCAAGTTTGTGTTTAAATTCGTTTCGGGTATAATGAAAGACATCTTACTAATGTCACAACATATTTGAAGCCTATTAACTTAGGAAACCTGTATGTGGCTCTTACGGATACCCGTTACGCTTATTACGCATTCGGTTCGGTTTATATAACTAGTTTATATAAATTAGCCGAAGCGGGTCAAACCTTATCGGTTTTATCTAGAAATCCAGAATGTGTATGAAATACCCATATTAAACAAGTCTTCAAAATGTTCGGGTCTAAATCACAATCTATCCGATCTTCCGATTTAGGTACGCTTTATTAATGTAGTTACCTATATTAGGTGCCGTTTGATATCCGTGATCTCTAGCATTGCTTGGTGGTTATCTTAGGACTTCTGAGCAATCTCAAGTGAGTACATAGAACCCCTCTTTTAATGTTTTCAAACTGTTTTGGGGTGGAACACATGTGCCTATTGGTTACTTTCGTGCTTTCCTGTTTTCACATCATATACCTGCTATGTTTGTTAGTACATTATAGTACATGATTTCATTACATTTCATGCTATGTATGCCCATTGTTTGCGTATTTAGTACATCGTTTTACATTACATTTCATGCTATGTATGTCCATTGTGTGCATACTTAGTACATTGTTTTACTTTACATTTCTGCTATGTATGTTGACTAATAGCATGCTAGCACATTGATTTACATGACTTTTCTGCTTTGTATGTTAACTTAGCATACTTAGTACATTGTTTTCATATGACATGTATACAACTGCTATAACATTTGGTTTGCACAAACGAGACTTATATACGTTCATTAACATTAGCTACGTCGCTCGGTAGTAAGTACTGGTACCATAGGACTTGACAAATCCCATTCCTGACATCTCGGGTTTGATTGGATGTAAGGAATGACTGAATCCGAAAACATTTCTTTTGATAACCTTGACTGAAAGGGTTATCCGACTGTCTCAAGGCTTGAATGTATGCGTTAACTTACCACATAAATGTTTGTATCAATGTAACATGCATTACTTTGCAAAACATAACTTTTTGATATATTCAAAATACTTTGTTTTGTACATTTCTACATTTGGATTATGGGACAATACTTTACTTACAATACATAACATTTGATACACATTACTTGACTACTTTTGGACTTATAAACATTTGACATGGCTTATACAAGGACTTTTGACTATTGGTTTAAACATAAACTTTATACATTGGTGGTTTGTTTAAGTGACGTAAGTAACGAGATGTGAGTAATATGATACAAGCATGGTGGATACGTCGCTGGTACTTCCTATATATAAGTGTTTGTATTATATTACGTATCATAGCGTTATTTAAATCATTCAATTTGGACTTATACATTTTACACAAGTAACACAATTTTCACAAGACTTTGGTTTACAAACAATTTACTTTATACAACTCATTTTACTTGGTTATACATTTAAACCATACATTATTCTCGTATTAATACATATCATCTGATCTTATCGTTTTTCAAATGATTTACAAGACAAAGCAAATTACAAGGTTCATGACTAAACATTTTCTCAAACATAAGTCATGAATCCTATTTTCACAAAACCTAGGTATCTCACAGGCATTTTTATGCTGACGTACCTATTTTCACATGTGTTTTCAGGAGCTTTTGCATAGGATGATGATCGTGACACTAGGGCGGACCTGTGCCTTAGAGACATAAAATGAAGATAGACGTAGTTTAATTATGTGTTAGTGCATTTATGTCTATCGCCTCCGTCATCTCAAACCGTAGCAGAAACTGTTAAATTCTAGGGTTTATGTTGTATATAGTTAGTAAAAGGCAAGGTGGCATTATTGTAAATAAGGGGAACTCTCCTTATAAGCCTTGGCCTATAAATAGAAGCCTTAGGGTTTCATTTAGGAACTTTTTGCCATTTGTGACTTGGAGAGCTAGAGTTCTAGAGAGAGAAAGTAGAGAGAGAAAGCTTGTCCAAGGTGATTCAAGGTTCTTGTATCTTTTCAGATCTATCAAAGAATCACAGTTTATATTACTGTTCGTGTGTTCGGTCTTGCTCGTGCACGGATTCCGCACGTCGTACGAGTCGGTTCGCAATCGATACGGATCAATCCGGGACCTAACAAGTGGTATCAGAGCGGGAGATCGATTGCTCAGATCATTCACACGATTTCGCACAGGATTTCATCGTTTTCAGATCTTAATTCGCATCAGATTCGATCAATTTTTCACTTTTACATCTTTTCACGTTTTCAACAGATAATCGACAAATTAACAAGGATTTTAAGGTTAAAAATTGATAATTCTCGGATATGTTGTGCGTATATGCATGATTTACAATCCTACAAAATTTGAGATTCAAACTCATAGTCATTTGTGAGAAAATTGGAAATTTGTGGTTCGAAAAAAGTTGAAATGTGGTGCTGTTGTTCTTGATGTCACACGCACGCATGACCTATCCGTGCGGATAAGTTGCACGCACGGATAACTAATCCGCTTTGACCTTCGTTGACCTATCCGCATGAACACTTGTACGCACGGATAACTAATACGGGTTGACTGATTGTTGACCTATACGTACGGATAAGTCGACCGCACGCACAACTTATCCGGGTTGACCGTAGTTGACCTCTTAATCCGTGTCACAATAATTCACAATACTGCCTGATCAGGTCACGTGATTTCTTTCACTCTTGCAGTTCATTAAATCCATTGACTTTAGTTGACTGATCCGGTCGGATATCATTCCGAGACATGTGATTTCAGTATTGCACGTGGCTTTTGTTTTGATAAATTGCATCCCATGTGATATTGTCAGTTCATGTGTATAATAAGAATTGCATGTGATAGTGATAATGTTTGTCGGCTATTGATTGTTTATCAGCAAATCACGTGATTAATCTGCATTCTGTTTGCATGTGATATTGTTTGGTATTGATTGCTTACATGTGCGGATAGAATCTTTTGCATCATACGGATCACCCACCCGTACGCATAGCACCCACCCGTGCGTATAGCATCATTCCCCACCCGCACGGATTACTTTCAGCCATCCGTGTTGACTTGTTGACTTGCCACACGCACGGACAACTTGTCCGCGCGGATAACATCCCCACCCGTGCGTATAACATCTCCCGGATCTCCACCCGTACGCATCACCTTAGTCACACGGATCCTCATCCGAGCGGATCACCATCCGAGCGGATAGCAATCCGAGTCTTATGTTATCACCCGTGAATATCACTTAGTCAACATGTTCTTGTAATCTGTTTTGTCATATATTGTCAGCCATTACTATTGAATATTATTGATAAGAGTGAGCACATGCATGACATTTATTTGAGAATTTAGCCACTTTAATTGAAATCAGATTATCACGTGAAGGATTATTGGCAGCTTGCATGTGAGAATTTGTTGAAAATCACAATTCAGATAACGATTTGTCGTATAGTGCCATTGCCACTCGATTAAAAAAAAACAAGTCATCTGGATCACCACTCGAGTATTTGTACAATCAAGTTGTTTGATAGTAATCGAACTAATCTTGTTTGTTTATTTTCAGGTAATTCAAGATGGCTAAAACGTTTGATGAACAGGAAAATGAGAATCTTAAAAATTTAAACGTTTGGACTTCTGGATCTTGGATTGATAAGAAAAATAAGAAGGATCTTTGGATCAAAAGATTCGAAAATTTCTTGTGCATGAAAAATGAATCTTTGGAACAATTGGATAGACAGTTTGATGAGTTGATTGATAAGTTAGATAGATATGAGATAAGGGTTTCAAATGCTGAAAAAATTTCAAAATTTGCTGATGCATTACCTTTAGAGTGGGAAAATTTTTTAAGTGAACTAAAAAAGGATGCTAGTTTCTCAAAACTTCATTTTAGAGAATTCATCGATAAGCTCAGATCACATAAGTTTGATAAAGAAAAAAGAAAAGAAGAGTTGATGAATGAAATGAAGAGGGATTTAGAAAAGATAAATTTGGAAGTGATTATCGAAATGAGAAAAAGAATCTCTGTGTGCCTTGCTGCAAAAAATGTCATGAAATATGATATTAAGAGAGGCTGTTTTATTGATGAATATGCAAACCCTCTTGATTTTGTTAAAATTTTTTGTGTAGGAACTTTCAGGATGGAATCAAAGAAAGAAGATGATACAGGAAAGATGAATGAAAAATGCTCAAAATGTGATAAACTTGGAGTAGACAATGCCAAATTCTTGAGTGATGCGGAGAATTTGACATTGGAAAACAAAGCTTTGAAAGATGAGAAGAAAGCTGATAATGAACAGATTCTGGAGTTGCACTTGAACTGTGAAAAACTAAAATCTGAAAATATCAAACTGTTGAGTGATATGGACAATTTGATATTGGATAACAAGATTTTGAAAGAAAAAGAGTTTGAAAATAAAAAATTAAAATTTGAAAATGATTTCAAAAGTCAGTTAAAGATTTTAGAAGATGAGAGAGATGTTTTTGGTAAAAATAATCTTGAAAAACAATGTTAAATAAATTCCCATCTTGATAAAATCATTCGACGTGAGCATGAAGCCGAAGGTAATAGAAAGAAAATTGCTGATTTAGAAAACAAATTGAAAAGTTTTGTGACTTCTGCATCATATGTTTGTCCAAAACCGATCAATTCTGTTCCAATAAGTGACAAAGTCACAAATTTTGACAAAGTCAAAATTGAAGATTGTGATGACAAAGCTGATGATGAAAAAGAAAAAGAAAAGAAAAGAAAAATATTTTTAGTTTTACAAGAAAAAATTAAAAATACTGTTTTGCAATCTACTGAAACAGGTGAGTGTTCTAAACAAGAACCTGTTAAGAAAAGTGTAGAACAGAAACAAAAAGTTAAAAATTCGAAAAATTTTAAAAATGAAAATAAAAGCTCATCAGTTCAGTCATCAAATCATTATAAAAAATCAAAAAAATTTGTAAATGAAAATTCACAAAATAATGGTAATAAGTGGTGCAGGTTTGACCACAATGCTCAAAAGACAAATCCAGCATTGAAGAGAAGAAATGATTATCACCAAGCCAAACAATGTTATGATCTGAAGGTTTGGACTGAAAAAAGAGGATGGTATGATAACAGAGTGTGCTACACCTGTGGTGTTAGAGGACACATTGCTGTTAACTGCCAGAATTGGAATTATGAAACAAGAAGATGCTATAATTGCCATATCAGTGGACATATTGCAAGAGATTGCCCAAGGAGATCGATGGGAAGATCAAGGGTTGAATCTCAGAGAACGATGTAGAAACCAGTCACTGTCAAGTCCAAAGAACAGAAGGTTCTAGAACAGAAAGTGAAGCTTTCGCAGGGGCAAAGAGACAGACTGAGGAAAAAGAGGAAGAAGGCGAGAGAGTATTTGGAGAAGATTTTGTCTTCAGGTTCACCAGTTGGTTCGAATAAAAGTTCTGATGAATCGATTCACTCGACTGCAAAGTCAAGCAAATCGAATTCTTCAGATACAAATCTGAGGACAGAAAAGAAGAAAAAGAAGAAAGTTATTGGCGATGAATCTGGCTCATCCAAGTTAGACAAGCCAAGTTCGGGCAATGAATCTGATTCCACAAAATCAGATGAGCCACAAGTTGAGAAAAAAAAGGAAGAAACAGTTCCTTTAATGAATGATGAGAACTTTCCACCATTACGAGCCGCAAACCTAAAATCAAAAGGTGTTGATGCTGGAAAAATGTTTAATAGCAATGTTAAACATATTTTTAGCAAGATGGCTGATGGAAAGGTAAAAGGGGCAAAAGAATTTTATGAAGAAAAGAGAAATGTTCAAAACACAACCAAGACTGGTCAGGCTTGGGTACATAAATCTGTTGGTTGAATATCTGACATGCCGGAGCTTCCAGGTTGGTAAGTGTGAAGCAGGTATCGGCATTATTCTTGAGAAATTCACAGGATGGTAACTGTGATATTTCGTCTTACAGGTGGTTAATCAAGGACATTAAGTTGTACTTGATTTTCTACAAGTGATAGTGGTGTTTGACCTAATAATGTTAAATTTTCAAAATGGTTAAAAGAGAACAAGGTGATGACATGACCCCGAATCCACAAGTGATGGGTAAACAAACTAATTTTTCGGGAAAAACCATTCTGATTAACACAAACTTAAGTGTTTTGAAATCATTATGGGAAAATAGTTTGTTGCAAGGGGGAGTTCTGATTGAACACACCGAAACCCTCACGGCTGAACAAACATGATTACTTTCACAAGATTAAAAAAAAACGGTTTTCAAACTGTCGAAAATCAATGGGTTGTAAATCATGGGGGTACTTTATATTAGTTTTTCTGCAAATCAGTACACTTAAAGCAGAAAATCGATGGCGAGACAAAGCTATCAGTATTGGTTGTCAAATTTTCTTTAAATGGTTTTGCATTTTAGGGGGAGTAAGAAATTGTCAGAAAATCCAAAAACAATAGAAAATTTGAAAAAGCCAAAAACATGATAAAATTAAAAAAAATTGAGTTTTTGTGTAAAAAGAGGAAATGATAGTACATCAGTAGACAGTTACAGTACGCTAAAGAAATGGAAAGTTTAAATGTGTTAAACGATCTCACCATGGATGTGTCGGTAGATTTTTATACATTTAGTAAATTTTTTCGGGATATAAACATAAATTCAAACTTGCTTATTTCGTGGGGAACACTACTTGGATATATAGGTAACCCCTGAAATCTTGTTTGAAAGGTCTCATAATCTGATATACTAGGTCTTTATACTCAATGATGCCTGGGGTATTATTCCGGGACTTCTGCTGAACGGTAGTTCTGACCTAGTCCTTGGATAATACTTTCTGCAAATGCTTGAAACATAGCATAAACCCTCAGCATGCCGATGAAACAATAAAATTGATAGTCGCTGCTGTTGTAGCTAAAAGATCCTCTAAAAGGGGACATTCCATAAAGTCGAAGCTGATATCTCTCTGCGTATACGGAAGTATCGATCTGAGATCCCTCGGCCCTCGCATACCTAATTTATGTACAGATATCATTGTAGTATACTCACCTGTAAGACTGATTATTGGGATTCTGGATACGGGAGTATATTCAAGAGGTGGGACACATGAATGAGTTTAAGTTCTTAAAACACCTAATTCGTATCCTGAATCAGTTGAAATTTGTATGAAAATTTAAGTGGATCAGTATATCGACAATCTAAGTGAATTGTTTAATTCTTAATGTGTAACTAAGCTCAACGGTACTTGTGACTTGTCAAAAACTGATATGATCCTCTAACGCAAACTCAATCAAAAATATTGTCTGTAAATATGTTTGTACATATTTCTTTACTGTTTTATATTTTCAGAAAAATACAAAAAGATTTTTAATTCTGCTTTATTTTCGACAACCGATGTCTGAAGCTGAGTTTCAAAATCTAAGTAAGCTGATCGTGTTTCTGAAAATAAAACAAGTTCATTAATTTGAAACTTGATGTTTTAAAATCAAAAATAAAAAACGGTTTATGATATCTCCAAGGTCATTAGTTTGGACTTGGATGATTAACTGTGAGGGATTTGGATGCTTATATTGTTAAAATCTGTAAAAGAGCCAGTTTCCGATCCGGTTCGTTGAAACTGCCAAATCTTTGAAGATTGTTGATAGGGGGAGAATATCAAGTAATCCTAGATATATTTCATATTATTATATCTTAGTCCCAGGATCTTGATTTAGAAAGTTTGATAGAGCCAGGTTACTATACCAGGACATCTGAAAATGTTTTCACTGTAAAATGTTTTACTTATGAATGTATGAGATTTGCAGATGGTATTCCAGACTACGATCCCGATAGCCGAGTCTAAGGGGGAGTCTGAAGACGAGCTCAACGCAAGGGGAAGCGTGCATAGGAGCCAGGATTCTTTCCCGGAAGAGTTTGTAATCGGAAAGCCAGGTGTCGATCCCAAAAGCACAGAAGCTTGACGAAAGGGGGAGCCTGAAGAGTCTACCGAAAGGGGGAGCTGGAGCTGAAGACAGATCCACGGGGATTCTATTCGAGCTAAAGATAGAGAAAGAAAAGAAGCTACAAGTCTGAATGTTTGAGATTGACTGCGGCAATATCCAAGGGGGGGTCTGTTAGTGCATTTATGTCTATCGCCTCCGTCATCTCAAACCGTAGCAGAAACTGTTAAATTCTAGGCTTTATGTTGTATATAGTTAGTAAAAGGCAAGGTGGTATTATTGTAAATAAGGGGAACTCTCCTTATAAGCCTTGGCCTATAAATAGAAGCCTTAGGGTTTCATTTAGGAACTTTTTGCCATTTGTGACTTGGAGAGCTAGAGTTCTAGAGAGAGAAAGTAGAGAGAGAAAGCTTGTCCAAGGTGATTCAAGGTTCTTGTATCTTTTCAGATCTATCAAAGAATCACAGTTTATATTACTGTTCGTGTGTTCGGTCTTGCTCGTGCACGGATTCCGCACGTCGTACGAGCCGGTTCGCAATCGATACGGATCAATCCGGGACCTTACATTATGTTCTAAACTCTTTATTTCCTGTTTAAGACAATGTAACTCTTATGTTGTTAAATAAAATACAACTTTGTATGCCATGGTTATGAAACAATTAATTCTGTTACAACACTCCCCGACGTTTTCCGCCACATTTTGTATGTTATACGTGGTCGGGGTGTGACAATAGGTTTTATGTGAGTGTCAGATTCATGGCTCGTTTTACATGTTGCAATACCTATTTAAAAACCTTATTTTGAAAAGTATAGTATTGCGACATAATTAACCAACTCAAATCAAGTTGGATATGATTTATAAAATCTCGTAGCCATTATTCTTAACTCCAGAACATTTTGTTTTATTAAATCAAATCGTAAAACATCTCGTAGAAACTCGTTAATAAGACTCGTAGGGTTTATATTATTCAGAAAACATAATTGTGTGACATTGTTTCAAAATCGTTTACCCAAGTGATCTAGATAACGCAACGATATATAATGTGTTAAAAGCACTTATATATAGGAAGTACCAGCGGCGTATCTACCATGATTTTAACACATTACACCCGCCCCGTTACCAAATCACTTCCCTAACCCAATGGTTCAAACAGTTACAAATGGTTCACATAAATCAAATGGTTACGAACGGTTCACATAAATCCAACGATTACAAATGGTTCACATACATCCAATGATTACAAATGGTTCACATACATCCAATGATAACAAATGGTTCAAAACGTAAAACAATTGTGCTAGCATGTTAAGTGAACATACATAGCAAAACATAATGAAATCATGTACTAATAGTGTACTAATGAACATAGCAAGTATATGATATGAAAACATGGAAAACACGAAAGTAACAAGTAGGCACATGTGTTTCACCCCAAAATGTTTGAAAAACAGTAAAAGAGGGGACTATGTACTCACTTGAGGATGCTTAGAAGTCTTGAATAACAACCAAGCAAAGCTAGAGGGATCACGGAATCAAACGGCACCTAATATAGGTAATTATGTAAATAAATGGACCTAAATCGGAAGATCGGATAGAATGAGGTTTCGTAAACCAAATGAGTATAGGAACTCATGTAATATGGTTTAACAAAGCCTACATACAAAAATGAAACCTAACCTAAGTGCTTAAGACCCATTATGACCGGTTTAGGTAGCTTAGGCCACTTTAACGCGTCGTTCGCGAAAAAGCGTTCGGACCGCCTAACTAGTCTTATGAAAAGTATTATATGCCTTAACATGTCAAATAATGTTGCCTAATCAGTTTAGATGTCAAAATTTAGGTTACATATGCTTAAAATGAATTTATGCATAAAAAGGGCATTTTGGTAATTTTCCTAAGGCATATAAACTACCTATCATACAACTAGCTAAACGTAGTGACCATGAGGTATAACCTCGGAAGGTTATTCCCTATACAACTATGGTCACCTAATGTGTTTGGTCGGATCCTAATGATCGACCAAACGGGTCGGGTTCGAAAGTATAAACGGTTGTTTAGACCGCTTACCTTACGACCCTACATAAGCACTAAACCTAAAGTGACGAGCTAAACATGTTAAAACATGTTTAATGAGGTTTGAAAACAGGGTTGGTATCAAAACAAACGGTTTTGATACCTAAAAGTAGTTTGGTTACAAAATACACAAGAATACGTATTTTGGCCGAAACTACGACTCGCCACTATGCCTAGATAACGTGGTAATCAGTAGGTATAGTCATAGGAGACTAAAACCATCGTGATCACGCTCATGTTATGAAATTCAAACAAAATTCTTGTTGACCATAAACTGGTCAATGCAGAAAGGCAAACAATGCTAAAAACGCGTAAAAGAACAAAAGAGGACTTACAAAAGGTCCAAGAATGGAAATCTAGATCCAACTTGCTCAGGTATGAGGTGCTAAGCCCCAACTTAGAGCAAATAGATCAGATTTTGTGAGTTGCAACAATGAGGAGCATGGGTATTTATAGGATTTCTAGGACCGTTAGGATCGTTCCTCGAAAACCGAGCTTAAATCTGGACCGTACACATGCACCCATGGTTTTGCAAAACCATGGGCACCTTAAAAATATCCCATAGTAAGTTATAAACCATGTGAAAATGAGGGGAACAGCTGGAACAAGCTGAAAATCAGATTTTCCATTTTGGTCCCTTCCTAAGATAACTATGGCAGATTGTCAATTTTGGTCCCTGAATGTGCAAAACATGGTTTTTGATGCATTTTTGACACGTTTAAGCCCCGTTAATCCCATTTCAAGGCTCTAAAATGAATTTAAAGTATAGGGAACATGAAACATGCTCAAAAATATCTCGGATGTCGGTTCGTTTGACCGTACAGTTGCGTTATTCGGTTAATTACGACTAAACACGAACGAACGTGAAAAACGGTCCAAATTACGCGACGAATGGATTTTTATCAAGATAATCACTAAAATAAAATATTTTAATGATTACATAAATTTTTGGATGTCTGGATATATTCAGAACGTAAGATATGCGCGAAAATGCAAACTTATGCACTTTTTGACGCTTTTAGTCCCTATTGATCAAGAAAGTTTATTTTTGCACACCAAACACCTCAAAGCCTATTTTTAAGCTATGTAAAGGATATTTAGGGCATATTTAACTTATGATCAAGTTCTGGAATGTTCGTTACAGTAAAAATCGGCATACTTTCGCAGTTTGTCGAAATTAGTCCCTGTAAGCGAATAAACTTGATTTCGCCACACCAAACCCTCCAAAACTTATTTCTAAGTTATGTAAAGGTTATTTAAGGTATGTTAAGCCTATTTCACTATTCCGGAGTGTGTGTTGCATTAAATTGGTTATATTTACGCATCAGTGCGCGTATAACCTTCTAGAAAGTGATTTAAAGCTTGAAATCGAACATGAATTGATATGTGCAAACAATACATGTATTTTTACAAATCCCAAGTATGAAACACAATATTTCATAAATTTGGTATTTGTTTAATGGTCGCAGAGGCACAGGTGTCACGATCTCCCCTACTTTAGGAAATTTCGTCCCGAAATTTATTCGTATGAGTCAGTCCGTGACGCTGTGTTAAATAATTGCCTTGCATGGAATCTAGGGTGTTTATCTATTTTCGTAGAATAACCCATCAAAGATTATGCAAGTCATAATCCTGTCATTTCTCTCAATGGACAATCTTTAAAAATGAAAATGAAGGAAAATCAAGGATATTTATTTCACTCGATGGATATTTTTTAGAAACGAAAATGAACGGAATGAGTCATTTTCCACAATGGGTATTCTTCAGAAACAAAAATGAACGAATAATGAAGAATATTCATTTCCCTCGATGGATATTCTTTAGAAACGAAAATGAACGGAATGAGTCATTTTCCTCAATGGGTATTCTTCATAAACGAAAACGAACGAATAATCAAGAATATTCATTTCCCTCGATGGATATTCTTCAGAAACGAAAATGAACAGAATGAGTCATTTTCCTCAATGGGTATTCTTCAGAAACAGAAATGAAGGAAAATCAAGAATATTCATTTCCCTCGATGGATATTCTTCAGAAACGAAAATGAACGGAAAGAGTCATTTTCCTCATTGGGTATTCTTCAGAAATTGAAATGAAGGAAGAATCAAGGATATTCATTTCCCTCGATGGATATTCTTTAGAAACGAAAATGAACGGAATGAGTGATTTTCCTCAATGGGTATTCTTCAGAAATGGAAATGAAGGAAGAATCAGGGATATTCTTTTCCCTCGATGGATATACTTCAGAAACGAAAATGAACGAAATGAGTCATTTTCCTCAATGGGTATTCTTCAGAAACGGAAATGAAGGAAAAAGAAAAATTAGGGATATCCATTTCCCTTGATGGATATTCTTCAGAAACGAAAATGAACGGAATGAGTCATTTTCCTCAATGGGTATTCTTCAGAAACGGAAATGAACTGAGTCAACTCTAGACACATGACAAAACTTGTTGTGGTTTCTGTGCACTGAATTCCATAATTAAGTATGCATCCATAATTACATAATTCCTTGCACAGTCCACACAGTTTGTTTTGTAATGTGAAGGGGGAAGAAAATCAAACCTGTGATGAGTGTGACTAGACTATCATAGGGTCCTTTTAATTAGATCGACAAATGATCTCTTTAGTTAGACCACCAGGGAGTCTTTTCAGCTATATCATCACATGATATTCCTAACCAGATTTTTGGATCAATCTGTTTAACTAGACCACTCAAGGGGTCTAATTATGGAATAGTACATTATAATCCAAGGGTCTTTACTATTAAGTAGAAGCCCATTAAGGATTTAAGGTAGTACCTTTGGATATCCTACTATGAATCCCTTATACGAAGATATGGAAAATTCTACGAGGATTTGGATAACAAAAACTTGGATTGCACAAAAACATAAAAGGGAACGCATAAGCACATAATCAAATATTTGTTTAATTTGACCTTTAATTTGTTATCTTTGGACACGGATATTTAAAGCACACCAGGAATCTAATCCGTGGATTTCATTTGGCACTTTAATCATTTTCAAGAATCTATCTATGAAGATAGGATGATCTTCCGAAAATTCGATTTTGTTTTCAAAGAAACGTAATATTCGAATTAAGGTACACAACAATTTTAGGATTTACGGAAATACCCTTAGGTACCCTATTAAGGATTTATAGTGGTACTTTGGGTATTCGTCCAGAGTTGTAACTTGCGCCTTGTACTTCGTTTCTTTGGAAGAAACGGGTACTTTAGGATTTTCGTGGAAAACGCAAGAGATCATAAAATGGAAGAATTTTGGGGGTAGTCTGTTCTTCAAGGAATACGATTCCCTGATTGTCGTTATTGTAGGGGATATGTTGTTTATACATGCAACCACATAAATACATTGCAATGTAAATAAAAGATTTATTTATAAACAATGATAACAACTATTTCATGGACCTTAACAACAAAAGAAAATAATACATAAGACGTGATTATTTCTAAACGGTGTTGTCTTCTAGTCGGTCAGATGCTCATCCCTGTGCTGGATTTGCATTAGCAAGCTTTGGGCAATTTCTTCGGAAATGACCCATCTCGCCACAGTTGTAGTAAGAACCTGGTGGAAAACGAGCTTGAGCAGGATTGTTGTCAGCTTGATTTGGTGCAACTTCAGCTCGGCAAACTCTTGCTGTGTGACCTATAAGTCCACAAATTTGGCATTTGCGGCACTTCACACTAGCATGATGATGGAGGTTACATTCGTTGCACAACGGTGAAGTTCAGTTGTATGGCTACCTAGCAGGGGGTTGAGCTGGTTGGTTGGGGGCAGCTTGATCATTGTGAGCAACCACAGCGAAGTTCTATGAAGCTTTTCGCTTCCTTGACTTCTTGGAGGGTTCAGTCTGCTCATCTTTGGGTTTCGATTCCTCGATTGGTTTCTTATCACCTTGTCAGAAAAGTTTACCTTTCCTGATTTGAGATTCAGTCAAGGTAGCCGATAGCTCAATGGCCTGCCTAACCGTAGTGGGGTTACTACCAGTCATAATGTCTTGTACTGGGTCAGGGAGGCCATCAATGTACTTTTCGATTGCCTTATCCAAAGGCGTAACCATATTCGGGCATAACAGACTTAACTCCTCATAACGATCTGTGTAGGCTCGATGCTCACCGCTATCTTGCTTAAGATCGTCGAATTCCCTTTCCAAGGCCCTGATCTCGTGACGAGGATAGAATTCCTTCATCATCAGAGCTCGAATCTCTTCCCACATTTGAGCCAGTGCCACATCGGCACCCCTATCTCTCATCACACCATTCCACCATGTCAAAGCTCGTTTCTCAAAGACACTAGATGCAAATTCTACCTTTCGCTCATTTGGGCATTGAACATGCCTGAAGGTGCTCTCTAGACTCTCAAACCATTGCAGAAGTGCAGTCGCTTCTTGAGACCCAGAAAACTTTGATGGCTTAGCCGAGTTGAATGTCTTGAAGTTGCAGGGGGCATTATTGTTGTTGAGAGCTTGGTTACATTGAGCAACAATGTTCGTGATTACAGCAGTCATTTGCTGTGTAATGATGTGACAACTCGTATTTTAGAACCCTTCATTGTATCTTGATGTAACATGCTTGAATGACTAGTTGACATGTTGGTTTAATGAATGTTATAAGTGAATGTTATGTGAATATGTGTTGTGCTTGTATGTATATGTATTGGAATCACACGAAATAAACTAATCGCACAATAGCAACTCGAACGCACAAGCCTTTAGGCTTTACTACTCTCGGCCCACTTCTCTTGAACTTGAACCGAATGGGCAACCCATTAGGGGCTTTACTACTCTCGGCCTACTCTCTCGTTTACACGCATAGCATTAGGAGAAAGGGTATACTTCTCATTTGTTTGCTAAACACACAACACCACACAAACCCTACTCTCCTCTATCTCCCTCACGAACCCGACGGCAGCCACACACCCTCTCCATCGAAGATCTTGGGGTTCGGATCATACTTGTTATATTCTCTTAACCAGTTAGTGTAATGTTATTATTTGATTGTATGATTGATGATGTTGTGATTCATATGTTCCTTCGTGATGCTTTACGGATGAGATACGATTGATTTATGTTATGAATAGATGATAGGCGGCTCACATGTATAGTATTGTAGATCAACATAGGGTTGTTAATTATTTGATGTTGTAAATGATTGAGAATCGAATTCTTGATTAAATCAGCTGTTATGTTCTATGCTTCGGATTGTTAGTCGTATGATGATGTTAATCGGCTAGCATGACTTGCTGTTTGCATAATGAATTAGGATTAAACGTATGTAACTGGTTGTATGTTCATGTAATCGGACCAAATAATATGATACGATAAGTTATTGTTCATGCTAAACGGATTAGGGTTCATGTGAATCAATTGATAAAAACCTTGTGTTGATCGATATATGGCTTGATTAGAATTATTGATTCTGTTGATTGATTTTATGCAATTATGGAAACTGTTAAAGTGGTCAAATGAGTTGATTGGAATGTGTAACTGATTATAAAATTTTAGGGATAATAAAACTAATCGCACAAGAGTCCTTTGTCGCACAAGGACCCACAGCGCACAGGTTGTTGATCGCACAAGATCAGGTCGCACAAGACTAGATCTGATCGCACAAGTGCCAGTCGCACAAGGCACCATCAGTCGCACAAGGTGCCATCAGTCGCACAAGTTTAAATGGATCGCACAAGACACATTGTTGTTGTTTGGGCCGTATGCATGTTTGGACTACTTTTGTTTTATTGGGCCGGGTTAGTTGCCAATCGCACAACCCATTGTGGATCGCACAAGTATGCTGATCACACAATAGGTTGGGCCGTTTACTTATTGGGTATTATCTTTCGGGTCGCACAAGTTTGGACTTGTTGAGTATTTAACTACTACTGTGAAAGTGTTAACATGCATTATGTGTTTGCTATGATCAACCCGTGTTCCTAACCTGTTAGGCTATGTGTAATCATACGTGCTTTACTTGAACCCAGAACTGACTTGTATGGTAACCATGTTAGGACGTGGTTAGCCTCAAGTAGCTCGATTGACCTTTCTGTGTATCTGCCGAGCAAACCAAGGTGAGTTCACACTTCCAAGGCATGGGATTCCCAGGGGTTGGGAATGGGATTGGGATTGGATAACTACTCGTACAACCATTGCTATTAAACTACTTACTACTGTCCTCGGATTGAAGGGCAGGTACGTTAAACCTACGTACAGTTATAATTACTACTGTCCTCGGATTGAAGGGCACGTACGTAAAGCCTACGTACACGACTATAAGACCATAAACTCTATCAATTTAAGTCCCTCATTTATCGACTTAATCGCCGAGGCCTATGGCGAGCGGGTCATTAGTTAATAGCGCTATTAGGTTTAACAAACCTCACACCGTGTCAGTCGGACGGGCGTGTACTAATGGACTATGGGCAAAGGGTTAATGCTGATAGACATTAACTTAGGGCACCTCTTACATTTTCGTAGCAGTCGATACGCGTGGTCTAATTTTACATGGGAAACCCCCACTAATCTTCGCAAACATGTCAGGATGACCGCGATACGAATTAATACGATACATGGTTTACAAAACGAACATACGATTTACGAAATGAATACTATAACCAAACAACCAACTGTGAACTCGCTCAACTTTGTTGTTGATTCGTTGCTACATGCCTTGCAGGTCATTAGGTACTCATGGAACTTGCACAGGGAGGAATGGTCGTTGTGGGATATGGCAGTGTGTGCCATGCTATAAACATTACTTTATTTCGTACTTAATACTTACAATGGGTTTTACAATTATGCTTCTGCTAAACACTTAACTATGCTTTGGTTTTGAACACCTTTCATATTGTTTGGTTGAATTATGTTAACTTACATGCTGGTTCAATATAATTGGTGGCTTGATCCTGGTCAGTCACGCCTCCAAGCGGTGATACTCCGCAGGTGGATTTTGGGGGTGTGACAGATGGCACGTACGTAAAGCCTACGTACACGACTATAAGACCATCAACTCTATCGATTTAAGTCCCTCATTTATCGACTTAATCGCCGAGGCCTATGGCGAGCGGGTCATTAGTTAATAGCGCTATTAGGTTTAACAAACCTCACACCGTGCCAGTCGGACGGGCGTGTACTAATGGACTATGGGCAAAGGGTTAATGCTGATAGACATTAACTTAGGGCACCTCTTACATTTTCGTAGCAGTCGATACGCGTGGTCTAATTTCACATGGGAAGCCCCCACTAATCTTCGCAAACATGTCAGGATGACCGCGATACGAATTAATACGATACATGGTTTACAAAACGAACATACGATTTATGAAATGAATACTATAACCAAACAACCAACTATGAACTCGCTCAACTTTGTTGTTGATTCGTTGCTACATGCCTTGCAGGTCATTAGGTACTCATGGAGCTTGCACAGGGAGGAACGGTCGTTGTGGGATATGGCAGTGTGTGCCATGCTATAAACATTACTTTATTTCGTACTTAATACTTACAATGGGTTTTACAATTATGCTTCCGCTAAACACTTAATTATGCTTTGGTTTTGAACACCTTTCATATTGTTTGGTTGGATTATGTTTACTTACATGCTGGTTCAATATTATTGGTGGCTTGATCCTGGTCAGTCACGCCTCCAAGCGGTGATACTCCGCAGGTGGATTTTGGGGGTGTGACACATTGGTATCAGAGCCATTGGTTATAGAGAACTATTATGTCATGGTGCTAGATCAATCTGATCAGGTTATGCATTTACAGCTTATTTTTAAATTGGATAAGCGGAGGGTTTTTTGTTCTTTTGTGTATGCCGCAAACTATTATGTCTCTCGTAGAAATCTATGGCAAAGTCTTTCAATGCACAAAGTTCTAGTTGGTGATAATCCTTGGTTCATTATGGGTGATTTTAACTCGGCTCTAAATCTGGAAGATAAATCCTTGGGAACGTCTTCGTTTTCTATTGGCATGAGGGATTTTCAATCGTGTGTGGATGATATTGAGATGTTTGACATTAATAGATCGGGAATCCATTTTACGTGGAATCAAAAACCAAAGAAGGGTGTCGGATTACTAAAGAAAATTGATCGTGTTTTGGGAAATACCCAATTTGTTTCTAATTTTCCGCGTGCGGTAGCAATTTTTCAGCCATATCGTCTTTCGGATCACTCTCCTTGTGTCCTAAAAATTCCTGAAGCTGGTAAGTTGAAACCGAGACCATTTAAATTTGCTAATTTTTTGGTTCATAAACCGGAATTTTTAGATATTGTCAATCGGACTTGGGATACTAGAGTTAATGGTGTGCATCAGTTTTCTGTTGTTAAGAGGCTTCGGCTGCTTAAATGGCCTCTTCGTGCTCTTTTGTTTAAACAAGGTAATCTTCACAACAAAACCAATGAGCTTCGTACAAGACTTGAGAGTATTCAGCAGGCTATAGATAAGGATCCCTTGAATGCTGCCCTTAGAGTTGAAGAAACTACAGTTACAAACTGTTATCAAGAAGCGTTACTTGATGAGGAACGCTTTCTGAAGCAGAAATCTAAAGTAGATTGGTTGTGTGCTGGAGACATGAACACTGCTTTTTTCCATTCTGCTCTGAAAAATAGGAATCATCGTAGCAGGATTGATATTATTCGGGATTCGAGTGGAAATGTGTTCGAAGGTGATATGGTTCATGATGCTTTTGTTAGTCATTATGAGAATTTCTTGGGGTGTACAGGGGACGTTTCTATGCTTCCATCGCCAGATTTATTTTCTAATACTTTGAATTCGGCTACGGCCCACCATATGATTCGTCAGGTTTCTGCGGAGGAAGTGAAAGCGGCTATGTTTTCTATTGGTATTGATAAGGCCCCGGGTCCGGACGGTTACACTGCTGCTTTTTTCAAGAGTGCATGGAATATTGTTGGGGCGGATGTCTCTAAAGCTATTATTGATTTCTTTGATACAGGGAATTTGTTACGCGAGTTAAACCATACTCTTATTGTGCTTGTGCCGAAAGTTCCTACACCTTCGGTTATTACTGATTATCGTCCTATTGCATGTTGCAATGTTTTATACAAGTGCATTAGCAAAATTATTGCGGAGAGAGTGAAGGGGGCTCTAAACGAGATAGTTAGTATAAACCAATCTGCGTTTGTCCCAGGAAGGAAAATATCGGATAATATTCTGTTGACTCAAGAGCTTATGCATAATTATCATAGGAATGCTGGTCCGCCACGGTGCGCTTTTAAAGTTGATATTCAAAAAGCCTATGATACGGTTGACTGGAATTTTCTAAGGAGTATTCTAATTGGGTTTGGTTTCAATATCAAGATGGTGAATTGGATCATGGTATGTGTTTCAACTACTTCATATTCTGTTTGTGTTAATGGTAATGTTCATGGCTATTTCAAGGGAAATCGTGGGCTAAGGCAAGGGGATCCATTATCCCCATATCTTTTCACTCTTGTTATGGAAATTTTGACAGCCATTCTGCATCACTCGATAAGAATTGATTCCTCGTTTAAGTTTCATAATCGGCGTGAAAGGCAGCAAATTATATATCTATGCTTTGCAGATGATTTGTTTCTTTTTGCTAGAGGTGAGATTGCCTCGGCAAAGTTTATTATGAGGTCGTTGGATTCTTTTACCAAAATGTCAGGGTTGGTTCCTAGTGTTCAAAAAAGTACGGTTTTCTTTTGCAATGTGCCTAGCTACATTAAAAGTGCTATTTTGAGAATTATGCCTTTTGTGGAGGGTACGCTTCCAGTCAGGTACTTGGGGGTGCCTCTCATTTCTTCTAGGCTTTTGTATAAAGATTGTAATGTTCTTGTGGAAAAACTTGAAAAGCGTATTATGCATTGGAGGAACAGGATGCTTTCTTTTGCTGGCAGGTTACAACTTATAATATCAGTTTTGTCCTCTATGCATATTTATTGGTCTTCTGTTTTCATATTGCCGACTCGAGTGGTTAATGATTTGGAAGCGAGAATGCGAAATTTTCTTTGGTCTCAAGATTGCAATTTTCATAAAGGGAAAGCGAAAGTTTCTTGGAAGACCATTTGTATTCCGAAATATGAAGGTGGGTTAGGCATTAGACGTATTGGTGATATTAACAAAGCTCTTATGACTTCTCACATTTGGAGTATTATCACTAAACGCAAGTCTTTGTGGGTTGATTGGGTTCATTCATACAGGCTTAAAGGTAAAAGTTTCTGGAAATGCACTGTGCCTAGCAATTGCTGCTGGTCTTGGCGGAAATTATTACAACTGAGACCGTTAATGCGAAATCATGTTTGGACCGAGGTTGGTAATGGTACCACAACTTCAGCATGGTATGATTTATGGTGCTCCTTAGGGCCGCTGGGTGATGTTCTGTCACCTAGAGTGATCTCGAATGCGGGTTTTACTTTGGAGGATACAGTTGCTGATATTAGAAATAATGGAGTTTGGAGGTGGCCTACAGCTTGGAGGGATCTTTATCCGGTTCTTATTCAGCTTGATAATGTGAATTTTGACCCGAATAAAAGAGATAGGATGGTTTGGCTTGATGGTAATCATATCAGCAAATTTTCGGCTTCAGGTGTTTGGAATTCGATTCGTTATACAGAACATGAAATTCAGTGGTGTTCTATTGTGTGGTTTTCTCAATGTATTCCGAAGCATGCTTTCCTAATGTGGTTAATTATGAGGGGTAAGTTACTTACTCAGGATAAAATATTGGGATGGGATCTGTCTCGTAGGAAAAATATGAACATGATGTGCTGCTTGCTTTGTTATGAGAATTTTGACTCCCATAATCACTTATTTTTTGAGTGCAAATTCTCGTCTCAAGTCTGATCAGGTTAGACAAAAGGTCGGTATGGATTTAGTTCAACCGATTTGGGGGGATATTGTGGAGTGGCTTCTAGTTCGTGCCCGGTCGAAGTCTGCGTCAAATCTGGTGGCTAGAATTTTAGTTGCGGCTTCGTGTTACATGATATGGCAGGAGCGAAATGCTAGGTTATTTAAGAACCAGTTAAGACCTCCAGAAACTATAAGTGCTTCTATTGTTCAAATGGTTCGGTATAAGCTGATGGGAGTGAAGCTGAAGAATACTACAAGAGTTCAGAAGCTTATGGAAGATTGGGAGATTCAGAGGCTTTCTAATGAGATTGAAGGGGGTTGAGTAGTCGTTTATTGTTTTGTGTTTTTCTAGATTAGAGTCTAGTAGTTTTCTCCTTCGTTGGCTTGATTGGATGTTTTTTGTTTACATTCATGGGGCATGTCTCATGAGTGAAGTAGTGTAGGCTTTCTACACTACTTGTTTTTTGTGGTTGTGAATATATAGAATCACCGGGGTAACCCTTTACCAAAAAAAAAAAAAAAAAAAGTGGGGGATAGTCAGATCACTGGCCCAGAACTTGTGGTAGACACAACAGAACGAATTGCTCAAATACGACAACGAATGGCGGCAGCTCGTGACCGTTAGAAGAGCTACGCCGATAAGGGCAGGAAACCACTCGAGCTCCAGGTTGGGGAGCGAGTGCTACTCAAAGTTTCACCATGGAAGGGTGTGGTTCGTTTTGGTAAACGAGGCAAACTTAACCCACGATACGTCGGACATTTCGAATTCATAGAGAAAATAGGCAAGGTGGCCTACAAACTGAACTTACCAGCAGAACTCAGTGCAGTTCACAACGTCTTCCACGTGTCGAATCTGAAGAAGTGTCTGTCAGATGAGACCCTCATAGTTCCTTTGAAGGAGCTCACTATCGACGAGCAGTTACGATTCGTCGAGGAACCAGTCGAAATCACGGACCGGGATGTTAAGGTCCTCAAGCGCACTAGAATACCTCTCGTTTGAGTTCGTTGGAACTCCCCTCGCGGCCCAGAGTTCACCTGGGAACGCGAAGATCAAATGAAACAAAAGTATCCCCAACTATTCGCAAACAGTACAACCACTACTGAGGCTGAAGCTACGGAATTTCGGGACGAAATTCCAGATCAACGGGGGGAGGATGTGACACCTCAGTGAGTACGTACCAAATTTCGGGACGAAATTTCTTTCAACTTGGGGATAATGTGACAACTCATAATTTAGAACCCTTCATTGTATCTTGATGTAACATGCTTGAATGACTAGTTGACATGTTGGTTTAATGAATGTTATAAGTGAATGTTATGTGAATATGTGTTGTGCTTGTATGTATATGTATTGGAATCAAACGAAATAAACTAATCGCACAATAGCAACTCGAACGCACAAGCCTTTGGGCTTTACTACTCTCGGCCCACTTCTCTTGAACTTGAACCGAATGGGCAACCCATTAGGGGCTTTACTACTCTCGGCCTACTCTCTCTTTTACACGCATAGCATTAGGAGAAAGGGTATACTTCTCATTTGTTTGATAAACACACAACACCACACAAACCCTACTATCTTCTCTCTCCCTCACGAACCCGACGGCAGCCACACACCCTCTCCATCGAAGATCTTGGGGTTAGGATCATACTTGTTATATTCTCTTAACCGGTTAGTGTTATGTTATTATTTGATTGTATGATTGATGATGTTGTGATTCACATGTTCCTTCGTGATGCTTTATGGATGAGATACGATTGATTTATGTTATGAATAAATGATAGGCGCCTCACATGAATAGTATTGTAGATCAACATAGGGTTCTTAATTATTTGATGTTGTAAATGATTGAGAACCGAATGCTTGATTAAATCAGCTGTTATGTTCTATGCTTCGGATTGTTAGTCATATGATGATGTTAATCGGCTAGCATGACTTGCTGTTTGCATAATGAATTAGGATTAAACATATGTAACCGGTTGTATGTTCATGTAATCGAACCAAATAATATGATACGATAAGTTATTGTTCATGCTAAACGGATTAGGGTTCATGTGAATCAATTGATAAAAACCTTGTGTTGATCGATATATGGCTTGATTAGAATTATTGATTCTGTTGATTTATTTTATGCAATTATGGAAACTGTTAAAGTGGTCAAATGAGTTGATTGGAATGTGTAACTGATTGCAAAATTATAGGGATAATAAAACTAATCACACAAGAGTCCTTGGTCGCACAAGGACCCACAACGCACAAGTTGTTGATCGCACAAGATCAGGTCGCACAAGACCTGATCTGATCGCACAAGTTCCAGTCGCACAAGGCACCATCAGTCACACAAGGTGCCATCAGTCGCACAAGATTAAACGAATCGCACAAGTCACATTGTTGTTGTTTGGGTCGTATGCATGTTTAGACTACTTTTATTTTATTGGGCCGGGTTAGTTTCCAATCGCACAACCCATTGTGGATCGCACAAGTATGCTGATCGCGCAATAGGTTGGGCCGTTTACTTATTGGGTATTATCTTTCGGGTCACACAAGTTTGGACTTGTTGAGTATTTAACTACTACTGTGAAAGTGTTAACATGCATTATGTGTTTGCTATGATCAACCCATGTTCCTAACCTGTTAGGCTATGTGTAATCATACGTGCTTTACTTGAATCCAGAACTGACTTGTATGGTAACCATGTTAGGACGTGGTTAGCCTCAAGTAGCTCGATTGACCTTTCTGTGTATCTGCTGAGCAAACCAAGGTGAGTTCACACTTCCAAGGCATGGGATTCCCAGGGGTTGGGAATGGGATTGGATAACTACTCGTACAACCATTTCTATTAAACTACTTACTACTGTCCTCGGATTGAAGGGCACGTACGTAAAACCTACGTACAGTTATACTTACTACTGTCCTCGGATTGAAGGGCACGTACGTAAGGCCTACATACACGACTATAAGACCATCAACTCTATCAATTTAAGTCCCTCATTTATCGACTTAATCGCCGAGGCCTATGGCGAGCGGGTCATTAGTTAATAGCGCTATTAGGTTTAACAAACCTCACACCGTGCCAGTCGGACGGGCGTGTACTAATGGACTATGGGTAAAGGGTTAATGCTAATAGACATTAACTTAGGGCACCTCTTACATTTTCGTAGCAGTCGATACGCGTGGTCTAATTTCACATGGGAAGCCCCCACTAATCTTCGCAAACATGTCAGGATGACCGCGATACGAATTAATACGATACATGGTTTACAAAACGAACATACGATTTATGAAATGAATACTATAACCAAACAACCAACTGTGAACTCGCTCAACTTTGTTATTGATTCGTTGCTACATGCCTTGCAGGTCATTAGGTACTCATGGAGCTTGCACAGGGAGGAACCGTCGTTGTGGGATATGGCAGTGTGTGCCATGCTATAAACATTACTTTATTTCGTACTTAATACTTACAATGGGTTTTACAATTATGCTTCCGCTAAACACTTAACTATGCTTTGGTTTTGAACACCTTTCATATTGTTTGGTTGAATTATGTTTACTTACATGCTGGTTCAATATGATTGGTGGCTTGATCCTGGTCAATCACGCCTCCAAGCGGTGATACTCCGCAGGTGGCTTTTGGGGGTGTGACAGATGGCACGTACGTAAAGCCTACGTACACGACTATAAGACCATCAACTCTATCAATTTAAGTCCCTCATTTATCGACTTAATCGCCGAGGCCTATGGCGAGCGGGTCATTAGTTAATAGCGCTATTAGGTTTAACAAACCTCACACCGTGACAGTCGGACGGGCGTGTACTAATGGACTATGGACAAAGGGTTAATGCTGATAGACATTAACTTAGGGCACCTCTTACATTTTCGTAGCATTCGATACGCGTGGTCTAATTTCACATGGGAAGCCCCCACTAATCTTCGCAAACATGTCAGGATGACCGAGATACGAATTAATACGATACATGGTTTACAAAACGAACATACGATTTACGAAATGAATACTATAACCAAACAACCAACTGTGAACTCGCTCAACTTTGTTGTTGATTCGTTGCTACATGCCTTGCAGGTCATTAGGTACTCATGGAGCTTGCACAGGGAGGAACGGTCGTTGTGGGATATGGCAGTGTGTGCCAAGCTATAAACATTACTTCATTTCGTACTTAATACTTACAATGGGTTTTACAATTATGCTTCCACTAAACACTTAACTATGCTTTGGTTTTGAACACCTTTCATATTGTTTGGTTGAATTATGTTTACTTACATGCTGGTTCAATATGATTGGTGGCTTGATCCTGGTCAGTCACGCCTCCAAGCGGTGATACTCCGCAGGTGGATTTTGGGGGTGTGACAAATGACAGTTGCCAGCTCTTCTATAGGTACCTGATTTCGCGTCGTGGAGGCATTCTAAAAAGGGGAAACAAGAGAGAAAACAAATGAAATGGCATTGGGTAAGATTAGGATGTTACAATTACCGAAAAAAATCATGGGTGGCGGTCATTTGTTTGAACCACGAAGCAAACAAGCGACACACAAAGGCTGAATCAAAGTAAATAGGTCCTCATAATGTATAGCGAAGACATGCTCGCCTATAAGTGGACACTCACCCCAAGAGTTCCCAGGTAAGAGTGACTGGTCCGATACTGCGGATTTGTACGAACACTCTAGCCTTAGACAGAAAGCTCAGGGTACAGGCACCCACCCTTCCAGTTTGCACGTGTTCACATTATATAGCCCCAAACTTTGACGAGAATTTGAAAACTTTGAAGGTTCGTAACCTTATAATAAATCATCCTAGAACAGATGATTAGTTTTCAAAGCAGATTCGAATTTTGTGTTCTTATTGTGGTTGCTGCCTAAAGATAGGCAACGATATTATTTTATGAGTAAACGCAAGTAAACTCGTGTTAGGGTCCTAGGAAGGTTATAGTCTAGGTCAAAGCATTACTAATAACCTAATTCGCTATAACCATTGGCTCTGATACCAACTTTTCTGTCACACCCCGACCACGTAAAATAACAAAACGTGGCGGAAACGTCGGGGAGTGTTGTAACAGGATCATTGTTTCACAACCATGGATTAAACAATTTCGTTTTATTTAATTAAATGTATTACATTACATTGGAATTAGAAACAAAACATGAACAAATAGACTTTTATTGTTATTAAGTCGCTAAGGCCTCGTCTGTTCCAATGTGAGCATGCATCAATATCATCATCAAATATCATCAACTATGGTACCTGAAACACATGTGAAAATACGTCAGCATAAAAATGCCGGCGAGTACATAGGTTTTATGTGAGTGTCAGATTCATGGCTCGTTTTACATGTTGCAATACTTATTTAAAAACCTTATTTTGAAAAGTATAGTATTGCGACATAATTAACCAACTCAAATCAAGTTGGATATGATTTATAAAATCTCGTAGCCATGATTCTTAACTAAAAACAATTTTGTTTTATTAAATCAAATCGTAAAACATCTCGTAGAAACTCATTAATAAGACTCGTATGGTTTATATTATTCAGAAAACATAATTATGTGACATTGTTTCAAAATCGTTTACCCAAGTGATCTAGATAATGCAACGATATATAATGTGTTAAAAGCACTTATATATAGGAAGTACCAGCGGCGTATCCACCATGCTTTTAACACATTACACCCGCCCCCATTACCTAATCACTTCCCTAACCCAATGGTTCAAACAGTTACAAATGGTTCACATAAATCAAATGGTTACGAACGGTTCACATAAATCCAACGATTACAAATGGTTCACATACATCCAATGATTACAAATGGTTCACATACATCCAACGATTACAAATGGTTCAAAACGTAAAACAATTGTGCTAGCATGTTAAGTGAACATACATAGCAAAGCATAATGAAATCATGTACTAATAGTGTATTAATGAACATAGCAAGTATATGATATGAAAACATGGAAAACATGAAAGTAACAAGTAGGCACATGTGTTTCACCCCAAAATGTTTGAAAAACAATAAAAGAGGGGACTATGTACTCACTTGAGGATGCTTAGAAGTCTTGAATAACAACCAAGCAAAGCTAGAGGGATCACGGAATCAAACGGCACCTAATATAGGTAATTATGTAAATAAATGGACCTAAATCGGAAGATCAGATAGAATGAGGTTTTGTAAACCAAATGAGTATAGGAACTCATGTAATATGGTTTAACAAAGCCTACATACTAAAATGAAACCTAACCTAAGTGCTTACGACCCATTATGACCCGTTTAGGTAGCTTACGCCACTTTAACGCGTCGTTCGCGTAAAACACGTTCGGACCGCCTAACTAGTCCTATGACAAGTATTATATCCCTTAACGTGTCTAATAATGTTTCCTAATCAGTTTAAATGTCAAAATTTAGGTTACATATGCTTAAAATGAATTTATGCATAAAAAGGGCATTTTGGTAATTTTCCTAAGGCATATAAACTACCTATCATACAACTAGCTAAATGTAGTGACCATGAGGTATAACCTCGGAAGGTTATTCCCTATACAACTATGGTCACCTAATGTGTTTGGTCGGATCCTAATGATCAACCAAACAGGCCGGGTTCGAAAGTATAAGCGGTTGTTTAGACCGCTTACCTTACGACCCTACATAAGCACTAAACCTAAAGTGACGAGCTAAACATGTTAAACATGTTTAACGAGGTTTGAAACCAGGTTTGGTATCAAAACAAATGGTTTTGATACCTAAAAGTAGTTTGGTTACAAAATACGCAAGAATATGTATTTTGGCCGAAAATATGACTCGCCACTATGCCTAGATAACGTGGTAATCAGTAGGTATAGTCATAAGAGACTAAAACCATCATGATCACGCTCACTTTATGAAGTTTAAACGAAATTCGTGTTGACCATTAAATGGGCAATGCATAAAGTCAAACAAAGTTTGACTTTCATGCTAAAAACGCGTAAAAGGACGAAAGAGGACTTACAAAAGGTCCAAGAATGGAAATCTAGATCCAACTTGCTAAGGTATGAGGTGCTAAGCCCCAACTTAGAGCAAATAGATCAGATTGTGTGAGTTACAACAATGAGGAGCATGGGTATTTATAGGATTTCTAGGACCTTTAGGATCGTTCCTCGAAAACCGAGCTTAAATCTGGACCGTACACATGCACCCATGGTTTTGCAAAACCATGGGCACCTTAAAAATGGCCCATAGTAAATGTTATAAACCATGTGCAAATGCGGAGAACAGCTGGAACAAGCTGAAAATCAAATTTTCCATTTTGGTCCCTTCCTAAGATAACTATGGCAGATTGTCAATTTTGGTCCCTGAATGTGCAAAACATGGTTTTGGATGCATTTTTTGACACATTTAAGCCCCGTTAATCCCATTTCAAGGCTCTAAAATGAAGTTAAAGTATAGGGAACATGAAACATGCTAAAAAATATCTCGGATGTCGGTTCGTTTGACCGTACGATTGCGTTATTCGGTTAATTACGATGAAACACGAACGAACGCGAAAAACGGTCCAAATTACGTAACGAATGGATTTTTATCAAGCCTATCACTAAAATAAAATATTTTAATGATTACATAAATTTTTGGATGTCCGGATGTATTCAGAACATAAGATATGCGCGAAATGCAAACTTATGTACTTTTTGACGCTTTTAGTCCCTATTGATCAAGAAAGTTTATTTTTGCGCACCAAACACCTCAAAGCCTATTTCTAAGCTATTTAAAGGATATTTAGGGCATATTTAACTTATGATTAAGTTTCGGAATGTTCGTTACAGTACAAATCGGCATACTTTCGCAGTTTGTCGAAATTAGTCCCTGTAAGCGAATAAACTTGATTTCGCCACACCAAACCCTCCAAAACTTATTTCTAAGTTATGTAAAGGTTATTTAAGGTATGTTAAGCCTATTTCACTATTCCGGGGTGTTCATTGCATTAAACTGGTTATATTTACACATCAGTGCGCGTATAACCTTCCAGAAAGCGATTTAAAGCTTGAAATCGAACATGAATTGATATGTGCAAACAATACACGTATTTTTACAAATCCCAAGTATGAAACACAATATTTCATAAATTTGGTATTTGTTTGATGGTCGCAGAGGCACGTGTGTTACGTCAACGCCAACTATTTTCTCCGCATCCGACAACAATTTCATACCATTTAGTTTTAAAAGATATTGAAAACGAGCTTTATCGAAAGCTTTGGTATGTAAATCTGACTTTTGTTCGTCGGTGTGGATTTTGTCAATTCGTATCAAATTCTTTTCATAACAATCACGTATGAAATGATGACGAATTTCTATATGTTTGGTTTTAGCGTGATGTACCGGATTCTTTGTTATGTTTATTGTTGCCTCATTATCAACAAAAAATGGTGAATTATGAAATTGCAAACCATAGTCGCGCATCTGTTACTGAATCCACAGGATCTGAGAGGAGCTGCTGCTGGCAGATACGTACTCTGCTTCACATGTTGATAGAGCAACAGAGGTTTGCTTCTTACATTGCCACGTGACCAATCCGGGTCCGAAAAATTGGCATCCTGCAGTTGTTGATTTAGCATTAACTTTGCAGCAACCAAAGTCAGAATCAGAGTATCCTTCGAGCGTGAAGTCACCATCGTTTGGATACCACAACCCTAGTGTTGGAGTTCCTTTCAGGTAGCGTAGAATCCTCTTGATGATAGTCATATCTGAAGCTCTAGGACTCGACTGATATCGGGTCGCGAGGCAAGTCGGGTACATGATATCGGGTCTAGATGCTGTCAAGTACATCAGCGAACCTATCATTGAGCGGTAAAGCGTCTCGTCCACCTTCTATCCGGTGAGATCAAGGTTGATACCATGATTGGTTGCTAATGGGGTAGACATTGGAGTAGTCTCAGACATCTCGAATTTCTCCAGAACGTCGTAAACATACTTCGTTTGATGAATGAAAATTACCTCAGGCATTTGGTCTACTTGCAGCCCTAGGAAGAACTTCATCTCACCCATTGACGACATTTCGAACTTCTGCTTCATTACTTTCTCAAAGTCTTTGCAAAGTTCATCATTTATTGACCCAAAGATTATATCATCAATGTAAATCTGTACAATCAGTAAGTGCCCATCGACTTCCTTTGTGAAAAGGGTAGCATCCACTTTTCCTTGGATAAAGCTGTTGGCAAGCAAATGTTGAGAGAGCGTCTCGTACCAAGCTCTCGGGGCCTGATGCAAACCATACAACACTTTGTCTAGCAGGTAGACCTTGTCTTTGTGGATTGGGTCGGTGAAGCCCGGTGGCTGACCAACATATACCTCCTCTTTCACCTTGCCATATAAAAACGCTGATTTGACATCTAACTTGTACACTTTAAATCCCTTCCATGAAGCAAAAGCTAGGTAAATTCTGATAGCTTCAAGATGAGCAACCGGAGCATAAACCTCTGTGAAGTCTATCCCTTCTTGCTGACTGAAACCCTGGACCACGAGTCGAGCTTTGTTTCGAACAAAAACCCCTCGATCGTCTCTTTTACACTTAAACACCCACTTCGTGTTTATCTTCCTATGTCCGTCAGGTAGATCCAGAAGCTTCCATACACCAAGCTTTTCAAACTGACTCAGCTCCTCCTGCATTGCGTTGACCCATGAATCTTCAGTCAGTGCTTCCTTGTAGGTTCTCGGCTCAATTTGCGAAATGAAACAACTGAGTGAAAATTCAGTTTGTAAAGGAGCAACTTTAGTATAAAAGCAAGTAAGGCCATGATCAATCTGGCTTCTGGTGTGAACGCCGGACTGCAGCTCTCCTATTATCAACTCTTCTGGATGATATGAAAGAGTCCTTGGCATAACTTCGCCAGGAACATCCACATCGCCTTCCAAATTAGTAACGTTCTGATCCACAACTTGTACATTGTCAAGAATTGTCTGATATGAAGATTGGATTTGCTCCCCCTCAGACTCTGAATCACCACGATCAAAAGTAGGAACATCATCAGATTTTGAATTATCATTGACCATTGTCTGATTTTTAGGAGCAGGTTCGCGTTTCAAAGTAGTCGGAGTTTGCTGAATTTCATCATTCTCTCCAGCATGACTTGGACCAGCTTCATCATCATTGGAAGTTTGTCGTTGACGTCTAGAAGACTTTTCTGGAAATCTTCCCTGAGATGCTTCATATTCTCGTAAAATATCCAAATCATCAAAGAACTCTGGCTCTTCTTCTAACTCGAATGAATCCCATAAGGTATCGTAGTTGAATCGCCATGAGTCTGCGGGCTTCTGTGGAGGCATAGTATAACCTTGACATTCAACATGCTATGCTTCGATGATCTTCTTCAGACTTGGAACAAAGACTCTTCTGAGTGGACTAGCATATCCCACAAAGATACCTTCAATGCTCTTTGAACCAAATTTGCCATCGGGATCTAGAACAGTGTAGGGAGACCCGAACGGCTCTAAATACTTGAGATTAGGCTTGCGATTGTTGATCAACTCGAAACATGTCTTGTTATGCTTCTTCACAATAAGTACCCTATTGAGTGTATAGCAAGCGGCTGATACTGCTTCTGCCCATAAATTTATCGGTAACTTGGAATCAGCTAGCATCGTTCTCGCCGTTTTAATCAGCGTTATGTTCTTTCATTCTGCGACTCCATTCTGTTGCGGAGTATGTTGGTGCACTACATCTGTTGACTTCGTCTTGGATCGATTCATACATTGTATTGTATAGATTAGGGCACGTTTTACGAGAAAATAGGAGATTATATGTGTTTAGTGAGCAGGTTTCGCTCATAGGGACATTAGGTAGAGGTTTCGCTTATATGGTCAAGAGGTTTCGCTTATTCGTACATGTAAGGTTTCGTTCATATGGACATGGTCCTTGGAGCGAAACCATCAGGTCTATATATAGGCATTAAACCACATAAGAACTTCTTGTATTCCATACCGAAGTGCTGCCGGTGTGAAAAACTACTTGTAATTGCATTCTAATCAATACAATTAGTAGTTTAAGTGAAGAATCAGCTATTTCTACCTCCGTTTCTTGTTATTCCGCACCTGAAACAGAGAAGAACACCTCTGAACGACTCGTTCGGGTCAGATCGCGATCCTACAAGTGGTATTAGAGCTCAGGAGGAGGAGTTCTGCAGAGATTAGCTGGAATTCATTGAGATTTCTTATTTCTACACCTTCTTTCATCATTTCAGAAAGTTTTACCGGTCGAAATTCGCTCTAAATTTCACAGATCATAGATAATAGGACATTAACAAACCCTGGAAAGTTTCGGACCTAAATTCAAAGGAAAAATGGAAAAAATTGACCTCGGACTAGGTTTCGCTTTTACGGACATTGTGTAATTTCGCTTATTTGGACATCAGATTTCGTTCTTGTGAACATCCAAAACCCTAATTTCGCTCCTGAGTACATCAGGTTTCGCTCCAATGTCACATCAAGCAGTAATTTCGCTCCAAGTGCATATAGGTATTTCGCTCTTGTGAACAATATAAGTGATTTCGCTTTTGTGATCACCTATTTTCGCTCATAAGGCACTCAAGAACCCTGATTTCGCTTTTGTGAACCTATAAAACTCTAATTTCGCTCTTGTATCACAGAATTGAGGGATTTCGCTTTTTGGAACATCTGGTCTCGCTCATATGATCATCTGATTTCGCTTTTAAGGACTTCTGGGATTTCACTCTTTATGCACAAATACCTGATTTCGCTTTTTAGTCACTGATCTTGAAAAACGTGCTAAGTCATCATGGATACCGAGTTCTACAACGCGTTTGCAACACCGTCTGGTCGAGCTACTATTGCTCAAGCCATGAGTTTGGAAAATGAGACGGGAACCACCCAAAAGCCCCCGAAATTGATGAGTATTGAAGAATACTACGGGTGGAAAGACAGATTCGAGAACTGGGTTCAGGCAAACCATCTTAGGTCATGGGAATGTATTTTGAAGAAATATGTTTTGCCACAGACTGATTTGAAAGTTGACAAAAGAATATCTGAATTTAGTGATCAAGAACGTGATATGTATAGAGCTGAAAAGATGATAATTAGTCTTCTTCAGCAAGCTATCAAAGAAGACATTTTCATACTGCTTCAGCATGACAAAACTTCAAAGTCAATCTAGGATGCTTTACGTGTTAAGTTTGAGGGTAGTGAGAAAATGATTAAGAGCAAGAAGGCGTTGCTCAAGAAAGAGTTTGATCTGTTCAGTAGTTTACCGGGAGAAGATACGAAGAAGCTGATTGAACGTTATTGTCACTTGGTGCGATCTATGTCAATGCTTAGTATAAAAAAGGATCCTGAAGAGTGGGTAGACAAATTAGCTGATGCGTTACCGCAAAAGAGTGGGGAACTTATTTGATGATCCTGAAAAACACAGGGGTTTATGATGGGTTAACAATTGGTCAGTTTATTGAGAAAATTGAAAGTCAGGATTTGGAACAGCAAAAGATCACTAGGATGAATAGTCCAAATGGTCAACAGGATGTAAAAATTTATTACAAAGGTAGTGTTCCAGAAACTGAAAGAAGTCCGAAAATCCAGACTGCTTTTAGTGCTGGAGATTCATCGGGAAAAGCTGATCAAAGTTCAAACAAAAGCAGCAGTGGTTTCTCATTATATCCGAGTGTCAATCCAAAGAGTTCATCAGAAAGCTTTCAGTCTCAAAGCACCAAGACAGGAAATGGTTATGTGATTCAGTGCAACATTGCTTTAAATCTTCCAGAAGGTCAAAGTTTTTTCAGAAGACACTGCTAAAGACCACATGGCTCTACTTGGTTCTGTGTTGTTATCTTATGAGGGTCTAGTGGCTGGTCGAATCGGAAATCCTATGCTCACAAAGGAGGATTACGATCAATTAGACGCCGAAGAGATGGAACTGATGGATATCAAATGGTGTCTAGCGAGTGTTCTTAGACGTCCTGAAAAGTTCAAAACGATTACCGGGAGAAATGACTTTCTTGATGCTCATGTATCTACTTTAGGTTTTGATAAATCTAAAGTTACTTGTTTTCGTTGCAGGGAGAAAGGTCATTTCAAGCGGGAGTGCAAGAACAGGGAAGCTAGTGGTGCTCAGAATCCGTTTGGAAAAGACGATTACTACCGAAAAGCCATTTACCAGCAAGTTGGTCAACAACAAGAACCACAGGTGGCTCATGGTAGAAGAATCGAGGATTCAAAAAGAGCATGTGTGGTGGATTTTGACTGGAACAATTATATATCTCCTGAAAGCAAAGCATGCATAGTTGATCAAGATGATGAGAGGCTACCTGAAGGCTTCAGCTGGAATATGTTTGCAGATGAGAATGGGAATTTTAAAGCTTTCATAGCTAAGATTGTCAGAGAACCAGACATGTTTGCTACGTGGATGAAGTCTATTGGTGAAACAGTGAAAAGTATGGATGAAAAGTCTATTGTTTCTGATAAAAGTTCAGAAAGTGTTTATGAAAGTTCACAGAGTGAAGATGAGAGTGTACAAAAGGATGTTACTTCAGAAAAGGAAGTTATATTTGATCAAACACAGTCAGATTCTGATTTATCAGATGCTGATTCTGAAAAATCTGTACAGTTTGATAAGTCACCAGTTGATGATAGCAATAGTGATGATGAGGAAGAAAAACATATCGATATTGCAAAATCTCATCTTTCTCCTGAAAGTTTTTATTTCTATTTTGCAGATCGCATGGAGAAACTGAAGGAGAAACGAGCTGCTAAAGAACAACAACTAAAGAAATCTGAAGATGTTGTTCAGAATGAGATTGTTGAAAATGTTGCTGAGAAGAATGTTGAGAGTGAGCAAGTGAAAGAAAAAGAAAAGGTGATTGAAGCAGAAAAGGTGGCTAAAGTGGTGAAAACAATCGATGTTGAAAAGATTGTTGAAGTTGTCAAGCCTTGCACGAAGTGTTTGGAAGCATGCAAGGAATGTGTAGCAAAAGATGACAAAATTGCTGAGTATGAGAAGAAAATGGAGCAGTTACTGTTCAACCTCAACTATGTGAAAGAATCTTATGTTGTCTTGAACAAAACAGTAACTGGTCTCCAAAAGACAAATTCAGAAAGAGAACAAGCACTAACGATGATGAATGCTGTTATGATGACAAAACAAAAAGCCATCAACTTTTACATCGAAGAGAGTGCTAAATGGAAGCAAGAGTTGGAGACAGAAAAGATTGAGAATGAGAGAATTAGACGTTTATTGCAAAGTTATTCTAGTTCTGATTATCTCATTGATCGTATTTACCCAACTGTTGCAGGTATGGAAGCTTTTCAAGACGAGAAGCCGAAGAAAAAGAAAGACAGTGGTAAGAAACCGACTGTTAGCTATAACAAGTGTCCGCCTCCAATTTGGGATGGGTACTCTCCAAGAAAACCAAACGAGGAGCAACTTGAAAAAGCAGTAAATATAAAGTTAAAAACCGACACAACTGACGTTTTACCAGATAACATTGATGTCACGTTTACCTCGTCTGATACTGATCATGAGTCTGAGTTAATCAAAAAGGTGGTCGATCAGGTGTTGGATACAGAGGAGGAATTCGAGTCAAAGTCTGAGTCTGGAGGGTCAAATTCGTCAGTCAACAGTCCAAAGTCGTCGGTCAAACGGTCTTACAGTAAAGAATTTTTGTTATCAAAAGCAAATTTGGATGATGAAACATTAGAAGTTGCATACACTTTAAATGATCCGGACAAATTATACTTTGACAAAGAGTTTCCAATAAGAAGTGTTCGTTTTGACATGATCAAAAAGGTTTTAAAAATGACAGAAATTAATATTTCTGAAATAAAAGATTTAAATCTTACTGAAAAACCTAAAAAGTACACTTCAAGAGTTCAGCAACGTCTAAACAAGAAAAAGGGTTACAATTCTGGTTCTGGTTTTCAAAAGAAACCAAACCAAAATCGTAGCTACAAAAAGAAAGGTCTTGGATTTATTCCACCAGAAAATCAAAAAATTTTGAAAAATTCTAAAACAAAAATAGAATTTGTGTCAGGTGGAAGTGCAGAAGACGAACAGAAGAAACCATTCTGGAGACAGTCAAATCAAGAGTTTCTTGCTGAAAAGAAGAAGAATTGAACTGAAGTTTGTCACTCAAAAGAAACTAGAACCTGTTACAAATGCAATGAAGCTGATCACATTGCATGGAACTGTCAAAAAAATGCCAAGTCACAACAGGGAGTTTCTAACAAGTTGAAAGGAAAAGTTGTTGATATTGAACCACCAACCGAAAAATTTAAAATTTTTAAAAACTCAACTTATGAGGTTGGTGAGTGTTCTACAAAGAATTTTTATAAAAAGAAAGAGAAAGACAACCAAGTGTGGGTTGTTAAGAAAGTTGATGAGAAAGACGGCGATGAATCTAGTTCCACAAAGCCAGAAGAGCCACAGGTTGAGATGAAAATTTCAGTGAATGATGATGAGTTTCCATCACTGAAATTTGAAGAAGTTAAACAGAAAGTTGGCAAGGTTGATATTTCGAATCAGTTTTACAATGAGAATACTAAGTTTGATGTCGAGAAAACATTTAATGGAAGTATTAAGAAAATTTTTGGGAAAATGTTGAATGGGAAAGCTAAGGGGGTTAAAGATTTTTATGCAACTAAAAAGGCAACTTACAACCCTACTGCGCAAGAACTGAAAGCCATCAAGTCTGAGAAGACTTGGATGGAAGTTTGTTTCCCTTGAAGTCTTAGGACTTTGCCGGAGATCCCAAGTTTGTAATTGCGGATCAGGAATCAGCATTTTTCTTAGTAATTGATAATGTGATTGATTCTTATAATAGTTAAATTTTTACAGGATAAGTGTGACTTGCCAGAGCTTCCAGGTTGGTAAGGGCGAAGCAGGAATCGGCATCTTGATTGGTAACATGTATTTGTGTAGATGTTTATTCCTACATGTGGTTATATGTTTTGGATATACTTACAAGTGGTAAGAGGTTGATTCTGACAAAGTGATTACTCAAGGTCATTAGGTTGAACTTGATGTAATCCTGATACAAGAGATTGAATGGACAAAATGATGAAGCAAACCCCTAACTTTACAAGTGGTAAAACCAACAAAACTTATTTTTTGGAAAAAATCATTCTGATTAAAACAAACTTAAGTGTTTTGAAATCATTATGAGAAAATAGTTTTGTGAAAGGGGGACTTCTGATTGTTTATGCCAAGTGGATGGCGATTTGAAGCGATTCGATATCAGTTGTTAAGTTTATTGTACAGTTTGATTTCAAATTTACTTTAATGTGTTTGCATTTTAGGGGGAGTAAAAATTTCAGAAAATCCAAAAACATTTGAAAATTTGAAAAAGACAAAAACATGATAAAATCAAAAATGAGTTTTGTTGTGAAATAGAGGAAATGATAGTACATCAGTAGACTGTCACAACATGCTAAAGATATGTAAAGTTATATTGTGATAAACAATCTCACTGCGGATATGCCAGTAGGTTTTTGCACATTTAGTAGATTGTGACGAGATATAAACCTAAATTTAAACTTGCTTATTCTGTGGGTAACAACATCTTGGATATATAGGTAACCCCTGAAATCTTGTTTGAAAGGTCCCTCTTTCTGAGATACTAGGTCTTTATGCTCAGTGATATCTGGGGTATTATCACGGGACTTCTGCTGAATGGAAATTCTGACCTAGTCCCCGGAGAATACTTTCTGCTTGCTTGAAACATAGCGCCGCCCTCAACAAATTGATGAAACAATAAAATTGATAGTCATTGCTGTTGTAATCAAAAGATCCTCTAAAGGGGACACACCCAAAAGTTGAGTCATGATCTCTCTGCTGAACGGTAGTTCTGACCTGAGCTCTCATGATTCTTCATAATTTATAACCCCTTACAGATATCATCTGTGGTATACTCACCTGTAAGACTGAATATTGGGATCTGGATACGGGAGTATATTCAAGTAGTGGGACACGCGATTAAGTTTAAGTGCTTAAAACATTAATATCGTATCTCAGAACAGTTGAACTTTGTGTGAGAATTTAAGTGGACCAATATACTGACAATCTAGGTGAATTGTTTAGAACTTAAAATGAAATGAAGCTTAACGGTGTTGGTGATATGTCTCAAAAACTGATATGATCCTCTTACACAAACTCACAAAAATATTGCCTATAAATATTTCTTTATTGCATTTCTTTCTTTTAGAAAAATCCAAAAAGATTTTCAGTGTGTTTTAGCATAAATTTTTGAAAATTCAAAAAGATTTTCGATAACTGATTTTGGAAAGCTGATTTTCAAAGTTCCGAGTGCTAAACATGATGACATTGTTGTGAGGGGAAGTGTGTCTTAATTGTCAAAATATGTTTTTAAATCAACAAGTGGTTCATCAGGTATTTGTGATCTGAGGGAGAGTGATTGTTGGTGCATATGTTTATGAAAGAGAATTAGTGTTGGTGCACTTAATTTGTTAAATTCAATAAAACTTATTTCTGGGTTAAGAATGTGCAGGAATAGCCAAGTTTCTATTCTGAATCTGAAGATAGAGTGCCAGGTTTCGGATTCTAAAGACAAAGAACGCCAGACAATGATCCTGAAGCAGATATTGCTGAAGAACATAGGAATGCCAGCAAATCGTTAGGGGGAGTCTGAAGTTTTTCAAGTTAAGGGGAGTCTGTTGATGAAGATAGAGAGAGAAAAGCCCAGAGACAGATCAAGACTGAAGAAGTGAAAACATAGCTTTGTCGTGACTCGATAGTTGACTCGTCAACATCTGAGGGGGAGTCTGTTGGTGCACTACATCTGTTGACTTCGTCTTGGATCGAGTCTTACATTGTATTGTATAGATTAGGGCACGTTTTACGAGAAAATAGGAGATTATATGTGTTTAGTGAGCAGGTTTCGCTCATAGGGACATTAGGTAGAGGTTTCGCTTATATGGTCAAGAGGTTTCGCTTATTCGTACATGTAAGGTTTCGCTCATATGGACATGGTCCTTAGAGCGAAACCATCAGGTCTATATATAGGCATTCTTGAGCGAAACCACATAAGAACTTCTTGTATTCCATACCGAATTGCTGCCGGTGTGAAGAACTACTTGTAATTGCATTCTAATCAATACAATTAGTAGTTTAAGTGAATAATCAACTATTTCTACCTCCGTTTCTTGTTATTCCGCACCTGAAACAGAGAAGAACACCTCTGAATGACCCGTTCGGGTCAGATCGCGATCCTACAGAGTATAAGGTATGCTGAATTCTTGCAGTATACATCTTCTATCACAGAATTCCTCCATTCTGTTATTCTTAAATTCCGTACCGTTGTCGCTTCTTAGTCTGTGTATACGTGTTCGATACAAATTCTCTATCTTCCTGAATAACCTCAGCAAAGTCTCAAATGTTTCATCTTTCGTCTTCAGGAACGTCACCTACGAAAATCTCGAATAGTCATCAGTGACTACGAGGCAATAGAGATCACCCGTAATACTTTTGACATTCACAGGACCAAAGAGATCCATGTGAAGTCTCTCTAGAGGCTTCGAGACAGAGTTTATCTTTTTACCCGGATGAGATTTCTTTCGCTGTTTTCCCTTTATACAACTAATACACTCCCCCTCAAGATGAAAACTCTTTAAGTGAACACCTTTTACTAAATCATTATGCACTAGGTGGTTCATCTTGCGTAGGTGAATGTGACCCATCTTTCGGTGCCACAATACAGACTCCTTTTCAGCGGCTCTTGACATGAAACAATGAGTTTAACCCGTGGTAGTCGTAGCAACGCTCATATCCAATACATACAGATCATTAACTCGTGGTGCTCTCATGATGATCTACTCCTCGGGGATGACAAACCCCGGCTTCAGGATCAGACATTCTTTGTCAGTGAAATGTGTCGAATACATTCTATCACAAATTTGAGAAATGCTAAGAAGATTATTTTCCAGCTCAGCTATGTAGTTGACTCTTTCAAACGTGATTACACCATTTGATAATGTTCCTTCACCAATAATACGTCCTCCTTGATTACCAGCAAAACCAACGTATCCATCATTGAACCCTCTAACATCGTAAATTAGGGTTTTTCTCCTTGTCATGTACTGGGATGCTCCACTATCCATAATCCACCATGAGATAGATCTCGGGAGCTCCTGCACATTTCACAAACATTTAGTTAGTTTTTGAAGCAACCCAAGCCTCCTTTGACTCGGGTAGCTTGACGTTAATGTGGGTTGTTGTGGTTTACAATGGTGGGAAATTCTTGTCATTCATTTTCAAGCTTTCTTCAGACCCAACCTCAACCTCTTTGTATAAGAAAAATTCGTCCTTCTGAGGTTGACCAAATGGTTGGTCTTTCTTTGGAACATACTTCTTCCCTGGAGGGGTCGAAGTTTGTTTCTCCTTCTTCTCATAAAAATCCAAAGGTACATTCATCTTGACTGGTTTAGTCGTAGATGATTGTTTTGTGGACTCATAAACCTTTGGTTTTTGAATATTTGATGTCTTAGCCTAAGATTTTGGCTTCCAAGTTTGCTGCGAAGAGGCAACCCGTTTGTAAAATTTATCAGTTTTCTTTACCAACTCTTTTACAGGTTCAGTTTTGACTTTGACGTTTTCATTTTTCAAAATTTTCTTCTCAATAAACATTGGAGCTTTTCCTTTGACATCGTTCTTCTTTTTCGGATTCTCAACAACCACAGACTTAGGCTTTGAGTTGGTGCACTTTCGTGCGATGTGTCCAACTTTGTTGCATTTAAGGCAAGTGTGGGTGTCAACTTCCCAACTTTTTCCTTTGGTCTGAGGCTGTGAGTCCTTTTTCTCAAAGAATTCTTCATTTGATTTTGAAAAAAATTATGATTCTTGTTTGGAATGTGAACTTGAGCTTTTCACAAACACTTTCTTTTCGAAAAACCTTTTATTTTGAAAGTTCCTCTTTTGATTGTTCTTACCACCCTGATAACCACCCAACCATCTGTTTTGGTTGTTATTGTTAAAACGTGGCGGTATAGCAGGTTTCTTATAGTAAGATTTATCCTTTTCAAAATTCAACATTCTTTTGGAACTTTTTAGACCCTCAATTTCAGAAACATCGATTTCAACCAATTTGAAAACTTTCTTCAACTTGTCAACATTCACATTCTCAAATGGAAATTCAAGATCTGAATACAACTTATCAGAACCAGACATCTTGTACATCACAAGAGTAGGTTCGTCATTTGAGTTGTTTTGGGATTTTGATTTCGGAATGTAGTTATTCAGAAAACACTCTTCATCTTCAGTCGACTCACTGTCAGATTTTAAAATGTTTTCAACCACATTTTTTACGGCTTCAGACTGCACACTATCTTCATCAGACGATGAAGTGAATGTGACATCGATTGTTTCTGGAAGTTTCTCAATATCTGATTTCTCATTTGTTTCATAAATATTATCCAACCCGGATTGTTTCTTTGAAAAGTTGTTTAACACAGGCGGTGGAACTTGATGATAACCCACCCCAGTTCCATCCGAGTATACATCTTCACCAGCTTTGTTCTTTCCAATGGGTTTGGGAACTATGTGTTGAAGAACAAAGCTCGCGGAGCTGTAACTGTTCAACTTCAAAGTGATTCTTTCATTTTCAATCTTAGCTTCCTAGAACTGAAGCTTAAGATTTGCAATCTCGTCCAATTGCTGGTTGATTTGTCTTTCTTTTGCCTGAAGAACTCTAGATAATTGAACATTTTCTTTATAAGTTTTACCATTTCGCTCATTAGAATCTTTTATTGTTCTTTTCAATTTTTCATAATTTTCAGAAATTTGTCTGTTTTCATGAATTAACTTCTCATTTTCTTTCTTAACATGTTCAACATCAGTTTTATCATTTTCAATCCTTTTGGTTAATTCATCAATTCTCTCATTTGAGATTCTAAGAAATTTTTCTCGATTTAAAAAACCTTCTTCAGTCGTTTTGACTTTCTCAACCAGTTCTTGGGTCTTTTTCATTGTGAGATACGCATTTGTGCTGCAAACTTTGCATTGTTTAATGCAATTTTTGCTATCACTTTCTATTTTAGCCCCATCATTCTTACCTGATTCATTGTTTGAACCATTATTACTGACCTTGTTTGTTGACTCAGTCGCAGATTTGGAATCTACCTCTATTTCATTTGCCATAAGCTCTTTGTCTGCCATCTTTGTCAGATTTTCAGCTGTCATTTCTTTTGTTGTGTAGATTATTCCATTGTCGACCTTCCTTGCTTTTAGCTCCTATTCTTCAATTTTCTTTTCCACATCTCTCTCTTTGTTCATCTTCTTGCTTTATGGATTCTATGAGAGTTTCGAGTATGAGTGATGCAGGTTCTGCAATAATATTGCCTTTTGGATCCAAATAGCACTCACGATCAGGATCCCATCTGTTTGCCCTTTTGGCTTCTTTCCAAGCTCGATAGTTTCTATCTTTCATAGTTTGGGCTACCAACTTTCGATAAGTGTATTTTTGCTCTTCGGTTCGGGTATCTTTATATGGTTCAGTTTGTGCCATGAAAGCAAATCCCACTACATCATCTTCTGGTAAAAACTCACTCCAGTCGAAACCTTCGTCATCTTGAATTATAGCCAAGGCTGTCGACTTCTCCTTCGGAGTCTCCTCAATTTGCTTCATTCTGGGCGGCTCTTCTCGATTACGGTGATAAACAGCTTTCTTATAATATTCGTCATGAAACGGATTAGCTGTTTCATCCGCTGCTGAATTTCTACATTCCCGTTTGAAGTGCCCTTTTTGTTTACATTTGAAGCAGGTTACCTTTGACTTATCGAAACCCAACTTTGTCGAAGGCCCTCCGATGGAATTTCTTCCAGTTATCTCCATAAACCTTTGCGCTCTTCTGATTATGCTAGCCATGCACCAGCGTATGTCAATTAATTCCATCTCTTCGGGATCAATCTGATCATAATCTTATTTTGTCAGATTCGTATTCCCGATTTTCCCAGCGACTAGGCTTTCATATGATTCCAAGATTGAGGCAAGAAACACCATTTGTTGTTTTGCAGTTTCTTCATTGAAATTTTGAGCATTGTTCAAGTTCACTACAATGTTACACTGAAACACGTTTTTAGGAACAGTTTGTTGTTGCTGGCTTGGAGCAGATGAAGAGGAACCTCCGTGATAACCACTACTCGGAGCTGAACCGCTGCTTTGTCTTTCTTGAGTCACCGTATTTGAGCTCTCAGCAGAAAATCCAGTTTTCGGTGAAGTGGTTTTCGGAATCATGCTACCCCTGTAGTAAAGATCAACATTTTGTTGATATGGGGTATTATTGACTTTGTTCATCTTCTTAATTTCAAGCTCATGACTCTCAAACCTTTCAATCAGCCAATCAACAGTCATTTAAGACAATGCCTTGGTATTTCTCAAAACCAGGCCATAATACTGCCAATCTTTCTCCTCAGGTAAAGATTGAAACAGTTTCTTAACCATTTCGTCTTCAGTCACTGCGATACGATGTCTAGCAAGTTCTATCTTTAAATGAAAGAACCGTTCAACCATCTTTAGCACATTCTCATTCTTCATGCATGCAAACAAGTCAAACTCTTTCTTCAGCAGACGTTTCTTGTTTTTAACGACATCTGCTCCTCCAATACACTTCTTCTCTAACTTAGCCCACAAATCTTTCGATTTTTCGTAGCTAATCAAAGAAATAATATCATCTCTAACAGATTGATGTAACAAAGCTACACATTTTTGTTCAGCAACAAATGTCTCTTGTTCAGATTAATTCAAGTTTTCATAATCTTTTTTCCAATGTCATAACCTTGCTTCATACACTTCCAGCTTTGATAAGCAAACGCTTTCAACCAATCCTCAAATCTGCCTGCCCATCTGTTGTAGTCTTCAATCGCCATCAGTTTCGGTGGCTTGTTATACGTACCATAAGCGTTGTCGATTCAGAGAGAATCAGCAATCGCCTTCTTCGGATTTGGATTAGTGTTGTTGGTTGTATTTGTCGATGCGTCACCGGTGTTGTATGCAAAGACATCGCTGAACGGGTTCAGGAATTTGTCTCCCATCTTTAACTACCTGAAAGAGTTCAAACACTTAGAAAAATTTTCACAACTTTCAAAATTCTCAAACTAATTCACTTGGATCGGATGGTGTTCCGATCGAGTGATGATCCGATCGGATGACACAACCAAGTATAATCGTCGGATAACAAGTGTCAGATAGGCTCAAGTGTCGGACGGCTATCCGATCGGATGGTGATCCGATCGGGTGGCTGTTCGATCGAGTGACACAAGCTCCCTGAAAAACTTTAACCTTAAACACTTCACCGATCAGATGGTGATCTGATCGAGTGAGATGATGACGTCAGCTGTAAAACCTTTAAACCACAACGCTACACCGATCGGATGGTGATCCAATCGAGTGAGATAATGACGTCAGCAAATGTATCAAGAACAATCTAAGCCATTCCGATCGGATGGTGATCTGATCGGGTGGATGACGTCAGCAAGAACGAAGAACTCGACATGGTTTTTGCTTGAGTTGATTCAGTTTTAGTTTGAATTTTCCAATGAAATTTTGTAGGATTGATCTATGTTCATTTCCGATTCGTTTGATATGAAAATTACTCAATTTCGTCCGTGAATTATTTCTTAATTTTGAGTTTTTCTTGTTTTAACGTGTAAAAATGTAAGAACATCAAGAAATGAAGTAGAAGATGAGAAATTTGTCAAAATTTCCGGTGAAATTTGACAGAAAACGGCCGAAAATCACTGAAAATCCAGTGAATTTGTTGTTGTCGTCTTTGATTCAACCTCCTGTGGCTCTGATACCACTTGTTAGGCCGTTTGATCAGAATCTGTTCGAGTAGAACATGGCTGGATCGATCAGAATCAAGGTGCGGAAACCCTTGATAATGTCACAAAATCAACAACGACAAGTTCAACATTTAACGCGTCTGAATTCTATTCAAAGATGATGAAAATAGAGAGGATCCGGTAGAACTTCAGACTAGCAGAGCTTCGCTACAAGTTCAACAAAAGTTGTAAATGATCTAACACTAGCAAGCTATTTATAGGTAACCAGGGAGTGGAGAAGTGTCACCCGATCGGATGGCCATCCGACCGGATGACATTCGTCGTCCGAAGGATTTCACTTTTACATTTACACACCGTTCCCTGAGTTGTCTTTACACAAACATGCATACATGTTCATACATATACAAAAATACATACACAGCACAAAATATACAAGACTCGATGCAGACGGAAGCTACAGATATATGTACTAACATATTCTACAAGTTCTAGTCCATTGCTGACGCAAAATCAGAAGAACTTGCATAATACCCCAGATATCTATTATCTATAAAGACCTAGTATCTCAGAATCCGGCAATCACTCAAACAAAATTTCGGTGTACTAAGACCATACATCCGAGAGATGTTAACCCACTAATTAAGAACTTTTTCTTTATGTTTATATCTCAGAAATGATTTATTGAATGTGCGAAGCCTACTGGCACATCATCCCTAGTGAGATCCATTTAAACTTTTTAACACTACAATTCTTTAGCATACTGTGATAGTCCACCGATGTACTATCATTTCCTCTTTTCACATGAAAACTCTTGTTGTCTTTTTCATGTTTTTGTACATTTTTGAATTTTTAGTTTTTGTATTTACAAAACATTTCTCCCCCTAAAATCAAAAACATATTTTTAGATTTTTTGTTTTAAAGAAAGAAATTCTAAAACTATTAAATGTGACCAAACTAATGAGGATCACGAAAACTCGTCATTCGATCCGTATTCAACCTCTATCTCCCCATCTGATGTCATATTTTTCATACCGTTAAGTTTCAAAAGATATTTAAATCTAGCTCGACCAAATGGTTTAGTATAAAATTCAGCCCTTTGCTCATCTGTGTGGATCTTTTCTATTCGAACCAACTTTTTCTCGTGACAATCACGGATAAAGTGGTGTCAAATTTCAAAGTATTTGGTCTTATAGTGTTGAACCGGGTTTTTAGTTATATCTATGGCAGCCTTGTTATCTACATATATGGGCATGTCAAGAAACTATAATCCAAAGTCTCTCATCTGTTGTTGTATCCACAGAATTTGGGAATAACAACTGGTAGAGAGAGCGACTGTGGTTTGCTTCCTGCATTACCACGTTACTAATCGTGTTCCGAAGAATTTGCAACCGGTCGTTGTAAATTTGGCATTTAGTTTGCAGCAACCATAATCATAATCCAAATATCCAATGAAGTCGAAGTTGTTATTTCGCGGATACCATAAGTCGGGGTGCTTGGGCAACCCTTCAGATATCTGATAATCCGCTTGGCGATCATCATGTGTGAAACTCGTGGATTTGATTGATATCGGGCGCAAAGGCATGTCGGATACATAATATCCGACCTTGATGTTGTGAGGTACATCAATGATCCAATCATCAATCTGTATAAGGTCTTATCAATCTTCACTCCCTGTTCATCTGGGCAAATGTTGTGGTTGAGTACCAACGGGGTAGATAATGTTGACGTTCCCGATATGTTGAATTTGTCCAAAAAATCATGGACGTACTTCGTCTGGTGGATGAAGATACCTTCAGGAAACTAATCGGCCCGAAGTCCCAAGAAGAACTTCATTTCTCCCATTGAACTAATTTCAAATTTCTTCTTCATGGCCTCTTCAAGTTCTTTACACAACAAATCATTTGTAGACCCAAAGATGATGTCGTCCACATTGATTTATACGATCAGCAAGTGTCTGTTCACTTCCCTCGTGAAGAGAGTGCTATCAACAGTGCCTCTGATAAAACCATTGCTCAACAGGTGCTGAGAGAGTGTCTCATACCAGGCTCTCGAGGTAAACCTTTTCTTTATGCACTGGATCGACGAACGCCGGTGATTGTCGTGGCCTGATTTGAAGACAATTGATACAAATTCAGCCTTAGAAGACTTATTATTCTACTCATTCTTCTTATTTTTCACTTTTTGAAACGAATTCATGGAATAAATGGACTGATTTTTCAGTATAACACGTAAAAATCAGTTTAGACAAACCCTTGAAAGAACTATAGCTAAAAACAACTGTATCATGTCGAAAATTGCAAAAAAAAAAAAAATGAAATTGTGAACACATCTTACACGAGCTGACAATACACTTCACACGAAGTGATTGTCCACTTCGCATGAAGTGACATTTTGTTAAACTTTGTTTTACCACTTCGCACGAAGTGACCACCAGATCGTACGAAGTGGTCAACACCTATTTTTTGAACATTCTTGTCCAGCTCGCATGAAGTGTCACTCCGCACGAAACCCACTTCGCAAAAAAATAATATTTTTTCAGATTTTTCATAGAAATGGAGAACGAATTCTTCAACACGTTCGCTACATCAGCTGTTTCAACCGCATACACCAAAACCTTAAACTTAGACAACGAAATGGGCACGATGACTAAACTACCTAAATTGATGTATCTTGAAGATTATAAAGGTTGGCATGAAAGATTTACTAATTGGGTACAAGCCAACTACCTTGAATGTTGGTACGTGATAAAGGAAGGTTATAAGATTCCGACGGGAGAGAATGGTTTAGAGAAAGGAATAATGCAATATACTGATCAAGAAAAATCCTTATTCTAGTGTGAAAAGAAGATGATGAATATTTTACAGCAGGCTATCAAAGAAGATATCTTTACGATGTTACAACATGAAGATTATGCTCAATCCATCTGGAATGTGCTCAAGGTTAAGTTTCAGGGAAGTGCACAAATGATCAAGAGCAAGCAAGCACTGCTGATGAAAGAATTCAATATTGTTCACTCTCTGAAAGCCGAGTCAATGAAACAGATGATTTAGAGGTACTATCACCTCGTAGTTGAAATGAAACGGTTGCGAGTGAACAAAGATAACGAGGAACTTGTAGATAAGTTAGCAGATGCACTGCCAGAGGGCGAATGGTCAAAATATCTCATGATTCTAAAGAATAGTCTTGACTACAACAGCACATTGAGTCTTGCAAAGTTTATTAAGAAGCTTGAAGGTCACGAATTGGATCTACAAAAGATGGCAAAGTCTAGAAGTGCACATCCTCGGCAAGATGTTAATTTGTACTTTAAGGAAGTGCCATTGCAAATAACCAACGCCCCAAGATTCAAACAGCCTTCAGTGCTAACAACTCATCAAATACTCCAAGCAGTAGTACTGGATTTACTTATTTCCCGACCTATGATCCAAATACTCCAAGTACTCCGCAATCATCCCAGAGCTCTAACTGTAGGATCGTTGAATCGATCAAACGAGACAATCAGAAGAGTTCTCGATCAATACGAAAGGCGGAATCAGACGTATTGATGTTCTTGCAGCTTGATTCACACTTAGAAGTAGCTTAAATGTCGATTGGATTGATATTACAATGTTTTACAGGCTTGGCGACACTTCGGCTGAGCTTCGCTACCGGAATCCAAAGTTCTAAATGAAAGATCAAGACCACATATATATAGGGTCACTAGGTCATTCGAACTGGCCACTTCGTGTGAACCTGCTTGTTCGTCCCTGTTTCCCGTTTCTTTCGTACTACGTGTCCTAGTCTATCTATCTAGTTACAAGACTCGATACAAGACGAAGTCAACAGACATATGCATCAACAAACTCCCCCTTGACGAGTCTTCAGTACGAGTCTTCAGTCTTGATCAGTCTTCTCGCTCTTTCCAAAATATCTTTCGCTGTAAGCATCCTTCAATCTCTATCTTCTCTTTTTCTCTCCTACTTTCCCAGAATCGCAACCTGACTCTTCAAATTCACTTGACCAGATCTCTTGATTCTTTAAGTTAATCAGCATCAGCGGCTTCTACCTCAAGTTTTGTTCCAGAATCTGAATCTGGTTCTTACGTCCTCAGACTCCCCATTTCGATAAGCTGGGATCGCAGTCTGGAATTCTCTATCTGCACAAACTCTTGCCAAAACATAAGGTTTTTATTTATAACAATTTTAGTCTCTGTTTAACCACTTGTATTCGAAACACACAAATTTGGTTTCAAATTAATGAACCGTTTAATCATTTCAAAACATTTCTCTTTTCAAACAAACCCTCCCAACCCTGTTGTTCATCATATTTAGCACTTGGAATTTTGAAAATCAGCTTTCCAACATCAGTTGTTGAAAATAAGATGAAATAAAATCTTTTTGATTTTTCAAAATTTTATGCTAAAACACACTTAAAATCTTTTTTGATTTTGGGAAAAAATCTTTTTTGATTATGAGTTTATGTAAGAGGATCATTTCAGTTTTTGACAAATCACAAGCACCGTTGAGCTTTTAACACTTTACGTTCTAAACGGTTCACTTAGATTGTCAGTATACTGATCCACTTAAATTTTCACACAAAGTTCAACTGTTTCGAGATATGAATTAGTATTTTAAGGACTTAACTTATTCGTGTGCCCCACCTCTGAATATACTCCTGTATCCAGACTCCTATATTCAGTCTTACAGGTGAATGTACACTAGTGATATCTGTAAATGGGTGAATGCGAGACCATGAGAGCTCAGGCTATTGCGTCCGCAAAATCAGAGAGATGATGGTTTGACTTTAGGTGTGTCCCCCTTGGGGATCTTCTTTTCAACGGCACATGATTAGCATTTTTCAGTGTTTCATCATTTTTTATGTTGAGGGTGGGCTTTATGATTAAAGCAGTGCAGAGCATTATACGAGGACTAGGCTATTGCTCCCGCAAAATCAGAAGTCCTGGTATAATACCCCAGATATCATCACGTACAAAGACCTAGTATGTCAGAAATATAAAGCCCTTCAAACAAGATTTCAGGGGTTACCTATATGTCCGAGAGATGTTCCCCACGAGATAAGAAAGTAATGATATTTAGGTTTATATCTCGAAAACAATCTACTAAGCGTGTAAAAACCTACTGGCATATCATCAGTGAGACCGTTTATCACATTTTAACTTTCCAATTCCTTAGCGTACTGTGATTGTCTACTGATGTACTATCATTTCCTCTTTTTTTCAACAAAACTCATTTTGATTTTTTGATGTTTTTGTTTTTTCAAATTTTATCATGTTTTTGGATTTTTCAAATTTTCAAAATTTCTAAATTTTTTACTCCCCCAAAAATAAAAAATATGTTTCAATTTTTTATTTTCCGGGAAAATTTGAAAATGAACGCAATAAACTGTACAAATAGATTAACAAACTGATGTGAATTGCTTCAATTCGCCATCCACTTGGCATAAACAATCAGAACCCCCATTGACAACAAACTATTTTCCTATTATGATTTCAAAACACTTAAGTTTGTTTTAATCAAAATGGTTTTTTCGGAAAATTATTTTTGTTGATACCACTTGTAAGATCGGGGATTAATTCATCATTTTGTTCTATCAACCACTTGTAAAATTTAACACTTGTAGGTTTTTCACAAAAACATTTTTCAAGAATGATGCCGATTCATGCTCCACGATTACCAACTTGGGAGCTCCGGCAAGTAAGGTTTTTCAGTTAAAGAGATTCACCCAAGCCTGACAGTCCTTGGGTGATTCCGAGTCATCATCACTCGGTTTCTTTCCTTTCTTATTCTTTTCATAAAATTCCTTTACCCCTTTGACCTTCCCGTCAACCATTTTTCCAAAAATATTTAGAACATTAGGGTTAAAGGCCTTTTCAACATCAAATTCTTTCTTTTTTAGAAAAAAATTTGATTTGAAATCTTAACTTTGCCAATTTTTTGCTTTAAGTTTCCGTTTGATAATGGTGGAAAATTTGCATCATCCATTGTCGGAATGGAATTATCACTTTTTAGCTCAACTTGTGGCTCCTATGACTTTGACGAGTCAGATTCATCGCCAGAAAGTGTTTTTGATTTCTTAACAACCCACTTGTGATTGTTCAGATTCACTCTTTTTTTATAAAATCTTTTTGAACTCTCACCAACCTCAAATTTTGAATTTTTGAAAACTTTAAATTGTTCGGTTGGTGGTTCATGATCAATCATCTTTTCTTTCAATTTTTCATAGACTCCCTATTTTGTTTGAGTTTCCTTTTGGACAGTTCCATGCAATGTGACCAACTTCATTGCATTGGTAACAGGTTATTGTCTCCTTCTTCTGAGCAACATCTTTTAGCATTTCCTCTTGCTTCTTAGCAAGGAATTCTTTATTCGATTGCTTCTAGAATAAGCTCTTTGCTTCTTATTCAGAAGATGTTCCTAAAACAAATTTAGTTTTTGGTTTATAAATTTTCTCATTTTTTTGATTTTCTGGTGGAATAAAACCTAATCCTTTCTTTTTGAAATTACTGTTATGGTTTGGTTTCTTTTGATAACCAGAACTGTAACTTTTTTTCTTGTTTAACATTTGTTGAACTCTTGAAGTGTACTTTTTAGGTTTTTCAGTAAGATTTACATCTTTTATTTCAGAAATATTAATTTTTGTTAATTTGAAAACCTTTTTAATCATTTCAGTTTTAACACCTCTTATTGGAAATTCTTCATCAGAATATAATTTGTCGGAATCATTCAAAGTATATGCAACTTTGAATGTTTCTTTATTCAAATTGTTTTGTGACATCAGAAAATCTTTATTGTAAACCCTTTTGCCCTTTTCAACTGTTGGACTTGAAGTTTCAGACTTTAACTTTGACTCTGACTCCTCGGTTTCATCCTTATCCAACACCTGATCGACCACTTTCTTTATTAACTCAGACTCATGATCAGTGTCGGACGATGTGAATGTGACATCAATGTTGTCTGGCAATCCATCGGAAGATTCAGATTCTCACTTTAAATTGGTTGCCTTTTTTACTCTTTCAGAATTAGGATTTCGTGGAGAATATCCTTCTTCAAGCGGCGGTGGACACTTAGTATAATTGGTACTATGTTTCTTACAAGTATCCTTCACTTCAGATGTCTTTTCTTCAAACACTTTCATGCCTTCTACTGTAGGATAAATCTTGTCAATCACATAAGAAGCACATGAGTAACTTTTCAATAACTTGTTTACCCTCTCAGTTTCTATTCTCTGAGTTTCCAACTTTTCTTCAAGTTCAGCACATTTCTCAATGTAATTGTTCATGATTTTCTGCTTCGTCATGAACGCTCCATTGAGTGTCTTCATAGCTATCGCTTGTTCATTGCTTGACTTGTTGTATTGATTCATAGCTTTGTTTAAGACATCATAAGATTCTTTTAGTCTGTTCATGTTATGAATCAATTTGTTGTTATGCTTTTTCACAGTATCACAATTTTCACACTTCTCAGGCATCTTTTCAGTATCAGCTTCCTTCTCAACCTTGACAGCTGGAATTTCTTTGACCTGCTTCTTTATCACTTGAACACTTTCCTCAGCTTTGACCTTTTCTTTGATCTCATCTGTTTTACCTGCAAAAGACAAATTATCTCTATCAGATGAAAATTTTCTTTGATAATATTCAAGTTTTCGAATTTCTTTACTATCATCATCACTCTCTTCATCTGATGAGTGATCAAAGATAGGTGCCTTTTCTGAAGCCTCTTTTGTTGAAACTGGTTCTTCTTCTTTCTTTTTAGGACTGAATTGCTGAGATTGGTAATAAGCATACGCTAATTCATCTTCAACAGTTGAATCTTCATAGATTTGAGCAACAAAAACTTTAGAATTTGAAGGTCTGTTAGGATCATAATTGTCCCAATTAAAACCTTCTGGAATCCTTTCATCTTCTTGATCTATTAGACCATAACAAGCACTCTTTGATGGTTCTTCGATCTCCTTCCTAGCATGTGAAGTTTGTGGAAATTTTTGTTGATGCGAAGCAACTTGATGATAAATCGCTTTTTGATGATAATCATTGTTGCCGAATGAATTTTGAGCTCCACTTGCTTCACGATTTGTGCATTCTCGCTTAAAATTCCCTTTCTCCCTGCAACGAAAACAAGTAACTTTAGATTTATCAAAACCTAAAGGTGAAGTTCCAGCATCACGGAAATCATCTCTTCCAGTGATCTGTTTAAACTTTTCAGCTCTTCTCTACACACTAGCCATGCACCACTTTATATCCATTAATTCCATCTCTTCTGCATCAATCTGATCATAATCCTCTTTTGTCAACATGGGATTTCCGATCTTTCCCGCAACCAAACTTTCATAAGACTCTAACACGGTCACCAATAAAGACATATGACCTTTAGCAACCTCTTCCGAGAAATTTTGACCATTCTGAGGATTTAATGCGATGTTGTATTGTAGTACTTTGCCATTATTGGTTGCTGAAAAATTTGGATCGAATGATGGATATGAAGAGAATCTAATCTTGTTGCTTGATCCTTGAGATGATCCTCTAGAAGAACTTTATGCGTTAAAAGCAGTTTCGATCTTTGGTACAATGTTGGTTTTATCACTCATACTTCCTTTGTAGTATAGACCAATGTCTTGTTCACCATTAAAGTCCTTCATTTCGCCATCTTTCGTTGTTCCATCTCTTGAACTTTGAGTTTTTCAATAAACTTGCTCAACGATAGATTTGCAAAATCATCATTATGCTTCAACATCATAAGATATGTGCCCCAAACATCTTGTGGCAATGCATCGGCCAATTTTTCAACCCATTCTTCTCTATCTTTCTTGATATCCAATCGCTTCATGTTAACCACCAAATTGCAATATCTTTCTATAATCTGCTTGGTGTTTTCAGTTTTTAATCCACGAAATAGATCAAATTCTTTCTTCAAAAGCGATTTTTTGTTCTTGATCATGTCTTGACTTCCAACAAACTTCGTTTTTAGTGCTTTCCACATTGAGTGTGCACTTCCGTTGTGTTGCAATAAAATCAAGATGTCTTCCTTAATAGCTTGTTGCAATATACTGATCATCATCTTTTCACTTTTGTATTTCTTTTTCTCATCATCATCTAAATCTTTAATAGCAACAACCTCACCGTATTCATCAATTGGTCTAACATATCGTTGTTCAACACATTCCCATGCATCTAAATGATTCGCTTGAACCCAATTTTCGAAACGTTCCTCGCATCCGTTATACTCCTCGATATTCATGAGCTTAGGCGGTTTTTGCATGGTGCCCATTTCATTTTCTAAGTTCACATTCTGAGCCATAGTGATCAGAGTAGCAAATGCGTTGTAGAATTCGTTTTCCATGTTTCGGTTTTGAAAATTCATAAATTAACAATTTCAAACGAGTTGGTGATGTTTCACACGATCTGGTACACCTCCAAACAACTTGGAATTCAAACTCACACGACCTGGACCACTTTGGTACGAACTGGTGAACCGCAAACGACCTGAATGTACTTAACCCTCCTCGTACGATATGACTTTGATCTACAAACGACCTGACACTTCGTGCGAACTGATTCAATCTCACACGACCTGACTGATTTCAAGTGACCTGGATCCACTTTGTGCGGACTGGTTCAAACCTGTTCAATCCGTGCGAACTGAGTACCTTCAAACTATGCGGACTGGAACCCTAAATTTTCAAGCGAACTGGTTATATCTTAAACCGTGCTAACTGAGTTCAATCCGTGCGGACTAGGTTCAAGAAACCTAATAAGTTCAATTCGTGCAGACAGGGGTCACTTCGTGTGACCTGGTCTAAATTTCCACACGGACGGGTTCAACCCGTACGACCTGGTCACTTTCAAGCGAACTGAAACCCTAATTTCACACGATCTGAGCCAGCTTCGAACGAATTGATGTGTTTTTGTCAAATTTGATCAGGTTTTAGTTTGAATTAAGTTCTGATTTCTTCAAGGATTGATTAAAACAGTGTTTCAAGTGTTATATCACAAAATCAGTCCATTTTATCTGTAAAATCTTGTTTAATTTTGATAAAACGTGAAGAAAGTGAGTAGAAATGAGAAGAAATCAGTTGTTTTTTGATGAAATCTAGCTGAAATGGTAAGAACTCTTCCTCCTGAGCTCTGATACCACTTGTAGGATCATTGAATCGATCAAACAATACAATCAGAAGAGTTCTTGATCAATACGAAAGGCGGAATCAGACGTATTGATGTTCTTGCAGCTTGATTCACACTTAGAAGTAGCTTAAATGTCGATTGGATTGATATTACAACGTTTTACAGGCTTGGCGACACTTCGGCAGAGCTTCGCTACCGGAATCCAAAGTTCTAAATGAAAGATCAAGACCACATATATATAGGGTCACCAGGTCGCACGAACTAAGCATGTCCAGTTCGCACGAACTGGTCAGTTCATACGAACTGGCCACTTCGTGTGAACCTGCTTGTTCGTCCCTGTTTCCCGTTTCTTTCGTACTACGTGTCCTGGCCTATCTATCTAGTTACAAGACTCGATACAAGATGAAGTCAACAGACATATGCATCAACACTAACAACTACAACAGAAGCCAGAACAACTAATCGAATCAAAATCAGAGGATTCTTCAATGCAACATAGCTGTAAATTTGACGAATGCACAAGACTTTAACGAAAACACAGCTAAGCAACATATGGCTTTACTGGCATCAGTACTTGAATCATATGAGAGCCTTGTAGCTGGTAAGATCGGAAATCCCGACATAACTAAGGAGGATTACGATCAAATCGACTGAAGAACTAGAATTAATTGACATAAAATGGTGTATGGCCAGTATTGTTAGAAAAGCTCAGCGCTTCATGGGAATAACCGGGCGTAACAGTTTGAGTGGTCCAGACGGTAAATTAGGATTTGATAAGGCAAAGGTGACATGTTTTAAATGCCGGGAAAAGGGTCACTTTAAACGAGAGTGCCCAAACCGAGAAGTCCAGGGTAATCACAATCCATTTGCTAATGATTACTACAAGAAAGCGATTTATCATAAGACTTCTCTGTCACACCCCCAAAATCCACCATGCGGAGTACCACCGCTTGGAGGCGTGACGTGACCAGGATCGAGCCACCAATCATATCGAACAACGTATTTTAGTAAATAAAATCAATCACAATACAATTGGTGACCAAAAGGAAGTTAACCAAGTTCAATTTAAACAGCGGAAGCATAAGACGTTAAACCAAAACATAAGTTTGTAGTTTCATAAGTTTAAAGACCCCAACATAAGTTTCATAAGTTCATAACATTTATTTAGTAAGTACGGGACATATTAGTTCGCATTCCACAACGACCACCTCCATGTGCAAACTCCACAGCATCTAACGACCTGCAAGGCATGTAACAACTAGTCAACAACAAAGTTGAGTGAGTTCACGTTTGGTTGTTTAGTTAATGAGTTCGCATCAGGAATCGGAAGTTCGTTTCATAACCAAGTATTACCCATTATCCTTGATTCCCAAACCTTTACGATATTTAGTGGGGGCTTCACATTATGTATGTTACTAGACTAGGCGTATCCATAAGTGTCCTTCCCAATCCAAGGACGGTGTTAAGTATGAGTGTACGTAGGTTTTACGTACGTGCCCTTCTCAATCCGAGGACAGTAGTAGGTAGTCTAGTAGTGTTGGTAATATAAATAGAGTGATAGTACGAGTAGTTATTCAATCCCATTCCCAACCACCGGGAATCCCATGCCTTAGTAAGGGTGTGAACTCACCTCGGTTTGCTCGGTTAGACTCTCAGATATAGCTAACAGTCAAGTTCGGTCAATCACGTCCTAGTATGATTTACCAGTTAGTCATTTAGTGGTTTTCAAATAGAACACAAAGTTCCTACACGTATCTATCACACAACATGCATCACTGTAACGGTTTATGCCCATCTAAGTTTCCCGTCCATTCCCCACTCAAAATCAAACATACAATAATGCACATAACATATATAACATGTTAAATCATTCACAGATAGCATACTCGACATTTAGACACGCAAGTCACAACTTATGTCAATTCAGCATTAATACTCAAAACCGGCTGTTTTTCGGACATTTAAATAAAATAGTTAGATTATTCCAAAAATTCTTAAATTTTTATAGAATGTCATAAACATTCCGTATTTTATTGTATAAAAATATCGGGGTCCGGTTCATTCCCCACATTTTATAAAAATTTATATTCGGGACTGAACTCAGATTTATGTATTTCTGACCACAGTCCGCGAAACAATTTATTAAAAATTCATCGAGTGTCCGATTTACGAAATTCCAGTGGGGTAATTACAAATACATAGGTTTTTATCTACTGTACAAATTTCATGGTCCGATTCATCACAAAACTCAGGTTATGACTGAAAGTACGACACCCATTTATTGCTGTCAAAATTCAGCTTAAGTTGCTGTTACAAATTAACACTTTAAAAATTGTAAACGGAGTCCAAAAATTACGATTCCGGTGCCATTAGAACCGTATTTCATAATAACATATTTTAGATTCAAAATATCGGTTTTTCGTTGAGTTTAAGACCTGTTTACAGCCAACTGAAGTTGGCTGTAAAGTATGGACAGATTTCTGTTTTTAGTGTTTAACCTTCTAAATCGCGTTCGATCGATTCCGTTAACAAGTTAATTAATCACAACAACATTAAACATCAATATTAATCAGCAAAACATTAGATAATCAACCAATAATCATAACAACACAAGATCTACATGATTTACACACATATTCATCCATTAACCACCTTGTTCATCACTTTAGTAGACTTTTAGTTGGTGATCTTATATGTTAGTGATTTTTAACCGACGAAACTCTTATTAACCACTCTAGACAAGATCAAGAAGGCGTTTAGAGTCACTTACTACTAGCTCGAGGCTAGGGAAGATCAAAGGCGTAAAAGTGGTGGATAAAAGCAATCTAGAGAGGTCTTTGTGATTCCGTAAGCACCGAGCCTCCTTGTATGAACCCTTTCACCTTTGTAAGTATGTGAAATGGCAAGATTGAAACTTGAATGATGGTGGGGTGTTGGCTATGGTATCAGCCGAGATCAAAGGCAAGAGGGAGAGAGTGAGTGAAATTTTGTTTAAGTGTTTAGGTGAATGAAAGCTTAACATATGGTGAAACTTATAGTCCATACAATTCCATAATCCATAGTGTAATATGCCCTCTTGATACTAGACATAACTCAATATAATATTCAAGGTGTAAGATTGTGTCCCACATGGGGGAACTCGTTCAAATGGGGGGGGGGGGGAGGGTTATGGTTTGATTCCAACTAACTAGTTAAGTTCTAGTTAGATTAGTTAGGACTTTTAATTAGGTAATTAGTGTGTTATGAAATATAAAGGGTGTTAGGGTATTCGGGGACCCTAACTGGCTCAGAAAAATATAAACAATGTGTTTAACAATATTTTCGTGTTCCGGGTAATGTCCGGTTATTCGGTTCGGTGTTGTTCCGTTAAAGTGCTTAATTAATTTGTAACGTGTCCTATGTATATATTTTTGTAATGTTTTTAATTTCTAACACTTAGGAAATCATAACGGACTATTTAATGACTTTTCTGTACATTAATAGTGTGTTAACAGGCGCATGTAAATATAACACAGATATCAGAAAGCAGTTAAGTAATTCCACACAGTCGTCAAGCACTTTCATTATCAATAATAAATTGTACGGAATACATGGAATTTTGAGGGTTGTCACATTCTCCCCCTGTTAAGAGAATTTCGTCCCGAAATTTAGCGCGTGGTTACTGAGGAAGCTAGTTAAGTTGCGTTGTTTTCCTGATTTTCCTGGGGTGTCACATCATCCCCCCGTTGATTTGGAATTTCGTCCCGAAATTCTACAGTAGCTTAACTCTCAGTAGTGGTTGCGTTTTTCTTAAACAGTTAGGGATACTTGAGTTTCATTTGGTCTTCTCGTTCCCAGGTATACTCTGGGCCACGGCGAGCATTCCAACGAACTCGGACCAGAGGTATCCTGGTATGCTTGAGGATCTTAACATCTCGATCCGTAATCTCTATTGGTTCCTCGACGAATCGCAGCTGGTCGTCGATTGTGATTTCCTTGAGAGGAATTATGAGGGTCTCATCTGTCAGACACTTCTTCAGATTCGACACATGGAAAACGTTGTGAAATCCGCTGAGTTCTTCAGGTAGGTTCAACCTGTAGGCGGCTTTGCCAATTTTCTCGGTGACTTCGAATGGTCCGACATAACGCGGATTGAGTTTGCCTCATTTTCCAAAGCGGACTATACCTTTCCAAGGTGAGACTTTGAGTAGCACTCGATCCCCAACCTGGAGCTCGAGTGGTTTTCTTCCCTTATCAGCATAGCTTTTCTGACGGTCACGAACTGCCGCCATTCGCTGTCGTATCTGAGCAATTTTCTCGGTGGTATCTACCACAAGTTCTGGGCCAGTGATTTGGCTGTCACCAACTTCTGCCCAACAGAGAGGTGATCGGCATTTGCGTCCGTACAATGCCTCAAACGGAGCGGCTTGGATGCTGGTGTGGTAGCTGTTGTTGTACGAAAACTCCACTAATGGGAGATGCTTTTCCCAGCCATTACCAAAATCGATTACATATGCCCTAAGCATGTCTTCAAGGGTTTGGATGGTGCGTTCAGATTGCCCATCCGTCTGTGGGTGATAAGCGGTGCTCATATCTAAACGTGAGCCAAAAGACTTGTGCATTGCTTGCCACAGTTCAGAAGTAAAACGCGTGTCACGATCAGATATAATAGAGGTTGGCACTCCGTGCCTTGATACCACTTCCTTTAGGTAAATGTCTGTAAGGGTAGAAAACTTATCCGTTTCTTTGATAGCCAGAAAATGTGCAGACTTGGTCAGTCGATCTACGATCACCCAAATGGTATCGTTACCGCGTTGAGATCTAGGTAGACCAGTAACGAAATCCATGGAAATTTGCTCCCATTTCCACGTCGGGATCTCCGGTTGTTGGAGTAGGCCTGATGGTTTCTGGTATTCAGTCTTGACTCTCGCACAAGTCTAGCACTTACTGACGTAGGTTGCTATGTGGGCTTTCATGCCAGGCCACCAATACGTAGTCTTGAGGTCGTGGTACATCTTGTTCGAACCAGGGTGTACCGAATAACGAGACTTGTGTGCTTCATCCATCACAAGTTCGCGTAAGTTGCCATAAAGTGGGACCCAGATGCATCCGTTTACATAGTAGGCACTGTCTTCCTTTTGTTCTAGCCGCTGCCTCGATCCTCGTAGGGATTCAGCCCTGATGTTCTCTGCTTTCAATGCTTCGACCTGAGCATCGCGAATCTGAGCGGGAAGGTTAGACTGGATGGTAAGCTGTAGAGCACGTACACGCCTAGGTATGATATCCTTTCGACTGAGGGCGTCGGCCACGACATTGGCCTTGCCCGGATGATATTTGATTGCGCATTCATAATCATTCAAGAGCTCGACCCATCGGCGTTGTCGCATGTTTAACTCCTTTTGCTTGAAGATATGCTCGAGACTCCTGTGATCGGTGTAAATGGTGCACCTGGTACCGTACAGGTAATGTCTCCATATCTTAAGCGCAAAAACAACTGCTCCCAGCTCCAGATCGTGAGTAGTGTAATTTCTTTCGGGAACCTTGAGTTGGCGTGATGCGTAGGCAATGACCTTGTCACGTTGCATCAACACGCAACCAAGTCCTTGGATGGAAGCATCGCAATAAACTACAAAAGCATCTGTGCCTTCGGGCAATTAGAGGATAGGCGCGCTACAAAGTCTATCCTTTAGGTGTTGAAAAGCGGATTCCTGTGTATCACCCCAATGGTAGACGACACCCTTCTTGGTCAGTGAAGTGAGAGGTTGCGCAATCTTTGAGAAATCCTTGATAAACCTTCTGTAATATCCTGCCAAACCCAAGAATTGGTGGATTTCTGTTGGTGTACGGGGTGCAGGCCCGTTCTTGATCGATTCAACCTTAGATGGATCCACATGAATCCCTTCCTTGTTTACCACATGGCCTAGAAAGTGGACTTCGCGAAGCCAGAAGTCATATTTTGAAAACTTGGCATACAACTGCTCTTTTCGAAGAAGTTCCAGCATAAGTCGTAGATGCTGCTCGTGCTCCTCCTGACTCTTAGAATAGATCAGGATATCGTCGATGAACACAATAACGAACTTATCCAGGTAAGGTTTGCATACTCGGTTCATGAGATCCATGAAGACCGCTGGTGCATTCGTCAGCCCGAATGGCATAACCAGAAACTCGTAATGGCCGTAACGAGTTCTGAACGCTGTTTTGGAGACGTCCTCCTCTCGGACTCTCAGCTGATGGTATCCCGATCTCAAATCAATCTTAGAGTAATAGCTCGACCCTTGCAGCTGGTCGAATAAGTCGTCAATACGTGGAAGAGGATAACGATTCTTCACAGTCACCTTGTTAAGCTCGCGATAGTCAATACACATTCTGAAGGTACCATCTTTCTTCTTTACGAACAAGACTGGAGCTCCCCAGGGCGAAGAGCTAGGACGTATAAAACCCTTTTCCAAGAGTTCTTGTAGTTGTGTGGACAGTTCTTCGAGTTCTCATGGAGCTAGACGATATGGTGCTCAAGCTACTGGCGCTGCTCCAGGAGCTAGCTCGATTTGGAACGCAACTTGGCGATGAGGCGGAAGACCAGGTAATTCCTCAGGAAATACCTCAGGAAAATCGCGCACAATAGGGATGTCTTCAATTTTCTTCTCTTCCGTTGATGTGTCAGTAATGAGTGCTAGAATAGCAGTGTGGCCCTTTCGCAAACACTTCTGGGCCTTAAGGAAAGAGATGATGCCTTCGACAGCACCACTCTTGTCGCCGCGAATCATGAGAGGTTCTTCACCAGAACGAGGAATGCGGACGATTTTCTCCTTGCAAACAATCTCCGCTTGATGATGAGATAGCCAATCCATCCCAATAACGACGTCGAAACTACCAAGGGTGATAGGAACAAGATTGATAGGGAAAGTCTGTCCTGCTAAGATGAGGTTACAACCTTTAACTACGTGTGTGGCTTCAAGACTTTTACCATTTGCTAGCTCTACCGCGTGTTTGGTGTTCAGGAGTGTTGGAGTGCGCTTAAGCATTTGGCTAACTTTTAAGGACACATAACTAGTATCGGCACCTGAATCGAATAAAACAGTAACAAAGAAGTCATCCAGAGGGAATTTACCCATCACAACGTTGGGATTGTTCCTCGCGTCGCCCTCATGGTTTCAGGGAGTGATCACCAAGGATCGAGAGTCGAGCCTTCCAAACTCTCTATGCTAGAGGATGTTCGTTTCAGCGTCTTTGCATGGAGAAGCGAGAACGAAATGTCACTGTGGTAAGAGAATGACGGTTTGGTCTAAGCAAATGGTAGAAATTAGACATAACATAAATCAACAATCATGTGTAGGTACAAAAGCTAGTGTAAAGATTCCGCGTATTTAAGAAGACTGTCATGGAATAATACGATTTCTTATAGTGTAAGGTGGATCAGGTAAGCTTATAGATTATCGTGTTCGCCTGTAGGTTGAGTGATCCATATCACCGCTCTCGAACGTTCTGAAGACTATCTCATCAGTAAGGGCATCCATTCGCTAAGTTGGGTTTACGAAGGGGTAAATCAAGTAGAGTAAGCATTAACCACCCAACAAGGTAATGGGGGGGGGGGGGTAATCTTGTGATCGGTGGAAATTATGGTATGGTTGTTAGCGTTTCGTTATACTGGCTTCCAATCGCAGAAACAGGGGATTGGTGAGGTTCATGCGAAGAATCGAGCAAAAACAGGGGTCCACCAATAACAGAAGAATTCAACCAAGTAATATGTCGCTTAGAAGCAATTCTAGTAGTGAGGTGTGGCGGCATGACACAAAAAGGGAAGTTCGTTGCATCACGATTCATGGAAGTATATCACTTGTCCAAAATAGAGTTTGGTTGGTAGGGTTGCGAGTTGCAAAACGACAAACGCGTGTAACTGTGGCTGCTTCGTTCCTGGTAACGACGACCAGTGGAGATGATGAGGTCCGTCAACAGGGATGCGTGGGTATAGTTCTCCAAAACCCGAGTCTGTTTGAGACAGGACTGGTCTTCGTGAATGTTGACGTACAAGCTGAATGTACGGAAGGTCAGATGGTGACGTCATGTCGGGTTAAACGTGTAATTAGATAGAATGCATAAACAGTTGTCGTAGAGGGGTGACGAGAAATTAGAAAAAGAATTTGAACATCACTTGTCAAATTTCAAGTAAACAATTGCATATCATAAAGAATGCAGTAGGGCTAATAGACAACATGCTACTACCCTAAATAAACAAACCATAAACACCACACCGGGCAAAAGTAATCTAGCAAGTAAGAAATATAGACTTAAATCATACCACTTATGGTGTCGAGTCTTGCACGTGGAGCGAAGCGTCGTAGTGGATCGTTGATCACTGTACCGGTTATAGTCTGGTTTTATCAAAAACATTTCCCATTTTAAAACCAAGTTCACTATAACCAATGGCTCTGATACCAATCTGTCACACCCCCAAAATCCACCATGCGGAGTACCACCGCTTGGAGGCGTGACGTGACCAGGATCGAGCCACCAATCATATCGAACAACGTATTTTAGTAAATAAAATCAATCACAATACAATTGGTGACCAAAAGGAAGTTAACCAAGTTCAATTTAAACAGCGGAAGCATAAGACGTTAAACCAAAACATAACTTTGTAGTTTCATAAGTTTAAAGACCCCAACATAAGTTTCATAAGTTCATAACGTTTATTTAGTAAGTACGGGACATATTAGTTCGCATTCCACAACGACCACCTCCATGTGCAAACTCCACAGCATCTAACGACCTGCAAGGCATGTAACAACTAGTCAACAACAAAGTTGAGTGAGTTCACATTTGGTTGTTTAGTTAATGAGTTCGCATCAGGAATCGGAAGTTCGTTTCATAACCAAGTATTACCCATTATCCTTGATTCCCAAACCTTTACGATATTTAGTGGGGGCTTCCCATTATGTATGTTACTAGACTAGGAGTATCCATAAGTGTCCTTCCCAATCCGAGGACGGTGTTAAGTATGAGTGTACGTAGGTTTTACGTACGTGCCCTTCTCAATCCGAGGACAGTAGTAGGTAGTCTAGTAGTGTTGGTAATATAAATAGAGTGATAGTACGAGTAGTTATTCAATCCCATTCCCAACCACCGGGAATCCCATGCCTTAGTAAGGGTGTGAACTCACCTCGGTTTGCTCGGTTAGACTCTCAGATATAGCTAACAGTCAAGGTCGGTCAATCACGTCCTAGTATGATTTACCAGTTAGTCATTTAGTGGTTTTCAAATAGAACACAAAGTTCCTACACGTATCTATCACACAACATGCATCACTGTAACGGTTTATGCCCATCTAAGTTTCCCGTCCATTCCCCACTCAAAATCAAACATACAATAATGCACATAACATATATAACATGTTAAATCATTCACAGATAGCATACTCGACATTTAGACACGCAAGTCACAACTTATGTCAATTCAGCATTAATACTCAAAACCGGCTGTTTTTCGGACATTTAAATAAAATAGTTAGATTATTCCAAAAATTCCCAAATTTTTATAGAATGTCATAAACATTCCATATTTTATTGTGTAAAAATTTCGGGGTCCGGTTCATTCCCCACATTTTATAAAAATTCATATTCGGGACTGAACTCAGATTTATGTATTTCTGACCACAGTCCGCGAAACAATTTATTAAAAATTCATCGAGTGTCCGAATTACGAAATTCCAGTGGGGTAATTACAAATACATAGGTTGTTATCTACTGTACAAATTTCATGGTCCGATTCATCACAAAACTCAGGTTATGACTGAAAGTACGACACCCATTTATTGCTGTCAAAATTCAGCTTAAGTTGCTGTTACAAATTAACACTTTAAAAATAGTAAACGGAGTCCAAAAATTACGATTCCGGTGCCATTAGAACCGTATTTCATAATAACATATTTTAGATTCAAAATATCGGTTTTTCGTTGAGTTTAAGACCTGTTTACAGCCAACTGAAGTTGGCTGTAAAGTATGGACAGATTTCTGTTTTTAGTGTTTAACCTTCTAAATCGCGTTCGATCGATTCCGTTAACAAGTTAATTAATCACAACAACATTAAACATCAATATTAATCAGCAAAACATTAGATAATCAACCAATAATCATAACAACACAAGATCTACATGATTTACACACATATTCATCCATTAACCACCTTGTTCATCACTTTAGTAGACTTTATTTTGGTGATCTTATATGTTAGTGATTTTTTACCGACGAAACTCTTATTAACCACTCTAGACAAGATCAAGAAGGCGTTTAGAGTCACTTACTACTAGCTCGAGGCTAGGGAAGATCAAAGGCGTAAAAGTGGTGGATAAAAGCAATCTAGAGAGGTCTTTGTGATTCCGTAAGCACCGAGCCTCCTTGTATGAACCCTTTCACCTTTGTAAGTATGTGAAATGGCAAGATTGAAACTTGAATGATGGTGGGGTGTTGGCTATGGTTTCAGCCGAGATCAAAGGCAAGAGGGAGAGAGTGAGTGAAATTTTGTTTAAGTGTTTAGGTGAATGAAAGCTTAACTTATGGTGAAACTTATAGTCCATACAATTCCATAATCCAGAGTGTAATATGCCCTCTTGATACTAGACATAACTCAATATAATATTCAAGGTGTAAGATTGTGTCCCACATGGGGGAACTCGTTCAAATGGGGGGGGGGGGAAGGGTTATGGTTTGATTCCAACTAACTAGTTAAGTTCTAGTTAGATTAGTTAGGACTTTTAATTAGGTAATTAGTGTGTTATGAAATATAAAGGGTGTTAGGGTATTCGGGGACCCTAACTGGCTCAGAAAAATATAAACAATGTGTTTAACAATATTTTCGTGTTCCGGGTAATGTCCGGTTATTCGGTTCGGTGTTGTTCCGTTAAAGTGCTTAATTAATTCGTAACGTGTCCTATGTATATATTTTTGTAACGTTTTTAATTTCTAACACTTAGGAAATCATAACGGACTATTTAATGACTTTTCTGTACATTAATAGTGTGTTAACAGGCGCATGTAAATATAACACAGATATCAGAAAGCAGTTAAGTAATTCCACACAGTCGTCAAGCACTTTCATTATCAATAATAAATTGTACGGAATACATGGAATTTTGAGGGTTGTCACATTCTCCTCCTCAAAGTTCATCAAAGCTTATAGCTATTGAGGTTGGTTTGACAAAAGTTAACAAAGTTCTCGTGGTAACCCAAGAAGACGAAGGATTCATATGGAATGACTATATTCCTAAGAAAGAAAATATGGCACTGCTTGCTGAGATAATAGAAGAACCAGAGGTTGATGAAGTGATCGGTGAGAGTTCAAATGAAGAATGTGAAGTACTGTTTGACGAGACGCCTGATCAAAGTGCTTAAGCAATTTACTATGACCATTGTGCCAAGGAAGACATATTTCATCATGCATTTAAATCTGTGATTCCTCCTGATGTTTATAATTCTTTTGCAGGTTTCTTTGGAGGTTCAAGCCAATATCAATGCGCACCTAAGACAAAAGAACACAAGAAGCCAGTGGAAGAAATTATTGATGTCACAAAGGAGATGAACGGTGAAAATCTGAAGGAAATTGTAGAAAAATCCATGATGGCTCAGTTACAAGAGGTAGTTCCTAAGGAGAGTCAAGAAGTGAAAAAGTCGGTTAATGAGTTAATCAAAGAAGAGGTCAAGGTTGTAATCAAAGAAGTCGAGAACCATGCATGAAATTTCTGGAGCCGTGCAAGGAATGCTCAGAAAAAGACTTAAAATTTAAAGATCTTAAAAACATACTGATAACTTGACAAGTGTCTTACAAAACATCAAAATGTAAATCTAACAATCATAGCCTTATTACAATGACTCGACATGATCCTAAGACGTAGGCTATCGACATTCAGCATCAACAGACTTTCACGATATGATGTCGGCCCTCACTGGATGCCCTTATTAGCCATACCCGCCAGTCGACCCAAATGAGCGTTACCAGAGATAGGGCAAGGTATGCTTTTTGTTTTTGTTGTATATTTTCTTTGTTTTAGTTGTTTATTTCTTTATTTTTAGCTTTCCTGTATTTTCTTTCCCTTTTGTTTTTGTTTAGTAGTTAAGTGTACTTTGTGGGTGTGTTCCTGATGTAGCGTGTGTTACGATAACAAAGAGCAAAACACGTTGATTCTCCGAATACCCGTGTTGATCTTCCCCAAACCCCCAAAGGGCACAAAATTTGAAGTGAAAATTGAGTAATTTCGAAATTGAAGTCTGATCTTTCAACTTACAAGAGAAACATATAAATAATGACAGAAATTCAAAATAGGCCACAAAAAGGCCATGGGCCAAACACAAGCCCAAAAACAAAATGCCCAAAACACCGAAAAAAACATAAAAAAATAAATAACTAATAGAAATAAGCGTTTTTTGGCCCAGTCGTTTCGCCTGGTCGCATGCCCAAAACAAACCCCCGTAGCCCAAGTTAGAGCCATTTTAGTGAAGCCCCTTTTGTCACACGATCTTGGGCCTCCAAATACAAGATCGCCCGCTCCTCCACACTTGGACCCGCATCAGTTCCCTATATAACCCTCATGAGACCTTCCTCGTCCTCCCGAGCTATCAGGAGGTTTAAAGGGCTTGTTGCATACACTAAATGCAACTGTGATTCCTACGAAAGTGAGTTAGGTTTGTTGTGGTTGTAAATTATTTTTTTCCACAAAATCAAAGTGAATTAATGAATAACTTGGTAAATCTTTTATACAAATGGTAAAAATGGATTAGCTAACGGTTGTTGATTTTTGTGAGAAGCTTGCTTCTACACGTTTGTTGAGACTTATAGGTAATTTCATGTTCCTGATGACGACCATTCGCATGAAGGATTGAGGATCACAAGAAAAATAAACAAGCCAGGTGCATATGTTTCTTTTTCTTTGATTGTTAGTTAGTAAATAAGTGGATTGTATTTTGTACATTATTAACCTAGGTGAAATTTGGGAGGTTGGTCATGTCACATCCCTTGTTCGTTTTAAAAGCTCTCATTCCTATACATTGAGGACAATGTTGACTTCAAGTGTGGGGATGGGGAGAAAAATTTTAGATTTTGACCCGTTCATTTAAACATTACACATTGAGGACAATGTTGACCTCAAGTGTGGGGATGGGGGAAAATTTCAATTTTTTTTCAAAAATGTCCTTGTTTGAGCAATCTAAAATGCACAAGTAACTAAGTTGACCAGGGACGGCATAACCCATTTGGTCTTTTGTCATGGTCAAGTTCGAATTATTAACATGACGGGTATTTAGCGGGTGGTTATTTGGGAATAATCCGCTTAAGAAACTAATATATTATGTATATCACATACCATACCCTTAGTACGTGAGATTTTGAGCCACTTTTGCACATCATATATATATATATATATATTTCTTTGTTTGAGTGGGCCATTAGTCGCATATTGTAGAACTTGCAACTTTTGATGCGTTTGAGACCATAGGCCGAATACAAGCATAAGAATGATTAAGGAATTAAGTAAACCTTTTCTTTTTACACCATTTATTTGATCCTTAACCGAAATCAATCCCTTTGTCACCAACTTTGACCCTAAATCTTTCGTTTGACCAACCCATTTAGCTTTTGATCATTGAGCCTTTTATTTTTAACCGTGTGATGAAAATTCGATTTTAGTTTAGTTTGTTTGTAAAGTTGTGTTTAAAAAATCGAAAATTCAGAAAATGTTTTGAAAAAGAGCAGAAAATTGTTGAGAGAAAGCACAAAAAGATGTGTTAATAGTTTGTTGTATAAAAGGCGTAAACTTTTACCTCTTAGCTTGTTGATTCATCGTTAGTCGTGTTAGAGTAGTTGTTTTTGTAATAAAAATCGAGTTTTAATCACCTTAGCCACTTTAAATATCCTTTCGACACCCTTAACCTAGCCCCGTTACAACCCGTTAAAGACCTTTTGACTTGTGCTTAGTATTCGTGTTCAGTGGTGGATAATGATTGGGTTGCAAGCCTATGCGGGTACGTGTTCTAATCGGTTTGAGTGATTACTTCAAAAGTGCTAATGGATCAACGATTAGCCAATTTTTAAGCCGAGTGGAGAGAACATTGTGAGGGATGCGTATGATTTGTTAGTTTCAAGGGCTGGTTAATCTTGGGTAACCATTTTTATGTGATTAATCACTTTACCACTAAATATTTCGAGAATTGTAAGAATCATGAACTGGGTATGACATTGGACCTTAACCTAAGTCTCGGGAATGGGAAGTGTGTTTTTCGTTCGACCCACGTGAAAGAGAAAAACTGATTTGCATGAGGGTAAGAAAAAGACAAGTGTGGGGATGTGATGTGTGGTCAAAAACCTGTGTTCTAGTATGTTTAAGATTATGTTTTTACATAACTTTTAGTTTCGAATAGCATACTTTTGATTGGAATTGTGTTTTGCAAGGTCTAACGAAGTTTAAGGAGCCATTTGGAGCACCGGGAGCTAACGGATCAACCAGAGATGCGAGATTTGGAAAAACAGGAAAAGGAACCCTACAGGGGGCGTCGACGACACAATGGGGGTGTCGGCGACGCACCCGCGTCGGAAAAAGGTGGCGTAGGCAGCAAACTAATGCGTCTACTGCCATTTGATGATTCTGGGTGGCGTCGGCAACGCAGGGGGGCATTGGTGACTCCTGCTCCTGCTTGCCAACGGGAATTTGTTGCTTGTTGCATGTTTGAGCGTGTTAAAACCCAATTTTTGGGTATTTTTGGGGGAGTTACGCATTTCTTGAGTTTTGAACTTCACCTTGGAGACAAGAACACCTAGAACATCATCCTCAACCATATCCAATTGTAACACCCTTAATACTGGACGGAAATTATTTAATAATTATATGAACTTCATACTAATCAGAGTTTACAAAAAAACTTTGCGTGTTTAAAGACCATACATATTTGTGATAGTACCCAAAACAAATCCAAGATAGAACATAACAAGTTTTAAGTTAACCCTTGCTAGTCAACTAACAACTAGTTTAAAGGAATCAAACACTATTAACAAACCATTTACAAAATGATTAAAGTCTAGACAAGGTTAAGATTGGTGCGGAAGCTTCAAAATGCGTGTTCAGTTCTTGACAACATACTTGATCACCATCCGGGAGGACCCCATCCATACCTAGGGTCAAACAACTAAAAACATTAGTTTTGAAATTAATATAGTACATATAAACGAATTCCGACATCGAAAAGTGAATAAAATACTCAGTTTCCTCGGCTCTACCGTAATTTACGGTATCTACCATAAATTACGGTAGACCCTGAATAATCTTGGTCTGCCATAACTCAGTAGAGGTTCACCGTAAGACCTTTGTTTTCCACCGTAAATTACGGTGGAGACGGTAATTTACGGTGGACGCTGTAACTTTACCATTTAACTATTTTGTGGATTTCGCCCTAATCCGCATACCATTTTAGGCTATTTCTTTTCCTGTATGTCTGTAAATTCATTACGGACATGTTCATTTCGACTATCATACCAACAATTGACTCACCGATCATACGGCTAAAAGTTACTATACTATCATTTATTCGACCCATTCTAACTATAAGTGTATATTTCCAATTTCTTATTCCAAAACCTTTAAGATGCCATTACCCAAGTTCCCGGGCTTGTACATCTTGGTGTGTTTGCGCTATTCATGGCTTTGTGTTCCCTTGGAACTAAAAGCTTGTTTTCTCAGAATTCAAGATTCCGTTTTAAACGGCCTTTTCAACATACCCCCATTTATTATTCCAATATCCTGGATTCACAACTTAAAGTATCATAGCTAGGTTCATAAGCGTAGTGCAATCCAACACTTATCAACTTACGAAACCATCATATCGCTATTGTCATGATTCCTTTTATGGTATCTATTCAACCCATTTGACTATCTAGTGAAAACCATCACTTTATTAACAAGTCAAACCAAATCCCAAGTCTTTATTTTGACCCGTTTGATGTTCAAGTGAACTACGCCACTTTAGAACACGTCAAACGCATCCTTTACACTACGATTCTATCTATACACTAAACTCAAACATATATGCGTAATTTAACGAGACTAAAGTCACGTACCTTTAGAGCACACCCTTCAAGCGCGTATCTCCTCCTCCGGCTTGTCCGCTTGACGATCCGGATGCTTGGCCTAAAGAGTTCAATTCAACTTACATTTAGAACCCTTTTCGTAATTATTAACACATAAATTGCCACATTAGTCAATTATGCGTTTTTATCCGATTTTCAACATATTAATTCCCCACTTAGGCATTTCAACAAACACCTAGTGGGTCAAATTTTCACATGATTATTACCAAGTTCATGACTTGTTAACTTGTCTAAATCAACTTCAATTAGGCAAATATATACATATTTTCAACATCAATATTACAGAGATTATCACATAATTTCAGTTTACACTAAATCAAAAGTCTTAATCCTAGTGTTTATCAGGTTCTACTAACTTGTTAATCACCCACTATGGTGATTATGATCCTTACAAACATCATGCAATATTTTGACAAGAATTCATCTAGGGTTTGTCCCTAAACCTTATATCACTTCCAATTTCATTCATGCATGACACAATCAAGCTCAATTTCAACTTTTCATGATTTATCTAGAACTTGAGATGAATCAAAAATACTGAAATTTACATACCTTATGATCCCTACAACAAGGAGACCACTAATCTATATTCAAATTTTGATTTGAACTTGATTTGAGCCTTCAATTCATGGTTTTTGTGATAGTTATGGTTTTGAGAGTGGGGGGTCGCCCTTCTCCTTCTCCTGATCGAACCATCCCTCAAAGTGGGGTGTTTGGTTTTTGTTTTATTAGGTTTAATAATATAAGTTTCAATTTTAAGAACTTAGGCCCCTCCACTTTTGTTTAACTTAAAGTTTGATTGCTTTAACCCTACTTTAACTTACTTTCTAGACTTGTAGGTAACTAGGTTATAAATTCCTAGTTAGTAAATTCTTGTTTATTTATACTTTATAATTCTAATATAAAGTTTATATTTTAGGGATGTTATGTGACAACCCGTGATTTACGGCACCTAATTACGTGATTAGCAGATGATTAACGCAATAATAATTAGTGTTTACAGAGCAAATTAACTTAATTAGGCCTTTGGAGTGCCCAGGAACGTTTATCCGACTTTACAATGCGCGAACGGTGGTTTACAGAGAAACCTGTGAAACGTTAAACGGCAACAGATTGAAACCGAACAGGATACTGACAACGCCGACAAATATTAAATTTTTATGATATATATTAGCTCCGTAATTAATTTTAGCAACTACAGTCGAAACCGGATTAGAAAATGGATTAAAGACGGCAACGATACAATTTTCGCGATTATTACCGTAATCGACGCACGGGCGTGCAAACAACAACTACCGACCGCATTTTTGTGTATTTTAATTTTTGACGTTAAACGGAGTTCAGGGTTTTGACAACGGGTCTCGTAGGACTTACGGGCCGCTTAAACGCGGGGATTGAGCTTGTAGGCCCTTGGCCCAAGCCCAAAACCCACAAGCCTAAACCTACACATAATATTTTAGATCCTACAAGATCTGTACAAAATATTACTAAATCACATCAAATCCCCTAGCATCTCTAAGGATCTAAGCAAAATCCCTTCATATCTCTACACAATCTTTACAAGAGATTTTTTTGTACACACAAGATTTGTGCCAACTCTCAAACTCTCTATAAAAAAACCTCAACCTCTCTCACTCTCTACTGTAAAAACACACATAAAGAACAAACACACAGGAGGTGTAATCTCTCCCAAACACATATCTACACTCACCCTCTTGATCTACTGGCACGAAGACCGGAGCCGGAATCGGAGTTGATGCTGGCGATTTTTCAGGCGAGACACCCCCCCCCCCTCATCTCTCGTCTCACCTCACGGATCTGACCGCCGGAGCCGATTAACCGACCGGCTGCCGGTGGTTCGGTGGCTTGGTCAACCTGCAAGACACCCCCTTTCCTCTCCGATTATACCTGCTAACACACACACACCTCAACCACCCTCTCACTTTCTTTGATCAGACCGGTAAGCACAGGAGAGATCGGCCGATCTCCGGTCGACACGCATCCCCACACCCATCGGAAGATAGAGAATGACGGCGAAGGTGTAACAGTGACGACAACATTCCAGCGAGGTATTCAGGCGATGGCGCTGCCGTCAGCGGCGGCTGCGGTGCGTTTTTGCTCTCCGACGAGTTCCGGCCATAAGATTATGTTGAAGGTGGCTGATTGTTGAAGATGGTGAGTTATGTTCGGGTGGTGTTTATCGATGGCAACGACGGTGGTCGGTTTGGTCAACATAAGTTTTATCTCGAGTCTCGGCTCGTGTTTCGGGTCACGGCACATCGGGTCAAGATTTGGTCAACTCGGGAGTCTCGGGTCAGTTTCAGTACGGGTGCTATGGGTCAGACTCGGCCTCAGTTCGGGTTTAGTTAAAGCTGGTCAAAGACAGTATGCTTGGTTCGGGTTTGGTCGGCTTGGGTTCAGTCGACTGTGGTCAACAGTTTGGTTCGGTCAACAAAGTCAACTGGTCAGCGGGTTCGGTTTCGGGTCAGGCGGTTCAGGTCAACTCAGCAAGCTGACTCGGTCAACTCAGCGAATTGACTCAGTCAACTCAGCCGGTCAACACAGTTGACCCGGTCAACTCGGTCAACACTATCCGTGAGACGACGCGCGAGATGGTAAAGGTTTAACGACGAAATTAATTGTTATTTTTATAATTTTTATCGTACGTGACAAACGAGCTCGAACCAACTTAACTATAGTTTACAAAGTTATATACATATTGATATTGATCATATTGTTGAATTTTGATAAAATGACGACAACTTGTGTTGTCGGGGCATCCAAAAATAGAGGAAACTCTGCCCGATTTTCGAGAAAATCCGTAAAATAAGACGCATGTTATTATAAAACAACTTTCGGATTCAAATGATATTTTAGAAAGACAAATACAAATATACGATTACTTTCGACGGTGCTTTACAACTCACGAAGACAACGATTCGAAATTTATTTACAACTAATAAATATAGTTTGTATATTTATTTTAAACTTTGAAAATTCGACAAAACTTTTGTAAAATCAACGTAATGATTTACAACGTTACAAAGGTCGGATGATAATACGACTTCTTTACGTAAGGATAAATATATGGTATATTTATTTCATCAATCAAACGACACGACGATTGTTTTACTAAAATAAATATAGTTTATATATTTATTTCAAACTTCCAACGACGATTCTTTTATAAAATAAATATAACTTTTCATATTTATTTTATACGCCTAAACGGCATATACGGATATTTTGACAAAGATCATACGAAACGCGATATATAATACGAGTTTGTTATATATTATTTTCGTGTAAATATTCTTTTATACACGTACGATTTCTTGAGACAACCAACGCGATTATAACAATATATTTATATACTTTTATATAAATATTCATATATTTTAAACCTCTCGAGAACTAAGTCTTTTCAAGACTTCTTAAATACCGACGAATAAACGAATTACGCAAGCATAACTTCTTCGCTTCTTTCAAGTTAACAACTTACCGTTGAATCGTTCGATTAACGATTCGGTAGAGCTCGGTGACACATAGACTAGTTACCGCTTTTATTTAGAAACTTATTAGATATTCCGTGTTAGGAATATTGTAGAATGCACGCTAGCGAGTCTCACTTTGGAAACGACATCACGGAGTCGTAATTAGCTAGCTTCGCACATGGAAATTCAGGTGAGTTCATAACCCCCACTTTTTACTGTTTACATTTTTGTAAATGTTTTCGGGGTGGAAAGACATGCACCTTTTGCAAAAACACACAAAGTTCTGAACAAATGCAAAACTCGTATTTCTAAATTATATTACGAAGTGATTTCGAGGAACTCAAATGATTTCGAAAGGTTTATACTAAACATACCGGTTTTCAAAAAAACGTATCTTTCGGAATATGCATACCCACGAATTCTAGTTTTCTAAACTACGGGTAAATACAAGAAGCACTCTTGGTGAGAACGAGTACCAAGTATGATGCGTTTTGAGAAAGGATCAGTCTTAGAGACTGGGGTAAAATACATGTACAAAGGATTACAGACATTTTTATACATGGTATGGTTAGCTTAAGGAGGGTTAGAACGTACAGATCATGTGAGTGGGTAGGCGCAACTTGAGGCCATTAATCCTCATTGTAGGACCGAGGGACGTAAGCGGTAGATCTATCTGGGTGTAGCGAGCCCAGCCCCAGGCCCAGCAAACGGACCTCGGGGTGACTTTGTGCCCAACGCAAAATCCGCTAGGTTTGAGTCTTCCTACTTGCACTTCACACATATCAATGGCCTTGCAAACCATTGGTGATCTCTTTATTTCCTTATTGCTACATACCAGGGATTTTATACTTACGGAAAATACTTGTTCATACAAATTAAATACCATGTTTTATACAAAATTCAAAGCACAGGATCATGCGGGTATGGGGTCAAAGTCAGGGTGGGCATTGACGGTTATGCGAACATTACAAATACATGGTTTTTATGAACATACTGTGTTACAAACACAACGTTTCCATATAACTTGGCAAGAAAATGACTTTTGATTCGTTTTCTCAATACTATTTCTAAAACCGGTTATTCTAAAGATTTATTTCAAATCTTTCACAATACCAAAGATTTATTTCAAACCTTTCACAACTCAAAAGATTTATCTCAAATCTTTTACGAACAAACTATGAACTCACTCAACTTTATGTTGACTTTTTTCGCATGTTTCTTTCTCAGGTTGCATTTCTAAGACAAGGCACGGTTGGAATAGGAGAACCATTGGAGTTTCGAGTACTTAGCGGCGTTCATTTTTCTAGAAGTCTTTGCTTATTTGCTTCCGCTGTGCAATGACGATACCAGTCCAGTCACGCCAATGCTCTGATATTTTGGGGTGTGACATGTTACACCAATCCATCCAATCATCCTATTACAACCTTCGATCCTAACCCTAGTCTACCATCATCTCATCTATGATTCACTCACTTTCTCCATTCATCCCAAACCCTAACCATCATCTCCATCACATTCAAAGCTTCAAGATGTTCGTGTTCGAGTCTCAATCATTTGGCGATCGTGTTCCGTTCACCATGAGCGACTAATCCTCTTGGGTTTCACCCCGGTGTAGACTTTTGTAAGGTTTAGGGTTTTCTTTATGTTTCTTAGTTGATTTGTGACAAGTTGAATTGTATTTGAGTTGATTGATAATTGTCCTACATTTGAACTAGATTTGTGAATTGTCGAATGATTATAAAATTTGACTTTGCGAAATAAGTTTGTGTATTTATGATTTATCTTTCTAAAGGATTTAATTGTCTGAGGTAACGAAGTGCATTGCGGTCCGTTGTATGCGTTGATAGAAATTGGTACCTAAGCTTCGTGATAGATAAGCGTTAATAAAAAATTCAACTAAATCAAACTAAAAATGTGTAGCAACCCTAGGCTTTACAATTGTTGAACCGGGTGTGAGCCTTGTTTCTCAATTATTGTTTTAATCAACAATCAAGTTTTCATGTAACCACAAGCATTTAAGTTTTAGTAGTAATCATTTTAGTACCAAACTCGTCGGTTTAATCCGACATCTCTTTTCAAATAAACAAATTAATCAACTTAATAGCAAGCTTCATAATTGTGACATTCTTTAAAATCAATCTTGTCCGCACGCAAACCACAAACTCTTCGTGGATCAACCCCGTACTACCACTAACTCATAGTTAAGGGTAAATCGGGTTTATAAATATTGTCTTTGACCGGGGCGTGACACTCCGATCACCAACTAATCTTTGCACCGCCTTGAGTGGCAATGTGGTGAGGCAACATCGTTATGGTTTAGTTACGAACTTTTGTCGGCACATACGTCATGGTTTTTAAAAGACCTTGATTTGACTATCATGATTTTCACTAGACTATGCATACAAAATGTTTATGAAATGATTTTGGTTTCATTTATGTCATTTAAACCTGTGAACTCACCCACGTTATGTTGACGTTTTAAGCATGTTTTTCAGGTAAGTGAACTTTGATTCGCCACTTTTAGTAGTCTAAGCATGCGTCATGGATGATACCTTTTTCCAACTAGTATTTCTTATCGTATATGATATATATTTGGAAAATCCTTGGTTGTTATATTATATATTTGTTTTTTCGACTAGTTTAAAAATTGCAAGTCACCCATATTAACATATTTTTTACCATAGTAATTGTATTAAAACTGTTATATTTTAAAACAACCCTCTACTTAGCACATGCCTCCCATGTGATTAGAAATTAACTATAAGTTGGATAGAGTTAGTGTGGTGGACTAAAACCGCAATAAAATAGAAACATTGATAATATTTACTCTAAATTTTTTGAGAAGTTGAGCATTTTGGCGCCCTCGTAGACTCAAACTAGTATGAATGTACGGCCGCACTCGGATTAAGAGTAGGTTTTCGACAATTTTGAATCGGAGACGAGTACAAGAGTGATTGAACAATATATGATATTGAAATTAGATGTTCGATACAGAAAGGATAGAATGATAAGGTTACCACGGCTCTACATTTGATTAAGTAAAGAGTTACTTAATCACAAAAGGAATAGTTGACGAATGTAATACGTCAAACCTTGCTATGGGTAGTGTGATGCAACTAGGCGTCCAACTCTATATACGTTAAAGGATATAATCAAAAATAGTCCAAGTGGGAGACTGTTGGAATTGGTGTCCAATTGTCGAATATTTAACGTTACTATTAAGGAACGGTTCAAAGAGTTACACTTTAGACGACAAACAAAATATAGTATTTAAGTGTTAAATATTATAGATCACAAAATCGAATTAATTGTGGAGAACAAGTATTTTGTGAAACACTGGAAATATTAATTGTTTGCGAAACAGTTAATTTAGTGGGAGTGAATGGTGTTGTTTAAAAAGTTTAACGAGTAATAATTTATTATTAGATAATAAATTAAAAGCTTATTTTATTAAGAATAAAATAAAGTCAAACGGTTTGACTAATGAGCGGAGAATAATTGTTATTCTACAGAAACAAAGGTTGATTATTATTAGATAATAAAACAAAGTCAATGGCTTGACTAGTAGTAAGTTTACATGGAGAGAAATCTAATAGCTATTGGACTAAAGTGCAAGTTAATGATCGATAAATAGAACCTTAACCTGAAACTTATATCAAATACACAATAAAGTAATTTAGGGTAAAACCCTAGCCACATATCTTTCTGTCTCTCCCCCTATTTCTCTACCTTTGCGACCAGCTGGCCCCACCCACCGTCGTCTTTGCTCTGCCACCGACCACCACCCGACCGCTTCGCTGCTGACCACCATCGTCGGCCACCTCCACCATCCGGCCATGTCGCAGGCCGTAGTCGCACACCGCCATCCGCCACCTCCTTTTGGTGATTCAGGTTAGATCCGTTTCGCGCATGGAGTCTCGTGATTTTTTGGAGATTGTGATGAGGCTTACTAGTGGAGTCGTTTGTTGCATCCATCATGTGATTTTTTGGTATTCGTCAAGGTACAATCCTAAACCCGCTATGGTTGTGTTTTATATAATTAGCCAAGTAGGCTGTAAGTGGATCGCTAGCGGGAATAGTCTTATCTATTTTTTTTGTTTATTCAAGTTTCCGCGTCTAATTAATAATAAAGTGTTATTCTTATTTAATATAAAATTGGATTTTATAAAATAAAACAGATACCTAGGATTCCCAAAAATTTAGTTGTTACTGGTTAAGGGATTAGGAAAATCATAGCTGGTTAAGGGATTAAAAAAAGTCAGTTGTCAATAGCAACGAGGTACTATTTTGGGAGCATCAGACCATGGGGTGTGGTTTTCTTAGTCCCTTTGGGGACTACCCACATCACCATGGGTGGAGGACCATCCCCTTGGGGACTACCCAAGGGTGTGGAGGATAGTCCTCCCCCCCCCCCCCCCCCCTTTTATTAATTTTTTTTATTTAGTTAAATAATTAAAACAAAGTAAATAAAAATAAAAAAAAATTACATTTAAAAAAACCTAAAGTCACATTTAAAAAAAAACTAAACATTTATAAAAAAACCTAAAGTTACATTTAAAAAAAAAACTAAACATTTAAAAAAATACAACACAAATAAATAAAAAACTACTCGTTGTTTTCTTCGAGATTTCAAATGTGTTCGATCAAGTCTGATTAAAGATTGGCATGTGTGAAATCATTATGTATTGAGAACCTGTTTAAATCTTGTTGTTCTTCGCTAACCAGAACATTATTCTGCTCTACCGCATTCTCGTCATACTCACAAATTGCATGGCCTTCGTCTTCCATGATCATGTTATGCAACAAAATACAAGCATACATACAATATCGTAACTTTTTGGGTGTAAAAGCGCGTGCTTGGTTTTCAATAATATGCCATCTTTGTTGGAGAACACCAAAAGACCGTTCAATATCTTTTTTCGCCGCTTCTTGAAACTTGGCAAATTTCTTTCTTTTTTCATCTGGCGGATGCCTAACAGTTTTAACAATTGTAGAGTACGGTGGGCATATTCCATCGGCAAGATAATACCCGCGTCTGTACTCCACTCCCGAAACTGTAAACCTCGTATCAGGACCGGTCCCTTTTATAACATTGTCAAAAACCTCGGAATTTTGTAGAACGTTGACGTCGTTATTCGAACCAGGAATCACAAAGAAAGCATGACAAATCCATAGGTCTTGAGATGCAACAGCTTCTAGAATTATTGTTGGATGTCCTTGATCGCCTCGCGTGTACATTCCTCGCCATGCGGTAGGACAATTCCGCCATGGCCAATTCATGCAATCAATGTTCTCGAGCATTCCTGGAAAACCGTGCCTTGCTTTGTGATGTTGATACAATTGTTGTACCTCATTGTAGCTTGGTTTTCGCAAATATTTTTTGCTGTAGAGCCTCGCCACAAATTTTCAAAACTTGTATAGACATTCTCTAGCAGTTCTTTCGAACATCTTTAAGTATTCATCCCAAGCATCGGCTGCTGTCCCATAAGCTAGTTGACGAATCGCCGCAGTGCATTTCTGTAAGGTGGTGAAGCCCCTTTTGACTCTAGCATCGTATCGCAATGTAAAAAAAGGGTCATAAGAGGCTAAATCGTCGGCTATACGTAAGAACAGTCGAGGACTCATTCGGAGACGGCGTCTAAAATAGTCTCCAAGTATAACGGTATGTCGGCAAAGTAATCGGCGACTAATCTTTCGTGAGCACCTACACGATGTGGCAAGTAATATATAGTAACACATATATAACTTATAAAAATAATGCAACGCTGTAAAACATAAAAATTAAAATATAACTAACCTTCTCGGTCTCGGTTGATGGTCGGGTTCCTGTTTCGTGGTTGTGACGAAACCTCCTCCTCCTCCTCCTCTTCTTCCAGAATTAGTTGTGCCGCGTTTACCGCCGTGTTTATAAAATATTGTACGGCTTCTCTGGTATCTATCGAACCCGGCGAAGAGGAAGATGACATTTTCTATTTTTAGAGAAGATTTTTTCGTAAAGGGGTTTGTTTGGAGAGTGCGGGTGAATTTGTGTATAAAAAAGGTTAGAAGAATAGGTATTTAGGGTTGAGACCTGTACAAACAGCACATACTTTGAGAACCATAAGAATAGATCTGAACCATCCAAATTCTAGATCAATGGTTGGTGTTGATTACAATTACAACCCTTTTAATTAATAAACATTATTATAAAACTAGGAGTAATATAGTAAAATTGCTATTTGTGTAACCCACCAAATCTCCGAACTCTCAGATTATTCCCCTTTTTACGTGCTAGCCGTATACAACTACAATTACAACTCCTCCTCCTTCCTCCATCGATATATGTGTTTTGTTTTTTGCTGATTATATATAAACAAAACAATTTCTATCAAACACTTTATTCAAAACAGATTCTGAAGATTATGCTGATCGACCGAAGAGGTGCGAATTCTGAAGATTGTGCTGATCGACCGAAGAGGTGCGATTTGTGAAGATTGTGTTGATCGAGAAAAGCTTGAACTCCGATAAGGCATTTATCTCCAACTGTTCATTTTCTTTTTTCCATTTTTAGGGTTTTTTTTGGCGAAGTTGCGTGTGTGCTGACTATGTTCACGAGGGTGTTGACGGGTGCTGTCGGAGATGTGTACGGCGGGTTGTTGCTGACTGTTGTTGTGTACTGACTGTTTTGTTTGCTGTCGGAGATGATCACGGCGGGCGTTGACGGGTGTTGTCCGCAGGGTATTGTTTTTGCTTCCGTTTATTGAAGTCAGTTTATTGTGTGCTAACTTCAGTTGTATTGGGGTTATTTTGAATAAAAACAGTGTATGCATCATGTTTGAACATAGGAGATGTGTACGGCGGATAACAGTGCAAACTTCAATTTATTGTATTGAAGTCAGTTTATTGTGTGCTAACTTCAGTTTATTGTATTGGGGTTATTTTGAGAAAAAATAGTGTAGTGCTGACTTCAATAATGTGTTCTAACTTCAGTTTATTGTATTGGGGTTATTTAAAAAAAAATAGTGTATGAATCATATATGAATAGTGTAGTGCCGACTTCAATTTATTGTGTTGCGGATAACAGGTGCTGAACATAGGAGCCAGTTGAACCAAAAATATGGGTCTGACCAGCAAATTGTGATTCGTATCAGCGCAATAATATAGGACATATGGTTTTCGATAAAAATTAATGAAACCAACCAACAAACACAACACAAATACATCTTTGCAGCACATACGCCGGTTATATCAGCACATGAATTATGAAAAACCAAATACGATGAAAAAAAACAACAGTATGGACAAAGTGCACAAAAACTTTTTATACTTAGCACTCTTTGTAATTCAAGCTTTAATTTAATGTAAAAGTTGAAACTTTATGGTGAATCTGAAAATACGATGAATCAAACAAATTTTTTGAATATGCAAATTACAAATTACCTTGTGTAACTTCCATGGCTGATGATCCTTCCACTGAAATTCCTATGTTTGAATCCATCAAAGGTACCAATCAAAAACAAGGAGATCAAAAACCTGCAGTTCAGTCGCAATTGGTAGTGAGATGGGAAGTTACGTATTTTTCTTTTTGGTGGTTCCCTGTGTAGATGATGATTCTCTGGAAAATTTCAAATTTTGATTTGAAATAGTGCATGAATATAGAGGATAATTAAAATTTGGAATTAATTAAATACAAAAAATAGAGTGAGAAAGTCTAAAATATCCTTGTCTAATTTTTTTTAATGAAGGACACATGTCTCATGGTGGTTAGTTCTTACAGTTCTTACACATATTGAGGTTTGTATTTGATCCCATCTCTAGGTATTTATAGGTTTTCAAATAATTAAAAATATTAATTTTTTTAAGAAATAGCCATTTTTAACGGCATTATTTAAGTGGGGGGGCCACCTTTTGCCTCGTCTCAAACGGCTTGGAGAAGCCGGAAGCGCCGCGACGAGCCCCAAGGGGGAGGTGTGGGACGGAGGGGGAAAATCTTTGCCGGGGGGACGTTCCCCACACCCTTCGGTCTCGGATGTGACAACTCGCATTTCTGAACTTATATTTTTGCTTGATGTAACTTGTAAGAACTCTATGTGATTAATTGATACGTTGGTTTTAATGGATGATTAAATGTTACATGTTATGTGAAATTGTATTATTTGTATAAGTGTATAATAATCTTGATCACACAACATTAATCCAATCGCACAAGCCTTTGGGCTTTGATTCCACACAACTCTCGGCCCACACCTTTTGAAATCGAAACCAAGGGGCAGCCCATGTAAGGGTTCGGCCCACTCCCCTATTTAAACCAACACCTAACCCTTATGAGGTTTTTCTTCCTCATTGTTTGCAAAAACACAACGCATAAACCCTATTCTCTCTCCCTCTCCCCTCAAAGCCGACGACAACACACCCTCTTCCTTGAAGACTTCCTTGTTCGGATCGACCCTCTTTCTACCATCTAACCGGTTAGTGTTTCACGATTATTGTTTTGTTAGATGATATTATGGTTGCCATGATTTTATGTGATAGCTAGGGTTGTTTGTATGAATGATGAATTATTCTTGATGTTGTGGTAATGTATGAACATGAGATGAATATTTGGTTGATGCCTTTAAATGACCGAACCTATAGAATAATTGTGAAACTTGTGTTGATTTGGAATTAGGGTTTATGTGATAATGTTCATATGATTCGGGTTTGCATGTTATTGATCTAGAACCGAGTAGATGTTAATCGACCATTATGTTTCTATTTTCGAATTGTTGCATGATGAATATTGCATCTTAACGATTAACCAAACTATTTGATTCAATAAAGATTAAGATGGGTTGTTATGATTAGATGAATTGTTAGGGTTCATGTGAATTTAATGATAAATGTTTGATTTGATCGATTAAGGCAAACTTGGAAACTGTTAGTGTGTTTTGATCGACTGGATAGGAAATAGGAAACTGTTAGAATTGATTGTAGCTGATTGCATGAATTTAGGAAAGATATAACCGGTCGCACAAGGCTAGTCGCACAATCCGGTCGCACAAGTCAGTCGCACAAGCTAGAGTAGGTAGGGTACCACCGTTAAAACACAATGTGCAACCTCTTAAAGCTCAGTCGCACAACATCTTGTGGATCGCACAAGGTGTTGAGCTGCATATATAATAGGTTATGTTATGTTGTTGGGCCGAACAGCCCAAAAATCCGATCGCACAAGTTAATTCGGGTCGCACAAGATTAAATGGACCGCACAAGTTGATTATCTGTTTATATGTTGGGCCGTATGGGGTATGGATTTCATTTATTATTGGGTCGGGCTTGTTTTCAATCGCACAACCCGTTGTGAGTCGCACAAGGTTGTGCTGGACGCACAACAGGTTAGGCCGGTTGTCATTGGGCTTTAATATTGGATCGCACAAGATGATTGGGCTCGCACAAGCTCAACGGCCCAATCATCTGAGTCACAAAAGTTGGACATTATGTGTGTACTTGACTGTTAACATGTTCTACATGTTTTCCATGAACATTACGTGTTCGTAACCTGTTAGCTTATGTGTAAACCTACGTGCACTACTTGAACCTAGACCTGACTTGTATGGTAACCATGTTAGGATGTGGTTGACCACATATAGCTCAAGTGACCTTTTTGTGTATCTGCCGAGCTAACCTAAGGTGAGTTCACACTTTCTACAAGGCATGGGATTCTCGGTGGTTGGGAATGGGTAATTGATTAAAAGGAAACCTACGTACTCACTTGGTTAGAATACGTACCTACACCCTCTTAATTGAAGGGTGATAACATTATTACTAGACCAAAAACGCTATCATTAAGTCCATCATCTTTATATCGACTTAATTGTTGGGCCAATGGCGAACGGGTCATTAGTTAAATAGCGCTATTAGGTTTTACAAGCCTCACACCGTGCCGTAGAGGACGGGAGTGGACTAATGGATCTGGGCACGTCAATGATGATAGACATTGACTTAGGGCACCCAACTTTCTCAGTCAGTTGTCGATATGGTAACGGGTCTAGTGGGATATTCATGGGGTAGCCCCCACGGCTGGGAGCCAGAGTAAAAGGAATGGTTAATCATGTTTTTCAACTATGGGGTAACCCCCACGACAAGTAAGCCAGCTAAAGGAAAGTATGTTTTTTAAACAACTTAAAACGAACACCCAACTGTGAACTCGCTCAACTTTGTTGTTGATTCGTTACTATATGTCTTGCAGGTCGTTAGGTGCTTAGATGGAGCTTGCACAGGAGGACAGGGTCATTGTGGGACATGGACTATTGAGTTCCATGTTAAACTTAATGAACTTATAACTTATGTTTTGGTTTTAAACTTTATGCTTCCGCTGATAACTTAAACTTGGTTGATTTCTTTTGGACACCAATTATATTGTGGTTGGTTTATATTTACTTTTATACATTGTTCAATATGATTGGTGGCTTGATCCTGGTCATGTCACGTCTCCTGCGGTGATACTCCGCTTGTGGAATTTGGGGGTGTGACAGATTGGTATCAGAGCCATTGGTTATAGTGAACTTGGTTTTAAAAAGGGAAAAAGCTTTTTGACAAAACCAGACTATAACATGTACAGTGCTCAACGATCCATGAAGACACTTCGCTTCGCGTGCAAGACTCAACACTATAGGTGATATGGTTTATGTTTGTATTGCCTGCCTGCTAGTTTAAGTAGTGCATTGATCATGGTATGCCTAGTTAGTGTAACAATTATTGCTTGAAAACCCTATGTGCTTGCTCTCTTTTGTCATCCCATACTTACGCACTTTCGTGACACCATTCTCATTCGTATTTCCTTCGATGTGAAGATCATGAGTGGACGCCTGAACTTAACTCAAGCCCAGCTAACGGCTCTAATCAACGAACGAGTTGCTGAGGCACTCGCAGCAGCTCCAGCAGGAGGTATAACCTGCCATTTTGACCTATCCTAGGATGTTTAGATCCTACTCTCGCGAACCAACTCTCGTGCTTAACCTTGTCTCTTCTTTCTCGTGCGATAGGTCAGCAAGCTCAACCTCCCATATGTACGGTCAAGACCTTTATGGAATGTCGACCTAGTACCTTTAGTGGTACAAAAGGAGCGGTAGGACTCCTCCACTGGTTCGAGAAGATCAAATCTGTCTTCGAAATGTGTGAATGCCCTGTTGCTAGTAGAGTGAAGTTTGCTACGGGAACTCTTGAAGGTAATGCTCTCACGTGGTGGAACGCTTAGGTTTAAATGCTAGGGTTGGTAGCTGCTAATGCCACCCCATGTAATGACTTTAAGGATCTAATCAAGGAGGAGTATTGTCATCGTGATGACATTCATAAGCTAGAAGTGGAGTTCTACAATCTAAAAATGACAGGGTCTGAAATCGAGGCATATACCAAGAGATCGAATGAACTAGCTGCATTGTGTCCAACCATGGTGGATCTGCCTGGGCACAAAAAGACGAGGCTGGGGTGATGAGCTCCCTTGCATCCTATGGGCCCATCGAACCATGCCAAAAACAAGCAACGGCGAGACCCCCTTTAGCCTTGTTTACGGCTCAGAGGTGGTTATCCCAGCAAAAATAGGCCTCCACTCACCGCTCTTATCAGCAGTTAACAAGATTGATAACGAGGCGGAGCGCCGTTTAGACTTGGACCTGCTCGAAGAGAGGCGCGAGATCGCGCGAATCAAAGAGGCCAAGTTCAAGACCCAATTGCAGCGATACTACAATGCGAGGGTGCACTTTTGTACGTACACTCCCGGGGAATATGTGTTCAGGGACAACGAAGCCTCCAATACCGAGCGCCCTGGAAAGCTAGCACCAAAATAGGAAGGCCCATACTTGGTTCATGAGGTGCTAGGAAAACGGGCGTACAAACTGCGCACTTTAGATGGCCATATCATCATGCGCACATGGAAGGTGTAACAATTGCACCAGTGCTACATGTAACCACTCTTTATATATGTTGGCCACACACCTATTTCAGTTATCTATGTTGGCCATGCGCCTATTTCAATTAATTAATGCAAATGTTGGAAATAATTGTAACTTAGACAAAATAAAAAGCAAACTTAATTTCATTCAAAGTACGACCGCGCAACGTTTACATACTAAGTAACATCAAAAATTACAAGGCATACAAGCCAAAACATCCTACAATCTATTCATAACCGTCACCAGCCTCCTCCTTTTCCTCATCTGATAGCTCCACAGTCTCGAGAACAGTGAGGATGGACTTCAGTCGTGCCACATAGTCGTCGTGTTTTAGCGCCTCTATGACCAATTCCATGTCAGGTAAAGATAGATGGTCATAAACCTCTTCAGCTCGAGAAAGCATCTCGTCAGCTTGTTCGGTCACGGAGCAATGGCTAGTTCCAAACTGTTGTCTAAGCACTCCCTCAACATGTTGCGCACATTCCAGATAGCCACCTGTAACACCCCGAAAATATAAAACTTTATATTAGAACTGTAAAGTATAAAATAGACAAGAAAAATCTAACTAGGATAAAGGATAAATAACCCAGTTAGTCATAAATCTTGTTATAACAAAGGAACATGAGTTAAAACACTTAGAGATTAACTTGGTTTCTAGTTGGAGGGCCAAAAGTGTTAAAATGGAAAACTTAATATTATTAAACTTAAAAAAAAAATCCAAACACATCTTTAGATGTGTCTGGATCGATCAGCAACAGAGAAGGGCGACCAACCACCCTCAAAACCCTAACTCTCACAAAATTCACAAATTGAAGGCTCAAATCAAGTCAAAATCAAAATCTGAATATAGATTAGTGATCACCTCGATGAAGGGATCATAAGGTATGTAAAATTTTGCTATTTGGTTCTATCTCAAATTTTAGATGAACTTATGAAATACAAATTTGAGCCTGCATAATCAATCTTTGGATGAAATTGAGAATGAAATTAGGTCTAGGACTAAACCCTAGCCAGTTACTTGTTGAATTGATGCTAATGTTTGTGAATTCATGATCCTACACTCAAGTGTTGAGTGGGTTTTGAAGAATTATGTTAAACACTAGAATTAACATTGTTAACTTAGTGAATTTAAGCTCTATGGAGTAAATTCTGATTTGTTGATATGAAAATTTACATGAATGGGTGAAATGATGCTTCAATCTTGGCTAAATCGTTAGTAAAGAACTTGATTTTTAATTTTTTAGAATCATACTCATTAGGTGTTTGAAGTAATGCGTAAGAGAAGATAAATGTTAAAAACCCGACTAAAAACGCATATTTGACAAGTGTGGAAAATTATGCGTGATGTGCTATAAAAGAGTTCCAAATATCTGTGGTTGAACTCTATAGGCAAAGAAACTGGGACGTCAAGCAGACAAGCTAGCAGCGATACGCGTTTGAAATGATTGCTCTAAAGGTACGTGACTTTAGTCTCGTTATATTATGCATAAATGTTTGGGTTTAATGTACAAATGGTGTCGTTGTGTAATATATGCGTTTGATGTGTCTTTGAAGTGGCGAAGTTCACTCGATAATCAAACGGGTCAAAATAATGGTTGGAAATGGTTTGGCTTATCAATAAAGTGATGGTTTTCACTCGACAACCAAACGGGTCAAAATGATGCTTTTTAAAAGGATTATGTGTGTAGAGACTTGAAAGTCTCACATTGCGTTAAGTGTTGGATAGTACTACGCCAATGAATTGGCTATGTTAAATTAAGTTTACGAATCCGAGATATCGGGTCAAACAATAAAAGTCAATTGTAAGTGTCGTTTGAAGCGGTGTGCTTGAATTTAGAGAAAGAAGCATTAAGTTCTAATGTGAGCATAAAGCCATGGAATGGCGTGGATACGCCAAGATTTATAAGCCCGGGGATTGGGTAATTATGTCCAAAAAGTCTTAGAACTGAAAAATTATATTTTGCACTTATTGCTAATGGGTTGGATAATTGTCCAGAAACTGGACCTGCTGGAAAATGCACTTCCCCATACCACGCGATAGGGCAACTGAATTCTGGCACCCGTGGCACGCGAAGGTGAACCTTAGGTCTGGCGTGTGGCGCGACAGACCAAGAATCAAGATTTTTTTTTTGATACGTGTATGCTATTGGGGCTTGTTTATCTTTATTAATAAGTTGTCACAACTAACATTTGATGTGGTTTTGACATCAGGTGTTGCTCGTTAGTTTCGGATGCAGATCAAGCATGAAAACAAGAACCGGACACCATTTTTGAAGCTTTCGCACTAATATAGACATGTCTAAACAGTGTTATTTTGTAAACTATAACGATTGTGAATGTTTAAAATTAGATAGTTGGTTATGCTAATTCGCTAAAACAGTGTATATCTTAACTTATTAACTAAGTTTTTGCTAGTTATGCATTTTGATTTTTAAAAAGCCCGTATTTCATGATTAAACAAAGGAATAAATAAGTTGAGTGTTACACCACCGCGATGCCTGGCGGCGCGCGCAACATCTGTAAGCGCCGCGACTGCTTGATCCAGCCCTGTTGCATTCAAAACGAAGTTTGAAACCTACACAAGGAAAAATATAGGATAAGATCAGGAAAACAAGTTAAACAAGCCATAAATATCTAAGGTAAAAAAGAGGGGAAACACTCACAACAGCTATTCCTCTATTACGCATCCACTCGGAGTTAGAAACAAGCATATCAACAATTGATTGGGCTTCAGAGTAGTTGTTCTGGGCCACGTTTAAGGCAGAAGTACTGATGTTGCGCGCCTCTTCGGCCGCTCTACGTGCCTCCTCGGCAGTTTCAGCCTTCACCCTTTCAGCTTCCAGATCTATCTATAGTGATTCACTCTTCTCATGAGCCTCAAACAATCGGCGCTTCAACTCCGCGATCTCAACATCCTTGTCTGCCAGATCCTTGTCCTTATTCACGATTCGAGCGCTCAACTCAACTTACAAGTGTTAAAATAAAAAGTTAGAAATATTTTCACAAGTAAAGAAGTATAAGAGGAAAGGGATCTAGCCTGTTGAACCTCAACAAGCTCTCTATCAGCTTGAGCTTCCTCAACCTTCCCTTTTAATGTGGCAACTTCAGCCTCGAGGTTGGTAATCTTGGTGCGCGAAGCATACATACGCTTGTTATCATTATCACAAGTATTTTTGAACTCTGCGCGCTCCTAAGCCAAAAGCTTTTCTGCAGCGTGGAGCTTAGCCTTCAAACCATCACGCCCCCACTCCTTAGATTTTTATCCTTCTCAAAGGAGGCCTTCTCCTCCAAAAATTTATTCTTCATCTGTTCAAAATCCTGGGCTTCCTTCAGCAGATGCTCCCGGTACTTCTCCCAACCAGCTCACTCCTTATACATTGTACGCAACTCGCGCACAATTTGATGATTGGCAGCACGAGCGTTGGCCTCCATAACAATTTAAGCGCGATACAAACCCTCGTGGTTACGCGCCCTTTTTCTATTCACCTCCCCTGGAGGAAAAGTACCCAGGAACCAGTCTCGACACGCTCCAAACTCAACAAAAGTTTCTTTTTGCTTCAAACTCCAAACGGGGACATGAGGATCTTCGCCACGTTGCTCCTCGGTATAAGTCTTATAGTAAATATCCCCAAATGTATCCTCCACACCTATGGGGGATCGTGGCCTTGGAAGCCTATTCCCATCACCTTTATGGCCAGCCGAGCCAGAACCATCAGCACCCGCACCGGCCGCAGTGGCAGAAGCATATTTTTGTACCACCTGCGCCTGTACGTGAGCAGCAGACTCCCCAGCAACAGTTGTCACTTGTGCAGTTTGGGTAGGGGCGTCATGCTGCGCGGCTACAACAGGCTTAACAACTTCCGGTTCTTTACTCTTCAAAGGCTGGTCAAGCCCCATGATATGTACGACCTCCGGACCCTGCGCCTTATCATGCGTGGTAGTAGGAGCGGTCTCGGTCTCTCTCAACATTTCCTTCTCAGGGATAACATCGCCCGCAAGCTCCTCAACCTTCTTCTCAGCCTCCTCCTCAGTTGTCTTGGGAGGGATGATAACAAACTTTGTTTTCTTGGGTGCTGGCTCTTTGGGCTTCTCTGGCTCAGGGGACAAAACGTGAGAAAAATTACTTAGGAAGAAAGCATAAAAATTAAAGAATATTAACACCAACCTGGTGAGAATTTATATAAGCTCCGGAACCCACCCTGTATGCCGATAGGCTGGGTTGCAGCAGCTTTTTGCGCAGGCGGTGTGACCCCAGCGCCAGTCTCCTCACGTGACCTTTTTCTGGTCATCAGCTTAGCAGCTTCTTCGTTTACTTCTTCTTCTTCTTGCTCATGACGAGAGGACGGAGTCGCGCCGGACTCAGGAGCCCTGGACCCTGCGCTCCCGGAGCTCTTTGACCCAGTCGCGTCGCTCTTCTTTTTCTCACCTATACGTGACAAACCCTCTAGTGAGTCACTTGCAACAACCTATTCTTCAAGGTTACTCTATCGAAATCAAGGAGTGCCTTTTTCAGGAACTGCAATAGTCGCGCGGCTACCTCCAGTCTTCTTACTGGTCGCGCCAGTATCAAGGGTCACCGTCTTCTTCAAGGTCTTCTTCTTTGCCAAGGCTTTCTTCGATTTCTCCTCCGGGTCTATCCCAAGGTCGCGCAACACACCTGCAAATATATTAGACCATCAGCTCAACTCTTCTTGCAACGAGCCTATAGACTTCCCGCTGGAAAGAAATAATATCTCCTTTCCAACAGAAGTCACGCCTCACAAAGGTCTTGGTTTGGGAAGTTGCGCACCTTCGGTTGTAGTAGGAGGATTGGCAAAGGCTCCCGCTGGTGGATATAAGTAGTTGCCCTTGATCTGCTCGTACCAGTAGACTTCACGAGCTTCTAACGGGCGCCCGTCCATCGCCCCACCAAAAGTAGGGAATGTAGCCTGATAAAGCTGAGCAGCTGTAATGAAGAACAACAATCAGGTGCAAACATTACTAAAAGAAAGAGCAAAAATGATTAAGGAATACCTTCGCCGTTGAACATCAGAACGGGAACGTCTTTACTACGCTCCGGCCACTTATCACTCATGGCCGCGACAACTAATACCTGTTCACCAAAGATCCGGTTTGGTGTTGCGAGCAAATGCATGTACCAATCAACCATTTTTGGAATGGGAAGTTCTTCCTTCTCAATCTTATCTGACTCTCGAAAGATCATCGCAATCAGTATAACCTCTTTCCTAATGAAGAAGAACTTCATCTTCCAGTCATGGAAGCTCTTAGGGGGGGGGGGGTTATCAGTGTCTTCTTCGCGGCACCACGGTTACCAAAGGAGTAAAAACCAATATTCCTAATCAACTGATAGAAGGCTCTGAACTTCTCAACAGTGGGTTCCAGTCCCTGAGATCTGCATAGAAACTCGAAGTGCCTAACCCTAACCATTCCCATCGGACTCATCTAGGATATGTGGAAACCATAGAAATGCAGTATCGATGCCATGAAGGTGGTGGCCGGCAAACGGAAGTTGCCATCGAGAAAGAAATCAGCAAATAGGGTTATATAGCCGGGTGGAGCGTCGGCGGCCGTCTGGCCTTGCTGGGGATAACGTGCATCCCATTCAGCCGGAAACTGAAATCTCTGGACTATTTGCTCGAATAAACCTTGATCCATTTGAGAACTGGGACCGGACCTTCCTCAACCTGAACGACTTCTTCTTCAGCCATGTATGTCAGAGGATAAGTAAAAAGATGGATGAAGATGTACCAAGATTTTTGGGAAAAACTTGAAGATTTCTCAAGAAATTTTTGAAGATTTGAAGGAAGTATGAAGATCAGAGAGAGAAAAAGAGAATGCAAAGGAACAGATGTGTGTTTCTCTCTCTATCGTCGGATATATATACCCATCGCATTTAATGCGATGGGTAAACGTGCGGCGATCACTGCGCACGTAACCAACCAGCAATCGCCACGTAAGGCAGGATTATCGGAGTGACGGTTACCACGCGCGCGTGGGCGTCACTTGACTGACAAAAGACGAACTGTCAGTGACAGCATGATTGTCACACCCCAACCGATGGCGGAATCATCGGGGCATGGCACTGAGCGAAACAGATTGTCCAGAAGTTTCCATAACAATTATCATTACCATTCAATTTAAATAATACGTCACATACCGTATCTCAAACAACAAAATAATTATTACAGACAAAAATCCAGGCAAATATTCTGTTCCGACAACTCAGATTAAAATAGACAGCAATTGTTTATCTGCTTCTAGAGACCCTTGATTCGTTATCTACAGACAACTATTTGTTGGGCTCTAAAGCGTTATACTAGCTTCAAATTCCTACCACATATGCATCCTAAGCACCTGTCACATACGTTAAAATAAAAGTCAATACATATAATGTAAAGGTGAGCATACAAGTTTGATAGTAGCATATAGAGTTCGAATTGGTTTACGCATAACCAGCACGTACACATAGTGAAATGAAGCACGTTAGTTATCGACATAGATCCATCGATACCAATGACTGCGGGTTGACTGCCCGAGGCAGTTCGCAATACATGATTACCACCGTAATCCATGCAAGTAAAAGATCCTTAACAACCCCCGTGTGAACGGGTGCTGAGTCCAAACTATAGTACTATCGTTGCTAAGGCAAGTAGACAGCATTCCATGTGTAAACATAACAAACAAGCATTCATAAGCCACGTATAACATGCATTAACGGTTAACGTTCAAATAGTTTGAGTAGTGTGATGGTTGTAGTTTGAATATTCGTAACGTATGTAACACCCAAAAGTGCATAAAGCAAAAAGGGATCGAGTATACTCACAGCGATTAATGGATTGAAGGGAGCGCTTAGCAAGTAAGATTAGCCTGAATAGATTAGGTTGCATAACGATAAGTGAAGCGTAAGACGGAAAACAAACGTTGGAGGGTCGGACAGCTGGTCGATCGGACGGTAGTTCGACCGGGCGGCTGACCGTTCGGTTGACAGTCCGCTGTCCGGTCGGTCGGTAGGCCGATCGGATGGCTGTTCGAGTGGATTGTTTCTTCCTATAAGAAGTATGTGTTTGTGTATGATGGTTTGACTTTTGAAGTTTTCGTTCTAGTATTTGAAAACTTTGAAGTACCTTTACTTTTCAGGTCGGTCGATTGGATGACTGTTCGATCGGCCGGCAACCCGATCGGTTAGGCATTCAAATGAATTGCGATGTTTAGTCTTTGGATCGGACAGGTGTTCGATCGGACAGGTCAACTAGTCAAAGAATTTAAATGAAAATGTAAAGTTATGGTGCAATGGATCGAATAGTTGATCGATCGAATAACACAACTGCTGTTCGATTGGACAACAGGGTGTCACCTGATCGGACGGCTGTTCGATCGGGTGGTATTTCTAGTGCATTGAACACGTTGAAAAATCGATTAAGTATTGAGGCATAGTATCTCATGATCCAAAGAGTAATCCGATCGGACAGTAGTTCGATCGAACGACAGTTCGTTCAATACTAGTCTTCAAAATAAGTTAGTTGATTGTGTGGGGCCACGTGCTAGCCGATCGGCTGGCCTGGTCGATCGGCTGACTGTCCGATCGGCTGGCTGTGCGTTCGGATAGCAGTCCAATCGGCCAGCCTTCTGACCTGATCGGCCTATTCGTCTAACACTTGGCTGTTCTGGTTTGTTTGTCGTTATATCGAGGTGATTTGTCAACGAGTCGAACCATAGAACCCTCGTTCTTACTTGTTTCCCCTGCACGGGCAGGAATCACCCAAACCCGGTCGGTGGACTGTTCGGAAACGGAGTTTAACGCTTTTCCCGAAATCGTTTAACCTCGTGGATAGAATCCGGATCTTGAGCCATCTAACCACCGGAGTGATTTGTAAGCCGGCTCAGGGTCCGTTTCTACAGGTTTTGAAGTTATCGAGTGAATAAGGGATGAAAGAAAGTTGGAAAATCCATCTTTCAATCCTTTTCACTGCGTATATGTTTAGATCTATGAAAGATCCTTGTTTGTCTATGTGGAAATCGGCTAGATCCAAGTCATTCTTGGTGGATTGGGGCCAAAACATGAAGTTCTTCAAGAACCCATGATGACATCATCCTAGAACACATGAATCTTGATGATTTCACGGTTAAAAGTTAAGATTTGAAAGATAAAAAGGTGTAGGAGTGTGTATAGATCAAGAAAGTACAAGATTTAGGATGAAATCTTGCCGGAATCGAGAGGAATCTGCGAAAAGATGAGCTGAGCGTGCTGGTTGGTCAGAGGTTTCCAAAAGTGGAAAGAATGACAATGACAGGGGTATTTATAGGATGCCAAAAGGGGTAAGCGCTAGCCGATCGGCCAGGCAGCTCGATCGGACAGCCTGTCTGATCGGACAGCAGTCCGTTCGATCGGCTGGGAGCCTGATCGATCAGTTGCACTTTTCGAGTGTTTCGCGCGCCGATTTTTGATATTACGATTTCGATTGCGAGCGGTACGATATGATAGGGTTTCCTAATCAAATTACTTTCAGTCCCAAACACTCATATCTCGCATAATCTATTTTCCACCATTTATTGTAGTTCGTTCACGATTCGGGTTAGATTGTAATTCGAGTTAGATTTCGAGTTTCGATTGAGCTCGCTTGATTATCACAACACAACACAACATAAATAAACATGCACAGGTAACACGTAAGGCACACACACACGTATAATAACAAGTAAAAATACATAGCTCGAGTTGCGATTTGATGTCGATTCAATTAGCATAGCTTGATTATTGATTAGTTAACTTTATCGCATTGTTACTTCCTATAATTCACACTCCTAAGTCGATTGATTAACGATTAACACACATCGATTATTGTTATTAACAACACTTACTCCACATAATACGAATTAAATAAGGAAATTTCTACGAGTCAAGTTGCGCGAAAACGGTCGTTGACTTAGACCTTGACTTTGACTTATGAAAACACGGGGTGTTACAGCCTCCCCTTGTTTAGGGAATTTCGTCCCGAAATTAAGCTGGAAGTTGTACATCACCGTGAATCACGTTTGAGAACTTTCTCTTTCTAGACTTTCTCTTTAAACAGCTGTGGGTACTTTGCCTTCATGTCGCTTTCGAGTTCCCAAGTGAACTCTGCGCCTCGTTTGCCCTCCCATCGGACTTTCACGATAGGAATGCGTGAGCGTCTGAGTTGCTTGGTTTGGCGATTCATGATTTCGACAGGCTTTTCAACGAAGTGTAATGTTTCGTTCACTTGTAGATCGTCTAGAGAAACATGTAAATCGTGGTCGGCGAGACACTTTCGGAGGTTTGACACATGAAAAGTCAGGTGGACATTACTAAGTTCCTCCGGTAGTTCGAGTCTGTAGGCGACTTTCCCAATTCTTTCCAGAATCTTAAAAGGTCCAACATATCGAGGCGCGAGTTTCCCTTTCTTGCCGAATCGGACCACACCCTTCCAAGGTGATACCTTTAGGAGTACGTGGTCACCAACGTCAAATTCCCGGGGCTTGCGTTTCTTATCGGCGTAACTTTTCTGTCGATCCCGAGCTTTCACCAGGTTGTCTCGAATTTGGAAAATTTTGTCTGTCGTTTCTTGTAATAGCTCAGGACCGGTTAATTGCGAATGACCGATCTCATGCCATACAATAGGCGATCGACATCTTCTTCCGTATAGGGCCTCGAATGGTGCCATTTGGATGCTAGAATGGTAGCTGTTGTTGTACGAGAATTCGACTAACGGTAGGTATTTATCCCAATTACCTCCGAAGTCTAAGACACACGAACGGAGCATGTCTTCAAGAGTACAGATCGTTCTTTCAGTCTGACCGTCGGTTGTGGGTGGAAAGCGGTACTTAGATTAAGCGATGTACCGAGTGCCGTTTGAAACGTTTCCCACAGTCGCGAGGTAAACCGAGCATCACGATCAGAAATGATGTCACGAGGCGTCCCATGATTACAAATGATCTCGTCAGTGTAGATTCGGGCTAATCGTTCTACCTTGTAGTCTTCTCGTATCGGCAAAAAGTGAGCTAATTTAGTTAAACGGTCGACCACAACCCAAATGCTGTCGTGACCTGATGACGTGTGCGGTAGCTTGGTTATAAAGTCCATGGCTATGCTCTCCCACTTCCACATGGGAATAGGTGGTTGTTCGAGTAAGCCAGAGGGTCTTTGATGTTCAGCCTTGACTCTAGCACAAGTTAGGCATTTTCCGACGTAGAGAGCGATATCTCTTTTCATCCCGGCCACCAGTACTTATAACGTAGGTCCTGGTACATTTTATCAGCTCCGGGATGAACAGAGTACCGGGATTTGTGGGCTTCGTCCATCAAGATTTGTCGCAAATCCGTTCGTTTGGTAATCCAAATTCGGTCTAGGAAGTGGAATATCCCATTCGATTTGCTCACAAGTTGGGCTCCATCGTGGTAGATTTTTCTCTCTTCAAAGTGCGTTCATTAAAACATGCATGTTCAGTGTCGGGATGAGTGTTTTGAGATCGTGTTGGGTTTGAACATTACGAGTGCTAAGCAGATAACTCCGTCTGCTGAGTGCGTCGGCAACAACATTCGCCTTTCCTGGGTGATAACGGATCTCACAGTCGTAATCGTTGAGAAGTTCTACCCATCGGCGTTGACGCATATTAAGTTCCTTCTGATTAAAGATGTGTTGTAGGCTCCTATGATAGGTGAAGATCGTACACTTGGTACCATACAGGTAGTGTCGCCAAATCTTTAACGCAAAAACAACTGCGCCTAGCTCGAGATCATGGGTTGTATAATTCTTCTCGTGGATTTTGAGCTGACGAGATGCGTAAGCTATGACCTTGTCCCGTTGCATGAGAACACAACCAAGACCAAGGTTGGAAGCATCACAGTAGACAATGAAATCATTGTTTCCGTCGGGCAACGTGAGAACAGGAGCGTTGCAAAGCATGCGTTTGAGGGTTTGGAAAGCAGCCTCTTGTTTAGTTCCCCAAACAAAAGGCTTGTCTTTATGCGTGAGAGAGGTAAGCGGTACAGCGATCTTTGAGAATCCCTCGATAAATCATCGGTAATAGCCTGCTAGTCCAAGGAAAGAGCGGACTTCAGACGGGTTCTAAGGTGTAACCGAGCTCTTGACAGCTTCAATCTTTGCAGGATCGACGTGAATACCTTGACTATTAACAATGTGACCCAGAAACTGAACTTCCTCCAACCAGAATTCGCACTTGGAGAACTTGGCATAGAGTTGGTTCCCCTGGAGTAACTCGAGAACCAAACGTAGATGCTGCGCGTGTTCGGCTTTCGATTGGGAATAGATTAAGACGTCGTCGATGAATACGATGACGAAACAGTCGAGATATGGTTTACACAGGCGATTCATCAGATCCATGAAAACCGCTGGTGCGTTGGTTAAGCCAAAAGGCATGACAACGAATTCGTAATGGTCGTATCGGGTGCGAAATGCGGTTTTGGGTATATCCTCTTCTTGTATGCGTAGTTGGTGATAGCCTAAACGTAGGTCGATCTTTGAGAAACACGTAGCGCCTTGTAGTTAATCAAACAAATCGTCGATGCGAGGTAGAGGATAGCGGTTCTTGATAGTTAACTTATTCAATTCCCGATAGTCGATGCACATCCTGAACGACCCGTCCTTCTTTTTGACGAAAAGGATTGGCGTGCCCCAAGGAGAGGTGCTCGGGCGAATGAAGCCTTTCTCAAGTAATTCCTGTAGTTGGGTTGAGAGTTCGCGCATTTCGGACGGCGCAAGTCGATAAGGAGCTTTGGCAATAGGATTGGCTCCAGGAATGAGGTCGATACGAAAGTCGATGTCACGACTTGGCCGTAGTCCGGGAAGATCCTCTGGAAAAACATTAGGAAATTCTCGAACCACTGGAACGTCTTTCACTTCCTTCTTCTCTTTCTTTTCCTTCTCCGCTACTACAATGTTAGCCAAGAAAGCCCTGTATTCCTTGCGGAGATACTTGCTGGCTTGCACGCATAGCATAAGCTTGAGCCCATTTGAAGTAGTATCACCGTAAACACACAATAAGTCACGTCACCATTTGCGAGCGAAAAACGAATCATCTTGTCGAAGCACACAACTTCAGCATGGTTTTCTCGAAGAAAGTCCATGCCTACTATGACGTCGAAACTTCCGAGTTGCATCGGAATAAGGTCAATTGGGAAGATGTGATTGTTGAGCTCAAGAGTACAATCACGAAGAACAGAATTGACAGTGACGGTTCTTCCAGTAGCGACTTCAACATCGAATGTCGAGGAGAGTTGGGAACGTTTACGACTAAGGAGTTTCTCAAATTCGAATGACACAAAGCAGTTATCGGCTCCAGTATCAAACAAACATGAAGCATAAATACCATTCACAAGGAACGTACCATTGACCACGTTGTTGTCGGCCTGGGCTTGACGCACGTTGAGGTTGAAAGTTCTGGCGCGTGCGGCCTGTTGTTGCTGCTGCTGTTGTTGTTGTTGTTGTGGCTGCTGTTGTTGAGGCTCTTGTTTCACAACCCTGTTTGGGCTCATGTTTGCGAAATGGTTCGGGTCGCCACATGCGAAGCAGGCTCTGGCTTTGACTGCGGGTGCCGGAGGAGCTTGTTGACCCTGTGGGGCAGTGAGTAGAGCTTGATTGGAAGGAGCTTGACGAATACGGTAGTTGGTAGTAAAATGGCCGTATACATTGCAATGAGCACAAAAGTGGCAAGGAATTGCAGTCGGGTGGTGGTAGGTGCAAGCAGGGCAGAGCGGATGTGGCCCAGTGTATGCACGCTTAGCAGGGGGTGCATTGGTCACAGGCGCCGCCACTTGACGCTGTTGAGCTGGTACGGATTGAACTGGTGCAGCTGTGAGCGCACAGTTCTTGTTGCTGGAGCTGTTCTTTCTCTTGTTCTTCCTCTTGTTGCTTGATGAGGTGGGTTTAGCAGTTGGTGCGGTAGCGGTAGCCTGATGCAGATGCTTCGAAGTCTTATCCCAGACACCAGCCTTATCCCGCTTGTCGTTGATTTCAGCGGCCAGTAGATAAGTTTCCTCGATCTTCGTAGTCTTAGCCGCTTGCATGAAATCAGCAACGCAGTAGGGCAGGGCCCGGATGTACTTCTTGATGGTGATCTCTGGAGTCTTGACTTGATCTGGACAGATAATGCTGAGTTGTTTGAAACGAGCAGTAAGACCAGCATTGTCACCATTCTTTTGCTGTATGTGCCAAAATTCATCTTCTAGCTTTTGACGTTCATGAGGAGGGCAAAATTCCTCTAGCATAACTTCCTTGAGCTCGTCCCATGACAGACCGTAGGCTGCATCGTTCCCTCGCTTGTTCCACTCGGCCGTCCACCAGTCTAGTGCACGGGACTGGAAAACGCCGGTAGCATTCAGAGTACGGAGGTCATCAGGGCAACCACTCTGTCGCAGAGTAACCTCAATGGAGTCAAATCAGTGAAATAGTGCAGTGGGACCTCCTTCGCCAGCGAATTCTTTTGGCCCACAAGACTTGAATTGCTTGAAACTGAAGGGCCTGGCGGTAGCTTTAGGAGCTTCGGTTCTTGATTCTTCAGATGATTTGCTGGCATTCTCGTATACATCACTCACGGCTTTTGCTACACTTTTAGCGATGATGGAAGCAAGACGTTTGTCTCTCTTTTCTTGATGAGAAAGTGCGTGACGGGATCCAGACGGAATTGTCTGCAATAGACATCGCCACGGAACTCAACACGTTGTATTCGAATCTCACCTCACACGTTTACTACTTACTAAAGCTCAGTAACACGTACATTTATGTACACACATAACACATAGGCACAAATCACATAAGCATGTAGGGCACATAATCACCTAATATCTAAGCACGTAGAGCAAAGAAGCATTTTCACACAAGAGGCAGTCAGAATACAGAAAGCTATCATTCAATGCTTGCGATCGTTCGACCATAGCGATCGCGTTTTAGTATACCGAATAGCGTACCGTAGCCTAAGGTTGTCCACAATTCAACGATTTGTTAGCGGTTTGAGATAGAAAAGCAATGCGAGTCGTATGTGTCGATCGAAGCGAAAGCAAAATTTGAGCAAATTTCCAAAAATTTAAACACATAGACAGGTAAGCACATATAAACTCATAAAAATCGACGAATTATCAGAGTCAGCAGTTGTGGCTCAGAACTAAAAACACATAAAATTTGGAGATGTAGATCATCTGCGGCTAGTAGACTTCGACTAACCAAAGTAATTCAACTATTCACAAGGACCCGCTGTACACGTTCGACTTCCAAGAATATGCCCTTGCCTCGATTCTTGGGCGTTGGCACACATCCCGTTGGTCTTATTGTGATTTCAAGTTGTTGGAGTCCGTCGAACTTTGGTGAGAGTTTTGTAAAATGTGCGGAACAAGTCGTCAAGGTTAGGGTTTCACCCCTGGCTTAACAACTTCGTCCTTGTTTTTAATAAAATTGAGGAGATTATTCATCAAAATATGGATTTCACTCCTGATTTGGCATAATTCCCCTCGTTTGTAGTTAGAATGCGGGTGGATGAAGCAACTTTAGTCGAGAGTTCGCGGTTTTCACACCTATTCTCGACTTTTATTGCCCATTCACAATTGAAAATTCGAGTGTGGTGATAGTGTAGAATAAGCGAGAATAGCGAGGAATAAGCTCGTACAAAATTCCTACTAGTTATGCACAAATCGGTCTGTTGGTTCCTAACTATAGACTAGGTTTCTAAGACTTCGACCCGGACTAGGTCGAGTCTTGCCTAATTCCCTATAGTTATGGCTCTGATACCAATCTGTCACACCCCAACCGATGGCGGAATCATCAGGGCATGGCACTGAGCGAAACAGATTGTCCAGAAGTTTCCATAACAATTATCATTACCATTCAATTTAAATAATACGTCCCATACCGTATCTCAAACAACAAAATAATTATTACAGACATAAATCCAGGCAAATATTCTGTTTCGACAACTCAGATTTAAATAGACAGCAATTGTTTATCTGCTTCTAGAGACCCTTGATTCGTTATCTACAGACAACTATTTGTTGGGCTCTAAAGCGTTATTCTAGCTTCAAATTCATACCACATATGCATCCTAAGCACCTGTCACATACATTAAAATAAAAGTCAATACATATAATGTAAAGGTGAGCATACAAGTTTGATAGTAGCATATAGAGTTCGAATTCGTTTACGCATAACCAGCACGTACACATAGTGAAATGAAGCACGTTAGTTATCGACATAGATCCATCGATACCAATGACTGCGAGTTGACTGCTCGAGGCAGTTCGCAATACATGATTACCACCGTAATCCATGCAAGTGAAAGATCCTTAACAACCCCTGTGTGAACGGGTGCTGAGTCCAAACTATAGTACTATCGTTGCTAAGGCAAGTAGACAGCATTCCATGTGTAAACATAACAAACAAGCATTCATAAGCCACGTATAACATGCATTAACGGTTAGCGTACAAATAGTTTGAGTAGTGTGATGGTTGTAGTTTGAATATTCGTAACGTATGTAACACCCAAAAGTGCATAAAGCAAAAAGGGATCGAGTATACTCACAACGATTAATGGATTGAAGGGAGCGCTTAGCGAGTAAGATTAGCCTGAATAGATTAGGTTGCATAACGATAAGTGAAGCGTAAGACGGAAAACAAACGTTCGAGGGTCGGACAGCTGGTCGATCGGATGGTAGTTCGATCGGACGGCTGACCATTCGGTTGACAGTCCGTTGTCCGGTCGGTCAGTAGGCTGATCGGATGGCTGTTCGAGTGGATTGTTTCTTCCTATAAGAAGTATGTGTTTGTGTATGATGGTTTGACTTTTGAAGTTTTCGTTGTAGTATTTGAAAACTTTGAAGTACCTTTACTTTTCAGGTCGGTCGGTCGGACGACTGTTCGATCGGCCGGCAACCCGATCGGTTAGGCATTCAAATGAATTGCGATGTTTAGTCTTTGGATCGGACAGGTGTTCGATCAGACAGGTCAACTAGTCAAATACTTTAAATGAAAATGTAAAGTTATGGTGCAATGGATCGAATAGTTGATCGATCGAATAACACAACTGCTGTTCGATCGGACAACAGGGTATCACCTGATCGGACGGCTGTTCGATCGGGTGGTACTTCTAGTGCATTGAACACGTTGAAAAATCGATTAAGTATTGAGGCATAGTATCTCAAGATCCGAAGAGTAATCCGATCGGACAGTAGTTCAATCGAACGACAGTTCGTTCAATACTAGTCTTCAAAATAAGTTAGTTGATTATGTGGGGCCACGTGCTAGCCGATCGGCTGGCCTGGTTGATCGGCTGACTGTCTTGATCGGCTGGCTGTCCATTCGGATAGTAGTCCGATCGGTCAGCCTTCTGACCTGGTGGGCCTATTCGTCTAACACTTGGCTGTTCTGGTTTGTTTGTCGTTATATCGAGGTGATTTGTCAACGAGTCGAACCATAGAACCCTCGTTCTTACTTGTTTCCCCTGCACGGGCAGGAATCACCCAAACCCGGTCGGTGGACTGTTTGGAAACGGAGTTTAACGTTCATCCCGAAATCGTTTAACCTCGTGGATAGAATCCAGATCTTGAGCCATCTAACCACCAGAGTGATTTGTAAGCCGGCTCAGGGTCCGTTTCTACAGGTTTTGAAGTTATTGAGTGAATAAGGGTTGAAAGAAAGTTGGAAAAATCCATCTTTCAATCCTTTTCACTGCGTATATGTTTAGATCTATGAAAGATCCTTGTTTGTCTATGTGGAAATCGGCTAGATCCAAGTCATTCTTGGTGGATTGGGGCCAAAACATGAAGTTCTTCAAGAACCCATGATGACATCATCCTAGAACACTTGAATCTTGATGATTTCACAGTTAAAAGTTAAGATTTGAAAGATAAAAAGGTGTAGGAGTGTGTATAGATCAAGAAAGTACAAGATTTAGGATGAAATCTTACCGGAATCGAGAGGAATCTGCGAAAAGATGAGCTGAGCGTGCTGGTTGGTCAGAGGTTTTGTTGGGGTTGAACCCTATCAGAGTAGTGGATCCAGAATAAGCAGATGTTACATATAAGTCTCTCCCCTTAAAAGTGGTTTCAACATCTGTTGACCTCCTATCTACTGATCGTATAAGCTACTGACCGTCAAACTGCTGCTCAAGTTAAGACCTGATGAAAGACTAAAGCTCTGCTGATTTAATCTACTGCCTTGAGTCAAGCACTGCTGATCCGGACAAGTACTACTGGGTTCACAGCAGTAGAGGGATGCAGCAGTTGTTTATTCTGTCTTTATGAAATGTAATTTAATAGCAGTAGTTAGCATAGCAGTGTTTGTATTGATCAGGGTTAGAGTTTGTTAGGAGTTTAGATGTCACTTTCATGGTGACGTCAGCTTAGATGCTCAGTGGTTTGCTAGTGCCTATAAATAGAACAGTGCTCTGTACTGTTCTATTAGCTCTTTGCAACATCGTCTTCTCTGCACGAACAAACACTGAGCTCTGGCTGAGGGGGAGTTTGTATTCAATCATTGCAATTGTAATCGTAATTGAAATAAATTCAATCTTTCGGTTCATTGTGAAAAATGTTTGATCAAAGCAATACTCTCGTTTGATTGTATGCAAAGTTTGTTTTCATCTTAATTCCGCTGCACAACTCATTCATTTCCATCTTAATTTCAAACGTAAAATACAATCAAAACCAAACTCAGATCCAACAAATGGTATCAGAGCTAGGACAGTCAAATTTGATTTAACAATCATTTTGACATAAATAGTTCAGCTCAAAATTGTTGATATCGATAGTCTGTTCGTTTTTGTTGAAAAACAGAGCAAGGTTTAATCACCATTAAAGTTGATTAATCAGTGTCTGTAAAACAACCAGGATGACGTCACAATCACAAGATGATAGGAATAATGTTGGCTCGCTTTTAAAACCACCCATGCTTAAACGTAATGAATACAACATCTGGGAGAGAAGGATGGGACACATCCTTGCTCAACAGAACACTGGATGTTGGAGGTCTGTTGTTTTTTGGTCCCCATGTTCCTATGGTGCCAAGTGCTGAGGATCCAAAGAAGTTCGTACCAAAACCTTATGAAAACTATACTGAAACTGATTTTCAAAAGTTCGAACTCGATGCCAAAGCATTTAGCATCATAGCATCTGCATTACCAAATGAGATCTATGCTGGACTGTTACATTGTAACAGTGCCAAAGAGCTATGGGATGCATTGAAGGAATAGTTTGGGGGAACCGAAGAAGTTATTGAAAACAATAGGGAAATTCTGAATCAGCAGTATGAAACCTTCTGTCACATTAAGGGTGAAACATTGACCCAACAGTTTGAACATTTTAGTTGTCTCATCAGTGAGCTAAGGCTTGTTAAGGTTGAATTTCCAAAATCAACACAAAATAGCAGGTTTCTTAGATCGCTACCTGATAAATGGGACACAATTGCATTTGTGACTAGAAACTCTGTTGAGTTCAAAGATCTGACCCTGACCCAACTTCATGGTAGACTCCTGACCTATGAAAGGGAGTTGAACCAGAAAAAGAAGTTGCGAGAGTCTGGAAAAGCTACTGATGATTACTCATTCGGTAGCACAGCTCTTCTTGGTCAGGAAGAATCTGGTAGCAGTAGTAAGGAACCGGGTTATGATCATTTCATTGATATAACAGCTGGTGGAAACTTTACCAACCCTGATCCTCACTCTGCAAATTATGCTTTTACTGCAAACAGTGAAAACCAGATGTCAAATAATTTATGCTTTGAACTCAATGATTTGCAACATTTTGATCCTACTGACTTAGAGGAGATGGACATTTTGCATCAGTTGGCTTTGCTTAGTGTAAGAAGAGGCAAATTCTACAAAAGAACAGGGAGAAAGTTCCCAAGGTTACATGGGAATCTAAGGGTTGGGTTGGATAAATCGAAACTCAAGTGTTACAAGTGCAATAGGCTAGGTCATTTCGCTAGGGAATGCGGGAGTCAAACTACTGGTCCTATAATCACTCATCCTAGCTCAAACCCTAGACCTCAAAATCAAAGCACTGTGCACTATACCCAATATACCCCTGCAGCTCCTGTTAACACTGCTCATTATGCTGCTGCCCCTGTGCCTGTGCATTATGTCCAAACCACTGTTCCACAGATTCAATATGTTCAAACCCCTGTCCCCCAGGCACAAGTGCAACCTATTGCACCTCAAACAGCTGCTCCAGCAGTGGTACAACCAGATCAGCAAAGCTTTTTCACTCAAGGCTTTGTTGACTGGAGCAGCATGCCTGATGAGCTTGGTGATGAAAATTTTGCACTCTATGTTTCTAATGAACCTTCTAATGATGAATTTTGTTTGATGGAATTAGAGTCAATACCAGAGGGGATTGAAACTGAAGGTGAACAGCTAAGTGATGAAACAGTGGATGAGGTGACTGAAGCAGTTGTTAATGCAGTTGCTGGTGAATTGCTGCTGGGAGAAAATTCAGAAACCCTAATTGAACCACTGACAGACCCATGGTCCAAAGAGGACAAAGAAGAAGAGGAAGAAAAGAGAGCAGGTGAGAAGGAAGTAAGAGCTGATGATGAAGAAAATCATCAATGTGATTGTGCAATAATGGCTGCTGCCAAGGTATCTCCTCAAGTTCTTGAAAAACTGTGTTCAGACAATTGCATTATTGCTTTTGCAAACATCAAAGAGGTAAATGAAAACCTTAGGAACAAAGTCTTGTCTGATGAAGTCAAATTTGAAAAGTTATTAAAAGAACTTAGAAACAAATTGGCTGAAAAAGATAAAGAGATCAGCAGTCTGAAAGAAGAGCAGAGCATAACCAAAACTCAACTCCAAACTATGGTAGAAAAATACCAAGTTTGCAAATACCAAGTTTGCAAAAAGGGTATGAGGTTATGCTTGAAAAGCAGATTAAAAGCATTGTGAAATTTGGGGTTGGTTATAGAAAACATGATGATGAAAACACTGCTTGTGAAAAATCTGTTCAAACCACTGATGTAACCACTGAGTTCATCCCCACAAACAAAAATGGCCAAGAAGTTAAAATCACTGACAAACTTGGTAACAAAATCACGCTTGACAGACCAATGGGATCCTCTACTTTTGAGGAGATTGAACAATATCAGTTTAAACCCACATGGTCTGACGAGTGTGATATTCTTGAAAATTTCAAGCCAATGGACTTTACAACCACTGATGGTATTAAATCTCCAAAAGCTAAAGTCATCCCTCTCAAGGACATCCCAGCAGAGGTTAAAAACTCTGCTGCAAAGGAGTCCGAAAAGAGAAAGAAGAAACAAAAGATCAATAATTTGTTTTGTGAGTTTTGTGAGAAAAGGAATCATCTAACAAAAGATTGTTTCCATTTAAAAGCATATGATTTAAACAAAACAAGTGTCATTGTTCCTGCTAAAAGTTGCATTGTCTGTGGTAAAACAAACCACAAAACTCAAGCATGTGTGTATCTCAAAAACTTTGATGTGAAAAAGAATGACTACACTGGTAAAACATCCTTGAGTCCATCAATATCATCTGTCAAATTCACCAAAAACCAACCACTGTTTGTGCCAGTTCAAACAGCTGTCACAAAACAGCTGAACCAAACATCTGTCAAAAGAGATGTTCAGGTTACTGATGCACCCCCTGCCAATCAATACAGAAGAGGTAAGGAGAAACAGTCTTACCAAAGGATTCCACACATTTATGAGACCTACAAAAGGCCCTCTAAACCTAAAGTGAACAGGCATCTTTTTGGTTACCAACAGGTGATTGGTCAAGACCCCCAACAGTGGTTAGCAAGAAACAGTCCTAAAACTGTCCAAACCCCTGACCTAACCACTGTCCATCAATCTGCATCCATCCCAGACACTGTTGAGACCCCATCCAAAGCCTTATTGGCTTTGGAAACCCTAATGAACTAATCCTTTTACTTCATGTGCAGGGAGCTTCTGCCTGCTTAGATAGTCTGTGGTATGTTGATAGTGGAGGTTCCAGGCACATGACTGGATGTAAAGCCCTACTCAAGGATTTCAAAATTCATGGAGGGGGTGATATATCCTTTGGGAATAACAGTAAAGGAAAAGTTCTGGGGTCTAGCACAGTACAATCTGGAAATGTAAAATTTGAAAATGTCAATCTGATAGACAGTCTAAAATTCAACCTCCTGAGTGTTTCACAAATGAGTGACCAGGGGTATGGGCCATTCGTCACAAAGGAGTGTTGTAGGATTGTTGGACCAGAAATGGTCAAAAAGATTGAAGCAATAATAAAAATTGGTCAAACAAAACTTGTTGCTCAAAGAAGTGGCAATGTTTATGTTGTTGATATGTCTAAAGAGTGTCCTAGAGCTGATGCATGTCTGTTCTTAGCTGCCTCTAACAAAGAGACAGGACTTTGGCACAGGAGACTGGGGCACACAAATCTTAAGACAATCACTGAAATTTCAAAAAATGGTTTGGTAAGAGGCCTACCACAAAAATTGTTTTCATGTCCTGAACATTGCATTTCTTGTTTAAAAGGAAAACAACATAAAAGTTCTTATAAGTCCATTGAAGAGTCCAAAACACCCCAGTGTTTGCAAATGCTACACATGGATTTGTTTGGCCCAGTTCAAGCCATAAGTCTCAAGAAGAAAAGATTTTGTTTGGTTATTGTTGATGACTTCTCTAGGTTTACATGGACTTTCTTTTTACACTCAAAAGATGAGACTGCAGGCATTTTGCAAGACTTTGTGACACAGGTTGAAAAGCAATTTGACCTTCCAGTAAAAGTCTTCAGGAGTGACAATGGCACATAATTTAAAAATAAAGAGTTCGATGCCTTCTGTGTGAAGAAAGGGATTGTAAGGCAGTACAGCATCCCTAGAACACCAGAGCAAAATGGGGTAGTTGAAAGAAAGAACAGAACTTTGATTGAGGCTGCCAGAACCATGCTTGCTGATTCAGGTTTGCCATTAACTTTTTGGGCAGAGGCAGTAAATACTGCTTGCTATGTCCAGAACAGAGTTTTAATAAACCCCAGGCACAAAACGACTGCTTATGAAATTCTATATAAAATCAAACCACTGATCTCTTACTTCAAGGTATTTGGTTGCCCATGTTTTATTTTGAACTTAAAAGACTCCATTTCAAAATTTGCAGCCAAAATTGATTGTGGTTATCATCTGGGATACTCAACCACTGCCAAGGCCTACAAAGTGTTTAATACACGGACCAAGGCAGTGGAGGAGACCTTGAATGTAAAGCTCAATGAACTTTCATCAATGAAAATCCCAGCAAATCCTGCAGATCTGTTTGATCTTGATAAATTCACTTTTGAAAATACTGTTGTCAAGACTAATAGTGCAGGTCCATCAGAGGATTCAACACCAGACTATGGGTATGAAATCATCATCCCCCAAAAGTCTGTCAGATTGGGAAGAGCATCAGATGTTCAAAACAGCTGTCAAAGCTCAACCACTGCTACCTCAACAGTTGTTGACCAAAGTAGCCCATCAACCACTGCTTCCACATCCTCAAACACTTCTGACAAAACCCCCAAACAGTGGATAAAAGTCAGCATGTGTCCACTTCATTACCTCCCATTCCACCACCTTTTGAAGCCACTGCTGGAACATCAAAGTCCCCAGCAGTGGTTAGCTCAGATGATACACATTTGCAGCCTTCACCAACAAATGCCATCATACCATACCAAGGAGATTTAATCTTCTTGAGATCTCATCCACCTGATCAAATCATTGGCAACATAAATGAAGGGGTGCTCACAAGAAGCCAAACCCAAAACATTTGTCTTTTTGTTGGCTTTCTATCACTCCATCAGCCAGCCAAGTACCAAGAGGCACTGAAAAACAACAACTGGGTAGAAGCCATGCAAGAGGACCTCCAACAGTTTAAAAGACAACAAGTATGGGAGCTTGTACCACTGCCAGAAGAGGTTAGTCCCATTGGCACAAAGTGGGTCTTCAAAAACAAAACTGATGAAAGGGGTATTGTTGTCAAGAATAAAGCCAGGCTTGTGGTTCAAGGTTACAGACAGGAAGAGGGGATTGACTATGATGAAACTTTTGCCCCTGTAGCAAGATTGGAAGCTATAAGACTGTTCCTGGCCTTTGCTGTCAACCACAACATGAAGGTGTTCCAAATGGATATCAAAAGTTCTTTCCTCTATGGTACAATTCAAGAAGAGGTGTATGTGTGTCAACCTCTAGGTTTTGAGGATCCATTTTATCCAGATCATGTCTACAGGCTAAACAAAGCCTTGTATGTCCTAAAACAAGCACCAAGGGCCTGGTATGAAACTCTTTCCACCTTTCTACTCTCAAATGGTTTCAAAAGAGGTACCATTGATAAAACACTGTTTCTAAAATGGAGAGGAAAGGCTTTAATGATTGTCCAAATTTATGTGGATGACATTATTTTTGGAAGCACATGTAATACAATGTGTGAAGAGTTTAGGGAACTCATGACAGCTGAGTTTGAAATGAGTGCAATGGGTGAGCTGCAATGCTTTCTTGGTCTCCAAGTTCAGCAAATGCAAAATGGTACTTTCATTCATTAAAGCAAATATGCAAAAGAACTTTTAAACAAATTTGATATGAATGATTGTAAACCATGCAGCACACCCATGGCAACAAATAAGCTTGTCATGTCTGATGAAAAGGATGAACTGATTGACCAAACTCTATATAGAAGCATGATTGGGTCTTTGTTGTACCTAACTGCATCTAGGCCAGACATCATGTTTGCAACATGTGTTTGTGCAAGAAGTCAATCAGCCCCTAGAAAATCCAATCTTATTGCTGTAAAAAGGATATTCAGATACATAAAAAGTGCTCCCACACTTGGTATCTGGTATCCAACTAATGGGAATATCAAGCTTTCAGGATTTTCAGACAGTGACTTTGCTGGAGGTAACACAACAAGGAAGTCCACATCAGGAGGGTGCCAGTTTCTAGGTGATTGCTTAGTTTCATGGCAAAGCAAAAAGCAAGTAGCTGTTTCAACATCCACTGCTGAAGCTGAATACATTGCTGCTGCAAGCTGTACAGCCCAACTCCTGTGGCTTCAAAATCAGTTGCTGGATTTTGGTATCACTGCCTTAAAAACACCACTCATGTTGGATAGTCAGGCAGCAGAAAATATCATCAAAAATCCAGTTTCCCATTCAACCACCAAGCACATCGACATCAGACATCACTTTGTGAGGGATTGCTATGAAAAAGGTTTGATTTCTCTGCATCATGTTCCAACTAAAGACCAGCTGGCAGATGTGCTCACAAAAGCATTAGATACTGCCACCTTTGAAAGCTTGGTCTCTAGGATTGGCATGCTAAACATGGAATAACAAGCAACATCTTGTTTTTTCTATGAATAAAAGCATTAAAATGTTTTCAGAAAATAAAAAATCCATCCTTAAAAATAGCTAAAAATGAAGTTTTCATTAAAATCCTTAAAAGTCTGCCATAACCACTGTTTGTTCAAAAGTCTGCTCTACCTCAAAGTCTGTCCACTGCTGAAAGCCATCCTCTGTCTCATTTCCTTGATAAACTTTGTTGTTCAAAAGCAGTGTCTTATCCACTGATATGCTATCCACTGATAGTGAAAATCATCCACTGCTTCCATTTTACCGTTGTAACCACTGCCTTCATCAGTAACTTTCATAAAAGTACTGTCCTTCATTTCATCAGAGTTTGGCATGTAGGCAGTACATAGTGGTCAATACTTTTGTAACCGCTGCCACGTCAGCCTTCACTTTTTCATCTATAAAAACCCCCACTTCACACCAAAACAGGGTTTTACTGTCGAATTGAATTCTCAAAAATTCTCTTCTCAAAACAGTTTTTCTTCAAATTCCTTCACAAATCTCTTCGATCATCATCTTCAAAATGACAAAATCGAAGTCATCTGCAAAACCCATTTCCAAATCATCGAAAGCGGCCTCTCAAAAGGTCAATACCACTGAAATTCCATACAAACCATCTCACAATCTTCTGGGTCTTCTCACAAAACCCGGCACCACAGATGCTTTCGACTCCATCATCGCCAAAATGGCTAAATCAAAGTACAAAACTTTGTTAACAGCCGATGCACCAATTTACTTAGCAACCCAACGAGAGTTTTGGAACAACGCAACCCTTGACAAACAAGGTGAAACTGTGATAGCCATTAACTCCTCTTTAAAGGGTAAAGCTGTTCAAATCACGCCACAATCTATATCAGAAGTCTTTAAACTCGAGGATCAGCAAGGTAAAACTTCTTTCCCTAAAAACGAGTTAAAAATTGACTTCATTGAGAGAGGGTATGCAGACACAATGATGAAGAAAGCTACCTTACAAAAAGATTTCTTTCCTTCTGCAACAAGGTTTTTATTCCATACCCTCCTAACGTGTGTTTCAAACAAAACCACTTCTTTTAATGAAATACCATTAAAGATTCAAAATCTGGGATATGCTATTCTTCAAGAAGAAAATTTTAATTATTCTCGGGAAATCTTTAATGATTTGGTTAACAATGTTGAAACAAAATCATTCTTACTGTTTCCAAGGTTTTTAAGTTATTATTTTGAAAAGAAATTCAGTAAGGATGATATTGCTGCAATAAACCAAGGTGAATATTTTCAAGTGCACAGTTTAACTGCTGAAACTTTTACAAGAATGTTAACACCTTGCAAAACACAAGCAGAGGTGCCTGAGCAGAATTTAGCAGCTACCACTGCTCCTCAGGTATCTGCTGCTGAGCCCACTGCTCAAGGTGATCAAGGTAGCAGCACAACTGCTTTGAAACCCACACCTAAAATCACCAAAAAGCCACAGAAAAAGAAAAATCAAAAACCCCCCAAACCCATCAAAAAGGCAACTCTGGAGGATGAGATACCAGAGCAAATGCCTGTGACAACACAAATGTCACAAGAAACCACTGCTGCTTCTTCCTCACAACAGTTGGTACAAATATCTCAACCCATACCCGAAACTCCTCCTGCTTCTTCACAAAAAGAACAGGTTGTAAATATAGGGACACCCCATCATGATGCTCTGGAAGCACTTGTTTCCATCATCCACAGCCCAATTCCCGGGGCAAATCCTCTTTCTACACCAACCATCACATCCACAATTCCTCCACCAACTAAACTTCTGTTGGATGCAATTGATTTGAACCAGGCACTAACCAGTCCTTCTTAATCACCTATTAATGAGAATATACTTCAACAAATGACTGGGTCTGCTGAATCAATCCTTGCTAACTCACCAACACAGCCTGAGGAGGTTACACCCCTTGAGTTACAAGTAACTCTTGGTGGTATTCCAAGTGAAGCAGCCACTACAAATGTTGAACCCACTGGTTTACATTTGGACAGTGGTTACATCAATAAGACTTCCTTGGAGGCAATTCCTTACATAGCACCTCTGCCAACCACCAGTGGATTTATTTTTCCCACTAGCAACATCAAAAGGTTGTCAAGTGTTGAAGGAAGAAGACCCCAGTACCAAGAAAAAGGGGCATCAGTGGTTAATGTTTGGAGTACACTCCCTAGTTCAACCACTGATAAAACCACTGCTAGTGGGAAATCAGATGATCCCATTAAATTGGGTGATGATTTAAAATATTTGGAATTGACGGAACGTGTTGATAAACTGGATACTTCAGTTGCAGATATCAAAGAAATGCTGCAACAGTTGTTGACAGTACAAAAGATGCAATCCACTGTTGTTCCACCTCAAGCACCTGCTCCACCACAAGCATCTGCTATAAATGAGCTCTGGAACCTCTTCCAACCTTTTCTCCAACAACAAAAAGAAATGGCTGATCAGCAACATGAACTACATGTCCAAAAGCTGAGAAACATAATGGAGTCTAGGTACAAGAACACTCAAGCAGATATTAAGGCAATCAAGGCCCATTTATTGGAAACCACTGGCACTGCTTCTCCAACAGTACTTTTCATTGATCAACTTCCCCCAGATAATGCCAAAAAGGGGGAGAAAATTCAGGAATGGAAAAAGAAGGGAATAGATGATGGTCTTTACATTGAACCAGAAAAAGATGCTATGACTAGAAAAATTCCCTTGCCAGATGGTAGTAAAAAGGTTGATGCTACCCAAGAAGCACTTGATGAAGGAGTAGCAAGTGTAAAAAGGGATAGAGTGGCAAAGGATATTTCAAGGTGGAATGAGGAGAAAAGAGCTTTCATGGAGCTGTATGCGCAGGGTTGTTCTGAGTCAAAGGATACTAAAAATCCCAAGTCAAAAAGGAAACCTAAGTCCATCCCATCCAGAATTCCAAAGCATATTCCGAAACCACCATCCAAAAGCCATCAGCATCAAACCTCCACTCAAACAGCTGTTGTAACTCCTGCTGTATCAACTACTGCTGATACTTCAGAGGTTTCAACATCTGGTATCACTTCAACACACACCACTTCAACACATATCACAACCACTGCTTTACCATCACCATCATCACCAATAAAAACAAACTCACCACCATCATCTCCTGCTAAAAAGCAGAAGACAACAGATGTTACAACATCTGTTGTAATGACAACAGTGGTTGAAACACCAGTTGTTTCAACAGCTGTTAGTCAATCACAAACCACTGCCACCCAAATTACCACCACTGTTCCACCCAAAACATCATCAGTCCCTCCTCAAACAAAAAGGAGAAGGCTAATCCTCAAAGATGATGACTATTCACCACCACCAACATCTTCAAAATCCCTGTCACTTGTCACCATTCCAAAACCCATACCTCTCTCTTCAGCTCAAATTCTAAAGCCATTACCTCCTGCTGGTGTCTCATTTCCTCTGGAACTCATTGCAGTTAGGGAAGAAATCAAATCCTTTTACTATGAGGATGACCCAGCTAAAAGGGGTTTGCCATCAGTTGAAGGATATCCCAGGCCTAACAATATCAAAGAATATTTGAAACTCAAGGCCAAGCAAGCAGAGGATATCGCAATAAAAAACAGACAGGGGAAATCTGATAGAGAATTTCAGCAAAACTATCAGTTTCTACTCACACAGGTCAGAGCTATGGAGCAATTTGCCAAAAATGTATGTCAGCAAATCTCAGAAAGGGCAAATGAGTCCTTGAGAAAAGACTACATTGAGAACATCATGACCTACAAGAAATACAAGGGGGAGAAACACATGTACAAAAACTGGACCATTCCTGAGCTTGAAAAAGAGGCAGCCAGGATTCAAGAAATGATAAAAAATAAGGTCAAGCAGACTCCTCCTGAAAAATTCAAACAATTTGAAGCTGATAAGATCTTAGAGTTGAAGAGAATGAAAGAGGAACTGATAGCAGCTGATTATGGGTCAAAGAATTCTATGACAAAGTGGGGAGAAGATAGGGTCAGGGCTACCTACAAAAAGTTAGAGGAACTTAGAAAGAAAGATCCAACAGTTCCACAAAATCCTGACTACTCCAAAGCAGAGGTCTCAAAAACACCACCAAAGCTGCAAATCAAAAGAACCACTGCTCCAGCTTGTGCTGCCATCTACAAAAGAAGGAGTCAAAACCAGTCAGGTGCTGAAACAGTTCAAGATCTAAAAGCTGGAAATGCTGTTGTAAAAGAGGGCATTAGATTAATGATAAAAGAAGATCTTGAATTGGAACAATCTGCAAGTATTGCTCAGCCAGTCATGAATAGACCAGCATCTCCAAACTCCTCATCAAATAAAAATCTCCCAAGAAACCCACCAGGCTCAAAAGTACTAAAGTGGGAAACTGACAAACAGACCCATGTACGGACTATGTTCAGGTCTGATGGAGAAGTGGAGAAAATATCAAGGGAACAAGCACTTGGCCTAAGTCTTGAAGATTTGCAGGATCTCATTGATCTTCCACTTAGCAGGGATGATGATGATACAAATACCTTAACCTTTGAATTACAACTTACAGGACAAATAAGGGAACTGTTGATGAGGCAATAAAGTTCCACAATAATGAAGAGTTTTGGCATTATCTGTTCCAGGGGGAGATTGTTGGGATTGAACCCTATCAGAGGAACAGATAATTAAAGCTAAAACTGGATCAGCGCAGTGGATCCAGAATAAGCAGATGTTACATACAAGTCTCTCCCCTTGAAAGTGGTTTCAACATCTGCTGACCTCCTATCTACTGATCGTACAAGCTACTGACCGTCAAACTGCTGCTCAAGTGAAGACCTGATGAAAGACTAAAGCTCTGCTGATTTAATCTACTGCCTTGAGTCAAGCACTGCTGATCCGGACAAGTACTGCTGGGTTCACAGTAGTAGAGGGATGCAGTAGTTGTTTATTCTGTCTTTATGAAATGTAATGTAGTCTTTATGAAATGTAATGTAATAGCAGTAGTTAGCATAGCAGTGTTTGTATTGATCAGGGGTTAGAGTTTGTTAGGAGCTTAGATGTCACTTTCATGGTGACGTCAGCTTAGATACTCAGTGGTTTGCTAGTGCCTATAAATAGAACAGTGCTCTATACTGTTCTATTAGCTCTTTGCAACATCGTCTTCTCTGCACGAACAAACACTGAGCTCTGGCTGAGGGGGAGTTTGTATTCAATCATTGCAATTGTAATCGTAATTGAAATAAATTCAATCTTTCGGTTCATTGTGAAAAATGTTTGATCAAAGCAATACTCTCGTTTGATTGTATGCAAAGTTTGTTTTCATCTTAATTCCACTGCACAACTCATTCATTTCCATCTTAATTTCAAACGTAAAATACAATCAAAATCAAACTCAGATCCAACAGGTTTCCATAAGTGGAAAGAATGACAATGACAGGGGTATTTATAGGATGCCAAAAGGGGTAAGCGCTAGCCGATCGGCCAGGCAGCTCGATCGGACAGGCGACAGCAGTCCGTTCGACTGGCTGTTCGATCGGCTGGGAGCCTGATCGGTCAGTTGCACTTTTCGAGTGTTTCGCGCGCCGATTTTTGATATTTCGATTTCGATTGCGAGCGGTACGATACGATAGGGTTTCCTAATCAAATTACTTTCAGTCCCAAACACTCATATCTCGCATAATCTATTTTCCACCATTTATTGTAGTTCGTTCACGATTCGGGTTCGATTGTAATTCGAGTTAGATTTCGAGTTTCTATTGAGCTCGCTTGATTATCACAACACAACATAAATAAACATGCACAGGTAACACGTAAGGCACACACACACGTATAATAACAAGTAAAAATACATAGCTCGAGTTGCGATTTGATGTCGATTCGATTACCATAGCTTGATTATTGATTAGTTAACTTTATCGCATTATTACTTCCTATAATTCACAGTCGTAAGTCGATTGATTAACGATTAACACACATCGATTATTGTTATTAACAACCCTTACTCCACATAATACGAATTAAATAAGGAAATTTCTACGAGTCAAGTTGCGCGAAAACGGTCGTTGACTTAGACCTTGACTTTGACTTATGAAAACACGGGGTGTTATAATGATAATCGCCGTGTCAGGAGTCAACTCAAGGGTCGCCATCAACGACATTTGCATCAACCTGTTAAAATTCAAAATTCAGGGAAGTTAGGGTTGCACCGCATGCTTCATCAGTCAATGATCATGCACGCCAACCCTCAAAAGCAATAGGTATCAATAAGCAAGCCTGGTAGCCACGCCGTAGTAATTGACAAACACTTACACGCGCGTCGGCTACCAAGACCTAGCAAATGCTTTAAAGACCAACACACTTTCTTTTTTCTGAGTCTAGAGCTCCAACCATTTAATCTGACTAATCCACAGGCCCCGCGCTGACTACTTTGGCAACGCCTAAACCACGCGTGAGGTCTAAGCATGATTTAAGATCAGATTCCACACTTAGCATCCTGAATGGAAGCCCTCAAAGTTGGTTGGACACACACAAAAGGCCGCTCAAGGGTAGCGGCGCAGGTTCATTCCAGGAAGCATGAAAGGTATGAGTGGCAGAAGAGCAAGCCAATCAGCATCCAACGGGCTGTATTCTATCATGCTCCACGATTAGCAATCATGCAGGAGACAAAAGGTACACAAGGACGTCCACGTGGCACCAATCAGTGGGCGGCGACAACTGCCCCGTGATCTCCACTCACCTCTGATGTCAGAGAGACAACAAGGACGAAAACCCAGACACGTGGCTCCAATCAAGGTGCGCCAGCACCGAAGATCTTCTAGAAGACACTAACAGTTGTCAACAAAGGGACAAGGCGGATATTCCTTGTTGTCGTCTTCAGGCCCAAGGCCCATCAGCCCATCTCCTTCTACACTACTCCGGCTATAAATAGGGTCCTTTATACACAGGTTATTCCATTCTGTTCTCTACTCTCTCACCCTTAACACACACTTATTTCCTCAAAACAAATACTTATTCTCACGTCGAAGAGTGGTTAAGAGGGAAACCCCCATATTCCCCTCTTAACGAGCTTAACAGGGTGTTGATTGTTTTGTAGGAAGGATCATAGCTCAGCTTAGGATGGATTAAGAAGATTAACCCTTATGGTTGAAACATAAACCCAACTAATAAACCTAAAATTAGTTCCGTGTTTCTTCAAATTCACAAATTTTAAGCATACCTTTTTAAGTTCTAATCAAGAAGACTAGAATCAACAGCACCACCTCGTCGTATTTAGTCACCACCACCCTCGTATTCGCGTTTTGACGATTTAGTGAGTTTCATGATGAGGTTTTAATATTGTATTCGCGTTTTGATGACTTCTAAATAACCAAGCTATGCCCGGTTTCAAGAACACATCAGTCACCTCTATATTCTTATTTGAGGTTATGTGATGTATCCGACACCGCCGCCGGTGCTGGCGTGAACTCCTGCCATAGCCTCCGATCACACTGATTCAAGTAATTCTTGCACAACATACTTGTTTTCATCTTTTGATCAAAATCCCCAACAGGTTAATGTCTAACTATGATTACATAAATCGAATTTTGGGATTGTTATAAGAGGGCAGTTCTAGGGTTCTTAAATGGAGGTGGACTGGTGGTAAGGTGGGTTGGTGGTGATTACGAGAGAGAATGGATTGTTTTATGTTTTCTTTTTTAAAATATTGTTTTTTAAATATATATGTATAAAATGACTAAATTGGTCAAGTTTAACTGAAAATGTTAACATGGTTAGTGTTAAAGGACGAAAGGTGTAGTGGGTTTTCCAAATAAAGGATTGTAACTGTAATTATTAAAGTTAAGGTTATCCACTGTAATCCGATACAAACATAAAGGACGAAAAGTGTAACTTACCCTATATAAATTTGTGTATTCAAAGAGCACTTAGAATTTTAAAATTAGCATAGACATAACCTTCACAAAAAAGGTTTGAAACTAGCACAAACAATTTTGATTAGCTATTTTCAATGCTTTAGAAAAATAATGTCATATTAAAAATATATATACAATATTATATTCATATTAAAGATTTTTTTTTTATTTTGTGGTGCACTTTTTTTAAGGGGTAACTTTGTAGAATAGTAACCAAGTTTTAAAAGTGTTCCAATTAGGTCACTCAAGTTTCAAAAGTGTTCCAATCAGGTCACTCAACATTCATTCTTCATTAAAATTAAGTGTTTTTTCATCAACTTCATAGGTAACCGTGGTCACTCAACATTCATTCTTCATTAAAATTAAGTGTTTTTTCATCAATTTCATAGGTAACCGTGGTGATGTGGATTTTTGTTTCTTTTTTCTCTTTTATTTGATGCTAAGGTCGACTGATGAGGTGGATTGTAACTTTTTTTTAATTTTTAATGCAATTAAATGGTATTTATTTTTAATAAAAATTATTTCATATATTAAAATAATTCGACTCCAACATCTTATGCTCCATTTTTTTCTTGACACATGCAAAAAAGGACATGACTCGATTTGAATGTTAAGTTATCTAATTGGAACAAAAACGACACCAGTTACCTAATTAGAACACTTTTAAAACTTGTTTACTATTCTGTGAAATTTTCCCTTAATAAAATACATAAAAGTTATTTTGTTTTTTTTTTTAAAGGTGGAATTAGTTAGAAAAAATCAACATAAGAAAATTTTAATCTTAATCCTCATATTATACTATATATTAAAATACATCACTAGTTACACTATGTACAATATCTATTCTTTTGAATTTAATTACAAGAGTGACATTCGCTCACATACTTAACTTTTTTATTCTTTATGACATTTTTGTAATTTTCTCCTCTTTGAGTGGCATTTGTAACCATCTCACATCAATTCCTTTTTTGTATGTTTTGACCACCAAGGTTTTGGTTCTTACCGTTTTGCCCCCCTAAACTTTTGTTAGTTTTTTTTAAACAACTTACACCTTGAATTTAAAAAAAAAAACTTATTAAACGTTCCCTTTACTCTAATAAAATAATTATTACCCCTTTTAAACCATTTTACATACAACGCTACATTTTTTTAAGTTTCAAATTAACCCTTAGACTTTAAATAATATAGGCCTTTAACCCAATAGTTTTATTTTCCTATTATAACTTTCGTTCGTTATTTTTTTACAACTAATTCGCGTAGTAGTTTTAAAAAAAAAACAGACAAATCTGGTACCCACTGAAAAAATATAAGTTTACTTTTACGTTATCTAAAATTGATGTTATAAAACCAGCCATTATTAATTATTACAAGTTGGTTTTGAATATATATTGTAATGTAATATAGTAGCTTAAAAAGTTGATCTTTATTGTTTGATTCGTACACGGATTTCCCGTTGTAACGTAGACGTGGTGCGTGCGTAGTATTATTTTTTTTATATTTTTAAGCACTTTTTACTTGTTTATCAAGTTTTAAATTTATAAAACACGATATAACACTATCACTCTCTACAACGCGCTGGGGCAAGTGCACCCATGGTTGGCGTAGTATATTGATGGTAAGATATCGAGGTCATCCAAGGACATAAGAGCTTTTAATATCGGAATATCGTCAACGTCTAATCTAACCAAATTTTTGAGAAAATATTTTTAGTAAACTAAATAAAGAAACTAAAAAAATAAAAGAAACAAATAGACAAGATAGAATCACTTGGTTCCGACTTATCTTTTACGTATCCTTTGATGATTTCCGCACTTTGAGTTTTTTAAGAGATTATCTTGGTTATAGTGGCATATATCTCTTTTGGAGGCAACGCTACCCTCGACCATATTGGTCTGAGTCAGAAGAGATACAGTCCCGCAATGCCGGAATATTGAAAGATAATTAAGTAAGTTATTAATGCAAAATGTGGCATGTCCCTCTTTTGGAGGCAACGCTAATTTGGCCATATTGGTCTTGGTCTGAGTCAGCAAGGATACAGTCCCACAAGGCCGGTTTACAGTTTTAATAGTAGTTTATTTATAAGGGATTCAAGTCGTTCTTACTTCCCCCGATTTGATGCTATCCGCCTCAAAAGAAGTCCTATTAAGCTTGAATCAAGTCCTCGCAGGATCTATACACTGAACGAGGCAGGAACTTTACCCAAACCACCATTCTAACCCCCTTCCAGGCAGTTAACGTGCTTTATATAAACCGTAAAGACACGAATGAGTGAATCAACAAAACATGAAGTGATGATAGAATAAAGTTCACTTTCAATATAAAAAACTAGATTTTAAAGTCATTAACACAAACCCAATTAAAAAGTTAACCAAAACTTGGAAACCAAAAGTAATACATAAATGACTTGTCTTCACCAAGTGATGTAAGAGATTAGCCAAGCATGACCTTTGTTTAACAAAAACTCTTACGATCAATTTTGGATCCCGAGACTACTATACACTCTAAAGATGAATGATGGATGAATGTGGTGGATGACGATGGTATTGTGGTGGTGGAGTGGTGGCAGGTGTGAGAGAAGTGGTTTGCAAAGGGATGGATTGCAATTAAACCAAGCACCCTATTTATAGTTGGAAACAGATAGTTCACACGGCCCCGTGTCCACCCCCCCCCCCCCCCGTTCCCCCTTCTTCTCTGTCTTCATTTAATGAGTTGTGTTAGTCCGTATATTTACACGGCCTCGTGTGTCAACAGCAAAGCCCCGTGACCCTTGTACTTGCTGTACTATCCAAGATTTGCATATCTGGGAGTTGACCACGGCCCATGTCCATGGGACACGGCCCTGTGTCTCTTGTCTACTTCTGTTTGTCTCTTTCTTCATGGAACTTGGAGTGGGGAACGGCCCCATGCCTTGGTGGCACGGCCCCGTGTTTGTTTTCTGATTCATTGTTTTGTTGTCTTGGGGTGAAGCTTTGAGGGTCGGTGATATTCGCTAATTTACACATATTTTAGTCCCCCATTTTATCCCCATTTTATGCGTTTTCGGTTGTAAAACCGTCATTCGGATACTTAATAATGTATACTTTTGTTTACAGGCCTAAAACAACATACCAGACAAGATGATAGCGAAAACGAGGACTTTCCGAACGAAATGACAAAGCTGCGAACCTTCTATTGGAATTCTGACCTGGGCAAGTGGAACGGTCGTGCGACCTAATGAACGATCGTGCATTTCCGACTAATGCAGTCCAGTCCGGCAATGAACGAGGGTGCGACTTGGCGTGCAAGGCAATCCCGGTGACGCACGGTCATGCGTCTGATTGCACCCCGTGCGGATTCGATGACCAGCCAAACCCCGAAACTGAACGACCAGTGCTGTTGTCCGTGCAACAAGAACCCGGAAATGAACGGTCGTGCCTCAGGAAGAACGGTCGTGCAAAACCTACGACTGGTCAAGATCTGATGACGTCATGCAGTATGGTGCACCATACCTCCAATAATGCAAAAAGTGAACGGTCGTGCGACAGGATGCACGACTGTGCGAGACCTAAATTATATAAAAACTTGCAGAAACATTCTGCTCGTAACTCTGGACATTTTGGAAGCGATTCTGGCGATTTTCAGGCTCCGGAGGCTTCTGCTTTCACCCGGATTCAAGCCACATTGTGCCGATTAGCTTTGTTATCTTCCAGATTCTTAATCTTATGCTTGTTTATGGTTTGGTTTTCTAATCTTTCCATGATTTTGTTAATCTTTCAAGCATTTAGATTAATGTTTATGTATTATTGTAGCCTTTGGGCAAAAACACAACAATCCCTTGCTTGATTATAGCTATTAGTATGTTAATCTTTGTTTGTAATGACATTTGGAAGTATTTTCTATGTTAATCTTTGATGATTAGTTTGCAACCTTGTTATTGATATTGATTTCTTGATTATAAGTAATTGTGTTGGATGATTGGTATTTGGTTAGTTAAGATAGTTGAAAAATGAAGCTTAATTAATCTTGTATTAGTAAACTTTAAACTTGGTTAACTAGTTTTGCTTGGTTAAAATGTATGCACCAGGATTCTAGAAGTGGTTAGTGGTTTAATAAAATGTAATTGTTGTTAATCAAGAAAGCTTACCGTCACGTAAGGACCTTAACGGGTTAAATGGTGTCGTTATAAATTCTTGCCATGATTTGTTAGCTTAGTTAGTAGTTTAGGCCAAAATTGCTATCTTGGTGAATTTATGTGTAAGATTTGTAAAATGAACTCGGTTGTGATTTAATCTAGTTTATGCTTGTCTCGGTGGTTGCATTGTGTTTATCGGTGTCGCTTTCCTTTTTTAAGTGAGGTTAGAAAACTCCTAACGGATGACTAACTTATTTTTAAGAGATTTTCATAGACATTTATCAATTTCACGTTAAAGAACAATTTTAGGTGGTTAAAGTGTGTTTATCGTTTTAACTTTCCGAATGATTGTCATGTGAGGATTCCCGAAAAGGATACTAATTGTCTTAAATTGGAGAATTGATCAAATGCTTCTAGTGCCAAAACCGACTTAGTTGACATGCTTTGGTTGTGTATTAAGCAAGGCTATTTATCTATTTTCATATTTGAAATCTGTTATGTTTTTATAAGTAGTTGTTTATGCATACTTTAGTTTATAAAAAATCAAACAACTTATGTTTTTACCGGTAGTTTAGTGACAAAAGTCTAGTATTATTTCTCCGCCCATTTCCTTGGATCGATACTTGGTTCTTACCGATACTTTACTACATATGTGACGGGGTACACTTGCCTCTTTCGTGTGTGTTTTGATGTTAAAGTAATAATCACTTTTATAAATTTAAAACCGATTCGTGTGTAATTTCATTGCAAAATTATGTATATATATGCACACGTCAAGTTTTTGGCGCCGTTGCCGGGGAAATGGCGAGCTTTAGGAACGACCCGAGTCATTGTGTTATCGGTGTATATACTTGTTAATATTTGTGTATACTTTCTTGATTATTTATTTGTTAATATTTCTTGCTTTTAATTCGATTTATTCGTTTTCGTGAATATTTTGTACACTTGTAAATTTTTGTTCCATTTATTTATTTAATCCGGATTTATTATTTATTTATTCTTTGAGTTTTCGGCTCCTAAAAATCATTTTTATACTAGCCGATTCGATTATTTTTATTGTGTAGATTTTTATAAAATTTCGCACCCATTTTCGGATTTTTATAAAATTTTCAGCCCATTTTAAATAATATTCTGTTTCTTTTCAGCAAAAAAAAGAAGAGAAACAACATTATTATATTAATAAAATATTCATTGTGTTAATTTTTCGTTTACAGGTTGATGTCCTCTACCCCCGCTCCAAATCCTGTTGAGCCGTCAGACGAACCCGAAGGTGATCTGAGGAGACGTCTTCGTGCGACGATGGCGGACGACGACAGACCTTTGAATGAAACAAACCAACCCGAAGGAGAAGGCTTGCTACCGAGCATCACCCGACTGACAGTAGCAGCACCGAGTTTCGAGATAAAATCCAACATCGTCAATATGATACAAAACTCGGTGCAGTTTGATGGGAAGGATCACGATGATCCGGGTCGGCACATCGCAAAGTTTCTCGAGGTGTGCTCGACTTTCAAGATAGGAGATGTTTCTGAGGACGCGATCCGTTTGCGGCTCTTTCCGTTTTCATTGCGAGACAAAGCCAGTGCTTGGCTTTTGTCACTTCCGGCAGGATCTATTACCACTTTGGCCGGGATGGCAGAACTATTTGTGCAGAAATATTTTCCTCCGGAAAAGACGACTAAATTGAGGAACCGTATCATAACGTTCAAGCAAGACGACGGAGAATCTTTACATGCAGCTTGGGAAAGGTTTAGAGATCTTTTAATTGATGTCCCACATCACGGGTTGTCCAAAAGGCAACTAGTACTAACCTTCTATCAGGGACTCAATTATGACTCGTAGGAGCGTCTAGACGTGTATGCAGGAGGCGATCTTGGAACTAAGACGCCGAATGAAGCGTATGATATCATTGAAAAAGCTGCGTTGAAGTCAAGTTCTCGCCACGGTGGAGCGCGGAATAAGACATCATCCACTTCCGGAGTTCATGCTGTGGATACATATACGGCTCTTACTGCACAAATTGGAGCCTTGGCAACAAGAATCGATAAGTCTCAGAATGTCTCGCGAATTCAATCACCATCATGTGATCAGTGCGGGGTTGCACACGTGCCAGGTACGTGTGAGCAGGGTGTTATGTTTACAGGACAAGAGGAGGTGAACTACATGGGCAATCAAATTAGGCCCCAAAATAACCCCTATAGCAACACGTACAATCCATGGTAGAAGAATCACCCAAACTATGGGTGGAAATCTGGTTCTGGGAACCAAAACGCACACGGATATGCTCAACATGCTCCCGCGCCACAACAATCTCAAGGTCAATCCTTCCAGCCACAGTATCATAATCAAGGCTCAGGAAGCAGTTCCCAGCCACATGCATCTCAAAGCAACGCAAAGCTAGAAGAAATGATGGCACAACTGCTGAACAACTCCAACAATGCTAATCAAATTTCTGAGAAACGATATCAGCAGCATGAGGAGCGGTTCTTGGTCAACGAAGGAGAAATGCGGAGTCAAAAGGCTACCATTCAGACCATCAAGACTCAAGTGGGCCAATTGGCAAAAATGATGTCGGAGAGACCCCCAGGTGGTCTTCCGGGCAATACAGAGCAGAATCCGAAGGGGCGTGGTAATGGCCCGCACATGTAACAAGTGTGGGGACATGAGTCTTGCTATCGACTCGCTGACAAAAATTTAGCATGAGTCTTGCTATCGACTCGCCGACAAAAATTTAGCATGAGTCTACGCTACTGAGTCACGGACGAAAAATGTAGCAGGAGCGTCTTTGGCGCTATAAGGGTAAAATTGTCTTTTTTTGTGTTTTTCTAGTTTTAGCGTAATTTAGATGCGTTTGTTAGTTTCCGTTAGTTTGTACAATTTTTAGACGTGTCGGGCGAAGGTTCTATGTTGCGATATTGATTAAACAGTTAGCGTGTTGAAAAAATGGCGAAAAACGGCCAAAACAGTTGCTGGAAATGGCTTCGGCAGAAAAAAACTGATCTGCAGCTGTTGCACGACCGTGCCTTGAGTCGCACGACCATGCGGTTGCGGGCTGGCTTGCACGAAGAGTCGCACCCCTGGTGCATCACCGAGAACAGCATGCTGGGTTTGAGCGATGTCGGTGACGCACGACCGTGCGATAGGTCGAACAACCGTGCGTGAGGCTAAGGGCAGTTTTGTCATTTGGTAGTATAAATACCCTCATCTGCAGCCCCCATTCACAATTCGCGAAAACCCTAGTCGCACCAGCCGTTCCAGACCGTTTTTGCCACAAATCGCACGGTTTCGCGCACTTCTTCGCACGGTATGTTCCTTCTTGTAGATTTTCTGTTTCTTCGCTTTCTAGGTTAGATTCATCCGATTCTTCAAGGATTTTTAGGGTTCCCTTCATTAATACAAGCGAAACTCTAGCCCTTGCGAGAATCTCATATCTCGTGAACACCCGGTTGATTCTCTGCCCCCTGTTTGCATAAAACTTGTTGAATTTTGAAAAAATCAGGCTATTCAGAGCCGGGGTTAGGATCTGCAGAAAAAAACATGTCGCACGGTCTTTCCCAGGTGGCACGTCCGTGCGTTTCCGGCTGTTCACGATGGATTTCAGGTTGGTCCGGTGATGCACGGTTGTGCCGTTGACTGCACGCCGTGAGGATGCGACAAATTCCGGCCACCGTTGTTCGTTCTCGGCGACGCATTACTGTGCATCTCGTCGCACGTCCGTGCGACAGGCCCAGGTCAGAATAACAGTATCTTAATAAGTTGGTGTTCTGCTGTTTTTGATTGAAATTTTTCCTGTTCCCATCATTCTAACGAAATTCCTCTTACAGATGGACCATCCTTTCTTGCAATTTAACCCCGATGATGAAAGAGAAGTTCTTTGTATCCCGAGACGTGACGCCTAATGGAGAAGGCGAGGGCAATTCGGAGTCCCCCGGAGGCTGGATTGGGAGGTTATGAGGGAGCTAAATCAGTATGATAGACTTGAAAACATGCTCACTATCCCACTTGCGCACTTAGTATCTATCAACCGCCCAATCTATCGTGAACTAACGATAGAGTTCTTCTCTACATATGCCTACGAAAAATCAATTGCTCATAGAAGGCCAAAATTCCGCTACAAGGAGCGGATAACTTTCAGGTTGAGTGGACAATGGCACACTTGGTCAGTGGGTCGATTGGGTAGGAGGCTTGGAATTTACACAAGAGAAGACATGGAGTCCGAATTCTTCACGGAACAGTTTACCTTTCCAACTGATGCAGCACGGGCCGCGTTTTGGGCTGAAAATGCAATTAGTGAACCTTACGACCCGAGAATGTCTAAAGCTTCACGACTGAGAGACCCGTTGGTTCGAGTGATGCATCATGTATTTAGCCACACCATTTGCGGCCGCATAGACAATTTAGGGAACTGTCCAACACCGGATTTGATTTTTCTGTACGCGCTGGTTGATGGAGTACACATCAACCTAGCCGCAAGGATGGCTGAATACTTTGTGAAGTGCTCAAGGAGGACACCCAACAGTCAAATTCATGGCGGTCAGTATGTGACCGAAATTGCTTACAATTTGGGCCTGATGACTGATGAGGTGCTTGAGAGTCTCACTCTAGTGACCGAAGGGGTATATGTTGATATTCGGTCATTGAAAGCAATGGGGTTGATTGTTGAGTTGGATCGGGGGGATAGATTGAGGGGTCTAAACAACGAGGTCTGGGACCCATTGCCCCCAGCTGAGGAGGAACACGAGGATGAGGAGATGCATGATCAGCATCCGGAGCAGCACGGACCACCGCCACCACCACATTCACCACAGCACCATGATTTCCACCAGCACCATGATTGGCCAGAGTTTTACCAGCAGTTCCAACAGATGCGAGTTACGCAGGAGCAGCATGGGAGTTATATAGACCAGATTAGGACTAGTCAGGACCAGATCAGGGCTAGTCAGGATCAGCTTAGGGCTACTCAGGATTAGCTTAGGGCGAACCATGACAGTTTGTACCAGGGGGTGAGTGCTGGATTTTCATACCTATTCGGGGAGATGCATCATGCCTATCCCGACTACTTTCAGCATCCCCCACAGTTCCCACCGTGGAACCCACCTGGTTATGGAGATACGGGCCCGTCCTTCACGAGAGATGATGATGGTGACGACGAGTAGGAGGCAGTGGTGTTGACAGTTGGTGGTTTTTATTATTTTATTATTTCCATACTTTGTTTATTTTGGGTGTTCATTTTGGTTGTTATGTCAAACACCCCCGGTTTTGTACGCTTTATTTTCAGACACTTTACTTTTTATGTCTTATCATGTTTGGATTTTAGTAGTTTATTTATGTAAATTATGGTTTATTTGTGTTTACTTTATTTCTGTTCTGTTTTGTTGTACCTTGTGACGTATATGTAGATTTTGGATATCAAATCTTTGACCGGAGCACACGACAGATACAGCTTGGAAGTCTCGTTTCATCAGAAATCATCTTGAGGGGAGTACTGTTATCCTTTTTCTCTATATTTCGGGTTTCGCATTGGGGACAATGCGAAGTTCAAGTGTGGGGAGGGAGTTAACTTTGTCAACTTTGTTTGTCCTCTAAAAAAAATCAGAAAAATCATTCAAAAATATATGTTTTATGTATATATTTTAGTAAATAAACCGGTTAGTTGTGTTTTAGAAAGCTTCGGACTTGATAAAAACTCAACAAGCAAAATAAATTTTGAAAAGAAAACCAGAAAGCGTGACAAACAAAGAAAGACTTGCATGATAGTTTTCACACTTTTACCCATTCCTTCCGTTACGTGAGCATATTTGAGCCCTGATATTGTTATATATTTGTTCATTTCGGAGTAGGAGTGAGCCGGATGTCATGTGTAATTTAGAACTTGTCACTAGTATGCTTGTTAAGACCATGAACTTGCGGAATTGTGTAGAAGTGATAGAGGCACTTAGATTACCACTTTGTTGTTAGCCTTGTTCTTTGTGTTGTGTTTCCCATAAACCTTACATTACCCTTTAGGATTAACCATGTCGAGCCTTCCCGTTTACCTTTGTCTACCCAATATTATCGCCCACTTAGCCATATTTAGCCTTTTTATGTTTTAAACCTTTTAGTGTTGAAACTCGGTCAAAATAATCGTTTAACTAGCGCTTGTTGTTGTTTATGTTTCATTGTATAAATCCATTAGTTTTTATGTTAAAAAAAACAGAAAATAAAACACCCTAAAATAGGGTGAAGTAGCAAAATTCGAGCAATTTTGATTGATAAAATGATGAAATCGTGTTTATGAGCTCGTTGTTGCGTAAGTAGCCTTTTTAAAGCGTTTGTATGTATAGTTTTGTTGTATTGCGCTTGTTAAACGTAGCTACCGAGTTTTAACCATTTCGCCACTTTAAATATCCATTTCCATACCCTTCGCCCAAGCCTAACGTTACAACCCGTAAAGACCTCTTGATTTACACTTTTTCGCATGTTAGTTGGTGGAGACGAGATCTTATGACAAGCTTATGATATTACACATTTCATTGACGAGGCATTGAGTGTTTGCACATACACATTTTATGTATGTTTCATAAATAAAACTGAGTGTGTGTGAACATTGTGAGTTGTGTGAAGATTAGCGTGTTAAGTCAATTGAAAGTGATTCACGGCTTTTTGGTTGTCACCATATATTTGCATATGCTTGTTTGGGTTTGATTCATTTGATGTTGTCTTTCGAAAAACTGGCTAACCGTTTGTAGTTATTTCAATAAATAGTGTGTAAATTATCGTTCTTGGTTGATTCTTTCTTTTGTTGCATTTTAGTTTAGCTTGCTTGAGGACAAGCAAGGTTCAAGTGTGGGGAGATTTGATATTCGCTAATTTACACATATTTTAGTCCCCCATTTTATCCCCATTTTATGCGTTTTCGACCGTAAAATTGTCATTCGGATACTTAATAATGTATACTTTTGTTTACAGGCCTAAAACAACATACCAGACAAGATGATAGCGAAAACGAGGACTTTCCGGACGAAATGACAAAGCTGCGAACCTTCTGTTGGAATTCTGACCTGGGCAAGTGGAACGGTCGTGCGACCTAATGAACGATCGTGCATTTCCGACTAATGCAGTCCAGTCTGGCAATGAACGAGGGTGCGACTTGGCATGCACGGCAATCCCGGTGACGCACGGTCGTGCGTCTGATTGCACCCCGTGCGGATTCGATGACCAGCCAAACCCCGGAACTAAACGACCAGTGCTGTTGTTCGTGCAACAAGAACCCGGAAATGAACGATCGTGCCTCAGGAAGAACGGTCGTGCGAGACCTACGACTGGTCAAGATCTGATGACGTCATGTAGTATGGTGCACCATACCTCCAATAATGCAAAAAGTGAACGGTCGTGCGACAGGATGCACGACCGTGCAAGACCGAAATTATATAAAAACTTGCAGAAACATTCTGCTCGTAACTCTGGACATTTTGGAAGCGATTCTGGCGATTTTCAGGCTCCGGAGGCTTCTGCTTTCACCCAGATTCAAGCCACATTGTGCCGATTAGCTTTGTTATCTTCCAGATTCTTAATCTTATGCTTGTTTATGGTTTGGTTTTCTAATCTTTCCATGATTTTGTTAATCTTTCAAGCATTTAGATTAATGTTTATGTATTATTGTAGCCTTTGGGCAAAAACACAACAATCCCTTGCTTGATTATAGCTTTGGAAGTATTTTCTATGTTAATCTTTGATGATTAGTTTGCAACCTTGTTATTGATATTGATTTCTTGATTATAAGTAATTGTGTTGGATGATTGGTATTTGGTTAGTTAAGATAGTTGAAAAATGAAGCTTAATTAATCTTGTATTATTAAACTTTAAATTTGGTTAACTAGTTTAGCTTGGTTAAAATGTATGCACCATGATACTAGAAATGGTTAGTGGTTTAATAAAATGTAATTATTGTTAATCAAGAAAGCTTGCCATCACGTAAGGACCTTAACGGGTTAAATGGTGTCGTTATAAATTCTTGCCATGATTTGTTAGCTTAGTTAGTAGTTTAGGCCAAAATTGCTATCTTGGTGAATTTATGTGTAAGATTTGTAAAATGAACTCGGTTGTGATTTAATCTAGTTTATGCTTGTCTCGGTGGTTGCATTGTGTTTATCGGTGTCGCTTTCCTTGTTTAAGTGAGGTTAGAAAACTCCTAACGGATGACAAACTTATTTTTAAGAGATTTTCATAAACATTTATCAATTGCACGTTAAAGAACAATTTTAGGTGGTTAAAGTGTGTTTATCGTTTTAACTTTCCGAATGATTGTCATGTTAGGATTCCCGAAAGGGATACTAATTGTCTTAAATTGGAGAATTGATCAAATGCTTCTAGTGCCAAAACCGACTTAGTTGACATGCTTTGGTTATGTATTAAGCAAGGCTATTTATCTATTTTCATATTTTAAATCTATTATGTTTTTATAAGTAGTTGTTTATGCTTACTTTAGTTTATAAAAAAATCAAACAACTTATGTTTTTACCGGTAGTTTAGTGACAAAGGTCTAGTATTATTTTTCCGCCCATTTCCTTGGATCGATACTTGGTTCTTACGGATACTTTACTACATATGTGACGGGGTACACTTGCCTCTTTCGTGTGTGTTTTGATGTTAAAGTAATAATCACTTTTACAAATTTAAAACCGATTCGTGTGTAATTTCATTGCAAAATTATGTATATATACGCACACGTCAAGTTTTTGGCGCCGTTGCCGGGGAAATGGCGAGCTTTAGGAACGACCCGAGTCATTGTGTTATCGGTGTATATACTTGTTAATATTTGTGTATACTTTCTTGATTATTTATTTGTTAATATTTCTTGCTTTTAATTCAATTTATTCGTTTTCGTGAATATTTTGTACACTTGTAAATTTTTGTTCCATTTATTTATTTAATCCGGATTTATTATTTATTTATTCTTTGAGTTTTCGGCTTCTAAAAATCATTTTTATACTAGCCGATTCGATTATTTTTATTGTGTTGATTTTTATAAAATTTCGGGCCCATTTTCGGATTTTTATAAAATTTTCAGCCCATTTTAAATAATATTCTGTATCTTTTCAGCAAAAAAAAAAGAAGAGAAACAGCATTATTATATTAATAAAATATTCATTGTTTCAATTTTTCGTTTACAGGTTTATGTCCTCTACCCCCGCTCCAAATCCTGTTGAGCCGTCAGACGAACCCGAGCGTGATCTGAGGAGACGTCTTCGTGCGAGATCTCGTGCGGTTGGGCTGTTGCTCGCAGCTGGTGAGCAGGAGTAGGTGGTACCCGCTGAAGTCGAGGGCTCAGCGGCAGCAGGAGACACAACCATGGCGGACGACGACAGACCTTTGAATGAAACAAACCAACCAAGAGGAGAAGGCTTGTTACCGAGCATCACCCGACCGACGGTAGCAGCACCGAGTTTCCAGATAAAATCCAGCATCATCAATATGATACAAAACTCGGTGCAGTTTGATGGGAAGGATCACGATGATCCGGGTCGGCACATTGCAAAGTTTCTCGAGGTGTGCTCGACTTTCAAGATAGGAGATGTTTCTGAGGACGCGATCCGTTTGCGGCTCTTTCCGTTTTCAATGCGAGACAAAGCCAGTGCTTAGCTTTTGTCACTTCCGGCAGGATCTATTACCACTTGGGCCGGGATGGCAGAACTATTTGTGCTGGAATATTTTCCTCCGGAAAAGACGACTAAATTGAGGAACCGTATCATAACGTTCAAGCAAGACGACGGAGAATCTCTACATGCAGCTTGGGAAAGGTTTAGAGATCTTTTAATTGATGTCCTACATCACGGGTTGTCCAAAAGTCAACTAGTACTAACCTTCTATTAGGGACTCAATTATGACTCGCAGGAGCGTCTAGACGTGTATGCAGGAGGCGATCTAGGAACTAAGACGCCGAATGAAGCGTATGATATCATTGAAAAAGCTGCGTTGAAGTCAAGTTCTCGCCACGGTGGAGCGCGGAATAAGACATCATCCACTTCCGGAGTTCATGCTGTGGATACATATACGGCTCTTACTGCACAAATTGGAGCCTTGGCAACAAGAATCGATAAGTCTCAGAATGTCTCGCGAATTCAATCACCATCATGTGATCAGTGCGGGGTTGCACACGTGCCAGGTACGTGTGAGCAGGGTGTTATGTTTACAGGACATGAGGAGGTGAACTACATGGGCAATCAAATCAGGCCCCAAAATAACCCCTTTAGCAACACGTACAATCCAGGGTGGAAGAATCACCGAAAATTGCTATCTTGGTGAATTTATGTGTAAGATTTGTAAAATGAACTCGGTTGTGATTTAATCTAGTTTATGCTTGTCTCGGTGGTTGCATTGTGTTTATCGGTGTCGCTTTCCTTGTTTAAGTGAGGTTAGAAAACTCCTAACGGATGACTAACTTATTTTTAAGATATTTTCATAGACATTTATCAATTGCACGTTAAAGAACAATTTTAGGTGGTTAAAGTGTGTTTATCGTTTTAACTTTCCGAATGATTGTCATGTTAGGATTCCCGAAAGGGATACTAATTGTCTTAAATTGGAGAATTGATCAAATGCTTCTAGTGCCAAAACCGACTTAGTTGACATGCTTTGGTTGTGTATTAAGTAAGGCTATTTATCTATTTTCATATTTGAAATCTGTTATGTTTTTATAAGTAGTTGTTTATGCTTACTTTAGTTTATAAAAAATCAAACAACTTATGTTCTTACCGGTAGTTTAGTGACAAAGGTCTGGTATTATTTCTCCGCCCATTTCCTTGGATCGATACTTGGTTCTTACCGATACTTTACTACATATGTGACAGGGTACACTTGCCTCTTTCGTGTGTGTTTTGATGTTAAAGTAATAATCACTTTTATAAATTTAAAACCGATTCGTGTGTAATTTCATTGCAAAATTATGTATATATACGCACACGTCAGTCGGTATGATGTATCAACTTCTCTTCTTTTGTATTTATGTTGGTCTTTGCCGTTAATTTGTCCCTTTTGTACATTTATGCTTCTTTAATCCTGAAAATCAAAAGTATACAAAGAAACACACTGTTTTCCAACATTAGTACATAAAATGGTTGATTTTATACCTTATTTGATACAATTTATATGTTGCATTTGTTGCATATCAAACACGCAATGAGGAAATCTTAGTTTAATATAATAACAAAATTACTAAAATACCCTTGAAGCTACTATTAGACATTACTAATAATTAAATATATAGACGACTCATATCCATTCTCACCGTTTTCAGAGTTAACATAATTTATTTATATATGATCTTAACTGTTAGGTTATTGATTAGATCTCAACTTCAGAATTTTAGGTTACTATCATATTTCAACTTTAAATTCAAACCTAATTTAAAATAATATTTCTAACTTTAGAATTTTAGGTTTCTATCATATTTCAACTTTAAATTCAAACCTAATTTAAAATAATATTTTTCTAAAAATACTTATATATTTTGCTTCATTTGAATCAGTAGCAATCAATAAACCAACCCCTCCAATTAAATGTAATGTCTTCGGTCCACTACTTTGTATTTGACAACATCGACATACATAAAAGATAAGAACACTATGTTCCAAAAATGTGTTCAAAAGATTTTAATTTATCAAATTTAAAGATTGTTCAACTAACTATTTTATAATATTTTTGTATCAAATCAACTTTAATTCATAAAACGTTTTCACTTAGTTATTTTTTCTCCTGGTATAAAATTAAATAGTTCACTAAAGGTACTTCACATAAACAAAAGATACAATATAAAGAAATAAACAGAAATAAACAGAAAATAGTAAATTACAGAACTGATTAAAACTAAAACAAATATACAATATAAAGAAATAAATAGAAATAAACAGAAAATAGTAAATTGCAGAACTGATTAAAACTAAAACAAAGGAAAAATACAAGAAATTAGATGAAGCATAAAGACTTTTGGCTGAGGGTTGTGTTTGACACAGGACCCTTAAAACAAATTCCAAGTCTCCACTGAGAATACGTTTTGTTTCCTAAGATACAACGATTGGAGCAGTTAGTACTGCCGGAGCTGGCACAAGGACCCAAAGAGTACCTTGAAAATTATATGCATGTGATGTTGGTAATGATGTAACTTGCAACCAGCAAAGTGCAAAGTGGACCATCAAAACACCACAGTGCGCCCACGCCATACACACACACGTGTGTGTACGAGTTCGGGTCTGCACCCTTCGCGACTTCCCTGGTCTGTGCTTCCAAGGAACAATAAGGGAGAAGAGTTCCCACTTATATACCACCTTATATGTGGGACAGGATGTCACTTTCCCATTACACTTCAATATTTTAGCATTGTATGTTTCGAACACCAAACTTTGAGCATCGATATCTCATTCACCTTATCTCCGTTTTGGACGCGGTTTGGCTCGTTGTGAAGCTCTCTTAACATAGAACACAAACCCACAAAGAAATATATATTAACATTAGTTTCTTATATATATATATATATAGGGGAAAGATCATTGGGGAACACTAAAAAAGTGGGGAAGAGCGGGGAACCGACTTAAACGAACTCCAATTGGACTCATTTCAGCGGCGTTGGAACCGGCTCGTCGAACCCTAACTAAGATCTCTTAACCCTAAATCCTAAACTCTAAAGCTAAATAATAAGGCTACAACCTAAGCTAAACCGTAAAATCTAAACTATAAACCCTAAAAGCTAAACCCTAAAGGCTAAACCTAAAGCTAAACCCTAAAGCTAAACCCTAAAATTAAACCCTAAACCCTAAAGCTAAACCCTAATGCTAGACCCTAAAGCTAAACCCTAAAGCTAAACCCTAAAAGCCAAACCCTAATATATTTAGGGTTTAGGGGTTATGATTTAGGGTTTAGGGTTAAGAGATCCTAGTTAGGATTCGACGAGCCGATTCCAACAGCGCTGGAATGAGTCCAATCGGAGTTCGTTTGAGTCGGTTCCCCACTGTTCCCCACTTTTTTAGTGTTCCCCAATGAACCTCACACTATATATATATATATATATTCCAAATTTAAGAAAAATGCATTTCCTATATTTGAGAAAAATACATTTTTCACAAAATTTCCAACCGAATGTTTCAAAAAGGATATTCATGAAACATCAATTACATCGATATGTAATGGTTTCGGTGCTAGTGGTGCCAAAATACTAGAAATATTGAAATTGACTAGTATCAAAACCGAAAACTATAAAAATGAAAACAAATAACAGTACTTGTGTTTAGTTGGCATCGATTTGGTTCAATACGGTACCGGATAGTGACTAGTATAGAAGCTAATAACCATAAAATGAATAAAGGTACTGGTACCAAAGTTGTTTGGTCGGTATTAGTTTGGTATCCTACCGGTACCGGTACTCAGTTTTTAATAAATTTATGTATGAATGTTAAAAAATAATAAATATGAATTTGTATTTTTTTTTTAAATTATTAATGAATGCAAGTTATTAATAAATCAAATTAAATGATATTGTTGTTGCATGAACATTTGTAATTGGATGTGTTATTTGTAACATTTGCAAGGTTTCAAACATCGTAAATTTTCGATTGTTTTCGTATTTTATAATATCTTATTGTTTAATTACGAATTTCGTAACTGTAGGATCGTGAAAAACGATATTCACGACATTTCGGAAACAAAATCCAAGTTACATTTGCCTTAATACCCTTCATACGACCTAAACAATGAGTTAAAAGGGTTAAAAATGGCAAACAAGTGATGGGCCGGCCAAAGCTGTCAAAATGAAAATATTTTGCATCAGAGGGGCTTACGGACCGTAAGGCTACCCATACGTTCCATAAGGGGCAACCAGATGCAGAAAATTGGCTTGATTACCAAGTATTGCCACCTATCTTCAAATTTTGACACCTGACACGAATCTTGCCACCTCTAATATGGTTTTGACACTTGTTAGGACACTAAGCAACTCCCTAACACTTCATCAAACACTTGTCAAACTCTCATTGATCCTAAATTACCATAAATAGGCACTTGTTCTTGAGTTTCAATCACACCATCCTTTTCTTTCTTCTTCAATCACACTCTTTTTTACTTAACCAAGTTTTACTCACCAGCTCATTGTAGTTGACCCAAAGATATTATTTTACACATGATACAGGTGCTAGGAATTGAAGACTCTACACTGAAACAAGATCACATAGAAGCTTTTTCCTTAGAACTTAATAAATACTAGTTCATAATATTTTGTTTGGATATTGTTGTATTTGATGTATTTGACCATATATGAAAAGTGTGACATTTAATCATGACGTGTTTATTTATGAAATATTAATAGTGTCATAAGCTTTGGACAATCATCATACCCTGTATCATTCCGCTACGGGTTGTGGTGTGATACCCATCACCTCCACCCACATTCAAAAATCTTATGAGTAGATAAGTTCGTGGTTGTTTTGTTAGAGCTGGTTATCATCGTAGAGAAGGAATAAAAGTATGTGGCCATTGTGTTTTAGTAATATTAGGGATGTAGAAGGAATAGATAGGTTTGCAGTTATTTTATTACAACTGGTTGTCGCTGGTTTCAAGAGAGAGAGGAAGAAGTGTGAGTCAGCTGAGATAGAGAGGAAGAAGTGTGAGGCTGCTGTGAACATGTCGATGTTAGGGTTTTGTTTTGCAGTCAAGCTTTTTCAGGTTGTTCGCATGGTTTTCGGAATTGATGATATTTACCATGTGTCATTTTTTAATTGGTCATGAATTATGGTCCTAAAAAAAGTCTGCAAGAGACGCCTCACTTGCTTGGGTTTCAGTGAGGCGTCTTCATGTAGACGTCTCAGATGGCTAAATTGGCTTTTCTTCTTGGTTAATGGATAATGTCATAATTTTCCTAAATTTTTATTCGCCTAGAAATCAAAACTTTGAGAAGTGATATATTTTTGTGTTAATAAAAGAATATTATTATTATTCTTAGAATTATTGATGTAAGATTAGGAGTAATCGTTACCAATCAAAAAACAAATAAAATAAATAAAATAAAATATCAAGGAGCATGAATTATAATGGGGATCAGTAGATCACATATTTATTATGTCTTAAATGAGTTTGATTGGGGATAAAATAAGTCATATTAAAATGTAACGGGTGTTATTAGTCTGATTGTTATTAACACTCGTTTGATAAAATTTACCTTTGTTGATCGTTACTTACACTCCTTAATCTAATGGGACATGTTAAGTCATACATGTCCCTCACCTTGCGCTTGAACAGAGCCGCACTTTTCAAAGACCCTCGCCTTGTGTCTGTTGGGAACTTCGGTTTGCCGGATGATCAGAGAGGCGTGTAATCACTCTCAGATCAAATTATTTCGGTGGTTCACCCGAAAAATTTAATCGGATACAACTCTGATTTGAGAAATGAACCAGTGTATGTTGCTGCAAAATTGTCTGAACCAGAAAATTTGTGACCAAAAAACTGTATACGAAAAATTGGGGTTAGGGATGGACAACTGCCTAATGGCAGTTAATTTAATTTTTAAGACAAATTGCCTTTCGAAAACTGCCAATTTTTATGTTTCGAAAATTGTTGCATTTTCCAGAAAAATGATTTTTCTGATGCAATTTTAGCAAGGCAATTTAATTAAAATAAAATTGTTGCATTTTCCAGCTCGGCCCCAGCCAGGGGCTCTGCCCCTTGGACCCCGCCAGGGGCTGCCGCCCCTTGGACCCTGCTCCCAGGGGCGCTGCCCCCGGACCCCCGCCAAGGGGGCGCTGCCCCCTTGGAACCCCCGTAGGGTACGGGCTCCGCCCGTACACTCCGAATAATAATAACTCAAACAAGCGTGCACTCCCGCACCTCATAACTTGCTTGATGTGTATTATTATTCGCTTTGATCACCAAGTCAATCCCCCGATTACACTAAAATATCTAACATTCCTCCCCCATTTTAGCGTAATCCTTGATTAACTTGAACAAATTCACAACAATCAAACTTATGCATAAATGAAATATCGCGACGATTGAATTTCACATTAGTATATTACACATTCCAAATATTCGAATATAGGGGTGTCGCTAAGGATTGAACCCTTTCTATTCAGTGAATACGTGAAGATAATATACACACAAGTTTACATACTCTAATGTTCTTTGTTGACACTATTTTTACTAGCCTGTGTCACATCCTTCAATGAACATATCAAAGCCAAGTCCTAGCTTCTTGAAGCGGCTAAACTTCATGCTCATATAGGTAGTTCTTTATTCTTGCACCTGCATATGCAATTTTTCAAAGAACTATTAAGAAGTAAACCTTCAACCTCCTTTAACTTGCAGGTCTGAACACATACCTTGGGATGATGCTGCTAATGTGTTCCAATTTCTAGATGTTAAGCTTTCCACATTGAATTCAGCACCTAACGTCATATTAGGTGGGAATTGGGTATCTTAACACGAGAAATCTCAGGTGGACTTTAATCCCATCCCTACAGCCGCCTTGTGCACAAGATCTCTACATAACTCTTTGGTTAAGTGGTCGGCTAAATTCTGTTGAGTTCTCACAAACTCCACCGATATCACCCCTTGCGTGATGAGTTCACGAATCATGCTGTGTCTAACACCTAAGTGTCTAGACTTCCCATTATACACTTGGCTATATGCCTTAGCCAAGGTAGCAGCACTATCACATCTAATAGATATAGGTGATATAGGTTTAGGCCACAATGGAATTTCATAAATCAAGTTTCTTAGCCACTCAGCTTCTTTGCCAGCTGCGGCTAATGCTACAAACTCAGACTCCATTGTTGAATCAGTTATGCAAGTCTGTTTCTTAGATGCCCAAGATATGGCACCTCCTCCGAGCAGAAAAGTCCATCCACTCGTGGAAGAATGATCTTCCTTGTTTTTAATCCAACTTGCATCCGAATAACCTTCTAAAACCGAAGGAAATCCAGTATACGTCAAACCATATTTCATGGTTCCTTTCAAGTACCTAAATACTCGATTCATTGCTTGCCAATGACTTGCACCTGGATTGCTAGTATACCTACTAAGCTTTCCAACAGCATAAGCTATATCCGGTCTAGTGCTAATCATGGCGTACATGAGAGATCCAATGGCCCTTGAATATTCAAGTTGGCTTATAGCTACACCTTCATTAGGTGAGAGCTTAAAAGCAGGATCCATTGGAGTGCTAACCGGAGAACTATCATGAAAATTAAACTTTTTCAATATCTTCTCAATATAATGAGATTGAGAGATAGATATGCCATTGTTCTCCCTTTTGATCCTTATACCAAGGATCACTTCCGCCTCCCCCAAGTCTTTCATATCAAAACAAGATGACAAAAATTTCTTTGTTTTATCAACTTGATCCTGGTCAGTACCGAAGATCAACATGTCATCTACATATAAACAAATTATGACTCCTTTCCTAGAATCATCAAATTTGCTATATACACACTTGTCTGCTTGGTTTAATACAAAACCATTAGAAAATACCACTTCATCAAACTTTTGATGCCACTGTTTTGGTGCTTGCTTTAAGCCATATAATGACTTAACTAGCTTACACACCTTATGCTCATTGCCAGGCATAACAAAACCCTCTGGTTGTTTCATATATATCTCCTCATCCAAATCACCATTCAAGAAAGCGGTTTTCACATCCATTTGGTGAATTACAAGATTGTGTATTGCAGCCAAGGCAACCAACAATCTAATAGTGGATATTCTTGCTACAGGAGCATATGTATCAAAGTAGTCAATTCCTTCCTTTTGTCTAAAGCCTTGGATAACCAATCGGGCTTTAAACTTTTCAATTGAACCATCTACTTTCATCTTCTTCTTGAAGATCCATTTACAACCAAGTGGTTTACACCCAGGGGGTAGATCAGACAGTTTCCAAGTGTTATTCTGCATAATAGAGTCCATCTCATCATTTATAGCTTCTTTCCAGAAAGCTACATCTCGAGATGCCATGGCTTCACTATAGGTTTTAGGATCTTCCTCAATATTGAAGCAATATTGATATTGAATTTTAATTTCATCTCTAGATCCTTCAACCAAATATAGCTGAAAATCATCACCAAATGATTTAGCTTTTCTTGCTCTACCACTCCTCCTAAGTTCCGGAGGAGTATCAATCACTTGATCAGCCACGTGAGAGTTACTAGAGCTTGGAACCATGTCTCTAGGCCTAGGCATTGAAGAGAATCTATTCTCATCATACTCTGCAGTTCTTGCCTCAATAACCGTATGCACTGACACGTAGTCATTTGGTTCTATAACATAGAACCTGTGAGCAAATGAATGCTCCGCATACCCAATGAAAATGCAGTCTATACCTCTTTCCCCTATGTTCCTTATTTTAGGATCAGTGAGCCTCACCACGGCTCTACAACCCCAAACTCTCAGCTTATGCAGCTCAGGTGGTTTTTTATATCAAAGCTCAAAAGGGGTGGTCTTGTTCCTTTTATTTGGAACCCTATTTAGCAAATAGCAGGCTGTCAACATAGCCTCACCCCAAAAGCCCTCACTTAGGCCCGAATAGGACAACATGGTATTAACCATTTCCTTTAAAGTCCTATTTTTCCTTTCCGCCACACCATTTTGTTCCGGTGTGTAAGGAGCTGTGGTATGGTGTATTATTCCAGTAGATTGGAAATACACCGGATCAAAATACTCACCACCTCTGTCCGTATGTAGGGTTTTGATCAACCCACTCCGATGAAGCTCTACTTCTTGTTTATAAATCTTAAACTTTTCAAGAGCTTCATCCTTAGCATGCAACAAATAAACGTAACAAAATCTAGTAGCATCATCTATAAATGTTACTACATATTTTTTATTACCTAGAGATGGTGTAGCATGAAAATCACATAGATCGCTATGTATCAAATCTAACACATTAGTTTCCCTATGAACATGTTGCATGAAAGGCTTTTTGGTTATCTTATTCAACTTGCAAACATGGCATTTATCATTGTTTATGTTAATAGGCGGAATTAAGCTCATTTTAGACATTTCTTTAACTCTTTTATAATGTACATGTCCTAGTCTAGCATGCCATAATTCCGATTCAGTCAAGTTGTTTCTACTACTAGTTGAAGCTAAGCAATTTGCATTACTAGTTGAAGCAACACAAACAGATTCATTCATAAAGGAGACATCAACATTCAACATAAACATACCATTACATAGATAACCGAAACCAACAAAGGTACCATGTCTTGACAAGATATACTTGTCACTTTCAAATACTTGTTTGTACCCACAATTATTCAACACAATGCCACTTAACAGATTCTTTCGAATCCCGGGCGCATACAAAACATTGTTCAAAAGTAAAGTTTTTCCAGAAGTAAACACAAGATTCACAGTTCCTATTCCCTTGATTGGTTCAGTTGCAACATTCCCCATCTTTATGATAGACCCGTCTTCAATTGGTTGAAAGTCTTTAAACCAACGAAGATCCTTGCATACATGACTTGTTGCACCCGAATCAACCTGCCAAGCAATGTCATCATCCTGCACATAAAATGCCTCAGAAATTAGTGACACATAATTCTGAAGCGAATTATCCAATTGTACTAAATTCTGACCTTGCTTGCCCGGGTCCTTGGACCCGCCAGAACCATCCTCATTCTTGTTCTTTGAACCGGACTTCTTGTTATTCTTCATCATTTTACAGTCCCTCTTAAAGTGACCAAACTTACCACATTTCCAGCAAGGGTAATTCGGCTTTTTGTTTGAACCCGAATTGGTGTTTCCTTGAAACTTTCGTTTCCCTTTGAACTTACTGTTTCCTTTGGATGATTCACCAGTTTCAACCATGTTCACAGAACTTGAACCAGCCTGTTTCTTATCATCATTGACCAACACATTTTCCTGTGCTCTCAAGCCTTCTTCAATTATGAAGTGGCTTCCAAGTTCAACCAAAGTTAACTCTCCTTTCTGATGTTTCAGATTATGTTTAACATCCCTCCAGGAAGGAGGTAACTTGTCAATGATACTCGAAACAGAGATGGATTCATCCATCTTCATATCATGTTGGGCAAACTGCCCCAGAATTCGTAACAATTCATGATATTGTTCCATCACAGGCCGTTCATCGACCATTCTGTAATTATTGAAATTACTGACAAGAAACTTCTTACTAGAAGAATCTTCTGCCATGTATTTGGCTTCCAACGTGTCCCACAGTAACTTTGCAGTTTCAACATTTTGATAAACATCAAACAAGGGATCAGACATACCGTTCAGGATGTGGCCAAGACATATGTAATTGTCATTCTCCCACTTCGACCTCTTCCTGATTTGCTCCAGATTTCCCTCCTCCTGTATCTCCGGAATTGGAGTAGTCAACACGTACACAACCTTCAACGAAGTCAGAAGAAAATGCATCTTCTTCTGCCATCTTCGGAAGTCCACCCCTTCGAACTTCTCCAGTTTGTTCTCCTTGATTGTCATATTCTTCATCGATCCGCTTGCCATCTTCACAGAAATTAATTTGATCTTTGTTGGGAACTTCGGTTTGCCGGATGATCAGAGAGGCGTGTAATCACTCTCAGATCAAATTATTTCGGTGGTTCACCCGAAAAATTTAATCGGATACAACTCTGATTTGAGAAATGAACCAGTGTATGTTGCTGCAAAATTGTCTGAACCAGAAAATTTGTGACCAAAAAACTGTATACGAAAAATTGGGGTTAGGGATGGACAACTGCCTAATGGCAGTTAATTTAATTTTTAAGACAAATTGCCTTTCGAAAACTGCCAATTTTTATGTTTCGAAAATTGTTGCATTTTCCAGAAAAATGATTTTTCTGATGCAATTTTAGCAAGGCAATTTAATTAAAATAAAATTGTTGCATTTTCCAGCTCGACCCCAGCCAGGGGCTCTGCCCCTTGGACCCCGCCAGGGGCTGCCGCCCCTTGGACCCTGCTCCCAGGGGCGTTGCCCCCGGACCCCCGCCAAGGGGGCGCTGCCCCCTTGGAACCCCCGTAGGGTACGGGCGCCCGTACACTCCGAATAATAATAACTCAAACAAGCGTGTACTCCCGCACCTCCTAACTTGCTTGATGTGTATTATTATTCGCTTTGATCACCAAGTCAATCCCCCGATTACACTAAAATATCTAACAGTGTCTACCTAGCCTCTCCTGAGAGCATAGGCGTGTGACTGACTCACGTTTGACCAGATAGATATAAAGTGTAGATCTTTTACAAAAGTCAAGCAACATTTGCATGATTCAGTTGGTATTCTAAATTAAATATCATTATGTGTCAGTTTGTGGATAGATCTGAGAGTTATCGTACAACTTACATGATTCTTAAATTGATATTTGATTTGCTTCATTTTCTTCATTAAGTTATACAGAGGTAAAAAAGAATGTAATATTTTACACAAGTGAAAGTTATTGTACAGGGCTGGACCTGAGAATTCATGTACCATGTTCGAGCTCGAAATAATGTGCCCTTATAGGCCTTAACGAAATTGAGTATTGAGATCACTAAAGGTCTAAACCTAATGTCAAATGGGTTAATAACTAATCTAAACCATAAGAATAGTTTTGTAAGGGGGCCTATATTAATGTTTGTATGAGTGTACCCTATTAAAAATATTTTACATATACACATTGGGTTTTTTCATAAAAAAACGTGCCCCTCAAAATATCGGGCCCTGGCCGGTGTCCTCCCCGCCCACCCCCAGGGCCGGCCATGTTATTGTACCATTTACAAGAACCAAAAGTTTGTAAATTGTAAGTTTGTAACTTTGATTTGATTCAATTACTTCCTAAATTTACTTACATGTTAGGTATGAAACTATGAATATAAGACAAGCATTATAACATGGGAAAAAAAAACAAAAATATACTGATCAAAATTTACAATTATGTTTCCATTCTTGTTTGGTACACATGCACCAAATGATAACAAAAACCTTTTGTTCATGGAGCTTCTAATAAGTATGTGATCAATAAACTTCACATGTGTTGGTGCATATTTCGTACGTCTGTCACTGTACGAATAGTTAGATATAGTGTGTGTTGAATATTGTATAGAATAGAGAAGTTTGACAGGTTTTGTAAATGTCAAGGTCCATCCGGACGGATGACCATCCGGTCGAATGGCAATCCGATCGGATGGACACATAGTGTAGGTGATGTCTATAAATAGGGACTTGGGGTTCCCATTTGGACAAGCTTTTGGTTACCAGAGGGGAAATGTTGTCCAACTGGTCTCGTGGTGTTGTAATGTTGAATAATCAATAGAGACCAGATTATAAGTGAATGATCGGTGTCGTATCTATCTTCTACTCCTTTCTTAGTCTTAATAAATGCACCAAACACGTCGGATCTGTACCGAAGCTCCGTCAAACTCACCGGATCCTGGAATCAGCAACATGCTTATCAAAGAAAACAACACCAAACTATAAAAACAAAGGGTGTCAAGTTTAGAATTGTTCAATATTATATGACCCATTGACTAACATTCTCTCCTTAAATCCAATGGAATCAAATGGTACAGCTTTGATAACCATGCACTAAACATCCAAAGATGTTATACTTGAAAGATATTATTACAAAAAAAATACTGAGTTACCATGTGTGAAAGATGTAAAACGCTAATTTCAAGACATTTATTTAATTGACCATGAGAATAGTTATCGAATAACATAGAACAGATATTTTACTTTCTGGTGAAAATCAACTTGTATCGTTGAAACCAAAAGCCTTGTTTAATTTGGACATAAGACATAATTAAGAAAAACACAATTTAACTAGGACATATGAAGCAGCAAAGGTCCATACCCTTATTCTAAAATTTGACTCAAAACTTTCCATTTAGTATTATCTCTGTGCATCTAGTGTGTACATATTAAAAGCCTCTTTTTGTATCGTACTTATAAAACCCTCGCTGAAACTGTATAAAACATAACACTGGGTACTACTGTTCAAGATAAGTTCGTCCTATATAGCTTTATAGATCACGTTGTCTCTCTTTTCCTTAAACTTCACATGAACTTATATCAGTTTATCAATGAGATCTGATCCGATCTAAAAATAACTAAACTGTTGATTGCAATGTTACTTACATTACTTTGCACGTACTCGCTTGAACCTAAGATTTTTTCTCCATATGCACCAAGTCCACCTTTGATTAGTCCTGAGCTGGCACCATAAAATGGATTCCCAAAAAGGAGTTTGTGGGGTATTTGATGGTAGTCTTGCCCCTCCAAGAGGATTTTCAAGAGGATCATACTTATTCAAAAACCTAAAAAAAAGAGAAAATGTCGTTACACCTACTTTGCAAGGATACATGATTATAGCAAATTATAGAAAAACAAAAGAAAATAAGTCGAAATATACACTACCCCCAAAAATACAATTAAATTAATACTTATAGACCATTGCATAACTATGATTATGCCAATAAACTAATCTAGTTCTAACTTCAACTTCTAATATTACACATATAAAAGCACACAGAACATTAATAAAGATGTTTTCTATTTTGCTAGGATCTTGATTCATTATTACACACTTCTTTCTTGCACATTGGTTTATACAATCATATTTCAAAAACTTATGCTGCCACTACTGCAACATCCACGCAGGTTCTCAATTCCGAAATCATTGACGATAAATAAACTATGTTATTAAGTTAGATGACTGCATGTTCACAAACTACAAGTGTAAGTCATTCAACTTGGACTTAATATGTCACACCCTGACTTTTGCGGAAGCGTATGATGTGTGACTGGTTTAATATCATTGCATTCAATCGTAATAAACAACTACATGATCAAAACGATGTTCATCCATTCATAAAATTTGAGTATTACAAACACCGGTTATTTAAGTTTTAAAACACAACCTTCGACTAGGTTACAATCCAACAAAAGTGGATGACATCTAAACTTGAAGTCTACTTCTAGAAACAACACCCGCGCTCAAGATCCAACCTGTCACCTGAAATACATGTAATTTTGGAAAAATCAACTAAAGTTGAGCGAGTTCATGCGTTTTGTGTGAGCACTGGTAAACTTGTAAACCTTTGAGAGACTCCTTTGAAAACAGGTATGAAAAGCGTGTATGAACATACCAAGTAAATGTTTTACAATGACATTAAGGCATGTGAGGACATAGCGAACACTCGAAATGAGTAGGCTTATACCCTTGTCGATTTTCCCTCGACTATGTCGATTTCCCTTCGACTATGTCGAATTTCCCTTCGACTATGTCAATTTACCCTTGTTAAAATGCTGAATTTTGCTGATTTATGCAGAATTCTGCACTTTGGGTCAGTTTTAGGCATTTCCCGGCACTTAAACTATCACTTAGGAATGCAGTTTTGTGGTCGTTACTTCCCTACACACTATACTAGTGTAGAACTTGGTTTCTGACTCACACTGGTTCTCAAAACATTTCCTGTCTCTATACTGAACTCCCGTCAGTGCTTTTAGTTTGTCTGATAATGGTGCCAATTCTGTTCTGTGCATTATTAGAACTATATCGTGTTGCATGTAGTAATGATAAAAGTCTTGCAACATGAAATGCCATTGTATGTATATAACAGTAATCAGAAATTCATTTGTCTTGTAAACTAGATCATGCACAGTTATTAAAGCACAGATTACTGTTCAATTAGTGTACGAAATGTACGAAAAAGTGACAGTTGTCACATAACATGTGGCAAAACTCAGTAGCACTATGGTATTAGATCTGTTGAGAAACTATGTTCGCAAATTGTCTAAACTAACTGTAACCATTGTGCAAAATTCTGAACTTTCAAAAACTTTTTCTTTTGGAAGTAATTCATTAACCGGTACTTAAACATAATCAGTTTAACGTAATGTACGCACCGGGACAAGGACATAAGCTACACATACCCTAAATACCCTTTAAATAACTTAGATATAAGTTTTGAGGGGTTAGGAATGACAAAAACACGTTTATACAAATTCAGGGACCATTTTTGACAAACTGCCCAAACCCCCAGCATATGGACTATATGTACAAATCCGAACATTTTCGTATTCAATAAAATATTGTATTTTATTTGCGAGAATGCATGATTTCAATCATTGTGCAATTTCGATCATTTTCGCGTTCGATAAAGTCTCGTACCTTATTTGCGAAACGCGTACGATCGAACAAACCGACATCCACGACATTTCCGGACAAAATCCAAGTTACACACACCTTAACATCTTTATATAACCTAAATATTAGGTTAAAAGGGGCTAAAAGTGACAAAACACGACAATACAAGTCTAGGGGCTAAATCTTCCAGAAAGCAAACCTTGGCCCTAAGGACCTGCTTGTGGACCGTATGCACACACCCCTTACGGTCCGTAACGGGTGCCCAGCAGAGCAAAAACATGGCAGCTTCTTGTTGCAAGCCTTTCTCCCCAAGTACACGAAAATTCCAGCTTCTTGCCTTCAATTAACATGTGTTATGTCCTCCTTCTGATCATGACACATGATGGGCACTTGGAATGATCTCATGAGCTTCTAAACACTATAAATAGCCATGAAATCTTCACTTCCAAATTGCTCATTTCACAATTTCTTTCTCCCACTCTCTTGGAGCTTGCTTCTAGCTTTTGGAGGCCTCATACTCTAAGTTCTTATAGTGTTCTAAAACACAACTAAGCACTATTCCTAGTTCTTTCATTATTTTGGACTTTTTGAGCCAAAAGTCAAACAGTTTGACTTTCTGTTTAACTTTTGTTGGTGCATATTTGTGACAACAGCTTAGATTTGGTCTTTGGGTATATCTTGTAATTAGTAAAACGATAAACAGTTAGCGGGTTTAGCTTTGTATTAGTGAAATAATAGAGTTTGGGCTAAGCAAAACCCACAGTGGGTTAAGGGGGACGAATTGGGCCTAGCCCATGTAGGAAACCCTAGCCTAATGTTGCAACCTTGTGTTATATAAACAAGGCTTTGCATTAGGGTTTAGGTTAATCAACCAAAACAGTTTGTGTGAGAGAATTCGTGAAGGCTTTAGGGTTTGGATGAATTTGTGGTCTTGATTGATTGTAATTCCTGAGATTAATAATCAATAAAGACCGGTTGATAGTAATTTCTGTTTTCTACTCGTTTCTGTGATATTCTGGTCTAGAGGATTCCGCACTCTAGATTGGATTGACGATTCTGTAATGATCCGTACGAACCAGGGGACCTACAATTGGTATCAGAGCATTAGGCTCTTGAAGAAGCTCGGTTCAGAATTGTGATCTGCAGAATTCAGGTGGAACTGTTTGAAATTTTTGAAAATTTTAAACCTGAAAATTAGGGTTTTCGAAATTTCTTAATTTCTGGTATAATTCTTCGTTTTTGGTTGTGTTTGATCAGTCTGTGTGTTCTGATATAATTCTGCATTTTTGGTTGTGTTTGAAGAATTTTTTGCTGGACAGATTTGAAGATTCGAAGACTGTTCTATCACACCCTGACTTTTACGGAAGCGTATGATGTGTGACTGGTTTAATATCATTGCATTCAATCGTAATAAACAACTACATGATCAGAACGACGTTCATCCATTCATAAAATTTAAGTATTACATACACTGGTTATTCAAGTTTTAAAACACAACCTTTGAATAGGTTACAAACCAACAATAGTAGATGACATCTAAACTTGAAGTCTACTTCTAGTTATGACACCCGCGCCCAAGATCCATCCTGTCACCTGAAATACATGTAATTTTGGAAAACATCAACAAAAGTTGAGCGAGTTCATGCGTTTTGTGTGAGTACTGTAATCTTGTAAATCTTTGAGAGACTCCTTTGTAAACAGGTATGAAAAGTGTGTATGAACATGAATGTTTTACAAGGACTTTAAGGCATGTGAGGACATAGGGAGCACTCGTAATGAGTAAGCATATACCCTTGTCGATTTTCCTCGACTGTGTCGATTAACCTCGACTGTGTCGATTACCCTCGACTGTGTCGATTAACCTCGACTGGGACTCTGAAGCATTACTTGGTACTAGATGTTACTCATTCTTAGAACGGAGTCAGTCTTTTCTGCCCAACGAACAAATGCAACGGCACCTCCTGTGCCATCAAAATTCAATGGCTTGCAGTCCAGGAATTGTTTATAGGTGCAGCCAGTTGGAGGGTTATTTTTGGTAGTGCCACCGTTGTGTTTAGAGCGAAGGGGTTCATGTCGTGTAATTGCCTATGAGATGCGTTCTTGTAGCTCGGCTTCTGTCCTTGGTAACATACTTGTGCCTGTGTCTCGTCTGGGCGGCATTCTCTTCTGTCAAAAGGTATGAAGTAGGTTAAACAACATTCCATAATTGTCTATGAGGTACATAGCGCCATAAGCCATCATGTAATCACCCAATTTCACATGTATATATAATCAACAATGTATGAGCGAGGAAACAATTACTGAGCCTTCATAGGCTTGGCTACTTGGCTTATTGTTTATAATGGGAAAAATGGACTCGAGGCTACATCGCCTTGGTCATTCAAGTTTTAGTTATTTCCTGCTACATTGGTTTTCTTAGGTCTTTAGCTTTACTGATGTGTATATTTTCCCAGAGATGGGGTTGTTCATGTAGGGGTGATAGAGAGTGTAACGTCACTGAATCTTTTCGAATGTTATCCATCTTTACTTGCTTAAATATCGTTTCTCAATCGTCTCGTACACGGGTAGAAGTGTCAGACACGAAGTAGGCAAGACAGGTTTCCTACTTTATAAAGTGCTAAAGCACTGGTCTATGTATTGTTCTACCATATGAAGGTATGAACATCTAGAGTTTATTTTTGTGTAGTGATCATTAGCTTGGCCCGCAGGGTCCACCAGGATTTCCATACACTACAAGTCGTTATTACTTGAGCCCCCGTAATAATAAATTTTCTTGCACAGTTACCCCAAATTTTCCCTCGTCCAAGCAGGTGATCAATCAAAGAGGGGACACTACTGTCCTCATACCTTTGTCATGGAAAGGACCATTGCGGTGGTCCACGCGCTAAGACTCGTTATCGTTACGCGCGTAGAGGCACGATTATTAAATGAAATAGGAATAAAGAGAATTCCAAGTAGTTGGAGGGGCACCTTCCAGATGAATACTTCATCTTTCTTTTCTGGTCAAGTATGTCGTCAATCTTGCTTCACAAAAGTCGCAAGGATCTCGTCCCGCTGATTAGAAGTTGTTCAAGGTTGCCGCCTCTGCCTCGCCAACACCACCGTAGTTAGGCACCTTCACGATCGAGAGGAAAAGCAACCATCTCCTACGGAAGCAAGCTTAGAATCTCGTTTGGTAATCACTCTAGCCATGAGCTTTGCAATGAACGCGAGGTCGATAGCTTCATCGTGCGAGTTAAGTATAGTAATAGAGTTCGGAGTCGAAGGTATCTTATTCACGTCAACAATCATTCCGTACACTTATTCGTATGTATATATCAGTAAACAAATATGTTACTTAGCATAAACAAGCATTTTGATGCATCATATCACGTATAACTCTCGTTTATTCTTTGGGGGGGTCATTTTGTCTTTGGCAAGTCTAACTCGTGTAGACTATGCCTTAGTTGGCACCTTATCTTGAGGGTATTCCCTACTAATGTCCTTGCCTTGTCTCTTCTATGAAAAATGTTTGACTCATGGATCTTGACGCTTACGTGAATGCAATGAAAAACCTTTTTGTAAAATGTTTTTGTCAGAGAACTCTAGTGATTGTAGTCTAGACTCGAGAAGGAATCCTAGTTCACTACAATCGAAGCTCTGATACCAAACTGTCACACCCTGACTTTTGTGGAAGCGTATGATGTGTGACTTGTTTAATATCAATGCATTCAATCGTAATACACAACTACATGATCAAAACGATGTTCATCCATTCATAAAATTTGAGTATTACATACACTGGTTATTCAAGTTTTAAAACACAACCTTTGACTAGGTTACAAACCAACAATAGTGGATGACATCTAAACTTGAATCTACTTCTAGTTATGACACCCGCGCCAAAGATCCGTCATGTCACTTGAAATACCTGTAATTTTGGAAAACATCAACAAAATTTGAGCGAGTTCATGCGTTTTGTGTGAGTACTGTAATCTTGTAAATCTTTGAGAGACTCCATTGTAAACAGGTATTAAAAGTGTGTATGAACATGAATGTTTTACAAGGACTTTAAGGCATGTGAGGACATAGGGAGCACTCGTAACGAGTAAGCATATACCCTTGTCGATTTTCCTCGACTGTGTCGATTAACCTCGACTGTGTCAATTTACCTTGACTGTGTCGATTACCCTCGACTGTGTCGATTACCCTCGACTGTGTTGATTACCCTCGACTGGGACTCCAAAGCACTACTTGGTACTAGTTGTGACCATGAGTGGGGTTCGGCCGTACCCGTTAGATCTAACCCTCGTCCCTAATTATGTATTAATGTCATTTCAATAATAAGCCTATGCTCACATGATCTAGTATTTCATACCGTTTAAGCATTCATATATGTATTCCACCCCCGAGAGTTATAAAACCAAAAACAGTTAAGAGAAAAGGAGGAGCATGAACTCACTGTTTTGCGTCTTCAGTACTCGTAACTCAAGTCTCGTCAACAAACACGACTACCTACAATGTGTTAGGGTCTATTAGACGAGCGGGCCGTGCCTTGCCTTAGTATTCATGTTTTGAGTTACGTTTCCTTTATGTCTTTAACATTATCCAAAGTTATAATACTTCTCAAGTATTTATTTTCGTATTTCCTTCCCAAGGATGGGAGTATTTCATACACGTGTATTTGTATTCTCGTATTTGTAGTTTCCAAAATAATATATTTTCAAGTCTTACTTCAGAAAATATATTTAAACTTGTTTTGTCCCAAATATGATGTATTTCAAGAAAATATATATTTTTCTAAAAATCATATATCTTCTAAATATTCTAAGAAAATATATTTTTACTTCCAAAAATAATATATTTTCTCTTTGTCGAAAATATGATATACTTTGTAATAATAACGAAAATCATATTTTCATTCCTTGTGTCCCAAAATAATATTTACCAAAAATATATTTGTAATGGTATTTTCCGGAAGACTTTGTAAGTTACGTTCTTGCGTTTGATTTCACAACACTGAGGGTGTAACTTATATATCATTCCTTGTGATTTTTGGTATTATTTTGGAGTTGTAAATTCTTGGTATTTGTAAGTTATATTTTTTTACCCTAAAATAATATAACTATCCCACAAAGTATACAAATATCCACACAAGTGTCTTAATATAAAATATATATTTATCTATTTTTATTTACAAAAACCAACCTCCAATACTTGTATTTTTGATACAAAATTTATGGCAAAGTTTATATTGAAAAAAAACATAGGTTAAAACATACTTGTAAACACTTGTTCAGAAAATATTTTCTAAGTGTTTGTATTTTTAGAAAATTTTGCCATAGTTCCCTTTGAAAATGGAGGTGTCCATGCTATTTAGCATATCATTTTCTTTTCAAAAACCATCACACAATAATCAACTATCAACTCTAGACAATAATATATTTACGAAGTGCAAAAACTATGCACTTTACATAATAACATGAACTTGATCTTTAACAAAAATGTGTAGTAACTTGGTAAGGTGTTTAGTAGCCTTAGTTACCCTCCAAAATATATTTACTACTTGGTAAACTTCATTCTTGGAATTTTTAGATGTTTACAACTTGTAAACATGTTTTACAAAAATGTTTACTTATAACCTCTTCTTGTTTCAAGAATATTTCTACACTTATTTTATCACTAAAAATAGTGTAGGTTTAATAAAATCATGATCTTTCAAAAATCATATTTTGAACTTGGTTTTCTTGGAAAATCATTCACAAGTCTTGAATCTATAAGTTTACTAGGTCACTTTGATCATTGTTTTACAAGAAATCATTTTTATTTATCAAGTTCATGTGTTCACTAGAAGATGATCATCATATGTTGTTACATGATCATCCTCCCACTTGCTAGATTAAGTGTTTAAACATCATCTAGCAAGCTTCATGTGATGATTAACATCATCAACTCAAACAAACATTATTCATGCACTAAACAACATCATATCATCTATATATCATCATATGAAAGCTTTATGTTTATGATTCATGTGTATGTCTTTTAATGTTCTAGTGATTCTCAACATAATGTGTCTTTTAACCAATCAAAATATGAAGTAACAAGAGTCAAGAAGGATCTTACTACTAGCTTCAAGCTAGGGAAGAACAATGATGAAAATGGAGTGGATAAAAGCTCGTGTGAGTGGTCCTTCAAGATCCGTTGCTTGCAACCTTCCTAAATAGGCTCGAGACACCTTAGAACCACCTTAGAATGTATTGGCTTGAAGTGAAAATGGAGGTGTAGGGAGATGGGGTTTGGGCCGTGAGGAAGAAGAGAGGAGAAGGAGATGAAATGTGGTGTTTAAGTGTAGGTGATAATGAGAGTTATGTCTTCTTATATCCATCCAAAGTCTTTGTCCATTGTATAACATGTTTCACATAGTATAAGCAAATCAAAGATCATGATCTCTAATCATATCTTAGGAGATCTACTAAGATTAAGGGGATCACAAGTGGGGGCCACATGTGACCGTCCCATAAAGGGGGGGGGGTTTACTTGGTTGGGTTTTAAATGATGGTTAAGTTATTAGTTGGAATCTAAGTGTGGTATTTAGTGTTTAATGCATACCATGTGTTATATAGTGTGTTAGAGTGTTCGAGGATCTTAACTAGTTCAGAAAAAGTAAAACAATGCTTCTAGCAATATTTTGGTGTTCCGGGTAATGTCCGGTTGTTCGGTTTAGATACCGGTTCGTTAAAGTGTCAAGTTATTCCGTTTAGTGTTCTTTAAGTACCCTTTTGTGACACTTTTAATTCCCGACACTTAGGAAAGTATTCAGGATCAATAAACCACTTTTCTGCATTATATTTTAGAGTTTAAATGCTGAAAAAAGCTGAATTTTGGTTATTTTCTACAGAATTCTGCACCTTTAGTGTGTTTTAGGCACTTTCCTACACTTTATCTATCACCTAGAAGAGCAGTTTTGTAATCCTTACTTTCCTACACACTATACTAGTGTATCACTTAGTCTCTGGCTCATACTGGGCCTCAAAATATTGTCTGTCCATGTACTGAATTTTGTCAGCATTTTTAGTTTGTCTGGTAATGGTGCCAATTATGTTCTGTGTATCATTTGAACTATCTCGTGTTGCATGTAGCAACGACAAAAGTCTTGCAACATGAAATGCCATTGTATGTATATAACAGTAATAAAAAATTCATTTGTCTTGTAAACTTGATCATGCACAGTTATTAAAGCACATATTACTGTTCAATCAGTGTACGGAATGTACAGAAAAGTGACGGTTGTCACAGTCTCCCTCCGTTAAAAGAATTTCATCCCGAAATTCAAGCGATGCCATCGGTCGCAGGGGAGTTGTGAATCAAATGTGGTCACTTATGTTTAAAATTTTTCTTCATGTTCCCATGTATTCTGGGTCATGATATGAATTCTAATGTACTCAAGTAAATCAATTACGTCTTTTCTGTATCTCGTGGACTCTTGGTCCGCAACCTTAACAGGTTCTCTAGTAATTTTGTCGTTTGTCGTTGACGTGAATCTTATTTGTGGGAACAATAATTGTTCCTTGAGCCAGACTCCTCTAAAGACTAGACACATGAAATGTGTCGCGATCACTACCGATCTTTTTCTGGAAGTTTCAACTTGTGAGCAATGGTTCCGATTCTTACACCAGGGGTCCAACCTTTATGTTTTCCAAATCACACCACGCCTTCTCAAGGCGAGGCTCCCATTATAGTCATACTTCTTATCTCAAATTTTTACGATTTCCGCCGCTCATCGGCGCAATCTTTCTGTACTCTGCGGGCTGTCTTGATATGATCACATATCTGAACGATCTTGCCTCTAGTTTTTCCTGGACCAATTCGGGCCAGTAAATTGTTTATCTCTGGTCTCTGTTCAACACGACGGGGATCGATTTATTATGTTCCATCTAAAGCTTCACACGAAGCGGTTTAAACAGCGGTGTGATAAATACTGTTGTAGGAAGACTCCACTAAGGGCAAGTGAGTGTTCCAACTTTTCATCAGAGTTTATCACACAAGCACGTATCGTGTTCATACAGTCTGCATCGTTCAGCAGCCCAGTCCATCTATGTTAATATTCAAGTTTTTACGATCAACAGTGTGCTGCAACCCTTGTGATCAGTAAAGATCGTGCAACGTTTTCTTTCAGGTAATGACGTCAAATTTGCGTTGCGCAATTACTGTATCTAGATCAAGGTTTCTTCTTATGATTCCTTAATCAATGTGTCGTGTATGCAATGTTGTGGTCTCTTTGCATCGACGTGCAATCGAGACTTTGTCGAGAAGCGTCACATAATTGCAACTCTAACTCCTTAGCTCTTGATTGCAGGGTTGGCATGAATCTCGTTCTTATCCACCATGTATCTTAAAGTTCTCACTTCGCGAATTCGAAATCCGTTTTTTCGTCATCATAGCACATAACTGTTCTTTCTCTAAAAGCCGCAAGATAAATTGCAGATGTTGCTCACGACCTTCCTTGGTCGTTGGGTATATAAGAATGTAGTCAATAAATATAATCATGTTTTATACAGGTATGGTTTACACGTTCGATTCATGAGGTCCATGAATATTGTCGCTGCATGTGTTAAACCAAATGGTACGAGAAGAAACTCGTAAAGCTCGAAGCGAGTCCTAAAGGTCGTTTTAGGGATATTTCCTTCTTGTATTCACAGTTGAGGACATCTTGTCCTCAAGTTGATCTTTGAGTGGTAACTATAACCTGACGATTTGTCTGTTCATGTCATCAGTCCTTAGCAAAGGATTCTGATTCTCAATTCTCTGAAATTTATGCAAAGTGGAGTCTATCAACTTTCTCCTTATGTCCTTAACTAAGGATGTCATGTCCTTAATTTCCTCTGTCTAGCAGCTCTTGCAGTTATCTCGGAGGTTCATGCTTCGCGGACGAAACTAGTTAGTAGGCGTCATCTTGTCACTGGTGCCGCTTCTGGCACGAGGTTCATCTTAAACTTCTCTTGTTGTTGTGGAGGTATTCCTAGCAAGTATTCAGAAACGGCTTCTGGAACTCCTCCCGTCACGGGGATGTTCTCAGGCTATGCAGTCTACTCGGAGGCGTTTCTGTGTCTCTTCGACCAATGAGAGATGTCGCAGATCCACGGTCTAGTACCCTTGCAACAATTGCAGGAAGGTTGTGTACTATAAATGTTTCATCATTCGCAAGAGGGATGCGACTGATTTTCCTTATATCGAACGACTTCAGCTCTATACTTGGATTTCCAATCCATGCTGACTATCATATCGTGACTTTTCATGGCAATGGTAACAGAAAGTTCCGGCCTTCGGAGTCCCCGAAATACAATCCTTAATTGTTTCGTCTGCTTAAACCAACCTTCTATATGCCCATTTCTAAAGAATATAGGACGTCTATCCTACTTGAAATTAGGCCAAGTAGTTTCTTAAGTTCTAAGCATGCAAGGTTAAAGTTGATGCCAGTATTAATAAAAAATAGATGCATATGGTTGGTTAAGAGGGAACGTACCCGTAACCGCATCTGGATCCTGGCGTGCTTCACGAGCTCCAGTCGTGAAAACCCTTCCTTGCTTGGTTCTTTCTAGGGCAATCTTTCCTAAAGTGCCCTGCTTCACCACATCTGTAGCAACCTAGTACTCTACCTTTATTTCTTTTGTCTGGATCCTTCGCCCAACAGGCATCCTTGCTGTGTCCTTCTTTTCCACACTTTCCGCACTTAGGCCCCAGACATCGACCTTCATGGTGAAAATTGCATTCCCATCATCTCGGCTTAGTCCCCGAGTAGACCTTATCACCAACCTTATTAATGGCTCCAGAAGTTTTCCTGTCATGCGGCGGGTTCACTTTCTTTCTTTTGTTTGCCTTAGAGCTTCTATAGCTGACTTGGGTGCTTGACTTTAGGTTCGAAGACTTCCTCTTCTTGTTTCTTGATGACTCCACATGAGTCTCCTTTTTGTTATCCTCAGATTCCGAAAATTTTCCCATGCGTAGAGCTTCTTCAGTAAGAGTAACACTCAAATCGATAGCCTATGCGATGGTTGGGGGCTTCGAGGTAGTGACCATGCTCCTAATTTGAGGTGCAAGTCCCCAAATGAATCGCTCAACCCTTTTGAATTCCGGCTTGACTAAGTAGGGGACAACCCTAGACAAGTCTTGAAATCCCTGGACATATTCAGGAATCTTCGGCTCGTCCATTTTCAAATTCCAGAACTCCACCTCAAGCTTCTGGATTTCAGCCCTAGAACAATATTTCTTCTCCATCATTTCCTTGAGCTCATCCCAACTCAGTGCATAAGCCGCATTTGTACCAAGGGTCTGAACTTGAAGGTTCCACCAGGAGAGTGCGCCATCCAAAAACAACCCTGAGATAAAGGTAACACTCTGCTGGGGTGTACAGTTACTCATTCTTAGAACGGAGTCAGTTTTTTCTGCCCAACGAACAAATGCAGCGGCACCTCCTGTGCCATCAAAATTCAATAGCTTGCAGTCCAGGAATTGGTTATAGGTGCAGCCAGTTGGAGGGTTATTTTTGGTAGTGCCACCGCTGTGTTGAGAGCGGAGGGCTTCATGTCGTGCAATTGCCTGTGAGATGCGATCTTGCAGCTCGGCTTCTGTCCTTGGTAACATACTTGTGTCTGTGTCTCGTCTGGGCGGCATTCTCTTCTGTCAAAAGGTATGAAGAAGGCTAGACAACATTCCATAATTGCCTATGAGGTACATAGCGCCATAAGCCATCATGTAATCACCCAATTTCACACGTATATATAATCAACAATGTATGAGCGAGGAAACAATTACTGAGCCTTCATAGGCTTGGCTACTTGGCTTATTGTTTATAATGGGAAAAATGGACTCGAGGCTACATCGCCTTGGTCATTCAAGTTTTAGTTATTTCCTGCTACATTGGTTTTCTTAGGTCTTTAGCTTTACTGATGTGTATATTTTCCCAAAGATGGGGTTGTTCATGTAGGGGTGATAGAGAGTGTAACGTCACTGAATCTTTTCGAATGTTATCCATCTTTACTTGCTTAAATATCATTTCTCAATCGTCTCGTACACAGGTAGAAGTGTCAGACACGAAGTAGGCAAGACAGGTTTCCTACTTTATAAAGTCCCAAAGCACTGGTCTATGTATTGTTCTACCATATGAAGGTGTGAACATCTAGATTTATTTTGTGTAGTGATCATTAGCTTGGCCCGCAGGGTCCACCAGGATTTCCATGCACTACAAGTCGTTATTACGTGGGCCCCCGTAATAATAAATTTTGCACAGTTACCCCAAATTTTCCCTCGTCCAAGCAGGTGATCAATCAAAGAGGGGACACTACTGTCCTCATACCTCTGTCATGGAAAGGACCATTGCGGTGGTCCACGCGCTAAGACTCGTTATCGTTACACACGTATAGGCACAATTATTAAATGAAATAGGAATAAAGAGAATTCCTAGTAGTTGGAGGGGCACCTTCCAGATGAATACTTCATCTTTCTTTTCTGGTCAAGTATGTCGTCAATCTTGCTTCACAAAAGTCACAGGGATCTCGTCCCGCTGATTAGAAGTTGTTCAAGGTTGCCGCCTCTACCTCGCCAACACCACCGTAGTCAGGCACCTTCACGATCGAGAGGAAGAGCAGCCATCTCCTACGGAAGCAAGCTCAGAATCTCGTTTGGAAATTACTCTAGCCATGAGCTTTGCAATGAACGCGAGGTTGATAGCTTCATCGTGCGAGTTAAGTATAGTAATAGAGTTCGGAGTCGAAGGTATCTTATCCACGTCAACAATCATTCCGTACACTTATTCGTATGTATATATCAGTAAACAAATATGTTACTTAGCATAAACAAGCATTTTGATGCATCATATCACGTATAACTCTCGTTTATTCTTTGGGGGGTCATTTTGTCTTTGGCAAGTCTAACTCGTGTAGACTATGCCTTAGTTGGCACCTTATCTTGAGGGTATTCCCTACTAATGTCCTTGCCTTGTCTCTTCTTTGAAAATTTTTTGACTCATGGATCTTGACGCTTACGTGAATGCAATGAAAAACCTTTTTGTAAAATGTTTTTGTGAGAGAACTCTAGTGATTGTAGTCTAGACTCGAGAAGGAATCCTAGTTCACTACAATCGAAGCTCTGATACCAAACTGTCACACCCTGACTTTTGCGGAAGCGTATGATGTGTGACTGGTTTAATATCGTTGCATTCAATCGTAATAAACAACTACATGATCAAAACGATGTTCATCCATTCATAAAATTTGAGTATTACATACACTGGTTATTCAAGTTTTAAAACACAACCTTTGACTAGGTTACAAACCAACAACAGTGGATGACATCTAAACTTGAAGTCTACTTCTAGTTATGACACCCGCGCCCAAGATCCATCCTGTCACCTGAAATACATGTAATTTTGGAAAACATGAACAAAAGTTGAGCGAGTTCATGTGTTTTGTGTGAGTACTGTAATCTTGTAAATCTTTGGGAGACTCCTTTGTAAATAGGTATGAAAAGTGTGTATGAACATGAATGTTCTACAAGGACTTTAAGGCATGTGAGGACATAGGGAGCACTCGTAATGAGTAAGCATATACCCTTGTCGATTTTCCTCGACTGTGTCGATTAACCTCGACTGTGTCAATTTACCTTGACTGTGTCGATTACCCTTGACTTTGTCGATTACCCTCAACTGTGTCGATTAACTTCGACTGGGACTCCGAAGCACTACTTGGTACTAGTTGTGACCATGAGTGGGGTTCGGCCGTACCCGTTAGATCTAACCCTCGTCCCTAATTAAGTATTAATGTCATTTCAATATTAAGCCTATGCTCACGTGATCTAGTATTTCTTAGGCATTTCATACCGTTTAAGCATCCGTACATGTATTCCACCCCCGAGAGTTATAAAACCAAAAACAGTTAAGAGAAAAGGGGGAGCATGAACTCACTGTTTTGCGTCTTCGGTACTCGTAACTCAAGTCTCGTCATCAAACACGACTACCTACAATGTGTTAGGGTCTATTAGACGAGCGGGCCGTGCCTTGCCTTAGTATTCATGTTTTGAGTTACGTTTCCTTTATGTCTTTAACATTATCCAAAGTTATAATACTTCTCAAGTATTTATTTTCGTATTTCCTTCCCAAGGATGGGAGTATTTCATACACGTGTATTTGTATTATCGTATTTGTAGTTTCCAAAATAATATATTTTCAAGTCTTACTTCAGAAAATATATTTAAACTTGTTTTGTCCCAAATATGATGTATTTCAAGAAAATATATATTTTTCTCAAAAATCATATATTTTCTAAATATTCTAAGAAAATATATTTTTACTTCCAAAAATAATATATTTTCTCTTTGTCGAAAATATGATATACTTTGTAATAATAACGAAAATCATATTTTCATTCCTTGTGTCCCAAAATAATATTTACCAAAAATATATTTGTAATGGTATTTTCCGGAATACTTTGTAAGTTACGTTCTTGCGTTTGATTTCACAACACTGAGGGTGTAACTTATATATCATTCCTTGTGATTTTTGGTATTATTTTGGAGTAGTAAATATTTGGTATTTGTAAGTTATATTATTTTACACTAAAATAATATAACTATCCCACAAAGTATACAAATATCCACACAAGTGTCTTAATAAAAAATATATATTCTAAATATATATTTATCTATTTTTATTTACAAAAACCAACCTCCAATACTTGTATTTTTGTTACAAAATTTATGGCAAAGTTTATATTGAAAAAAAACATAGGTTAAAACATACTTGTAAACACTTGTTCAGAAAATATTTTCTAAGTGTTTGTATTTTTAGAAAATTTTGCCATAGCTTCCTCTGAAAATGGAGGTGTCCATGCTATTTAGCATATCATTTTCTTTTCAAAAATCATCACACAATAATCAACTATCAACTCTAGACAATAATATATTTACCAAGTGTAAAAACTATGCACTTTACATAATAACATGAACTTGATCTTTCACAAAAATGTGTAGTAACTTGGTAAGGTGTTTAGTAGCCTTAGTTACCCTCCAAAATATATTTACTACTTGGTAAACTTCATTCCTTGAATTTTTAGATGTTTACAACTTGTAAACATGTTTTACAAAAATGTTTATTTATAACCTCTTCTTGTTTCAAAAGTACTTCTAGACTTATTTTATCACTAAAAATAGTGTAGGTTTAATAAAATCATGATCTTTCAAAAATCATATTTTGAACTTGGTTTTCTTGGAAAATCATTCAACAGTCTTGAATCTATAAGTTTACTAGGTCACTTTGATCATTGTTTTACAAGAAATCATTTTTATTTATCAAGTTCATGTGTTCACTAGAAGATGATCATCATATGTTGTTACATGATCATCCTCCCACTTGCTAGATTAAGTGTTTAAACACCATCTAGCAAGCTTCATGTGATGATTAACATCATCAACTCAAACAAACATTATTCATGCACTAAACAACATCATATAATCTATATATCATCATATGAAAGCTTTATGTTTATGATTCATGTGTATGTCTTTTAATGTTCTAGTGATTCTCAACATAATGTGTCTTTTAACCAATCAAAATATGAAGTAACAAGAGTCAAGAAGGATCTTACTACTAGCTTCAAGCTAGGGAAGAACAATGATGAAAATGGAGTGGATAAAAGCTCGTGTGAGTGGTCCTTCAAGATCCGTTGCTTGCAACCTTCCTAAATAGGCTCGAGACACCTTAGAACCACCTTAGAATGTAGTGGATTGAAGTGAAAATGGAGGTGTAGGGAGATGGGGTTGGGGCCGTGAGGAAGAAGAGAGGAGAAAGAGATGAAATGTGGTGTTTAAGTGTAGGTGATAATGAGGGTTATGTCTTCTTATATCCATCCAAAGTCTTTGTCCATTGTATAACATGTTTCACATAGTACAAACAAATCAAAGATCATGATCTCTAATCATATCTTAGGAGATCTACTAAGATTAAGGGGATCACAAGTGGGGGCCACATGTGACCGTCCCATAAAAGGGGGGGGGGGGGTACTTGGTTGGGTTTCAAATGATGGTTAAGTTATTAGTTGGAATCTAAGTGTGGTATTTAGTGTTTAATGCATACCATGTGTTGTATAGTGTGTTAGAGTGTTCGGGGATCTTAACTAGTTCAGAAAAAGTATCACAATGCTTCTAGCAATATTTTGGTGTTTCGGGTAATGCCCGGTTATTCGGTTTAGATATCGGTTCGTTAAAGTGTCAAGTTATTCCGTTCAGGACCAATAAACCACTTTTCTGCATTATATTTTGGAGTTTAAATGCTGAAAATAGCTGAATTTTGGTTATTTTCTGCAGAATTCTGCACCTTTAGTGTGTTTTAGGCACTTTCCGGCACTTTATCTATCACCTAGAAGAGCAGTTTTGTAAGCCTTACTTTCCTACACAATATACTAGTGTATCACTTGGTCTCTGGCTCATACTGGGCCTCAAAATATTGTATGTCCATGTACTGAATTTCGTCAGCATTTTTAGTTTGTCCGGTAATGGTGCCAATTTTGTTCTGTGTATCATTTGAACTATCTTGTGTTGCATGTAGCAACGATAAAAGTCATGCAACATGAAATGCCATTGTATGTATATAACAGTAATAAAAAAATCATTTGTCTTGTAAAGTAGATCATGCACAGTTATTAAAGCACATATTACTGTTCAATCAGTGTACAGAATGTACGGAAAAGTGACGGTTATCACATGTTCTTCATAATTTTCGAAAAATTGGACTGATTTGTTGGTTTCGATTTTGCAGGCTTCTGTTAGAAAGAGATCTTTTAAAATTCTGAGAAGATTTGTTTCTAGAGGATTTGCTGATTTCGGATAAATACACTAACAAACCAGCGATTTTGTGACCTAGCAACTCGGTGACCGGCGAAATTAAAATCCAAAGGCGACTTTGGTAACCGTTTAATTGTCCTCAGCGACACTATTACGGTGATCGGCGAAATTACTGGACGTCGTTTTAGCGAAATTATTGACCAGCGAAATTGTGCAGTATAATTAACCAGCGAAATTATTTGATCAGCATAATTAACCAACGAATTTAATTACCATAGGAATTAACCAGCGAATTTAATTACCAGAGGAATTAACCAGCGAAATTACCTGGAGGAATTAACCAGCATATTTAGTTTGGCTAAGTGGAGTATTTGACGGAGGAATTAAAAAGTGGAGTATTTGCAGGAGGAATTAAAAGGTGGAGTATTTAATTTGGTGGAGTAATTAGATACGTATAGAGGATTTAACGTTTTCGTGAATAGAAAGTGATCCGTAGCTCATCTCGATAAACCGTTTGCGACGTTGGACTCCACGTATTTTTAGGAAAAAAAAACTTTGGAAATTCCCGAAATAGGTGTTTGACATTATATATCATTGGATTCATAATTTCAAGACGATTCTAACGGTATAATTTGGTAATCACAGTTTTTGGAAAAAAATTGTACGGTTTTATCAGTACGGTTAAGGTAAAAACGTGACAAGGACCTGTAGAGAAGTTAGATTTGGATTTTGACACGGGTTACCAAAATCCATTTAAACTTTTAAGCTGCGTATTTAAAGATGGTCAAAATGGATAAGGTCAGTGAGACTGTTAAGAATTGGCCAAAGCTTACAAACGTCAAACAATATGTTGATTGGAAAGAGAAGTTTGAGGTATTTGTGAAAAGTGAAGATACCAGGATGTGGAGCTGTATGATTGATGGATATGTTGCTCCTATACGTCGTGTTGAAGGAAGGGTTAAAGTGATTTCTTATGAGAAGATGGATGAATCTGAGAAACTTGTGGTTGATGCTGAGAAGAAAGCTTTAGCACTGATCAAGATGTCCTTTCCAGAGGGAATTAAACATATCTTTAAGAAGTATGGGACTTCTAGAGAGCTGTGGGAAGCTTTAGAAAAACGTTATCAGAGTTCATCAAGACAGAGTGTGGGAGGTCCTGCTTTAGATGAAGAAGGAGATGCTGTGAAAGAAGAGAAGAAGGAGAATGTTGAGAAGAAGGAGGCAGAAGTTTCAAAGTGCTTGCATGGTGTGTATGAACTTAAAATAGAGGGAAAGGTAAAATCAGAATCTGTAAGTCATACATGTCATAATTTCACTGAACTACAAGGTAAAGTTGACAGACTATCGGAGCAAAACAAAATTCAGTTAGCTGAATTAGAAAAGTTAAAAGAGTCAAATGTTCTTTTGATTAAACAAGAGTCAAATTGTTTAAATAAACTCAAATCAAATGAACAGGAAATCGGCAGTTTAACAAGCAAAGTCAATGAACTGTTACAGATCATTGATTTGGCTCGTGAAACTCTAAAGGATAATGCTAATGAATTTTCTGAAAAGTGCAGGGAATCGGCCATTGCACAAGACCAAATTGTTGAACTTAAAGGAAAGTTAGACAAATTTGGAAAATTATCATTAGTTAGGACTCAAATTCAAGCAAGTTTGAAAAAGAGTAATGATAAAAAGGGTTTGGGGTTTAGTAAAGCCTCATCTTCTAAAAATCAAGACTACTCTGTTTTACCTGATGAGAATGAGCTAACTGACTTTGTGCCTACTACACCAGCTGTAGTGGATCTGATAACTGTGGACTTGCCTAATAGTCCAGTATCTTTGAAAGAATCTGTTGAGTCTAACAGTACATCTCATAAATCGGATGAGGATACTGAAGACGAAAAGAAGAAAACATTTAAAAAGAGATTTAACAAAAAGAGAATTTATAAGACAAAATCTTGTTTTAAATGTCACAACAAAGGACATGTGGCGAGTTGTTGTCCTTTGAAGAAAAATAAGCAAAAAGTTGATGAGGTTAAAGATGGGAATAGGGTTGGTTTAAATAATAATGTGCAACCACATTATCAAAGTAATCAACCAAGATTTCAATCTAAACCTTCAACAGCAGGAAGATTTGATAGACCAAGAAGCAATTCTACACAATTTAGTCATTATAATGGTAAATCAAATCAATTTCAAAGTCAAAATAGAAATTTTGGATATCAAAATCGATACCAGACTTCTGGTAATTGGAATTTTCAAAGAAGAAACGAACATAGGGGTTTTAGTAACTCAAATGTTCAACAACATCCAAAATTTTTCTAAAGTTCATGGTATGATAATGGGAGAAGAAAGTATCAAGATAATAATTTTCAAAGGTCAGAAAATCCGAGATTTTATTGGAACTCTCGCGATCAAAGACCTACTGGAAATTATAAATCTTGTTCAACAACGGGTAAAACATCCAAGACACCAGAAAGGTGTGATAGATATTGGTTAGAAGCATCGTATATGGATTTACATGGTCAACCCAAAACCGGTCAGGTTTGGGTTGTTAAGTCTAATTGAGTTGTTGAGAATGTGCAGGATGACCAAGAAGGACTGTTTGAGGTGTTCAACAGTGGTTGTTCCTGTAAAGTGTCTGAGGTGAATAGTAGGTTAAGATTTGTAACTAACTATTTACTTTAGTGATTGATTTATGATTTATTGGTGAAAAACATATTGTCAGATTAAAGTGGAAGTCTGTTTGTGTGTTTAAATTTGTGTTTTCAAAACTTACTCCATAAAAACAAAAATTTAGGGGGAGAAATTTTCCTAAGCCAAAAAGAGTTTAGTTAGTGCGTGTGTTTAGGGGGAGTAAGTTAAGTTAAAAAAATACAAAAACATTAAAAAATGAAAAACGTAAAAAATAGAAAATCAAAAATGAGTTATCACTGTGTGAAAAAGAAGAAATGATAGTACATCAGCAAGTTAGACTGTCACACTGAAACTGAAATCAAATTGCTTAAGTGTGATAGCAGCTTCATCATATGATGCACCAGTAGGCAAAAAGCATGAAATAATCAACTTATCAATGTGATATAAACATTAGGAACTGTGTATGAGTGGGGAACACATCAGTGGTGTATGGTTTAATGACCTTAAATCTTGCGTTGATAGATTGCAAAAATCTAAGGTTTTGGGTCTTTATACTGTTATTTCATCCGGGGATATTAGGGTTGTCCTTCTGCTGCATCCAGATACATGCTGACCTAGGCACAACCAGGATATCTTAAAAGAGCTAAAAATGCCAAAACCCTGAAAATGAAGAAGCTCTCCTAGAGAGTTATTCAAATGTGCAAAAAGCATAAATCGTACCAAATATGGTATTTGTCTTAACCCTCGTTAGATATTTTGGTCTCTTTGCTGTACAGAAGTACTGACCTGATCACCAATTATCTAAACGTTGAAAAACAAAATGGATGAATTCGGTATACTCACCTACTACGATGAATCTTTGTGCATACCTTGATCACCGGGGTACATCCTAAAGTGGGACACACTAGTATATCAGTAATAATATTACCTTAACGTATCATACGGTAATGGTACTTGTTTAAGTGGACAAACATACTGGTAATCGTCTTGGACTGCTTTTCACGAAAAATTATAACAAGAATTATCCAATAGTGTCAAAACAGTTTGATTGTGTCGATATGATCTTCTTACTTGTGATTCTCACAAAAATAGAGTGTTTATTGCTTTTGTTATTTACTTGCTTTCAGAAAATATAAAAATCAAAAAATAGTGTCTTTTTCTGTTAAAATTCTTAATGTACGGAAAATTGTTGTTCTTGGAGGAATTGTTACTAACAGAGGGAGACGGTGTTAGAAAGTGAGTTCAAAATTTTAAATTATACAGGGTCTTGTGTGTTGGACAAAAAGTTTTGCGTGTTGGTGATAAATTGAAAATGCTTAATATGTGATATAGTTTAACTATCTCTTGAATAATAATAATAATAATAATAATAATAATAATAATAATAATAATAATAATAATAATAATAATAATAATTTATTTAACTTTGTTGAAAAATTCTTATGGTTTCTCGAGATGTTTGTCTTATAGTATACAGATTGAAGCAGTATGTTGCTGAGAAGTTGTTGTGATGAAAATATGAGAGTTTGATTGGATGCAAGGTAGAACCTCCTTTCTACATTGCAAACAAAGTTGAAGAGATTGAAGATTGCTATTCAAATGCTAAACTGGAGTTTACTCAAGTGCTAACGTTTTGAAGATTTGGTGATTGGATGCATCATCTTAGGGGGGGGGGTCTGTTGCTGACAGAAGCTGTTGAAGCTGAAGCTATCCAAAGACAAAAGACATTGCAAGATTAAATGAAGAATGCAAGATGACTGAAGACAAAGTTATTTTATGACGCTATTGTCAAGGGGGAGTTTGTTGGTGCATATTTGTGACAAAAGCTTAGATTTGGTCTTTGGATATCTTGTAATTAGTAAAACGATAAACGGTTAGCGGGTTTAGCTTTGTATTAGTGAAATAATAGAGTTTGGGCTAAACAAAACCCACATTGGGTTAAGGGGGACGAATTGGGCCTAGCCCATGTACGAAATCCTAGCCTAATGTTGCAACCTTGTGTTATATAAACAAGGCTTTGCATTAGGGTTTAGGTTAATCAGCCAAAACAGTTTGTGTGAGAGAATTCGTGAAGGCTTTAGGGTTTGGACGAATTTGTGGTCTTGATTGATTGCAATTCATGAGATTGATAATCAATAAAGACCGGTTGATAGTAATTTTTGTTTTCTACTCGTTTCTGTGATATTCTGGTCTAGAGGATTCCGCACTCTAGATTGGATTAACAATTCTGTGACGATCTGTATGGTTGATAGTAACTTTCGGTTCTGACCATTTTTGGTCAAGTCAAAGTTCAATTGAACTTTGCAACGTGATCGTCATCACGAAGGTTATAATCCCTTGCGATTGCACCTTCTGATTACCACGTTTACTGGACGAAGCGAAGAGTCAAAGTTTTGTTTATTAAAAGTCAAAGATGCGCATAAGTGCATTTTACAACGAAATGGTTTTCGGGTTTTTAAAACTTAAAGTTTTGACACCAAATCAGTTTTATAAACATAATTAGACATGTTCCAACATCTCTAAATTGTCGTTTCTAGTTTAGAACTTATTTCCTTAGTCGTTAGTCGAGCAGTTTGACTACCGCTTTGACTTTCGAATCTGACCCGTTTGGTCAATTTTAGGATCCGAACAAGACCTTTATTATGACCATATTATATTAGGGAATAACCTACTGAGGTTATACCCTATGGTCATATCGTTTGGTTAGTCAATGACGAGTCGATTATATATTCCTTAAAATACCGAAAATTCCCTTTTTGCGCATAAAATAGTTTTAAACATATAAGAACATTATTTTGACATCTAAACTGATTATACAACTTATATAAACTAGTTTTGACATATTATACTCGTCATAGGGCATATTTAACCATCCGAACCCATAGTTACATTTACGACTCGTTAAAGTGGCGTAAACCACTTTAGTGAGCCGTAACAAGTCAAAACACTTCCAAATCAGAATGTATGGTATTATGAACCATGTTATACAAGATACAACTCTTGTTTGGTTTATAAACTTCATTCTATCTGATCTCCCGTTTCAAGTTTTGATACACTAACACATAGTTATCTGATATACTAGGAACCACTTCAACACTTGAACATTGAGCTTTGCAATTCGATTGAACAAGACCTATACACAAACCCGTGAGTACATAGTTCCCCTCTTTTTGTTTTTCAAATGTTTTAGGGTGATTCATATGTGTAAACAGTTTTTCCCAAGGTATGGCATGTATGTGTTTACTAAGTGCTTTTTGTGTATTATTCCTATTAACCAAGACCCGAAAATTGACCCAAACCGAATCCTTATAGGATCTACCTATCTTCATAGTTAGACTCTTGTGGGATGTTTAAAGTACTATTTTAAATCTTTCTATCTTCATAGTGAGATTTCTAAGAAGTTCTTTACTTATGAACGCGCCGATGGTTATTGTTTATGTGTAGAGTATTGTTGGTGATTTAGATAACGAAACAAGAGTAAGAAAATAAGAACATGGTGGATATGATGCTGGTACTTATCCGGATCACCATTAGGATTTAGGGTTTTGTTGGTGATTTATATATAAGTGTGCTTATTGTATTACCCTTCGTGGCATTATCCGGATCACCATTAGGATTTAGGATTTTGTGATTCAATGAGACCAACCCAAATCCTTATAGGATCTATCTATATTAATAGTTAGATTCTTGTGGGATGTTTAAAGTGCTAAATTGAAGTCCTTGATTGGATTCTTTATGTACTTTAATGCGTATGTACAAGTTAATGAGACCAAACCAAATCCTTATAGAATCTATCTTCATAGTTAGATTCTTGTGGATGTTTAAAGTGCTAAATTGAAGTCCTTGATTGGATTCTTTGTGTACTTTTGTCACACCCCGATTTCCACGTGTCACCGGTGGGCCCGGTGGGGGAGTATCGTGACGTGGTTGGCAACGTAATAGTCAAACAACACAATATAATAATGCACAGCGGAAGCAAATTTAAATAAGATACAACCGAATTTATTTATTGTAAACAAAGTCACAATCATCCGGTGTTTATCCACAGTAGGATCGAATTAAAAACATTGTTTATGGTTCAACAGACATCGGCATCTTAAGTTTGCGAGACTTCTAGTGATGCTTAGGAGACTCCCAGCCTATTTCGCCTAGTACCTGCATTTAATCTTTTTGGGAAAATACGTCAGTTTACACTGGTAAATACATTCAACTGACTCATTTTATAAAATGATTGAAAATTGGTTTGGATGCACATGGCATAAACATTTTGTTTAACTTGGGAGAATTATTTTATATGATAATCTTGTTAACGATTTACATGTTACTTATGCGTTCAGTAGCCCAGACGTATCCGGGTTAAAGATCAATAGACACACCACTGTAAGTGAGTTATACACGGGAGTACGCCTACACCCCGTGCTCAGGTCGTGGCAATCTCGTAAGATAATGCCGAGGATATCCGGGACATGGTCATTAACCCCCCAAAGGCTGTAAAGTAAACACATCTGTTTAAAACGAGCCGATCAAATTATTCAATTAACCACTAAGCGTGGAAGATTTGATGCCCGATCAAGCGGTACGCTATGTACCGTAACCCAAGCCCGTATAGGGAAAATAAGTTAAAAGTATTTACCTTGATGCAAAGTATAGTCACAATAATCAAATAGCAGGTAGCTTTTACTGTTTCTCCTAATCTGGAACGAAGGTTAAATATAACCTATTAGAATCCTAGCGGGTCTTTAATTATGCTTAAGCTTAGACCGGCTAGTTTCAAAGATACGGTTCGTACGCACGATTAAGCGAAGACCGGATAGAATGTGGTTTAGACCCGACAAGTTTGAAGACTTGTTTAATATGGGTTTACTACTCACATTCTGGATTTTGAGATAAAAATGATATCGTTTGACCCGTTTCGGCTAGTTTATGCAAACTAGTTACATAAACCGAACCGAACGCGTAAAATGCATAACGGGTAACCGAAAGGGTCGTGAACAGGTTTCCTAAGTTAATACGCTTCAAATATGTTGTGATATCATTATGATATCTTCCATAATGCCCATAACGAGTTTATTCCCTAATTATGCCCCGTAGGGGTATTTTAGTCATTTTAACGACCATAAAAGGGATTTATAATACTTCTGAGATACGGGTCTGATTTAATCAGCAAAATTATTAATTTTAACAGGTTATAATATTTGGTAATAAGTCTTACGTGGCAAAAATGGTTTTAATACCAAACTACGCGTATAATACGCGTATAAAGCCGTTTTAAGGGACGTACTGTTTAAAATACCATTCTGAGTTTTCTGATCAGCAAAACAGGCTCAAAACACTCTATTTATTATTTTAAATCAGTGGCAATTGGATTGGTATCAAACGGATTCGTAAAACTCGTTTTATGGCCTAAAAGGGCGTATTCGGTATTAACCGAATCAATGCGATAAGCCTAGCTTAAGATCAGTTTAAAAATAATTAAAAATCTTCAAAAATCCCAAAATATTATTTAACATCAGTGGGTAAAAGTTTTGGTACCGAAAATCGGGTTTAGATAGGCTATGCGCTAATCGCGCCGTTTAATTAATAAAAAGCTTATTATTTACGCTAATGCGCATATCTCCTAATCTAGACCTCCGATTGACGTGAAAATTTACGTACATGCTAAATAATCAGTAACTAAGATTATAGTACTTCCACATTTTCAAAATTCTCGTTGTAGGGTCATAAGGGCATTATGGTCCAATTTAAGCGATTAACGGAAACGTGCGCATGCATCGGATAATCAATGAAACAAGTACAGAGACTTATACTAGCATGTAACCCAACCCTAATGAGACTTTAAGGCATGTCTAATTCAAACTAAAACGGGTCAGAACCGAAGTCAAAGCAAAAGTCAAGGTTTTGCGCCTTTCGGTTCCGAACCGGGTTTTAACAGAAATTTGTCGAGTCGGGCAAGCGTAGACAAGTTTTTATACTCATTACCAAGTTATATTAGGTTTAAAACAGATTACACGCCTTGCGGATTGCTAATCGTGCATTAAATCGCATTTTGTAATTCTGTTGACTTTTTCGGTCAACGTTTGACCCGACAAACGACCTAGTTAGGTCTGGATTCGGTACTTGCCCTTATAAGGGTTTAATACCCATATAATTACCTATCTAACGGTACTTTCAATTTGACATACGACTGAACTATCGTTACGTAATCAAGAAGTCAACCGTAAACTATGATATATTGACTTTTATGCTAATTATAAAGCTAGAACTAAATTAGAAGGGTTAGACAACTTACTAGATGATTAATGATGATTAGAAAGGCTCTTGATCAGTTTGCAAGCTCCCCAAATAATCAGAATGCTTGAATATGATGTGTGAATGAATGTTGCACTTGAAGGTCCTTTATATACAAGAATCAAGCACCACAAGAGAGTGACAACCAAGTCTAGGGCCATCCACAATTGATCAACACTTGTAAGTAGTGTGTAGGGATGTCTAGGGGCCATGCACATGCAGAGAAACCGGTTGAAAGGGTCACAATCGCACTAAACAGGCTGCTGCCTGTTTTTCCCGTATCTGTAGGCCGGAAGCGGCCCGCGTTCCGAACAACCAAGTCTCAGGCGGGCCGCCTGAGACATATAAATCAGATTTTTGATTTTTTTGTTTGTTGTGTTTCGAAGGGGCAGCCGTTATATACGACTTGTGGACTTATTTTATCAATAGGGGACCTCCAATAAGTGTCTAATACTTGTAACATACCCTACCATCATCCATTATTTCACTTGATTGCATATACAAGACCCGAAAACATCGGTTTACCATTGCTTTTCATCGTGGGATCACCTCATACTTTTGCAATTCCATTATTGGCAATAATTCCCTGAATTGAGGGTGCATAGATGTGTAAAATATTATATCGGGTATTGGGATTTATAATTGAGGTGTTCAGAGGTAATATTTTAACATGACGCCACTTTAAATCCTACCGAAAACATCTTTATTAACTCCGGGTTCTCAACGCGTTTTTTTTGTCTTACATGACACGTGTCGTTTTAATATAAAACCCGAAATTTGCGAGGTGTTACATCCTCACCCCCTTAAAATAAATCTCGACCCGAGATTTACTGAAACAAATAAGGGTACTTTTCTTTCATGGTGGATTCTAACTCCCACGTAAACTCGGGACCTCTTCGGGCATCCCATTTGACCTTTACAAAAGGTATGTGCTTTCTTCGAAGCTTCCTTACCTGTCGATCTTCAATCGACAAAGGTTTTTCTACAAACGTTAAGCTCTTATCTATTTGCACATCTGTATGTGGCATGACATGTGAATCATCAGCGGAACACTTCTTTAAATTGAAAATGTGGAACACATTGTGAATTCCACTGAGCTCTTCTGGTAAGTTCAACTTGTAGGCAACTGACCCGACACGTTCGATAACCTCGAAAGGTCCTATGTATCTCGGGCTTAGTTTGCCTTTCTTACCAAATCGCATCACCCCCTTCCAGGGTGACACTTTAAGTAGGACTTTGTCACCTACTTCGAAGTGAAAGTCCTTACGACTTGGATCCGCGTAACTCTTCTGCCTAATCCGGGCAGCTTGGAGATTGTTACGAATCTGGACAATCTTGTCCGTCGTTTCGAACACGATCTCTGGTCCTGATAACTGGACTTCTCCCACTTCCGCCCAACAAACTGGCGATCTACATTTTCTACCGTATAATGCCTCAAAAGGCGCAGCCTTTATGCTGGTATGGTAGCTATTGTTGTAGGAGAATTCGATCAAGGGTAGGTTCTTATCCCAGCTACCTCCCAGATCGATCGCACATGCACGCAGCATGTCTTCCAACGTTTGAATAGTACGCTCACTCTGACCGTCAGTCTGAGGATGGTAAGCCGTACTAAAGTTCAAACGTGTGCCCAAAGATTGCTGGAAGCTCTTCCAAAAATGTGACGTGTACCTAGTATCCCGGTCAGAGATAATAGCTACAGGTATGCCGTGTAGGGCTACAATCTTGTCAACGTATAACTGGGCTAACATATCGGAGCTATAAGTCTCCTTGATGGGTAAGAAATGAGCTGACTTAGTCAGTCGGTCAACTATAACCCATATCGTATCATTGCCTTTTCTTGTCTTGGGTAACTTGGTAATAAAATCCATAGTTACCATTTCCCACTTCCACGTAGGAAGTTCAGGCTGTTGTAGCAAACCTGACGGTTTCTGATGCTCGGCTTTGACTTGCGCACATGTCAAGCATTTTGCTACATGGGCGGCCACAGACTTTTTCAAGCCTATCCACCAATAATTTGCCTTTAAATCCTGGTACATCTTATCCGCTCCAGGATGAACGGAGTATTTGGAACTATGGGCTTCTTGGAGGATGACATCACGAAGTCCTCCAAAAATTGGAACCCATATTCGTCCGTTTAACCGTAAAATTCCGTCCTTGCTAAGAGTTAACTGCTCCTCAGTTACTCCTAACTTTTCATTATGATAGTTAGCTTCCAGCACAGCTTCCTTCTGTGCAGCTAACACCCTTTCTATCAAACTGTTCTTTATCTCCATACGCTTGGCGTTAATGCGAATGGGTTTAACCCTTTCCTTTCTGCTCAAGGCATCAGCGACTACATTCGCTTTGCCGGGATGGTATTTGATTTCACAATCATAATCATTCAAAGTTTCCATCCAACGGCGTTGCCTCATGTTTAATTCTTTCTGGTTAAACAAATGCTGGAGGCTCTTGTGATCAGAAAAGATCACAAACTTGATTCCATAATGATAATGCCTCCACAGTTTTAGTGCGAACACAACGGCACCCAATTCCAAGTCATGGGTGGTGTAATTCTTTTCGTGCACCTTTAACTGCCGTGATGCATAGGCAATCACCTTGCCTTTCTGCATAAGCACACACCCCATGCCAGTGTGTGATGCATCACAATAAACTACAAATTCTTCAGCGCCTTCAGGTAAGGTAAGCACAGGAGCGTTGCTCAACTTTTGTCTCAAAACATCGAAGGACTCTTGCTGCTTAGGACCCCAAATGAACTTTACTTTCTTCTTGGTCAGGGAAGTTAGGGGTGCAGCAATCTTTGAAAAATTTTCAATGAAGCGCCTGTAATATCCTGCCAACCCTAGGAAGCTACGGATTTCTGTTGGCGTCTTTGGCTCTTGCCAGTTCATAACAGCTTCAACTTTAGCGGGATCCACTTGGATACCACGCTCACTGACCACGTGTCCAAGAAATTGGACTTCTCGTAGCCAAAATTCACACTTAGAGAATTTGGCATAGAGCTTCTCCTTATGCAGAAGTTTGAGAATACATCGAAGATGTTTCTCGTGGTCAGCTTTGTTCTTAGAATAAATGAGAATGTCGTCGATGAAAACGATGACGAATTTATCTAAGTGCGGCTTGCAAACGCGATTCATGAGATCCATGAACGCAGCCGGTGCATTGGTGAGCCCAAAAGGCATCACTAGAAACTCGTAGTGACCGTAACGAGTCCTAAATGCAGTCTTGTGAACGTCTTCATCCTTAACCTTCAACTGATGGTATCCAGACCTCAAATCAATCTTTGAGAAGTAACTTGCCCCTTGAAGCTGATCGAACAAATCGTCGATTCTGGGCAATGGATACCTATTCTTGATCGTGACCTTGTTAAGCTCGCGATAGTCGATGCATAGACGCATCGATCCATCCTTCTTCTTGACAAACAGGATTGGCGCTCCCCAAGGAGATGAACTAGGTCGAATGAAACCCTTAGCCAGCAGTTCATCTAGCTGCGTCCGCAACTCCTTCATTTCGGTGGGTGCCAATCTGTATGGTGCTCTGGCAACTGGTGCCGCTCCGGGAATGATATCGATCCTGAATTCGACTTGTCTATCTGGTGGTAGGCCAGGTAGATCTTCAGGAAACACTCCTGGGTATTCAGAAATGACAGGGATGTCTTCTAACTTTGGTTTAGGTTCCTCCAAAATCACTTGCGCCATGTAAATGACACATCCCCTCTTCAAACACTTGGAAGCCTTGAGCATAGTCACCTGCTCAGGCAGTCCGTACTGGGTATCTCCCCGAATGGTAAGTGACTCACCAGACGGAGTCTTTATTACTACCTGTTTCTGTTTACAGACGATTTGGGCCTGGTTATGAGATAACCAGTCCATACCCAGCACTATGTCAAAACCAGCTAATTTAAACGGAAGTAGAGACAGAGGAAAAGAATGGTTCTTAATGGATATAGTACATCCATCTAACACAGTAGAGACGGTTTCTATGGTACCATCTGCTAACTCTACCTCATAGTTTACGCTTAGGGTTTTGACAGGTAAATTCAACAATTTACAAAACTTCTGATCCACAAAAGACTTATCTGCACCGGAATCAAAAAGTACTCTTGCAAAGACATCATTTACAAGGAATGTACCTGTTATGACGTTATCATCTTGCACAGCCTCCTGCGCATCCATCCTGAAGACTCTGGCGTTAGTCTTCTTAGCCTCCTCAGGCTTCTTGTTATTCTTGGGGCAGTTAGTCTTTATGTGGCCCTTCTCATTGCAACGATAGCACGTCGCATCTTTCATCTTCTTGCAATCCAAGGTTTTGTGTTCCTTGGATTTGCACAAACCACAAGCAAAAGACCTTGACTCGTTATTCGAGTTTGATCCAAATCTGCACTTTCCAAAGTGCTTTTTCTTGCAAGTTTTGCACGTGGGCTTCTCATCAGAACGATGCCCATCTTTCTTCGACTCCGATCCCTTCTTTCGATCACCGTTCCCACGGTGTTTCTTGTTCGACCTACGCGAACCATCATCTTCTCGCTTCCTCTTCTCAGTATCCTTATTCCTCAGCGATCTCTGACGGACCGCATCAAGTGTGAGGGATAAGGAAAGGTCAGTTACAGACCTGAAGGTAACTGGCCGAGAAGCTTTAACACTGGCCTTGATCTCGGGTTCCAACCCGCCAATAAAACGAGCGATCCTCTTTGGCTCGGGGGTTACCAGGTAGGGAACCAACCTGGACAGCGTATTGAAGCTTGTCAGGTAAGCTTGGCAGTCGAGGTTCTTCATTACCAATGACAGAAAGTCATATTCAATCTTTTCCACCTCGTGTTGAGGGCAGTAATTGTCTTTGATCAAGGCAATGAATTGATCCCACGTCATGCTATACAACGGGATCTTTCCGGAGGCCTCCATCAGAGATCTCCACCAGACCAATGCTTCACCTTTGAAGGACTGTGACACAAACTTCACTATATCCCGTTCAGCGCACCCGCTTATGTCCACCACTGTGTCCATTTCATCCAGCCACGTCATGCAATCAACGGCCCCCTTTTCCCCTGTAAAATCCCGGGGCTTGCAAGACACGAAGTATTTGTAAGTGCAACCCTTGTTACGGGGTCCTTGATGCAGTACCAAGTGCTGGGATGGGTCACTTTGATTGTTGGTGGACTGACGGTCATCACCGTCTTTCTTTGGTCCGTTCTTCTTGGGAGGAGGCTTGTTATGAGCCTCAGAATGTGTTCTTGGCTTTGAGTGTGATACGGAGTGGGTCCTACTCCTGGTACCACTGTATTCTTCATATTGCCTATCCAAGGCTTGAGTGACAGCACCATCAATGATAGCTTTTAGTTCGGCGCCCGTCAATGTAATCTGGGCGTTTTCATTTGGCGCCGCTGTAGGGCTATTGACTTCATTAGAATTTGCCATTTGTATTGAACTGTTACAGAAACAAGAACAATATTTTATTTGAAAGTTTATTATAGAATTACCCCCTTAGGGTAACTCGTTAACCATGGTAACAGAGACCCTACTTGGTTAACTCATTAATCGTATTAATTTAGGATTTCAATTAAATTTATCCTAAACATATAACAATAACAATATATATATTAGCACATAAGGCTTGGTCACATGGACAATTTAATATACTATGATTTCTGAGAATCAAGACTTTTAAGGTTTGAACCTAGTTCATTACCTTTATTAGACAGGGAGTCCTAGCTACCACCGTCTTTTGGCTTATATAGAAATGAGCATGGCCCGTAGGCGCTATTTTACCACGTATGGTTGAATATGATCACCTTAATTGATGATGTAAATCCAGGATTCAGAGATCATTATACTGGATTAGGAAACTTCTAAAGAATCCTTATTCATTTTAAAAAAATGACATGTGATTTTTAACGAATCACTTCTGCCAGGAGTGTTAACATGTTTTAAGATGTTAACAAGAATTTGAATCTTTTAAACCGGTATTACCATTTTGGCCCGGTCTTATATTTGACACGAGGCTAGGTTCCACACTTTAAGATTCTTAATTAAATAATTACTTAGGCAGATTAAAAGGAATGATTTTAATTTATTTATTTCATTTATAATTATTATATATGCACAAATGGCAAACATGAAATTTATAAAACAACACTCCAATAATTTATAACAACATTACATATCGCCCTAAACGGGTCTTTCACACATGAAATTTGCCCACGTAGGAGCTACAACATAACAACATGCCCACGCAGGGGTCTTACAGAAGACATGCCCACGTAGGGGTTAACATACTAACAATTGTCCACGTAGGGACATAAACAAACATAAGTCCACGCAGGGACTAAACATACAACTTATCCTCGTAGGGGTTTATGGAAAGATAGACCCACGTAGGGGTCAATACACACAACAAACATACACACATAAATGTCCACGCAGGGACTTAATTTTAAAGTAGACTTATACACATAAAGGATTTACTGATCCTTCTTGCTCTTTCCCTTGATTAGGTTCGTCAAGGTCTTGAACATTCCCTGGTTGCGCCGTCGATCTTCCCGTGCCTCATGTCGCACCTCTCTAATACTTTGCAGGATCTCCTGATGCAGTGGTGGCGACATTTGTAGAGACGGCGGGGGTTGTTGGTAAAACGGGGGTTGTGTAGGCATCTGGTACCCCTGGACTGGGTACCCTACTCCCCAAGGACCCCCATACGGTCCTTCAGGGTTAAGAGCGTTGTAATTTGCAGCTACCAGGTATGGGTCGGCTTCAGCGTAACCGGGGTTAGTGTGGGTTGGTAGCTCAAACGGGTTATACATCGAAGGACCCGTGTATGCTGGTATCTGATTATCGAAACCCATTGGTGGCGGTTTCTGCGCGAAGGGGTTTGATGGTCCACCCATTTGTGGATCTTCTGGAAGCGGCTGATAGTTTCTGCCACTTGATTGTAGAGGAGAGTTGAAATGAAACTCTTCTCTTCGTGTGGACATCCGGGCTCCTGTTCTCCTATGTCTTTGCGGTTGCGGAGGCGCCGGTTGAACTGGTGGCGGTGGAGGCGGTGGCGTAACTGCCACAAACTGGTGATTCCCAGAGGAATCTTGATGATGCTGCTGCTGCTCATGCGGCGAAGAATAGTGAGGCTGCTGCTGCCCAAGCGGCGACGAATGGTGCGAAGGTGTATAATACCATTCGTGCCGAGTAAAGATAGCCTGGAAGCTATCTGGACCATCATAGGGTGGTCCGTGATAAATTGAACTATCCGAGACCTCGATTGGGTGGTTGGGAGTTCCTGATGCGGGCTCGATGGGGTCGTCTTCCTCGTCCATATCATTTCCTCCTGAGAAATGGTCCTCTGGTCCCAACGGGTTGAAACCCACTGGTTCCTGTATGTAATTCGCCGGGTTAAACTGGCCTTGAAAGAATGGAGTGGGGTCTCCAAAAGGGCGGTGCGACATGGATCGCTGTAACGGTATGTGCGAACGGTGCGAGTCTCCAGGCTCATTTTCCGAGTGTGGCCCGTAGGAGTCCTGGGCGGGAGTCGTCGAGCTGTTCGAAGTCGATCGTCTTGCCGGTTGAAAGAGACCTCTCTGGTTCCGCCGGGTACCATCACTCTCGGCTACCGGCCCCTTTCCACGCCCTCGCATACGCAAGAATCTTGGAGGCATCTTTGTTATTCCTGTCAATAAAACATAAGATAACAATAACAAAATATAAAGCTTAAAGGACAAAACAAAAACCGAATAAGGTGGAATTTGTCCTATGTTATAAGTCTAGACTCAAAAGTTTAGATATGTGCAATTGTGTAACTGAGATTAAACACAAAAGGCTAGTGTTTAATTCACTCAGTGTTGGCTCTGATACCAACCTGTCACACCCCGATTTCCACGTGTCACCGGTGGGCCCGGTGGGGGAGTATCGTGACGTGGTTGGCAACGTAATAGTCAAACAACACAATATAATAATGCACAGCGGAAGCAAATTTAAATAAGATACAACCGAATTTATTTATTGTAAACAAAGTCACAATCATCCGGTGTTTATCCACAGTAGGATCGAATTAAAAACATTGTTTATGGTTCAACAGACATCGGCATCTTAAGTTTGCGAGACTTCTAGTGATGCTTAGGAGACTCCCAGCCTATTTCGCCTAGTACCTGCATTTAATCTTTTTGGGAAAATACGTCAGTTTACACTGGTAAATACATTCAACTGACTCATTTTATAAAATGATTGAAAATTGGTTTGGATGCACATGGCATAAACATTTTGTTTAACTTGGGAGAATTATTTTATATGATAATCTTGTTAACGATTTACATGTTACTTATGCGTTCAGTAGCCCGGACGTATCCGGGTTAAAGATCAATAGACACACCACTGTAAGTGAGTTATACACGGGAGTACGCCTACACCCCGTGCTCAGGTCGTGGCAATCTCGTAAGATAATGCCGAGGATATCCGGGACATGGTCATTAACCCCCCAAAGGCTGTAAAGTAAACACATCTGTTTAAAACGAGCCGATCAAATTATTCAATTAACCACTAAGCGTGGAAGATTTGATGCCCGATCAAGCGGTACGCTATGTACCGTAACCCAAGCCCGTATAGGGAAAATAAGTTAAAAGTATTTACCTTGATGCAAAGTATAGTCACAATAATCAAATAGCAGGTAGCTTTTACTGTTTCTCCTAATCTGGAACGAAGGTTAAATATAACCTATTAGAATCCTAGCGGGTCTTTAATTATACTTAAGCTTAGACCGGCTAGTTTCAAAGATACGGTTCGTACGCACGATTAAGCGAAGACCGGATAGAATGTGATTTAGACCCGACAAGTTTGAAGACTTGTTTAATATGGGTTTACTACTCACATTCTGGATTTTGAGATAAAAATGATATCGTTTGACCCGTTTCGGCTAGTTTATGCAAACTAGTTACATAAACCGAACCGAACGCGTAAAATGCATAACGGGTAACCGAAAGGGTCGTGAACAGGTTTCCTAAGTTAATACGCTTCAAATATGTTGTGATATCATTATGATATCTTCCATAATGCCCATAACGAGTTTATTCCCTAATTATGCCCCGTAGGGGTATTTTAGTCATTTTAACGACCATAAAAGGGATTTATAATACTTCTGAGATACGGGTCTGATTTAATCAGCAAAATTATTAATTTTAACAGGTTATAATATTTGGTAATAAGTCTTACGTGGCAAAAATGGTTTTAATACCAAACTACGCGTATAATACGCGTATAAAGCCGTTTTAAGGGACGTACTGTTTAAAATACCATTCTGAGTTTTCTGATCAGCAAAACAGGCTCAAAACACTCTATTTATTATTTTAAATCAGTGGCAATTGGATTGGTATCAAACGGATTCGTAAAACTCGTTTTATGGCCTAAAAGGGCGTATTCGGTATTAACCGAATCAATGCGATAAGCCTAGCTTAAGATCAGTTTAAAAATAATTAAAAATCTTCAAAAATCCCAAAATATTATTTAACATCAGTGGGTAAAAGTTTTGGTACCGAAAATCGGGTTTAGATAGGCTATGCGCTAATCGCGCCGTTTAATTAATAAAAAGCTTATTATTTACGCTAATGCGCATATCTCCTAATCTAGACCTCCGATTGACGTGAAAATTTACGTACATGCTAAATAATCAGTAACTAAGATTATAGTACTTCCACATTTTCAAAATTCTCGTTGTAGGGTCATAAGGGCATTATGGTCCAATTTAAGCGATTAACGGAAACGTGCGCATGCATCGGATAATCAATGAAACAAGTACAGAGACTTATACTAGCATGTAACCCAACCCTAATGAGACTTTAAGGCATGTCTAATTCAAACTAAAACGGGTCAGAACCGAAGTCAAAGCAAAAGTCAAGGTTTTGCGCCTTTCGGTTCCGAACCGGGTTTTAACAGAAATTTGTCGAGTCGGGCAAGCGTAGACAAGTTTTTATACTCATTACCAAGTTATATTAGGTTTAAAACAGATTACACGCCTTGCGGATTGCTAATCGTGCATTAAATCGCATTTTGTAATTCTGTTGACTTTTTCGGTCAACGTTTGACCCGACAAACGACCTAGTTAGGTCTGGATTCGGTACTTGCCCTTATAAGGGTTTAATACCCATATAATTACCTATCTAACGGTACTTTCAATTTGACATACGACTGAACTATCGTTACGTAATCAAGAAGTCAACCGTAAACTATGATATATTGACTTTTATGCTAATTATAAAGCTAGAACTAAATTAGAAGGGTTAGACAACTTACTAGATGATTAATGATGATTAGAAAGGCTCTTGATCAGTTTGCAAGCTCCCCAAATAATCAGAATGCTTGAATATGATGTGTGAATGAATGTTGCACTTGAAGGTCCTTTATATACAAGAATCAAGCACCACAAGAGAGTGACAACCAAGTCTAGGGCCATCCACAATTGATCAACACTTGTAAGTAGTGTGTAGGGATGTCTAGGGGCCATGCACATGCAGAGAAACCGGTTGAAAGGGTCACAATCGCACTAAACAGGCTGCTGCCTGTTTTTCCCGTATCTGTAGGCCGGAAGCGGCCCGCGTTCCGAACAACCAAGTCTCAGGCGGGCCGCCTGAGACATATAAATCAGATTTTTGATTTTTTTGTTTGTTGTGTTTCGAAGGGGCAGCCGTTATATACGACTTGTGGACTTATTTTATCAATAGGGGACCTCCAATAAGTGTCTAATACTTGTAACATACCCTACCATCATCCATTATTTCACTTGATTGCATATACAAGACCCGAAAACATCGGTTTACCATTGCTTTTCATCGTGGGATCACCTCATACTTTTGCAATTCCATTATTGGCAATAATTCCCTGAATTGAGGGTGCATAGATGTGTAAAATATTATATCGGGTATTGGGATTTATAATTGAGGTGTTCAGAGGTAATATTTTAACATGACGCCACTTTAAATCCTACCAAAAACATCTTTATTAACTCCGGGTTCTCAACGCGTTTTTTTTGTCTTACATGACACGTGTCGTTTTAATATAAAACCCGAAATTTGCGAGGTGTTACAACTTTAATGCGTATGTGCAAGTTGATGAGACCAAACCAAATCCTTATAGGATCTATCTATCTTCATAGTTAGATTCTTGTGGGATGTTTAAAGTGCTAAATTGAAGTCCTTGACTGGATTCTTTGTGTACTTTAATGCGTATGTACAAGATGATGTGACCAAGTTGATGATTATGTGTTTATGTGATTAGTAGTGATTTAGATAACGAAATGAGTGTGATACCATACGAACATGGTGGATACACCGCTGGTACTTCCTATATATAAGTGTTCTTATTGTATTACCCTTGTAGCGTTATTCAAATCACTTTAGGATTTTTGTGTTTAGTTGATTCAAATGTTCAATATCCAAATCCTTGTAGAATCTTTCTATTTTTAATATGTTAGATTCTTTGAAAGATATCCAAAGTATTATTATTAATCCTTGATTGGATTTCTAATAATACTCTCACAAGTTTATGACCGATTTCAATGTTGTAACAAAGACCAAAGTAAAATTTTCAATGGCATAAAAATTACCTAGTAATAATCATATTGCCATATACAAAACTTTTTTTGTCACAAGTTTCATAATCAAGATAATGCATTGCAATGCTAAACCTTTTTGCCATTAATTTGGCTAACAAAACCGATGTATTCACCAGCATTCTTTGTTGACGTCTTTTTCACATATGTTTCAGGTTATTAATTATTCAAGCACGCTACACATAGGATCGCATCCGGGCCTTAGACTTCTTTAATCAAAAGACAATTATATGTATTCTTTGTATTGAAAACAATGTTAACATAATGAAACGATTTAGTGCCATGTGTTGTGAGCAATTTGTAACGTGACTCCCCGATGTTTCCGCCGCGAGTTATTGTATTACGCCATTGGGGTGTTACAGATTGGTATCACGGCACTGGTTATAGGGAATTAGGTTATTAGAATGCCTTTAACCTAGTCTATAACCTTCCTAGGGACCCAAACATGAGTAGACTTAGGATCTCTATCCTAATCTCCATCCTCATTATATTTCTTGCCAAAACTACTTTATGATTTACAAATCGTCTAACCTTAGATGATTTATCTTAAACCCTTAGGCTTTATGCCTTAAGGTGTTTCTCAAAATGTTTTTTTTTTCAAACATTTTCATAGAAAGCTTGGTCTTTAATAATGTGAAAACATGCAATCTGGAAGGCAAATCGCAAATTGGGGTGTTACACTAACTACAAAATCGCAAATCCTGAAAAAACTCTAAACAAATTTGTAGGATCGTTTTCAGACCCGAACGAGTCGTTCAAAAGAGTTTTTCTCAATACGAGAGGCGGAAACAAATGTATCAAGTTCAATTCAGCTAGATATACATTTTAAACTATCTTTAGATTGATTTAAGAAAGTTTTACAGCGAGTAGACACTTCGGCTCTCAAACCGGAATCTCGGAACTGTTTCAAACGAAATAGCAAAGGCACCTATTTATAGGCTGTGTAATTTCGCATGAAATTGCCAAACGAAATTACATTTCACAAGAAATTATAATTTCATGCGAAATTACCTAGTAATTTCGTATGGAATTACCAAGTCGTAATTTCATGCGAAATTACCTCCAAACCTATTTTTGACATATTTCTCGTACTACGTGCCCTGATCTATCTATTACAATATAAGACTCGATACAAGACAAAGTTGACAGACGCATGCACCAACAGACTCCCCCTCGAATGTTGATGAGTCTTCAGTGTCGAGTCTTCAATCTTCAGCCTTTATCAGTCTTCTCGACTTCTTCCGAAATATCTAACAATGTAAAGCATCCTCAATCTCTTTCTTCTCTTTATCTCCAGAATCTCGATCTATCTTTAACTCATTCTAATTCTCTTGATCAGATCTCTTGATTCATTAAGTTCATCAACATCATCAGCTTGTATGAACATCAGGATCTGAACTTAACTCTACAATCTTCTATCCAAGATCTGTGGTTGGCTCTTACAACTTCAGACTCCCCCTTAAGTTGTGCTTGGGATCACAGTCTGGCTTTCATAGGTTCAAGATCGTGACCTGCCTCACATCCTGCTCAGGATCATAACCTGGCTAACCTGCACATTCTTAACCCAGAAATAAATTTCACAATTTTAACATTTTACAAATTTATTCTCTGCTTACCACTTGTAGACACAAAAACAACATCATTTGAAAGAATAAAAATGATTTATCATTTAAAAGTGTCTGATGACCACTTGTAAACAAACATTCAAAAATTTTATTCTCTGAAAATCACATGTAAGAATTTCTTCATACACACTCTCCCAACCGTGTTCATCATGTTTAGCACTCGGAATTTTGAAAATCAGCTCTCCAACATCAGTTGTCGAAAATCTTTTTGAAATTTTCAAAAAATTTATGCTAAAACACACTAAAATCTTTTTGGATTTTTGAACTTAAAGAAATGCAGTAAAGAAATATTTACAGACAATATTTTTGTGAGCTTGTGTAAGAGGATCATATCAGTTTTTGAGACAAATCACCAACACCGTTAAGCTTTATACATTTTCAGTTCTAAACGATTCACTTAGATTGTCAGTATACTGATCCACTTAAATTTTCACACAAAGTTCAACTGTTTCGAGATACGAGATTAATGTTTTAGAGACTTAAACTTATTCATGTGTCCCACCTCAGAATATACTCCCGTATGCAGATCCCAATATTCAGTCTTACAGTTGAGTATACCTAGATGATATCTGTAAAGGGTTAAATGAGAGGGCCATGAGATCTCAGGCTATTGCTTCCGCAAAATCAGAGAGATGACGGCTTTGACTTTTGATGTGTTCCCTTTAGAGAATCTTTTCTTTAACAACACATGATTAGCATTTTGCAATGTTTCATCATTTTTTGTACTGAGGGTGGTGCTATATTTCAAGCAAGCAGAAAGTATTATACGGGGAGTAGGCCATTGCTTCCGCAAAATCAGAAGTCCCGGGATAATACCCCAGATATCACTGAGTATAAAGACCTAGTATCTCAGAAAGAGAGACCTTTCAAACAAGATTTCGGGGGTTACCCATATATCCGAGAGATGTTCCCCACGATATAAGTAAGTTTGAAATTTAGGTTTATATCTCGTCACAATCTACTAAATATGTAAAAACCTACTGGCACATCATCAGTGAGACCGTTTATCACATTTTGACTTCCCAATTCTTTAGCATGCTGTGATCATCCACTGATGTACTATCATTTCCTCTTTTTACAACAAACTTATTTTTTATTTTATCATGTTTTTGACTTTTTCAAATTTTCAAATGTTTTTGGATTTTCTGAAATTCTTACTCCCCCTAAAATTCAAAATCATTTAAAGAAATTTAAAAACAAACTATACAAGTAAAATGACAACTGTTGTGAATTACTTCAATTCGCCATCCACTTGGCATAAACAATCAGAACTCCCCCTTACAACAAACTATTTTCCCATTATGATTTCAAAACACTTAAGTTTGTTTTAATCAAATGATTTTTCCGGAAAATAAGTTTTGTTGATTTTACCACTTGTAAGATCGGGGTTATCATCACTTTGTTTTCCAAACATTTTGTATGAAAGTTAAATCAAGTTCAACTTAATGACCTTGATTAACTACTTGTAGGAATAAACCTCTCTTTCAACCCCTTGTAGAAGGATATAACAATGTTAATCACAACTATCACAAATTATTTGAAATACCACATTTAGGAAGATGTCGATTCCTACTCCACACTTACCAACCTGGAAGTTCCGGCAAGTCCACAACCTGTAGAATCAATTTTTTTAAATGTTTCACAAAAATAATTTTTCAAGAATGATGCCGATTCATGCTCCACAATTACCCACTTGGGAGCTCCGGCAAGTCTAGAATTTAATCATCATAATAGGTTCCATCCCAGTCACAAACTTGGGACGACCCATCCTTACCTGGTTTCTTCATTTTCTTCTCATAGAATTCCTTTACCCCTTTGACCTTCCCGTTAATCATTTTTCCCAAAATATGTTGCACTTTGGGGTTAAAAGCTTTCTCAATATCAAATTCTTTCTTTTCTGAGAAAAATTGATTTGAAATCTCAAATTTACCAACTTTTTATTTAAAATTTTCCGCCCTCAATGGTGGAAAATTTACATCATCCATTGGTGGAACTGATGTTTCAATTTTTAGATCAACTTGTGGCTCCTCTGACTTTGTGGAATCAGATTCATCGCCAGAAAATAGCTCCTCTGATTTTGATGAATCAGAATCATTGCTAGAATTATCATCAGATTTCTTAAAAACCCACTTTTGGTTGTCAAGATTTGCTTTTCTCTTGTAAAACCTTTTTGAACATTCACCAACTTCAAACTTTGAATTTTTGAAAACTTTGCATTGTTTAGTTGGTGGTTCATTCTCAACCATATTTTCCTTCAGTTTAAGAGAAACTTCTTGTTTTGCTTGAATTGCCTTTGGACAATTCCTGACAATATGACCAACTGTTTTGCATTGAAAACAAGTTCTTGTCTCTTTCTTCTGAGCAACTTCCTTCTTTATTTCTTCTTGCTTTTTAGCAAGGAATTCTTTGTTTGTCTGCTTTCTGAACAACTGCTCTTATTCTTCTTTAGTTGAAGTTCCTGAAACAAAAACAGTTTTTGGTTTATAACTTTTCTCATTTTTATGATTTTTCGGTGGAATAAAACCAAGACCTTTCCTTTTGAAATTACCGTTATGGTTTGGTTTCTTTTGAAAACCTGAAACAGAACTGTAACCCTTTTTCTTGTTTAAACGTTGTTGCACTCTTGAGGTGTAAGGTTTAGTTTTTTTAGAAAGATTTACATCTTTTATTTCAGAAATATTAATTTCTGTTAGTTTGAAAACCTTTTTTATCATTTCAGTTTTAACACCTCTTATTGGAAATTCTTCATCAGAATATAATTTTTCAGAATCATTCAAAGTATATGCTACTTTGACTGTTTCATCATTCAAATTAGATCTTGATAACAAAAACTCTTTGTTGTAAACCCGTTTCTCCTTTTTGACTGTTGACTTTGATTTGTCAGACTTTGACTCTGAGTTTGACTCCGACTTTGACTCCTCTGTTTCATCGTTATCCAACACCTGATCAACCACTTTCTTTATTAATTCGGACTCATGATTAGTGTCAGACGATGTAAAAGTAACATCAATGTTGTCTGGAAAATTTTCTGAAGACTCAGACTCCCACTGTTAATTGGTTGCCTTTTTTACTCTTTCTGAATTTGGATTTCGTGGAGAATATCCATTTTCAAGCGGGGGGTGGACACTTGTTGTAACTGGCATCTTGTTTCTTACTAGAAATCTTCATTTCCGTATCCTTCTTCTTTTCAGAACTCTTGTCTTCAGATGCTTCCTCTTCATCAAATGCCTTCATGCCTTCAACAGTTGGATAAATCCTGTCAATAACATAAGAAGTACATGAGTAACTTTTTAACAATCTATTAACTCTTTCTGTTTCAATCCTCTGAGTTTCCAATTTTTGTTCTAGAACAACACACTTCTTAATGTAATTGTTGACAACTTTCTGCTTTGTCATGAAAGCTCCTTGAAGTGTTTTCATAGCTGTTGCTTGTTCACTGCTTGACAGATTGTACTGATTCATGGCTTTATTCAAAACATCGTAAGATTCTTTCAATTTGTTCATGTTATGAATCAAAGTACTATTCTGCTTCTTTACTGCTTCACAGTTTTCACATATCACCGGAATCTTTTGTGTATCAGCCTCTGCTTCAACTTTAAAAACTGGAATGTCTTTCATTTTCTTCCTTATCACAGGAACTTCTTCATCATCACTACTAACTGGTTTTTTAACTTTCTTCTTTTTCTTTTTAGCTTTTTCATCATCACTGTCACTCTCCTCTAGCATTTTTAAGTGCTTTTCCATTCTTCTTGCATAATAATCATCATCATTATCACTGTCTTCATCAACTCGAGCAACAAAAGCTTTGTGATTTAAAGTTTTGTTAGGATCATAGTCATCCCAACTGAAATTTGCCCAGTTAAACCCTTCTGGTAATTTTTCATCATCTTGGTTTATCAAACATGCTTTACTACCAGCTGAAACATATTTGTCCCAACTGAATTCTTTTGTTGACTTTTTATCATCTTGATTCACCATACAAGCTCTCTTTGATGACTTTTCGATTGTCTTCCTGGCATGTGCAGTTTGTGGTTCTTGTTGTTGTTAAGCAACTTGATGATAAATTGCTTTCCTATAGTAATCATTGTTGTTGAACGGATTTTGAGCTCCACTTGCTTCGTGATTTGTGCTCTCTCTCTTGAAGTGTCTTTTTCCCTGCAACAAAAACAAGTAACTTTAGATTTATCAAAACCTAGAGTAGAAACATTTGCATCACGGAAATCATCTCTTCCCGTAATTTGTTTAAACTTTTCTGCTCTTCTCAAAACACTTGCCAAACACCACTTTATATCCATCAATTCCATCTCCTCAACATCAATCTGATCGTAATCCTCTTTTGTCAACATTGGATTCCCGATCCGACCTGCCACTAAACTCTCATATGACTCTAGTACAGTCACCAACAAAGACATGTGACTCTTTGCAACCTCCTCTGTGTAATTTTGACCATTTTCAAGATCTAATACCATGTTGCATTGTAACTTCTTTCCATTCTTTGTTGTTGAAAAGTTTGGATCATATGATGGATATGAAGAAAATTCAGTTTTGCTGTTTGATCCTTTAGATGACCCTCCTGATGAACTTTTAGCATTAAATGCAGTTTCAACCTTTGGTGACATGTTGGTCTTGTCACTGATACCTCCTTTGTAGTAAAGACAGATATCTTGTTCACCATCAAAATCTTTCATTCTTGAGATCTTCCTTTGTTCCATCTCTTGAGCTTCAATTTTTTCAATGAACTTATTCAGTGTCAGATTCCCAAAATCTTTCTTGTTTCTCAACATCATGAGATATGTGCCCCAAGTTTCATGTGGCAATGCATCAACCAACTTTTCTATCAACTCTTCATTATCTTTATTGACGCTCACTCTTTTCATTTGAACTAACATATTGCAATATCTTTCAATGATCTGCTTGGTGATCTCAGTTCTCAAACCACGAAATAGATCAAATTCTTTCTTCAAAAGCGATTTCTTGTTCTTGATCATTTCTTTGCTTCCAACAAACTTTGATTTTAATGCTTTCCAGATAGAGTATGCACTTCCATTGTGTTGCAATAAAACCAAGATATCTTCTTTAACCGCTTGATGCAATAGACTGATCATCATCTTTTCATTTTTGTATTTCTTTCTATCATCAACACTTAGATCTTTAATAGCAATCTCCTCTTCATCATCATTCAACGGTCTAATATATTTTGTTTCAACACATTCCCAAGCATCCAAGCTTGAACACAGTTCTCAAATCGTTCTTCCCATCCTTTATACTCCTCGATATTCATGAGCTTAGGCGGTTTTTGCGTAGTACCCGTTTCATTTTCCATATTCAAGTTCTGAGTAACAGATGCCGGAGTATTTGGGGTAGTAGCAAATGCGTTATAAAATTCCTCTTCCATGTTTCGGTAACAATTTTCACAAAACAATCTTTTCAAATGAAAATACTTCTTCAAACGAAATACCCTTTGGAGCGAAATAACAAACTTCAAACGAAATAATCAATATGAAGCGAAATCACTGATTTCGTGCGAAATAACACCCTTTCAAACGAAATAGGTAATTTCGTATGAACCTCTCAAGCGAAATTACACTTTGGAGCGAAATATCTAATTTCGTGCGGTATACTCAAACGAAATTATGATCTGGTGCGAAATAACAGCTTATTTCGTGCGAAATACTGCTATGTCATCATCTCGAGCTGTTTTTCTTAAAATTGACCAAGTTTTAAGCCGTTTTAAGATCTGAAACTTTCTAGGGTTTGTTAAAACACTATTGCGCACATGATGTGAGAAAATCAAGACATTTTGACCGTAAAAACTAGTTAATTTTGAAAAAGAAGGTGTAGAAAATAGAATTTGTAGCTAAATTGGTAAGAACTCTTCCTCCTGAGCTCTGATACCACTTGTAGGATCGTTTTCAGACCCGAACGAGTCATTCAGAAGAGTTTTTCTCAATACGAGAGGCGGAAACAAACGTATCAAGTTCAATTCAGCTAGATATACACTTTAAACTGTCTTTAGATTGATTTGACAAAGTTTTACAGCGAGTAGACACTTCGGCAGCACTTCGGCTTCAAACCGGAATCTCAGAACTGTTTCAAACGAAATAGCAAAGGCACCTATTTATAGGCTGTGTAATTTCGCATGAAATTGCCAAACGAAATTACATTTCACACGAAATTATAATTTCGTGCGAAATTACCAAGTAATTTCGTATGGAATTACCAAGTCGTAATTTCGTGCGAAATTACCTCCAAACCTATTTTTGACATATTTCTCGTACTACGTGCCCTGATCTATCTATTACAATACAAGACTCGATACAAGACGAAGTCGACAGACGCATGCACCAACAAAATTTAATGCCAAAAGTCCAAAACTAACCCTAACTTTTTGAAACAATACTCTGATGTGTATAGATCGCCATTCGTAGATCGTATACATATTCCGTGAAATCAAACCTTTGATTTAAACATACTGATACAATTTCACAACACACAAAACCTGAAATAGTACAAAGTAGATTTATACTCGATCTAGACGCTAATATTGTGAATCCTTGATAATTTGTGGCAACTAATTGTCAAATCGAATAGTAAGATAAGCTAGGGATGGTAAATAGACATATTATAAGTGAAAATTAACATATCTATGTGAGTGAGTGAGAAAAAGACGACCGGAAGAATTATCCGATGAAGTGAGAGGTATCGAGTGATGTTCTGTGGTGGATGCACGTCGCTGGCAGCGGTGACGGCAGTGGTGGCGGTGATCGATGGAGGAGTAGATCTAATGATGAGATTGGGGTTTCAGATGCTTGGGGCGTAAGGCTTGTAATTTCCTTCTTCGAGGGGGGGGGGGGGGCTATATTGGACTTGCCTCCAATCTAGTAGAAGTTAAAGTTGCACCCTATGCTTTTAAATACTTTAAATATACCCCTTAAGAATCTATGAGTTTTTAAGGAATATTGGATTTTAATAATCTCAATTATTAGTCGTTGGCCGCCAACAGTCCTAGCTTCAAAAACAACCACTGGCAATCCCAACTATTAACATATTGGCCTCTACTGGACTCTAACTTACAGAATCCTAACGCTGTTAGTCTCCGGTTGCTGGAAAAAAATGTTTTTGGTTGGAAACTTTTTTTTGGCCGGAAAACTAAACCTTTTCGTCCCAAATCTCTTTGTAATCTTATTACGGACCTTTAGGAACATTTTTCTAATAGAAGCGCCAATTAGTGAGGTCGTCGAAAAACTTTTTCTTGCCCAGAAAACTCAACTTTTTGGCCGGAAAACTCAACATTTCCGTCCCAAACCACATTGTAACCTTATATCAGACCTTTAGGAACCTTTTTTTGGCCAAAAACATTTTTCCGGTGACCGAAGACTAACGGCGTTAGGGTTCTATTAGTCATGGTCCATTGGAGGCCAATATGTTAATAGTTGGGACTGCCAGTGGTTATTTTTGAAGTTTGGACGGTTGGCGGCCAACGACGAATAGTTGGGATTATTAAAATCTAATATTCCTTTTTTGTACGGATGACTATTTTGATACTACTACCGGTATCGGTATTTATTGGTATTGTATCGGTAGAATTTTAATACTATTTGGTATTCAGGTTTTAGCGGTTTTGGGATTGATATTTTCAGTTATGGTATAGTACCATGCTCATCCATAGTTAATCATGTCGGGTTGCCAATTTGAGACTATCCCACTTGATAAAGGCACATGTCTTTTGGAGGAGATGTCCCAAGTTCAAACCTGGACAAAGGCATTGTTTAATCTGTGGATCGTAGAAGTATCGACTAATCTGTGAACATATAAAACAATGAAGAACTAAACATCAAACCTTGAAAATCACAAATATCATATAACAGTGCGAGATTGATTGCACAGTTAAGATTACCAAGCATATTACAATTGACATAAGATTGGTCTGACTAGAAGATTAGACTACTAACTACTTCCCAAGTATAGTTATAACCCTAATATAATTAGCAATTAAATCAACTAACTAATAAAAAAATTGTAAAAAAAAGTCTAAACTATAAAAAAGAGAGTCCAAAGAAAAAAACGCAAGTGGATGCCTACTTCCTAAAATTACTTATATGTTAGCCTCTTAGATATGAAACTATGAATATAAGACACAAGCACTATAATGATAGGAAAAAACATACAAAATATACATATTAAAATTCACACTGATGCTTCCATTCTTGTTTGGTACACTTGCACCAAATGATAACAAAAACCTTTGGTACATGTAGCTGTTAATAAGTATGTGATCAATAAACTACACATGCTAGTCAAAGAAAACAACACCAGACTATAAAAATAAAGGGTCATAAGTATAGAATTATGCAGCATTATTTGATCCACTGACTAGCATTCCCTGCTTAAATTCAATGGAAACGAATGGTACAGCTTCAATAATCATGCACTAAACATCCAACGATGTTACACTTGATAGATTTCAAAAAAATGAGTTTTCAAGAAATTTATTTAATTGACTATGAGAAAAGTTATAAAAAAACACAGAATAGAGATTTTACTTTCTGGTGAAAATAAAATAGTATCATTGAAACCAAAAGCCTTGTTTAATTTTGGACATAAGACGTAAAAAGACGCAATTTAACTAAGACATATGAAGCAAATGAGTTTATATGGTTTGTAACTAGCATTGGTTAGTTGGACGAGATAGGGTACAAGATCGCAATCCAAGATGGTATACTTTGAATGTTTAAGCAAGATGGAACTTTGCTAATGAAAGTACCTCGTTCACCTAATCTCATTTACAAGATTAATCTTGAGGTTGTATCCCTAGTTTGCATACAGACTAAAGATGATAAGGTTGAAAATAGCGACCGGATAGTCTCTGTTGTGACAGAAATTAGCGACCAAACAGATCAGTCAGCAATAGGAATTAGTAACCAAACTGGGTAGTCTGCGACACATCAGACATATAGCGACCAGACTGACCAGTAAATGACAGAATCTGACCAGTCAGCGACATAATCTGATCAGCCAGTGACAGCTTTTAGTGATGAGTCTACGACAGATCAGTTTTTCAACATTTCAATAGTTAATGGATGCTCGGTTTATCAAATCAAGAGACAATTTTGAAAGTCGAGAACTTATTGCAAGAGCAAGTTAAAGTGGAATGTGTTAGCGGGGATTTGCAACGGACTCGCTTCCTCACAAAATCCATGCCACGACTCAAGATTAACGAGATTAGACATCTTCTCGGTACTGCAAGATTAGGGGGTGATTGTTAGACTAACCTTGCATATTATGTGTAAGTTTACAAAGTTCGGGTAAAAAGTGACCGGGTTATATACTAGGAGGTTTTTTGAGATAGTTTTTTTTAATCCTAGTTTGAGTCAAATAGGTATCTTGGTGAACAAGTTATTAGGCTTATAAATAGAAGGATTTATTTTTAAACCTAATAGTACCAATTATCAATAAACGAGTTTTGATTCAATACGTTCTTTGGTATCCAATTCTAACAATAATAAACGTGAGTGTGTGGTATATCCAGAAAAACAAACAATTTGCAGATGCAATGTCTGTGCGTGGTCTGTGTGGCGCAGACAGAAGAGACTGCATTGATCTTTTTTAGAAAAACAAACACCACCAAATAACTAAGTTCTTAACATAGTACATAGTAAATGGAGAGATGGTTGTTTCTTCTGGTGGCGGATCTCGAAGAAAATTTCATGGTAGCGACAAGAAGATTCTTTTTGCTTAGAGGTATCTGATACATAAACTAGAGAAAAAAAACAGAAAAAATGTACTAATTTCTCATATTGCCGACAAAGTTGAGGTGTAGCAAATGCTACCTCGGCCTACCAAGTACCTAATAAGTAGCCATGAAGCTAGATAAACATAGTGGTGAAATATAAGTAGCCATGAAGTTAGATAAAATGAAGTGGTGAAATATCGAAGATTAAATATAATAAGAAGCTAGTTAAAACTTGTATACGAATATTGATGTTTGATGATAATAAGTTAATTATGATATTAACTTTATCCCTCTTTGTGATGAAAAAAAAAACATAAATTAAAAAGAAAAAAAATAACCAAATAAAAAACTAGATCCAGAGTCATTTGACCACCCCCAAATCTGTTGATAATCTGACTATAGAACCGGCAGGAAATGTAACGCCCTGCCTTTCGATACTTTTATTATCTCGACAAGTCTCATCATACTTCCTATCTTGTGATGCTTTTACACTCGAGACGATCGATCATAACGAGGAATGAACTATTTGAATCTTAATTGTGTTAAACTATGTGAAACTTTGACTCTATGTGATGCTTTTGTGATACTTCTCAAATATGAACGATGTGAATCTTGACTCTTGTGTTGCTTTATATATGAACGATGTGAATCTTGACACTTGTGATGCTTTATATGTGAACGATATGATTCTTGATTATTTGTGATACTTATTGAACGGGAAACTAGCTTAAACGCAAACCTGATACACGAAAACTCCTTATGCAAATTTATGATGTAATAATACTCTATGTAATGGCTACTCACAATAATACGCAACGCAACGCTTAACCTAGCTCACAAAACGAACCAAAGTCGGAAAACTAGCAAATGAGAATCGGTTGTCCGAATGGACATCCGATCGAATGGCCATTCGACCGGAACGCCATCCGACACCTGACACTTGCACCGACTTAACCCATCCGGTCAATGCCATTCGATTGGAGCTGTCACTGTCATCTGTAAATAGGACACTTAACCATTCATTCTCACCTTTCACTCTGCCATCCGATCACACGCACTCAAGTCACTCTCAGTCACTTTAATCGCGATTCAGGGCCATTCCATAAGTATTTCTCCTCAAATCTTGTACAACCTTCATATTTAATCATTTCTACACCTTATTCTTCATCAAAATCACATGAACACTTCAACTTTTCCCGAAAACCAACTAATTTGGACCTCTTGAAGGTGGTTTCCACTCGGTTGCTTATGCAAACTACTATGGAGCACCATTTAACCAAGAATGGTTCCAGATCTAGCGGATTTTCACAACTTTTATACAAGATCTAAAGGATTATCATGCTTTTATACCAGATCTAACGGAATTTCACATGTTTCCGGCTCGAATCTGAGTCTTACAACTAATTTCTGAACTTTTCCTCGGTTTTTATACAAAATAGTGGAGAAATCGGACTCAATCGGGCTCTCGACTCATTTCTTAGTCGAGAGTCGGCTTGAAGACTAATTTCCACCGGAGAAATGGACTGATCTACGGGTCGAACATGAAATTTCACTGAAAACAACTAGTCTGTCTGATGGGGTGATACCCATCCGATCGAACAAGATGGGGTTTTGTATGCTTCCGTTGTTTGACATGCCGTCGGACCGTCTCCGTTAACTCAAAACTTAGAAAATTTTACGAAACTTCACATACTAACCATCTATTCGAATGGTCATCCGATCAGATGACCATCCGTCCAGATGATCTGATTATGATAACACTTGCCGTTTGTTTTTACAGGACACTATGATCCAAAACTTAAACAGACACCTACACACCATTCGAATGGCCGTCCGTTCGAATGGTCATGAGCGGATGACCATCCGGTCAGATGGAGCCCATCCGTTTGAATGGCCATCCATTCGGAGATGGCCATCCGCTCGAGTAGTATGTCAGATACTTTCACTCGATTTTCGCACTATTCTACACTCTGTTCCCGACTGGGTTAGCACTTAGAGGACTTATGCTCTGTTCCCCGCACGCAGGGTGTTCCAGTGCTCCCTTCGATCCAATTAGGCAGTGTTTGGTTCTAAGCACCCAATGTGCGTATACTCGATCCCTTTTTGTTTTAAACACTTTTGGGATGCAACAGGTATTCTATATCAAACACATGACACTTGAAACTTATTTGAAACATACTTTATCCGTATTAAACATGAAAACATGATACTTGTGGTACTTGAGTCTTTTATGCTATGTGGACGTTTGATTCTTATGTGTAGCTCGCCTTAACAATTATAACGCTATAGGGGTAACACACTGCTCTTTGAGTCTTGGGGAGTATTATTAAGTTTTGATTCTTTTACCTCCTCTTCGTTGCAACGAAGTAGGAAAGGCATGTTAACGCGTTGGAGACTTGGGTTATCATATGAACCACGTTAACTAGCATGTTGAAACTTGTGATATGTGGTTCATGTTGGATATAAGTTTTACACGTTTAAACTAGTATGCTATGTATTCAAACTTGTATACTCGCCAACATTTTTGTTGATTTTATTTTAATACATGTTGCAGGTTGATAAGTTCGGACGTGAAGAAATCAAGCTAGGATGATACTTAGAAACTCATCTTAGAGAAACAATATTTTGAAACATGTTTTGATCTATGTTTTGATACAATTTCTTTGATCAATCTGTGTATGACATTTTGATGCATATTATGAAATCTGATTAATCTATATTGAAACAATTCGTGTTATGGAATTCTTTGAGCAATCTGATTCACTTAGTGTTGTGCCCCGATGTTTCCGCCATCGGTTGGGGTGTGACAGATTGGTATCAGAGCCATAACTATAGGGAATTAGGAATAAGTAGGAATGCTTTGCCCTAGTCTATAGTTTTAGGAACTTCGACTCTTATTTGTTGTTTAAAACTTATGCATTCTACCTTACATGCTTCGTAGCAATTCCTCTTGTTTGTTAAACTTACATGCCTTTCCTAAGGCTAACACAATACACACTTGGATGCTTTGAAAACACTCTTGTAACAAAATCGAAACGACTCATCAAAACAGGGGTGATTCCCGCCTTTGATGACGACTTTCACTCAACAATGTTTATATTTTGCACGAGATTTACCCTCAAGTTAGGAGTGACATCCAAACCTTGAAGGGAAATTTCCATTTCATATTCTAGTGGGTCTTATCTTTTGATAAGTACCAACAACATTAGGGTATGATGTAACAACCCGTGTTTTGAAAGTCAAAGTTAAAGTCAAAGTTAAAGGAAGAAAAGATTGCTAAATGCGATCTGTCACTCTTTGCTTAATTATTGATTGTACTTTCTTGACTTGTAATCGAATCCGTTAATTTGTGTACTTTAGTTGTATTATGTGGAGAATCTATAATAATCGCAGTTTAATTGCATTTTTATCGCTAATCGCATCGTAATCACCTTCGCAACTTGAACTGTAGGTTCTGTATATTGTTTTACGTGTGTGTGCTATTTATGTGTTACTTGTGCATGTTTATATGATGTTGGTGGTGATTAATCGAAAACGCAATCGCAACTCTATCGCAACGCAATCTCATTGCAAATTGGAAACGCAAGTTTATCTTTGTTGTTATAGGTTGGTTATATTATTTGTGTGGCTATTAATTAAATCTATCGGATCACTTAATCAACACTCTCTTAAACGCATCGCAACGCTCAACTCGCAAAACGAAACGTCAAAACTCAACTTGCCGGAGACGTTCGATCGAATGACCATTCGATTGAATGGCCATCCGATCGGACTGCCCTCTGATCCGTCACCTACACCGCCTTTCACTCTCCTTCACCTATAAATAGCACCTGTCACATCAGTTGAACAGTGATGTGACAGCTCTAGTGCGACCCTTTGACTTCTCATCCTATTTTCTCTCGATTCCTCACGATTCTTGTAAGTTTCTTCCTCAAATCTTGTACTTCTATCATCTACACACACTTCTTCATTATTTTCACCTTTGAATCTTCACTTTTAACCAGGAAATCGGTTGATTTGAGGTGTTCTTGGATAATTTCATCATGGGGTTCTCATGAACTTCAAGATTTGACCTCATTCCACCAAGAACAACTCAGATCTAAGAGATTTCAACATGTTTAAACACTGATTTCACCTAAATCTAAACATTTTCAAGATTAAAAGGATTGAAAGATGTTTTCATAACTTTCTTTCAACTCTTTTACACTCTTGCACTCAAAACCGATAGAATCGGAGCGTATTCAGGCCTTCCACTTCTTCTCTAGTGATGTGTCGGTCTGAGATCTGATTCCTATCAAGGAGACAACCGATTCACGGGTTGAACATGAACAACCGTCAAGAACAGTTAGCTGATCGGACTGGGGTGATTCCCAGCTCGATCGGATGACTCGGACTTGATATGTTTCCATTGTTTAACACGTTGTCATACCGTCTCGTTGAAACCGCAAAACTTTCAAACTTAACAAATTTCAACACGAGCGAGTCACCAACGGACTGCCGTCTGATCGGATTGCCATCCGATCGAACGACAATCCGATCGGGTGACTTGTGGTTTGAACACTTGAACATTTTTTGCAAATTTTCAAAGATCATCAGTTTCCAACGGATAGTCATCCGATCGGAAGACCATCCAATCGAATGATGTTGGTGCACCTTTTTGTGTCTGTAACTAGTCTTGTTTATCGTTGTATTTTGTACGGTCTTTTGTTGTTTATTGAGTCTGTATTTGCCGTCGACCAAGTCGGATATCCTCCTATCCGCTTGTGTCCGACTTATTTATCTCTATTTGATATGTAATGATATACGAACAATGCATGTTGCATGTAAGGGTATTATTGTCATTATGTAAGTGTTTATATGTTGTTGTCTGTTTGCATCAAACAACATAACTGTTGTAGCCTTCGACGAAACAGAGCGTTTCGTCGAACACCTCTCGACGAAACGGATAAGTGTCCATTTCATCTTGTTTCATCGACATCAGCGACGAAACACCCTTGTTTCGTCGACTGTTGGGCTGCTTCAGGCCCAATGTCTGGCACAAATGTTGTTTCGTCGACCCACCTTTGGTTTCGTCGATGTTTGGCTGAGGTTGCTATATAAACACTTTCTGGTTTCACTTTGAAACTAGATGAGAGCATACCCTGAAAGTTATTCTGTCAAACTGTGTGTGTATCAGTTGTTCTTGGTTCTCATCCCATTTAATCAATAGATTGCGTTTCATTGGTTATACCGTGTGTGTTATTTACTGTGTTTGATTTGGCATCGTTACGGGGATTCCGCACCCGTGATATTGTTTGTTATAAACAAGGATTCGGTTTTCGTTATCGATCCTCAGATTTCGGGACCTACAAGTGGTATCAGAGCATTGGCTCTTATCCTTGTTTAAAATCAAACATAGTTGGATTTTTATCAAGTATTGGAAATTGTTGTTTATGATTTTCTGGAAATCTTGTTCTTGAAAAACTCATATTTTCTGGAAAAAGTGCTTAAAATCTGTTTGTTTCTTGCTTATTTGCCAAAGTTTTGTTAAAAACCTTTGTTACATTGCTTATTCATAAGATAAAACTGGGGTTTTCAGTAAAAGTTTATGCGGATTTGCGTTTCGGAAAATTGTTCAGGTGACCGGAAGTTCATATTCTGGGTTGTATCTTCAAATCTTCATAATATATTCAAACTGTTCTTGTAATATCCATTGAATTTGAATTAAAAGAAATTGATAATTGATAAAAGTTTTAAATTGATTAAATATTATTCACCCATACTATTAGGTGAATCAGGCATGTTGTGTGTTGAAAATTTTGTACTGTGTCAGTAAAGAGATCAGATTTAAGTTGAAAAATTTTACCAACTCTCACCCACTTGACCCACTTGTCTGGACCTTATCGACGACGAAACGCACAAGCGACGAAACAGAGTGTTTCGCCAAAAGCATCTTCGACGAAACAGAGTGTTTGGTCATAAGACATTTCGACGAAACAAAGTTTTTCGTATAAGGTGTTTCGTCGAGATCTGTTGTCAATTTTTAACAGAGGACTTGCAAAAGTGTTCTAACTTTGTGTTTTCAAGTATTTGATCAGCTATTCTACTTCATACATCAAATATGAGCTGCACAAGTCCGTGGGATTGGAGTACGGACCCACAATCAGGTCAAAAACCGACTTCGATGGCCGCAATGTTAATGAATTCCATACCTCAGACTCAACAATCAATAAGTGCAAGTCAATAGGCATTGGTGTCGAATCAAAATCAAAGCATTCAAAATCTATTGCTTAGTGAAAGTGAGACAGGTAGCAACAATCGCCCGCCAAAGTTAAATCACATGAACGACTATCCATCATGGAAGGGTCGTTTCCATAATTACGTTCAAGGGCAAAACACAGAATTATGGACGTGTTTCACTTCTGCATTTAGTCAAGCTCTTGAAGAATCAGGATCAAATGCGACAACTTTCAATAATATGCAAGAAGCCGACAAAAAGGCATATGATCTGGAGAAGAAGGCGTATGCTATTCTCACTCAAGCACTTCACAAAGACATCTATCATCAATTCTCTTATTGTATGAGCACAAAACCTTTATGGGATGCATTGGTAGCGAGAGGAGAAGGAAATGCAGCTACTAGAAAGACATGCCATGATTTATTGAAGAAAGAGTTTGAATCATTTCAATTCTTGGATAATGAAACCTTAAATGATATGACTTCTCGTTTTTATCATTTGATTAGTGAAATGAGTTCTTATAATGTTGCTGCAACTCATCTGGAAATGGTTGCATGGTTTGCTGATGCTCTACCTCCTAAGTGGAGTCCATTCATTGAGCTTCTAAAGCATACGGGCGCTCTGGATACGGCCAATATCACTATCTATGAATTCGTTCAGAAGTTGGAGCAAAAGAACGAAGAGGAAATTCGGAAAGCTAAAAGGATTGCAGCTCCTCAGAACACAGAAATGGATTTGCCTGGTTTTGCTCCTTCAGCTAGTTCTAGTTCCGTTCAGCAACCGAAGCTTCAAACGGCGTTTGTGTCCAATACAAGCTCATCTCCGTTTCCACAGTTCAATCAAAGTGCTTATCTTTCACAATCTCAACCCGAACCTCCACCTCAAGTTACCACTACTCAACCACAATTCAATCAAAGTGCTTATCTTTCACAATCTCTACCCCAACCTCAAGCCCAACCACAACAACAACAAGCACATTATACCAACAATCCTCCACCTCAAAACTCCAACACAGTCAGAGTTGATACTTCAAACCTCTCAAATGTTAGCATTGAAGTAGCGAAGGAACATATGGAACTCATTAATACAATGGTCAGTGCATACTGCGGATTGGTCGCAGGCCAAATTGGAAACATCAATATGACCAATGAAGATTATCAACAAATCGACCGTGATGAAATGGAGTTGATGGATATAAAGTGGGCGTTTGCAAGTGCTGTTAGAAGGGCGAAGGACTTTATGGTTCGAACAGGGAGAAGTTCTTTGGAAAGTAAACAGGATACGAAGTACGGATTTGATAAAAACAGTTACATGTTTCAAATGTGGCGAAAAGGGGCACTTCAAACGTGAGTGCACCCGACCAAGCAAACAAGGTAATCAGAACCCATTCAGAAATTAGACGAGTACTTCCAATGTCAATGTCAATCAAGAAAATCGTGAACGAAGGATAGTAGCGGTGAACAACAATCAGAACCAGAACCAGAACCAGTCTGGACCTTCAAACAACAACAGAGCATTAGTTGTTCAAGCTGATGAAGGGTGTAATTGGTCTGTACAATTAGGGGAAGGTGATCAAGAAGGAGGAGGAACAGCTTGTTATGCAAAGATCATCAATCACATCAAGCACGTTCACAAGGAAGAATTTTCTGAAAGTGACGACAGTTCGGGTTATACCGGGAGTTCTGATGAAGAAAGTTCTAATTCGGGTGGTTATAATTCTGAATCTGATGTGAAGGAAGAAGCGAGTTCTGATGTTGATGATTTATTGACTGAAGCAGAGGAGTTGAAGAGTCAGAAATCTGTTCTGATCAAGAAGGATACTGTAGCATCTAAAGAAATGGAGAAATTCTTCTCTGAAGACGGATCTTTTTCTTATCAGACTGCCTTTATGGCAAATGTCTCAGCCTCTACGAGTCAGGTTAAATCTGAAACTCCTGCTCCTAGTGTTTGTAATGTTTGTGCTGATTTAAAGCTTGAATCTGAAAAGGTTCATAGTCATAACCAAAGTTTGGTTATTGAGTTGTCTAAGTGTAAAGAGGCAAATATGGATTTAGCTAGAAACAAAAAGGAGTTTAAATCTGTGATTGAAACCCTAAAGAAAAGTGTTTTCGAGGTAACAAAAACTGTTTTCAATAAGCAAATTGGTATTAACAATTACATTAATATCATTGAGGAAACCAAAAAGGAGCTAGCCATTTCCAAATGCGAACATGATGCAATCAAGCTCAAATTGGAGAGTTATTCTAACTCCCGATATGTGCTCGATCATATCATTGATGCTCAACAACTCAAAGGTAACAAGAAAGGTGTAGGGTATAAGAAGTGTCCGCCCCCTTTAAGACATAATTATACTCATATGCCTGATGAAGAAGAAATGCCTCGTTTTGAACCCAGTGTGCCTCTTGATTATGAGGAAATTACTACTGGCCTAGGGTTCAAATCGGACAGTTCTTCAAGTACATCATCTGAGCAAACAGAAACTTCAACATCTACGAAACAAAGTCCTCCAATCATTGAGGACTATGAGTCGTCTGATGACGAATCAGAATCAGATATGAGTGATCAGGATAAATCACTTGACAAAATGAAAGGAGTAGAAATTCCAATTGAGAATCATATTCTTTGTGATCCTCCTACTCCTGCTGTCAAACAAGTAATAGATCCTGTCAAGAATGACAAGAAATCTGTGTCTACCGTTAAGAGTAATAACGTGTTGTACACTTTGGTTGGTGATTCTAAAATCTATTCAGATCACAATTTTCCAATAAAAAATGTCAATCCATCTTCGATTGATCAAGTTTTTGAAGATAATACAAACAAGTTTTTGGGAAAGACAATTCCAGGAGTCATTGTAACTCAATGTGTCCCAATTCCAAAAGCTGAAATCAGGAAACAATTTGGAAATCAAAAATCACCAACAAAGCAACAACCTATTGCTTCTAAGGGTAAACAACCAAAAAAGCGAGCTCAAAAACCTAACGTTTCTCAATCAAAATTTGAAACAAAAGGAGCTCGTTATCAGAAGAAAAACAGTAATGTCAGATTTATAGCATCGAATGGTACGGATAAAATTGAGACTTTTGAAAACAAATCAAACAACGATTTTGTCTAACAAGTCACGATTTTAAAGCGTAATAGCCAAAAAAATTACACTCAACATACAAACGGGTGTGATGAAAAAGCAAGTACCTCGGGTTCTACGGGTTCGACATCTGTTTGTCGATCGGATTCTCCTAAGTTTGTGGAAAGGAGAACATGTTTTAAATGTGGGGAGTTTGGGCATATCATCAAGAACTGCTCAAACACTCCAAAAGATAAATTTGTTGAGAAAGCACCACCTGAAAAGGTTCACCCTCAACGTCGTCCCGTTTCACCAAAACATGATAAAAGAACTGTTAAGGAACAAGAAATGAAACAACGATGTCAAAACGTCAAAGCTGTTGAAAAGTCTTTAAAATCTGAAGTCAAAACGGTCAACAGGGAACCAAGTTCTTCACAATATTTAAAACCAGAAGTCTTAGAATCTGTTCATAAAAATGTATCTGGTAAAGCAAATCAAACTTGGAAACCTAAGACGGGTGAAAAGTTAGGGGGAGGAGTTGTGTTACAAAATCATCAAGAAATCGAGATCATCTTTCGTGATGCTCAGGGACGACCCAAGACCACTAAGGCTTGGTTCCCCATCCTCAACTGATCATTGATGATATGTGCAGGGTGTTCCAGGAGGAACTATTAATAGTCATTGGATTGTTGATAGTGGAGCATCTAGGCACATGACAGGCGACTTACGGCTTCTATATGATGTGAGAAATATTAGAGGAGGCTATATCGCGTTTGCTGGAGACAAAGGCGGATACATCACTGGAGAGGGAATGATCTCTAATGGTGTTGTATGTTTCGATAAGATCAATTATGTTCGACAAATTGATCATAATCTTCTCAGTGTTTCGCAGATCTGCGATAAGAAGTTCACCGTGCATTTTGATGATGCCGTTTGTTATGTGCTGAAACCTGGTTTCAAAATTCTAGAAGAATGGATTCTCTTATCGGATCCAAGAGTTAATGATCTTTATATTCTTGATATGAGCCAGGCGATTACGACTTCTGCACAAGTCACATGTTTTGTCTCAAAAGCCACGGAGAAGGAGTCTATATCTTGGCACAATCTTGTGAATGGCGTGCCCGTGAGAAGTTTTCATCTACAAGATATCTGTGTTTCGTGCCAGAAACGGAAACAAACGAAGAAGTCTCACCCTCTGAAGAAAATCAACACTGTTAGCATGCCTCTTGAACGTCTTCATATGGACCTCTTTGGACCTATGAGACACAAGACAACATTCGAGGATGTTTATTGTTTAGTGGTTACTGATGATTATTCTAGATTTTATTGGGTAGCTTTTATGGCACACAAGAGTGATACTCCTGGCATCCTCAAGGATCTTCTTACAATGTTGGAAAATCTCTACACGTTGAAAGTTAAGAGGACCAGAAGCGACAATGGAACTGAGTTCAAGAACCGTGTGATGGATGAGTTCTGTACTTCTAAGGGCATTCTTCATGAATACAGTTCTCGATACACTCCACAACAAAACGGTGTCGCGGAGAGGAAGAATCCGACAATAATTGAAACTGCAAGAACGATGTTGGTAGAGTCGGAGCTTCCTGTTCAGTTCTGGGGGGAGGCTGTGTCGACTGCTTGCTACACATTAAACCGAGTTCTTACAGTTAAGAGACATGGCAAGACTTGTTTCGAACTTCTATAGAAAAGGAAACCGGATCTATCTTTTCAAGAACCATTTGGCGGTCCATGCACTATGATTGAGCCGGATGGAAAGTTTGGCGCGAAAGCTATCGAGGGTTTCTTCCTTGGATATGCTACTCCGAATTTTCGCGTATGGAATCTGGCTACCAAAAAGATTGAGCTATGGAGTGAAGTAAGGGTTCAAAGGTATACAAGTCCTGTTAGGGCTCCGGGTGATCCTTGGATGTTCGACTACGATGGGCTATTCGACTCCTTTAATCTGCCAACCTTTGACGAAGATTCTGCAGCTGCTAGAATGTTATTTGATAGTGACAACGCTGCTGACTCGCCATTGGTTAGACCTGTTATTGTTAACCCCCAAGGTTCTAATTCGGTTAACAACACAATTCAAAATGAGGTATTTGAAGATGCTACTGAGTACAATGAGTCATCGGAAGATGATGAATATCTGGATGCGACTGAAGGCACTTCAGCTCCAGTTGCTCCTGTTCAGGGTACTTCTGTTGAAACGCCTCATGTGCAGGATGTTGATACTGCTGAAGGGAATGCATCCACTTCCATGCATATTCCCGGTGTAGAATTGGTTGTTGATCTTAATATTAACAATTTGGGTGTTAATGCTCGTGTTCCTGAAAATCCTTAAATGAGGATACACGATACCCATCCACAACAGAATATTATAGGAGATGTCCAACAAGGGGTGCAGACGCGTAATCAGCTGAGAAACAACCAAAGTGCTGGTTTGTATTCAGCCATTAGAGAATCTGGTCTTCAAAATGATTGGTCCTTCGCTTGTTACGTTTCACAAGAAGAACCGAAATCTTGGAAAGAAGCTTTAAAGGATAATTCTTGGGTTGAAGCAATGCAAGAGGAACTACAACAGTTCCAGAAACTGGGTGTTTGGAGACTTGTTGAAAAACCCGACAACTACAAGAAAATTGGCACCCGTTGGGTTTACAAGTGCAAAAAGGATGATCGTGGAGTGGTCATTCGCAACAAGGCAAGATTAGTTGTTCAGGGCTTTCGTCAAATTGAAGGCATTGATTACAACGACGTTTATGCACCAGTTGCACGTCTGGAGGCTATTCGGATCTTTCTAGCGTATGCTTCTTTTAAAGGATTCAAAGTCTATCAGATGGACGTCAAAAGCGCATTCTTGCATGGTATTGTTGAAGAAGAGGTGTATGTCGAACAACCTCCAGGTTTTGAAGATCCTATTCATCCCGATCGGGTTTGGTTGCTCAACAAAGCTCTCTATGGGTTACATCAAGCACCGAGGGCTTGGTATGCAACTTTATCTACTTATCAGCTGGAGAACGGTTTTCGCCGGGGTCTTATCGACTGTACTCTTTTCATCAAGGAACAGGATGGAGATCTTTTGTTGGTATAGGTATACGTTGATGATATCATTTTTGGTTCTACTAACGATACTTTGTGCAGGCAATTTGAACGGGTTATGCAGGAGAAGTTTGAAATGAGCGCAATGGGAGAGATGAATTTCTTTTTGGGCCTACAAGTTCAACAAACTGAGTCTGGGATATTCATCCATCAGACTAAATATGTTGGTGACATCTTGAGCCGATTCCAGATGTCTGAAGCAACGCCCACTGGTACCCCACTTCCGACAAATCACGGGATTACTCCGGACTTGAAGGGTGAAAGTGTCAACTCTTCTTATTATCGTGCTATGATTAGATATCTTATGTATCTCACAGCATCGAGGCCTGACATCATGTATCCAACGTGCCTGCTTGCAAGATATCAAGCTAACCCAAAAGCATCTCATCTTGGAGCTATTAAAAGGATTTTTCGCTATCTGAAGGGTTGCCCGGACACCGGTCTCTAATACCCTAAGGATGATGGTTTTGACTTGGTTGCTTTTAGTGATTCAGATTTCGGCGGATGCAAAATAGATGGGAAATCCACAACGGCTGGATGTCAATTTTTAGGAAGTCGCTTAGTCACGTGGCAGTGCAAGAAGCAAACTTGTGTTGCTACATCAACTTGTGAAGCTGAATACATTGCTGCCTCAAGTTGTTGCTCTCAGGTTCTATGGATCCAGCAACAAATGCGGGACTACGGTTTTGAATTCCTATCTACCTCTATTTTTGTTGATAATAATGCTGCTTTATCTATCACTTGAAATCCTGTCCAACACTCCAAGACCAAGCACATCGAAATTAAGTATCACTTCATACGTGATTGTTTTGACAAAAGATTAATCGATGTTGTTAAAATCCACACTGATGAACAGCGTGCTGACCTGTTTACAAAAGCTTTTGACAAATCTCGTTTTGACTATCTTTTATTAGTCAATGGTGTTAAGGTGAAACAAGAGTAAACTTCTGTCGGCTGATCGTTTTTTGTAAATATTTTCTTAAGCGTTAAAAATCCAAAAAGATTTTCAGTTTGCTTATCTTTTCGCATTTTAGGGGGAGAAATTTCAGAAAATACAAAAACATGTGAAAATTCAAAAATCCAAAAATATGTCGTTTACTTTCTGTCTTTAATTTTGACAAATCAAAAATTCAAAAACAATAGAAAACCAAAAATGAGTTTCTTGGAGAAAAGAAGGGAAAGTGATGATATACACTGGTGTGGTCTGTCAATATGGTCAAAAGAAAAAGAAAAATTGAAAAATGATAAGTAGCTTTACTAACGATGTATCGGTAGGCTCACAATCAGACTAAAATGTGCAGGATGATATAAACCTAACAGACTTCAAGTCAGGTGGGAACCATTCATTGGCATATGGTCTTGGTACCGAAATTTTGTTTGATTGATTGCCGAGGTTCTGAGATATTCGGTCTTTATGCTGTCTTATCATCTGGGTATCATGGTTGTATCTTTTATCGAAAAATAATGGAGACGAAGTCTAGATCTTCCATGATACTATACATACGTGTACATATTGCATTCGACCTCAATAAGTGATCAACAATCACATGTCCAAACAAAATAAGTGACAATATATCACAGATTTATCTAGGAGTCAAGTTCGTCTCTCTGCTGTACGAAAGTACTGACCTGTTCACGGACTTGCTCCTGTGCCCTCATGCATCGAAAATCAAGTTCCTCATCAATAAGTGATTTTATCACATAGGGCTTGTTTTCAATCAAAATAAGTGAGTTTCTCAGATTCTTTTATACGGTCAAACAGATGATAAGCAGTATACTCACCGGTAAGATGAACTCTCGTGCATACCTTGATACGGGAATGTGTCGTGAGTGGATGTACACCGACAAGTAAGTATAACTCTTACCATAAATCATATCTCCTAATTATGATTACATCTGATAAGTTGAGCTTAGGTGGACAACAATACCGATAATTGTGGTAGAATACTTATCTAAAGCATTAAACAGAAATCAGAAACCGTTTTGACAAGGACCGTAAGCTGGTAATGATTCTCTTACCTTGAGACTCGCAAAAAGATTGTTCACTGTACAAATTCTTTATGTTATTGTTTTTCGTTAGTTTAACGTACTTTAATTTGTGTTGTAGTGTAAGTTGTAAAACTTGTTTTGATTAGCCGATGGTTGGTATCTCGAAGTTTTCTGCCGGAAGCTTGAAAACTACTTCATAAAACGTCCTTGCATTTGGAAACTCAATCAAAATGGAAATGTGTTCAATTAATCAAAATCTATTCAGTGTGCAAAAATGTTCATGCCTTAGTGTTTTTGAAAAATGATGTCGACAAAACAAAGTATGGTCGACGAAACAAATTATTATCGACGAAACACACATGGTCAAACCTCGTTTTAGTAGTCGACGAAACACCTCGTTTCGTCGAGGTTACGACGAAACGCAATGGCCCAGTTTTGTTTCGTCGTGGGCTAAATTTTAAGGCCCAAGTCCAGCCCAACATATCCGTTTTGTCGAGCCCAAAAGCCGTTTCGTCGAGATGTGCATTTCGCCGAAGTAAGGCGGTGTTTAAAGGGGTCCCAGGTCAATTATTTGTTTACTTTTTCAAACATAACTTGTTCCCCTTCTCCACACTCAACCGCCATACCCCTCTGCTATACCCATTCTCGAACCCTCTATACCCTCTGTTTACCTTGAAATCTAACAAAACTCAAAGGTAGACAAATGTTCCTGATCATGTTTCTAACAAAATGAACCGTATGTTTTTGTCCGAAACCCTTGGAAACCCTTTTTACTTGATGTTTTTCATGATTTGAGATTATGCTTGTTTTGGGTTCTATAAAAAACAGACAGATTTAGGATATTTTCTTTGATTGTGCTTTGATTTGGGTTATGGTTTGGTATATAAAAACAGGGGATTGATGATTGTTGAAGTTTAACTATTTCAAACGGGTTTTTGATCAAAAAACATACCCACATTGGATCTTGGGTGTGTTTCCTACTTGGGTTGGGTTAAACAAAGTGTTGATTTTGGTTTGTGATGATCTGATCATTGTTAAAACCCCATACGGCGAAACACCCAAATGTCTGAAACCCTAACTGTTCTAAAACCCCCTTCACGACGAAACAAGTGGCAAAACAAACAAGCGACGAAACGGATCCATTTCATCGAGGTACTGTCGACGAAACGAACTGGTCAACGGTCAACTCCGTTCTGTCACACATCATTGTGTTTCGTCGAAGACTCTCTGTTTCGTCATCCATGCCTTAGCAAATTTTTCAGTTTGGTGCATTGTAACAGAATGTTTGTAAATATGTGTTTAATGTGCATTTGATGTTCAAACATGTTTGTATATAAGTTTAATACACTTATTATGATATTGTGACTTATTGTGGACATTTTCATATACAGATGGCACCGAAAGAAGGAAAACGTAAGAAACCGACTAAGAAGGAAAACAAGTCGGAAGAGGAGATAATGTCTGAAAAGCGTCATAATCAAATTGCTTTTCTGGATCCAAAAGAAAAGCTCGCTGAACTAAAAGATATCACGAAATGGATCAGGGAGTCACGGATCAATCATGTTGTTACTTTCTCAACACCTGTCTACAAATCTCTTATCAAAGCTTTCTGGGATTCAGCAAGTGTTGTGCAAGTGGATGGAAAAGAAGTTATTCAGGGTCGTGTAAATGATGTGGATGTTGTTGTATCTTCGGATATCTTGAACGAAGTTTTACAGCTACAAGACCATCCGGATGCTCCATATTCTATACCTATAATGTGTACGAGAGGCTGCTTGTTACGAATGAAGTGTACAGGAGACATCTTCAGCAAACAAATCAACAAGGGTGATCTGCCATTACGCTACAAGTTCCTATTACACATTCTCATTCAGTATCTTAGCAATAGACGTGTTGGATATGATATGGCTGGAAATGATCTAGTTAGTTTCATGGTGGCGTTGGTGCTAAACAAACCGTTTAGCATCTCAAAGTACATCTTCGACAATATGAAAGAAAATATGACGAGGACTGGAAGTAGAATGTCACACCCCCAAAATCCACACGCGGAGTATCACCGCTTGGAGGCGTGACTGACCAGGATCAAGCCACCAATCATATTGAACATATAAGTAATAAGTAAAAGTAAATGTAATCCATCACAATACAATTGGTGTTCAATCAAAAACATAGCATAGGCAGCGGAAGCATAGTTATGAAAATCCAACACAAGTGTTTAGTTTAAAGAGTCATAAAGTTTTCATCAAAACATCCACAATCCGTGCCCACAACGACCGCGCCTCCCATGCAAGCTCCAAGAGTACCTATGGTGCTGCAAGGCATGTAACAGGAAGTCAACAACTAGTTGAGCGAGTTCACAGTAAGTTCGTTGCATAACTATGCGTTATTAACTAAGCCGTTGTGTAGGTTTAATTGGTGGGGGCTTCCCATGTTTGTATTTACTAGACTAGTTGTACCATAAGTGTTCTTCTTGACCCGAGAACAGGATTGCGTACGAGGTTTACGTAGGCTTTACGTAAGTGCCCTTCTCAACCCGAGGACAGTGGTACGTGGGGGTTTACGTAAGTGTCCTTCTTAACCCGAAGACAGTAGTATGTATGAGTTTACGTAGGTTTTACGTAAGTGCCCTTCGTAACCTGAGGACAGTGGTAAGTACAAGTTTACGTAGGTTTTACGTAAGTGTCCTGCTTATCCTGAGGACGATGGTAGAAAGTCTAGTAGCAGTGTAAGTACAAGTAACTGTTCAATCCCATTATTCAAAACCCATTCCCTACCCCGGGAATCCCATGCCTTGGTAAGAGTGTGAACTCACCTCGGTTTGCTCAGTATGCTAAAGTAATACACGCTCACAAATAATCAGTCACGACATATAGTACGCACGTATACACAATCAGTTTCGTTCGTAATGACTCACATGCAATTCTATGTCACATAGTACTTGGTAGCTAATATCATGTATCAATCATGTATCACGTGACAGTTAATCCAATCCACACAATTCATGTTTCACATAAACATCTTTCTCAGTTTAGTCTAACATAGTTATTCATTAGCATGCTTGACAGGGTTAACTAGTTTTTAACAAGGTTAGCATATATAACAAAGTTAATAAACTAAACAGAGTTAACCCACGTAACAGAAATAACAAACTAACAAAGTTAATCAACTGGCTGAGTTAATTGGACTAACTGAGTTAATACCTTACAGATTTATATGATTAATAGAGTTGCATCATTTAACAGAGTTAATTCAGTTAACAGAGTTAATAACTTAACTCAGTTATCAGACTAAACATGGCTGGTAACTAACAGTATTATCAAACTAACAGGTTTAAGTAATTAACAAAGTTAACTAGCTAACAACGTTACTGTGCAGAATGCTAGACGAAATCCCATAGTGGCGAAATCACTAGTACCGAAATCCCCATTGTGGTGAAAACACTAGTGCCGAAATCCCCTAGTGTTTTCGTTGCTGTAGTGTTTTCATCGGGCAGACCATCATCAACAGTTACACAAAAAAAATCCTAGAAGTCATCTAACAATCATTCAGTCCGAACAACTCATGGAAACATTCAATCATCAAATCATCATTAGACATCAGTTACGTATTACTGAAACCCTAGTGGTTACACGATTTCAACAAATAACACTATTAAATCATCAGCCCAAATCCGATCAATACAAAGATCATAGTTCGCGTATATTACCACCGTTCACACAATCGAACCCTAACCTACACGAACAATAGTCATGCATGTAAATAGAAAAACATAACAATCTGATGTCATCAAGAATCACCCGTAGTCATGATCTAAACATAAATCAACAATAGTTAACACAAGTATCTAACAGGTAGCCAAAAGATAGTTTAAATCAGACAATCACGTAAAGATCGAAACTAACCGCAACACAAGGTAGGGCACAGAGATGTTTCGAGAGAGTTTGTTGCCGTCAGTCTATTAGAGAGAGTCAAGGGTTTGCCGGTTGAGAACTTCTCGTAAAGAGTTGTGATCAGGATATACATATAAGTGATTCACTACTAGGCCTAAAGCCCATTCTGATTTCGTTGGTCACAAGGTGGACGAAAGCACACAAGGTGTTTTCGTGAGTAGGTGATTTCACAGGGGGGGTGGTGTTTTCGTATGAGCAGGGGTGTTGGACCAATGATCCATATTAAACTATACAACCCCAATTAACACAAATTACACTATTATCATACACTCAAATATAATGCACCCCAATTATAAAATATTAATCGCAATACGATTTAACGTTTTACAAATGTGCACAGTTGCGAAACAAACAAGTCGTGTAAACAAACAACATAAACAATTAACGTGCAATTAATGCGAAGATGGAATCTTGGAAACTCGAGTTGTCACATTATCCCCAACTTGAAAGAAATTTAGTCCCGAAATTTAGCACGTGGTTACTGAGGAAGCTAGTTGTGTTGTGTAGTTTACTGGTTTTCCTGGGGTGTCACATCATCCCCCCGTTGATTTGGAATTTCGTCCCAAAATTCTGTAGTAGCTTCAGCCTCAGTAGTGGTTGCACTGTTTCCGAATAACTGGGGATACTTGAGTTTCATTTGATCTTCTCGTTCCCAGGTAAACTCTGGGCCACGACGGGAGTTCCAACGAACTCGAACAAGAGGTATTCTAGTGCGCTTGAGGACCTTAACGTCCTGGTCCGTGATTTCAACTGGTTCCTCGACGAATCGCAACTGATCGTCGATAGTGAGCTCCTTCAGGGGAACTATGAGGGTCTCATCTGACAGACACTTCTTCAGATTCGACACGTGGAAAACGTTGTGAACTGCACTGAGTTCTGCTGGTAAGTTCAGTCTGTAGGCCACCTTGCCTATTTTCTCTATGATTTTGAATGGTCCAACGTATCGTGGATTGAGTTTACCCCTTTTGCCAAAACGAACAACACCCTTCCAGGGTGAGACTTTAAGTAGTACTCGATCCCCAACTTGGAATTCGAGTGGTTTCCTGTCCTTATCGGCGTATGCTTTCTGACGGTCACGAGCTGCCGCCATGCGTTGTCGTATCTGAGCAATCTTTTCAGTAGTATCAACTACGAGTTCTGGGCCCGAAATCTGACTATCACCCACCTCTGCCCAACAAAGAGGTGATCGGTATTTATGCCCATACAATGCCTCGAATGGAGCGGCTTGAATGCTGGTGTGGTAACTGTTGTTATACGAGAACTCTACTAACGGGAGGTGTTTTTCCCAGCCGTTGCCGAAATCGATTACACATGCACGAAGCATGTCTTCTAGAGTTTGAATAGTGCGCTCAGACTGCCCATCCATCTGAGGGTGATAAGCTGTGCTCATGTCTAAAAGAGAACCAAAAGATTTGTGCATTGCTTGCCACAGTTCTGAAGTAAAACGTGCATCACGATCAGAGATAATGGAGGTGGGCACCCCGTGCCTTGAAACCACTTCTTTTAGGTAAATGTCTGCTAAGGTAGAGAACTTGTATGTTTCCTTAATAGCCAGGAAGTGTGCAGACTTTGTGAGTCGATCCACGATCACCCAAATAGTATCATTCCCACGTTGGGATCTAGGCAGGCCAGTAACAAAATCCATGGAAATTTGCTCCCATTTCCATTGTGGTATCTCTGGTTGTTGGAGTAGGCCCGATGGTTTCTGATATTCCGCTTTGACTCTCGCACAAGTCAAACACTTGCTAACGTAAGTTGCTATATGAGCTTTCATGCTAGGCCACCAATATGTGGTTTTCAAGTCGTGGTACATCTTATCCGAACCAGGATGTACTGAGTAGCGAGAGTTATGAGCTTCATCCATTACAAGCTCGCGTAAGTTGCCATAGAGTGGGACCCAAATGCGTTCTGTTACATAGTAGGCGCCGTCTGCCTTTTGTTCTAACCGTTGCCTTGAACCGCGTAGGGCTTCAGCCCTGACATTTTCGGGTTTCAATGCTTCTACCTGAGCATCTCGTATCTGAGAAGGAAGACTAGACTGAATAGTGAGTTGCAACGCCCGTACAAGCCTAGGTGTAGTATCTTTTCGACTGAGGGCGTCGGGCACCACATTGGCTTTACCCGGATGGTACTTTATAGCACATTCGTAATCGTTCAGTAATTCGACCCATCGACGTTGTCGCATGTTCAATTCTTTTTGCTTGAAGATATGCTCGAGACTCCTATAATCGGCGTATATAGTGCACTTGGTACCGTACAGGTAATGTCACCATATCTTGAGCGCAAAAACAACAGCTCCCAGCTCTAAATCATGTGTAGTGTAATTCCGTTCGTGAATCTTAATTTGGCGCGAAGAATAAGCAATGACTTTATCCCATTGCATCAACACACATCCAAGACCTTGGATGGATGCGTCGCAGTAGACTACAAAATCGTCCGTGCCTTCAGGCAATGAGAGGATAGGTGCGCTACAAAGTCTATCCTTTAAGTGCTGAAACGCTGTTTCCTGTGTATTACCCCAACGGTAAGCAACACCTTTCTATGTCAGTAGTGTAAGCGGCTGCGCAATCTTTGAGAAGTCTTTGATGAACCGTCTGTAATAACCCGCCAAACCCAAGAATTGGTGTATTTCGGGTGGTGTGCGAGGTGCAGGCCAGTTCTTGATCGAATCTACCTTGGACGGATCAACATGAATCCCATCCTTGTTTACTACGTGGCCTAGGAAGTGGACTTCACGAAGCCAGAAGTCGCATTTTGAAAACTTGGCGTATAGCTGTTCTGCTCGAAGGAGTTCCAAAATAAGTCGTAAATGATGCTCGTGTTCCTCCTGACTCTTCGAATAGATCAGGATGCCGTCGATGAAAACAATGACGAACTTGTCAAGATAAGGTTTGCACACCCTGTTCATAAGATCCATGAAAACCGCAGGCGCATTTGTTAGCCCGAATGGCATGACCAAAAACTCGTAGTGGCCGTAGCGAGTTCTGAATGCTGTTTTGGAGACGTCCTCGTCCCGGACTCTCAGTTGATGGTAGCCTGACCTCAAATCTATCTTTGAATAGTAGCTCGACCCCTTCAGTTGGTTGAATAAATCATCAATGTGTGGAAGAGGATAGCGATTCTTCACGGTCACTTTGTTCAGTTCGCGGTAATCGATGCACATGCGGAAAGTACTGTCTTTCTTCTTCACAAATAATACTGGAGCTCCCCAGGGCGAAGAGCTAGGACGTATGAAACCCTTTTCCAAGAGTTCTTGCAATTGCTTAGACAGTTCTTCCAGTTCAGTTGGAGCTAAGCGATAAGGTGCTCGAGCTATGGGTGCTGCTCCTGGAGCTAGCTCGATCTGAAATTCGACCTGGCGATGAGGCGGTAGCCCAGGTAACTCTTCAGGAAACACTTGAGGAAAGTCGCGTACAACTGGAATATCCTCTAACTTCTTCTCTTTCGTCGATGTATCTGTAACGAGTGCTAATATAGCAGTGTGGCCCTTTCGGAAACACTTTTGTGCCTTCAAGAAGGAGATGATGCCACTCACAACACCACTCTTGTCGCCTTGAACTTCGAGAGGTTCTTTGCCAGAACGGGGAATGCGAATAATCTTCTCTTTGCATAGGATCTCTGCTTGCTGTTGGGATAACCAATCCATACCAATGACGATGTCAAACTACCCAGAGTTATGGGAATGAGATCGATAGAGAAAGTTTGACCAGCGAGGATAAGATTACAACCTTGAACTACGTGTGTGGCCTCTAGACTTTTACCGTTAGCTAACTCTACGACATGTTTGTTGTTCAAAAGTGTTGGTGCGCGTTTAAGCATTTTACTAACTTTCAGAGACATATAACTGGTATCCGCACCCGAATCAAATAATACAGTAACATAAAAGTCGTCGAGAAGAAACTTACCCATAACCACATTAGGATCGTTCCTTGCATCACCCTGACCCAGCACAAATGCATGACCCCTAGCACCATTGTCTTTATTGTTTCCCCCGTTGTTGTTCCCGTTGCCCTGATTATTGTTGTTGTTATTCTGGTTCGGGTTTAACTGGGGGTAGTCCCGCTTGAAGTGGCCTTCAGCCCCACATTGAAAACATACCCTATTGCCTCGCTGTTGTTGTTGTTGCTGGTTTCGTGGAGCGGGTGGTTGTTGTTGCTGGTTCTGATTCGTAGGTCGTGGGCTCCTACAATCCTTGGCCTCATGACCCATCTTGAGACACCTCTGACAACGACCCTTGTTGCACTGGCCACTGTGGTGCCTGTTACAATTGTTGTACTTTGGGTGATTTCCTTGATATCTTTTCTGCCCCTGACTACCAGAGGATTGCTGAGCCGGACTCTGGTAGTCATTAGTCTTGCGTTGCTGGGCTTGAGGCTGAACGGTAGCTGAACCCCTGCTGGAATCCCCCTCCCATTTCCGCTTGTTGTCACTGGGAGTAGCGGAAGTAGTGATAGCAGTAGTAGTAGCACTGATACGTTTAGGCAGCCTGTTCTGTTCCACTGCCTGATTGGTGAGGCGATGAGCTAACTTGACGATCTGTTGAATGGTGCCAAGATTCGCTGAGGTTACATGACTTTGAATCTCCGGCACCAGACCCTTGAGATACAGTTCGATACGCTTAATGGGAGGGTCTACCATAGTAGGACACAGAATAGCCAACTCGTTTGACCTTTTGGTGTATGCTTCAATCTCCGACCCCGTCATCTTCAGATTGTAAAACTCTACCTCTAGCTTATGAATGTCATCACGGCTACAGTATTCCTCTTTGATCAATTCCTTGAAATCGTTCCAAGGGGTGGCATTAGCAACAGCCAACCCTAACATCTGAACTTGCGCATTCCACCAAGTCAGCGCAATGCCTTCTAGAGTACCAGTGGCGTACTTCACCCTGCGAGCCTCAGGGCATTCACACATCTAAAAAACGGACTCGAGCTTTTCAAACCAATGGAGGAGTCCAACTGCTCCTTCCGTGCCACTGGAAGTAGTAGGACGGCAGTCCATGAAAGTCTTTAAGGTGCAAACAGGTGGCTGAGCGTGCTGACCTGTTGTGTATAAGAACCAGGACAAGATTAAACACAAGAGTTGGTTTAGGAGTGTAGGATCTAAAGATCCTAGTGTGAGTTACAACTGCAGGGTATACCTCCTGCTTGTGCGGCTGCAAGTGCCGCAGCAACTTGTTCGTTAATCAGAGCCGTCAGCTGGGCTTGAGTCATGTTAATGCGTCCACTCATGATCTTCACAAGTAAGAGAACACAAGTGAGGAGTGCGTCGTATCAATACGTAAGTGTGGAATGACAGAAGAGTGTGAGCATACAAGATTTTCAAATAGTAGTTGTTGCGTTATCTAAGCATACCATGAGCAAAGTTCTATGTAATCTAGCAAGTAGGCAATGTAAACTTAAATCGTATCACCTAGAATGTCGAGTCTTGCACGTGGAGCGAAGCGTCGTTGTGGATCGTTGAGCACTGTACAGGTTATAGTCTGGTTTTAATAAAAACGTTTTCCCCTTATTAAAACCGAGTTCTCTATAACCAATGGCTCTGATACCAATCTGTCAAACCCCCAAAATCCACACGCGGAGTATCACCGCTTGGAGGCGTGACTGACCAGGATCAAGCCACCAATCATATTGAACATATAAGTAATAAGTAAAAGTAAATGTAATCCATCACAATACAATTGGTGTTCAATCAAAAACATAGCATAGGCAGCGGAAGCATAGTTATGAAAATCCAACACAAGTGTTTAGTTTAAAGAGTCATAAAGTTTTCATCAAAACATCCACAATCCGTGCCCACAACGACCGCGCCTCCCGTGCAAGTACCTATGGTCCTGCAAGGCATGTAACAGGAAGTCAACAACTAGTTGAGCGAGTTCACTGTAAGTAAGTTCGTTGCATAACTATGCGTTATTAACTAAGCCGTTGTGTAGGTTCAATTGGTGGGGGCTTCCCATGTTGTATGTACTATTAGTGGGGGCTTCCCATGTTTGTATTTACTAGACTAGTTGTACCCTAAGTGTTCTTCTTGACCCGAGAACAGGATTGCGTACGAGGTTTACGTAGGCTTTACGTAAGTGCCCTTCTCAACCCGAGGACAGTGGTACGCGGGGGTTTACGTAGGTTTTACGTAAGTGTCCTTCTTAACCTGAAGACAGTAGTATGTATGAGTTTACGTAGGTTTTACGTAAGTGCCCTTCGTAACCTGAGGACAGTGGTAAGTACAAGTTTACGTAGGTTTTACGTAAGTGTCCTGCTTATCCTGAGGACGATGGTAGAAAGTCTAGTAGCAGTGTAAGTACAAGTAACTGTTCAATCCCATTATTCAAAACCCATTCCCTACCCCGGGAATCCCATGCCTTGGTAAGAGTGTGAACTCACCTCGGTTTGCTCAGTATGCTAAAGTAATACACACTCACAAATAATCAGTCACGACCTATAGTACGCACGTATACACAATCTGTTTCGTTCGTAATGACTCGCATGCAATTCTATGTCACATAGTACTTGGTAGCTAATATCATGTATCAATCATGTATCACGTGACAGTTAATCCAATCCACACAATTCATGTTTCACATAAACATCTTTCTCAGTTTAGTCTAACATTTTCATTAGCATGCTTGACAGGGTTAACTGGTTTTTAACAAGGTTACCATACATAACAAAGTTAATAAACTAAACAGAGTTAACCCACATAACAGAAATAATAAACTAACAAAGTTAATCAACTGGCTGAGTTAACTGGACTAACTGAGTTAATACCTTACAGATTTATATGATTAATAGAGTTGCATCATTTAACAGAGTTAATTCAGTTAACAGAGTTAATAACTTAACTCAGTTATCAGACTAAACATGGCTGGTAACTAATAATATTATCAAACTAACAGGTTTAAGTAATTAACAAAGTTAACTAGCTAACAACGTTACTGTGCAGAATGCTAGACGAAATCCCATAGTTGCGAAATCACTAGTGCCGAAATCCCCATTGTGGCGAAAACACTAGTGCCGAAATCCCCTAGTGTTTTCGTTGCTGTAGTTTTTTCGTCGGGCAGACCATCATCAACAGTTACACAAAAAAAAATCCTAGAATTCATCTAACAATCATTCAGTCCGAACAACTCATGGAAACATTCAATCATCAAATCATCGTTAGACATCAGTTATGTATTACTGAAACCCTAGTGGTTACACAATTTCAACAAATAACACTATTAAATCATCAGCCCAAATCCGATCAATACAAAGATCACAGTTCGCGTATATTACCACCGTTCACACAATCAAACCCTAACCTACACGAACATTAATCATGCATGTAAATCGAAAAACATAACAATCTGATGTCATCAAGAATCACCCGTAGTCATGATCTAAACATAAATCAACAATAGTTAACACAAGTATCTAACAGGTAGCCAAAAGATAGTTTAAATCAGACAATCATGTAAAGATCGAAACTAACCGCAACACAAGGTAGAGCACAGAGATGTTTCGAGAGAGTTTGTTGCCGTCAGTCTATTAGAGAGAGTCTAGGGTTTGCCGGTTGAGAACTTCTCGTAAAGAGTTGTGATCAGGATATACATATAAGTGATTCACTACTGGGCCTAAAGCCCATTCTGATTTCGTTGGTCACAAGGTGGACGAAAACACACAAGGTGTTTTCGTGAGTAGGTGATTTCACAGGGGGGGGGGTGTTTTCGTATGAGCAGGGGTGTTGGGCCAATGATCCATATTAAACTATACAACCCCAATTAACACAAATTACACTATTATCATACACTCAAATATAATGCACCCCAATTATAAAATATCAATCGCAATACGATTTAACGTTTTACAAATGTGCACAGTTGCGAAACAAACAAGTCGTGTAAACAAACAACATAAACAATTAACGTGCAATTAATGCGAAGATGGAATCTTGGAAACTCGAGTTGTCACATAGAATAACCGGGAACAAGTTCTGGATGTATCCGCGGTTTCTTCAAATGATCATGAATGTTCAACATCCTACAATGACATTCAGAAGATAGAAGCAATGAACTTCAACCCATTAAGGATAATCAAGAACCTTGCAGCCAAAAGATACAAAGAAAGCGATCCTCCAAGGAAGTTGATCGGTGCGCTAGGAAATCCTGATTATATTGCTCCAGCTGATGATAAATGGCGTCATGATGACATCCAATCTGATAACGAAGAGCCGGAGTTGAAGAGAAAAATGGTTGAAAAGTTTGGTCCAGATCCAGTGGATTCTGAGTCGTCGAAAAGTGATAGTGAAGACGATGGTGATGATGGTGGTGATACAGGTGCCATTGGTGCATCTAGTGCTGGTGCTACTGGTGGTACATCAGGTGGCGATGATGAAGAGGATTCTGATTCTGACGATCATCTAATCGAGCCTGGATACGAAATGTATCTTGATGAACGTGGTGTTAAAAGATAGAGGAGGATTAGACAGGAATATGATCCTGAATACATTCCAGAGGTTACTGAAGCGGAATGTTTAAAGAAAAGGAAAGCCGAGAAAGCCACTGCACATCAAAAGAAGAAAGAAAGAAGATACTTAGCTACTTCTGCACGGCAATCTGTTCCTCAAGAGCCAGTTCAAGAATCTCCCGTAGTATCTTCAGCTCCTAAAACTCCAACTGAGACTCCTCAGGCTGTTCCTCAAAGATCAATGGCTGCTTCAATTAGAGCAACTACTTCTCAGCCTAGTGCTGACCGTCAAAGGATCTTCTCAGAAATGTCTCAAGATGAAAAGAACAACTTCCTATTCTCTCAATTTGAAGCTGCTGCTGATTGTATTCAGAGGCAAACTGATTTCATTAGAATCACGAAGAATGATCAGGTTAGTCAACAGGTGGAAATAAATAAGTTGAAGTCCACTGTTGATCAACAACAAGTTGTGATCACTCGCCAGCAAGCAGAAATTGATCAATTGAAAGCAGAAAATGAACGCTTGAAAGCGGAAGAAGAAACTAGAGAACAAAACCACTCTATACTTTGGAAGTTGGCTGAGGATCTTAAAGGAAGATGTGACTTTATGAAGGAATGGTATGAAACTCGCAACACTACGATAGTTGATGAAGTTAAGAAGATAACTGCTGGCTATGAGTTTCTTTGAAATCGGGTCGCTACGATGTGGGATGATCGATGTAAGCAACAAGAAGTTATGAAGAAATGGGATGACGATCCTGAAGATCAAGGGAATCCTGATCCTTCTACTACATCACAGCAGCCGACAGCCGCTACGTCTTCTGCAATCGTTGTTGTTCAGCCGCCAGCGATTGAATCTTCTCAAGGAACCTCTTCTGGAACAGTTCAACAGATTGAAGGTACATCTTCTGTTCTAAGCAGTGCCGATCTTGCATTACAGGTTGTTCATCCAGTCACTGGGGAATTACTTGAAGAAGGAGAAATTATCGAGGATCTTTCACATGAGCAATTGCTTGCTCTACATGCTATGAGAGAGATTGATGACGCTGAGATTGATAAGATGCCGAATGAGCCTGAAACAACAAATGTTGAAAATATTGAAGAAATCGTATTTGAAGGAAATGAGAAGAAATCTTCATATGTTCGACAAGACGGGACTGAATTTCCTCCTTTCGATGAAGAATGGCTAAAAGTGAATGTAGAAGTCATTGATGAGCATTTAAAGAACCGTGATACGTCTGAAAATGCCACAGATGCGTTCTCTGCGTGGCGACAACAGTTCTTATCCAAGGTTTCCAAACCTGTGCCAGAGGTCACTCAAGTCGACTACTTACAGTTTGAAAAGGTGAAGCCGAGTGGAAGAATTCTCTGTTGGATGTTCGTCAAGGAAATTCATTGCATCGCCATCAAAAGGGAATTCGGTATCCAGTATTTCAGTTCGCTGCTGAGCATATTATCTCTGCCGTTTTACAATGTTGCAGCTCTGACAAAGCTAAAGCTCCACAATCGCTCAAACTTCGAGGGAGCTACATTGTTGGAGAAAAGGATAAAGTTCAACAAAAAGTCAGGCTGAAAGATGAATCGTACAAGCCGCAGTTTCCTATCTATCAGCAGATTAAATTCACTCTTGATCCTGCAACGAACACGGGGCGCTACAAACTTGCATATCAGCCAGCGAAAGTCGTAGATAAAATCCCATTAATGCCGATGCCACAGAACTTTCTCGATGAAATGGCATTATGGTGCTACGACTTAGACACGCACGAGGCGGTGATTGTTTTTAGAGATGATCGTGAGAATTTCCGTATGTTGGATCCGATGTGGATCGTCAATATGTCCGCGGCCGACATCGACAAGTTATATCGGCATGACATTTTCTATGAAGACAAGGACGCACATCAAGCATTGCAATTTCAGCGCGTTGCTTGTTTCTGCTACTACCGAGGAATACACGCTGGCAGTTCGTGGTCCGAACAACACTGAAGTTAGAAGATTGGAAGACCGAAGACGAGTAATAGACAAGGGGGAGTTTGTTGGTGCACCTTTTCGCGTCTGTAACTAGTCTTGTTTATCGTTGTATTTTGTACGGTCTTTTGTCGTTTATCGAGTCTGTATTTGCCGTCGACCAAGTCGGATATCCTCCTATCCGCTTGTGTCCGACTTATTTGTCTCTATTTGATATGTAATGATATACGAACAGTGCATGTTGCATGTAAGGGTATTATTGTAATTATGTAAGTGTTTATATGTTGCTGCTGTTTGCTGTCTGTTTGCAGCAAACAACACAACTGTTGCAGCCTTCGACGAAACAGAGCGTTTCAACGAACACCTCTCGACGAAACGGATAAGTGTCCATTTCATCTTGTTTCGTCGACATCAGCGACGAAACACCCTTGTTTCGTCGACTGTTGGGCTGCTTTAGGCCCAATGTCTGGCCCAAATGTTGTTTCATCGACCCACCTTTGGTTTCGTCGATGTTTGGCCCAGGTTGCTATATAAACACTTTCTGGTTTCACTTTGAAACTAGATGAAAGCATACCCTGAAAGTTATTCTGTCAAACTGTGTGTGTATTAGTTGTTCTTAGTTCTCATCCCATTCAATCAATAGATTGCGTTTCATTGGTTATACCGTGTGTGTTATTTACTGTGTTTGATTTGGCATCGTTACGGGGATTCCGCACCCGTGATATTGTTTGTTATAAACAAGGATTCGGTTTTCGTTATCGATCCTCAGATTTCGGGACCTATAAATGACCATTGTGACACTTGGGTCACTGCGACCATCAAACAAATGCCAAGCCAATGAAATATTGTATTTCATACTTGGGATCTGTATAAATATGTGTATCTTTTGCACATATCAATTCTTGTTCGATTTCAAGCTCTAAATCGCTTTCTGGAAAGTTATACGCGCACTAATGCGTAAATATAACCAGATTAATTCAACGAACACTCCGGAATAGTTAATTAGGCTTAACATACCTTAAATAACCCTTACATAACTTAGAAATAAGTTTTGAAGGCTTTGGTATGGCAAAATCAAGTTAAATCGCTTACAGGGACTAAACTTGACAAACTGCGAAAGTATGCCAATTTGAACAGTAACAGACATTCCGGAAGATGGCCATAAGTTAAACATACCATAAATATCCTTTAAATAGCTTAGAAATAGGCTTTGAGGGGTTCGGTGTGCTAAAATAAACTTATGGGTCATTCAGGGACTAAAAGCGTCAAAAAGTGCATAAGTTTGCATTTTCGCGCATAACTTGCGTTCTGAATACATCCGGACATCCAATAATTTATGTAAGCACTAAAACATTTTATTTTAGTGTTTGGCATAAGAAAAATCCATTCGTCACGTCATTTGGATCGTTTTTCGCGCTTATGCGCATTCCGTCGTAATTAGCCGAACAACGCAATCGTACGGCCAAACGAACCGACATCCGGGATATTTTTTAGCACATTTTAAGTTCCCTATACTTTAACCTCATTTTAGAGCTTTGAAATGGGGTTAACGGGCCTTAAACACGTCGGAAATGGCCTTATTACACTACAGGGACCAAATCTGCCATTCTGCCAAACTTGAAGGCTTACGGACCGTAAGCCTAACCCTTACGGTCCGTAAGGGGTCTGCAGAACATCAGAAGCTTCCGAACAGCCTGTTTCCAGCTGTCGTGCACTCCCAAACTCCTTTCCACCTGTTGATTTCTTATGGTGGGTGGCCAATTAACCTACCACAACTTTCCAACAAGTGTACGCCTTAGATTCGATCACATTTTCCAAGAAACGATCCTAACGGTTTGGGAAATCCTATAAATACCCACATCCCCCAACTTCTAAACCCACAAGAATCTGATCTTAGAAGCTCTAAGTTGAAACCATTGTTTCATACCTGAGCTACTTGGATCACGATTAGCATTCGGGGACCCTTCGTAAGTATTCCTTCGTTCTTTTATTGCTTTTCGAGTCCGAAAGTCAAACTTTGTTTGACTTTCTGCATTGACCAGTTTATGGTCAATGCGAAGTTCGTTTGAACTTCGCAACGTGATTGTAATCACGATGGTTATAGTCCCTTGTGACTATGCCTACTGATTACAACGTTGTCTAGGGTCGTAAGGGTAAGCGATCTAATAAATCGCTTATACCTTCGAACCCGACCCATTTGGTCGATCATTAGGATCCGACCAAACACATTAGGTGACCATAGTATATAGGGAATAACCTTCCGAGGTTATACCTTATGGTTGCTTCGTTTAAGTAGTTGTATGATAGGTAGTTTATATGCCTTAGGTAAATTACCAAAATACCCCTTTTATGCCAAAATTCATTTTAAACATATGCAACATAACTTTTGACATCT